>CM042977.1:10835000-13235000 GCA_023678885.1 Pogostemon cablin | reverse complement strand
GTTTCTACATTATAATACTTTGCGTGTGTTGGGTATTGATGATGAAGTGAATTCTCTTATCTCTGACTCTGTATGGATGCCCTTCTTTGAAAAAAATTTACCCACTTTGTTGAATTTGTGAGAGAATTCTACACCACTTTTGAGTTTAAACCTGCTGAAATTGAAAGTAATAAACATGTAAAAGTAATTTCCTTCCGTTTGTTAGACAAATATTTCAAACTTTCGATAATGAGTTTTAATTTTGCACTTGGGCTTATCATTGAGTAATTTGCTGAAAATGATGAATATTTAGCTATACTTGATCATGCGTATGAAGATTTTCGCCCTCTGTATCTTTTATCCATTCTTCCCCCATTTACTTTATCCCGCTTTGTTTTCCCCCTTTTTATTATATTATTATTATTACATTTTTATTATATTATTATTAAATATATATGTGTATATATATACTCTCTCCGTCCAGGGGCAAAGGTGGCTGTTTACTTTTTGCACGTGGATTAAGGAGTATTATTATTTTATGTGTATTGGATAGTTGTATTAGAGGGATGTGATGGATAGTGATTGGCCCTTTTTACTAAAAGAGAAAAATGGGAACCTTTAGATGGGACGCCCAATATAGTAAAATGAGGACCTTTCGGCAGGATAGAGGGAGTATTATTTACTCTTTAATTTTTAATAGCTCATTCCCTCATTTGAACACTAATTCACCCTTACTCCCATCACCCCATTCCACTCATTCTCCCTATATTTGAATTTCTTCCATCTTCCTTATAATCTTTCAAGCAAAATCCCTATTTCTCATCTCCCATATCACTTCCATTCTAAATTCTACTCTGTCATCTTCTATTCAACTTTGAAATTTTGGAGAAACCCTAGAAGGTTATTGGAGCCCATTTCGTCTATCTTTGTCACCAGTCGATTTTTGATTTCACAACCTGATACTCCCGATTCCTTTATCAAATTTTAGAAGTCGATTGTATTGGTGTTTTTCAGCTCTTTATATAATCTTCTTCTTATTTAACTCATTCTTCTAATAGGACTCTTAATGGATCGCACTAAATCGAACTCTCAAACAAAGCAGGGGCAAAAGAAGTCCGATGCACCAAAGACCATGGACCTTCCTCTACTAGCCCGACCTAAATTAGAATCTCCTTCTCCTCCACAGGGGAAGCACGCTCTTACAGGTATGAAGTTATCCCTCATCCTGTTCTCCTATTCTGACTTGAAAGGTAATTTAAATTTCAAGATAAAAAGTGAGAAGGAGAGGTATAGGGTAATTTGTGGAAAGAGTATTGTCCCATGCAGGTTTTACATTCTGATACTTTGCGTGTGTTGGGTATTGATGATGAAGTGAAATCTCTTATTTCTGAATCCGTATGGATGCCCTTCTCTGAAAACAATTTACCCTCTTTTGTTAAACTTGTGAGAAAATTCTACACCACTTTTGAATTTAAGCTGAAATTGAAAGTAATAGACAAGCAAAAGCAATTTCCTTCCATTTGTTAGGCAAATATTTTCAAGTTTCAGTAACGATATTTAATATTGTACCAGGGCTTATCACTGAGCAATTTTTTGAAACTAGTGAATATTTAACTATGTGATTGGCGATATTTTTACCTAGATTTTTGTGCCATTTTATGTGCATTTTTGTATTATTTTTTCCATAATTGTATATATTTTCGTTGTATTATGTGTTTCTTTAAAAAATGTATGAGAATGAGCTTAAACGTATTAAAAACAGGTAAAATGAAGCAAATATGGAGTCGGGAGTCAAAACAGAAGAAGAATGAAAGGAGCAGCAACAACACGGCCCGTGTGCAGTACACAAGGCGTGTTCAAGCACACGAGTCGTGTACTATGTATAGCCCTATAAGAGGTGGGCATACGCCAGCACCTGAAGCATCTACTCGCCTATCCTGTGGCAGTATGCAGCACAAGAGCCGTGCGCTGTCTGGAGCAATTGTTGACTGCAAACCCTGACACGACTCGGGCCGTGTGCATGCACACGAACCGTGTCCGTGCAGAAACTGATAAAAGTTTAACAAGTTTCTAGAAGATCCTAAGGGGGTATAAATACCCTCAAATTCAACATTTCATCCAGATTTCATGAGTTGGAGGCTGCACACACACATCACACACAATTCCTTTTATTTTCACCATCATCTTCATCCATTCACCATGCATTCCATCTATCTTCATCCAACTATCAAAATTCTCATCTAAGTGAGGAAAAGAAGTAAGGAAGAGAGGAGAATTGCAAGGAGAGGAAGGAGATCACCATTGGAGCCATCCAAGGAAATTTTCATCCAAGCTTTGTATTGAAACCTTATTGTTTATCATGGTTTGTAAGGATTTAAATGTCTATGTTGATTTTCTTATGAATATGGTAGGCTAATATCCCTTGTGAGGTTAGCAACATGAAAGTTGTTGGATAATTTTGGGGTTTATGTATTTGAATTCATATGTTGATTGGATTTGTAATCTTCTATCATTGATTGTTAATTGCTTGAATTGTATGGTTGATTTGTGTGATTAATTGTCATGGGCATGTGATTAGATTGAGAAATCAATTATGTGTTTATGGTAGTTCTTTGAATCATTTCAACATACAATTCATGTGCATTATAAGTTATAAAGAGATAGAGATATCCTTTAGGACTTAGAACCCTTTAGTAAAACATTCGATTTGTTAGATCGAGAGTTCAATTGATCGTATAAAGGGACTCTCTAATTGAACTTAGGATCTAGTTAGAATTGTTTTATTGAGAACCAACCCTTAGAGCTATTTTGGGACCTTATTAAGGATCTACATCTTATCCATCTCTAGAGGGAGTTTAGGTGGAATTTGTATTGGCCCTTGGTTATTAATCCATGATACATATGAATTTAACGCATTAATCCTAGAATAATCACTTTATTATTGTTGTTAATCTCACCTTTACTTAACTTGGAAAACTACTCTTCATTCATTTATATTTTGCTTGTTTAATCATTGTTTACTTGTTTGTTTTGATCACTTAAATTTACTTGTTTAAACAACCAAACCATTGATGATTCGTCTCTATAAAATTACAAGAAACTCGAGATCGCTTAAACTCTAGTACCTACCTCCCTTGGGTTCGATAAATTCTTTAATTGGTCGTCCCGACTACATAAAATGGCTAATCACTATGCATTGTGGGTATCCTGATGATTTTATCCTATAAGATGTGTATAAAAATGGACTTCACATTCATCTTATGATCTTAGTAAATCAAGATATACACTTGCTTGATAGAGCTCTACTATACATTCATCGATTGCTAACTTTTTGTACTCTGGTAGGAAAGATTCAGTTGCTATATTGTCCAAGGCTGAACTTTTTCTCATGTGGTGTTTGAAGGAAAACAAAAGTGTGAATCTACCTTTTTGGCTTGCCTTTCAAATCTCTAGGGTGATTGTAGACAATAAGAATCTGATTTTAGGATCGCTTATTACATTGTTGGCTCTGAATTTGAAGAAATTCAATCTTGAAAATTCTTATTTACATCAAATCCTCTTAAGCATTAACGTATGAATATCGTTTGGCCTTTGCTATCCACACGCGATGTTTCAGAGATGTATGGTTAGCATATTTTTAAATTATGTAGAGAACATTGAGGTATTCATGGATGCCTGTTGCACGTTTTTCTGCATGCCAATTTAACATAAATGTGAAAGATATCAATTGTAGCGGATGAGCGACTGATAAGTGATATTTTCACCTAGATTTTAGTGTCTTTTTATGTATGTTTTCATATATTTTTATCCGTATTTATGTGCTATTTGGTGGAGTTATGTATTTTATGGAATTGATTGTGAATGAACTCAATCGTATGTAAAACAGGTGAAATCGGAGTGAAAATAGAGAAGGGAGACAAAAGAACGAAGAAGAAAACAGGGCAGCAAGAATACGGTCATCCATTTCCAGTACACGAGCCGTGTCGTACTACACGAGCCGTGTACTACAAATGAGCTTGTAAGAGATACCCGTGCAATGACATCAGAATGCACAACACGACCATCCCTTGGCCGTGTTACGGCACACGACTCATGTGCCATCGTAAGTTCACGTTGACCCAAAAACCCTGACACGACTCGAGGCGTGTTGCAGCACACGAGTCGTGTAAGTGCCTGATCAGTAAAAAAATAGATTTCTTCTAGAAGCTTCCCAAGGGGTATAAATACCCAATACTTCAATATTTTATCAGATTTTCAAAGGGTTTCACCCTCACACACCAATCCTTTGATTTTACACCATATTCTTCATCCCCTTCATCCATACTTTGATTCTACATCATCTCTCCATAAATTCAACTATCCAAATCAAGTGAAGAAGCAAGGAAGAGTGGGTGATCACCAAAGGAAGGAAGGAGATTCAATTGGAGTCAATCCAAGGGAGTTTTCATTCTAATTTTGTGTTAATCCTCTAGTTTACCATGATTTGTAAGGTTTTTAATGTCTATGTTAAGGATCTTATGAAGATTGTAGGCTAATCTCCCTTGTGGGATTAGCAACATGAAAGTTTGTGGTTAAATTTTGGGGTCTATGTATTTAAATTCATATGTTGATTGGGTTAATTGATTTCCTATCATTGATGCTTTAGATCTTGAGGTTTTTGATGATTTGTGTATTTAGATGCTCTAAATATATTATTAGATTGAGAAATCAATTATGTGATTAGGACATTTGAGTTAATCATTTCATCAAACACTTCATGTACATTATAAATTGTAAAGAGATTGAGAAATCTTTAGAGTTTAGAACCCTTTGATAGGACATACGGTTGGTTTGAATCGAGAGATTGATTCATTGTGTGAAGGGATTCTTATTTCAAGCTTAGTACCTAGTTGGAATTATTTGAATGAGAACCAACCTTTGTGCTAATTGAGATTAATATCATATTCATCTTGAGAAGGAGCTTAGGTGAATTTAGAGTTGGCCCTTAATCCATACCCTTGATTCATATGAGTTTAATGCATGTATCCTAAGATTTCCCACTACTTAATTATTATTAATCCCACTTTTGCTTAATTTGGAAAACAACTTTACATTACTTCATTTTAATTGTTTGATCATACTTTGTTTACTTGATTTGTGTCATTTTAATACTTGTTCAACAATCCCACTCGATGATTAGTCTCTTTAAAATTATGATAAGTGTGATATCGCTTCCCTGTGGTTTGATAAATTATTTTAGTTGGTCATCCCTACTACAAAATGGCTAATCAGCGACCAAGCTAAATTATCGAACCCAAAGGACAGTCAAGTATCTGCTTCTAACATTATTAAATTAATTAAGACATTAGCTACTTTCCATTTTAAAGAACTTATTAATTTAAGAGACTGAAAATATTAAATAACTAATAAAATAAATCACATAAGAAAGATCTAAGTTTAATTCCGGATAAATCAATAGATCTAAGGTAATCCGGTATAGAATAATTAATCTGAATCCCTAGACATCAAATTGTTCACTCATGCAAACTTTATAGAAACATACCACATAATCATGTTATCTCACCGGATATGATCCAATTCAAATCTAACAATTAAATCTTGTTTTAAACCTAAGGCGTGTTAGTACTACCCTGACCCCCTTCTAAATACTATCAAAACAAGAACAATACCTCCAGATGGCACGAATGACTAAAAAGAATTCTCTAGAAAGTACTACAATGTTTTATTCAATATACAGCTTGAAAGTCTAATTGCATTTTCCACTAGATCATTCAAACATCTGATTTATTAGTTCTGAAGAATTAATGTGTTTATGGACAAACTAACTTAATCCTTAATAAATAGACAATTCAATTCATGAATTCACTCAAACTAACATAATAAATCAATTATCACTGGGAATGTCACGAAATAATATGAAGACGTTATGAAACAAGATATCAGAGTCTCAAGATGAAATAGATAAACTAAAGTAATCAATCCACATGAATTCATAGAAATAGTCTAGTTCATCAAATCAATCATGTATTTCCATCAAACCTTAAAACTGTAAACGAAACTAGCCCATGAGGTTACAAGGAACACTCATGGCTATCAAAGAATTCATACAAGAAGTCTTGAAAAATAAAAAGATAAGAAAGGAATAGAAAATCTCTAGTGGCTGCGTTGTTCCCCTTTCCTTCTCTGTCTCTCCAATTGACTGGTCTTCCTCTTGAATAACACTTGAATTTTCTTCGTGTGGATGCGGGATGGGATGAATGTGGATGAAGTGAAAGATGAAAGATGGAAGATGGAGGGTGTAAAGGGGCGGTGATGAGCGATGGATGATGTGTGAAATTAGGGATCTTCTTTTCTCCTTTACTTTCAAGCCCTTTTAAAGATGTGGGCATCCAAAATTGCATTTTTTTCCTAATTTTCGTCCCTTACACATCTTCACACAGTAGGAGGTGTAAAATATGAATTTTTTGCCTAAAAATACTCCAGCTCGAACACACTTGGTCCAGCTCGAGCCGAGCTGCTGCCGAGTGGGTTCCTGAGTGGCGTGTACTAGCACGCAACCTCACGATTTCGTACATAACTTTTACATTATGACTCTGATTTGAGTGATTCTTGTGCCAAAACTATCATTTCTTCCGTGAATTTAGAAAAAAATTATTTATAAAAATTATATATATATATATCACATAATCAGTTTGAGCTTCCACATAAACGCCTAAATATTATGCAAAGTTGACGTTTGTTATTCAATATTCCTTCATAGTTCCACTATTCATTCCAACTTTGAACTTTTAATCCTTTTTCCACATAAAACATAATAAATACCTCAAACACACTGATTTTCACTCTCAGCAAATCCCCAAACATAACTATTGCTTGTCCCGAGGCAACGAAATAGAACAAAGATAAAGAGAGTGAGAAAATCATATGAAAACAAGGATTATTACAACTAGGCTATTCAAAATGCAATTGTCCTTAACTTAGGTCATGAAACTCTCATTACATACAATAATCAATTCATACCATACAAGATAAGACAACCACCACCAATTAAAATGTTTCATCGACATGTTCTCACGGAAAATATATAAATCAATCACTCTCAAGTGTAAAAGATGTACACTTATGGGTTAAGGTGTTTACGCTCGAATTCAATTCAAGTGCACGTGTAACCATAAGCTTGCCAAATATCTCAACTCTCAACTATTGAAAGTATGAATCGACAATGGGATGAAAAATGACTTTCTTCTGGATGTAATGTTGACTTTTTGGTTAAGATAGGAAATATATAAATAAGTGACTCAAAATTTGGATTAATCAAGCACGTGTTTCATCATGATTATTATTTTTCCTCATCACTGCAATTCAAGCACAACATTCTCCTCAACTCTTCAACTTTTCTCCTTCAAACACATCAATTTTTTTTCCCTTTTTCTTGTCTTTTTTTCTTCTGTTGGGGTACCAATTTTAGGCACTACCCCTCGCATCCTCCATAGGGTACTAGATTTAAGCACTATTGTAGGGTGTTTGATTCCATGGAGTACTAGATTTAAGAACTACTCCATGATTCTCCTTTAGATGCACTTTCAAGTTCAATCACTATTTCAACACCAATTTCATTCCTTCCAGAGTTGATATCAAGCTCCATCAACACACTTTGGAAAGCCATTAATTCTCTTCATGGTGGATCAAGGCTAAAAAAAATTCAGATACTGAATCAAGCTATTTTTCTTGGTGTTGAAACAGTAATTGAGCTTGAAAATACATCTAAGGAAAAATCATATAGTAGTGCTTAAATCTAGTACTCCATGGAGTCAAACATCCTAGAGTAGTGCTTAAATCTAGTACCCTATGGAGGATGCGTGAGGTAGTGCCCAAAACTGGTACCTCGAAAGAAAAGAAGGAAAAAAGAAGGAAAAAATATTGTGCTTGAAGAAAAAAGTGAAAGAGTTGAGGAGGATACGTTGCTTAATTGAAGTGAGTAAGAAGAATGAAAGATCGAGAGAGACTGCAGGCTTGATTGATCTGAGTTTTGAGTCACTTATCTATATATTTTCCCGGCAACGGCGCCAAAAACTTGATGCGCATTTTCTTTGCATGCAAAATTAATCACCAAGTATTAAGGATATCAGTTGCAGCTTAAGCAAGCGACCAAGTTAAATATCGAACTCAAAGGACGGCGTATTATCAATTTAATTATTTACTAATTAATTAAGATGAATGGCAATAACGTTTGAGGATTGAATTATTAACTAATAAACAATTAATTTAAAATAACAAATAAAATAAATAATACTGAAAGAATACGAAAGTGTCTCAAGAATGGAGAATAGGTAGCTCTAGGGTAATCCAATTTTACTACTTAACTTTCCTCTCAAGTGCAGGCCGACTCTGCCTTGTGGACTATGGACGCATTACTGAACCATACAAATCTACTCTATAGATACAAGTAAATATGCGTGTAACACGTGTGAATAACCTCGGAGCAAGAGACATAATTTCACCCCCCTTTCTAGGTACTATCAGTATCAATTATTTCCCACGTCTGGAATCTAACCCGATATGATCTCCCTTTATAGGTACTATAAAATTACCCTCTTTATCCTGCTTACTAACCCTAATTCAATTTAATTAATAAACATTCATATATGATAGTTCCAATGAAGCTTCGGAGTCCCCTCACTTAGAATCATAATATGGAATGCTGTCCAGCGGTGAACGCACTCAATCTACAACCAAGATATATATTCATCATCTATATAACAATTGAAGATGCACAAAATGACCGTGAATATGGATTAAGAAAGCACAATCATAAATAAAATCAATCCATAAGTAGTGTTGTACGGAGGACACCCAAGAGAGTTTAATTAATTCAAAAAACCTTCAAAACCCTAGATCTACCAAAACGGTTCTAGCCCATGATGTTGCAAAGAACAATCATGGGGATTGAATAGATCTTACCCATATGTCTGGAAAATACAAGATAAATTAGGAAATGAATAAAACCCTAGATGCGGGAGTCATTGCATCCTTCTCCGTCTTGAATCCTTCTCTTGCTTCTCCTCTTGATTCCACAGACGAATCTTCACAGTGATGGATGGATGGAGGAAAGTATGTGGATAATGGTTGGGGGTTGATCCCCCTTGTGGGGTGTAGTATTATTATGGCCTCTCTCCAATCCAATCCAATCCAATAAATAATGATGTGATTTACATCCCCTTTAATACTTGTAAACTCTCCTTATGGACCTTGGATGGACTTTTTCTTGGAAAACACAAAAATTCATGAATAGGGGGTAAAAATCCCATCAAAATTAGATATGTGTGTCCCCGTTCGACTTGAGTAGTTCTGGTCGAACGGGAGGCCTTGGTCGAATGGCTGGTCGAGCTACATACGCAGTCTCACTGTTTTGCGCATAACTTTCACATCCAATCTCTGATTAATATAAAGAACTCACAAAAACTCAAATATTTGAATGTGTAACAAGTCATGCAAAGTGGCACAGCCGTTCTATTCGGCACAGCTTGCGCGACGTTACCACTTTGATCATAACTTTCTCGTTTGGAATCCGATTGATGTGTTCCTTATGCCAAAACAACCTCTCTTCTGTGAATTTTCAACCATATATCACATTTCTAAGTTAGAGCTCCACACAAATACAGAAAAATTACACAAGTTAAACGTGCATTTTTCAGCATTCCTACAAAAGTTGCACCTTTTCTCCAACTTGGCACTTTTGATCTTTTTTCCACCTAAAACACAATAAAACACCTCAAGTGCACCTTTTTCTCACATATATCGAATATAAGACACTTGTGCTAATATATGATAACAACTCACATCAAAAAGGTGTTAAATTGGATACTAAAACATGCTTATTTTCACTCTCATCAGCTTGCTCTCATTATCACTTTCAAGTACGTCATTTCTTTGTTTTTGTCAACACTTATTACTTCATATTTCTTTCTTATAAGGATATGATCCTTCAATTTTTCGTCTTTACATTGTTGATTGTCATTATTCTTAAAAGGAAAGTACTTTTGCTTCCACTTTGGTTTCTCAGTCCGTGTCTTTTCTTAAATTAAATCACTATGATCATGATATTAATGCAAGCACTTATAGAATTCAACAACTTCTTCCTCACGCTTCTTCTTTAAATTTTGCCCACTTCTCGTGTAAAGGATATGAATCATTTCTTCAACTTGGATTCCTCTACGTTTGCTATTTCTCCTTTAAAGTCTATATATTCATTTAATTCATGTAAGCATTCAAGGAATTTAATAAAGACCTCATTAGAAAAATAATCAATAACACTAGAAGGAAGAGTAAGAAATTCGCTTAGACATATTTCAAGTGGATCCTTTGTGTAATCTTGATGAGGTTTGAAAGTGTTTTCATCATATCTAATTTCCATCTCGTGTATCTCAAAATAATTCAAGTCAGAGTATGCTTAAAAATAAAGAAATAAATAAAAATAAAAATAAAGCAGTAAAAAGTCCTAAATAAACCAGCAATAAAAGAAAAGAAAATAATTAAAATTATCCCCGGCAATAACGCCAAAAACTTGTTGCACGTTTTCTTAAATGCCAATTTAATCCTCAAGTGTGAAGGATATCAATTATAGCGAATAAGTGACCAAGATAAATTATCGAACCCACAGGGTAATCAATTATCTACTTCTAAAATTATTAAATTAATTAAGACAGTAACCATCTTTCAATTTTAAAGAATTTATTAATCTAAGAGACTGAAAATATTAAATAACTAATAAAATAAATTACAGAAGAAATATTTAAGATTAATTCTGGAGAAATCAACAGTTCTAAGGCAATCCAGTATAGAATAATTAATCTGAATTCTTAGACATCCAATTGTTCATTCATGCAGACTTTATGGAAACACACCACATAACCATGTTATCCCACAGGATATGATCCGATTCAAAGCTAACAATTAAATCTTCTTTTAATCCTAAGGCACGTGAATACTACCCTGACCCCTTTATAGATACTATCAAAGCAAGAACAATACATCTGAATGGGACGAATGAATTAAAGAAATTCTCTAAAAATTACTACAAGGTTTTATTCAATATCCTGCTTGAAAGTTTAATTGCATTGTTCCACTAGATTATTCAATCATCTGATTTATATATCATTTCTGAAGTATTAATGTGTTCATGGGAAAACTACCTATACACAATTCAATTGGTGACGCATCAAGCTAACATAATAAATAAATCATCACTGAGAAGTGTCACGAAATAATATGAAGATGTTACGAAGCACAATTTTAAAGTCTCAAGACGAAATAGATAAACCAAAATAATATGGTTTTAGACATGATTGATTTGATAAACTAGCCGTTCATCAAATCAACCATGTCTAAAACCATGAGATTACAAGAAATAAACATGGCTATCAACAAATTTATACAAGAAGTCTTGACAAACGAAAAGATATGAAAGGAATAGAAAAACCCCTAGTGTCGGCGTTGTTTCATTTTCCTTCTCCGTCTCTCCGATTGACTAATCTCTCTCTTGAATAACACTTTAATCTCCTTCCGTGTGGATGGAGAATGAGATGGATGTGGATGAAGTGAAATATGGAAGATGGAGGGTGTAAAGGGGTGGTGATAAGCGATGGATGATGTGTAGATTTAGGGCTTTCCTTTTCTCCTCTCCTTTCAAGCCCTTTTATAGATATGAGCCTCCAGAACTGCCCTTTTTTTTCCTAATTTTCGTCCCTCACACCCCCCACACAATAGTAGGTGTAAAAATACAAAATTTTGGCCTTAAAACACCCCAGCACCCAACTTGACCACACTTGATCTAACTAGAGCCGAGCTGCTGCCGAGTGGGTTGAGTGGCGTGGGTTGGCGCGCGCGACCTCACCATTTCGAGCATAACATTTACATCCAAACTCCAATTTGAGTGATTCTTACGTCAAAACGATCCTCTCTTCCGTGGCTTTCCAACCATTTATCAACTCATCAGTTTAAAATTTAAAAAAATACAAAAAAATTATACAAAGTGGACGTGTATTTTTCAGTATTCCTTTACAGTTTCACTCTTCAAATCTTTGAACTTTTGATCTTTTTTCCCCCTAAAACAAAATAAAACCTCTCAAATGCACATTTTTTTCAAATATGTGGATGTGTAAGAGACTTGTGCTAATAAATAACAATAATTCTCACAAAAAGGTGCTAAATCGAACACTAAAACACGTTGATTTTCACTCTCAACAATGACTTTACAGTTTATGGTAATTCTTTTGATTCATGTTTGGATACCCACTCAAAAATCTTGAAATGTTGCATAGAAACTAACCTTGTCTTGAACTATGAAAAATGTCATTTTATGGTTGATCAAAGTATCATTTTGGGTCATGTTGTATCTTCATGTGGAATTGAAGTTTATAAAGCCAAGATTGATGTTATTAAGTCTTTACCTTATCCAAAAAGTGTTAGAAAAATTCATTCTTTCTTAGGCCATGCAAGTTTTTATTGACGCTTTATCAAGGATTTTTCAAAGATCACTCGTCATCTATGTAGTCTTCTACAAAAAGTTGCAGTGTTCGAGTTTGATACAACTTGTAAGGAAGCATTCGAGAAGTGAAGGACACGTTAACCACTGCACCAGTTATTCAATCACCAAATTGGACCTTCTATTTGAGATTATGTGTGATGCAAGTAATTCTGCAGTGGTTGGTGCTGTTCTTGGACAACAAAATGGCAGAATTCATCATGCCATCTACTATGCTTCAAGAACCCCTTGGTAGTGCATAAATGAATAATATCACCACTAAAAAAGAGTATTTAACAATTTTTTTTGCTTTAGAAAATTCTATTTGTATTTACTTTGTTCTAAAATGATCGCTTATTCTGACCGTGCAGCTCTAAAGTACTTGATGTCAAAGAAGGAGGCAAAGCCAAGACTCGTTTGTTGGATCCTCTTAATTCAAGAATTTGATCTCAAAATTCGAGTGAAGAAAGGCTTTGAAAATTTATTGCAGACCACCTCAGTCGTCTAACCACTTCCGAAGAGCCTTCGCTTATGAAAGATGAGCTTCCAGATGAGTTTCTCTTTTCCATTCAAAAGACGAATTCTTGGTATGCTAATATTGCCAATTTCTTGGTTACTATGACTTTGCCAAAAGATTTATCTAGAGCTCAAAAGGATAAGTTAAAAAAAGATGAAAAATATTATGTTTGGGATGATCCTAATCCATTGAAATATTTCTCTGATCAAATTACTCGTAGATGTATTTCTGAAAATGAGGTTCATTCTATACTTAAGTTTTGCCATTCATATGCCTGTGGTGGTCATTTTGGACCCAAGACAACTGCTTGTAAGGATCTTAAATGTGGATTATTTTGGCCTAACTTGTTTCGTGATTCATACATGTTTTGCAAGACTTGTAAAAAATGTCAGAAAGTTGAAAATTTAAGATGTAGAGTTCAAATGCCGCTGCATTAAATTATTTTCTGTGAAATATTTGATGTGGTGGGTATAGATTTTATGGACTGTCGAAGTTTTGTGTTAGGAATATGAAAAAATTTCTGATTTTTACACGAAAACTCGACCACTACACAAAAAACTCAATCGAAATTTTGTGTAAAATCGAAAACTCTCTAGAAAATTGGTAAACCTCTTCCATTTGACTATTTAACTCCCATTCATCATTCAAAATGCAATATTCTGCTCCCTAATCGAGAACACACACTTCGACACCATCTTTTACACACACTCAATATATTCATTGATATTCCGCCAATTCTCTCCCATCTTTGATTCATTTCCCATCAAAACTTCCACAATCCATCCAACCATCATTTTTCTAAGAAGTATTTCAAGCTTTGAAGAGAGGATCTACAAGTTGAAGGGAATGATCTCCCCAATTCCACGAGGAAATTCATTTTTCCTGACATTTTTAATTCATTTGATTTTTTTACCACAATGGATTCATGTAAGCAAAATTGTTGTGTGAGTATTAAGACATTGGTGGGCTAGTCTCACTTGTGAGATTAGCATCATGATTGGTTAGGGAAATTTTAGATTTATGAATTTGTATTTGGTGATTTGAATGAGCTTATGTAATTTCTTTCATGAATGTTGAATTTTTTAATTCATATGATGTGATGTGTGTGGTTGATTATTCTTAACATGTTATTAGAATGTGAATTCAATGATATCTTATGGATGTTAATTGAATCATGCCTTCATGGGAGTTATATTTATTAGTATTATATTAGGTGAGTTAGTGATGACTACCTAATATTTAGAACTACGTGATAGAACCTTAGTGAGATTGACTCATGAGAATAATTGAGCTAGTGAGAGGGAACAAAACCAATAGGATCATAGTACATTGAAAGGGAACCTAGGGTTGAGATAGTACCTTATAAGGGAATTCTTAGTTTTTCAAGTATCTATTGGGAATTGAGAGTATTGGAGTCATTCTTAGGAGCTTTTTAGGGATTGCACTAGTAATCTACATCCTATTCATCTTGTAAAGGAGCTTAGGTGCAATATGTGAATGCCTTTATTACCTTTGTCCATAAGAATTACCATTGCTTTTCATAGGATTAGATAAACATTTAACCATTGTGGTGCTAATATTACTCCTCTTTAGATTGAATCATAACCGTAATTCCTTTCGCCCGTGTGTAAAGTGAACTTGCTTGTTTTAGTTTGCTATTTCTTAGATAAATTCATTTGTGTTACTTTTTATTATCAATCAAATCAATTACTATCATTCTTATAAACCAGTTGAATAGAAAATTTGATATAATTACAGGTAATATCATCCATGGATCGATATTTCAACTTGGTTATTTTAAACTACTATGATAGAGTACGCTTTCTCTAGTTGCACACAAATAAAATTGCGATCAAGTTTTTGGCACCGTTGTTGGGGAGATTAATACTTTTAAGTGTAACGAGTTTGTATTTAATAGGCTTTAATAAAGAGTACTTTTTCTTATTTTTATTTTGTTTATGTGATCTTATTGAGAAGTTTTTGTAGGTGTATGCATACTAGGTCAAGGTCTCAATCTATTAAACCTTTATACTTGGAACTAGAAGCTACACTTAGAAATAATAAGAAGAGAGGTATTTCTTAAAATAGGGAAGCTATGGAGAACGGATTGAATAATGTGAATGTGAAATTTGAGGAGGATGGGAATGCAAGGAATTTTAAATACCAACCTCAAGTTATCAATGTGCAGCCATATATAACTCAAATGAGGAATATAATGCAAGAGTGATATAATCAATAGTTGCGAGCTTATTCAACAACTCGTTGCTCAACAAAGAGTTGAAAACGGAGCTCAAGAACCTTCCGTTCAAGTGAATAATCAACCGGACTTGGCAAATCAGAGGCAAGGAGTAAGCATACGAGATCATTATCATCTTGATGGATCGAGCATGTGCACTTTTTAGCACTCTTCTCTGGGAACGTGCAACACTTGGGAAGAATTAGCTTAGAGGTTTTTAAGCAAATATTTCCCACCTTCCAAGATGCTTCATCTTAAGAGTTTGATTCCAAAGTTCAAGAAACTTCCCCAAGAGAGCTTAAATGAAGCATGAGACCGATTCAAAGAAATTCTACGGAAGTGCCCACAATATGGATTCTTGTTTGATCAACAAATATGATTCTTCTATTTAGGATTGAATCAATGATCCATAATTTTGGTTGATGCATTGGCGAAATTATCCATCTTGGGAGTAACTCCGGATATATTTTGTACAATTTGTGAGAAAATTGCCCTCAACATAAGGAAATGACTGATGGATTGGATAATGGGATGTTTTGAGGTTGAAAGAATAACTCGAAGTGAAGATGTATGCATGGGACAAGTGAAGCAAAATGAGAATTTTACGGAAAAAGCCATTACATAAAATTAGAAAATGATGAATGCTAAATTGCAAGATGCCTCAGTTCCTATGGTTAGTCAACCTACTTCAAGTTCTTTGGTTCAAATGCCCGTTCCAGTACTCATCAATTTTTCAATCATTATATGAGTTTTCAAGGTCTATGGGGATTGCTTGAAATGTCGTTAGAAGAGGTTGCATATATGCAAGGAAGGAAATTTCAAGGAAACTTTAGGAGTAACTTTGCTAACCAAGGGGGCTTTCCACCTAGATAAAGAGGGTATGGCTAAGGAAATTTTGGTGGCAATTTTCAGCAACCAATAGGGTTTGATATTTGCTGTATGAAAACCCAAATAATGCCATTTCATTTCAACCGGCGTTCAATCCAGTAGCAAAGGCTCTTAAAAATGAGAGGAAGCATACGATGGAGGATCAATTTAGTAAGATGTTCGAGGTAATGAAGCTTGATTGTGAAGGAAATAAAAAAGAGAGGATCAAAAGCATGAAAGAAAAGTAAATGACAGGATATTCAAGGCCTCAGAGATACAAATGCGTCAAATGGATAGTGAGAGAGGAGCCATTCATCAAAAAGGAAAGTTTCCATTGACTACCGAAACCAATCCTAAAGAACAATGCTTGTTCATCGATGTGAAAGTGGAAAGCAATGATGAAGAAGGGTTGGTGGAATATATGGTTATGGAAGAAAAAGTGGAGCCTATGAAGGAGGAAGAAGATGAACTAGAAGAAAGAAGAAGAAAATGAAAAGGAGAGAATATGCTTAAGTGGAAAAAGGTGAAAGATGAGAAAGAGAAAGAAGAAGTGTACAAACTTGATCTTGGGGAATTCTCATAACTCCATTCCCTTTACTCTTTCCACAAAGGTTTATAAAGGAAGATAAGAAGGAGGAATTCAAAAGGTATGTTGAATTTCTAAAGAAGAAGCATGAAGAGAACAAAGAATAGGAGTAACTCGAAAAAAGTAAAGAGGTGCATGATAAGTTTTCCATGAAAGTTCGTGATTTGAAAAAATTCATAACCCTATGTGACCTTGAAGGAAAGGGAACGCTTAATGCATTATGTGATTTTTGGGCTAGTGTGAAAGTGATGCCTAATGTTGTCTTCAAGAAGCTCAATATTGGAGTGCTTAAGCTCACCACGAAAAATCTTGAAGTTGTTGCTGGAACAATTGCGAAGCCCATAGGGGTAGTAGAAAATGTGGTGGTGAAAATACAGGAATTAACGTTCCCGGTGAATTTTATAGTGCTTGATGTTGAAGTGGATTCACAAGTTCCGCTTATATTGGGCAGACTGTTTTTAGTCACGGGAAGGTCTAGAGTTGAAATGGAAAAAGAGGAACTTTTCTTGACATCAAAGGGGAAAGGTATTACATTTTCGGGTACAAATAGAAAATGAGAGAGTTCTCATTTGAAGCCTCCTATTGAACCTCCGGATGATCATAATGACCTCGAAGATTCTTTCATTTTTTATGCTTTAACGGCATTCATTCTTGATTACATGAAAATTTCAAGTTTTAACTCGTTGTCGTATAATGTGAAAAGGGGGAGAGATTCTAAAGTGAAATGGAAGATTGATAAAGATCAACAAATATCATGTAGTGAAGAAGGGTGTCCACTAGAAGCTATCATTGGTGACTTGAAGCTCTTGAGTAAGAATGGAGAATTGATTGTAGTTGATGAGAAAGTGGGCAAGAAAAATTTCAAAGTGAATATGAGGACCGATGGTTTGATGAATATTCCTTTAATTATCTAAAAAGCATAAAATCCATCAGGCTTGAAGACATTAAATTTAGCACTAAATGGGAGGCAGCCCATTCCTTTTCTTTTTTTTCATATTTGTGTCCTTTTGATTGTGTAGGTTGATCATGCTCACTGGGAAGAGTTAAAGATTGGATTACGAGAAGAGCTACATTGCATGCTTCAATGGTAAGTCTCACCACTTTTTGAAAACTTAAATGCTTCATTCATGTTTAGATTTAAGTTTGGGGAAAGAGTGAGTGGTGTGACTCACAACTTGAGCGTCTGATCGTCATCATTTTTACCTAGATTTTTTGTGTTATTTTAGTCGTTATTTTCGTGTATTTTGTTTATCTTTTGTATATTTGATAGTGTATTTCTTACATTTGAGAATATTTTGTGTTGTGAGAGAAATATCTTGAAAATAATTAAAATGTGTTCAAAATAGGTGAAAAAGAAAGTAAAATGGAGTCGGGAGTTGAATAGACATCGTATGCTAAAACCGTGTCAGAACTTGACTCGAGTCTGGTTCTGAGCACGCATCAAGTTGTGTAGGTCGACCATACAGAAAGCCGAGTCCAATGACCAAAAACACCAACTCGACCTCCCCAAAGTCGAGTTCTGTCATGTCAAAAATCCCTCGCCGATAAAACTCTTGACTCGAATCAAGTTACAGAACTCGAGTCGAGTTTGGTCAAAAGTTTTTAGTTGTTTAAGTGAAGATTTTGGAATCTTCCAGGGGATTAAAAACTATCTTTCGTGGATTAGAAGTCAGTTTACGCATTCTGAATAAAAAACACATAATTCTTACCTTTTTCTCACACACATCCCTTCTCATGTTTCATCTTCAATCCATTTTATTTCTTCATCACCTTCCATCCATGACCAATCTAAGGAGAAGCACAAGAATTGAAGAGGAATTGACATTTGTCAAGGGAAGACATTCAACATTTAATTTGTTCTTTTACTCTAATTTGGTCTCAAATGAAGCATTGTAAGATATTTTGTATTGAATTCATCATGCCATTGCTAGACTAGTCTCAATAGTAAGACTAACTATCAAGATTGGTTAGAAGATTTTGGACTTGTAAATTTTTGATATACGAAAGGATTGATTGTATTTCTATCGTAAATGTCTTTTCCTTAATTTATATGTTAATTGTGTGTGGTTAATTTTTCATATTATATTGATTAGAGTGTGAACTCAATTATGTGGTATGGATATTAATTGAATAATGCCTTCTTATGGATTAACTCTATTAAGTGTGACTTAGTTTGTGAAAACCAATGCATGCTTAGAATCTTATAATAGGACACTAGAGAGGATTACCTGTGAAGGTGCTTGAACTAGTGAAAGAACCTACCAATAGGAGTTTAATACCTTGAAGGGAATAGTAAATATTGGAGACACTCTTAGGAGCTTTTTTGAGATTACCTATATAGTCTACATCTTATGTATCTTGTGAAGGAGCATTAGGTGGAATATATGAGTGCCTTAGTACCCAATCCTTGACATTCATCATAACATGTTTATAAGTCTAGATACTTCCTTTTTATAGTGTAGCTAGTCTTACTATCTTCTTATATTGATACACCTTCATCCATTTCATTCATTCGATCTTTGTCTACTCTATTTGATTTACTTGTTATTCCTTAGTTTGTTAATTGATAGATCATTGATAGTTTAGCTTTAGCTATAATCAAAACCACTCATTCGATCATCCTTATAAAGCTTAGTGAGGTTGGTGCGAATATACTAGAATCTCTCTTATGGGTTTGATATTTTATTACTTGGTCACTTGAACTATACAGTAGAGTACACTTGCTCTTACCACCTAAAGAATTCACAGATCAGCGTGCTTTCATTATTTTCATTGCTCAATGTGTTTATTATGATCTTCTCGTGATGTGTGGTAAAATTTAAAATTTTTCTTGAGAGCATGATTGTGTTTTGGGAATGTTCGCGATATTTTTGTTCAAGTACAAGAGAATTTGGATATAGTATGATGTTAGATAATGTTAGATGCTAGAAGTATATTGAGAAAATAGAGGATTTTTTCATGTTCGGACATGAAAACTCGATCAATGGGGATGAGGTGGTTGAGTTTTTGTGTCAGAAAGGCTTCAGAAATGAGGAGAAATTGCATGAAAACTCGGGCATTGCACATAAGCTCGCCCGAGTTTTTCTGACAGTGAGAATCTGGAAACATTCAAGAATTTGAACAAAAACTCTACCTCGACAAGAAAACTTGATCGAAGTTTCGTGCAAAGCCGGTCCAAGTATGTACATAGTCGAATTTTCGTGAAAACTCAATCGATGTTTCATGAAAACTCAACTGAAGTTTTATGTAAATCGATGGTTTTTAATTTATGCTCCTCCTCTTTACTTCATTCGTCCTAATTCTCTCCCGTGAACTCTGGCACACCTTCTCTCACTCGAATATCCGGAATCATCGACATTACCAAAAAAAATTGTAGACATAATGCTAAGTCTTTCTTGTTTTGATTCCTAATTTGAGTTCCATTGAGCATTTGAGATGAGTTGGGAGTAGTGGGTTGAGGTTACGGTGTAGAATGTGTTCGAAATTTGTGGGGATTATGACTTAATAGGGGTTTTGAATAGAACTGTTGTGATGGTTACTCTAATTTATGGATTACTCTTTAGTACATGAAAAATTACTATTTAAAAAATGAACTATTACTATTTTGAATAAAAAATATTACTCTTCTAAGAGTTATTTTTTATATATTAAAGAGTAATTTTGCAAAAATAGAATTCACACATGAACCCGATTCACACCAAACTCACTCATTTATTAGAGGAGTATTAAAGTCATGTTAATTAGAATTATTTAAAATTAATTAATTTTGGGATATACTCTCCCCGTCCGCCCGAAAGGTCCACATTTTGCCATTTTGGGCGTCCGCACCAAAGGTCCACATTTCCCTTTTTAAACACATGGGACCCACACACATCACTAATACAATAAATTTATGGGATTCATACACCCCACTAATACAACTACCAACTACACCTTAAATAATAATACTCCTTAATCCAAGTGCAAAAAATAAATGTCCATCTTTGTGACGGACGGAGGGAGTATTAGACAGCTCTACCTTTATGTTTTTTTTAAGTTAATTGCAAGAAAAATTACGAACTTTACTCTTATGAAAAATTAATTTCACCATTGAGAAATTGAAAAAAAAACTTATCTTTAATTATTATTGCAAAACACACCCAATGTATGACTAAAGATAATTAAGGTTCTTTTTTGAGAAATATAGTATATTTGCAACATTTTTTTTCTTGCAATTTTTGAAGGGGGACGGCTATTTGCATCTCCAAATATACTAAACGAACCCCAAGTTCTAGATATACCCTACTAAAAAAGAAAATTGCATATTTCAATTACTAAATACACCCCATTTATGGCAACTTTACCCTTTTAGTTAATTATACCTAAATTACTAAAAACTAATTAATCACAAAAAAAAGAACAGAAACGGCGCTGTGAATGTGGTCGTGCCGCAACTCCACAAAAGAGAAAGGAGAGGGAAGAAGTTCGACACCTTCTATCCACGTCAAGACTTCGTCAATGCCAAATAAGTACATAAGCATGGAAATTTTAATTTGTGTTTCTGCAGTATGTGGTTGTACTTATCCTGCAATTTTAGGTTGAAATTTCCATGAATTAGAAGTAATTAGATAGGTTTATGCAGGTTTGCGAATTCCAAAACCCACTAAACCTTGTTGTGTTCAACCGCTGCAGTCGAACACTTTATATTGTTCAGTTGTTGCAACCGAACGACGTATTTTGTTGGTTTCTTTTTTTTTTTTACTCATTTGTTGCTTTCTGCTGGGCCTAGAAGGGATGAGCGCAGATGAGGCGCGGGCTATGGTACAAGAGGGGGACCTGGATGGAGACGGAGCGCTACTTAGATCTGCATTTAATTGGTCAGACTCAGCCCAGGAATCTCAAACATGGAGTTCTGCATTTTAATCATGGAGGATGCTCAAACATGGCTCTACAGGGTCATCCAAAACCATCCCTCCCCTTGACCACTGCCATTGGAATTTTTTTGTTTTTTTTCTTTTCCAACCCCTCTCCTCTCTGTTCTGTTGTGTGAATGATTCTGCTTTTACTTGTTATTATTTTTACTGTTAGGATTTTTGGAATGTCTATATATATAAGAATGACCTGATAATATATGTTGTAAAGTGATGTCCAAAGAATAGATTTACATAGAAGTCATGTCAGTCGTGAAAAATTTTCTATTTTTTTAAAATTTGTTTAGTTATGTTGTGGGTTTTCTCATATGATTCTTAGTGATGAAGAAACTGAAAGCACCATTAATGGGGTTTTAAGAATTCATAGGGTTTAGAGTTGATCGTAGTTGAGTGATTATAACTATGGGGTGCATTCACAAATTTAATTGGAGTGTATTTAGAAATTTAATTATAGCTTCTTATTTTATTATTATTTATAAAAGGGTATTTACGTCTTCTCACATAATCATATATTAAATCTATAATAATTAATGAAATTCATTTAGTAGATTTAGGGTGCAAATATCCGTCTTTTTAAGGTGTAATTAATTTGCTTGGAGAACTTTGGAATAAAAATCGTGATTTTTCTTGCAATAGAATCTCTTTTATTTTTTTATTATTAATTTTTTTTTTCTAAAAGAAGTTGAGCAATGTTTCAGAAATACTTAAATTTTAATTGACACCTCACATTTAATATCTTTTCCAAATCACCAGACTTCCAGTTCTCCCTCCATCCCTCTCCACATAAACCATCCTTCCATGTGGTTTATCCCATTATCTCTCAACCCTGATTTTCACGAGAATTGATTTCAATCTTCTTTACTTGTTTATTGGAATCATAAATGCTTACAACTTGCCAATTCGCCTTCTTCTCGCGCCATGTGGTAGTGCTTATGTCCTTTTAATATTTGAACTCACAAAATTGTTGATTAATATACGAAAGAAAGAGGAGACTGAATGGACAATTGTTTGGAATTCAGGAATTAATATTCAGTTTACAAGTTAATTTGTTTGCCTATTGACCCCTAATTTCAGCAGCTTCTTGAGAACCTTTACACTCATACAACAAGAAAAGAAATGATGCCATCTACGCTACCTTTTCCAAGCTCCACTCTACCTCTTATTCAGAAATCTCATTTCCTCGCAGTTTCCTCGACAACTTTCTCAAAATCCCATATATGCTTCGCATTTTCACCCTCAAACCAAAACCCGAGTGGTGAAGAAGCTCGATGGCAGAGGGAAGAGCAACGGTGGTTGAGGGAGGAGCAGCGGTGGCTGAGGGAGGAGCAGCGGTGGTTGAGGGAGGAGTCGAGGTGGAATGCGGAGCGCCTAGCATTGCTGCAAGAGATAAGTAGCCTTAAGCTCGAAATCCAAGAGCTTGAGCGCCTCAATTCTTTACAAGGTGTCTCAGTTTCAGAAAATAATGCCAAAATTACAAAATTACAGCAGGTATTATAGGAGGTGGAATTTTTTTTCTTTTTTAAATCCATATTTTCTTTAAGATCATCATATAACCAGCAGGTTGGATTACCAACTTGGGTGAGTTTCAAGTTGTTCTTCTATTTTTTGTTTTTAATCATTGGTTCTTGGATATGGTTTCTGATTCATATATATTCTTTACTCTATCAAGATTATTGAAGACAAGATGATTGTAGAAAGAATTGGGAAATTTAGAATGATCATTTTCTTATCTATTGTTTTTTTAAATTGCTCTTTCTATGAAGGCTCTTATGTGTAATAGTTAATTTGTGTAAAAAGTCTCATACTTAGAGATCTGATCTATTTTAGCATACTATTGGCAGTTTTCATGTTTCTTAAGCAATATAATATAATGGTTTGATGGTTTTAGATATTTTAGTTTTTTAATTTAGGTTATTGAGGAGGGAGAGTTAAGGAAGTATGTGAACAGAATTAGTGATAGCGGGTCAAGTAGTGTGCCATTTGTGGTTGAAGCAGTAAAAATAGCGGAGGAGGAGGAGGTTGTTGTAAAGGAAGTACTCAGCATTCCAGATAAAAAGAATACAGTTATAAAAAGGGTAACATTGAGAAAAGGGTCAGAAGGGGATGATGTACGAGCTATGCAGGTATGCTTCTAGCGGTTAGCAATTGGCAGTTCAATAATACGAAACTTGTTTGATTCTCTCATGTTTTTTTTAGTTACAGATGTTTATGTTAGATAAATAACATGGTGAAATGATCCAAATTAAGACATGTTCTGTCCATATTGCTGAATGATGATATGGAGCAAAGGTGCTTTAGTTTAAGCTTACATCGCTGAGAATGTACAATAACATCTTGAAGAAAGAATGCTTATTTTAAGCTTAAACACCAATATGATGACCTTTTGAAATAGTTTATCCTTTGATTAATGCTTCTTCTTTCTTGACAAATATATGTATATTTTTTTTTTTTCAAAATAGAATAAAACTTATTTTTATTGGTCAGTATATCTGTGGGGTGCCATTTGTAGGTGTCAATGTTGTGGTTTCATCTATGGCTTTCATTCTTGGAATTTTACTTGATTGAGGCTGATTATGGTTGTTGTGCAAGTTACTGCATACTTTATCATCTGAATTTGTATGTGGTGATGTTAAATGTGACAAATGATTGTGTATTTAATCTTTGAAGAAGTTGCCAGCTTACTTATAAGCTCTTTTGTTCCTTTTTATGTTGTCTTTGGTAGGAAGCACTCCAGAAACTTGGATTTTACTCTGGCGAAGAGGACATGGAATTTTCCAGCCTTTCAAGTGGAACCGAACGCGCTGTTAAAACTTGGCAAGTATGTTGTGCTTCATCATATGTTTTACAAACTCATAGGTGTCCATTCAAAATATTGAAACTTCTTTCTTTGCATCTTCTTCATAGGCCTCAATGAACGCGCTAGAAGATGGAATTATGACTGCAGATCTTCTGGAAAGGCTATTCGGAAGTTCTGGATCATCAGTGGCTACAGGTCAGGAAAATAAATCAACTGACACTGAGAAGGTATGCTCCACTACCTGATTAAATTAAGCCTAGCATCCGACTTCTCAAATTAATATGTTATATCTTCTTACAAACCTTCTGCCACAAAAATCTGCTATTTTCAACCCTCTTTCCATTTTCTTATTTCCTTTGGTTGTGTCTTTCTATCTTTTCATATTATTTTTATCACCAACACAGATTGCGTCATCGATGAGTTTCTTTCCATGTTCAGTATCTGTGATTATTAGTTTATTCGTTTTGCGGGTTTAAGTTTTGAATGTTACTGATGGACTAAGGAAAAGTAAAAGAAACACAGGAACTAGATTAACTAGCTACTCCTGTCCCCAAGCTAAATCTGTCGAAATCCAGTACTCAGTAATAATCCTAAACAAAACCCCATGCAAAGTAATTGTTTTTCACCACCCATGGACGAAAGATCTAAAGCAGTTACCCAAATAGGAGTTATAATAATGGAAATAAACAAATTGTTGCTAACTCAAGATCATGTCTACATCTACAGACGCTTCTCATAGACGATGAAAAGCATATCTTTATTATATATGCTATAGAGTAATGACTGTCCAAGAATCTTATCATTGAAAATGCATCCTAGCTAGAAAAGAAAGGCTGGTTATCTTCTATCTTGCATCTTATTTCTAGTTGAAGTGAAGAGTGAACAAGCTGAAGATCATTGCTAATGAGGTGGTATGTCCTCATCTCATCTCTCTATCGTGTTTTATCTGTCATTTCGCTAAACTAGTGCTTGCCACTGCCGCAGCCGCCGCCGCCACCATCACCTTGCACATGGCATGTCCATGTTAAATGGAAGATAAGACATGGTAAACAATTGAATGTGTCACATCGCAATTTTCATGAAAACTAAAACTTAAGTTCAAGATAGTTTTAATAGTCTTTATTATCTTTAATTAGGCATCAAATGACCTGGCTATGTCAACTCTTCCATCTGAAAAAAATATAAATCGAATTTGGGGTGAGCATAACACAGCTTAGTGGAGACTCGTATGTTAGAATTAAACACTAAGTACCAACAAATAAATGTGAATTTAATCCTGGGGGTAATATATGATATAAACCACTAAGATTCACATAACTTACTATGTGAACCCAGATCACACAAGTGTTTGCCAAGAAATCAATATTTGAATAAGAAAAAAGAAAGTAGACCCTTTATTTATGTCAAAAACTTGTGTTGAGACCGTCTCAAGGAAAGAATTATGTGAGATGGAAAAGAAGTGATAACATTTAAATAGAAAGTGATACCCGGATTGACAAAATGGGATAGTGGTGCAGTAAATTATTCATGAACACTTTGTAGTATATTAATAAAAAGTGATATATTATTAACGAAAAGTGATTATATTTTAATAAAATGTGATAACTATTTATGAAAACGTAAAACGGTCTCACCGTGAGATCGTCTCACGCAAATGTTGCTCTTATTTATAGTAAAAGAGTAAAAATTGCGCTTTTTATGGTTAATTGCGCTTAAAGAGTATTACGAAGGAATTTAAAATCCTAGTAATGCACAAAGTCTTTAATAGTTATTAATAACTAATAACAGGGTGCTATAAAATGTCCCATTCCTTTCCACGCATTTTAACGTGTCTTAAGTATGAAATTTAACCTATTACCTGAAGTGGCTTGCTTTTGATTTGAAGAAACTAGCTATCTTATTTGAGGAATTGTGTCTTTCTGTTCATATGAACATGGTGGCTGGATCACATTTTTTCTCTCTCTATAAGGTGTACATCCTAAGACAAGTCTACAATCTTAAATACCCATTCATTTGGTGTTGGAAGTAATAAGTTTAATGTTGCTGTTGATGATTGAACTTTTGGCTTAATGAGCCACTCAGCCACACCAGTGTGAATGGCATAATACTGTTCTGATGCAATGTTTTCAGCTATATACTAGTAGGGATGCTAAAAATTTCATTAGTGTAACAAATATTATTTGTAAAGTTATAAATTATTATAACTTCTAAAAGTGGAGATTCCAATTTAGAATTAGAGTAATACAAGGTGAAAAACTTGGAAGCTGCCGATTTCAAATTGTTAAACTTACAATCAGTTTTCAGTTCAGGATTCTTGTTGGAATTGCAAGTACTGTCACTGGGAAGCTCTGCAAATCAGTATATTTGGTGCTACTTCCGTCCCAGTGAATTGTGAACGATATCGTTTTCACGTATATCAAGAAAATGCACTTTTTGACCGATTTTATTGAACTTTGGTTTTAGAGTAGTTTAGTCCTTTTAGGTAATAAAAATATATAAAGTATGTTATGTGTGTTACTGTTAGTTATGAATGACAATTTTGAAATTATATTTCATTGTGAGGTTATTGTGTCGAGTGATTTTGTCGTTTTTACGTTGTTCACAAATGTGTTGGGACTGAGGGAAATAGAAATTGTTTTCATTGTATTGGAATGGAGGGAATATTATACTACTGGTTATTCATATTCTATTATGTGGTTTCACACATGTTTTATGGTCTACTTTTCTGTTTGAAGAGTGTAAATGGAGCCCCAATAGCATCTGTTGCAGAAGCGTCTCAGGTTCAGAAAATTACTGTGACAGAGGAAGGTGTAACAGAATTTGAGGCCTCCCATCACAGAGTTTTTCTTCTTGGAGAGAATCGGTTTGAAGAACCATCAAGGCTTTCTGGAGGCAGCAAGAGTACCACTGGAAAGGGTACAACCAGGTGCCCTTCTTGTCGAGGAGAAGGTCGTTTACTGTGCATGGGTACTGCTCAACTTCTCTTTGACTTATGTGTGTGTGTATATGTAATCCAAAAGCGAGTATCCTTTCAAACCAGCTTCTGGAATATGTTCTACCCTTTCGAAACAGATAATATTTTGAAGGTAAAAGTAATACTTAAGAAAACAGAAGAGAGAGATTCGCTTTCATGTGGCTTAAAGTGTGTGAAATAGATTTGATTAACGTCAACACATCATTCATAGTGTTTGAGCATGTGATTGTCTTTTAACTTCTATATTTTAATTATCGTTCCTTATAGCTAACAACACACATGGTTCGACAGCTAATATATTCATTAATTATGCAGAATGTGATGGAAGTGGGGAGCCAAATGTTGAGCCACAGGTCAGAGAACCACTCGATAACCTTTTTACTCCCCAGCCCAAAATGACTTGATTTTTTCACTTCTGTTCCTTCACTTTTAATTTGACTTATTTAATCACAAGTTTTACATCTTGATTCGAGTCTCCAAAGAGCACTCCAGTAAATTTTCTTTTTTTGGGACAGAAAAGTTTTTTTTTTTTTGAAAAAAAAAAAACAGGACTCTTTCTATCCTAGCCAGCCTCTTATTAAAGTTTCATTCCTGGCTTGTTCTCTAGTGGAGCAAATAGGTCACTTTTTCCATGCTTCACAAGTGAGTCTTTATCACAACAAATTTTATGTGGAACCATTTATGGCGTGTATTTATTGCGTGGTGCGAAAAGTGTAATGTTATTATACTAAATCGTACTACTTCCGTCCTATAATGAACTTCACAGTTATTATAGATATGGGATTTAACTTACCTTTAAGGGTAATTTGATATTTTTAAGTAGTATTAAATAAATTATAAAATGAGTTATATGAGTTGGAAAGAGATGACAATTTTGAAAATAAAGTGTATTGTGAGGTTATAGGATTGCGATATCATTTTATTTTATTTTTAAGTGAGAATTTATTTATAGGACGAATGAAAATAATAGTCCTAAATATATTTATAGGACGTTGGGTAATATTTTGATGGATGAAAAGTAATAGTTATATTTCGTATTTTGGGTGGTGCAGTTTATGGAATGGGTAGACAAAGGAGCAAAATGTCCTTACTGTGAAGGACTTAGATACACAACATGTGATACCTGTGGGGGACGGCCACTCACCCCCTCATAATATATATTTTTGGAAGTCCTCTCTCTCTCATCTTGTGAATGTGGTGTTCACTAAATTGTGCAGGAAGGGCTTTGAATAGGGCGTCCAAATTTTGAACGCATTGAGTAATTCTCTTGAAAAAAATTTCATCTACTTTTTTCACCTTGTATACGATTATGATATATATGCCTCATGTAAATTGATTAGATGGAGGGAACAATTGTATAAGAGTATGACTTATGAGAGCATGTATCCCTATAACAAAGGTGTACTTAACGCTCGTTATTTATAGGTTGAATAAATAATTATATCTTTTAATGTGTCATAAACCATAATTGTAAGATACATCATGAACTACAAGGGTAAGATACACTATAATTAGTAGGCATGGCAATGGGGCGGATCGGGTCGGCTATTGAGGACCCGTGCCCGTCCTATGAAAAGCGGGTCCGCCCCGCCCCGTCCCGTTTTTTTTTTTTTTTTTTAATTATAATAAATTCAAATAGAAAATTTTAAAGTAAAATAAAATGAAGTAAATTTAAATTTTAAATTAAATAATTAAACTTTATTTTCATTTTTAAAATTATTTTATTACATTATATATTCAATGATATATATAATATTGTAATAAAATATTTTGTAATAGTTATATATAATTCCTATATATGATTTTTTTATTTAAGTTAAATAAAAATGTATATATAATATTTAATATAAATTAATAAATTATATTATATAATAAATATTTTAAATAAAAAATTTTATATTTTAGGGGCGGGCCGGGGCGAGGCTAGGACCCAGATCCGACCTGGCCCGTATACGGGGCGGGGCGGACCCGGCCCAATCGGGGCGGGCCCAAATTGCCATCCCTAATAATTAGTGTAGAAAGCACCATAAACAATAATACTTTCCCTTACCACTTAACTCTTCTTCACACTTTACAGACTTTCACTTGTTGACAATTTTTGCAAGGGACAATTTTTATTTAAATAGCTATAATTAACTATAAAGGGATTATTAACCAGATTTTTATTAAGGATGTTCAGTAAATTAAAAGTTTTCTTAGTGATACAATAATTTAAAATATTCAAGTTAATCTATGTAAATTAATAAACTCTAAATATAATTAGAGTGAGGCTTGCGTGCACCCGGGCGCACGGAACACATTTCGTGCGCCTTTAGAAATTTTGTATTATGGGTAAGGGTACATTAATTTGGTTTAAAGGGTATATACTTTAATTACTAAAAGGTACACAATTTTGTTCTAAAGGGTATAGACTTTTCATTAATATTTTTTTTTCTTTAGAAAATAAAGGGTACACATTTTTATACTAAAGGGTATACAATTTAACACAAAATTCTAAAGGCGCACGGAGTGTTGTTCGTGCGCCCAGATTTTTCTTTAGAAAATAAAGGGTACACATCTGTATACTAAAAGGTATATAATTTAGCACAAATTTCTAAAGGCTTCCGTGCGCCCGGGTGCACAGGAGCTTTTGCCATATAATTATTGTCATTGTTCAACTGAACTTTAATATAATTAATGTAGAGAAATTATTTAAATTAATGAACCTACCGAACAAATTATTCTTAAAATGAGTTTAGAAATAAAGTTAAAATTCCTATTAAAAATGTTTTATGATGATAATTCAATTAAGAAATTTGAATTAATAAAAAGTCGAACTTTTAAGTTATTTAATGAATAAAGCAAGATGTCAATGGACATTCATCACAATTTTTTTTAATGTTTTTGTCAATTTTATTTTTTAAAATTCTGATACTCACAGGATATTTTGGTACTCATCGACAATAGTCTAATTAAATTGCTCAATTGATGTGCGGCAGCGGTTGATTAAAAATGTCCTCTCAAAATTGTTTGTTGTTAAAATGTCCGGATAATTGATATACATATATATATTTTTTAATATTAATAAAAAAAATATTGTGATGAATTTCACCATGAATGTTTTTATTACCTATGGCCGATGAAATTTTTTTATCAATTGACCATTAGGTTCATTACATTATTAATAATAATAATAATAAGGGTAGATCTTGCGTGATATCGTCTCACATGAGACCATTTTTCACTTTTTAAAATAGTTATTACTTTCGCTATAAAATGTTATCACTTTTTATTAATTTATTATCACTTTCCTTTATAAAAGTTATCACTTTCTTATATAAGCCTTTATGTGAGATTATCTCACATAAGTTATTGCCTAATAATAATAATAATAATAATAATAATAATAATAATAATAAATAAAATGGTTTAACACATCAAAGGACATAAATAAATGTCTGCCCATTATATTTGTTCTCAAAAATAAAAATTTGTTTGAGGTAAAGTTTTTATTTTACCCAATTTTCGGTGATGTAAATCAGAAGTGTCTCATATACGAGAGAGGCAGCTCATTTAATATGTTACAACCTGCGTTATTATTTGTTTTAGGGAAAATAGATTTTTTCGTCAGTTAATTTTCATTCATTTTTAAATTAGTTCATAAACTTTTTTAATTTTGAAATTAGTCCATTAATTTTATAATAAATTTGAAATTAGTCCATTAACTTTATAAAATTCAACATTTTGGTCTTTTGACCTGCTATGGTAGGTCATTTGAATATTTTCACCCCAATTAATTTATATCATATTTTTATTTAACCAATTTTATCTCACTTTTCATTTTTCACTTCCGTATACTAAACAAACAATATTAATCTCATTACTAAAGTGGAGCAAATTTGACTAAATATTGATATTTCCTCAATCCGCTTGAAAGAGGTTTTTTTTCCATTTTGGTCGTCCGTTCCAAATAGGGTCACTTCCTTTTTTTACACACATGAGATCCACACACATCCACTAATACAATTAAAATATGGGATCAACACTCCCACTAATACAACTACTCACTACACATTAAATAATAATATTTCTTAATCAACGTGCACAAAAGTAAAATGCCCTCTTTTGGTGCGGACGGAGAGAGTATAATATAAATTCTTAGTGTAGGCTATTTTTTTAAAATAGTATATATATATATATATATATATATATATATATATATATATATATATATTTTTTTTTTTTTTTTATTTTTTAGAATAACCTGTTAATGACCTGTTGAAACGGACGATTTTGTTGAACTTGGTAAACATGATAGGACGATTTTCAAAATTTTCAAATATAATAGACGATTTTCAAAATTCTGCAAATATAATGGATGATTTTCAAAAAGTGAAAAACTTATGAACTAAATTCAAAATTGAGCAAAGTTAGCGAACAAAAAAATCTATTTTTCCTTTATTTTATAACGGGAGAGTTACTGTTTGATACATTCTATATTCCACTATTACTGTTTGATACATTCTATATTCCACTATTGCTACAAGATACACCGGATCTAGAAAAATTACTACGAGGTACATTTTTTTAATACGTAATCCCTATACTATCCTTCACCAGTTGAGCATTGAAATCCCTAAAACTGTGTTACCTATCTTCAAATTCCCAAAATTTTGGAGATTTCAATGTGGTAAATCGCGACGAGTGCAGCAGTGAGAAGAAACACCGTGCATTCCTCATCCTCTGATTAACGATTGGAGCGGATTCTTGTTGCCAAATTCTGTGCGTGGATTATCGTTCGCGATTTCTGGAGCGGATTCGCATCGCCGATTTCTGGAGCGGATTCACGTCGCCGTCAGAAAGCATCAATAGGTGAGTGTTGTTTATCCAAGCCCTAATTATGAGCCGTAATGTGGTTGGTGTGCTGCACTCATCACGATTCTAATTTCGAGCCCTAATTTCCAGATGCAATTTCGTTGGTATGCTGCACTCAGTTGCATGTTTCAATTTCCTTTGCTGTACGTACTCCTTAGAGTTATGTTGTTTAATGGATGTATTACTGCACATGGTTAATGCCCAATGGGAGAGTTGAGTTAATGGAGTTTCTCTTTACAGCTGAGTGCATTTAGTGGGAAAGGTAGAAGCTTGTGAGAAACTTGTTTCTTCTTCATGTCACATGTAAGGGAGAAGCTTGTGAGAAAAAACAAATTGTGAAATTAGTGTCAACAGAGATTAATTTAGTATGCATTGATTAATCCTGAAGTGGAGAACTGAAGCATTCCAAGACTAAATGATAGTAAAGATCCTGGCGTATGTAGATAGCCACTCCTTAAAATAAATTAGCACACCCATCTTTCAAAATAGGAATTTGACCCTACTATTTGTTTAAACATATTAATGCTGCATCACTGAGAAACTTGTTTCTTCTTCTTGTCATATGTAAAGGACAAGTTTCACCTGCAAAATTAGTGAGTTAAAGAAACTAGTGTTTCTTCTTCTTGTCACATGAAAGATGTCAAACGACCACCTCGTCTAAAAGGTTAAGCTGTTAGAGAGGATAATCATTTAATACTTAATTAATCACTCTAACACGCCCCCTCACATGCAGGCGGGGAGTTTTGCCTCAAGCCTTGCATGTGCAATTTTTTCTCATAAATGGGTGGCGGTGAGGTTCGAACCCTGGACCTTTTTGTTAACCATGAGCTCTGATACCATGTCAAACGACCACCTCGTCTAAAAGCTTAAGCTAGTAGAGAGTTGTATCATTTAATACTAATCAAATCACTCTAACAAAAGATATTCTTACTAATCTGCATTGTTGTAATTCTTGAAGAAAGCTTTGTACTTTCTCATCCAAAGAAAGGATTGTTGTACTTCTTGTAACATTAAAAACAATTGAAATTTCTTATGAAAAGTTGGTAAAACAATTTAATTTCCACACCTAAAACCGCTTTTGTGTAGTGTAGGTGTTATTGTTATATTATATGTGCAGCGTAACTTTTATGCGCTGCCTAGATTTTTTGTGCAGCTTAATTGGCGTGCTGTTGATGTTGGATGTTATGAGCAACGTAGAATTTTTCTATAAAATTAATACTATATTTTTTTGTGCTGCACTTATGCTATCGATGATGTTTAGCGCATGTTTTATGTGCAACATACTTTTTTATGTGGTTATATGTGTAGTATCTGTTATGTTTGCAGCATGGCAAATGTCTATATTTTTTATCTTCTTTATTATGTGCAGTGTATTTTTTTGTGTGCAGCACAGTATATATGTGAAGCGTAGCTTTTGTGTACGGTATAGTTCCCGTTGTTATTTGTTATATGCAGCGTATCTTTTGTGTGCAACGTATATTTATATTCTTTTTTATGTGCAGCGCATCTTTCATGTACAACATATCATTTACGTGTAGCGTAATTGTTGTATGCAGCGTAGTTTCTGCTTAATAGGTCTTCAAGTGTTTGGATTCATTGAAGGAGGAAGTGGCAGGAATAAGGTGTCACACCCCAATTTTCATAATAAAGAAATTCCCATTTTATTTTATAAATAGAGCATTAAATAGGGCGTGATCAAAACATTTTAATTAATCAATCAGGTAGAAATGCAATCATAGAGGACATTAAATAAGGAACATGTCCTATAAGTTTAGCAATAACTCCAAGCAAACAACTCATCGTAAAAGGAATTAAATGAGGACTAGATCCTTTAAGTTTTCTGCAATTTAATTTTGAGAAGAGTATTCAGCAAAAACCTTTAATAAAAAGGACTACAAGTTTATTTTCAAATCAACAACGTATAAAACATATAGGGCTTACCTAACTTAAGATATTAGATCCTAACATGCAGAAGATAGTAGACATGTAATTTAGTAAAGATGAAGGAAAAGTTCAATAAAGGTCAGTCCCGTAAGTTTTATCAAATTTTCTAAAATAATGAAACATCATATACTTTATTGCAGAGAAAGAGAAAAGAATAATAATAATAATAATATAGGTAAATTAAATAAGATCCTGCATACTGTACAAGCAAGCATGTGACTCTTCCAAATAAACCATGTTTTTCCCATTTGAAACCATAATAGCCACCAGCCATAATTAATTAATATAAAAGATAGCATAATACAACCCACTCAACAGATGGATACATACTAACATAATTAAGTCCTGACCATCCCATTCGAATTATCACATTCAGAATTAGCAGCAAACATAAGTTTCATTGCATCCGACAACTTCCAACCAAAACAAGAATTACTTATTCCACCCACTGTACCAGCCGCATCTCCAAACAAATTCGGACAAGCAAATCACGTATACCACTACTTATTCCTCCACATGTACAGGTTGATATGTATAAAGAATTTTAAGATGAAAATGTAATTTGATCACTTTCAAATGTACTAGAAAATATTTTAATAATCTTATCCAGTGAGATTTCTAGCCTGCAAATCATATATGCCAAACTAAGTACAAGGTAGGACTCACCATGCCAATTCCCACTCTAGACACACATGTAGACATCCCCATAATAGGAGCCCAAATCCCAACATAAACCACTTTTTTTCGGATAAAAGTTAAAATCATAAATTCGAGTTTGTAAAACTTGCAGTCAACTCATAAGGAAAACAACGTATTCTCCTATAATCTTCCCATGCTCATATGCAAAATATATGAATAAAAACATAGAGTATAACTTATAAAATTTTATTAAGTCTTCTCTTGTCATCGCGTCCCCACTCGTACGCTACCACCACGCTAACCTGAAAGGGGGGGTAAATCATAGGGAGTGAGCAAACCACCACTCAGTGAAATAAATTATGCACTATTTATCATTTCAAATTCTACTACGAGTGAAATTAAAATTCTTACACTTGTAACTTGAAATTTAAAATCATGTTGGTAAGCACCTTTCGGTTCAATACTCATGTTGGCAAGCACCTTTCGGTTCAATACCCATGTTGGCAAGCATCGCGATTCAATACCCTTGACTTGTGCTTAATAATTCATGGATAACATTGCTTGTTCATGTATAATCACATCATGTAGGGTTTTAAATACATTAATAACACATAATAAATCCTACCTTAAGCACTTGATCTAGCAAGACGAATACTCCGATCTCCTCTAACTCGCCCTACCCTTGCTGCCTATACTCACAATAACAAAAGTAAGAACGATCAAAATACGTTTCTAAAACTCGACAAGAAACTAAATTCTGCGACTCATAGTGTAAGGACGAAGATAAAATTTCAAAACGATTACTGAAATTATTCCTTCTTGGATGAAATAAAAGAACAGGGTCATAGTTGATTAAGAAGGAAAAGAAGAAGTTGATTGCACGGCTAAAATCGTAAAGATAACGATCCGTTCTTGGAGGATAAGTGAGAATAGGTTTTACCTGGAGAGAGAGAGTTTGCGTTGTTGCTGTTGATGTGAGAAGAATAGAATAGATTATATGATGGGGAGTAATAACGCGTTTTCAGTGAAGCTATGAATAGAAAAGATTGAAAGATATCATCTTGTCCTAATTTACGGAGTGATAAGAAGAAGACAGGATTTGGAGATATTCTAAAATCTTAAAAAAAAATAAATCAGATCTCCTCTCCTTTCTATTTCACGTTGCGTAGGGGTTTTCTTATTGGGCTTTAGAAGTTGGGCTTAAAAGGATTCGGATCTTGTGCTTGAAGTTTTTTGGGTGTTACATCCCTCCCTACTAATAAATAATTTCGTCCTCAAAATTTTAATCGTAAAGACATAAATCTTACCCGTGACGAAAGAGGGGTATCTTGCTTGTATTTCATCCTCTCGTTCCCATGTAGCCTCATCTTGAGTGTGCCGGCTCCATTGTACTTTAATGAATGGCACGTCATGATTTCGAGCTCTTACGATCTTCCTTTCTAAGACTGCCTCAGGTTCTTCTTCGTATGTTAGGTCCTTGCTAATCTTGAGTGTTGAGAAGTTCACCACATGACTTGGATCATGAATATACTTCCTTAGCATTGACACATGAAAGACATTATGAACCGTAGACAATTTGGGCGGCAATGCCAAGCGATAAGCTAGTACTCCGATTCTTTCGAGAATTTTAAATGGCCCGACAAAACGAGGCTTAAGCTTTCCCTTTCTCCCGAATCATATAACACCCTTCGTGGGTGCAACCTTTAAGAAGACATGTTCTCCGATTTCAAACTGTAGATCTCTCCTTCTTTGATCAGCATAAGACTTTTGTCTATCTTGAGCAGACTTAATTCTTTCTCGAATGACTCTAATCTTGTCCACTGCTTCTTCTATCATTTTGGGGCCTAGGACAGCCTTCTCACCAACATCGTCCCAATATAATGGTGATCTACACTTCCTTCCATAAAGCGCTTCATAAGGGGCCATCTTGATGGTCGCTTGATAACTATTGTTGTAGGCAAACTCGACTAGAGGTAGGAACTTTTCCCATGCATCGTCAAAGTCGAGTGTGCATGCTCTTAACATATCCTCCAAAATTTGGATTGTTCTTTCGGATTGCCCATCGGTTTGCGGATGATAGGCGGTGCTGAAGTTTAATCTTGTTCCCATGGCCTTATGTAAACTTTTCCAAAATCTTGAAGTAAAGCGCGCGTCTCTATCGGACACTATTGAAATTGGGACACCATGAAGTTTTACTATTTCTTGAACATATAACTGAGCGAACTGCTCCATCTTGAATGTCATCTTCACTGGTAAGAAATGCGCCGATTTAGTCAATCGATCAACAATGACCCAAATGGGGTGGTTTCCCTTTGATGATCTTGGTAGTCCCACAACGAAGTCCATAGCAATTTGTTCCCATTTTCACTCGGGAATCTCGAGTGGTTTAAGCTTTTCGGCTGGTCGCTGGTGTTCAATCTTAACTTGTTGGCAAGTTAAACATCTTTCAACGAAATATCCAATATCTCACTTCATACTTCTCCACCAAAACCTTTCTTTCAAATCTTGATACATCTTTGTTCCTCCCGGATGAGCGGTGTATGGAGCTCCATGTGCTTCTCCTAAAATCTTCTCTCTTAATTCTTCAACCATTGGAACACATATTCTTCCGTTTAGAGTCAACACTCCCTCGTCATCCACTTTGAAGCCATTGTATTCGCCTCCTTGTGCCTTCTTCCTCATTCCTTGCAAAAAGTGATCTTGTTCTTGAGCTCCCTTTATCTCTATTTTCAAACTCGGTAGTATCTCCAACGATGCAATGATCGCTCTTGTGCCGGGGGGTGATGTCACCAACTCTATTTGCATCTTGGTGAATTCCTCGATCAACTCCTCATGCTCGATATGTAAACTACTAAGCTCCATTTTGGTTTTTCGACTCAAGGCATCGGCTACCACGTTAGCCTTGCCTGGATGGTACTCAATTGAGCAATCATAGTCCTTCAAAATTCTAACCATCTTCGCTGTCTCATGTTGAGCTCCTTTTGAGTGAAAAGATATTTCAGACTCTTATGATCCGTGAAGATCACACATCTTCCTCCATATAGATAGTGTCGCCAAATCTTCAAGGCATGCACAACTGCTGCCAACTCCAAATCATGCGTAGGGTAGTTCACCTCATGCGGCCTCAACTGTCTGGAAGCGTATGCAATAACCTTCCCATGTTGCATCAAAACACATCCAAGTCCTTGTTTTGATGCATCGCTGTAGACAGTGAATTCTTCATTTGGATTAGGTATCGTCAAGACTGGTGCTATGGTCAAGTCATGCTTCAATTTTTGGAAACTCTCTTCACACTTCTCAGACCAAACAAACTTTTCGCCTTTTCGAGTCAAGCGCGTCAAAGGACCGGCTATCTTTGAAAATCCTTCTATAAACCTCCGGTAATAGCCCGCTAGTCCTAAGAAACTCCGAATTTCTTGTACATTTGATGGCGTCCTCCATTTATTCACAGCTTCAATCTTCGATGGATCCACCTCGATTCCTTGCGATGTCACCACGTGTCCAAGAAAGGTGACTTGGTTCAACCAAAATTCATGTTTTTAAACTTTGCGTACAACTTCTCCTTGCGAAGTGTTTCAAATACTAATCTCAAGTGTTCCTCATGTTGTGCTTCGTCCTTCGAGTAGACAAGAATGTCATCGATGAAGACTATGACAAACTGATCGAGATATTGGTGGAAAACTCGATTCATCAGGTCCATAAACACAGCAGGTGCATTACTTAAGCCAAATGGCATTACAACAAATTCGTAATGTCCGTACCGAGTCCTAAAAGCCGTCTTAGAAATATCTATCTCCTTCACCCTCAACTCGTGGTATCCCGATCTCAAGTCAATCTTGGAAAAGGTACTAGCTCCTTCAAGTTGATCAAATAGGTCTTCGATTCTCGATAAGGGATATTTGTTCTTCACTGTCAGTCTATTGAGCTCACGGTAATCGATACACATTCTCATCGAACCATCCTTCTTTTTGACAAATAGAATCGGTGCTCCCCATGGTGATACGCTTGGACGAATAAATCCCAAGTTCAGAAGCTCTTGCAGTTGAATCTTCAGCTCTTGTAGCTCCATGGGTGCCATTCTGTAAGGGGCCTTGGAAACTGGTGCTGATCCAGGAAGTAGGTCTATCGAAAATTCTACTTGGCGGTTCGGTGGTATCCCTGGCAATTCCTCCGGAAAGACATCTAGAAAGTCTCGCACTACTGGTATGTTGCTGGGTGACACTTCCGAGATCTTAGAATCCATAATGTTCACTAAGTATCCTTGACATGACTTCTTCTTAAGCATCTTTGCTGTTTTCGCAGCAGACAAAACTCGAGGCATCACACCACTTTTAATCTTGCGGACGATTTCTTCCTTGGATTTTGGCACATTTAAGATCACTTCTCGCTCCTTGCACCTGAAGATGGCTTGATGGTGTGTAAGCCAATCCATTCCTAGTATCAAATCGAACCCATGCATGTCCATAACGTAGGGTTTGGCGCTAAAGTTGATTCCTTCAATGTATACATCGAGGCTATCCACTAATAAATACGTGAAAATCTTCTCTCCCGAAGGCAAACTAATCTCAAGAGGCTCGTCACTCTTGATTAGTTCGCAACGAATCTTACGACAATACTTAGTAGATATGAAAGAATGTGATGCACCAGTATCAAACAATGTGAAAGCTCGGGAGTTACCCACTGATAAAGTACCTATAGTGACTCCTTGTTCCTTATCCTCTTCATTCTGGTTCATGGCGAAGACTCTTTCTTGACCTCTAGTAGCTTGTCTTTGATTCCCTCTTGCAGGCGGTCCCCTTCGATCCGGCACATAGTTACGTGGTTTGGTGTAATCTTGAATTCTATGCCCGACCTCGTGACATCTGAAGCATCTTCCCTGACCTCTAAGGCATTCACCATCGTGTCTCTTCTCACATTTCGGGCAAATCGGTTTTGTGTTCTGAGCATTTGGGGGCGGATTAGTGTTGGCCCTTGGCTGTTTGTTGTTGTTGTTTCCTCTAGAGCTGGAGCTCTCCCACTTTCTTTTGCCTGAGTTCTCCATCGACCTATGATTAACACGTCCCCTCTCAAAACAAGCTTCTATCTTTTGAGCCCTCTGAAAGGTCTCGGCATATCCCATCTCAGGCAGAGAAGCCATAGCATCCTGAATGTCTTGGCGCAGGCCGTCCACCAACTTCTGAGCTCGTTTCTCTTCAGTATCTACTAGCTGTGATGCTGCCCAGCTCATTTGATTGAATCGCCTCTCGTAATCTGATGAGTGTTTTCTCAACACACAAAATAATCTTCAAGTATAAGGATATCAATTGTAGTCTCGAAAGGTGACCAAGTGAATATCGAACCCAAGGGACGGCGTATTATCAATTAAATTATTTACTAAATTAATTAAGACAAGTGTGGCAATATAGTTTGAGGTTTAGAATTATTAAACTAATAAACAAGTAATTAAAATAACAAATAAAATAAATATCATTTGAAGAATACGAAAGTGGATCAAGTAGGAGAATAGGTAGCTCTAGGATAATCCAGTTTCACTACTTAACTTCTCTTCCATGTGTCAATGTCCGACTCTGCCTTGTGGAATATGGACGCATCACTAAACCATGCATATCTACTCTATAGACACAAGTAAACATGCGTGTAACACGTGTGAATAACCTCGGAGCAAGAGATATAATTTCACCCCCCTTTCTAGGTACTATCAGTATCAATTATTTCTCCCTATGATTGGTACTCTAACCCGATATGATCTCCCTTTATAGGTACTATGAAATTATCCTCTTTATCCTACTTATTAACCCGAATTCAATTCAATTAATAAGTATTCATATAAGATAGTTCTAATGAAGCTTCAGAGTCCCCTCACTTAGAATCATAACATGGAATCCTGTTCAGCGGTGAACGCACTCAATCTACAACCAAGATATATATTCAGACTCTATATACCAATTGAAGATGCACAAAACGACCGTGAATATGGATTAAGAAAGCACAATCATATATAAAATAAACCACAAGTAGTGTTGTACGGAGTGTATACATAGAAGTTCAATTAACTAGATAAAACCTTCAAACTCCTAAATCTACCAAAAAGGCTCTAGCCCATGATGTTTCGAAGAACAATAATGGGTGTTGGATAGATCTTACCTGGATGTCCGGAAAATACAAGATAAATTAGGAAACGAATAAACCCTTGATGTAGGCGTCTTCATGCCCTTCTCCGTCTTGAATCCTCCTCTTGGTTCTCCTCTTGATTCCACAAACGAATCTTCAAAGTGATGGATGGATGGAGGAAAGGAAGTGAATGATGGATGGGGGGTGATCCCCCCTTGTGGGGTGTTGTATGTTGTGGCCTCTCCTCGGTGATTGGTGACATTTTTCTTGACTGCATGAGCCTCCTTTTATACTTGTAATCACGTCTCTAGGGCTTGGAATGGGCTTTTCAAGTGATCCCACGCGTTTTGGCCTGGAAAATACAGATTTCCCGCATGTAGGTTCGACCTCGTCAAACAGGTCGAACCACTCCCTCTTTGGTCGAACCACAGGTCGAACCCTGCTACTGGATTTGCGCAGTCTCTCCGTTTCGCATATAACTTTCACATCCGACCTCCGAATTGAGTGATTTTTGCGCTCACGCGATCCTCTCTTCCTTGGCTTTCTATCCATATAAAGAAATCACAAAAACTCCAAGAATTGAATATGTAACAGGCATGGAAATTAGCACTGCAATTCTGTTCGGCACAGCTCGCGCGGCATTACCACTTTGCTCATAACTTCCTCGTTCGGACTCCGAATGGGATGTTCTTTACGCCAAAACGACCCTCTCTTCAGTAGCTTTCCAACCATGTATCACACTTCCCGTTCAGAGCTCCACATCAATACAGAATAATTACACAAGTTGGATGTGCGTTTATCAGCATTCTTGCACAAATTGCACCTTTTCTCAAACTTGGCTCTTTTCATTATTTTTCCACCTAAAACACAACAAAACACCTCAAGTGCACCTTATTCTCATATATATCGAATATAAGATATTTGTGCTCATATAAGACTACAATATCAATCAAAAAGGTGTTAAATTGAATATTAAAATACGCTTATTTTCACTCTCATCAAACCCCCAAACTTACCCGTTGCTCGTCCCGAGGCAACAAAATAAAAATAAAGAGAGAGAGAGTAAGAAAATTAGCAGGGAAATAAGGATTATGAATAATACCCCATTCAAAATACAATTGTCCTCAACTAAGGTCATGCAACTCTCATTATATGTAATAATCAATTCATAGCATACAAGTTAAGACAATCACCACCACTTCAAATGCTCCATCAAAATGTTCTCACGGGAAGTATATATCACTCACACTCAAGTGTAAAAGATGTACACTTATGGGTTAAAGTGTTTACGCTCAGATTCAATTCAAGTGCATGCGTAACCATAAGCTTGCCAAAAGTCTCAAACTCTCCACCACTAAAAGTATGATTCGACAATGGGATCAAAAAGGACTTTTCTTTTGGATGTAATGTTGGCTCTTTGGTTAAGGTAGGAAATATATGGACAATGTGACTCAAATAGTGGAGAACTAAAGCTGATTGATCACTTCAACTTTCATCCTCTCTTCCTTTTCAATGCAGACGATTTTCATTCCTTCTTCACCTTCAAGCACAATTATTTTTCTTTTCTCAAGCTCATCCGTTTTTTCCTTCTCTTTTTCTGTTTTTTCTCTTGAGGTACCAGTTTCGGGCACTACCTCACGCATCCTCCATAGGGTACTAGATTTAAGCACTACCCTAGGGTATTTGATTCAATGGAGTACTAGATTTAAGCACTACTCCATGCTTCTCCTTAAATGCATTATCAAAATTCATCACTAATTCAATACCAATTTCATTCCTTTCCAAGCTGTTCGTTATCAAGCTCTATCAACACACTTTGAAAAGCCATTAATTCTCCACTAATAAGACAATCAAGGCTCAAAAAATTCAGATGCTCAAAGTGGCTAATTTCACGTAGGCTGCCAAAGAATGAGGTTTTTAGGCTCAACGGGGCTAACTACGGATAAACAATCATACGGTATAGGGAATTATTTGGCTAAGTGACTTATAAATTCAAAGATGGCCTTAGATCATTTTCCATTATCTAACATAACATGTAGTCTCAAGTAAGACAAGAGGCAAGTTCTAGAATACACACACAAGAACGATACTCACCAGAAAAGAAATATCATGTGATTATGTATCATGATAAACAAGGCTCAAAATCTCACATGGATATTTAACAAGTAACAGAGCACCTTTCATGGTAAGCAATATCCCACAAGTACACATAGAACTTCATATCACAATATAACTTAAGTACACTTCCTTCATCAATTTCAAAGGCATATGAATTTCAAAGACAATTTTAAACATATAAGCTCACATGGATCACCACCTTAAACTTAATCCTTCCACTCCATGAATTAAAAGCACATATAAAAATTAGAATAAGGGAACGAGGGCACCTGATTTTTCTTCAACGAATGCACGAGCTCCTCGAGTCAAAGCCTCAATGTAGAACTCGTCTTGCCACTCTTTTACCTTTTTCTATCATCAAAGCTCAAGCATACTCATCATCACAGGATTCATCAATAATAAAATAGGAGAACTATATGAAAGACTCAATTGACTATGTAATCGACTCCACACACTAGAAACACCACTGAACACTAGGTAAATTGCAAAAAATCGACACATCAAAACCGATTAAAGTTTCAATATACCGCAAAAAATCAACTCCCCTAGCAAACATTACAAAGAAAATATTATATTCTTGGTGCTTCAATGAGGTAAGTACATCACACCCCCCCAAACTTAGTAAAAACGTAAGTCGAAACTAAGTTTGAAAAGAGATGTAATTGGCGAATAGTAAGCACCTTAAATATAAAAATTTCTTACTCACACGAAAGAAATAAAGTAATAAAACGGAAGGGCAAGCCCCCAACAGGCGCTCATGTTTAACGTCGGAGAGTCACGACGGTAGAGGACGGTCTTGTCGCATCCTCACCTTCAAGTACTTTCTTTCCCTCTTCTTGCCTACACTCAACACCTCACCTTTCTTAGTCACAAAAATATGATCTTCAGAATTTTCTTCCTCCCATGGCTGTCTAGACACCTCCTTGTCAATCTTCCACTTAAATTCAGAATCACCTATCTTAGAAAAATCAAGATTAAACAAGTTAGAAACCATATCAATGCTCTTGCACGATTGAGTCTCCATGGGCATCTTCATTGCATGATCAAGAGAGAAAACCACATCTTCATTATCCATTCGCAGTCTAAGCTTTCCTTCCTTAACATCGATCATAGCTCCAGCTGTGGCAAGAAACGGTCGTCCCAAAATAAGGGAAATATCACCCTTATCATCTTCCATGTCAAGTACAAGAAAATCCACGGGAAAAACTAACTTATCCACTCTCACTAAAACATCTTCAATCAAACCCTTTGGACAAGTCATGGATCTATCCGCCAATTGAAGAGCAATATTCGTGGGAGTTAACTCCCCCAAACCAAGCCTTTTAAATATGGACAAAGGCATCAAATTAACGCTTGCCCCCAAATCACACAAGGCTTTATGTGTCGACCCTTTTCCAATGTCACAAAGAATGGTGAAGCTTCCCGGATCCTTCAACTTTGCAGGCAGCTTCCTTTGAAGGATCGAGCTGCAATTCTCTGATAGGTTCACCGTCTCCACTCCGTTCAAGCTTCTCTTCTTTGATATAATATTCTTGAGGAATCGGGCATAGTATGGCATCTCCATGATTGCTTCAGAGAAAGGAATGTTCAAGCTTACTTTGCTCATGACATCGTGAAACCTCTTGAACTTTTCTTCCAATCCCTTCTCGGCCAATCTCGAAGGAAACGGAGGAGGTATCTTGGTCTTTGGTCTTCCCCATTCATCACGTTCAACCTCCTTCGCTTTATCCTTCTCGGCTCTCAATCTCTTTGCTTCTTCCCACTTCTTCTTCATTGTAAGCTCAGTATTCTGCTCATGTAATGGTACTGGAGTAACATCAACATCATGCGGAACATTTGGCGCAAAAATGGGCAATTTCTGGATGGGTTCGACCAGGGTTCGACCTGTGGAACAGGTCGAACCAAGCACGTACTGGTCGAACCTACCTTCTGGACAACGGCTCTTTTTTTGAATTTGAGGTTCGACCTGGGTTCGACCTGTTTGAGAGGTCGAACCAGGTACGTAATGGTCGAACCTATCTCCTGGAAGACTGCTCTCTTTCTGCTCTTGAGGTTCGACTAGGGTTCGACCAGTGTTAGAGGTCGAACCACTGCCCCCTAGGTCGAACTGCCTCACTGTATAGTTTATATCCTCCGGTTCGACCTAGGTTCGACCTGCTGGGCTGGTCGAACCATTATGGTCGTGGTCGAACCGTTGCTGCGACAAAATAGAGCACTCCGGATGAAGAGGTTCGACCATGGTCGACCTGCAGAATAGGTCGAACCCTCTGGGTTTTGGGCGAACCGGTGTTCTGGAAAAATAGAGTGCTCCGCATGGTGAGGTTTGACCATGGTTCGACCTGAATGCCAGGTCGAACCTTCTGGATGTTGGTCGAACCGAGGATTAGCTATGTCCAAATTTGATCTCGGCCTCGTCGTTCCCTCGTACTGTGTTCCAGATCTTAACATGATGGCTTTATCTTCCAATTTTTGTGCCAATTGATTCACGTTCGTGGTCATCTGCCCCATCATCAAGGTAAGCTCCTTCATCTGCTTAGACAAATCTGCACGATCAACATTCATGGTATCCTCAAGATGATCAATCCTTGCATCATTCTCAGCCCTGTATCGATGGAAAGTATCTTCAACACTCTTCACTTCTTGCTGCTGCCTACTAGGCCCCCTTTGTGTCAACTCTGTGATCTGCCTCTGCTGGAACTCTAGTAGCTTGTTGATGTTAGCTAGACTAGAGACGATCTCATCATCCCTATTCGGCTTCACCACTTGATGTTCAACCTGCGCTACCTCGCTAAGTACATATGATCCTCTATCTCTCTCTATTGGCCAGTCACGTGAATTCATAGAGATGTCTTCAAACAACTTTTCTACTTCAAGTGCTGTCTTTGATAACAGCGCTCCTCCTGATGATGCATCAATAAAAATACGCGACTCACAATCCAATCCATAGTAGAAGATGCTTATGTATTCAGCCTTAGACATTCCATGCTGTGGACACCTCCTGAGCATGTCTTTAAACCTGTCTCACGCCTCATAAAATTTCTCATCCTGATTCATAACAAATCGAGTGATCTCTTGCTTCATTCTTAAGATCCTTGAGGGTGGCATGTATCTTTCCAAGAACTTCTGCTGCAGTTGGTCCCATGTAGTGCAATCTGTGGCATCAAGAGTCTCATACCAAGCTTCCGCCTTATCAATCAATGAGAACTTGAATAAGGCGATCCGCCTAGCATTATCATTCGCTCCACTGCCCTTTTGAGTGTTTGCATAACCAAGAAATCTTCGGAGATGTTGATATGGATCTTCAAACCAATCTCCAGAAAAGGGATTCTTTTCCACCATGTTAATAAGAGCGGGATTTATCTCAAAATCATCATCTTCCCCCCTTGCTCCTATCAACCCCATGTTACCAATTCCATAGTTCGTGAAAATTTCACGTATGGCAACATTATCCGGATTCTGTCTTGCTCCGGCCATGTTTAGCTCAGTGTGTTATTCTTTCTTTTCCTTCCTTTCCTTTTCCTAGTGCACAAGTACCTCAGAAAAATTCAAGGTTAGATAAAAAATAAATAATCACAAATAAAAGAAAAAAAATAATCTTAATCAAACTAGAAATAACAAACTAATAATAACAGCCGTCCCCGGCAACGGCGCCAAGAACTTGATGAGCGTTTTCTCAACACACAAAATAATCCTCAAGTATAAGGATATCAATTGTAGTCTCGAAAGGTGACCAAGTGAATATCGAACCCAAGGGACGGCGTATTATCAATTTAATTATTTACTAAATTAATTAAGACAAGTGTGGCAATATAGTTTGAGGTTTAGAATTATTAAACTAATAAACAAGTAATTAAAATAACAAATAAAATAAATATCAGTTGAAGAATACGAAAGTGGATCAAGTAGGAGAATAGGTAGCTCTAGGATAATCCAGTTTCACTACTTAACTTCTCTTCCATGTGTCAATGTCCGACTCTGCCTTGTGGAATATGGACGCATCACTAAACCATGCATATCTACTCTATAGACACAAGTAAACATGCGTGTAACACGTGTGAATAACCTCGGAGCAAGAGATATAATTTCACCCCCCTTTCTAGGTACTATCAGTATCAATTATTTCCCCCTAGGATTGGTACTCTAACCCGATATGATCTCCCTTTATAGGTACTATGAAATTATCCTCTTTATCCTACTTATTAACCCGAATTCAATTCAATTAATAAGTATTCATATAAGATAGTTCTAATGAAGCTTCGGAGTCCCCTCACTTAGAATCATAATATGGAATCCTGTTCAGCGGTGAACGCACTCAATCTACAACCAAGATATATATTCAGACTCTATATACCAATTGAAGATGCACAAAACGACCGTGAATATGGATTAAGAAAGCACAATCATATATAAAATAAACCACAAGTAGTGTTGTACGGAGTGTATACATGGAAGTTCAATTAACTAGATAAAACCTTCAAACTCCTAAATCTACCAAAAAGGCTCTAGCCCATGATGTTTCGAAGAACAATAATGGGTGTTGGATAGATCTTACCCAGATGTCCGGAAAATACAAGATAAATTAGGAAACGAATAAACCCTTGATGTAGGCGTCTTCATGCCCTTCTCCGTCTTGAATCCTCCTCTTGGTTCTCCTCTTGATTCCACAAACGAATCTTCAAAGTGATGGATGGATGGAGGAAAGGAAGTGAATGATGGATGGGGGGTGATCCCCCCTTGTGGGGTGTTGTATGTTGTGGCCTCTCCTCGGTGATTGGTGACGTTTTTCTTGACTGCATGAGCCTCCTTTTATACTTGTAATCACGTCTCTAGGGCTTGGAATGGGCTTTTCAAGTGATCCCACGTGTTTTGGCCTCGAAAATACAGATTTCCCGCATGTAGGTTCGACCTCGTCAAACAGGTCGAACCACTCCCTCTTTGGTCGAACCACAGGTCGAACCCTGCTACTGGATTTGCGCAGTCTCTCCGTTTCGCATATAACTTTCACATCCGACCTCCGAATTGAGTGATTTTTGCGCTCACGCGATCCTCTCTTCCTTGGCTTTCTATCCATATAAAGAAATCACAAAAACTCCAAGAATTGAATATGTAACAGGCCATGGAAATTAGCACTGCAATTCTGTTCGGCACAGCTCGCGCGGCGTTACCACTTTGCTCATAACTTCCTCGTTCGGACTCCGAATGGGATGTTCTTTACGCCAAAACGACCCTCTCTTCAGTGGCTTTCCAACCATGTATCACACTTCCCGTTCAGAGCTCCACATCAATACAGAATAATTACACAAGTTGGATGTGCGTTTATCAGCATTCTTGCACAAATTGCACCTTTTCTCAAACTTGGCTCTTTTCATCCTTTTTCCACCTAAAACACAACAAAACACCTCAAGTGCACCTTATTCTCATATATATCGAATATAAGATATTTGTACTCATATAAGACTACAATATCAATCAAAAAGGTGTTAAATTGGATATTAAAATACGCTTATTTTCACTCTCATCATAATCAACCACCGTTTGATTTCCTTGCTTGAAATCGTAGAACTCGCATTCTACTTTAGCTCGGTGGGTCCGCGGATAGTAGTTCTCCAGCACTATCCTCTTAAATGCCTCACATGTGATAGCTTCAGGGTCCTCATCAGGTCTCATTCTCCAGTATGAATCCCACCAATGATCTGCATCTTTTGCGAATTGGTATTGCGCACAGTAGATGCGAAAACGTTCGTTGCACCTCATGGCTCGGAAAGTCTTTTCGAGTGATCTCAACCACTCTTCCACATACTCGGGTCCCTCACGTCCCTTGAAGATAGGCGGCGTGTAGGACCGAACCTGCTGCATCACCCTAGCATAAGCTTCTTCATTCACTGCGGTTTGCGGATTGTTATTATCTTGGTTCTCGTTCGCTTGGTTCGCATTCGCTTGGTTCTCATTAGCTTGGTTGTTGTTAACCTGAACGTTGTTAAACTGAGGCGCTCTTCTCGGAGGCATCCTTAAATCATCAATGCACAAGTAATTAATACTAGCTCAGGATGATGGTCAATAAACATAGTAAACATTGTCTAAAAATATTTTAAATGATGGAGGCACGTAATTTAGAAGGACAACTAAATAAATTCATAATAAAAATTCCATTCGTGCCATAAATAAAGAATTGTCTCAAAATGAATATCATAGATGTCAAATACTGAAAGCAAAAGTCAAATCTCCCATCATAAGGTTAAAATAAATAATACTAGAAGCTAAAATAATTTGCTGGCATGAGTTTATTCAACATTCTCCTCAGGATCCTCTTCAGGGTCTTCTTCGGGTTCTTCTTCATCAGGAATTCCATATAATCCTTCGGTGAGAGCATTCTCCTGAGCATCTACGATGTGTCCAGGAGGTGGTGGTTGGAAGCGAACCACTCTCTCAAACAACTGTGCAGTGAACACAGGATAGCTTGTTCGTGGAACCTCTTGAGTCATATTGTGTCGCATCCCGGCCGTGAAAATGGGATAGGCGACCTCCCTCCATGCCAGGGGTAGAGTGTTAATCAGCTTCATACATGCCCAATAGTTAGTAATTCTGTCTCCATAACCTCGAACTTCTCTCCATTCTTGCAGCATTATAGCAACGTGTGTTGCCAAATCATGGCGCAGATCGCGCTGATAATTTCTGTAAGCTTGTTGTCTAGCTAAATTGTTCATCTACCATAACACAGCTCCACTTATCTTGTAAGAACAAACTATCTTGCATAGTAATTCGTAAACTTGTACATATGGGTTAATAAAACCTAACTTGCACATAATTGCACATGTAATTATAGTTGCAAATTTTAAATCTTTCATACCTTGTTTGGCGTGGGCGTCGTACTCGGTGGATGCGTAGCAAGAGTCTTAATTATTTAAAATTATACATGTATATTTTCATGGCAAATAAATTATTTACATACGCATGTGCGGAAAAAGAAATAAAATAATTTTTGAACAAGTATGCAGAATCGCATACCTGCTCTGATACCAATCTGTCACACCCCAATTTTCATAATAAAGAAATTCCCATTTTATTTCATAAATAGAGCATTAAATAGGGCGTGATCAAAATATTTTAATTAATCAATCAGGTAGAAATGCAATCATAGAAGACATTAAATAAGGAACATGTCCTATAAGTTTAGCAATAACTCCAAGCAAACAACTCATCGTAAAAGGAATTAAATGAGGACTAGATCCTTTAAGTTTTCTGCAATTTAATTTTGAGAAGAGTATTCAGCAAAAACCTTTAATAAAAAGGACTACAAGTTTATTTTCAAATCAACAACGTATAAAACATATAGGGCTTACCTAACTTAAGATATTAGATCCTAATATGCAGAAGGTAGTAGACATGTAATTTAGTAAAGATGAAGGAAAAGTTCAATAAAGGTCAGTCCCGTAAGTTTTATCAAATTTTCTAAAATAATGAAACATCATATACTTTATTGCAGAGAAAGAGAAAAGAATAATAATAATAATAATAATATAGGTAAATTAAATAAGATCCTCCATACTGTACAAGCAAGCATGTGACTTCCAAATAAACCATGTTTTTCCCATTTGAAACCATAATAGCCACCAGCCATAATTAATTAATATAAAAGATAGCATAATACAACCCACTCAACAGATGGACACATACTAACATAATTAAGTCCTGACCATCCCATTTGAATTATCACATTCAGAATTAGCAGCAAACATAAGTTTCATTGCATCCGACAACTTCCAACCAAAACAAGAATTACTTATTCCACCCACTGTACCAGCCGCATCTCCAAACAAATTCGGACAAGCAAATCACGTATACCACTAACTTATTCCTCCACATGTACAGGTTGATATGTATAAAGAATTTTAAGATGAAAATGTAATTTGATCACTTTCAAATGTACTAGAAAACATTTTAATAATCTTATCCGGTGAGATTTCTAGCCTGCAAATCATATATGCCAAACTAAGTACAAGGTAGGACTCACCATGCCAATTCCCTCTCTAGACACACATGTAGACATCCCCATAATAGGAGCCCAAATCCCAACATAAACCACTTTTTTTCGGATAAAAGTTAAAATCATAAATTCGAGTTTGTAAAACTTGCAGTCAACTCATAAGGAAAACAACGTATTCTCCTATAATCTTCCTATGCTCATATGCAAAATATATGAATAAAAACATAGAGTATAACTTATAAAATTTTATTAAGTCTTCTCTTGTCATCGCGTCCCCACTCGTACGCTACCACCACGCTAACCTGAAATGGGGGGTAAATCATAGGGAGTGAGCAAACCACCGCTCAGTGAAATAAATTATGCACTATTTATTATTTCAAATTCTATTACGAGTGAAATTAAAATTCTTACACTTGTAACTTGAAATTTAAAATCATGTTGGTAAGCACCTTTCGGTTCAATACTCATGTTGGCAAGCACCTTTCGGTTCAATACCCATGTTGGCAACCATCGCGTTTCAATACCCTTGACTTGTGCTTAATAATTCATGGATAACATTGCTTGTTCATGTATAATCACATCATGTAGGGTTTTAAATACATAAATAACACATAATAAATCCTACCTTAAGCACTTGATCTAGCAAGACGAATACTCCGATCTCCTCTAACTCGTCCTACCCTTGCTGCCTATACTCACAATAACAAAAGGAAGAATGATCAAAACACGTTTCTAAAACTCGACAAGAAACTAAATTCTGCGACTCATAGTGTAAGGACGAAGATAAAATTTCAAAATAATTACTGAAATTATTCCTTCTTGGATGAAATAAGAGAACAGGGTCATAGTTGATTAAGAAGGAAAAGAAGAAGTTGATTGCACGGCTAAAATCGTAAAGATAACGATCCATTCTTGGAGGATAAGTGAGAATAGGTTTTACCTGGAGAGAGAGAGTTTGCGTTGTTGCTGTTGATGTGAGAAGAATAGAATAGATTATATGATGGGGAGTAATAACGCGTTTGCAGTGAAGCTATGAATAGAAAAGATTGAAAGATATCATCTTGTCCTAATTTACGGAGTGATAAGAAGAAGACAGGATTTGGAGATATTCTGAAATCTTAAAAAAAAATAAATCAGATCTCCTCTCCTTTCTATTTCACGTTGCGTAGGGGTTTTCTTATTGGGCTTTAGAAGTTGGGCTTAAAAGGATTCGGATCTTGGGCTTGAAGTTTTTTGGGTGTTACATCCCTCCCTACTAATAAATAATTTCCTCCTCAAAATTCTAATCGTAAAGACATAAATCTTACCCATGACGAAAGAGGGGTATCTTGCTTGTATTTCATCCTCTCGTTCCCATGTAGCCTCATCTTGAGTGTGCCGGCTCCATTGTACTTTAATGAATGGCACGTCATGATTTCGAGCTCTTACGATCTTCCTTTCTAAGACTGCCTCAGGTTCTTCTTCGTATGTTAGGTCCTTGCTAATCTTGAGTGTTGAGAAGTTCACCACATGACTTGGATCATGAATATACTTCCTTAGCATTGACACATGAAAGACATTATGAACCGTAGACAATTCGGGCGGCAAAGCCAAGCGATAAGCTAGTACTCCGATTCTTTCGAGAATTTTAAATGGCCCGACAAAACGAGGCTTAAGCTTTCCCTTTCTCCCGAATCGTATAACACCCTTCGTGGGTGCAACCTTTAAGAAGACATGTTCTCCGATTTCAAACTGTAGATCTCTCCTTCTTTGATCAGCATAAGACTTTTGTCTATCTTGAGCAGACTTAATTCTTTCTCGAATGACTCTAATCTTGTCCACTGCTTCTTCTATCATTTTGGGGCCTAGGACAGCCTTCTCACCAACATCGTCCCAATATAATGGTGATCTACACTTCCTTCCGTAAAGCGCTTCATAAGGGGCCATCTTGATGGTCGCTTGATAACTATTGTTGTAGGCAAACTCGACTAGAGGTAGGAACTTTTCCCATGCATCGTCAAAGTCGAGTGTGCATGCTCTTAACATATCCTCCAAAATTTGGATTGTTCTTTCGGATTGCCCATCGGTTTGCGGATGATAGGCGGTGCTGAAGTTTAATCTTGTTCCCATGGCCTTATGCAAACTTTCCCAAAATCTTGAAGTAAAGCGCACGTCTCTATCGGACACTATTGAAATTGGGACACCATGAAGTTTTACTATTTCTTGAACATATAACTGAGCGAACTGCTCCATCTTGAATGTCATCTTCACTGGTAAGAAATGCGTCGATTTAGTCAATCGATCAACAATGACCCAAATGGCGTGGTTTCCCTTTGATGATCTTGGTAGTCCCACAACGAAGTCCATAGCAATTTGTTCCCATTTCCACTCGGGAATCTCGAGTGGTTTAAGCTTTCCGGCTGGTCGCAGGTGTTCAATCTTAACTTGTTGGCAAGTTAAACATCTTTCAACGAAATATCCAATATCTCACTTCATACTTCTCCACCAAAACCTTTCTTTCAAATCTTGATACATCTTTGTTCCTCCCGAATGAGCGGTGTATGGAGCTCCATGTGCTTCTCCTAAAATCTTCTCTCTTAATTCTTCAACCATTGGAACACATATTCTTCCGTTTAGAGTCAACACTCCCTCGTCATCCACTTTGAAGCCATTGTATTCGCCTCCTTGTGCCTTCTTCCTCATTCCTTGCAAAAAGTGATCTTGTTCTTGAGCTCCCTTTATCTCTATTTTCAAACTCGGTAGTATCTCCAACGATGCAATGATCGCTCTTGTGCCGGGGGGTGATTTCACCAACTCTATTTGCATCTTGGTGAATTCCTCGATCAACTCCTCATGCTCGATATGTAAACTACTAAGCTCCATTTTGGTTTTTCGACTCAAGGCATCGACTACCACGTTAGCCTTGCCTGGATGGTACTCAATTGAGCAATCGTAGTCCTTCACCAATTCTAACCATCTTCGCTGTCTCATGTTGAGCTCCTTTTGAGTGAAAAGATATTTCAGACTCTTATGATCCGTGAAGATCACACATCTTCCTCCATATAGATAGTGTCGCCAAATCTTCAAGGCATGCACAACTGCTGCCAACTCCAAATCATGCGTAGGGTAGTTCACCTCATGCGGCCTCAACTGTCTGGAAGCGTATGCAATAACCTTCCCATGTTGCATCAAAACACATCCAAGTCCTTGTTTTGATGCATCGCTGTAGACAGTGAATTCTTCATTTGGATTAGGTATCGTCAAGACTGGTGCTATGGTCAAGTCATGCTTCAATTTTTGGAAACTCTCTTCACACTTCTCAGACCAAACAAACTTTTCGCCTTTTCGAGTCAAGCGCGTCAAAGGACCGGCTATCTTTGAAAATCCTTCTATAAACCTCCGGTAATAGCCCGCTAGTCCTAAGAAACTTCGAATTTCTTGTACATTTGATGGCGTCCTTCATTTATTCACAGCTTCAATCTTCGATGGATCCACCTCGATTCCTTGCGATGTCACCATGTGTCCAAGAAAGGTGACTTGGTTCAACCAAAATTCACATTTTTTAAACTTTGCGTACAACTTCTCCTTGCGAAGTGTTTCAAATACTAATCTCAAGTGTTCCTAATGTTGTGCTTCGTCCTTCGAGTAGACAAGAATGTCATCGATGAAGACTATGACAAACTGATCGAGATATTGGTGGAAAACTCGATTCATCAGGTCCATAAACACAGCAGGTGCATTACTTAAGCCAAATGGCATTACAAAAAATTCGTAATGTCCGTACCGAGTCCTAAAAGCCGTCTTAGAAATATCTATCTCCTTCACCCTCAACTCGTTGTATCCCGATCTCAAGTCAATCTTGGAAAAGGTACTAGCTCCTTCAAGTTGATCAAATAGGTCTTCGATTCTCGATAAGGGATATTTGTTCTTCACTGTCAGTCTATTGAGCTCACGGTAATCGATACACATTCTCATCGAACCGTCCTTCTTTTTGACAAATAGAACCGGTGCTCCCCATGGTGATACGCTTGGACGAATAAATCCCAAGTTCAGAAGCTCTTGCAGTTGAATCTTCAGCTCTTGTAGCTCCATGGGTGCCATTCTGTAAGGGGCCTTGGAAACTGGTACTGATCCAGGAAGTAGGTCTATCGAAAATTCTACTTGGCGGTTCGGTGGTATCCCTGGCAATTCCTCCGGAAAGACATCTAGAAAGTCTCGCACTACTGGTATGTTGCTGGGTAACACTTCCGAGATCTTAGAGACCATAATGTTCACTAAGTATCCTTGACATGACTTCTTCTTAAGCATCTTTGCTGTTTTCACAGCAGACAAAACTCGGGGCATCACACCACTTTTAATCTTGTGGACGATTTCTTCCTTGGATTCTGGCACCGTTAAGATCACTTCTCGCTCCTTGCACCTGAAGATGGCTTGATGGTGTGTAAGCCAATCCATTCCTAGTATCAAATCGAACCCATGCATGTCCATAACGTAGGGTTTGGCGCTAAAGTTGATTCCTTCAATGTATACATCGAGGCTATCCACTAATAAATACGTGAAAATCTTCTCTCCCGAAGGCAAACTAATCTCAAGAGGCTCGTCACTCTTGATTAGTTCGCAACGAATCTTACGACAATACTTAGCAGATATGAAAGAATGTGATGCACCAGTATCAAACAATGTGAAAGCTCGGGAGTTACCCACTGATAAAGTACCTATAGTGACTCCTTGTTCCTTATCCTCTTCATTCTGGTTCATGGCGAAGACTCTTTCTTGACCTCTAGTAGCTTGTCTTTGATTCCCTCTTGCAGGCGGTCCCCTTCGATCCGGCACATAGTTACGTGGTTTGGTGCAATCTTGAATTCTATGCCCGACCTCGTGACATCTGAAGCATCTTCCCTGACCTCTAAGGCATTCACCATCGTGTCTCTTCTCACATTTCGGGCAAATCGGTTTTGTGTTCTGAGCATTTGGGGGCGGATTAGTGTTGGCCCTTGGCTGTTTGTTGTTGTTGTTTCCTCTAGAGCTGGGGCTCTCCCACTTTCTTTTGCCTGAGTTCTCCATCGACCTATGATTAGCACGTCCCCTCTCAAACACAAGCTTCTATCTTTTGAGCCCTCTGAAAGGTCTCGGCATATCCCATCTCAGGCAGAGAAGCCATAGCATCCTGAATGTCTTGGCGCAGGCCGTCAACCAACTTCTGAGCTCATCTCTCTTTAGTATCTACTAGCTGTGGTGCTGCCCAGCTCATTTGATTGAATCGCCTCTCGTAATCAACCACCGTTTGATTTTCTTGCTTGAAATCGTAGAACTCGCATTCTACTTTAGCTCGGTGGGTCCGCGGATAGTAGTTCTCCAGCACTATCCTCTTAAATGCCTCCCATGTGATAGCTTCAGGGTCCTCATCAGGTCTCATTCTCCAGTATGAATCCCACCAATGATCTGCATCTTCTGCGAATTGGTATTGCGCACAGTAGATGCGAAAACGTTCGTTGCACCTCATGGCTCGGAAAGTCTTTTCGAGTGATCTCAACCACTCTTCCACATACATGGGTCCCTCACGTTCCTTGAAGATAGGCGGCGTGTAGGACCGGAACTGCTGCATCACCCTGGCATAAGCTTCTTCATTCACTGCGGGTTGCGGATTGTTATTATCTTGGTTCTCATTCGCTTGGTTCGCATTCGCTTGGTTCGCATTCGCTTGGTTCTCATTCGCTTGGTTGTTGTTAACCTGAACGTTGTTAAACTGAGGCGCTCTTCTCGGAGGCATCCTTAAATCATCAATGCACAAGTAATTAATACTAGCTCAGGATGATGGTCAATAAACATAGTAAACATTGTCTAAAAATATTTTAAATGATGGAGGCACGTAATTTAGAAGGACAACTAAATAAATTCATAATAAAAATTCCATTCGTGCCATAAATAAAGAATTGTCTCATAATGAATATCATAGATGTCAAATACTGAAAGCAAAAGTCAAATCTCCCATCATAAGGTTAAAATAAATAATACTAGAAGCTAAAATAATTTGCTGGCATGAGTTTATTCAACATTCTCCTCAGGATCCTCTTCAGGGTCTTCTTCGGGTTCTTCTTCATCAGGAATTCCATATAATCCTTCGGTGAGAGCATTCTCCTGAGCATCTACGATGTGTCCAGGAGGTGGTGGTTGGAAGCGAACCACTCTCTCAAACAACTGTGCAGTGAACACAGGATAGCTTGTTCGTGGAACCTCTTGAGTCATATTGTGTCGCATCCCGGCCGTGAAAATGGGATAGACGACCTCCCTCCATGCCAGGGGTAGAGTGTTAATCAGCTTCATACATGGCCAATAGTTAGTAATTCTGTCTCCATAACCTCGAACTTCTCTCCATTCTTGCAGCATTATAGCAACGTGTGTTGCCAAATCATGGCGCAGATCGCGCTGATAATTTCTGTAAGCTTGTTGTCTAGCTAAATTGTTCATCTACCATAACACAGCTCCACTTATCTTGTAAGAACAAACTATCTTGCATAGTAATTCGTAAACTTGTACATATGGGTTAATAAAACCTAACTTGCACATAATTGCACATGTAATCATAGTTGAAAATTTTAAATCTTTCATACCTTGTTTGGCGTGGGCATCGTACTCGGTGGATGCGTAGCAAGAGTCTTAATTATTTAAAATTATACATGTATATTTTCATGGCAAATAAATTATTTACATACGCATGTGCGGAAAAAGAAATAAAATAATTTTTGAACAAGTATGCAGAATCGCATACCTGCTCTGATACCAATCTGTCACACCCCAATTTTCATAATAAAGAAATTCCCATTTTATTTCATAAATAGAGCATTAAATAGGGCGTGATCAAAATATTTTAATTAATCAATCAGGTAGAAATGCAATCATAGAGGACATTAAATAAGGAACATGTCCTATAAGTTTAGCAATAACTCCAAGCAAACAACTCATCGTAAAAGGAATTAAATGAGGACTAGATCCTTTAAGTTTTCTGCAATTTAATTTTAAGAAGAGTATTCAGCAAAAACCTTTAATAAAAAGGACTACAAGTTTATTTTCAAATCAACAACGTATAAAACATATAGGGCTTACCTAACTTAAGATATTAGATCCTAATATGCAGAAGGTAGTAGACATGTAATTTAGTAAAGATGAAGGAAAAGTTCAATAAAGGTCAGTCCCGTAAGTTTTATCAAATTTTCTAAAATAATAAAACATCATATACTTTATTGCAGAGATAGAGAAAAGAATAATAATAATAATAATAATATAGGTAAATTAAATAAGATCCTCCATACTGTACAAGCAAGCATGTGACTCTTCCAAATAAACCATGTTTTTCCCATTTGAAACCATAATAGCCACCAGCCATAATTAATTAATATAAAAGATAGCATAATACAACCCACTCAACAGATGGACACATACTAACATAATTAAGTCCTGACCATCCCATTCGAATTATCACATTCAGAATTAGCAGCAAACATAAGTTTCATTGCATCCGACAACTTCCAACCAAAACAAGAATTACTTATTCCACCCACTGTACCAGCCGCATCTCCAAATAAATTCGGACAAGCAAATCACGTATACCACTAACTTATTCTTCCACATGTACATGTAGATATGTATAAAGAATTTTAAGATAAAAATGTAATTTGATCACTTTCAAATGTACTAGAAAACATTTTAATAATCTTATCAGGTGAGATTTCTAGCCTGCAAATCATATATGCCAAACTAAGTACAAGGTAGGACTCACCATGCCAATTCCCACTCTAGACACACATGTAGACATCCCCATAATAGGAGCCCAAATCCCAACATAAACCACTTTTTTTCGGATAAAAGTTAAAATCATAAATTCGAGTTTGTAAAACTTGCAGTCAACTCATAAGGAAAACAACGTATTCTCCTATAATCTTCCCATGCTCATATGCAAAATATATGAATAAAAACATAGAGTATAACTTATAAAACTTTATTAAGTCTTCTCTTGTCATCGCGTCCCCACTCGTACGCTACCACCACGCTAACCTAAAAGGGAGGGTAAATCATAGGGAGTGAGCAAACCACCGCTCAGTGAAATAAATTATGCACTATTTATCATTTCAAATTCTACTACGAGTGAAATTGAAATTCTTACACTTGTAACTTGAAATTTAAAATCATGTTGGTAAGCACCTTTCGGTTCAATACCCATGTTGGCAAGCACCTTTCGGTTCAATACCCATATTGGCAAGCATCGCGATTCAATACCCTTGACTTGTGCTTAATAATTCATGGATAACATAGCATGTTCATGTATAATCACATCATGTAGGGTTTTAAATACATAAATAACACATAATAAATCCCACCTTAAGCACTTGATCTAGCAAGACGAATACTCTGATCTCCTCTAACTCGCCCTACCCTTGCTACCTATACTCACAATAACAAAAGGAAGAACGATCAAAACACGTTTCTAAAACTCGACAAGAAACTAAATTCTGCGACTCATAGTGTAAGGACGAAGATAAAATTTCAAATCGATTACTGAAATTATTCCTTCTTGGATGAAATAAAAGAACAGGGTCATAGTTGATTAAGAAGGAAAAGAAGAAGTTGATTGCACGGCTAAAATCGTAAAGATAACGATCCATTCTTGGAGGATAAGTGAGAATAGGTTTTACCTGGATAGAGAGAGTTTGCGTTGTTGCTGTTGACGTGAGAAGAATAGAATAGATTATATGATGGGGAGTAATAGCGCGTTTGCAGCGAAGCTATGAATAGAAAAGATTGAAAGATATCATCTTGTCCTAATTTACGGAGTGATAAGAAGAAGACAGGATTTGGAGATATTCTGAAATCTTAAAAAAAAATAAATCAGATCTCCTCTTCTTTATATTTCACGTTGCGTAGGGGTTTTCTTATTGGGCTTTAGAAGTTGGGCTTAAAAGGATTCGGATCTTGGGCTTGAAGTTTTTTAGGTGTTACATAAGGTAGGTTTGATGAAAGAGTTAATCTATTTGGGTGGAAATCTAGAATTGCACACCATATTAAAAGGTGGTGGTGAATTTGAGAAGGTGGTCGAGGATGCTCGGGAAGCTGAATTAAGAAACAAGACGCGACTTGAGGAGCTACAATAGCGTTTGAGGATGGGAAAGATGACATAGAGTCAAGGTTGTGCAGGTGGATGGAGTTAATGGTAGCCCTGGAGCCCCATCCAAATTTGCAAAAACTATCTATTTTCTAGTACAAGGGCCTCAAGTTTTGGGAGGGGTGGATAGTGTCGCCTCTCAATCAGCTAAGAGAATTTAAACTTCATGGTTGCAATCGCATAACGTCTTTGTCCTGCTTTGGAACGCTACCCTGTCAAGAACAAATTGATATGTTTTGAATGGAGGAGCTGTAGTTTGTGCCTTGTAGGTCCAGAATCCTTTGGGATAATAAATAGTAGTACTGGAAGCTAGCTACATTGCCTTCCCAAAGTTGAAGAAGCTTACATTCAGATACTTTGAAGGGATAGGATTGAAAGGATGTAATGGTGGAAGAAGAAGAATTTGCTTCACTTAAAATTTTGAAAATTGTTGATTCCGAGGCACTATAAGGATTAAGGATGACTCTAATGATAAATTGGTGTCCTTAACCCTAAATAATCCACACCTTTACCTCAGTTATTATCCCCATGAATTTTAAATCCAATGCAACTCCAAGTTTGTTATTTATTAGCATTTGCTTTACTGTCTTCTCATCTTTTATTTTATTTTGTTTTGTTTTCTTCTCTGAATATTTATGTATGTAAAATGTTTGCAGCACTTCCATTTGATGTCTTTTGTCAAGCACATCAATATAAACTACGTATTTTACATTGACCTCCTTTACGGGCAGCAAATGTTATGTAAAGAATTTTATGTGCAGCAAATATTATTTATAGCAAAAAAATTTTTTGTGCGGCAAAAATAATACGTCCAACAATAAATATTATGTACAGAAAAAAAACGTCCAACAATAAATATTATGTGCAGAAAAAAAAACGTAAATGTTATATGCAGCAAAAAAAATCGTAAATATTATTATGTGCAGCAAAAATAATACTAATGTGCAGCAAAAAAATTGTAAATGTTATGTGCAACAAAAAAATCGTAAATGTTATTTGCAGCAAAAAAATTGTAAATGTTATGTGCAGCAAAAATATGTATGTGCAGCAAAAAAATTGTTAGGTCATATTAAGTTTGGGGTATATTGGGTAATTGATCTTAATATTTTGTATCTAGGAGTAATTATTTTAAATTAATGTATCTTATAGTAATAATAGGTATTAAGTGTGTAGCTAGTAATTATTATGTCTTTTATAATTTATACGATTGAATAAATGCTATTAATATATGTTGATGAAGGTCTAACCGTAAGATTAGACCTTCAAAGCATGTAAGATGGGGAGACTCCGATTGTGTTTGGGAATAAATTTTTGGGAGCAGCTAAATGCACCCCAATGTTACTAATCATATCCCATAAGTTAGTTAAATTAAAATATCCTTATTTAATATGACATATATATCCTTACAAAAATTATTATTCAAGTTTTAAATAAATTTTACTTAACATACCCAAACCTTAAGTATTTTGTCGTTCTTAATAGAGCACGATGAAAGGTAATGCGCAGCGTAATGAAAACGAGCAGTACAATTGTGATGAACATGGCTCCCATTGTGGAACGTGTGATTGAGTGGAATAGCAAACATGTTAATCAAAATCATGATTACGGGATAAATTAATATTCCCTCCATCCTCCAAAGTATTTCACATTTTCTTTTTTCACTCGTCCTTCAAAGTATTTCACACTTTATTTTTACTAAATTTGGTAAAAATACATTACAATAATATATATTTTTTACACACATCCCAATATAATACTTAATTTTTCACATCTCTCAATAACTTTACACACCTTTTTCATAACTTTACACACTTTTTTCATTAAATCAACTAAAATATATATTTTCTTTCTTACTTTATACATAAAATACAAGATTTTCTTAAACTCCGCGCACACCAATACATGAAATACTTATTAGGATGGAGGGAGTACATGATATACACTTATCTGCTCATAAACAAAATCATATAATCCAAACATGCGATATGGATTTGGTGTGTCTTCGATTTTACATTTACTTTACATTCAAATCAACATTGGTGAATGAATCTTATTGGATCCCCATAAATGGTTTCCCAGAGTATATTTTTATCTTCTGTAACTATGTAGACAACCACATATGGCATCCATTTGCAGAGTAAGCATTGATCGTTTCTAATTCATTCAATTTCAATAATGTTTATAGAGCCTGTGTAAAATTGAGTGCTCTTTCTTTCTTTCATGCCATTCTTCTTCATCTTGGCGTTGTTGTGAGTGTTTTTTTCTTTTTTCTCTTAATTTATAAATTTTCATCGGTGTTTAAATATCAGGGTAGAAGTGTCATAAATGAGGTATGTTTAGCAATAAATATATATTTCACTTATTATTTGGGGTACAACTAGAAATTTGGGGTACGAATAGTAAAATTGTGGGTGCAAATAACCGTCCCCTAAATTTTTAGGATTCCATTTTATTTTGATATTATTTTATAGGGTTTATTACTCCTAGATACACATTTTTAACCTAAATTACTATTAGATACATAGAATTTAAATAATTACTCTCAACTACATAATATTAAAGTAAAATACCAAATATAACCTTATACTCAATACACTTTTAAACCAACAACCCTACCCCACACCCACCCACCGGAGTTGACCGGTTGTTGACCTGCGTTGACCGGCGTTGACCAGTGTTGACCGGCCGTTGCCCGGCGTTGACCGTCGAAATTGTGCAAAACAATTATGCAAAATTAAATTGTGCAAAACAATTGTGCAAATATATAGGCGATCGGCCGTTGACCGGCCATTGACCTGGCGTTGACCGGCCGTTGACCTGCGAAATTGTGCAAAACAATTATGCAAAATCAAATTGTGCAAAACAATTGTGCAAATATATAGGGGACCGGCCGTTGACCACCGATGACCGGTTGTTGACCGGCGTTGACCACCGTTGACCGGCGAAATTGTGCAAAACAATTGTGCAGAATCAATTTGTGCAAAACAATTGTGCAAATATATAGGGGTATTTATGGTACTACAGTCATAATTGTGTAGTTATGAGTAATAGTGCTTTAAGTCATGTAGTTAATAGCAATTATGCATTTTTTTTTGTAGCTAATAGTAAGTGACCCTATTTTATATTTCTTTTTTTCTTTTAAATTTAATTAATATTTTTATTGCTTATTGTAATAATGATTAATGATTTATTTTTAGATTTTAAATTTAATATTTCTTATAAGCCATATTGATATAATTTTTTATACATTTGTTTCTTTTTTTTATATATTTATATTTAATAAAATTTTGAGTAATAATTTTTTTTATAATTAATATATTAGATAAAAAGTTATAGGGAAAACCACTTATAGATACACACTTTTATCTTAAATTATTATTAGATATAATGCGTTCAAATAATTACTTTCACATACAAAATATTAAAGGAAAATACAAAATATAACCTTATAATTCCACACACTTTTAAACCACAAATCCTTAACCCCTCACCCACCCATCCACTGCAAGGCCACCGCCGGTCGATTGTCGGAATGCCGTCTCCGACTGTCAAAACTCCGTCGGACCGCCGCCGGACCTCCACCGAAAACAAAATTGTACAAAACAAAATCGTGCAAACCAAATTGTGCAGAACAAAATTGTGCAAACATATAGGGGTATTTATGGTATCACAATGTAATTGTGTAGTTATAAGTATTAGTGCTTTGAGTCATGTAGTTTACAACAATTATGTATTATTTTATGTATCTGATAATAAATAACCCAAAGTTATAATATTTTTAATAAAAAAAGACATGTGATCAAGAAAAAGTGATAACCTGTTTTGCTTAAAAAAATAAATAAATTTGAAAGACGGATAAAAAGTGATAGTGATATAATTAATAAAAAAGTGATAATCAATTTTAATTGAACTATTAAATGGACAATTAATAGAACAAATAAAAATGATAACATTTTTATTTAAAGTGATAAATAAAAATGAAAACTAATAACCATTCAATTAAACTATTTCATAAATAATTTATAGTGAAAATAAAATGGGACAATATTTTTTATAAAAAATGATACCTGATTGAGAAAAAGTGATAAATCATTTTACTGTTATTTCATTTTCATGAACAATTTGTATAGTAGAAGATAAGTGATAATAATTTTAATAAAAAGTGATACATATTAAGGAAAAGTGTTAACTACTTCAAACATGAAAATTTTATAAGACAAATATAAAGTGATAACAATGTTGATAAAAAGTGATACATGCTTACAGAAAAGTTATAATCATCGATTAAACTATTTTGTACATGAACAATTTTTAGAATGACTAAAGTATAGTATATTATTTAAAAAAATAAAAATTAAAAAAATTTAATAAATTTGATTAACTTTAATTTTAATTTTTATTTAAATATTTATTTTATTTTATAAAAGTCGAAATAAGAAATTAATTCACGTAATAAAAAAAATTAACAAAGAAAGAAAAAATTAAAAAAAGAGGAAAAATTATGCATAATGCGTTGAAAATTAATTGAATAAGTATGGATTATGGACTGGTGTGCTATACGGCTAAGTTGGGTGAAAAAAAATTAAAAAAATTATGTAATGGGGTTGGTGGAAGATTCGTCTCATATAAGGAGTTCCATAAGATTGTCTCATCTAAAACCTACCCTTATTTTATAGTATATTTTTCTTTTTTCTTGAACTAATGTTTATTCGAGCCGTGCATTGTACTGGCAGGAACTTTGTTAAATTTATTTTTTATTTGAACTTGGTCATGCTTAGTCTATGTAGGGATGGCAACAGATAGGGTACCCGCTTATTTTGGGTACTCGTATTCGTATCTGTATCCGATTAAAAAATAACTAACCGTATCGGCACTTATCCTATTTAAAAAATTTATTATGGTACCCGTACGTGTCCCATATCCATTTATTAATACTCATTGGTATGCGTACTTGTTTAATACTCATTTTATTTTATATATACTCCATCCGTCTCGTCCTTATGGTTACGTTTGTTTTTTGCACGTGGATTAATGGGTATGGTATTTTAATGTGGATTGAGGTGAGAGAAATAATATTTTAATGTAAAGTGGGTATGTGTATTAATGTGATGTGTGGGTTCATGGAGAGAAAAATAATTAATTTGTGTGAATCACGTATTTTAAAAAGAAAAATGTAACCATTAGGATGGGACGTCCAAAAAGAGAATATTTAACCATTAGGATGGAACAGAGGGAGTATATATATATATATATATTGTTTAAATAAATATAATAATAAAAATTATATTATTATTAATTAAATATAAAATAAATATAATATAAATTCTATTATTTTATATAAATATTTAATAAATATGATAAAATAAAACTTATAACTATTATTTAAATATATAAAATTTCTCATAATATATAAATTATATGATATATATTAAATTATATATATATATATATATATATATATATATATATATATATATATATATATATATATATATATATATATATATATATATATATATATATATATATATATACTCCCTCCGTCCCGCCAAAAGATGATCTTTTATTTTTTTCACGTAGATTAAGGAGTATTATTATTTAATATGTAGTGGGTAGTTGTATTAGTGGGAGTGTGGATCTCATTTTAATTGGAGTTGATATTAGATGTACCGGGTATAAGGGTGCACACATATGTGTATAATTTTTTATTCTATTTTGTATACGTGTTTCTTAATAATTGTATATTTTTTTCACACTAAATTTTTCATTAAAAAACTAGAATCCATACGTGTATAACTTTTTATTCAATAGTGTATACATGTTATTTTAATAATTGTATATTTTTTTACACTCAATTTTTATAAAAAAACTAACAATTAAATTCTATACATTTTTGTTTTAATTGTATATGTTTTTATTTATATTTGTATACATTTTTAAAGTGGGTGCACCGTATCTTGGGGTGCATCCGGCTGCACAGTATAATTAGTCTTTTAATTGTATTAGAGGGAGTGTGTGGGTTCCATGCATTTAAAAAAAAAAGGAGACCTTTTGGATGGGACAACCAAAATGAAAAAAAAATCCCCTTTGAATAGTACGGAGGGAGTATATATATGGAAATTTATCAATTAATTTTTTATATATAATTTAAGACAAAGATTAGGATACAATAGGCTTTTTTTTATAATTCATAGAACCGGACCCTTTATTGAAAAATGGGTAAGATATTTAAAATTTGGGTCAAGCTCTTGGGGTTTCTTTATGCTCTCAATCCACGTCATCAACTTCACCGTTTATCTTCCTCGTGTATTTTGCTTAGCATCGGCCCTCTAACGGAGGCGGAGAAGTGGTAGATCCGCGGCGGAGCACTCGTTGTGACGAGGATGGCCCCAAACTCACCGACAAATACCTCGCTCACATCCTCAACTTCATGGGCCTCCTAAACGCTGTCAACTCCTCAGTTTCTTATCTCTGCCAAGCTTTCCACCCATACGCCGTCACCCTGCTCAGAAACTCGACGTCGTCTCAGTCCAAGTGCCTGAAGAACAACCCCTCCAAAAATTTCATCAAGGAATTCAAATTTGAAAGTGCCTAATTTTGGTTTCCAGAATGAATCTGTGCTCATGCAGGCTTTGATTTTATAAAAAAAAGGGAAAATAGATTTTTTTCGTCCATTAACTTTCACTCATTTTGAAATTAGTTCATTAACTTTTTCAATTTTGAAATTAGTCCTTTAATTTTATAACAATTTTGAAATTAGTCCATTAACTTCATAAAATTCAACATTTTGGTCCTTTGACCTGCTATGGCAGGTCATTTGAATATTTTCACTTCAATTAATTTATATCATATTTTATTTAACCAATTTTATCTCACTTTTCATTTTTCACTTCCGTATACCAAATAAATAATATTAATCTCAATACTAAATTTGAGCAAATTTAACTAAATATTGATACTTCCTCCATCCGCTCGAAAGAGGGTCTTTTTTCCATTTTGATCGTCCGTTTCAAAGAGGGTCACTTTATTTTTTACACATATGTGATCCACACACACCCACTAATACAATTAAAATATGGGGTCCACACTCCCACTAATACAACTACCCACTACATATTAAATAACAATACTTCTTAATCAATGTGCACAAAAGCAAAATACCCTCTTCCGGATGGACAGAGGGAGTATAATATAAATTCTTAGTGGGGGCTATTTTTTGTAAAATAATATATATATATATATATATATATTACATATTTTTTATTTTTATCTTTTAAAATAACCTGCTAATGACCTGTTGAAACGGACAATTTTGTTGAACTTGGTAAACATGATGGACCATTTTTAAAATTTTCAAATATAATGGACAATTTTCAAAATTTTGCAAATATAATGGACGATTTTCAAAAAGTGAAAAACTTATGGACTAAATTCAAAATTGGACAAAGTTAACGGACGAAAAAATCTATTTTCCCAAAAAAAATCAAATTCTTGGCACTTGGGTTCGTGGTATCAGGTTTGTGCTGTCATTCCTATGCTTTTCTAATAAATGTGGCACAGCAGGCGGAACGCCACTTGCCCGACGGCGGACCGGATCTGGTGTTGTTGTTAGGAGTTGGAGGGGGTTCTGTGACTGTTCACATCAAGGTTACAGCATACTATTAATGGAGGAGGCGGAGAGGATTTCCGTTAGAGAGCACAGATCAATGAAGATTGCTGTCATTTCAGGTGTGGGAACGAGGCACTATTATAGGAAATTAGGGTATGAACTTGAAGGTCGTGAAATAGAGGTGTATTGTATCTTTGAATTATTAGTGCTACAAAATATCCTTCTTAATACTTGTTCAAAAAACAGAGACAGTGGAAGTGGAAATGCAGAAACTAAAATAAGCATGATGAGATTGTAGTGCCTTGATTTAAAGAAAGTTCTTACTAAAACTCTAGAACACCTAAAAATTGGAAAGATCATAAATTTGTGTCTGAATAAAGCATGTCTAATTTTTTTGCACAGTTTCAAGCTCAGCAAAATTGCACGCACCAAAAATGGCATCATTTGAGTTGGTGATCATTGGTGAAGCTCCATAAGTTAAAAAATGTGAATCCTTTATCTCTTTACAGCTTCCTGGGGTCTACCATGATGTATCGTCGGTGATGAGAAACAGCTCCCTGCAATGGTCATTAGCAAGGTTTCAAAATCATCTATAGATTGCTGATAGTTGTGTTTATAAATCTTACAAGTATTGATTTATCTTAACAATGCTTTCATTGGTACAACCAACAGATATGTGAAGAATTAGATTTTGGGAGGAGTTTATTTGAGTTCTTCAAGTTGATGTATACAACCCAAAACATCACCTATCCTAAAAACATTTTCTATTTTTATTAACACCTTTTAGGTTACTCTTTTTTTATAAATTGAGTTACTCTTTATATTATTTGGGTTACTTTTTAAATTCATATTCGAATTTCTACAAATAAAATATTATTCTATTTAGTTAACATCTTTTAGGTTACTTTTTTCTATTAATTGAGTTACTCTTTATAATGATGTGGATTATTCTTTGATTTGAAACTTTGATTTTCTAAAAATTAAGGTTATTTTTTTAAATAATTATTCATCTTAGTGTTCATAATGATGAATAACAAATTTTTGTGTAATCATGTACTACCTAGTATGAGTTTATATAGTTTGTAATTTATTTTCTCTTTCAGGGAAAAACACACTTTATTAAATACCTTAAAACTAGGAGGGTGCTATGCTTTTAGTGAACCAAAGCTGCTTCTGTTGAATAAAGGCTAACTGCTTCAATAGATATGGTCAAAGCTAGAACTAATATCCACACTGTAATCCAGCAAACTTAAAATTTTGCAAATGAGAGTAATAAATTAAGATGGATTTTAAGGAAAAAAAATATTTTGTCTTGCATCTCCTCAAAAATTTGTGCTCGATCTCCTCAAGAAATCTGGCTTTTCCGGCGTACACGTATTGCATCTCCGACTCCCACATCTCGTGTCTAAAGAGGATCCAAATATTTGGCATGTTGGTCTTGTGTGTAACATTTCCTTGAGGATCTCTCTTAAAGTACTCATCTCCAAGCCAATGCAACTTTGCAGCATGAGGAAAACCAGATTGATAGACAGAATTTCTTGCTATCTCACAGAGCTCACAAGAACTGAGCTTCCATACCTTTGCTGTTATTGGATTACTCTTTATAATGAATTAGGTTTCTCTTTATAATAAATTGAGTTACCTTTTGATTTGAGACTCTTATTTTATTTTATTTTTTTAAATTAAAGAGTGCACTAATAAGAGAAAAAAAAATTCCTTAAAAATAATGTCAATTTAGGTTCTACACAATGAAAAAATTCAAGAGTACTATTTTGGAACATAAATAATTACAAAAGATGAAAAGTTCTTACTTTATAAAGGAAATGGTGATAAAATTAGTGATGCTGCTCACATCCCATGTAATACAGTTTTAAAAAGCTATACAAAAAGGAAGCTACTATTGTATGGGGTATGTAATTAGCATCATTTTCATTTCTTAAACCCTGATGTGGGTCTCCCAAGTCAAGAAAAAGAGTGCAAACATGAGGAAAATAGTGTTGATGAACCTGCTTCCCACATTTGTAGCAGAAACTGATCTTGCATCTACATTCAATATATTACTCCCTCCGCCTCCGTCCGCTTCTAAGGTGTCCATTTTATTATTTTTTGTGTCCGCTTTAAAGGTATCAATTTCCTCTATTTAGTAAAAAAGTACACAATATGGGCTATCACTTCCATCTAATACAACTACCCACTTTACATAAAATAATAATATTCCTTAATCCACATGCAAAAAATAAACGGACACCTTAAAACCGGACGGAGGAGGGAGTATGATTTAACCTTCAGACAACTATTTCAATGCCAAAATCCTTCTTGAACTAAAATTCAAGTTCAGTTTTTGAGAAGAGAGACTCATAATAATTCAAACTTTTCCAAATATTCAAACATATGCTCATGGAGAATTCAACAAGATTCCTCCCTAATTCTCTCTCTTGTCATTTTTCTTGGAAAATATTGGATTGGAGTTGCTTCCTTGAGGATTATCTGCAAAAATGATTGCTTTTAGATGTCAACTCAGTTAGTTGGTAAGCTACATAGAAAAGGATATGACTTGCTGCTCCTTTTACCAAAACAAGCGTCCATTACCCAATGGCTATTTCCTCTCCACATAACCCTACCTACCCCAACCTGTTCCACCCCTGTTATGTTAGCAGCACTGCAGCACTACACTTTCAGCTTCTCAACCAGCCTTAAAGTAATTTTTCCAATCTTTGGACTTGGGTTTCTCGTTCAATAAAACCTCATACTCCAAATTGTAATGGTTAAGAAGATCATGGTGGATTGTGTAGCCTCTCCCCTATTGACATTGTCATCAAAGATTTGAAATCATTTATTAAAGGAATACATTTATCTCTTAACCAAAATTTTATTTCTTGGAATCTTCTAATCCAAATGCTAAAAAATCAGAGCAACAAATCAGAAGATACAAACCCTCAAATGGCAATTTGGAAATCACCATTTAACATAAAAAAAAGTTAATAAATACTCGAAAAGAAATTAAAAAGGTACCAATTCAGCTTATGGATGATTTGACCAATTATTTCAGAGTACTAAAATACATTATTATGCTATAAAAGATCATTCGCACATAAATTATTGAGCTTAACACCACAGTCACCAATAGATCAATACCCGAAGCATCTAAAAACTAAAAAACGAAGCAAAATAACACCAAATTAACACAGTCACCTATAGATCAATACCCGAAGCATCTAAAAACCTCAAAAATGAAGCAAAATAATACCAAATTAACACAGAATTTAATGGTGAGGGGATTCGCACTTGCCTACAAATCCATTGAAATTGGAAGCTAGACAACTGTGTGCAGAAGGAAGTGAGAATTTCCTATCGGTCGATTGAGTAATTGCAGCAAACGATACTGAAGCTACGACCGCCATTGTTGAAAGGAAGTGAAATCAAGAGGTTAAGATCATGATTTGATTGTGAGCTTTGGGATCCAGATGTAACCCGCGTGATTTTATATGGGCTTGATTTTGTTGGAGTTAATTATTATTATCTGTATGGTAGTAATCTTATTATGCTAATATTAGTAGTTAATTATTGGAGTGCTGTGTGCAAGTAGTTATTTGAGCAGTTATTAGTAGGATTAGATTGGAAGCAGTTTATTTGATTGTATCAGTATATAGTATGTATGATTGTATCTCTGATAATTATTGTATTCAAAGTAAAACTTCTGTTCTTTCTCTAGTTATTCAACAATGGTATTATTTGATTTTCAACAAATGATATCAGAGCCCGAATAGGGATCTGATATTAAGAGTGTAGAGAAGTGTTAAGAAAAAAAAAAGAGAGAGAGGGGGGGGAAGGAAGAAGAAAAAGAAGAAGAAGGATTTAAGATGTCAGGCGACAATTTTGTTCAAGCAGCCATTCCCAGATTTGATGGTCATTACGATCATTGGTCGTTGTTAATGGAAAATTTCTTGAGGAGTAAGGAGTATTGGAGTTTGGTGGATCAAGGCATTCCAGTGTTGCCCCCAGGAATAGTTGAAACCGAGGCTCATCGAAAATCAATTGATGAAGCAAAGCTAAGAGATTTGAAGGTCAAGAATTATTTGTTTCAAGCAATCGATAGAGAGATTATGGAGACTATTCTTGACAAAGACACATCCAAAGCTATTTGGGATTCGATGAAACAGAAGTATCAAGGCTCAACAAATGTGAGAAGAGCGCAACTGCAGGCCTTAAGAAGAGAATTTGAGTTATTGGGAATGAAAGAGGGTGAGAAGGTGGATAGTTATATCTCACGAACTTTATCGGTGGTAAACAAAATGAAGGTACATGGGGAGAAAATGGAGCAGTATATGGTGGTTGAAAAAATTCTGAGATCTATGACCACAAAATTTAATTATGTCGTGTGTTCAATTGAAGAATCTCATGATCTAACCACAATGGGTATTGATGAACTTCATGGGAGTTTATTAGTTCATGAGCAACGAATTCAAGGGTATCAAGAAGAAGAACATGCGTTGAAAATAACTCATGAAGGCACGGTAGGACGAGGAAGGGGTAGAGGAGCATTTAGAGGAACATTTTTTAGAGGAGGACGAGGAGGCAGAGGAAGGGGAAGACAACCTGTGAACAAAGAAAACATTGAATGCTTCAAGTGTCATAGATTGGGACACTATCAGTATGAGTGTCCGTTGTGGGAGAATAGAGCAAATTACGCTGAGTCAAAAGAAGAAGAAGAAGTCTTATTGATGGCACATGTTGAGTTGCATCAATCCACAGTAGAAGAAGTTTGGTTTCTTGACTCAGGCTGCAGCAATCATATGACGGGAAATAAAGAGTGGTTTTCAGAGATCAATGAGAGTTTCCGACAGAATGTAAAGCTTGGCAATGATTCTAGAATGGCTGTTTTGGGGAAAGGAATAATTTGTTTACAAGTGAATGGTTTTACTCAAGTAATATCATATGTTTATTACATTCCCGAGCTTAAGAGTAATTTGTTGAGCGTAGGACAGCTTCAAGAAAAAGGTTTATCCATTTTGATCCAACATGGAACATGCAAAGTTTATCATCCCAAGAGAGAATTAATTATGGATACTAAAATGAGTGGAAACAGAATGTTCTATTTCTCAGCTTTTATTCAGCGAAAGGATTCTGCATGCTTTCAAGCAAGATCTAAAAATGAAGCACATCTGTGGCATTGTCGATTTGGGCATTTGAATTATAAAGGGCTGAAAACTCTCTTTCATAAAAGGATGGTGGAAGGATTGCCTAATCTTATGATTCCTGAAAAATTATGCACAGAATGCTTGACAGGTAAGCAACATAAATTGACAGTACCAAGAAAATGTTTGTGGAGGGCTTCACAAAGACTACAACTTGTGCATGCAGACATATGTGGACCCATCACACCATCTTCAAACAGCAATAAGAGGTACATCTTAAGTTTTATAGATGATTTTACACGTAAAACTTGGATTTACTTCTTACATGAAAAATCTGAGGCATTTTCTATGTTTAGAAGTTTTAAGGTTCAAGTTGAAAAAGAAGTTGGGGGATGTATAATATGCTTGAGAACAGATAGGGGTGCCGAATTTACCTCAAATGAATTTGGAGAATTTTGTAAAGCTCAAGGCATACGTAGACAACTGACGGCAGCCTATACTCCTCAGCAAAATGGAGTTGCTGAGAGGAAAAATAGGACGATAATGAACATGGTACGATCTATGTTGATTAATAAGCAAGTTCCTAAAGTTTTTTGGCCCGAAGCTGTGAAATGGAGTGTGCACATTATTAATCGGTGTCCTACGGTGGCTGTGCAAAATACAACCCCGGAAGAGGCTTGAAGTGGTGTTAAACCGAGAGTAGATCATTTTCGAGTATTTGGTTGTGTGGCACATGTCCATATACCTGATCAAAAAAGAATCAAGTTAGATGGCAAAAGTCAGAAGTGCATTTTCTTGGGAGTAAGTGACGAATCAAAGGCTTATCGAATGTATGATCCAATTGCTAAGAAACTCATTATTAGCAAAGATGTGGTGTTCGAAGAAGAAGAAAGTTGGGATTGGGGTGAAATTGAAGGCAAATGCAAGATGGATATTTTTGAATGGGGAGATGATGAAGATGAGGATGATACTGAAGAAGGAGTGGAGCAAAATGAAGAACAAAATGAGAATCATGTAGAAGAAGTTATTTCACCGCATGATGTTGTTGAACAAAATGATGATGTTCAACAGATTGTTGAAGGGAGGGGAAAAAGAATTATAAGAGAACCAGGTTGGATGAATGATTTTGAAACCGGTGAAGGTTTGTCTGATGAAGAAAGTATGAATGCAATGATGATGGTGATAGATGATCCATTGACATTTGAAGAAGCAGTCCACTGCAAGAAATGGAGGGATGCGATGGCAGCAGAAATTGAATCTATAGAGAAGAATAAAACATGGGAACTAACAGATTTACCTAATGGGATAAAGCCAATTGGAGTGAAGTGGGTCTTCAAGACCAAACTTAAGGAGAATGGAGAGATAGACAAGTTCAAAGCACGATTAGTGGCGAAAGGATATGCACAAAAATTTGGAGTTGATTACACTGAAGTATTTGCTCCGGTGGCAAGACTCGATACCATCCGATTAATACTTGTCATCGCTGCTCAGTTTAGTTGGGATGTGTTCCAACTAGATGTGAAGAGTGCATTTCTTCATGGTGAGCTTAAAGAGGAAGTGTACATACAACAACCTGTCGGATTTGTGAAGAGAGACAAAGAAAACAAAGTTTACAAGTTAAAAAAAGCTTTGTATGGCCTTAAGCAAGCACCGAGGGCATGGTTTAGCAAGATAGAGGCTTACTTTATTCGAGAAGGGTTTGAGAGGTGTTCGTGTGAACATACACTTTTTACAAAGTCACAGGAAGGAGGTAAGATTCTTATAGTAAGTCTCTATGTTGATGATTTGATATATACTGGGAATGATATGAGCATGTGTGATGAATTTAAGAATTCAATGATGTTAGAGTTTGATATGTCAGATTTGGGAAAAATGAGATATTTTCTGGGAATTGAGGTTGTGCAGAGCTCGAGTGGAATTTTCATATGCCAAAGGAAATATGCATGTGAAATTTTAGCAAAGTTTGGCATGGAAAACTGCAATGCAGTAAAGAATCCCATGGTTCCAGGTACTAAATTATCTAAAGATGATGAAGGAGATAAGGTTGATCCAACCATCTTCAAACAAGTTGTTGGTAGTTTGATGTATTTGACTGCTACTCGGCCTGACTTAATGTATGGAGTGAGTTTGATTAGTAGGTTTATGGCCTCTCCAAGATTGTCCCACTGGGATGCAGCAAAAAGGATATTGAGGTATGTGAAGGGAACAACACAGTTGGGCATTTTCTACAAGAAAGAGGGGAGATCAGCACTTGTGGCATATACTGATAGTGATTTTGCAGGAGATATAGATGACAGAAGAAGCACCTCAGGTTTTGTATTCTCATTTGGGTTTGGAGCAGTTTCTTGGTCTTCTAAAAACAGCCTGTAGTGACTTTGTCAACTACGGAGGCTGAGTATATAGCAGCTGCACATTGTGCATGTCAGTGTTTGTGGTTTAGAAGAGTGCTAGAGAAGCTGGGTATTAAGGATGAAGAGAGTACTATTATACAATGTGATAATAGTTCTACAATTCAGCTATCCAAGAATCCAGTTTTTCATGGCAGAAGTAAACATATAGATGTGAGGTTTCATTTCTTGAGGGACTTGGTGAAAGATGGAGTCATCAAATTAATACACTGCAGTTCACAGATTCAAGTTGCTGATATTATGACAAAACCACTCAAACTGGAACAATTCTCAAAGCTGCGTGATATGTTGGGAATGGTTGATGTTTCAGAAGTAAAATAAATGTTAAAACATTTAGTTTAAGGGAGGATTTGTTGGAGTTAATTATTATTATCTGTATGGTAGTAATCTTATTATGCTAATATTAGTAGTTAGTTATTGGAGTGCTGTGTGCAAGTAGTTATTTGAGCAGTTATTAGTAGGATTAGATTGGAAGCAGTTTATTTGATTGTATCAGTATGTAGTATGTATGATTGTATCTCTGATAATTATTGTATTCAAAGTAAAACTTATGTTCTTTCTCTAGTTATTCAACAATGGTGTTCTTTGATTTTCAACAGATTTAGGATCCGGTTCCATGAATATTTTATGGATTGGTTCCACCCTAATCTCTCTCATAATTTAATATATATTTTCTTTTTGTCTTTGACGTGTATATTTTTTTTATATCTACACGCAAATTAATATTTATTTTTGATTTTATAATATATTTATGTACTGACAATTCAATGTAAATTGCTATTTACTCCTAATATTTCTGTCTCTTGTGTTTCCCATCCAAACGATATTGAAATGTTGATTTTTTTCTCCTACGAATAAAAGTCGAGCATTTGGAAATATACATACATTAATTACATAGACATTCATGCATGATATATATATTTTCTTTGAATACGCTACATGTCACAATTTATGCACAAATATATAAATAAATAAATAAATTTTAAAATCCATTTATATATATTAAAAATAAGGGATTTAAGAAAAAAACTTTACTGAAAATGATTTGTTATTTATGTAAATAGAATTCAGACATTTTTAAAAACCTTCCTAAACACTATAGTACATGTACTATTTTCAATTTTTTCTTATCACAAAGAATTATATTCAAATCTTTTCTAGCTGTAATTCTTAAAATTATGACGCACAATTAATCATTGGCGAAAATTATGACACTAACAAAAAAAATTGTTAACGTTGAAATTTGGTCTAGGATTCAAAGTAAAAACTAAATGCTAGTATTTACTCGGACTACGTTTCATAGAATCTTTTTTTTAAGTAATATCTTTTAATTTTTTTAATATAATGTAATTTTTTATATATTAATTATTTAGGAATATCTGCTTAAATTATATTTTTAAAATAAAGACATCACATATAGTAGAATTCGTGTTGTACGCGGAGACAAAAATATTGTCTTAATTAATTACCGTTTCTTTTAAGTAGATGGTTTAATAGGTTGAATGAAAATTAGTCTCGCAAAATAAGATTCATCTTGCACATAGGGCTGTTAAACGAGGCGAGCGAGACCGAGTATCGCATACTCGGGCTCGGCTCGATTAAAAAACGAGCTTATCACAAGCTCGAGCTCGACTCGTTATGCAAAATGAGTCGAGTTTTTCGAGTCTTACCGAGCCTACTTAAGCCCTTATTTTATTAATTTAATATTATATTTTATAATAATTAATATAATATAATTAAATAATATTTATTATTATTATTATTAATATTATTTAATTATTTTTATTATTACTGTCGAGCTTTATCGAGTCGAGTCGAGCCGAGCACGGCTCGTTATCAAAACGAGTATAAAGACGAGCTCGAGCTCTAATAAGCACGAATCGAGCCGATCTCGAGCTTTAATGAGGCGAATCAAGCCGAGCTTTCGAGCTACTTGTAACAGCACTATTTGCACAAGTTTTTGTTACTTAAAAAATGGGCACAAATAAATTTCTTATTTTCACTTATATTTAAGCCACGATAGACAAATCTAATCATAAATTTGTAATCATGAGTAGTTTTAAAAATACTTTTAATTGTTGTGTTTTAACATGCATTTTTTTTTTTTGAAACTACATGCATTGTGTTGATCTGCGTTAGAAACAATAATATTGTGCGTTGTATTGTTATGGACACTAAACTCTCTAATGAGTCAAATATATGTGAGATGGGTCATAAAACAAGTACACCCATTATAAAAATATACTTATTAGTAAAATATGTTTATATTGGTAAAAAATATTTTAATAATTAATTATATTATAACACTTAAAATCATACTTTTATCATTCATCATACTTTAAATAATATACTATAACTACTAATAAGCATATTTTATACATATAACAATTATATTTTAAAACGTCTCACATAAGTACCTGAAACTGTCTTTTTTTTTAAAAAATAATATACAATGATTGTTAAATTTCTGAACAATAAAATTTGGGTAAACGGTCAAATATGACCCTAAACTTATACTCTTTGATCAACTAAGCCCTCCAACTTTTATTTTTGACATTTAGGATCTTTATCTTTTAAAATGAGATCAAATAAACCTTTTATCCTTTATAAAACAAACAAATTAACATTTTTACTATTTCCCTTCAAAAATTTGTCTATTTCCAATTCAAACTTTAACAACACATCTTTAATATAGTGTAAGTTTTTATCTAGGATTTTAATATGTAATATAATTTTAATTTTAATATATTTTAATATTTAAAGTAAATATTTTTTAATTATTTAATAATTTATAATTTTTTAATATAAAAATAATTTGACACTGCACTATAAAAAAACTGTTTTTACCCACGGAATATTCCGTTGGTAAAAGCCTTAATTCCATTGTTAAATTGGTTTATCAACGGATTAGCAACGGAATCCGTTGGTAAATTTCCGTGGGTAAAGTGGTGGTTGGTAAATTTTCGTGGGTAAAGTGGTGATTGGTAAATTTTTTGCAACGAAAAATCAATTCTGTTGGTAATCCGTTGCTAAAAATTCCATTGGTAATTTATATAAAGATTCCCTTGATAATCCATTGGTAATTACCAACGGATTGAATTTCGTTGGTAAAATAGAGAATAAATATGTTGGCATTCCATTGTTAATTGAAAAATATCAATTTGGTTGCTAATCCATTGGTATTTACCAACGGATTGAATTCCGTTGCTAAATATATATATATATATATATATATATATATATATATATATATATATATATATATATATATATATATATATATATATATATATATATTTAGTGCTGGAAGTTAAAATATATAATACGAATTATATACCTCCGTAATTTAGGAATTTGATTCTCGTAAAATAGACTATATATAAACTCTCCATTTTTTAGTGTTTGAAACAGCAATTATAGTTTTAAATAAAGTAATACATTTATATTGTTCAAACGCAAACACAGAATTCAATTGAATCGGATACTCATTTATAAAATTAATCAACTAAAATTAAAAAAAAAAGTAAAAAAATCAATAAAAAGTTAGATTTAAAAAAAAAGCGTCTAACCAAACTTTATTTTTTCATATATTTAAATAATTAATGATTAAATTTGAAAGTAAAATAATACAAACTCGTGCAAATGGCAATAGCTTGCTTTAAATAACTTTGACTCATTCTCACCAATATTTGATTTTCATGTAATCAAGCGGCTAAAAGAAAAATGCAAGCAGAATCAGCTAATTAATAAAAAAAATTCATTTATTAGTATTATATATTTTAACTTCCAGTGTCAAATTATTTTTTATGTAAAAAAATTATAAATTATTAAATAATTAAAAAATATTTACTTTAAATATTAAAATATATAAAAATTAAAATTACATTACATATTAAAATCCTAGATAAAAACTTACATTACATTAAAGATGTAGGTTGTGTTGTTAAAGATGTGTTGTTAAAGTTTGGATTGAAAATAGACAAATTTTTGAAGAAGAATAGTCAAAATGTTAATTTGTTTTATATATAAAAGATAATGGATGCATTTGATCTAATTTTAAAAGATAAAGGTCCTAAATGTCAAAAATAAAACTTGGAGGGCCTAGTTGATCCTAGGGTATAATTAAAGAAGCACAATTTTACAGGAAAAAGAAATATATTATTAAATAGAAAACATAAGAAATAAAATGGAAAAGAAGAAAATAAATATATTAAAGAAGCATAATATTTCACAGGAATATTTTATAGAGAAAAGAAAGAGATTATTAAAAGAAATAAAATTTAAAAATACATTTTATAAATATATTAAAGAAGCACAATTTTACAGAGAAAAGAAATATATTATTAAATGGAAAACATAAGAAATAAAATGGAAAAGAAGAAATAGATTAGTAAATAGGAAAAATATAATTAAAATAAAAAAGAGGAATGCGGCAGTCGAGAATTGAATTTCAATCCAAACTTTAACAACACATCTTTAATATAGTGTAAGTTTTTATCTAGGATTTTAATATGTAATATAATTTTAATTTTTAATATATTTTAATATTTAAGTAAATATTTTTTAATTATTTAATAATTTATAATTTTTTATGTAAAAATAATTTGACACTGCACTATAAAAAAACTGTTTTTTACCAACGGAATATTCTGTTGGTAAAAGCCTTAATTCTATTGTTAAACTGGATTACCAACGCATTAGCAACAGAATCCGTTGGTAAATTTCTGTGGGTAAAGTGGTTGTTGGTAAATTTTTTGCAACGAAAAATCAATTCCATTGGTAAATAATTCCGTTGCTAAAAATTCCATTGATAATTTATATAAAGATTCCCTTGGTAATCCATTGGTAATTACCAACGGATTGAATTCCATTGGTAAAATAGAGAATAAATCTGTTGGCATTCCATTGCTAATTAAAAAATATCAATTTGGTTACTAATCCATTGACATTTTACCAACGGATTGAATTTCGTTGCCAAAAAAAATACTTTTTTTTAAGTGCTGGAAGTTAAAATATACTCCCTCCGTCCCGGTGTAAGAGGGTCATTTGATTTTTTGCACGTAGATTAAGAAGTATTATTATTTAATGTGTAGTGGGTAGTTGTATTAGTGGGAGTGTGAGTCCCATATTTTAATTGTATTAGAGGGGGGTATGTGGGTCTCATGTGTATAAAAAGGAAATGAGACTCTTTGGGTGAGACGATCAAAATGGAAAAATGACCCTCTTAATCTGAGATGGAGGGAGTATAATACTAATTATATACTCCGGAAATTAAGGAATTTGATTCTCGTAAAATAGACTATATATAAACTCTCCATTTTTTAGTGTTTGAAAAAGCAATTATAGTTTTAAATAAAGTAACACCTTTATATTGTTCAAACGCAAACACAGAATTCAATTGAATCGGATACTCATTAATAAAATTAATCAACTAAAATTATAAAAAAAAAGTAAAAAAAATCAATAAAAAGTTGGATTAAAAAAAAAAAAGCGTCTATCCAAGCTTTATTTTTTTTTATTTATTTAAATAATTAATGATTAAATTTGAAAGTAAAATACAAACTCGTGCAAATGGCAATAGCTTGCTTTAAATAACTTTGATCTCATTCTCACCAATATTTGATTTTCATGTAATCAAGCGGCTAAAAGAAAAATGCAAGCAGAATCAGCTAATTAATTAAAAAAAATCATTTATTAGTATTATATATTTTAACTTCCAGTGTCAAATTCTTTTTTATGTAAAAAAATTATAAATTATTAAAAAATTTTACTTTAGATATTAAAATATATTAAAAATTAAAATTACACTACATTACATATTAAAATCCTAGATAAAAACTTACATTACATTAAAGATGTAAGTTGTGTTGCTAAAGATGTGTTGTTAAAGTTTGGATAGGAAATAAACAAATTTTTGAAGAAGAATAGTCAAAATGTTAATGTTTGATTTATAAAAGATAAGGGGTGCATTTGATCTCATTTTAAAAGATAAAGGTCTTAAATGTCAAAAATAAAATTTGGATGGCTTAGTTGATACAATGGTACAAGTTTAGGGTCATATTTGACCCTTTCACATAAATTTTTAAGGCATCGTTACTACAACCTGATATTATTTTTAATGACATCTAAACACTTAAAAAATAAAAATACTATCCCCCCCCCCCCCCCCCCCAAAAAAAAGAACCCTCTTAAATCTAAATTTCTTTGCACATCCGGTACAAACAAACTCACAACTCACGCATTGAAAGAAAATGTAAATGGCATGCAATTAATATTGCAGAATGCAGAGGGGTACTTCATCCCATCGGGCAAGATGGAATGGAAGATGAACTGGTGGTATTCACCATTGGTGGTGCGATCGGATATGAAGCCTAGACGGGCACCGCAGTTGAAATCCGATCTCTTCCAGCAAATAACAAGATTTCTTCTCAGTTAGGTTTATGTAATAGCAAAACGCGTTAATGTAATACCCTAATTAATTGCTGGTAAGGTAGTGAAAATGTATTCATGGATTACCCTTTGTGATATTCAGTGTTAGGAAGGATAGATAAAATGAGATGAATTTGACACTCCATATCTTTACACGAATTCCCGAGGAAGAATGAGTACAATATACCCTATGTGTATTGAACATATTGTTTCTATGCAAATATGATGGTATTCTAGTGATTTTTTATCAACTTTCTTGAAATGAAAATTGAATTGCAATTACACTTGGTGCATAATGAAGTTCCAGCATCAATTGAATCTGGTGATTTTATTAAAAGATGTTGTCATGGTGCAGTTGGTTAATCTTTGACAACTTATGAATGATCAACATATGTAATGGCTTACTAAGGCACTGCATCCCCGTTGTTATAAGACAAAAAGATGAGACAGTGCATCCCCGTTGTCAAAAGACAAAAAGGCGACGACAGTGCATTCCATTGTCATAGACAAAAGGGCGACGACTATGCATCCCGGTTGTCATAAGACAAAAAAGCAACGACAGTGCATCCCCGTCATTATAAGACAAAAGGACGGCATTGTTGAATTTGAACACTTTGTGAAGTACTTTTTATCTTTTGCACGTCATTCACATATTCTAGAGATGGTTGCCATGCACCAGGCCATAGTGACAATTCTAAGCAGTTGAGTTAAGATGGATTAGGGCTAACACTATCATGTCTAACAAATATGCACTATCATATAATGGAACAGACAAGGACGAGATACGATCAAACATGAGATGGAACGTACCCTCCGCTAAGGCAAGAATATACTTGTTTCAAATTTCCTCTTGATGGTCGCGCATTGACAGCATACTTACATATGAAAATTAACCGTCTTCGCAAGTCCAACTTGGTGATTTGTCTCTCTCTGAATGATCTCCCATCATCGAAATTTCCTGTTTGGATCATTTTATAATTAAACTACAATTCTAAATGCGTAAATGGGAACTTACAACACACATGTGCAGAGCTTGGCATATTATCCAAATCCTCACCTCCCTCATCATAGAATGACAATAAAATAGCCACAGAAATGCATATGCTTATATCTTCTCCTGCACAGTACGCACAAGTGACATGGGCTTAAATTAGTGTTTATAGCCAAATACCAGAAATTCAATTACATTTACAAAAACACGTAGAAAAATTACTATTAAGGAAAATGAAAACAAAATGGAATGTAATGGATGCCTGTTAGGTGTTTGGGGAGACGAATTACGAAATGAGCAATAAGGAATGCAGCCTGGTTTGAAGGAAAAAGAACTACCACTCAACAAGCGGCTGACTGCATTACTCTACAGATTGCTAGGTTGAACATCATTCTCACCCAAAAATAGCTTAGTATTGTAGTTCTGTGATTTTGTGCAGGAGCATTTTTAAACATTGCATTATATAATTGTACATTGTAGAAGTTTGATTCTGAAATATATTTACCATTTTCAGAAGAATTACGAAATGAGCATACTGGAAAATATGATGTGGGTGAGATATGTAGCAAACATAAAAGTAGGATAATTTAACAATGATGTTGTGGTAGAACCCCACATTCCCTGGGGTAGAAAAATAACATTTTACGATTCCGTTCTTCAATAGCAGAAGAGTGCAGCAGTTTCTGCAACTATGAACAATCAAAATTAGATCTAGAAATTTTTAAAATAAGAAAAAAGCACTGTCCAATGTGAGATAGATAGAGCCAACAGAAAATAAAGTCAGCATAGCAACATTGGAGACCTCCTCCTCCAAGAAACAGAAAAATACCAATCTTTACATATGGGGCATCAATTAATCAAAAAAAAAAAAAAAAGAAGCAGAAATCAAATTCTTTAAAAAATAAAGAAACACATCTTCTAAACAGAAAAAATCCACCTTGCAGGCAGTGTTAATACATCAAAAATCGAGAGAATAATCAAAAATAGAGAGAATAAACAATCTTCTTGAGACAACAGAGAAATCATCTGGTATTCGGCAACAATAAATCATCTTTAGCACAGGGCCAATCCTATGTCTAATATAAGCTATCAAACAGATGTACAAAGGAATATAACTTAACAAATGGACACATCACATTACATGGGATATCAGATGAGCCCTGAGCAAATAAATCAAACATGAACATGTTTTGTTGTATTTTGAGAAAAAACATGAACAAGGAGTTTGGGAGACGATAGCAAACACAGCCCATTAGATGCAGAAACAGACTAACTCAAAATCAAGTATAAAAAGATGCAATGGGCTGTACAATTTTTCTACTTGTCTTCAGTAGATATGCAGCAAAAAAGTCCCAATTTTATGCAATCTTTCTGATAATTTAAACAAAATGAAAAATAAAAAATCACACATGAAATCTTAAAGCATATTAATATGGTTAAGTGAGAGGAAGTTCTTAAAGGCATTTAATTAGAAAGTAGGCACAGTGGTAACCATAGTCTAAAGTCAAAGCCACACCTATGTCCTGAGTGAAGAATGCAATAAGAAATGCATACCATTGCTGCAGCAAATTAGAAGAGTTTTCCCCTCTCTCAACTGACACTGGGCATAGTTTAGAGCAGAAGGGATATTCCTTGACAAAGAAAAGCGATCAATTTTGGAATCCTGTTGAAATGAAGAGTAAAATTAAGGAAGAATGAGAATCCCATGATTTTCAAAGTTGGTTATGAATTGACTTATTAAAGAAATCATATGGAGTCAAATGAGATTAAATAAGTTGACTATCAACTAAACCTGCAAAAGTGAGAATTTATGATTTAAAAAAGATTGATTTTGATTGAGTTAAATATATAGTTGAACATAAGTTGTATTCGGGATAGATGGTTCAAGTACTAATCAGAACTACACATACCAGAATAGGCAAGTGCAAATACATTTCAGGGTTCGAGGAGACTGGAAGAGACTCACTACCACAGTTTAATATGCAGTAGGCAGGAGGGACTTCCATTTCTGAAAAATAGAATATCATGAGTATATTGAAAATCAAGAAAACACAATCAGAATATAACAGATAATAAACCAATTTATTGCAATATGAGATATATGCATCAATGGGGGGTTTGGCCTGAATGTTCTACCATGAATTCTATAAAGGACAAATGCAGAATGACTTTGGCTCCCGGGTATTCAACTTAGTTTTGAGTCTTGTGCAAACCAGTGATATATATAGTTCTCTTCTTTTGCAGTAAAAAGGAAAGGTAACTGGAAGCATGAAAAATAAAAAATAAAATCAATTTTTTGCAAAGTAGCAGACGAAAAGTAGGTTACCAAGCTGAAATTTGCAAACTGCAATGTTGGTAGAGCCCAAAAATGATATACAATCATTGGTTTTTGACTTCTCACCCTCAGCGACAGATCCATTTTCCAACTCTACTGGCTCTCCCTCTCTTATAGGAGACATATGTGCGTTCCCTGGGCACTTTAAAGCTCTAACAGACACCTGTGGAGCATTTTCTCCCTTATACGCACGACGAACACGGTCCTCTTCAATAATATTTGCAATCTTTTGGTTACACAAGTCAGGATCTGAGCTTATAATATCATAAGCCTGTTTCCAGAAAAGATCTGGCAATAAACCTCTAGCCCAACTTTCCTCATCATCTCCAGCTCCAGCAATATAATTCCAACTAAATTCAGAGGTTGTCCGCTGCTGAAATGCGCAACTTGTGGTTGACGCCGAGACAAGTATGATAGGTGTAAAATCCCATGAATCATGATCTGGTACTTCGTTTAACCAGATAACAGTTTTTTGTGAAATCCATAGAGGTCTCAAAGGTTTTCTTAAAGATAATGCAATAGAGGTTATATCAGCTCCACTGGCCTCCAATTCCTTGTTCCAACCATCCAAACGCTTTTCAATCATTGCTTTCTCCATTTCTGAAACCCAGAGGGGGAGATGCAAGGAGCAATCTGAAGACTGTTGCCCAAGATTCCCCAGCTCATTTGAGGTGTCTGACTCCTGTTAAAAAACACTATAGTCAATTCTGACCCATGTAAATATTAAAAAGACATACTAATCCCAACAATTTCAATAGATTGTGCCATGGCAGGATTGACCACATGAGTTCCCTACGGCTCATATCACAAAGATTCTATGATATTTTAGTCATTTTAACAAGAAGACAAGGGCTCATCACCATGCACTAAATTAATAGAGAAAGCATATGGTTAAAATAGCCAGTAGCCACAAATGGGAGTAAAGAAAGTTACTAAAACTATGCAAACATCCACCAAGCATAGAATGCATGCATACCAAAAACAAAAAGCTCAAGGTCTGATCTCAATTGAAGAAAGGTACACGGGCTGAGTCAGCTAAAATAAAGCTCAAGCTCATGATGCTAACAGCAGCATAAGTACACCAAAACCTATTTTCTAAGTCTATCCACAATGAAGTTCAGGAGGTTTGTAATTTATTAGCCCTATCCAAAGACAATACAGAACTGGCAGTTGCTCCGAAAGCCATAAAAGGAATATTACCCTCTCATCATCCATAAATAATATTTCAGTTCTGAAGATCACATTTCCATGTTAAAGTCACGCTCAAGCCTGACTCATGAAGCATAATAAACAATCTCAAACAAATATATGTTTAAATCAAGACTAGAATAGCTCACAAACCATTACACTCATTTACATTCTTAATGACAACTAATTACACACTCTAATAAAGAATTATAATGAAACACTGAACATATTCAACGTATCAGTGTAGTATGAGGTTTCATTAGAAGCCATGGCAAAACAATCAGTCATAATCATGGAAATGTACAATGAAAAAGACTCATGGTGAGTTGAGTGAAAGGCTTATTCAAACCATAAAAATCTAAGTAGATTTTCCTCTTAAATATTGCTGGAGGGGTTTCTTCTTTAGGGTCATAACCATTTTTTAGCCCGGAGATGCCCATCCTTTGTATTCTACTTTTTCATATTTTAATTCTAAATTTTCATCTGTTTCTTACAAAAATTACAATTAATATACAAAAGAAGATATAATATTAAGGATTTTTACTTGGCTACCTTATGCGACTCAAATAGTGTATGAATAATTGCAATTTGATTTTGGTGTCTAGAAATATATACTAACAAAGAAAGAGATGGGTGCTAAGCAAGTGCTAGATATTTCAGATCATATGCATGACTATTATAATTAAGTTCCTTGCTGAAAACTAGGAATCGATTTAATGAACAAGAATAATTCAATCACACCACCTATAACATTTTATCATTATGGTGCTTTAGGAACAATAATCAATAATCAATTTTCCCCAATTCATGGTGGATAGAGATTAGGGAATATCACATGCAAAAGAGAACACTACCATGACTTCTAGCATAAGAAGAGTAAGCCGAAAGAGTTAAAGATCTGAGAGTGAAAAACGAAACAAAATAAGTTATTACAGTTATTACTTACTTTTTTATAATTTTGAATTACATTATGGTGACATGTTATCTCAGAGGGGCTTGTAATATATCAATCATTGAAAACAATAATAGTAGTAATCTTTGCAACAAGCATACATTATGTAAAATATGGTTTATTCGTTGAATTTATAAAAAATTAATCTAAGACAAGTCATGCTAAGGGCATTTTTTATATTTACAAGGTCAATGATATACTTGTAGGGAACAAATCTAGGAACAAAAGATACTCCACTTACATTCTTAGGAGAATTATATTTTTCAAGTCTTCTCCTATAATTTAATATTGCACGATTCAAGATGCAGGTCCAAATTGGAATGGTCTTAGACATGCTGTATGGGAATCTCTTCCCTTTCCGTGTTGAATCAACAATAATGCAGCCACCCCTCTGTCCTATCCATAAAAAATCACAGAGACAAAACATTATGCACTATACGTCACTTGAACAAATTACAGAGTAAAATTATGTACATGCAGGGACATCTGGTATTCAGCACATAACCAGAAGCTTAAAAGGGGACCCTTTTTTTTCCAGGAATATGGGTGTGACAACTGACATACCACCCATTTTCTCACTTGGCAAAACAAATTACAAAAAATACAGAAGTATGGACTTAAAATCAGTCACAAAAAAAGGGAAAAAATTATAAGTCAAGCAAATATTGGGTTGATACGGAATATAAAATTCTCGGTTGTAGACCGTTGGATGAAACAAGCATAGTTCAGAAGTTCTCCATGCATATTCATAATTTAAACACTACTCCCTCCGTCTCAAAATGAAGTTCACAGTTACTAAAGATATGGAATTGGAAAAAAGTTGATTTTTTACTTACTTTTAGGTTGTGTGAGTTGTAAAGGTATGGCAATTTTGAAATTAAAGTGCGTTGTGGGGTTATTGAATTGTGTGTTATTTCTTTATTTGGGGGTGTGAACTTGTTTATGGGACGGACTGAAATATTAAGTGTGAAATTATTTGTGAACTTGTTATTTCTCGGCTTTATTAAAGGAAAGTGGTTTGATGGGCCTGCTCTTAAAGATAGATATGTTCCCTCCTCGATTCGAACGGCGTGCAAGGGCCATATAAAGAGGTTGATGGAGGATGAGATATGGGTGGTTGGTTATAATACAAAAGTTCGTTTCTGGTTAGATAACTGGATAGGAACACCGATTGCGGACTTGGTTGAAATACCTCATGAATATTGAAGTCTCTTTAATCAAACTATTGGGGATTATCTATATGAAGGTGATTGGCATTTTACGGAGAGTTTCACAAGCACTTTTCCTCAGATTGTTGAAGCAATTTTATCTACTCAAATGGCTACTACCTTTGAGGACTGCAGGCTATGGAGGAAGTCGTGGCAGGGTGTAGCTACATCCATAGTTGTTAAAGGCGAAAGGCGCAAAGGCCTTGTTGGAGCCTGAGGCGCAAGGCGCGCCTGAGGTACAAGATACTTTAGAACATATATACATTAATATATCCAACTCAACACATAATTTTCCAACTAAATAAAGGTAAAAATAAAAACAATGTCAAATAATAATACATAATAACTCATAAATAACATAATCACGAATTAAAAACCCGTGTACAATGTCATAATGAACTTCACAATTCAAGTACTCAACGCAAATAGACAATCACAAAAAGCAAATAAGCAGAATCCTTAAATTTTAAGAAAATATCAAATGTCAGAGACTCAAATGATTACCAATGAGATAAAAATCATAATTATCATGGTCTATGGTCCTCCTTATAATCTTCAACCTCTTCTTCACCATCAAATTGATCATTGTATTCATTAAATTCTTACTCTTAAAAAAAAATCCAAAATTAGGAAATGTACCCGAGGCGCGCCTTTTTCATCAAAAAAGGCGCACAAAGGCGAGGGTTTTTTGAACATCAACCGAAACCCCAAAAAACCAAGAAACCCAGGCGATCAGGGCTGCGCCTCGCCTAAGGCGCACCTTTAACAACTATGGCTACATCCAAGATTGCCTATGCTCACACTAGGGAAATCATTCATTGAAACTAAATGGGGATCACGGATATGGGATACGTTTATTCCGGCTCGAAGATCAATAACTGCGTGGAAGGCTATACATGTATTCTAACAACTTGGGAGGTTGTGTCGCGAAGGGGTTTTAAGGGGCCATCTAGGTGCTATCTTTGTCAAAATGAGTCAATGGATCATTTATTCCTCACGTCCTGTATTTTTTGCGGTTCTTAAAAAGCTGCTTTCGGGTTTCTCATTTGGGGACAGGCTTAATTTGGATCAGTTATTCATGGAGTTTCTGTTGCAGGCTTTGAGTATTCCGGCGAGTAAACAGATAGGTTCTTTGTGGAGGTATTTGTTGGTCACTTATATTTGGATAATTTGGCAGGAAAGAAATTCGGCGGTATATGATGGATACACAAAAGATGGAATTGACAAAGTTATTAGAGCTTCTAGGATTACAGCCACTTTGCTAGCTTTAATCCGTGAAGCTGATCACATGTGCATGGGGGCCATGAGAAACATGGTTGAGGATTTATGCACTTTAAAAAATTTTGGTGTGCGTGGAGTGCCGAGAAAAGCTTCACGGATTATTTCTGTACAGTGGAACCCTCCACCTACGGGGTGGGTGAAGGTGAATGTTGATGGGTTTGCAGCTGCTGCGCCGGGGCAGATTTCAGGCGGGGGAATTTTTCGAAATTCGAGAGGTTTCTCCATGGGTTGTTTTACTAGCGGCTTTGGTTTCGGATTTGCTGTTGAGGCTGAACTTGCAGCTGCATGTCTTGCTATTGAGTTCTCGCACAGCAAGGGTTGGAAGAGGTTATGGTTGGAAACAGACTCTATGTTTGTGGTCTATGCTTTTACACATCCATCTCCAGCCGTCCCGTGGAGAATGATTTCAAGCATTGTTGTTAAAAGCGAGAGGCGCACCGAGGCGCATGGACCCCTAAGTGCGCCTGAGGCGCAAGGCGCGCCCGAGGCGCGCGCCTAAGCTACATTTTGCTTAAAACTCAATTTATAATATATATACATAAAGAAAACAGAAAAAATCATTAAAAAAAAAATTACTACTCAAATAATATATAAGTATAGGTGTTTCTAGGTGATAATAACTTAATAACTATAAGAAAACAACATATATATTTCATATACAATGATATAATTCTTAGAAAAACAGAAAAAATAAGAAAATAAAAAAAATCAACTTTCCGGCAGGTGGCAGCTGGGCGGCGGCGATCCCGGCGGCGGCGGCAGATGGTGTGTGGAGGTGAAGGCAGCGGCTGGCAGCCCACCTTTCTCTTTTTTGAAAGTTCTACTTCTAAAACCCTAACCCTAATTCTCAATTTATACACATTTTATAAGTGGGCTGCCCCCTTTTCTTAATAAAAACGAGTTAGCACTTCAAAATAGAATTAGCAACTTCAAAAAATTTAAAAAAAAAAGAAAAAAAGCAAGATGTTGCAGAGGCGCGCCTCCCGAGTACGACACAAACGCCTTGGACTGCAAAAAATGGCCAATCTAGGCGCAAGCCTGTGAGCCTCTGCGCCTCAGCGCTAAGGCGTGCCTTTAACAACTATGCTTTCAAGATGGAGAAGGGCTATGGAGGTCGCTCGTAGCTCGTGGATTCACGTCTCTCATATCTTTAGAGAGGGTAATTCGGTTGCGGATTTGCTATCTAGGATTGGAGGGGAACAAACATGGGATCATCCTTCCCCGGATTTTCTTAATGCTAATATGTTCAAGGATATAAATCATGAGTACTTTAGATTTAAATAGTTTTTGCTGTTTCTATTTTTCAACATCTTTGTAATCTTCTGACTCTGTACGTTTTTACTTCTCTTTAATATTATCAATCCATTAGCCCAATCTTCATAGAGTGCACCCACCATCTATCATGATCTCAGGTCATTACTCTCCAATTTTTTATTTGGAAATAAAATCCATGACATTGGGCCATAGCATTAAGTATTATCTCCGGCCACATCTAGAGGTCAGTTTCTTAAATTTTAAAACAAGAACAATTTTTATTAGTATTCTAACTCAAAAGTTGAACTCTTTTTACCTAGTTTTCTAACTATTAAATAGAACTATTTCTGAACTAATATTCCTTAAGCTTCCCCCTACCCCCCAATGGCTTTCAGGGAAGTGATAAATCATACATTCAATCATGAATTCAGTTAGTTATAGCACCAACTATTTGTTACCAGATAGAAGCTAGGCAACAGATGCTCTAGAAAGCTGTTCAATTATTCAGAATGATTAGTTAGAAACCATGAACAAAAATTCCTATGGTTATGGTTACTTTCAAGTCAGCACCTCTACTGTAGATAATGCATTTCTAGATAAATACTGAAGTTTCTACATGTTAACTTGATGTGCACATGTGCACATTTAAGCAGCAAATGCCCAAACAAAATAACGTTGTACTTCCAAGATGTCCATAAAATTTTTGAAGTAAACCTATAAATTACCAAGAAAGATAGAGAAAAAAAAAATTCTAAGCACCAAAATATAAAAATAGAGGCAATACATTCAAACAACGCAGATTGTCATTTAGAGAAGTGGTCTAAGGGATTAATGGAAATCAACCGAACAGAGAATAGCAGGTGTGTGTGATTGCAGAAACCATAAAAAAAACCCTTAAAAAATAATAAAAAAAGCAGGTACCAGCTAGGGAGGCGACGTGGAGGTTAAGACGGGAGGTGCTGAAAGATAAGTTGTTGGTGTGGCCGTCGGTGGATTTGAAGTAACAATTGAAGTTGAATTTGGGTGAGTACCAAAGACCACATCGAAGATTGGCGAGCAGAGGCAGGTCCGGCCAGAGTTGATGGATTTCGGCGACGAAGGTGGAGTCCTCGTAGATGGATCGTAAGGCGTTGTACAAGTTGCTCTCTCTGCGTTTATGCTCCTTGATATTCTATATATGGTCTGCCTCTCTTCCGCCCTTGCTTCCGCAGTTTACAAACACACCCCTGATTCTTAAAAATTTAGGGTCATTTTCTTCTGGAGTTACATTCAAGTTTCTAACACTGCAAATTTGGATTCCTAAAAAGGCCAAAAATAGCCCTGCTACCACGATATACTCCCACCATTGTCTCAATAAGGGAAATATTGCACTTTTGGTTCCATTGGAAGATTTCAATTTCATTTTTGGTACTTTTTACACATTTTTAGTCCTGCTGGTTATTTTATGGATTATTCCATCAATTTTCTAACGGAAAAAGCACGCGAGGCTAGACTTGCATATTTTAATTGGGACCGTCGGTTCCAATCGAAAAACCGCCGGTTTTAATTGGAACTTGAACCGGCGGTTCGTAGACTGGATTTTTGGAACTGAAACCGGAATTTATACTGTTTGGTTCCGATTCCAGATTTTGCAAAATCGAAACTGCCGATTTTTTTAATTTTTTAAATTTTTTTTGAATTTCAAATTCAATGGCCGAGATTAAGTGATCGTTTGAGATGAAAGGCCGGATCAAAAGTAGTCGTTGGAGGCTAAACAGGCGGTTTAACCGCTGAACCGGCGGTTCCAGTTCACCACCCGAACCGGCGGTTTTGGAGCCAAAATTCAAATTTTAAACGGACGAGCGGGATTTTGTTAACTGTTGGAGATGAATGGCCGAGATCAACCCAGCTGCCACCCCACTCTGGTTCGGAACCGGCGATTTACCGAACCAATTTTTTTTCAATGGCTAGGATTAATTTGATTTGAAATTGATGGTTGGGATCATTTTGCATCCTCTATAAATACCCCTTGTTGGGGTTCATTTGATCACACAAACAACATCTTCTCTACTTACTCTCTACTTCTTCTTCTACACATTACATCATTCTTGATCCAATTAATTTCCATCATTTCACTACACTACACTCTCAATTTCTGCTCTTAATGTTTTTCCAAGTCCAAGTTTCATTACTTCATACGTTCAAATCATTCTTTTAATTTCATTACTTTTATTATTTACAACTTCCAATTCCAACTTTCAAGTTTCTTAGTGTTAGTTTCATAATTTTCATTCTCATTTCTTATTTCTTACTTACCTGTTAGTATACTACTTTACTTCTTCACTTCTTCTATTACTACAATACAAAAAAAATCCAAAAAAAATGCCAAGGAGAGGTTCTTCTTCTTCCGGTGCCGGTACTTCCTCATAATCTTCTAGAGGAAGAAACATTACCAACGTAGACAATTGTCCACCACCGGCTCCGTCACCAAATCAACAATTTCCATCACCACCACAATATCCTAATTTTTCTTCGGATATTTCTACCCACCCTCATATCTATGATTTAAATTATGGAAACATACTTGGAGATGATATCGAGTCCGATGGCGACGAAGATGATGTTCAAATTCAAGAACAACAAAATAAGGATGGTAGCCAACTAAGTTCGAGTGGAGAAGGTGGAAATGGAACCGGAGCCGGAGGCGAAGCATCACCCGGAGCAACAAGTCAAAGTTCTCAACAAACTCTACGTTCGGATATATTCACCATTCACTTCAAGAAACAAGCGCTTGAAAATTCATCAAATTATAAAGTGAGTTGCATTTATTGTGGCACCAATTATAAATTCAAGCATGGTAGAGGATATGGAACTTTTATCAAGCATTTGCAAAAAAAAACACCCGGATAAGATTGACATCGCAACAAATCAAACACAAATAGGAAGAGGATTCACGGGGTCTTCGTCGGGAGGAGAAGGAGGTTCTTTGGAAGGTAATGCTCTTTTTAAATCTAATGAGCCAAATTATTTGAGATATTATCTTAAAGTTATTTGCACCAAACATTTGCCTTTCAACTTTGCGGAAAATAATTTTTTTAAAATTGGGTCAATCTCACTTTAAATTCTCAAGCTTCACCATTGCATCGTAATAAATGTACAAACGGTCTTATAAGAGTTGTTTTGGAGTATAAATTGGTTTTAAAGCAAATTTTAACAAATTTACCTCATAAAGGTTCTATATGTTCGGATATTTAGAGTAATAATTGGCAACGTGCGGATTATATGGGTATTACTTGTCATTAGATTGATAGTTCATGAACAATGCAAAAACGATTAATTGCTTATAGAGCTTTTGATGTTCCACATTCCACCGTAAATATTGCTTACAAAATTAATACTATTTTGCAAGAGTATAATTTGACCACAAAATTTTTTATAATTTCATTTGATAATGCTAGTGCTAATACGGTTAGTTTAGAAACTCTTATTAATATTTGTAAACCATCAATTGGTGGTAGGTTTTTCATGTTAGATGTATTTATCATATATTGAATTTATGTGTTCAAGATGCTTTACAATCGTTGAAAGAACATATTAGCCCTATTAAAGATGCTATATGGTATATAATGAGAAATTCCTCCGTGACTAAAAGATGGAAAAGATATTGTCAATCTATTAACATTCATCCAAAAAAATTTCCTTTGGATATTTCTATTAGTTGGAATTCAACTTATAAATGTTACAAGCATCTTTTCAATATAGAGAGCATATATGTAATTTTTATGCACTTGAACCCACCGGTCATGCTTTATTTGCTAATCAATGGGATACATACACTACTTTATGTGAAGTCTTATAATTTTTTAATGAAGCTACTGAAGAATTATCCAGTGTTTATTATCCTACTACTAACATTGTTGTTGATAATTGTGTTAAAATTGCCATTACTTTTAGTGATAATGAAACAAATCCAATTTTACATGATGCTATTCTTTCAATGAAATCAAAATGGTTAAAATATTTTTTTAATATTCCGGACTTGTGCTTACTTGCTAAATTGTTAGACCCACTATTAGAATGTATGGTTTGGAAGAATTGTTAACCACTAGACAACAAGCTCCTAAACCTAAAGACATAGTAAGTAATACTTATTAACACTTAAGGGAACTTTTTAGTGAATACAAACAATAATATAGTTATAGTGATGATCAATCTAGTGGTGATGATAGTAGTGGAAGTGGTGATAGTTCTAGAAAATATCAATTTTTTAAAAATTTTTATAACTTTATGATGTTAGATCTAAAAAACGTGCAAGGGCTCAATCTAATCATTTTTAAGAACTTGATTCTTATTTACTAATATATTTGAGTTTGAAGAGAATTTTGATATTTTGTGGTGGTGGTCAAGGAGAGTTCAATCCTTTTCTATTTTATTATTAATTGTAAAAGAGGTCTTTGCGGCTCCTGCCTCTACCGTCGCCGTCGAACAAGCATTTAGCCTTAGTGGTCTCATTTTGAATCCTCAATGATCCATTTAGGTGTTAAAAATTAGAAAATCCATGTTTGTTTGATGATTGGTTAAAAGAGGAAGATCGAAGTCAACACAAAGATGATGATTACGTGACGGATGAAGACATCAATACGGAAGGACAAAAAAGCCACCACCCGACCACCATCCTTCAAGATAAGTAGAGGTAAGTTACGAGAACTATGTGGGTTTTGATTTCTTTTGGGGATTGATGGCTGTTTTCTCAACACACAAAATCAATCCTCAAGTATAAGGATATCAATTGTAGTTTCAATAGGTGACCAAGTGATTATCGTACCCAAGAGACAGATACATGCCACTCATACATGAATCACACACTACACCCACAACACTCAAGCTTGCACCTATAAAGTGTAAAAGAGAATGGGGATGAGAATAATCAGAAAAGAATAAAAAAACCTGGTAGCTCTACTCCTCCGGAGCATCACCATAATCCTCCCCATCATCATCATCACTCCTTTCCGCTAGCCACTGATCAGCTGCTCGATGGAGATTGCTGATATTCCAAGCCATCAAGCGCTCACGGTCTTGCAACTGCCTCAACCGATCATTCATCATATCATAGCGTCATTAAGTGCGGCATAGTTAGCATTCGCAAGCGCCAGTTGTCTGTTTGTTTCTTGATGGTTTGCATTGAGTGTGACGAAGTGCTCGTGCATCAATCGAAATTGCTCCCGATAAACTGATCCTGGGCCACCCAAAAATCTTGCTGCAGCTGTGGCTGTGGTGGTGGCTCGAAAAACTCTTGCTCAAGTGGCTGTTGAGGCTGCACTGGAGGAATATCCTCCTGATAATCAAACGCAGGTGGTGGTTGTGGCTCCTCTTCTTCAAAATCAGCCGGGTCTCCAATCAGAATCATATCCTCATCCAAGCCGATTCCTTGCTCACGCAACTCAGCTAGCAATCTCCAATTTCCTCTTCCCAAGCATGTCTCCGAGATCACTGTGTGCTCCGTAGTATTCATCAACAAATTATTGTTGTTCCTCACAGTGGTAAGATCAGCTATCACCAACGGAAACTGAAGTGTTCGAGGCTCCTTCTCTCGGATGAACATCCAAGTATCATCCACTCGCTCAATAAGCCCCATCCTGACACATGATGTCAAGAACAAGTCCGGATCACCTCGAATAGGGGCATGCCTACTCAAGTCAACCATTTAATACTCCGCTATAATGGTGATCAGTCCCCCAATGTTTACTCTTTGAAATCCATGCGTTGTGAACTTGTAAAGCTGATGGAAAATGTAGGCTGCTACATTGAAACTAACTCCGTTGAGCATGCATCATAAGACATAGAGTTCCCCTCTCAGAATACAGCTTCCTTCGGACATTGCAAACAACATGTTTCCCAAAATTCAGTCCATGTAAGCAATCATGGGGTTGTGAATGAAAGCAACCTTTGAAGTGTTGGAGTTGTAATTTTCTTGCCTCCCTGTGATAGCTCTCCAAAACTCGTTCGGCTTGAAGTCATCACTCTCCGTTCCGACCATATTCTCATAGCTAATTATCTTATTAAACTCTCGAGCCCACATAGTCTGCTCCTGTCCACCTATTTGCATCCGAATACCATACGGAAGATATCCGTCACCATGCTCAACTGTCAGCATGCATAAAACCTCCGCATTAATGTGAAAGTAAGTCTCCCTCTTTATCTCCATGAATCTTGCTATGCCCGCTTGATGAAACATCCAACGAATGTCGTTGATATGTTCATGTACGTCATGGCACAATCATCTTGGTACCTCGTCCTTCTGATCTTTAGAGAGATTGCATTCCAAAGCTCCCGTTTCTCTTCCCAATCGCCAATCTTGATCCCAAAATCCACTGGCATTTTTCTTTTATCTGGCTTTCTTTTATCCATCTTGATTTTCTTGACTAACTCCCCCAATGGAGGTGACCTATTTCCTTTCCTCTTCGAAGAAGAAGCACTCTCTTTTCCTACAAAAGTTATACTACAATACTCAATAAAAAGAGATAAACAAATACCAAGCCTAAGTCTAACATGAATCCTACTCAAGACTTCAAATTCATGTATCCAATTCAACTCAATTTCAAGTGTCTCTCAATCACAATTGAACTCTAAACCAACACTTTCAATTAAAAATATCAAGACCGAATTAATCTAACACTACTCCACACAGACATAATATCAAATCAACTCCAAATTTCACCAAGTCCACACTTAAACATGCTCAACTTCCACCCTTAATTGCATCACATCACTACCTAATTTCAGTGAGCCCATATGTATAATTTGAATTTAAACAAATGCCCATGCTTCATACAACATCAATTTCACAAATATTCTACAATTTAACGAAGCACCATTCAAGAAAATTCGAATGCAATGTTGGATAAAAACTCAAGCAATTCAACAATCAAACCAACCCAAAACTAGCATGAATCCACTCACCCATACTAAACATTAACAACACAATCCACGAGTAAAAAGTGAGGAAAAAACATACCTTTGCTTGTCATGGTGTGCGTGTGGTGAAAGCAACGAAAACAACCCCAAAAATTCAAATCTAGCCCTAAATTAGACTTGAAAGCACTCGAATTCGGATGTGAAAGTGTGTGGAATGGAGGATTAAAGTATAGGAAATAGATTGGGAAGAAGATCTTACGTTTATGGTAGTGCTCGAGAAAGGGTGATGGAAGTGAGTGTGTCGAACGGAATGAGAATACCTTTTTAAAAAACTGCTTCCAGACCCCGTTCGACCGCAATTTGACTTGTGAACGATGGTCGAACAAAGTCCATAAATTAAACGACCCAGATCTAACTTTTAAAATTGCCTAGCTCGACCTCCGTTCGACTTGAATTTCATGGTCGAACAGCAAGTGGGAGTCGAGCAACGCGTGTAACCGAGTCTCTATTTTGCCCTGACTTGCTCGACTTCTGCTCGAATTCAAAGTTTTGGTCGAGCAACCCATGTTAAGTCGAATAAGGTCTCTGTAAGTTTTTCACATTTTACTCGACCGCCGCTCGACTTAGACTCCTTCGTCGAACAACATGGTCGAGGTCGAACAACCTTTTTGGATATTTTGTGCATTTCACTAGACCTCCGTTCGACCTAAAATTATTGGTCGAACAGGTGCCGGAGGTCGAGTAACTTGCCTCGTCGTGCCCCTATTCTTCTCTGTCTTGCTCGACTTTTGTTCGACTTCACACTCCCGGTTGAGCAACCACTATTTGGTCGAACAAAGTCTCTGTAAGTTTTGCTCACTTTGTTCGACTGTTGCTCGACTCCACCGTCTTGGTCGAGCGACAAGGTTTAAGTCGAACGACCTCACTGGAAGAATTATGCATGTTTGTTCGACCATAGCTCGATTACTATCCTTGGTCGAACAGCTCACCTGAAGTCAAACAACCTCAAACTTTACTAAACTTCATACCCTTCTCGTATCTCCCTGCAACATTCAACTCTTGGACAACATCAAATATCAAGATATCCAAAAATTAAACTAGAGAAACTCTTTAAAATCATATAGCATCAGGTGTAACTCCGCAATTACACTAGAAATATAACGAAACACCACTAAACACTAGGCAAATTGCAAAAAAATCGATGCATCAAAACCGGTTAAAGTTTAATATACCGCAAAAAATTAATTCCCCTAGCAAACGTTACAAAGAAAAGATCATATTCTCTATGCTATGATAAGGTAAGTACATCACACCCCACCAAACTTAATAGAAACTATAGTCGAAACTAAGTTTGCAAAGAGATGTAATTTCCGAATGATAAGCACGTCAAATATAAAAATTTCTTACTCACACCAATGAAATTAAAACAATAAAATGGGAGGAAAAGTGTGACACCCGAGCTTCTCACTACTCATGTGCTAATATAATTTAATTTGTGTTATGTGCATTTTATAATTATGTGATAATTATGTGGCAATTATGTGATAATTATTTTTACATTTTATTTATCTTTACATTTTATTTGAGACATTCGTGATAAACATGGTAACAATATGTGAATATATGGGTACATAAATATTTACGTGTAATTATTTGGATATATAATATAATTATTTTATGAGTATAAATATACTATTTCTTAATTATTAAGTATCACATGTGTTCTCGTAATAATAATAGTGATAAGAAAAATGTACACGTATGTGCATTAATTTGTAAATGTATCATATCTTAGTTATTAAGTATTGCACGTATATTAATAATGGATAATAATAATAATAAGTTAACTACCGCCATGAAATTTTTTGTACATATGTGAACACGTATGTACATTGTTGCTAAGTTATCAACAATTGCATGTTTAATTTTTATAATAATAATAATTATTATTATATTTACAAAACTTACTATAAATAGTAAGTTGAAGGTTGGGGCGGTGGTGATAGTCCACCTTCATTACCAATATATAAACCCTTCTTGGGTTGATTTGAGGAGAAGGGACCAAACGAGAAAAAAAAGAAGAGAGAAGAAAAGAGAGAGAGAGAGAGAGAGAGAGAGAGAGAGAGAGAGAGAGAGAAATAGAGAGAGAAAGAAAAGAGAGGGAAGAGTTCATGCCGGGACGGAAGATAGGAGATTAGTTACAGTTCTTCACGAGATTTATATTACTATTAGAATCCAGATAAGTAGAAGTCCAACTACAATGCATAAACATGCTGTTTGTGAATTATTTGTGATTAATATGTGATAATTATGTTATGGATTATTTGTGATTAGTTTAATTACGTTTTGAATTTTTGGGATTAATTTGTTATAAACTTGTAATACAAGTCGTGGATCTATGTGATTTGGAATAATATCTTTGTCCTTTATGGATCTGAGTGGTCGAAAATTGTGAAATATAAATATGTGTGATATGAGAAGATATTGTTTATGAGGATCTGTATGATCCAAGATGAAGTTGTTATTCTAAAAAGGGATCGTGTGATCCAAGGTGAAGTTGTTATTCTATAAATGGATTTATGTGATTGGGGTGAAGTTGTTATTTCAGAAGTGGACTTATGTGAATTGAATTTAAGTTCTTGCTTTATTATGATTAAATGTTGATATTGATGTCGTAAATAGTTTATGATGCATATTTAATTGCCCTGGTTGCATACCATACATAATCATGAAAAATATTTTTCCCAAAATTAATAAGATACTAATGGTGTGTGCGGCCACTATATATGCATCTCTGTCAGGGTTTGAAAAAATCGTTCCCAATAATTTATTTCGAGTTCAGAAAAATCGTTCTCAGTACTTTATTCGGGGTTCGGAAAAATCATCCCCAACACTCTGCCAGGGTTCGGAAAAATCATTCCCGGTATTATATTTAGGGATCAAAATCGATCTGATACTAAGTGTGTCTATTGAGCTCATTTAGGGTGCATATCATAAGTGTGTCGTGGGGATCCCGCAACGTGAATAGTTTTCAAAATAAAAGAGATCAACTAGAAGGACTAGGTTATAGGCGATAGAGAACTAAATGCATTTTCATGCACTGACATTCATGATTTCTACTTACTGAGATTTTTGTCTCACTAGTTTATGCATTGTAGGTGAGCCTGCTGATGATTGAATTATGTGGTGTTTTGTGCAAGCTGTGGAGCTCCTTCAGAGTTTTGAGCGGATGTACATAAATAACGACCTGTTGGGCCAGGCCGTGGGTTTATTTTGTTTCCACTGATGTTTTGTTATTTAATATAATAAGTATTGTCACAAATTTGTGTAAATTGATGTGGTGTCAGAAACCAGTTACGTATGTTAAACTGGTGTGATGGTTTTGGTTTTAAATACATTATGTGAAAAAAAATGCAGGTTTTTTATAATGATGATGTTTATGTTAATTAACATGTGAATTATAAGTTATGTAAGGTGAGTCGTGTCAGAGTGGTATCAGAGCACAGTTTTGGTCCTGTAGACTGTCTATGTACATTAGCCAATTTCTTGGGAGCGCAGCTTTGTATGTAAATGTTATTTTCATTTTGTGTTATTATGTGTTTTATAAATTATATTGGCCATATGGTGTAGGACTCATAGTTAGTAGACAAAATGGTAAGGGCTACAGGTGAGAGTTCTGAAGGGGATAGGACTGCTGAGTAAGCAGCACCTACTGAAGGTAATAATCGTGATGGGGTGACTACTTGGCTGATGGAACTAGTAGAGCGTCAGTCCCAACAGATACAACAATTGATTCAGCAGAGAGATGTTGGTGGACAACCAGACGGTAATGCTAATCAAGATAGACGTCAAGTAGAATGTGTGGAAATGGTTTGTGAAAGGTTTCGAAAGCTGAGCCCTCCGATATTTGAGGATGCAGCAGACCCCACAGATGCAGAGGATTGATTACGCACAGTGGAAAACATGTTTCAATATAGTAGAATTCCAGATCTTTCATATTACGAGGAAGTGCAGGCCACTGGTGGGACACCATTAAAAGTATTGAGGACGTCACGACTATGACCTGGGAAGGGTTTAAGGAGCTTTTCAGAAACAAGTACTTTACGGCACCAGTGAGAGCAATGAAGACGAACTAGTTCATACAACTGAAGCAGGGTGGTATGTCAGTCACAGATTACCTTCGTAAGTTTGAGCAGTTGTCGAGGTTTGCTGAACACATGGTGAGTACGGAGGCACTGAAAGTGGAGAGATTTGTGGAAGGCTTAAGGCCTGAACTTTACAGAGATGTGAGTATGGCGGGACTGCATGGAGCAACATACTCACAAGTTGCAGAAAGTGCCCAAATTGCTGAGCAAGCGGAGATGAGGATCAGACAAGCGCAGGTTATCAGACAAGCACCTTTTCAAGAAGTTTATTGACAAAGTAAGACCCTCCTGTAAGCAATTAAAATTTAAGGTCCAATTAAATGGCGACACGTGGTTTTTCTTGATTAAATATCAATTATTAATTTATTTTGGAATTTAAATAAATTAATTTCTAAAAAATAGATTAATAAATAATTGATAATTAATTTATGCCCAACAAATTAAATGGGACTTAAATTAAATGAGGCCTGACCCAAGTCAAACAAGCCCAAATTAAATGAGGCTTGACCCAAGTCAAGCAAGCCCAAGTCAAATGAGGCCTGACTTAAGTCAAACATGTTGGATTGTATACTAAAAGTCTAGCTTTAGTATGAACAATGTCATAACAATATTTGAAATGAGAATCATTGATCAAATGATTGCATCTTATAATTTATTTTATATGCATGATGCAATAGTCCATTTACTTTATACTGTAGATAATATGTTGTGCGACAACACGCAGAAGATCATATTATCGGTTTCCTTATAAAGTATAAACAGATGCTCACAACTGAGATAGACGGGGACTCTCTATCGGTATGGTTGTAGTGTGGTTTGGTATTAGCTTGTCTTGGCTATAGAATCACATTAGTGCACTTGTGTGTATTGAGCAGGACCGCCTGAGATCGTTCGACTTATACTGACTTATAGAAGAACTTGATCTCTGTTATTATGGAAGTTCGTACTCTTAATCCCTATACAATAACCTCGACACGTAGGGCAGTATGTATTTCTTTGATTCATCAATGGGTGAGATTTATATGTATTAAATCAACAAACTCGGTGAGTTGGGAAGTAGTGCTGTATCTATGGTGTGCTGTTGATTGTAGAAGGAATCCATGTCCGACATAGGTTGATGATGTCCCCTTGAGGAGCTCATAAGGTTTATCATGTAAATCTTGCAAGTGGATTAATTTCCGACATGATAATAAGGTTGAGTGGTACTACTCTCGGATGAGATATTAATTAATTTGAGTTGTCAGTAACTTAATTAATTAATGGACATTGTATATCTTAAACATGGGGAGACTATCGGGCTCATAATAAGAAGGAGCCCAAAACATAATTTTGGATTGGATGGGTAGTGCAATAATAATATTTTAGTGGACTATATTATTATTATTGGATTTAATTAAAAGCTTTGGGCTAAGCTTGGTTAATTAAATTCAATTGAGGCCCAGTCCAATTTCTCCTCCTGGTCCCTGTTGTAGCCCAATTATATAAGTCATCTCAGCTCCTGTTAACCCTAAGTCAGTGCCTCATTTGACAGAGAGAAAGAACAGGAGCAGATTGAGAGAATCCTGTGGATTGTTGCCCACACAACAGCAGGATTCGACTTGGGACATACAGCAGAAGATTGTGAGGTGGTTCACTGCTGTTCATCCTCTACATCGACCCAGAAGTACGGTAAACACGTTTAATTGCTTCCGCTGATTGTTTGCCTGAATTCCTAAACGGATCACGTTGAACCACACGATCCAATTGCCAACAAAACAAGCCCATATAAATTAAATCAGATCCAAATAAAATAGGCCTGATTACAGCCCAAACAAATGAAGGCCCAAGCCTGCAGGATATGGCACAAATAGAGTGGACTAACTAGAATGCAAGGCATTTATGAGGTGGTCTTCACCTCTCACCTATATAAAGGGGTCTCCTCTCTTCATTTGACATACACTGGAGCACCCGAAGATGACAACACTCTGAAGAGATTGAAACACGAGCAACGCTCCTCAAGATCTTTAAAATAAAGAACGACATACGACCCGGGATTAAGGTGCTAAGCCCCCCAGATCGAGTGTTTCTCATAGCAAGCACGTTGAGTTCTTTAGTGTTCTTCAAGTCAAGAACAGCATACGACCTGAGATTAAGGTGCTAAGCCCCTCAGATCGAGTGTTTCTCATAGCAAGCACGTTTAATCCAAATAAAGGCTCGACGCCTCTGGATAAATATTACAAAGCCCCAAACTCGAGCTCGGATAAGCTTCAACTGAAGATTCGACTCAACACACAAAGTTAGCACAGTCAACACAGTCAGCGCGGTCAACACAACAAGTCAAAGTCAAAGTCCAAATTGGTTCGAGAGAAGAATCATAGGATCGATAGAGATTGTTTCCTAATTTATCAAGTTCAATCCATCTGGATTATCTTTGTAATTCAATTTGTATTTATTTTATTATAAATACAAAAATTTATTGTTACAAATTTTGGCACACCCAGTGGGACCATCTCTACCTCTCATCTCTTCTCTCTACAAACTTGAAAATACAACATGACTTCTATTAAGATCACAGTGGGAAGGACTGTTGCTTCCAAGCTCTCCGATTCATTGAATGAATATGTTGTTGTTATCACAAGGAGTATGTCAAAGAAAGCTCAGTCGGAGGCCTCCTCTGGATCCAACTCTTCGATCGAAGTGGCTTCGAGAAAACAACCACCCATGAAGGAGGATAGTGAGGAAGACTCTGCATGCTCACACCCTCATTAATCTTCAAGCTCTTCATCTGACTCAAGTGCAGCTCCAGTAATGATGGCAGGCACTATAACTATTGAGGAACAACTAGCGAACATGATGAAAGCTATCGAAGGGCTCCCAAAACACATAGAAGCTCAAGACACAAAGATCTCCCAATTGATGGAAAAAAGAGACATCGCGGAGACTAGCCATGCAACAATAAAAGAAAGGTTTGAGGAGACTTCCAAGCCTACCGTCACTTATGTCAAGCCATACACAAAAAGAGTGAACAACTTAAAGGTGCCAGCTGGTTACCAGCCTCCCAAATTCCAACAATTTGATGGTAAAGTAAACCCAAGACAGCACGTGGCACACTTCATTGAGACATGCAATGACACTGGTACTTATGAAGATCATATGGTGAGGCAATTCATTTGCTCTCTCAAAGAAAATGCCTTTGACTGGTATATTGACTTGCAGCCTAAATCCGTTAACAGTTAGGCACAAATGGAGCATGAATTTCTCAATCGTTTCTACAGCACGAGGAAAACTGTTAGCATGACTGAGCTAACTAATACTCGCCAATTGAAGGAAGAGTCTGTGATTGATTATATCAATTGATGGAGAAATTTGAGTTTAAATTGTAAGGACCGATTATCCGGAGAGTCTGCTATCAAAATGTGCATCCAAGGGATGGAGTGGAATTTACTATACATCCTCAAAGGGATTCAGCCAAAGACTTTTAAAGAGTTGGCTACGAGAGCACATGACATGGAATTGAGCATGGCTGCCAGTGGAATCAAGCACTCACCAATGTCGGATTCTTACAAGTCTAAAGATAGACAAGAAGCTAAGAAAGGGGGCAAGCCTTTTACCAGAAACTCCAATAAAGAATCAATGGCCACAAACGCCGCTACTGTCAAGGTTCGAAAGAATGGGGATGACAAGAAAGATAAAGGAAAACAAGTTGCTCAAGAGTGGGGGCAAAGAAGGTTAAACCTGAATGAGATGCAAGAAAAAGAGTATCCATTCCTGAACTCCGATGTTTCTGGCATATTCAATGATCTGATGAAAGACAAACTCATCGAACTCTCTGAGATGAAATGCCCAGAAGAAGCCAATCGAACCAATGATCTAAAATATTGTAAATACCATAGACTGGTGGGCCATCCCATTCATGATTACTTCATCTTCAAGGAAAAGATCATGCAACTGGCCAAAGAGGGGAAAATTGTGTTGGAAGATGAAGCAGCCACAAACTTCACTTCCGTAAAAGAAATTCATGATGAAAGCTCATGTCACGTGGTGAGTGAGGAGGGCAGTGAAGATGAACGAGTTGAGGATAAGGAAAAGGTTTACTCTATGAAGGTGACCTTTACAGATGAAGACATGTTGTTGGGTTCACAGCATCATAACCGACCTTTATTTGTAACTGGTTATACACAAGGACTGCAAGTAAAGCGTATACTTATTGACAGGGGCTCAACAGTGAACATCCTGTCTTTAAGGATGTTGAAGAAGTTAGAAATACTAACAGATGAACTTAACCATAGCCGGTTGATGATCCAAGGGATTAACCATGAAGGGCAAAGAACTCTCGGCATGATTGTTCTTGATTTGATGATCGATGAGATGAAATCAACAGTGCTCTTCCATGTTATAGATGCAAAAACTTCATACAACATACTCTTAGGACGCCCATGGCTGCATGAGAATTGTGTGATCCCTTCTACATTACACCAGTGCTTTAAATAGCGAAGGCAACAACATGAAAAGGGTGTTCGGTGATGATAAGCCATTTACTGAAGCTGAAGCTTACTTTGCAGATGCTAAGTATTTCTTCAAGAATACAAAGGAAGTAAAGCATGAAGAAGCCCCAACACAAAATGATGGGGGCAGTAAACAAGTAAAGGATGAAGTTAGCACATCATCCACCGCTCTCAAGAAGAACAAAGAGAAGCTTGAGGCCTTGGAAGAGTTGACATTGCCCTTAAGAAAAATTAATGAAGGTAAGACTTCTTCTCTTCCACTCAAAGGATTCGTACGTCCTGTTGAAGGAGCAAAGATCGAACACGATGAAGTATTTGAAGCAGAAATAGCTAAGTCATATGGCCCACAAGCTTCCAAACTCCTCAAGAAGGCCGGTTATGAACTGAAGGAGAAACCGATGATAAGCAAGTTACCTCAAGAGACTATCAACCCATCTGAACATGGGATCAATGCTACTCAGAAAGTGTTGAAAAATAATGGCCACATTGTCAAAAATGCTAAGCCAGGTTTGGGATATGTCCCTCAAAAGCTAGTTCGCATAGCAATTAGAAGAGCAAATGCAAATTATATCATAGAGGGAGAAGCTTCGTCCACAGAAGACATGTTTGATGAAGGAGGAAGGAAAATCAAGAAAAGCTCTGTCTTCGAAAGGCTTGGAAGTGTATTCAAAAGGCTCGGACCGTATGAAAAGAACAAGTATGGGAAGAAAAGTAATTTCAAGTCTCCTAGCTTCCCAAAACTCCGAAGTCGAATCCCTTCTCGCATGAAGAGGCGAAATATCTTGACAGTCTCATGTGGAAGAGTGTTGAAGGCCAAGATGCAGACAATTGTCTTTACTAAAGAAAACAATGACGATGATAAAGAAAGTGTAGCTTCCAACAATCATATCACTGCTTTTGAGTATTCCCAAATGGAGGAAGTAGATGCCGAAGATGCTCCTCCACAATTTGAAGAAGGTGTGAAGGCCACTGTTGATGACTTAAAAGAAATCAACTTAGGTAGTGAAGATGACCCACGTCCTACCTACATAAGTGCTTTGTTAAATGTTGAGGAGAAAGAGAAGTACATTAGCCTTTTGCAAGAATTCAGAGATGTCTTTGCATGGTCGCACAAAGAAATGCTGGGATTGGATTCGAAAATCGCAGTGCATCACTTGTCCATTAAAAAGGGAACTCGACCAATTAAACAAATGCAGCATCGATTTCGACCAGAATTGATTTCATTAATTGAGGATGAAGTTAATAAGCTTCTTGAAGCAGGCAAGATCAGAGAAGTCAAGTATCCTACATGGATTTCTAACATCGTGCCGGTGAGAAAGAAAAATGGGCAACTCAGAGTATGTGTTGATTTCCGAGATTTAAACATGGCATGTCCAAAGGATGACTTTCCATTGCCAATTGCTGAACTTATGATTAATGCAACAACGGGGCATGAGGTCCTTTCATTTATGGATGGGTCATCTAGCTACAATCCAATTGGTCTAGCTCCTGAGGATCAAGAGAAGATAGATTTTCATACTCTGAAAGGAATATATTGCTACAATGTCATGCCATTTGGCTTGAAGAATGCTGGTGTCACTTATCAACGAGCTATGCAAAAGATATTTGATGATATGCTCCACAAAATTATCGAATGTTATGCCGATGATATTGTGGTGATATCAAAGGAAAAGAAAGATCATCTCCACGATCTAAGACGGGTGTTTAAGTAGTTAAGAGAACATCAACTCAAGATGAATCCACTTAAGTGTGCATTTGGAGTTACATCCGAAAAATTCCTTGGATTTATTGTTCGTCATCGAGGAATTGAGATTGAGAAAGCAAAGATTGATGCAATCATGAAGATGCATATGCCTCGAAATATACATGAGCTCAAGAGTTTGCAAAGAAAGTTGGCATACTTGAGAATATTCATATCAAACTTGGCTAGTCGATGCCAATCGTTTAGTCATCTCATGAAGAAAGGTAGCGTATTTGAATGGGATGAAGCTTGCAATAATGCTTTCAATAGAATTAAGGAATACTTGATGAAGGCACCAGTATTGTGTGCACCAATACCCGGACGTCCATTAATTTTCTACCTAGCTGCTCAAGAGCGTTCTGTTGGAGCTTTACTTGCACAGGAGAATGATGATGGCAAAGAAACTGCCCTTTACTATCTGAGTAGAACCATGACTCCAAACGAGTTGAAATATTCACCAATTGAGAAGATCTGTTTAGCCCTTATCTTCGTGAGTCAGAAGTTGAAACATTACTTCCAAGCTCATACAGTTCGGCTAGTCTCAAAAGCCAACCTACTAAAGTTTGTCATGTCAAAGCCAGTACTCTCTGATCGGCTTGCAAGGTGGTATCTCCAACTCCAACAATTTGAGATTGTATACGTCCCTTAAAAAGCCGTAAGGGACAAGTGTTGGCAGATTTTCTAGCTAATCATCCAATTCCTGCTGAATGGGAATTATCTGATGAACTCCTTGATGAAGATGCTTTTGCTGTGGAGGTAGCTTCTCCTTGGAAAATGTACTTTGATGGAGCATCTCATAGAGAAGGAGCTGGTGCTGGAGTCGTGTTCGTAACATCCAGTGGTGAAGTTCTACCATATTCATTTTCCTTAATAGAAAATTGCTCTAACAATATAGCTGAGTATCAAGCACTCATACTTGGTTTAGAGATGGCCGTCGATATAAAGCAAATACACCTTAGGGTGTATGGTGATTCTCTACTTGTGATAAACCAACTACTTGGAGTGTATGAAGTAAGAAAGCCTGAGTTGCTCCTATACCACAAGTATGCTCAAAAGCTGATGGGTTGGCTCGGTGATGTTGATATCGAACATCTGTCTAGAAGAGATAATAAGCAAGCTAACACCCTGGCTAAGCTAGCATCAACTATAGCTATGCCAGAGGCACAAATTCAAATCCCGGTGTGTAAAAGTAGGGTTGTACCACCAATCTTCGAGGATGATAATTATGAAGAAGTTGAAAATCATGTGGTGGAAGTCTTCGAAATTGAAGAAGAGGATTGGCGCCTACCACTCGTGGATTATCTGAAGTATGACAAGTTACCCAGTGATCCACGCCAAAGGATTTATATTCGGCATCGTGCACTTCATTTCATCTATTTAAAGGGACACTTTATAGAAGATCTTTTGATGGAGTTTTCTTGAGATGTCTGAGTAAAGAAGAAGCTACTCAAGCAATGGAAGAAGCTCATTCCGGAATTTGCGGCACCTATCAGTCTGTGCCGAAGTTGCATTTCAGAATCAAGAGAATGGGTTACTATTGGACCATAATGGTGAAAGACTGCATGGAGTATGCACAAAAATGTCAAGCCTGCCAGTTCCATGAGAATTTGATCCATCAACCTCCAGAGCCTCTGCACCTGATGCGCGTTTTCTCAACATACAATTAATCCCCAAGTATGAAGGATATCAATTGTAGTCTCGAAAGGTGACCAAGTGAATATCGAACCTAAGGGACGGCGTATTATCAATTTAATTATTATCTAAATTAATTAAGACAAGGCAATTACGTTTTAATGGTTATCTAACAACTAATATGCTGAAAATTAAATAACAAATAAAATAAACTATCACTCGTAGGATACGAAAGTGGATCAAGTAGGAGAATAGGTAGCTCTAGGATAATCCAGTTTCACTAATTAACTTCCCTTCCATGTGTCAATGTCTGACTCTGCCTTGTGGAATATGAACGCATCACTAAACCATGCATATCTACTCTATAGACACAAGTAAATATGTGTGTAACACGTGCGAATAATCTCGGAGCAAGAGATATAATTCACCCCCCTTTCTAGGTAATATCAGTATCAATTATTTCCCCCTAGGATTGGTACTCTAACCCCATATGATCTCCCTTTATAGATACTATGAAATTATCTTCTTTATCCTACTTATTAACCCGAATTCAATTCAATTAATAAGTATTCATATATGATAGTTCTAATGAAGCTTTGGAGTCCCCTCACTTAGAATCATAACATGGAATCCTGCTCAGCAGTGAACGCACTCAATCAATAACCAAGATATGTATTCAGACTCTACATAACAGTTAATGATGCACAAAACGACCGTGAGTATGAATTAAAAAGGCACAATCATATATAAAATAAATTCACAAGTAGTGTTGTACGGAGTGTACACATGGAATTTCAATTAACTAGATAAAACCTTCACAACCCTAGTTCTACCAAAAAGGCTCTAGCCCCATGATGTTGTAGGAAACAATCATGGGTGTTGGATAGATCTTACCCGGATGTCCGAAAAATATAAGATAAATTAGAAAATAAATAAACCCTAGATGTGGCGTCATCGCGTCCTTCTCGCTCTTGAATTCTCCTCTTAGTTCTCCCCTTGAGTCCACAAACGAATCTTCAAAGTGATGGATGGATGGAGAAAAAAATGATAGTTGGGGGGTGATACCCCCTTGTGGGGTGTTGTATGTTGTGGCCTCTCTTCTTCTCTCTTGTATTGTGTTGTGTTCCTCCTCCTTTTTTGGGGCTGTATAGACCTCCTTTTTATACTTGTGAGCTCTCCTTGTAGGACTTGGAAAGGACCCAAATTTAGGCATATGTCAAATTTGGTAAAAGACATGCGTTAAATTTGGTAAAAGATATCTGGATAAATAAGGTAGTTTTCGAAAATTCTCGGAAATTCTTGCCAACAGCTGCGCGACTTCACGATTCTGAGCATAACTTCCTCGTCCGACCTCCAATTTGAGTGATTTTTGCGCTCACATGATCCTCTTTTCTATAGCTTTCCAACCATATATCACAAATCCAATTCAGAGCTCCACATCAATACAGAATAATTACACAAGTTGGACATGCGTTTATCAGCATTCTTGCACAAATTGCACCTTTTCTCAAACTTGGCTCTTTTGATCCTTTTTCACCTAAAACACAATAAAACACCTCAAGTGCACATGATTCTCACATATATCGAATATAAGACACATATGCTCATATAAGACTACAATATCAATCAAAAAGGTGTTAAATTGGATATTAAAACACGCTTATTTTCACTCTCATCAGCACCCAACGGTCGCTTCATGGCTATTTGATGCGTGGGGATTAGATGTGATGGGGCCTCTCACAAAATCTTCTGGTGGTCATCTCACATCCTTGCTGCCACGGATTACTTTTCCAAATGGGCTAAAGTTGTGCCTTTAAGGGAAGTGAAGAAAGAAAATGTTACTGATTTCATTCGAATCAACATCATTTACAGATATGGTGTTCCTCGCTACATCATCACAGATAATGGGAAGCCATTCAGTAATAGTTGGATCGATAAGTTGTGCGAGAAGTTCGACTTTAAACAAAGGAAGTTGTCAATGTATAACGCAGCTGCCAATGGTCTGGTCGAAGCATTCAACAAATCCTTGTGCAATTTGTTAAAAAAAGTTGTCTCCAAGTCAAAATGGGATTGGCACGAAAGAATAAATGAAGCTTTATGGGTATACCGCACCACCTATAGAATGCCCACTCAGGTTACTCCGTATTCTTTGGTTTATGGTGTTGAAGCTGTGGTACCTCTCGAAAAGCAGATCCCATCTTTGAGAATGGCGATACAAGAAGGCTTAACCGAAGAGGAAAAAGCAAAGTTGCGCCTTCAAAAGTTAGAGGCGTTAGATGAAAAGAGGTTGGAAGCACAACAAAGACTTGAGTGTTACCAATCTTGCCTTTCTAGAACGTTCGACAAAAAAGTGAAGATACGTTCTTTTCAAGTTGGTGACTTGGTGCTTGCCATGAGAAGACCTATTGTGGTCACTCATCGTGTGGGAAATAAATTTCTACCCAAATGGGACGGCCCTCATGTTGTGAAAGAAGCTTATACAAATGGCGCCTACAAATTGATCTCGGAAGATGGCGTGAACATTGGCCCCATAAATGGAAAATTCTTGAAACGCTACTACGCATAAACAAATACAAAGACACAACGCTTCTTGACGTACGAGCCGAACTGCATGTTACTCCTGGTCCGCATGAGTATAAAATGTGTACGACAAACTCCTGGTCCACACGAGTATAAAATGTGTACGACAAAACTCCTGGCCAACATGAGTATAAAATGTGCACGGCATCCCCCATTCAAACCAAATTATGTCCCTTTAAACTACGTGATGACTTGATCCTCTATAAAGAGGTACGTATGCAGCTTAGCATTTTGTTAAGTTCAGTCATGTTTTCGTTTATTCGCATCAAGTTTGTTAAGCAAGAAGTAAATTAAGGTATAAAGGCAGCAAGTAAACATCAAAAGGCAATAAAGCAAATCCAAAGATGCAGTGATGAATAAGAAGAGGAAAAAGAGATAAGGGAGAATATGGACTTTATTGATAATATCATTACAGTTCAGAACAAAAAAGGACATTGAAATGAAGTGGTTCAATACAAACTAATGAAAAATATTCATAATGGATAACTCCTCTCGAGCAGCTTCCAAAGCTTGTGTAACACTCTTTAATTCATCAGCAATGGAATCTTCTAGGAGTGGTGTTTTCTGCAGTACATTAATATCTCTGGCAGTAGTTTGGGCCCCGAGCTTTGCACTTTGAACAGACTCGCTAAGACATTCCACTATTTGAGACATTGTGTCCTTCTCCTTCAACAGGAGCTCGATTCCTCTGTAATCTTCTTCAACCTAGTTTCAGATTCTTGCAGCTATTTGCTCTCTGTAGTTTCTTTGCCCTTGTAGTCTTGAGCATGCTTTTTTGCGCTAGTCAGACGCTTTTTGAATTCTCTCATGGACACTCCATCAGCAAGTTTTATCTTCACGGCATCATACGCATCAACTTTAGAAAATAAGAAATTAAATGATGCTTTTAAAGCAGATCCGTCAATCTCTGGAGTGCTCTTAAAGTTATTCACTATTTTAAGTCCCTTATTTCTCATAGAAGATAAGGAGCTGACAGGAGTCCTCTTCAGTTTATCTTGAAAGTGTTTCCACACTTCCATGTTAACTAGTTTCCTAGCATCCATGATCTCATCATCAAAGTTAAATGTTGTAATTTTTGAAGCTTCAATCGTAGTAACCAGAGGATGAGATTCAGGTACGATGGGAGAAGCATGATCCAGGAAGCCATCATCAGCTAAGTCTTCAGGGCCTGCAACAGAAGCTGATCCTTCCTCAAATTCATCGTAATCAGAACCCAATACAGCATGCAGATGCTATAAAAAAAAGATGTTAGAAAATAATTGCAGGCATGGAAGTATGTAACTTATAATTAAAGGGTGATTGAAACCTCAGCTTGAGTTGTCAGGATAGGCACCAGAGATTTGGCTCTCTTAATCCTTTTCCAGTTTCGGACTATATTGCTGTCATTTGAATGAGAGAGATCACTTTTTCTCTTTTCTACTCTACCAGACGTCCCTACAATCACCTTTCGAGGAAGTGGAGCCTCTAACGATACAGCTGCCTCATCAGCTTCGACATTATTAGAAGTGCCAATAATGTCAACTTCTTCTTCTACGACATGGCTTGGAACAATTTTGATTAGATCTGCCACATGGTCTATAAAATAGGTGCCATGAATCTGAGAGAACCATTGATTGTATTCTGGTGAGCAGAAGTCTTTGTACTCTGAAGGGGCATATGGAAAAGTCGCTGTAGAACGAGAATTACGTAAGATACATTGCTTCTAATATTGGAACCCTTATTCTAAAGTAGTTTCTCGAAGGTCCGTTTTCAGTCTCCCTGGAGTATCTGCTTGATAAAAGCTAAACTGACGGCTAAATCGATGTGGGTTATAAGGTTCAATGATAAAGCCTCCATTCTGCCATAGGGTGAGATAATGCGTATGAACAGCAATGAAGAAACTCCAGTCACGTCAAAGTGCTTGGTTAGTGTCAACATACTTCACTGGGTCTTTTCTTCGGCGAACATTACAAAATAAAGAAGCATCATTTCCATTTTGAAGTCTCTTGCGAGCATTAGCTAGAGTAAAATATTTGGCTCTATTCTCGCCCGAATACGTCACCATTAAAGGAACTTTCAATTCATGAGGATTCGGATGATGAATATTGAAATAGTGAGCCAACCATGTATAAACAAAATGCTCGGGAAATGTTGACTTCACTTCAGAAGGTCTAAGCTCGTTTGAAATCTTATTCAAACCGCTATAAATGCTTGTCAAAACTGGAACGACAAGTCCAACTGATTTTCTTGTGGCCATCAAACTCGCCACCTTAAAGGTACCATAACGTATCAAATCTACTTCATCGGTAAGGAGTACGAAGGAGCAGAGCCAGCAGGCTAGATGAGCAGCCAGATATGTCTCGTCTTGTTGTGTAGCATCAATACCAAACACTTTAAATGGTTCTATCTCAGCAGAGGTCCATTTCGTGTGATCGCCAATGGTCCCCTTGGGATTGTGTGTCCTCTTGCGGCAGTCCTTCTTCCTCTTCTCTACACGTGCAGGGGGTTTCTTGTATGTTATAGGCCAGTAAAACCAAAAGTTTACCCATCGGGTAAGTGAAACAAAACCATTATCGTCAAGACTATGAAGTTTATGGTAAGCGTGCAACAAATGTCGGCAACTAGATGGAATGCGTAAGCCAGTGGCGTCATGTTCATTGAAGAGTTCGGGCTTGTCAGGCACAACTTCTTCATATAAGTGACCAGCAAGCGGCAATCCCATAGAGAAATCGACATTTCTCCAAATGAAGTGAGTAAGGTATTGGTATACGTGAATAAATATGCGAAAATAGGGTCATAAATCCTTGTTTTCTCAAGATCAGAGCGATATCTACTGAGGACAACTTCAGTCCACTCCCAATATCCGGGAGTGTAATTGAATTCCCCGAGAAAATTTACTGACTTGCCCCACGCCGCATCACCGTTGATTATTTGGCACCCTAATGTGGGCAAAGGGCCAATATTTCTTTCTTTAACATGGTTGGCCACCCTCAAAGCTGCAACTTTGGTTTTACCCAAATCCAAGTCCTTAGTCCAAGCCTCTAGACCAAATTCGCTACTCTCATGATGATGTTTCTTGATAAGTGCACCCATCAGAGGTCTCTCAATTAGAAGATAAGTTGCTCCATCTGATGGCGAGTTCTTACTATCAAGAATCACCAATTGACGCTTATTGGAGTCTATGACCATACTATCAAAGTAAACCATCTTGAAGTAGAATTAACTACAAGAAAATATATGGGGAAAAGTATCAGCAAAAGGAGTTCAAATTAATTTATATTTTTTGGATTTAATTAATTGAAGGGCCCAAAATAAATTCCGGGAGGTCAATTAATTATTAAATTCAAGAATTAAATTAAACACACATGACGAAGGGGGTTAAAATGATGATGATGGTGATGAGTGATTAAATTAATTCATGTGGAAGTTTGATTGAATTTAAACTCAATCTACAACATGAACTAAATTTAATATTGAGCCTTGGAAATTGAAGATAATGGCCCAAAGCCTAAATTTTAAAACCCAATGTCTCTTCATATCCAAAATTTAAATAAAATAATATGTTTCTAGATTCTGATAGTTTTGATCCAATCAAGTACTTGAGGTCTCTAGCCTTGATTATATGAGCTTAGAATATTTGTAGTCTCTAAGACACTGATCTCCTATCATAAGATATAAAGTCTAATTTTATTTTGATCCTCTATTTGTGCATGTGACTGGTTTATTATACCACTCTATGATATTCTCTGATAAAGGCTTACTTTTGCGACCATGAAGATCGGAATCAAAATTGGAATGGTTCGTGTTGTGCATGATTTTATTGGTAAGTTTTGTGCAATCCTTACATGTCCCAGACTATTTAAACTCACAACATGTGCCTGCACTGGTTCAGTAATATAGTGTAGCCATAAAAGGCTGAATCTTGTGCAAAACTATAATTATGTTGCTTTACTTGTAATCATCAATGCGGTAATTCTATGAGATCTCATTTGTTGACTTCTAAATACGTATTTATTTCTGTGGGTGTGTTTAACTACTGTGAGTCAGCACTTACTGCAATGGAATCAGACGAGTTGATCAATCTATTTGAATAGGTTAATTATGTTCTAATTGGGTGACTATTCTTTTGCAGATTACGATTGGAGCTACTATGCATTGTTTACATGCTCATAGTTTCATAGCCATATCATGGAATTGTCACAAGGATCATTGCCTGCAAGATTTGTCAATGTCGTTATTCGGAAGCCCACAGTGAAGTTTTGTAAGATTATCATGTTCTATGGTACATAGTGAGTTTGTACTTTAGTTTAGATTCCAATATTTTCTTCTACAAACTTTGGTGTGAAAAAGAAATGATGAATGACTATTGTTTTGAAAGCTTTCATGTAGTATCCTGAATGAGTATGATACCTCTAAATTGTGTGTTCATTGCAGTTTCAGCTAGAATGAGGGGACTGTAAGTTGAGTTTTGGCTGCGGGAGTTGACATTTTTGCATGTACTCTCATTTACTTATATCAAGGCAGGGTTTTGCTTCAGATATCTAGCCCTTTTTTTTGCGTGTTTGTGCATGTTTAGTGTAAATTATATCAGGTGGGGATGAGCTTAATGTGTTTAGTGTCATTTTCTTTACAGAATGTAAACTTGAGTTGAGAATGGACGAAAATAAAATATAATTATGAACTTCGGTTTGGGATGGGAGTACTGTTTTGGAAGGAGCATTGATTTGGTGTTGAGAGAAAGAGAGAGACTATGGTTTTACTGCTTAAAGCTCTAACCTCATAGTCAGCTAAAAGTGGGGAAATTTCCAATAAGTATAAGATAGTGGTTTTTAGTTGTGGATCTTATCCACTTCATTTCACAATCACACAAGAAATAGTTATGATTGTTATCATATGGATTTAGCTAGTTCTTCTGTGCAAATGTTCTCCTTACTCCTCATTTTCTCCTGCAATTCCTTTTGTATATTTAGGTCCATCCTTGCTCGTCCATTGTATTAGCTATTCTTGCCATGTGGTTACAACATTTTTCTTACAACTTTCTAACATTCTTCCTAGTAATACATGATAATCTAGATCTATGTTCTTATGATAATCTAGATCTATGTTCTTATGACTATTGAATTGGATCAAACTAGTTAAGCACACATTTTGTCAAAACAACACTACCTACAAATTTAATTTAAAATAGAGTTAATTGCACTAAAATATATGTCCATTTCTTATTTTCTCAATTTTATCACGAAAGAATATTTTTATCAAAAAAATACACGAACTTCTTTTATTTTTTCAATTTAATCACAATTTTTTTCTTTATCAGTAAAATACACAACCTTTTATATTTACTCAATTTTATCACAAATTTTAATTTTTTTATAAAATATACATGTTTTTTTATAATTTAATTATAAAATTATTCTATTAATAAAATTAATGAATATCTTAGTTAACAAGAAATAATATACAATATTTAATTTTTAAAATAAAATTTATAAATTACATTAAAAAAATTAAAAATTTATAAACAATTTTTTTTTCCGACAAGATAATGGGGTAATAGTTATTATATATGTTTCGAAAAAAAAAAACTTTGTGATAGACAAAAATTGCATATGAAATATTAAAAATTTATAAAATAAAATTCCTTACGACAAAAATAGGATGAGAGTAATTTATTAAGCACTTAAATTTTTTATATTTTATATATAATTTATATATTAAAATTTAAATATTACTATTTTTTAATATATTTAATGTGTATTAGTTTTTATTATTAATATAGTAATGTATTTAATTAATTGAAGCCATTGTGATTAAATTGTAATAAAAAAACTAACATATATTTAATTGGAAATAATAATAATAATAATTTGTGATTAAATTAAGAAAATACATTAATGTCGTGTAGTTAATTGATAAAATAAAAGTTCGTGATTAAATTAAGAAATGATGAAAAGATCATATAATTATTTGATAAAAAAAATAATTCATAATTAAATTGAGAAAATGAGTAAAGTTCATGTATTTTATTACAATTAACCCTTTAAAATATCAATAGAGAATAATCTAGGATCATTTGTAATCCTCTTTTACTTTGTTTAGATTATAAATTTAAATTCCAAATTTTCATAATTCAAATTGTTAGTGACAGTTACTCTAAAATATATCTAAAGAAGATTATAAAATGTGCATGGATTGGTATGCTCATAAATCAGTTTTATTGTTCACAATTTGACTACGCCACAACAACTGTAGGAAGCATGGTGTTTTTTATGAAATGAATTAAAATGAGACCTGAAAAGAGTCATTGTTTCAGTATTTTTCAACTCACAAGCAAGTGTGCCCACTTGTCGTAGAGAAATACTCATGTAATAAAAAAATATCGAACCCTGGGGAGTTTAAGTTTAGATTAAAAGAACATATTAGCTTGTGTTTTTATTGATTTTATAAGGATGGATGAAGATGATAAGCAAAGAACTCAAATAAGAAAAAGTAAGATAAAATAGGAGAAAAAAAATGGAGAGCATGGGACTAGAAACAATCAAAGTGCCTTAAAATTTATTTTATCATGAAAAAGGAATAGACGATATAGAAATTAGATTAAAGGCGATCACGAATATATCCAAAGCGCCTAGGATCGATGTCTAATACTAATCCCTTCCATCAAGGTACTAATTATTATCTAAATCTCCCTTAAAAGGTATTATCTAATGGTAGTTCTCTCTTTTGTGGCCAACGATGGATTGATTCCTCTTACCGAGTTAAAATATTCTCTCGGCCAAACCTAAACCCAATGTCATCTCAATCATGTCCAAACCATGGATTGGCTGACTTCACAAAATCTCTCTACTTGAGCCACTTTCTCAAGCTCATATCCACCTACAACTCCTTCGCATGGCCATTGATATGTGTTCATTGAAATCTCTTCAAAAATCTATATAGTCTTTTGAGATGTCACACCAAGCAAAGATCCTCCCGAAGAGGAATCTACAAACATGTGAGCATTCTCTTTCAATCCTTAATAAAAGAAACCAATTTGTTGGTTCTCATCAAATCCATGTTGAGGGCACTTCCTCAACATCTCCTTAAAACGCTTCCATGCTTCATAGAAGTTCTCATGTGGAAGTTGCTTGAATTGAGTAATTAAGCTTAATTTTGAGTTACAATGTCTTTGATGGAAGAAAATATTTATTCAAGAACTTTTGTACCAAATCTAGCTAAGTGTTGCAAGTGCCCGAAGGTATTGTAATTAGCCAAGCTTTTGCCTTCTTCCGAAACTCCGTGCATCTTTATAGTATTGGCAACCTCCATAAAATTGGCTAAATGTTCATCGGGATCTTAATGTAAACCTCCTCTAAATTGGTTGGCTTGCACCATGCAAATCAAGTCGGGATTTAACTCAAAGTTATTAGCCGTAATGGGTGGAGCCAACACTCTCATATCATGCAAAGCTCTTGGTTGAAAATAATCCCGAATAGCCCTTGGCCTTGACCTTTCTTGAGATATTTGTACATTTCCTTGCGCTTGGTTATTGAACATATTAACCATCTCTTAGACATTTCTACGAACATATGACAGTGCCTCTTTATTTCTTAGCATCTCATCATGATTTAATTTCAATTTTTAATTTCAGGTTTGCATCTCACTTGCTTTTCTCTTTTTAAGGTCCTTTCCAACTCCAAGTCTAAAGGTTTGACAGACTCACTCTTAAATCTTGTGTTCATACACACCAAAAAAATAAAGCAATGTGACCAACAACAACAAAATAAAAATAAAATAAGATAACACAAATAAAATATTCTTAGTAAGAACAATTAAAACACTAACAACGTATCCCAACAATCCGTTAAATTTTTCCGACAACGACGCCAAAAACTTATTTGCGTATTTTTCAACTCACGAGCAAGTGTACTCGGTCGTCGTAGAAAAATACCCAAGTAATAAAATATATCAACCCATGGGAGTTTAAGTTTAGATTGAAAGAACACGTTAGCTCGTGTTTTATTGTTTTTATAAGGACGAACGAAGATGATGATAAGCAAAGAACTTAAATAAGAAAAAGAAAGATAAAATAGGAGAAAATAAAAATGGAGAATTGGTGTTGAAGGGCAAGTAGTAAGATATGGGACTAGAAACAATCAAAGTGCCTTAAAATTCATTTTATCATGCAAAAGGAATAGACAAGATAGAAATTAGATTAAAGGCAATCACAAATATATTCAAAGCTCCCTCTCGGGTTACTAAGGTTGTAGATCTCCTATAGACTCTCAAACGCACCTGGGATCTGTGCCTAATACCAACCCCTTCCATCTAGGTACTAGTTATTCTCTAAATCTCCCTTATAAGGTATTATCTAGAGGAAATTCTCCATTTTGGCTAACGATGGATTGGTTCCTCTCATAGGGTTCAAATATCCTCTCGGTCAAACCTAAACCCGATGTCCTCTCATGTTAATTCTAATACTTTGGAGGGTCGTCTCCGTCACACCCATAGCAATATCCATATGAGTTAATATGATGACACTTAATTACCATAAGTAACAAATTAACCAACAATCCATTAAATAACATGCCACCCATAATTAACAAACCATATCAACATATAATTAATGCATCACAAAACCCATGAGAAGAAATCAAATACCCAATCATATCCAAACCATATTTAATTTGTATGATAAAATAAATATCAAGCCCTAATCATGTCTCTAATTCCACAAGTGGGATTAGCCTAGCATAATTAAAGTAACAAAATAAATAAATAATTTATTACAATAATTCATGGAGTATAATTCAAAGAAAATTATAAAAGAATTAAAACTCCCCTTTAATTTAACTTGTTGGAGATCTTCAATTGCTTCTTGATTCTTCCTCTTACTCTTAATTCCAAGTAATCTTCAACATCAAGGAAAGATGGGTGATAGATAAAAAATGAGTTTGTGGAGTGATGGAAAGGAAAATAAAAATGGAGAAAAGAAAGAAGAGGGGAGAAAGTGTGTGAGTGAGTGCTCTGTTTTTCCAACCATTCTGATTGGCTACTGTTGGAATGGAATTTCTCATATTATGCTCTTTCCCAATTTAGTTCCTTGTGATGGGCCAGGTAAAAGAAAAAGAAGGTTGCTTCATGATTCAAATGGGCCACACTATTCATTCATGGTAATAGATTTGAAGTGGACCATTTGCTCAAATTGTTAACTTCTTACTAGATCAACGTACGTGGAGAATTGGAGTGGGCCCTTGGTGGTGTTTAATGGGCTATTCTTGGGCCAAAATTATAATGGGCTAAAACTATATTTAGCTGAAAATTCCAGCTTGCGTGGTTTTTTCGTTTTAGCTCATCTTTATCCGTTTTAACTCTGAATTAGGGATGACAATGGGTAGGGTAGGGTACGGGTATGGCAAACCCACATACTATCCTATACCCTACCCTCCCTACCCATACCCTACCCTATTACCCTAAAATAGAGCTTTGAGTAGGGTACGTGTATTATCCACCGGGTATACAGATAATTCACGGGTAAACGGATACCCGCAATCTTGGTAGATTTTACGGATAATCCACGATTACCCGACCCTACCCGCCCATTTTTTTTTAAAAAAAAAAACTATAATCCATCAAAAAAATAATTATAATACATAAATAAATAACCTAAAATAAAACATGCAAATTAGAAAACAAAATCAATAAAAAAACGTCTAAGTCTATGTGCGTTAACAAGAAAACATCATAAATTTATAGTTAGTCAAATAAAATCATAAAACAAACATTATAATCCTACAATTACTTTCATAGTTTGTGAGAACATTTTAAAAGAAAGTAATAATATTTTTAATAAAAACTGATAACATATTATGAAAACAGAAAACATAATATGGTTTCTACGCGAAACGGTCTCAAAAAAGACAGTTTCATTCTTAAATAGCTATTACTACTTTTTATCAAAGATATTAATATTATTTTTCATTAAAAATTTTATTACCTTTTATTTATGCACATAGATTATTCATAAAATAATTCACTGAACCACTATCATTTTTATTTTTTCGAATATCATTTTTTTGTTAAAATATTAAAAATATAATTACAATTCTCAATTAATGTAAATAAGTATTATTATATTATTTTTAATTAAAAATATTTATGAATAACACATAATATTATAACATAGAACAAGATTTATTATAATTCTTAATTACTTATATTTATATTAGGATAAGAATATAAATTTTAATTAAAAATATTAAACATAATATAATAAATAAATATTATATACATCATAAATTTTACATTAATAATATTATTATATTAAAAATGAAATATTAGATTTAGATATTTATTAAATATATATATATATATATATATATATATATATATATATATATATATATATATATATATATATATATATATATATATATTCGGGTAAAGTTCGGGTCGGGTATGGGTAAAAATAAGAGAACCCGTATCCTACCCTTACCCGCATAGTTCCCTTTCGGGTTCGGGTACTACCCGACACGTTACCCAATTTTTTCACACCCGATATGCGAGTACCTGTCGGGTAACCCGACCCGATGGGTAAAATTGACATCCCTACTCTGAATCGAGCCTCATTTCTTCCTATTTCTTCCTTTTTGAGTTGTGCATCTATTTTTTAGCTTATTTCATTAAAATTTCAAATAAAAAATCTTTTGTCTCAAATTTAAGTGGACTAAGGCATATTTTCTACACTGATTTGATTCCGTTTTCTCATTTGCTATTTTTAGCTCAATAATATTTCATTCATACATGAAAAATAGCATGATTCACACACTTTACTCAAAAAATACAAAAACTTTAAAATACGAAAAAAGTACTAGAAATAACATAAAAACATGCAAAAAAATCTCACTAACCGACTCTAAAATTTAGCAAATTTTCGCGCTAAACAGCTACTAATGTTTGTTTTCCACATAAATCCCAGATATAAGCCTATAAAGAATCTTGCTACATACAACTTCCAATACTTGTCATACCTGCAACAAAGCACCATTTTTTATCATTGTTCATACAGATACAATCATCTCTTGCATCCACTTATCATTGTTTCAATAAACTTAGTAATTGGCATGAACATAAAAAGAAATGCACAAATATTAATATTGTCTTACTTTTATCTGCATCTATCATCATCCCTTTAGCTCAATCAAAAAGAAGAATTATCAGGAACACCGCGTAAAAGGTAGAAACTGCAAAAAAGAACACAACACTATAGTTAACCATAACATGGAATTAGTTGGGTTAAAAAAAAAGCTTTAAGTATTTTTTTATTCATTATAACAGCTTACATGTTTAAATAGAGTTGGCAGTGTCCAAAAGAAGGCCCCTGGGATTTCCAGCACGTAATGGAAATGATGAGCTAAGCTCTACCAATATAAATAATGGAAGCACTATATATTTTCATTATCTAGTTCACAACTCCCCATTTTACCTATGTCATCTATGTTTATGAAAAACTATGACTAGAATCCAAACGATAATGTGACCTAAGAAGCTAAAACTCAGAGGAAAATGGAAGCAGATACGATACTAGTTATTTAATGCATGTGGGTGCAAACCCCAAAACTCAGCTTTTAAGATTTAGGTTATTTAAAATATGGAAGTTAATCCATGATTAGTGTTCTGGGATGGTGGTCCTACTAAGGCTAGCTTTATATCCATCAATGTGGATATCAACATAGATGACAAGTCGAAAAACAAAGATAGAACTTACCTTCCAGAGGTCAGTAGGCTAGTTTTGGTCTCTCGAGTTGTGGTTCGATATAAGGCAATAAGAGAACAACTAAAGTAACTTTTTTTCACGAATAGAATGATGTCTAACACCCAAGATATAACTAAATTTGGGCTTATCCAATATGTATCTTCTTCTTCCAATGAAGATCGTGGATTTCCTTGTATGTATATTTATTTCTAAAAATATTTTACGGCATTGTAAATCTTGTATCATACTTATTTAAGTCTTTTAGAATTGTGACACAATTCTATTTCTGTTCGGTTGTTGCACCGAACACATTAGATAGATGAATTATGCTTCTATTCAGTTGTTGCAATCGAAAATATATAAGTTTCATAAGGGTAATTATGTCTTACTCCCTCCATCCCATAATACTTTTCACGTTTACCGTTCCATGTTGTTTAAGAAAATATGCACTTTTTGACTGACTTTATTGACTTTGGAGGGTATTGTGGTATTTTTAGATAATAAAAAAAGTATAAAGTAATGATATGTGTGTGAAAAAGGATAGGCAAATTTGAAATTAAAGGAACTTTTAAAGTTGTTAGATAAAGTGATGTTTCCTCTTTTGGGGAATGAAAGATTTTATAGGACAAACAAATGAGGAAAGTGAAAGGTTTTATGGGAAGGAGGGAGTATTAATTAATGATAATTTAATTAAAATATTTTTGGGGTACGTTTAGTCATTTTCGGGTACAAATAGTCCGGCCCTAAAATAAATTTGCTTTTATATATGAATTGATTATGTGATGTTATATGATATATGCTTTTATTTATTCCTCAGTTGCCCAAAATATTTCATTTTGATTTTTTATCCGTCCCCAAAGTATTTCACATTTTACTTTTATTAAAATTGGTAAAAAATTATTCTTCCGTCTCTTTTCAGACGACACCTTTTATATTTTGAGTTATCCCACAAAAGTTTGCACTTCCTTAAAAAAAAAGTCAAACACAATTAACTTTCTCCATATACTTTATTTACAAAAAACCATACATTCCTAACAAATCTAACATACTATATCATTTATTTATGAGAAGATTGATGAGTGTGTAAATTTACGTATTTTTGAGCCTTGATTCGTGTGATAATGATATATGATTTGGTCTTAAGTCAAAAGAAATCGTGTGGTATAGTGAAAAGTCATGATTCAGGTGTGTTTGGGTACATTTGAGTGAATTTTTGAAGGAAAATGAGTTAGAAGTGATCGAAACTGGAAAAAGGGGATTCGGGTGCTCAATTTGACCAAGCAGGGGCTTTGTTCGACCAAGAAAAAGTTGGTTCGACCAGCATCTGTGATCGAACCAGGCGCGAGGAGATGCCAGAAGTGTGGTTCGACCACGACACTATGGTTTGACCAAGTCATTTGGTTGAACCATGGTCGAACCAAAAGCCTAAAGGGAAGCAGTTGTAGTTCGACCGAAAGCTTCTGATTCGACGGCCATTCGAGTCGAACCAACCACCTAAAAGTGTTTTATAGGCCGGTTCGACCTGTGGTTTGACCATGAAGAAAGTGGTTCGACCAAGGCTTTTGGTCGAACTGCTTTGCTGGACACGCCCGGATCTATATTTTTACACCTTCAGTGTATGTTTTCGCTCAAAAAACCCATCCTAGGTAAAAAAGGAGAGCTCAAAAATATAAAAGTAAGACCCTACGCAAGGGATTGAGGATACACAGACATCCACCACCTTCATTCTACACAACATTCGAAACCCTATGATCATCCATAGAGCTGGAGAGAGAGTTTCGTCTATCGAATTAAGTGAGAACCAAGTGAAGATTCAAGATGGAGAGAGACGCGACGGTGCCCACACCTAGGGTTAACTTTGCATCTTAATTTATCTTGTAAATTTCAAGACTCTGGGTAAGATCTATCCAATCACCATGATTGTTCTACGATCAATCATGGGCAAGAACCGCTTCGGTAGTTCTAGGGTTTATGAAGGTTTTACAAGTTAATTAAAATTCCATGTGTATACTCCGTACAACACTACTTGTGATTCATTTTATATAATACCATGCATTTTTAATTCATACTCAGAGTTGTTTTGTAAATGATTAACTATTATGTAGAGTCTGAATACATATCTAGGTTATTGATTGAGTGCGTTCACTGCTGAGCAGGATTATATGTTATGATTCTAATTGAGGGGACTCCGAAGTCTCATTAGAACTATCTTATATAAATACTGGTTAATTGAATATTATTTGGGATAATAAGTAGGATAAAGAGTATAACGTCATAGTACCTATAAAGGGAGATCATATCGGGTTAGAGTACATAGTGCACGGGAAATAATTGATACTAATAGTATCTAGAAAGGAGGGTAAATTATATCTCTTACTCCAAGAAATTTCACACGTGTCAAATGCTTATTTACTTGTGTCTATAGAGTAGATTTGTTTGGTTTAGTAATGCATCCATACTCCACAAGGCAGAGTCGGACATATTGGCATTCGATTGTTTGATTAACGTGAATCATTAGGGTTCCATACAATTTTACTGCAGCGGAAGCAAAGTAGTCGAATCATATTACCTTTCACCAGGGTTGATGTAGAGGATGATCAGCAGCAGCAGTAAACGACCTTCCGATCTTCTGCTGTATTTCCAAAGTCCAATCCTCATGTTGTGTGGGCAACAATCTTCAGGATTCTCTCAATCTGCTCCTCTCTCCTATTCCACGCTGAAAGTGGTGACCATAATAAGGTTCCAGGGAGCTAAGATAACTTATATATGTGGGCTACAGCAGGGACCAGGAGGAGAAATTTGGTTGGGCCTCCATTGGGCTTAAGTATCCAAGCTTAGCCCAAAGTTTATACTTAAGCCCAATAATAATAATATAGTCCACTAAAATATTATTACTGCACTGCCTTTCCAATCCCAAAATTACATTTTGGGCTCCTTCTTATTATGAGCCCGTTAGTCTCCCCATGTTTAAGATATACAATGTCCATTAATTAATTAAGTTACTGATAACTCCATTAATTAATATCTTATCCGAGAGTAATACCACTCAATCTCATTATCATGCCAGAATAAATCCACCTGCAGGGTTTTCATGATAATTCTTATGAGCTTCTCAAGGGGACATTATCAACCTATGTTGGACACGGATTCCTTCTATAATCAACAGCACACCATAGATACAACACTATTTCCCAACTCACCGAGTTTATTGATTTAATTACATGTAAATCTCATCCCATTGATGAATCAAAGAAATATATACTGCCCTACGTGTCGAGATTATTGTATAGGGATTAAGAGCACGAACATCCATAATAACAGAGATCAAATTCTTCTATAAATCAGTATAAGTCAAACGATCTCAAGCGGTCCTGCTCAATACGCACAAAGTGCACTAGTGTGATTCTATAGCCAAGACAAGCTAATACCAAATCACACTACAACCATCCCGATAGAGAGTCCCCGTCCATCTCGGATGTGAGCATCTATTTATACTTTATAAGGAAACCGATAATATGATCTTCCGCGTGTTGTCGCACAATATATTATTTACAGTATAAAGTAAGTAGACTATTGCATCGTGTATATAAATAAATTATAAGATGCAATCATTTGATCATATGATTCTCATTTCAAATAAATTGTTTAAACATTGTTCATACAAAAAGCTAGACTTTTAGTATACAATCCAACAATCTCTCACTTATACTAAAAGACTATGCTGTCATGTTTTCTGCCATACATCTGATTCCCACTCCCACTACACGACCATAAAAAGCTCTCGCCTTAAGGTCCTTGTAAATGAATTTACTAGGTTATCATTCGATGCAATCTAGGCGACAACAACCTTCCCCTCTTAATACGATTCTCGTAATAGGTGGTACTTGCGCTCCATGTGTTTAATTGCCTTATGGACTCGTGATTCCTTCAAGTTTGCAACTGCACCAATATCATCAATATAAATTGTGATAACCTTGGGCAAACTTAGAAACACTTCAAAGTCCATCATGAAGTCTCTAGAGTCATACAAATACTTTGGCTGCCTCATAGGCTCCAATTTATCATCTTTCTATGATGGAGTCCGGAGTCTGAAATATATTTCTATATAACACTCCTCCACATTATGACTCTAATTCCTAAAATTAAACACATAACCTTTGAGGTAGATTTACTGTCGTCCTTTTAGGTCCGTTTTCATGTTATTTTATCCGTATTTGTGTGTTACTTGGTGGTGTTATGTGTTTTTATGGAATTATGTGTGAACGAACTTAATCATATGTAAAACAGGTGAAAACGGAGCAAAAACAAAGACGGGAGATAAAATAAGGAAGAAAAAACAGGGCAGTATCAACACGGCCAGCCGTGTTCGGTACACGAACGGTTGCTAGTAGCTTGAAGAAGGATCGTTTTAAGTGATCTTAATAGAGACATTTTTATTTTTGTTATTTGTAATTGCTTTTGAAAACTTTGTTCTAACTTCTTTTACTCTTGAAGGTGTATACAAACAAGGTCAAAAGGGAAACAAGTTGAACCTATTGATCTAAAGATTGAACACACTTGTCAGAGAAGAAGAAAGGAGAACAAAACCAAAAATAGTAATCCAATGGAGAACAATCAAGATAATTAACGAGTTGATGATAGGAATGATGGAAATGAAGTGCAAAATGCCCAAGTCAATGCAAATCAACAACAAGCCCTACTCCAACAAATGATACACCAAGCACTTCTTCAACAAGGTTTGGAACAACCTTATGCGCCACCACCGCCACCTCCGGTGAATCGAGGGCCTCAAGTAGATCCAAGGGTGATCCGGGACTTCTTTATGCCAAGGGCTATGCCACAAATGATGGGACCACCAATCAATGCCAACAACTTTGAAGTTAAAGCGGGCTTGATTTCTATGGTGAGAGAGCAACAATTTAGTGGAACCCCGAATGAAGATCCTAATGCTCATCTAGTTCAATTTATTGAGATTGCCAATACCGCGAAGATTAATGGGGTGAGCGATGATTGTATCAAGATGAGGTTATTTCCATTTTCGTTAAGGGATCATGCTCGAACTTGGTTATCTACAATTTCTCCCGGTACATGCAACACATGGGATGAGCTTGCACAAATGTTCTTGAACAAGTATTTTCCACCCTCCAAGACGCTTCAAATGAAGAACTTGATCACTCAATTCAAGCAAATGCCTCAAGAGAGTTTCTATGAAGCGTGGGAAAGGTTTAAGGATATGCTTCGCAAGTGTCCACAACATGGCTTTCCGGAAAATCAACAAGTTGGGTTTTTCTACCAAGGTTTGGTGAATGGTCAAAGAGTGCTTGTTGATGCTTCGGCAGGTGGATCAGTACTAGGAGTGACTCCGGAAAGTGCTATAAGGATTTTTGATGAGATTGCCACAAATGTCTACCAATGGCCATCAGAGAGAGTGAGTGGATGTTATGGATTTGAGAGCTTCGATCAAGGGCAACAATTTAGTGTGAAGAGTGCTAGTGTGGAGCCAAGTATGCCAAGTGTTGAAATGATAGCATCGGAAATCTTGAGGCAAATGAGCTTGAATCAAGGTATGAATAATGAATGAGTTAACATGGTTGAAGGGCAAGTAGAGCAAAGGGTTCTTCCTCCAAATAGTGTTAGTGGGGAACAATGGGCTATGACAATGCCACGTGTGGAAGATATACAATACACGCAAGGAAGGAATTACCAAGGTAACTATCAAAATAATTACCAAGGTAATTTAAACCACAACCAAGGAAACTATCCACCAAGGCAAGGAGGTTTCAAAAGTCAAGGTAGTGGAAGCTCATACCCACAACAACAAAGGAGGCAAGATAACTTCTCTTATTCAAACCCGAGCAATGCGGTTACTTATCCCCTGGGGTATCATTCGGGAGCTAAAGCGTCAAATAATGAAGGGAAAGCAACCACCGAAGAACTCATTAAAAAGTTGATTGCATCGAACAAAGCTCAAGATGAGACAAGAAGAAAGATTGATGAAGCTAATGATAGAAGATTCAAAGCCTTGGAGCACTCGGTTGGTCAAATTGCTAGTTCATTGAGCGCAAATGAAAAAGGTAAATTTCCTTCTACCACCGTTGTAAATCCAAAAGAGCAATGCAAGGCAATCACTTTGAGGAGTGGAACAAACTATGAGGGACCTTCTATACCTATGGAAAAAGAAAAGGTAGAAGAGAAGGAGGTTGAAGAAAACTTGGGTGAAGAAGAGTTTGTGGAAGAAAGTGAAGTTGAAGTAAAGGCGAATGATGAAACAGATGTGGTTGAATCGGAAGTTGTTGAAAAGAAATGGCAAAGAACCAAGGCAATAAAAAGAGAGAGGATGAAGTGGAGTTGGAAAGGGTTAGTTGGGGCATACCAAAAACTCAAGCGCCTATTCCTTTTCCACATAGATTCTTGAAGAAGGGCCTTGATAAAAATTTGCAAAGTTTTTGGGGATCTTCAAGAAAATCCTCATCAATATACCCTTTGCGGATGCTTTGATACAAATGCCTCATTATGCCAAGTTTTTTAAAGACATCATGGCACGAAAAAATAGCTTAGTCGAGAATGAGACCGTCAATTTGACGGAGGAGTGTAGTGCCATAATTCAAAAGAAGTTGCCTCCAAAGCTCAAGGATCCGGGGAGTTTTATCATACCATGTGAGATGGGTAAGAGTGAAGTTCATAAAGCTCTTTGTGATCTTGGGGCTAGTATCAATTTGATGCCTATGTCTATCTTTAAGAAACTCGGTATAGGGGAAGTAAAGCCTACATACGTTACATTGCAACTTGCGGATAGGTCTTTGACTTATCCTAAGGGAATAGTTGAGGATGTGTTAGTTAAAGTTGGAAAATTCATATTCCCGGTGGATTTTGTGGTGCTTGATATGGAAGAGGATGCAAATGTTCCATTGATTTTGGGGCGTCCATTTTTGGCCACGGGAAGAGCTTTAATTGATGTGCACAAGGGGGAGTTGACATTGAGAGTGAATGAAGAAGAAGTGGTGTTTTCATTGAGGAAAGTGATGAGGCATCCGGATGAGAAGGAAGAATGTAGAAGGATTGAAATGATTGATGAAGTTGTTCAAAAGAATTTTCCATTCTTCTTATCTAAAGATCATCTCCAAACAAGCATAAGCCACTCTCTTACTTTATCTTTTAACTCTAACTTTTCTTTCCATTGTTTAGAAGATGATGATATAAATGATTGCTTACATGATTTGAATGCTTGTAGGAAAATGCAAGAAGATGAAGCCAAATTGATGTACTATGGAAAGAGAGAATATCTTCCTTTGGAAGTTGAAGGTGAAGAGCAAAAAGTGGAAAAAGGGAAAGAGGAATTGAAGCCATTACCCGATCAGCTTATGTATCATCTTCTCTTTCATCCTTAGAACTTGAAAATTTGTTAAGGGTTCTTCAAAATCATAAGAGTGCTATAGGATGGAGTTTGGGTGATTTAAAAGGAATTAGTCCCACAATATGCATGCATCATATAAGGTTGATTGATGAAGATAAGTCATGCATACAACCTCAAAGGCGTTTGAACCCAATTATGCAAGAAGTGTTAAGGAAAGAAGTTTTGAAATGGTTAGATGCTAATATTGTTTATGCCATAAGTGATAGTCCTCATGTAAGTCCTTTGCATGTTGTGGCTAAGAAAGGAGGTCTAACCATTGTTAAGATGGAATTTGATGAAGAGCTTGCTACAAGGGTGAAAACGGGTTGGAAAGTGTGTTGTGATTATAGGAAATTTAATAAAAACACTCATAAAGATAATTTTTCTTTGCCTTTTATTGATCAAATGCTTGATAGGTTGGCTGGATACAAGTATTATTGTTTTCTAGATGGTTACTCGGGGTACAACCAAATCATGATAGCCCCGAGGACCAAGAGAAAATAACTTTTATTTATCCATATGGCACGTTTGCTTTTTATAAATTGCCCTTTGGGTTGTGCAATGCCCCCTCCACCTTTCAACGTTGCATGATGGCCATCTTTGGGGGATTGATTGAAAATATAATGGAGGTTTTTATGGATGATTTTTTCGTCTTTGGATCTTCATTTGATATATGCTTGGATAATCTTTCTATGGTTTTGCAGCGATGTCAAGATATGAACCTAGTCTTGAATTGAGAAAAATGCCATTTTATGGTTCAAGAGGGTATCGTACTTGGATATCACATTTCGGAGAAAGGTTTGAGAGTTAATAAGGCGAAGGTTGTAGCCATTGAACATCTTCCCCCACCAAAGAATGAAAAAGGGGTTAGATCGTTCCTTGGCCACGTTGAGTTCTATCGACGTTTTATAAAGGATTTTTCTAATATAGCCAAACCTTTGTGTAAGTTGCTTGAAAAAGATGCTCCGTTTGAATTTAATGATGAATGTCTTGATGCTTTTAAGGTACTCAAGGAAGCTCTAATTTCTTCACCAATCCTTGTCTCTCCCGATTGGAGTAAGCCTTTTGAGCTTCATTGTGATGCAAGTGACAATGCATTAGGAGTGGTGCTTGGTCAAGTGAGGGAGAAGAAGTTTCGAGCTATCTACTATGCATCCAAGATGTTCAATGCAAATCAAAATAATTATACCACAACGGAAAAATAATTCTTATCCGTAGTTTATGCATTTGAAATTTTTCGTCCATACCTAGTTGGCATGAAAACCATTGTTCATACGGATCATGCCGCCATTAGGTATTTGATGAGTAAGAAAGATGCTAAATCTAGATTAATTCGTTGGGTTCTTTTATTTCAGGAATTCGATGTGGAGATACGTGACAAGAAGAGAGTTGAAAATGTTATAGCCGACCACTTGTCACGTTTGGAAAATGTGGATGAAGAAGGAACCATGGAGTTCATTAAGGATGTGTTTCCGGATGAAGAGTTACTTCAAATTGATTTTCAAAGGATGTACACTTTATGTGAGACTAGGAGGCCATGGTATGCGGATTTTGTGAATTATTTAGCTTGTGGTCTTAAGCCGAATCATCTAACTGAGTCTAGGAGGAAGAAATTCTATCATGATGTTAAGGAGTATTTGTGGGATGATCCTCTTCTATTCAAGAATTATCCGGATGGAATCATACGGAGGTGTATCCCGAAAGAAGAAAAAGTAAGTGTCATGGAGATATGTCATAGTTCACCATGTGGAGGACACTTTGGATTTCAAAAAATGGAAGCAAAGATCCTACAATCGGGATTGTTTTGGCCAACTTTGTTCAAAGATTGTAAGGAGTACATCAAGGGATGTGATCAGTGCCAAAGGATTGGAAGTATAGGGCAACGTGATGAAATGCCCATGAGGAACATTTTTGAGGTTGAAGGGTTTGATGTATGGGGGATGGACTTCATGGGCCCATTTCCACCCTCCAATGGTTATCTTTACATATTGCTTGCGGTAGATTACGTTTCCAAATGGGTAGAAGCAATCCCGACAAGGACAAATGATGCTCTAGTGGTAAAGGCTTTCTTAAAGAAGAACATCTTTGCAAGATTTGGGGTGTCAAAGGCCATGATTAGTGATGGGGAATCTCACTTCATCAACAAGATTATTGAAAAGCTCTTGAATGGCTATGGAGTGAAGCATAAGGTTTCTATACCTTACCATCCTCAAACAAATGGTTTGGCGAAGTTGTTAAATAGGCAAGTGAAGTTTGTACTTGAGAAAATAGTAAATGGAAATCGAAAGGATTGGTCTTTTAAGCTTAACGATGCCCTTTGGGCCTATCGAACGACCTACAAGACCACCCTAGATTTTTCTCCATACAAGCTTGTTTATGGAAAGGCATGCCATTTACCCGTGGAGTTGGAACATAAGGCATTATGGGCCCTTCGGAAGTTGAACTTTGAAGAGAAAGAATCTGGAAAGAAAAGGTGTCTCCAATTGGTTGAATTTGAAGAGTTTAGAGAAGAAGCTTATTCAAACTCAAGGATTTTGAAGGAGAACCTCAAGAGATGGCACGATGAAAGATTAAAACAAGAGAGTTTATTCCGAGAGATAAAGTTCTATTGTTCAATTCAAGACTTAAGTTGTTCCCCGGAAAACTTCATTCCAAATGAACCAGTCCATACTTGGTGATTGAGGCTAGAAATGATGGTTCCTTGAAGCTTGAAGGATTAGATGGAAGTGCTTTTATGGTTAATGGTCAAAGGGTGAAGCATTACCATTCTCCCTCTCAAAGGGAGTTGGTATATGTGGATACCTTCACCTCTTGAAATATCGTATCCTCTTTAGTAGTTTAGGTTTGTAAATATTTTAGTTTTCTTGTTTTGCATTTTTGCCCTTGTAGGTGGATTGTGCTCATGAGAAGAATGCGTATTGAAGATACGAGAAATGCTTAATTTGAAGTGTGTAAGTATGTCTCACCAATTTTTTGTAAACTTAATTCTCGATTCTTATCTCGATTTAAGTTTGGGGGGATGTTGTGTGGTGTAACATACATGTTTTATTAGTAAGCATATCTTGCTCGTATTTTTGAGGTAAATTTGAAATTTTTTTCATGTGCTCAGTGTGATTTTGGCCCAATTGGTTGTGTTGAAGTAGATAATAATCCATGTTTTGATAACTAATGTTGAGCTAATGATGTTAATGAGTTGTGAGCACGAATAGGGAGTATTGGAAGCATAAAAATAGGGGAAGAAAAGACTTGAAGTTGAAAATTAGAGAAAATAGAGCTGCAGGTACACGACTCGTGTTGCCAACACGGCCCTGTAATATGTGGCCGTGTGGCGTCATCAATTCATCCAACACGACCACCTTTCGGTCGTGTAGCGTCGCACGAGTCATGTCTTGTGCCGAGACTCGAGCCGTGTCGCCAACACAGGCCTGTAATGAATAGCCGTGTGGTGACATCAATTCACGCAACACGGCCAACCTTTTGACCGTGTTACGTGACACGACTCGTGTCGTGTCTGGAGATAGATTTTAAAACCCGACTGTTAGAACACGGTTGTTCATTCCATTCGTGTTTAAGCACTCCCCGTCGTGCGATTTCATTTTCAAACTCCATAAACTATCATCCAACATCAAAAGAGTGGTAAGATTGAGTGATTTAAGAGTGATTCTCAAGGATTTTACATTATTGTTTCCATTTGATTCCAAGAAAACCCAAGGTATGACACTTCGAACCCTAACTTACAATTGAAGCTCTAAATGTCAAAATTCTTGTATGGGTTCTTGATGATAGCATGTCTAGGATTTTGAAACATGAATTTGCAAGTCTAATTATTGGATTGATTGAAATTGTGCAAGAATTAGGGTTCATGAACATTTTGAATTTGGGAATTTTTTAAGGAATGGAATTAAAAGCATATGTTTGTGCATATTGATTGATAATGCTTTTATGATAATTGTATTGTGTACACTAGCTTAAGCATTGAGGATTTAAGCATGATGGAATTGAAAATTCTTGTTGACTTGATTGTAAAATGTGAATGCCAAGTGTTTGATGAAATGCCTAAGTGAAGTTTTGAATAGAATTAAAAGCTTTTGCATGAAACATTGTTGATATAAGTTGTGCCCATAGAAAAAACGATGAATTCATGAAAGAATGGAAAGATTGAGATGTTGAACTTGATTGAATCAATAAAAAAATTGAATAAATTGTTGCTAAAGTTGCTTGGATTAAAATGTAAAAATCCTTGGAATATATTGTTTGCTGTGCTTGAATATTTGCTAGAATTGACACTTAGTTGAATAACTACTGATGATTCTAAGCAAAAATGAGATATTTTGCCTTGAGTTGAAGTTGAATGTAATTTGAAATATGTTGAATATTGTAGATGGATGAAAGAAGAGTGAGGAAATGCAATGAGGACTTCATTATTGTTGAGATAGATATGGAACTATCCAACCTCGATGCACATTTGATAATGAAGGAAATACACCCTGTGAATTTTGGAGTTGAGTTCACTGAATGGGAGAAGTATGCATTAAAATGGGAATACATAGTGTCAAAAATTAGGCCAACTCGATTCCAGGATCAAGCCACTATGGTTGGTCTTGGGATAGAGGGTGATCTGAGGACCTTATTCCGTCGGGTGGATATGGAAGAGTTCTTCGTCAAGAGACCCCCCACTTACCTCTATCTTACAGCCGAGTTTATGATTACCCTAGAGGTTCAGAAGGATAGGAACATGTTTTCTATCTCGATCACATTTCAGCTGAACAATGAGCTATGGGAGAAGATTCCTGTGAATGAGATAAATAGGTTCTTTGGGTGCCCGACTATAAGAGGTCATCAGAACTTTCTACCAGAAGGGGGTTTCAATCAACAAAATTGGTGGAGAAAGTTGGTTGTCGATGGGACAGAACCTGGTGAGTACATTCCAAGCTCTTCAAAGGGGACAACTATAAGAAACCCGGTCATGAGGTACCTTGAAAAGATTGTATCAAATACCATTCTGGAAAGATTTGAGAGTGGAGCTGTCGGTGAGAAACAGTTGTACATCATGTACAGTTTATATCAGGAGTTTAGAGTGAACATTGCAGCTCACTTCATTCAACATGTTGAGAGGGTGGCAAAAAGAGAAAATACTTGAGGGATTATGATTGGAGGAATGGTGACCATGATTGCTCAAGGGTTAGGCATCGACCTTAGAGGTGTGCCACACATGATGGTTAGTGAGGGACTAACTTACACACAGCTCATAAGGATAGAGTTCCTATCGTTTATAGGAAACATGTATTGCTTGAGGCAAGATAAGGGAGCTCCATTTCCTCTACCTGCTCCTGAGCTCACCACAGTGTGCGGACAACGAAAGCAACAAAATCTAGCAATGACAAGTCCCAACCACTCCGTAGTTGTGAGAGCCTTCTACAGACAGAATAGAGAAGGAGTGGAGGCAGTGCTCCAACAGATGAGAGTAGAAGAAAATCCGGAGCTAAGAAATCTGAGAGCTGAGCCAGTGGATATGGAGGTAGGAGATGAAGAAGCGCAACCTCATCATGTGAAATTTGAAGAGCAAGCACCAAAGCCTCCAGTATTTGAGCAAGAAGAAGATGAAGTCCAAGAGGATGAGTTTCAGCAACAACAACAGTTTATGGGACCAGGAGTGGGGAATGCAAGGTGGAACTTTTTAGAAGATGAAGTCAGGGAGATTAGGCAGATTCAGCAGTCACACTGAGATCAGATGAGAGAGTTTCGAGAGGAGCAGCAGAGACAGGGTGTGATGATGAGAGAGATCCATGAGGGGCAACGTAGGAGGGATTATAATGATGAGCAAGCTCGTGCTCACTCAAACAAAATGGAGGAGATACTCTCTAGGATGTTTAACTTCCAGTTTCCGGCTTCACCTCGTGCCTATAATCCTTGGGTAGCTTATCAGAGGACACCACCTCCTCCCCCGGAGAATTGAAGGGAGTACTTTTAGTACTCAACACTTCTTTAACTCATTTCTAGTTAATTTGAATTGTGATGGATTTGATACTTCATTTGTTTTATTTTGGGATGTTTTAATTTTGTAATTTAGGGTTTCTTTTCAATGAAGGATTAGATGAGATGTGACTTATATTGATCATGGATGGGTGGATTTTGTGTTTCATGTCTCTATGTGGTGATTTTTGTTATTGCTTGTTTGGTTTCATTTTCTTGTATGTGTGGTCATTTTATATTCTTGTTTAGGAGTCGTTTTGATGGTTTGTTTTTGGAAGGTTGTAAGTCATTTTGAATATAAGTGATGATACGTTGTTGTGATAAGTGATGACAAGTTATGATTAAGAATCTCTATACTTTCGAATTGTGACATGTTTTATTTAACTTATTCAATTTTGAGATGAATGTAGTGTAATAAGTTCTTTAAGGTCCGAGCATAAGCTTGTAAGGATTTGAGCCTCAACCGTGCATACATGATATATCTTTCATGAGTGGATCGGTTGTATTTCGATAAATTAAATACTTGCTCAAGGACTATAGGAACGAATCCGATTAGTAGAGATTGATGATATGATTTAAGGCCATCCTTGTCATGAAAAGTCATTGCCAAAAATTTCCATACCATGAACATCATCCCAGTCAACCACTTTGAGCTTATAAGCCTATTTCTTGTGAATTTAGCACATTACAAGCCTTGATTACCCACAAGAACCTTATATATATATATCCTTTTGTATGAGTGATTGAGGAGATAGTAGCTAGGAAGGAAAAATAAAAAGAAGAAAAGGAAATGGTAACAAATGAGAAAAAGGATGAAAAGAGTATGAACAAAAGATGCATATGCAACCTTTAAAATAAAAAGAAGAACGAATCAACAAAGACGCTCAAGAAACTGAAAATCAAAAGAAGGGAGCATAAAATCAAAAATAGTTGAAAATGAAAAAGTGAAGTGATGATTAGTGCTTGAATGTTGCAAAAGATAAGAAGGGAAGAAAGAAAGTGGAGGAATGGAAGAAAGTAGCTACCTCTTTGATTACTTACACGTGTTAGTCACTTTTATCTAAATATTTCCTACCCTACCAAAGAGCCTATCATCACATCCTTAATGAAAGACCTTTTTGATCATTGATTGAAACTTTGGTGGTTTGTGAATGTAGTCCACGAGCAAGTCTATAGTGAGTTGAGTCAATCGATTGATGAGTGTCATTTTACCCTACTTAAAAGTGTGTCAAGTGAAATTGATAAACTTATGCGAGGCTTAGACTAAAAGGGACTATATTACATCTTATATCTCTTTTGATTGAACTTGTTAATTTCTTTGGAGAATCCTAGTGAGCATCTGCAGCTTTTTGATGAGTATGCAAGGACACAGAAGCACAAGAATGTTCTGGAGGATGCTATCAGGATGCGGCTTTTCCCATTCTCACTTACAGGGAAAGCCAAGGAATGGTACAACAACCTTCCTCAAGGATGTTGTACAACTTGGGAGCAATTGGCAGATAGGTTTCTGAATAAATACTTCCATCTCTCTAAGAGTTTTTTAGTAACGAAGAAGATCACACAATTCAAACAAGGATCCTTGGAGAGTTTCTATGAGGTATGGGAGAGGTTCAAAGAGCTGTTGCGGAGTTGTCCTAAACACAGATTTTCAAAGGATACTTACTTAGGCTTCTTCTATCAAGGCCTAAGAAGAGATTCGAGAGTGTTGGTGGATGCAACAATAGGTGAATCTATATTTAAGCAGTCTGCAGAGGCAGTGGAAGAGATATTCGAAGAGATGGCTGCAAATACTTATGATTGGCCAGCAGAAAGAGCAGATGGAGACGCCTCTTTTGATAAAGTGGCAAAGGTAGAGATGCAAGTGATAAGCTGTCGCCGGCCTAACAAAATATAATTTATTTCCGACTTACTAAAATACTTAGTATAATGGCAAGTACGGGTCGAACCCAAGAGAGTATAATGAATTTTAATTAAATCTAAGTGTTCAAAATGATTAAAATAAATAAGGGGGTTTTGTTTGTGAAAAATTGATAAAAACTCAAATAATAAATCAACTCAATATTTAAATAACAAAGTAGATGAAAATTAATTATAAACTTAACCAATTGATAAAGAGCCTAGTTTAGGATGACGATCCCCTCCCGTTTACTAAATTAATTAACTACAGGAATTAAACATCTAGTCTAACGCGCAAACTCAAATCCCTAGATTAACGATACGACCAATCAACCCGAATGTTCTTATGAGTGACCCTATGGATTTGAACTCATAAATGTATTAAAACTCTAAACATAGGATTACTAGGCTACGAAATCCGGCTAGGTATCATACAACCTAGATCCTATTACACCGAGAGGGAATAATCTCTATTTGTTACTTAATCCAATTCCTACAACAATTACGGGTTGTAGTTCATGGAATAACATTCAGCAGTTTAACAATTAAATAGTTGATCAGGCTAAAATAATTATTAAACAACAATTAAGAACATCAAAGCATGTAATAGAATAAATTTACACACAAGATTCAATGTAAAACTCTAAATAATTAAACTAAAATTCAACGGGAGGTTCACGAATCCTAAACTAGAAAAGGGGATTAGCCCCGCATGTTTATAGCAAAAATAAAATTAAAATATAAAACTGATTGTTCGTCGATCTTGATCTTCACGCAAATTCTGCCTTGGAGAGGAGAGACCGCTGCTTCCGTTCTTTTATGGTGTAATTCACGTTCTCTTCTGCTCTGGAATATCACGTTAATCTGCTACCCCAAAAATAAATAAAATATCTCCAATAAATATATGTGTCTTGATCCCAAAGTAATCCTACTTGATCTCTTTCCTTATTTCTCTCTTCCAAAAATATCTCCAGAATCTTTTTATTTTCTCTTTTATTTTCTTTTTGATCGAGCCTTATACAGATTTAGGGAGATCCGATCCTAAAAATATGTTGGCTGATTTATTTCCTTATTTGCTCCTTTAATAACCTATTCCACGTCAATTCAAATAATTAAAGCAATTATCTCTTAAATACAAAATAAATCAATATTATCACATAAATAAATATAATTAAATTAAATAGACTTGAATTACCACTAAATAAACATGCTAATATATGACTTATCAGCAAGCCAGAAATAACAAAGTTTCAGCTATCCATGATCGACTCGATGAACTGAATAATAAGCTGGATCGCCACACTAAAGGGAACAGAGAGGAAGTAATGATGGCTGGAGATGAAGAGCAATTCGAGGATGCAAACTATGCTATGAGATAGAGTTTTCAAGTGGAATACAAAAATAGGTAGAATTTCAGACTGAATAATCAGTTTGGGGGGAGGAATGGCCAAGGGAACAACCGTCAGTTTCAGAAAGGTTGGAACCAAGGAAATTCAAACTTCAACAACCAGAGAAGAGATGAGAATCCGTCTTACTCAAACCCTAATAGCGCAGTTGCACCACCTCCGGGATTTGAGCCAGCTCAGAAACCTGCTAAAGGGAAACCATCAATGGATGATAAGCTTGATTTGATGCTCAAGATGATGATCTCAAATAAAGAAATAGTTGAAGCAAGGTACTGCTAAGAGTGAAAATAAGCGTGTTTTAGTGTCCAATTTAACACCTTTATAATGAGAATTATTGTTATATATTAGAACAAGTGTCTTATATTTGATATATGTGAGAAAAAGGTATACTTGAGGTGTTTTATTTTGTTTTAGTTGGAAAAAGGGATCAAAAGTGCAAAGTTGGAGAAAAGGTGCAACTTGTGTATGAAAGCTGAAAAATGCACGTCCAACTTGTGTAATTATTTTGTGTTCGTTCGAAGCTCTGAATTGAATTTTAATATATGGTAGGAAAGCCACTGAAAAGATGATCATTTTGGCGTAAAGAAAATCTCAATCGAATTCCAAACTAGGAAGTTATGATCAAAATGGTGATGTCGCGTAGGCTGTGTTGAATGGAATGGCTGTGCTACATTTCATGGCTTGTCATACCTTAATATCTTAGAGTTTCTAAGAGTTCTTGATATAGATCAAAAGCCAAGGAAGAGAGGATCGCGTGAGCGCAAGAATCACTCAAATCAGAGTCTGGATATGGAAGTTATACATGAAACAGTGAGACGGCGCAAGTGTGATTTGACCACGACAGTTTGGTTCGACCATCTATTTTGGTCGAACCCTGGTCGAATCACATGCCTAAAGTGCGAAAAATTTTTAATTTCGATTCGACCATGGTTCGACCAAGTCCTAGGTTGAATCCTAGGTCGAACCACATGCCTGAGACGCATCCAGATCCCATTTTTACACCCTAAGTGTGTGTTTTTGTGTATTTTCCAAGAAAAAGTTCATCCAAGGTCCATAAGGAGAGCTTACAAGTATAAAAGGGGATGTAGATCACACCAAGAGAATTGGTCTGGAGAACAACACAATCATTCTACACCTCACAAGGGGGGATCACCCCCCAACCATCATCCACATCCTTTCTTCCAACCATCCATCACTTTGAAGATTCGTCTGTGGAATCAATAGGAGAACCAAAAGGAGGATTCAAGATGGAGAAGGACGCGACGACACCCACATCTAGGGTTTCCTTTATTTTCTAATTTATCTTGTATTTTCTGGACATATGGGTAAGATCTATCCAACCCCCATGATTGTTATTCGCAACATTATGGGCTAGAACCGTTTTGGTAGATCTAGGGTTTTGAAGGTTTTTACAAATTAATTGAACTTTCGTGTATATACTCTATACAACACTACTTGTGGATTTATTTTATATAAAACTATGCATTTTTAATCCATATTCAGAGTCAGTTTGTGCATCATTAACTGTTAAATAGAGTCTGAATGTTCATCTTGGTTATTGATTGAGCGCGTTCACTGCTGCACAGAATTTCATATTATGATTCTAAGTGAGGGGACTTCGAAGCTTCATTAGAACTGTCTTATATAAATACTTATTAATTGAATTGAATTCGGGTTAATAAGTAGGATAACAAGGATAATTGCATCGTACCTATAAAAAGAGATCATATCGGGTTAGAGTACCAATCCTAGGGGGAAATAATTGATACTGATAGTACCTAGAAAGGGGGTGAAATTATATCTCTTGCTCCAAGGTTATTCACACGTGTTACATGCATATTTACTTGTGTCTATAGAGTAGATTTGCATGGTTTAGTGATGTGTCCATATTCCACAAGGCAGAGTCGGACATTGATACACGAAAAGAAAATTAATGAGTGAAAATGAATTATCCTAGAGCTACCTATTCTCTAATCTTGAGACACTTTCGTATTCTTCCAGTGTTTTTATTTTATTTGTTATTTTATATTATTTATTAGTAGATTAATAATTCAAACCTCAAACTTCCTTTCGTCTTAATTAATTTAGTTAATAATTAAATTGATAATACGCCGTCTTTTGGGTTCGATAATCACTTGGTCGCTTGCTTAAGCTGCAACTGTTATCCTTAATACTTGGGGATTAATTTTGCGTGCAAAGAAAATGCGCATCAAGTTCTTGGTGCCATTGTCGTGGACGGTTGCTATTATTGATTTTATTATTTCTTGTTGATTTTGACTTTTACCGTCGTGACTCTCCAACGTTAAACATGAGCCCCTGTTGGGGGCTTGTTCCTTCCATTTTATTGCTTTCATATTTTTTTGTGTGAGTGATGAGTTATTATATTTAAAGTGCTCGTTTCGGCAATTACATCTCTTTTTAAACTTAGTTTCGACTTATGTTTTTACTAAGTTTGGGGGGTGCAATGTATTTACCTCATCTTATGAACACCAAGGGTATAATTTTTCCTTTCGTCTTGTTGTTTGTTTGTTAGGGGATTGATTTTTGTGGTATATTAATATTTTAACCGGTGTTGGTATGTCAATTTTTATAACTTACTTAATGTTTAGTGTGTTGTGTTGGTGTGTCTAGTGTGTCTAGTGTGTGGAGTTGATTAGATATTCGATTGAGTCTTTCTTATAGTTCTCCTATATTATTAATGATGAATCCTGTGATGATGAGTGTGTTTGAGTTTTGATAATAGAAAAGGTAAAAGAGTGGCAAGACGAGTTCTACGCTGAGGCTTGACCTGATCGAGTTAAACAACTCGAGTAGCTAGTGCATATGTTGAGGAGAAATCAGGGGCCATCGTTTCCTTATTCTAATTTTTATGTGTGCTTTCAATAAGTAGGAGTGGAAGGATTGAGTTTTTTTGGTTTTGATGATCCACATGAGCTTATATTTTTAAATTGTGCCTGGAATTCATATGCTTTTGAAATTGATGAAGGAAGTGTACTTGAGTTATATTGTGGTATGACGTTCTATGCGTACTTGTAAGATATTACTTAACATTTAAAGTGCTCTGTTACTTGATAAAAATCCATGTGAGACTTTGAGCCTTATTCATGTACATAATCACATGATATTCTTTTCTGGTGAGTATCATTCTTGTGTGTGTATTCTAGAACTTGCCTCTTGTCTTACTTGAAACTACATATGTGTGAGATGATAGGAGATGATTTTAGGCCATCCTTGAACTTATAAGTCATTTAGCAAAATAATTCCCTACCAAATGATGTTTATCCGTAGTTAGCCCCGTTGAGCCTAAAAATATCTTTCTTTGGCAGCCTATGAGAAATAGCCACTTTGAGCTTCTGTATTTTTTTAGCCTTAATTCTATCATACAAGAATTAATGACTTTTCAAAGTGTGTTGATGGAGTTTTATAACAGTTTAGGAAGGAATGAAATTGGTGTTGAAATAGTGATTGAGCTTTATAATGCATTTAAGGAAAATTATAGAGTAGTGCTAAAATCTAGTACTCCATGAAATCAAATACCCTAGGGTAATGCTTAAATCTAGTACCCTATGGAGGATGCGCGAGGTATTGCCCAAAACTGGTACCTCAAGAAAAAAAAGAAGAAGAAAAAAAAGATAAGAAATAAAAAATAGTTGCTTGAAGGTGAAGAAGGAATGAAATTTGTCTGCATTGAAAAGAAAGAGATGATGAAAGTTAAAGTGATCAATCAGCTTTAGTTTTTCACTATTTGAGTCATATTATCCATATATTTCCTACCTTAACCAAAGAGCCAATATTACATCCAAAAGAAAAATCCTTTTTGATCTCATTGTCGAATCATACTTTTAGTGGTAGAGAGTTTGAGACTTTTGGCAAACTTATGGTTACGGATGCACTTGAATTAAATTTGAGTGTAAACACCATAACCCGTAAGTGTATATCTTTTACATTTGAGTGTGAGTGATATATACTCCCCCATGAAAATATGTGAATAGAGCATTTGAATTGGTGGTGATGATCTTATCTTGTATGCTATGAATTGATTAATATATGTAATAAGAGTTACATGACTTAAGTTGAGGACAATTGTATTTTGAGTGAGGTATTTGTCCTAGTCCTTGTTTCCCTCTAATTTTCTTACTCTCTCTCTCTCTCTTTATTTTTATTTTGTTGCCTCGGGATGAGCAACGGGTAAGTTTGAGGGATTATTGAGAGTGAAAATAAGCATGTTTTAGTGTCCAATTTAACACCTTTATGATGAGAATTATTGTTATATATTAGCACAAGTGTCTCATATTTGATATATGTGAGAAAAAGGTGCACTTGAGGTGTTTTACTGTATTATAGGTGGAAAAAGGGATCAAAAGTGCAAAGTTAGAGAAAAAGTGCAACTTGTGTATGAATGCTGAAAAATGCACGTACAACTTGTGTAATTATTTTGTATTCATGTGGAGCTCTGAATTGAATGTGTGATATATAGTTCGAAATCCACTGAAAAGAGGATCGTTTTGGCGTAAAGAACATCTCAATTGGATTCCAAACGAGGAAATTATGAACAAAATGATGACGACGCGCAGGCTGTGCCAAACAGAATGGCTGTGCTACATTGCATGACTTGTTATACCTTCAAATCTTGTATTTTCTGAGAGTTCTTGATAGTGATAGAAATCCATGGAAGAGATGATCGTGTGAGTGCAAGAATCACTCAAATCGGAGTCCGGATGTGGAAGTTATACGCAAAACAGTGAGACGGTGCAAGTGTGATTCGACCACGACAGTTTGGTTCGACCATCTATTTTGGTCGAGCCCTGGTCGAATCACATGCCTGAAGTGCGAAAAATCATCGATTTCAATTCGACCATGGTTCGACCAAGCCCTAGGTCGAACCACATGCCTGGGACGCGTTCGGATCCGATTTTTACACCCCAAGTGCGTGTTTTTGTATATTTTCCAAGAAAAAGTTCATCCAATGTCCATAAGGAGAGCTTACAAGTATAAAAGAGGATGTAGATCACACCAAGAGAATTGGATTGGAGAACAACACAATTATTCTATACCCCACAAGGGGGGATCACCCCTCAACCATCATCCACATCCTTTCCTCCATCCATCTATCACTTTGAAGATTCGTGTGTGGAATCAAGAGGAGAACCAAGAGGAGGATTCAAGACGAAGAAGGACGCGACAAACCACCCACATCTAGGGTTTTCTTTATTTTCTAATTTATCTTGTATTTTCTGGACATATGGATAAGATCTATCCAACCCCCATTATTGTTATTCGCAATATCATGGGCTAGAACTGTTTTGGTAGATCTAGGGTTTTGAAGGTTTTTACAAATTAATTGAACTTTCGTGTATATACTCCATATAATACTACTTGTGGATTTACTTTATATAAAAATTTGTATTTTTAATCCATATTCAAAGTCGTTTTGTGCATCATTAACTGTTGAATAGAGTCTGAATGTTCATCTTAGTTATTGATTGAGCGCGTTCACTGTTGAACAAGATTCCATGTTATGATTCTAAGTGAGGGTACTCCAAAACTTCACTAGAACTATCTTATATAAATACTTATTAATTGAATTGAATTCCGATTAATAAGTAGGATAAAGAAGATAATTGCATAGTACATATATAGGGAGATCATATCGGGTTAGAGTACCAATCCTAAGGGGAAATAATTGATACTGATAGTAATTAGAAAGGGGGTGAAATTATATATCTTGCTCCAAGGTTATTCACACGTGTTACACGCATATTTACTTATGTCTATAGAGTAGATTTGCATGGTTTAGTGATGCGTCCATATTCCACAAGGCAGAGTAGGACATTTATACACGAATAGGAATTTGATGAGTGAAACTGAATTACCTTAGAGCTACCTATTCTCCAATCTTGAGACACTTTCGTATTCTTGCAGTGTTTTATTTTATTTGTTATTTTATATTATTTGTTAGTAGATTAATAATTCAAACCTCAAACTTTCTTTCGTCTTAATTAATTTAGTTAATAATTAAATTGATGATACGCCATCCTCTGGATTCGATAATCAATTGGTCGCTTGCTTAAGCTGCAACTAATATCCTTAATACTTGGGGATTAATTTTGTGTGCAAAAAAATGCGGATCAGGTATAAGGAAGTAGAAATAAAGCAAAAAGAGACAGATCTTGCTATTAGTCAATTGAATGCTACAGTTGGTAAGTTGCAACAGCAAGGAAAATTTTCTGCTCAGACTGAGTTTTATTCAAAAGAACATCAATGCTATGTTATTTCATTGAAGAGTGGTATGCAGTACGAGGGACCAAGAATGCTAGATACTGATACAAAGTACAATGGAGATTGGTCCGGGGGCATGCTCGACTGAAACCGTGCGCACCCGCACGCCACCGAGTGGATGTCGGGTGATATCCGTGCAAGGTCATTCACTATTAGGCAAGGAAAAATGGATGAAGGAAGCATACCCGGGCACTAATGTGTGAGCACACACGGTGCCGAGTGGCTTTCGGATGAACGACATGCAGAATGGTCCACAGCCGAGCATGGGATTGAGGCACTTGATGGGTACAGTGCAACCACACACAAGGCCGTGCCAACACAATGGAGAAAAGAAAGGCCATCTGGGCACGACAACTACCATGCGAGCCAATATGATGGCAAGCAGCACCAATTGTGTCACATGGTGGTGTGCATGGCACCTTACACGACTCTTGGCATGTTCACACGCCGATCACTCGGCCTCTACTGTGTGATCATGATTCTGCTTCAGTTGACTTTGCTCCTCATCATACTGATACTGCAGGTTTCTAAAGTGATATTGAGCAGCCTATTGTCATTGAGAAGAAGTGGGAAAGAGCTAAGAGAGAAAGGAACAAAAAGGATGAACTTGAGAGAAAAAGTTTAGGGATTCCAAAGATGAAATATCCTATTCCTTTTCCCTCTAGACAGTTGAAGAAGGGTCTTGATGAAAAGTTTCAGAAGTTCGTAAATATCTTCAAACAGATCCAGATCAACATGCCCTTTGCTGAAGCACTTGAGCATATGCCATACTAAATGAAGTTTCTGAAGGATATCATGTCTAAAAGCGGAGTTTAGTGGACAAAGAGACAGTGAATTTGACTAAGGAGTGTAGTACCATCATTCAGAGAAAGTTGCTAGCCAAGGTAAAAGATCCGGGTAAGTTCACCATCCCAGTGCAGATTGGAAAAAGAATGACACTTGTAAAGCTTTGTGTGACTTGGGGGCTAGTGTAAATATTATGCCCATAAGTGTGTTCAAGAGTCTTGGTTTTAGGGAGTTGAAGCCTATTCGGTCACACTGTATCTAGCTGATCAGTCTATTACGCACCGTAGAGGAGTTATTGAGGATGTACTTGTAAAGGTGGATAAAATCTTCTTCCCTGTTGATTTCCTGGTGCTTGATATGGAAAAGGACAGCAATGTGCCTCTGATTTTAGGTAGACCGTTCCTAGCCACTGCTAGAGCTATGATTGATGTTGACAATGGGAAGTTGAAGCTTAGAGTAGGGGACGAGGAGATCGTGTTCTAAGTTGATACTTTGAAGCATCATTCTGAAGAGTCCAGCTGCAATTCCATTGATATGTTGATGAGGAGAGTGTAGAGGAGAAGCTGCCACTGATGCTATCTATGGATCAATTGAAAACCTGCATCAGCAAAAGTCCTTCTTTATCTACCCTTGCTACTAATGTTGAATTTGATTTTCATCTGATATTTTATCTAATGAACTAACATATTGTTTAAGTCCTGTGAATGTTTGTAGGAATGATAGAAGAGAGGTGTCATGGATTGAAGGAGGAACATGGACTCAAATTCCACCAGTTCCTCCGGATATATGTGGCTCTTATTTGTCTGATCTTGATGTTGATAGGAAGGAAGCATATAAAGATAGAGATCCAGATAAGTTGACCCTTGAGAGTAAGAAGGGAGAGATGGTTTGGATGGATCGAAAGATGGCAAAACAACACTTCAAAGTGAAGATGAAAGATAAAGAAGAAGTGTTGATGCATGAGTCTGAACATCTCTGAGTCTACATTCCGTCGAGCTCCTCGACGTTAAATAAGATAGCTTGGTGGGAGGCAACCCACCATTTTATTTCTTTTATTTTGTTTTGTTTGTTGTGTCTTGTGCTAGGTGAATTATACTCAAGGTGTGTGCTTACACTTAAGGTAATAAAATCCTTTTAAACTTAGATTCAACTCACGTTTTCATCTATGTTTGGGGGGGTGTGATGTTCTTCCCTTGTTCCATCCGCACCCAAGTATGTTTACTTCGCATTGTTTTAGTGTCTGTGTGCTTGGAGGTCGATTTTTTTAGAATTTTCAAATTTTATTCGATCTTTCAAATTTTTTTTGCGACTATCCAGGTGTCTTATGTGTTTTAGTTTGTTTTTGTGTGTCCTTTGGTACTCTGTCATTGATTTTTATCTTTTTGATATTTTATCTCTCCTGTAATGATGAGTTTTGTGTTGAGCTTTATTGATTGAGAAGTAGCAAAGTGAGTTCTATCCGAGGCCTAAGCCTAACTGAGTTAGATTACTTGAGGAACTTGCAAGATATGAAGGAGATTAAATCATGTTACTTCGTTCCTTATTTTAAATTTTTCTGTGAGTTTTGAATTCTTATGAGTGAGGAGCATGAGTTTAAATTCTATAACCTGAATTTAATGGGGATCTTTGAGCTAATAATTTCTGCCTAAGATGTTGATTATTATTGATAAGGGGAACATGCTTTAATTCTTAAGTACTTGAAATTCTTGATGTGCTTGTTATGATGTATGCGTAGCCTTAAAGAGTGCTCGTTCATACTATGAAAAAGCCAAGTGAGATTTGAGCCTATAAATCATGTTACATGATGCATGATATTTTTATTCTTGAGCGTATCGTTCTTGTGCATGTATTTTAGAACTTGCCTTGAGTCTCCTTGAATATTCGAGAATAGTCTAGTGAATTATTAAAATGATATTAGACCATCTTTGATTTTAGCCCATTTTTTTCATATACTTTACCTGAATTCATTTAATCCTTAGTCAGCCCATTGAGCCTTTTTAAATCCATTCTTTTGATAGCCAATAAAGTTTAATTGAAGAGAGTGGTGAATTGAGAGTCGATAAGAATGATGAAGGGAGAATCATAAGGATAAAAAGGAAAATTCCTTGGGAGTAGTGCTTAAATCTAGTACTCCACAGAAACAAACACTCTAGGGTAGTGCTTAAATCTAGTACCCTATGGAGGATGCGAGAGGTAGTGCCCGAGACTGGTACCTCGAGAAAATGAAGAGGGTGAGGAAAGAAAAATGATGGAGTTGAAAAGTGAGAGTTAAAAGAAGTGAAAAGGTTATTCTTGAAGAAATAAATAAATAGTTTGGAGTTGAGGAGGAGTTGTGCTTGAAAAGAAAGTGATTAGGAAGAATAAAGATCAAGAGAGAACGCATGCTTGATTGACCCGAGTTTTGAGTCACTTATCCATATATTAATTTCCTACCTTGTCCAAAGAGCCTACGTTACAACTAAATAAAGTCCTTCTTTATTCATGATTTACTAGCTACAATTAAAAGGAGAGTTGAGACAATAGGCAGGCTTATGGTTACGCATGCACTTGAATTGAAATTGAGAGACATATATATAACCCACCAGGTGTACACTTTATACACCATGAGCATGAGAGTTACACTATATAGAACCTATGAGCATAGGAGAATTGAGCACATGAATTGGTCTAGTAAGTAACTTAACTTGCATGTTTTGAATGAATTGATACTTTTGAATTTGAAGTTATGTGAATCAAGTTGAGATTGATTACATATTTTGAAGGCTTAATTGATATATTGATCTTTCCTTGGGACATGACTTTCCATCTCATTATTCTATTGGTTTGTTGTTTTGCTGTTTGAGGACGAACAACAACTTAAGTTTGGGGGTTTGATGAGAGTGGAAATTCATGTATTTTTGGGTCCAATTTGATACCTCTTTGAGTGTATAATTGATATTATATGCATAAATCTTATTACTTCTAATTATTATTGACTAAAAGGTGCATGAGAGGTATTTTTTGTGTTTGATAGGAAAAAAAGATCAGGAATGCAAAGTTGGAACGAAGGATGAATTTGTGCTATTTGCAAACAAACAGACATCCACTTTCCATAATTTTTCTGTATTTGTGAGGAAGTGAAAATGGATCATATAATATATGGTTGAAAAGCTACGAAAGAGAAGATCATTTTGGCTTAAGAAACACCTCAATCTGATTTCAGATGAGAAAATTATGATCAAAACGATGACATCGCGCAAACTGTTCCTGCTCAGCACGATTGTGCGACTTTGCATGACTTTTTACACCTTCAAATATTGGAATTTTTATGATTTCTTTACATTAATAGAACGCCTAATACGCCACACATCACAGAACCCTACCTTCACTATATCCTTCTATCCATCCACCAGAGAGACGATCGGAGTTGCTACTTGGATCGAAGATGGAGATTCCGACGGAGGTCGTGATTGAAGAATCGGAGTCCTAAAAAAGGGTTCTTTATTATTCAGTTATTTATCTTTGTTATTTTAGTACAATGGCTAGGGTTTATTACATCTTTGTGATTTGCCCTTTTAAATCCATGGGCTAAGCTTCTTTGTTGGTAATGTTAGGGCGCTAAGACAGATTTGACTATGTGATTTTATTGCCCTAGATTTGGATTTATTATTCTGCAGATTGTTTATTTCCTTATTGAATAGGATATTTTGAGACTTTATATTATTGTGTTTTTGGGTTTTGATTCCTTTAATTATTCTTGACGGTATCATGGATTGATAGTTAATAGGATTATCCATTTCTGCATAATAATTGTGGTTTCCTGTGACAGTCTTAGGGGATTGGCCTATAATACCTAAGAGTGTTAGGCAATAAATTTGAAATATTAATTGCTTGGTAAAATATCATCATTAGGTAATTGGTAAGGAGACAAAATGGGTTAGTAATCGCGTACCTAAGAAGGGAAGTCTAGTGCTCTAGCGTTTAATGGAATTTAGCACGAAGTACCTATAGAGGGAGAGATAATTAATTCCTTATTGATCCTAGGATTTTCAGCTCATTATAGGTGTTAGATCCTACCCAATCAAGGTGATTTAACTAGGCTTATCCTTCCAACCCCCCCCCCCCCATATTTGTCTTGCAATTTAATTATTATCATTAATAAAATTATTTGTTAAATTTATAACTATTTCGTGGGAACAATATTCACTTGGTCACACGCACTACAATCAATCACTTATACTTGAGGGTGAAAGAAAATAGCGATCATGGACTAAAGCAAGCTTCAAGATCTTGGAACATCCATTTTGATGAGAAAATCCAGTGATATGGATTTATTCAATGCACGAATGTGTCTTGTGTATTGAAAAGAGTGACGGAAACGTGGTGGTATTTCTTGTACTATACGTAGATGTATCTTGCTAATTGGAGACAGTGAAAGAGTATTGTCGGGCGTTTGGGTATGGTTGATAAAGCAATATGAAATGAAGGACTTAAAAGAAACGAAGTATATCCTTGCGATCATGGTGATCACAAGATAGGATGTTGTGCTTATCTTGAGCTTCATGAAATGATACAATCCTTACTCGTTTTAGCAAGTGAATTTATCTAAGGAAATGTGTCTTGAGACACAAAAGAAGATGAAGGTGATTCCTTATGCTTCGGCGAATAAGGAAACTTAATCTAAGGAATGCTATGCATGAGATTGGATATCTGTTTTGCTAAACGCATGAACAGTAGGTATCGAGGTAGCCCGAAACAAAAATGTTGAACTGTGGTAAGATATATACTTATGTACCTGAAAAGGACCAGAAATTATATGTGGACTTATTGGACATATTCATTGTTTCTTATTGGTTACGTAGATTCGGATTTTTCAAATCAGATAGGGACAGCATTTTAATTTAATCTTAGTTTGATTTTTGAATAAAGCAACTTGAAATTATGTCCTAGAAATTTAGTCCTAGTCGACAATGACTATTTTCTTGGTAAGTAAGTGATGCTTAGGATTAAATTTTGTACTTAGTTTATGTTTTATATTTTGAATAAATGATTAAATTAAGGGAAGAGTTATATTGTTGGGTTTGCTTGATTGAAAAACTTGGCTAGAATTGCATTGCATTAGTTCTTTATATTCTTAAGCCTTGAGAATGCATACAAAGTGTTTGATAAAATGCCGAGGAGAAATTTTTTGTTTTCTTATGCTTCAATGTGACTTGAATTGATGAGTGGTTGTTCATTAGAGAAGGTGTGGTGTATTGATATATGAATTTGGTTCAATTGTTGAAAGAATGAAGATGAACTAAAGCAAGAATCATGAGTCTTAGAAGTTGAAATTTCTTTGCATCCAAAGTGTTCGCTGAAATGCTTGAATGAAATATTTTTATTAATTTGTGCACCTTATCTCCTAAAACAACATTGGAATACTAAGGGAAGTCATTTCATGTGTTAGTTGAGTGCATACTCTTGAGAAATTTATTGTTAGAATAAATGAAGTTGAAGTTATGAAGCAAAATATATGCTCCAATTAATACGCCATTGTGGGTTGAAAAGTTTAAACATGCCTTGTTAATTTTGTTCACTCTTGCTACTTCCAAAGGAGATTTTTAAACTTTAAAGCTTAACTTGACTTTGTTTTGATTTTTATCATTTTCGTGGTTTGTTATTTATTTCTCTTGTTTGTTTTTGTTCTTGTTGGAATTTGGACTAATTGAATTGATGCTTGTAAATTAGGAACTTGAAGGGAGTTAGGAGCTTTAACTCTTAGTAAATTGAAACAAGATCCTTTTAGTTTGCTCAAATAGGAGATAAATGATATGCAATAATATTTGAAAGTTTCAAACAAATGCCTAGTGAGAGTTGAGTCAAACCATCCATTAAATGGTATTAATTCATTCTTGAGAGGAAATTGATCATCATAAGAAAAACTAGAACTTTCTTGTTGACTCTTCTTAAAGATTAATTGACAAAGCACTCAAGATATGATAAGAGGCCATTCTTTTATTATTAAAACCTAGAGCCACATGCATATTTTTCCTACCTTTTAACATATTCCATTGTTAGCCAATTTGAGCCATTAAAGCCTATATTTTTTACAAGCACATTATCTAGCCAAATACCACTTAAGCTAAGAAAGAACCCAATGTATGTAGATTGACTAGAGAAAACGTAGCTAGACAATAAGAAGAGCAAGAAAAGAAAAGGAAGAAGGAAAAAATGGAGTAAAAGAAGAATGTGAAATATTGCGAAAAATATAAAAAGCAAAGGGGATGTAAAAAAGTACATGAAAAGAAAAAAAAAAGAAATTTTGAAAGAGCTTGGATAGTTATTGTGATATCCTATTCATGAGAAAAGCTCAAGGATATCGTGGTATACATTGAAAGAGGAAGTTGAAAAAGTTTTCAAAAGTATGACAAGAATGATGAGGAAGAGGTAAAAAGTGAGAAATGGAGGATTTCAAAGTTTTCAATAGGATATTTTCATACATTTTAGTCACTTTTATCTTATATTTATTATTCCCTAACCAAAGAGCCTTACATTACATCCTAATAAAAGACCTCTTTGATCTTTTGTGTGAATTAATTGAGTCTTGATGAGTGAGTCGACTTGCAAGCTTATGGTGATTCGAATGTGATTGATTGTTGAGCGTAAATTACTCACACCTTTATGAGAGTTGAGCTATACATAGTCCTTGTGAGGTTTGTTAATGAAGAGTGTTAATGTATTGAGTTTTCCCATCTTTGAGCAAGTTAAAGTTTCTTTGTGTAGATTGCTTTGTGGATAAGAGTTCTAAATTGCCATTATCGTCTTTGATTTATAGGTGGAGATTTGATTATTCTATATTCTGGTGTTTAACTTAGGTGAATTACACTCCAATTGTTCTTTCATTTTTCGTTGTTCGAGGATGAACAACAGCTTAAGTTTGGGGGTTTGATTGCCTTGAAATTCACCTAATTTTGTTGCATGTTTTACGTGATTTTTCTCGTATTTTATGTTTCGTTTCTTGTCTTATTTCTCGTATTTTATTATTTTTTATTTTATTTTATTTTTGTGTTTTCGTTGCAGGAATAGGTGGCATCGGATGTGGGGAAGAAAGATGAATAAGTGAAGAAAAATAGAATTAACACGGCCAACAGAGATTACACGGTCATCCTTGGCCGTGTTGATGAAGCAGGCTACATACAGTAAAAACATGGCCTCATTGTGGCCGCGTTTGATCTCTTGGCCATGTGAATACTTGTGATATGAAATTTAAGAGAGAGCATCACTCCAGCCGAAAACAGAGCCCCATTCCAACACACACATCACCTACTCTTTTACTTATTTTTCACCTTCAATTTGGATCCATCTTTATCCCTTCCATTTTTAGTGTTGAAGAACTCGAGAACTCAAGAGCTAGAGGTGGAGATCAAGATGAATAGTAGATTCTCTTCAAGAAATTGATAGGGAAGAATTTATTCCTTTTGTATTTTTTTTATCTTACTCTATGGGCATTTGTAATGAATCATTTATGTGTTTTGTTACCATTTCATGTTAGACTAATCACTCTAGTGAGATTAGGGATATGAAGAGCACATTAAATTTATATTATCATGTGAATTAAATTGATTTTTTACTTAATTAATGTTGGTTTCTACTAGTAATGCCCCCCGTGCGATGCACGATTATTGAAGAAAATATAAATTTATTCGTTCTAATAAGTGATATTCAATTGAGGAATAAAATTGAGATTTTTGGATTTAAAAATATAATAAATAATGATATATACTATTTATTTTAGATTTTTGATATGGTAGATTTTAAATTATGTCAAATTTTTGTATTAGAATATATAAATTATAAAAAAAAAGAGGAGAGATAAATAGACAATGAATATTAAATGAGGAGATATTATAGAGGGTGAATATATTGATGGTTGTAAGACCACTTTTCATTTATACTATAAATTTATACATTTATGTAAAAATTATTTGGTGAAATAGTAGTATAGTAGTAAGGAATGTAATAAGGAAAATTAATGAATATTATTTATATAAAAATTATTTGGTAAATAATATGAATGATTATCATATCCAATTTTTAATTTTCTTCTTCTTGAATATTATTACACCATTATTTTGGAATTTATGTAAATCAAATAAGTGATTTTTTTTCCTCTTTCAATAATATATATTTTGTGTTTTCTTCTATATACATTTAAAAAATAATAATTTTATACATATTTTTTTAAATAAATTGAATCATCAATTATACAATGTCCACATTACCACGAAATATTCATGAGATAAAAGTTCAAAATTTTTTATTACTCCTAAATATATAACATTGTAAATAATATAATTGTGATATGCAAATTTTACATTATACATACTTGTGGATACTTTGTTAATAAAGTATATGAACTTAGAAACTCCTCCCACATAATTTTATTTTTAATATATTAATAAATTAATAATACAATATATAGTAGTATAAATCTATGCATTATATAATTCAAAATTCTATATAAAGTTCAATAATACAATATCTTTAAATATGTCTCTAAATGTATAAAAATAATAGAAAATTAGTAAAAGTCATATAATTCTTTCCTCATTTATTTCGGTGTTCACAAATTAAATTATTTACTCTCCCGACTCCACTTTCCACATCTGCAGATGGAGGTTATTCCTTGCCATATTTCCAAATCTTTTCTCATTTTCTTTGTAAAATTCTCATTTTATTTGAAAAAGCCACTCAAGATTCTAATCCAATCTTTTTTCTCTATAATATAGAAATGGAGAAAAAAATATTGACAACATATAATCGTTTAACGCTTTTTGGACTCTCTGACTCCACTTTCCACATCTGCAGATAATATTTGTTGTCTGTTAATTTCTTTTTCTCCCTAACCGGTCATATATATAAGCAAATCTTAATTTTTTGTGAAAATTCACGTATATCGAGATATATAATAAAAATACTACTTTCCTAAAAGATCACTCTCTTTAATATTTTTTTTTCTTGTTTTTGGCGGTAATTTTTATGCAAGGTTCTATTGTACTTTTATGTATATATAGATATAGATTATTGTTATTATTATTATTATTATTATAAAATATTTACTCCATGTCTTCAACTTAATTTTAACGACAACTTTTTCGATAAACTTTATTTATTTTACTTTTATAAATACGCGTTGCACAAATATTCACATAAAAAAATGTTTTCGATAAATTTTCATTTTTTGTTTTGCAAGTATATTAAAATTACATCAATACAATATAACATAAAATATAAGAATAAAATAGTAATTTGAATTAATACAATTAAAATCTAATTAGTAAATATAATATATACCGAATGGTAAGTATTAGTACTATACGCACAATAAACTTTGATGGATTTATTTGACATGGGAAATGTGAATAAAAATTTCAGATGCACTTGCCTTGTATTATAAATTTTATATTTTTTTCTTTTCATCCAATTTATAATAGATTTCACCATAAAAAGGAATTATTGTGTTCTTAACTTGTAAATCAACTGTCTTTGTAGCCACGTGAAGATTGATAACCCAATTTTGCAAGCCCAATTCATTTAATTATCAACTGGTCCATCTACACTCTCACCATTTCTAGATTAATTCAGAGCCCAAATGGATTAAAAATAAAGCCCATCAACTCAAATTGATGAATTAGTGTGAGAAAGTTTCATCTTCTACAATCAAAAGGCCGAACAAAAAATTCAACTCATAACCAATTCACCTAAGTCCCGTGCTTGTGCCCTCTCGTTTCTTCATTTTCTCTAAGATTGTATTACCCTTTTCCAACATCGCAACCTAGTTCGGAGATAGATAAAAAGTGCCAAGTCGAGTATTGTGTGGTCGAAGTCACACCCAGATCCACAAGTAGATCTAGTTTAGAAGTCCAGATCTGCTAACTTTTTTTAAGGTAATTCTCATTTAGATTTTATACTCTTTATGTTGGCATTACGGTGTCATTTGTATACTTCTGTCAAAATAATATTGTGGATTTATAAAAGTATGGTATCTTGTATGTGTTGTGTCGATATCCATAGGGAGAATGATTGTGGGCTCAAATCAAAATAGAGTCTCGTTTGGGGTGTATCGCGTCTTAGATCTAGGGTGCTTTGCTCTTCCATTTATCCATTTTAGGTAAATCTCATATTAGAGTTTATACTCTAGATCTTTTTGTTGGGATTAATGGTTTTTTTAAAAGCAATATACTGGGATATGTAGAAAGTGATTTCTTGTGTGTTTTGTAGTGATATCTCATGCATGTTTCTTCGGAATATGTTGATTTTCGTATCTACTTGTATAAGATAGATTTGTTCTGTCTTTCATTTTCATCGCTAATCAGCGCTCACTTTATTATAATTCTATAGTTTGATCTTTATTGTTGTCTGGATCTACTTGTAGATTATACATGATTTAGTTCTCTTGTATATGAGTTTTTAAATTGACCTTTTTCCAGTATAATACAAAATTTTAGTCATCTATTATTGACTCTTTCGTTTATGAACTTTTGTACTTACCTAACTGCAGAAAGTGTATTGGTGCAAACTCAATTTAGACATAGAAGCTAAAAAGTTACTTCATTATTAAACTATTGAAACTATTTTGAGTTAATTTTATATACAAATGTTAATTGATTAATGTGTTTAATCAATGATGTATGTAAACTTAAACTTTTTTTATAAAGATCTGTATTTTTGTTTTGGGGGGGAGGGGGGTCAAACTCTTTTATTCCTTATTTTCAATATGAAAATGAGAGCGGGTTTTAACCTCTCTAATTATACTGAGAGGTATTCTTTTCTACCACCGATTTAGCATATTCATTTTCTTTGATAGATAACCATCTCCATAAGCTTCTCTGGTCCATCCTTTTTATTTTTCTTTGTTGTGTTATGCAATATCATGCAACTTAACTTATCAAGTTCTTCAAAAGATACTACATTAGATGCAATATCCATCCATACATGAAGAACTTGTGTTATTAAACCAAAACTGACAATTTGTGTATATTAGACATGACATTTCAAGCAGATTAGCACGCCTCTTTCACTGCTCCCTGGCACAACAGAGATATTTAGCAGCTGGAGTATTCTTTCATTGCAACAAAGCTCAAGGTGAATTATATCACTGAGCTTAGATTATACTCAAGATGAAGAAACATTTTGATAATGTGAAATTTTCTATCAAATAAAGAAACTCTTATTTATTGCAGTGGAATAGGTACATGTACGATTACATTATCTATGTGGTATTGATAATCCGTGTGCTAGGGAAAACCACCTATAATAGTGATTTTAGAGTTGTCTATAGAATGTAATCCATTTCAATGTACCAAAGGTCTAAATAATTAGAATAGTCATGTAGGTGTTGACTGAGACTGTAAATTCAACCAATCAACCTAATTTTTTTTTTCATGTCAGATTTTTTAGTACTTCTAATTTTCTGAAACACTCAAACAAATAGTGTTATTATATGAAAAAGTTGTACAAATTTTAATCTTTATGTATAAAAGAAAATAATCTCCCCTTATTTTGGGCGGGAAACTCATTATCCTACTTTTATATGTATATAGATTCATGGGTTTTAATTTTTTTGATGTTGTGATGACATGATTTGTTATTCATGAATAATCATTGGTTTAATGGATTGTTGATCAATGAATGATTTGTGATAATTAAATGTTATCATAATGTTCAAGTGTATATTGCTTGGAGTGAGACGGAGACAAACCTCTTAAGTATTAGAAAGGCATGAATAGACATCGAGTTTAGGTTTGACCGAGAAGATATTTGAACTCGATGAGGGGAATCAATTCATTCGTTAGTTCTAGTACACAAAAAGGGAGAGTTAATTCTAATTAGTACCTTCTAATGGAGAATTTGGAATTAATTAGTACGTAGATGGAAAAGGTTAATGTTGGACTTTGATCTTAAGTGCTTTTGAGAGTCTCTAGTGGATCAACATCCTTTGTAACCCGAAAGGGAGCTTAGGATATCTACATCAATTGAGTTGAATTCCATTTGCATGATAATATGAATTGAGTGTACTTGGATGTTTCTAATCTTATCTTTTTCCATACTTGAACTTTAGCACCTATTCTCTTTTATATTTTAATTATTTTTACTTGTCATTTCTCTTACTTGTTATTTTGTTTACTTTCTACTTGCTTTAATTGTTAATTTCAAGATCAAACTAAAAATCCGTATCATCTTTACAAAAGTGACATAAACATGAGCTCATGTATTTATTAGTCCCAACTTAAACTCCTTCAGATTCGATAATTTTATTCCTTGGTTTATATATCTATAATAATGAATGAGTATTCTTGCTCGTGAGTATAAAAATATTCAAACAACATTATTCGATCTGTGCATTTTGACGTGTCCTGCAAGTAAAGCAATTGCAAGTAAAACTGCCCCTGAAAATTCATTGGGAGGATTCTCAAGAAATGCCGCTTTGCTTGAACTGCTTCAGCTGTGTACCCTTTAAACCCTTCTTTATCTTGGCTATCACTGACATGTCACAGTGATCTGCCATCCTCGCAAAGTGCCGATCTGGATGACTAACTAGAGCAATGGTCAGACCACCTGCAATACGTCATATGTATAATGCCTTTATGATCGTATCTATGTGAATATCATTCTTACTAAAATTGCAATTACCCATGCAATAGGCCATTAAAACACATATTTCACCAGAACACTTCTAATCTGATTATTACTTAACAGATGCATGCAGTTATCAACTTTCCCTAGCATTACGGTGAACTGTAATGACAATTCTCATGTACTTTTTGACAATTACTCATAAATTCAGATTTATAATCCACACTCAGCTTTCACTTGAATTACATGGACATGTATCACAACTGCCTACCGAAATTTATAACAATTCATCACATATTAACATCTACGATCTACACCATCCAGATATGCTATGGTTGTAAAATATTATGGCTAGTTAAGTGTACTGGGTGGAACAAACACCTTGAAAATCTTTCTTTGTTCCGTTTATCATTTAAAAATCAACATTCTTTACTCAGGTCGCCTATAAAATTATCTTTCTAAACCAACAACGAAATAATATAAAGACTATAAAGACATGTATTACCTGTATAACTATGACGTCGAGAGATTGAACAACTCCTGCCGTCTCTAACTTTCGGAGTCGCGGCTCGTACTCGATGGCCAGTTGGCCACCACAGGGATGTACTCTGCTTCCTTCTCCGACAACACCATCTTTTTTGAAATAAAATCAGCCGAGTGGATTGCTTCTTTGCGGCTCTTGACTTTTCAAATTTGGGAGGAGATTTCTTCTTCGATGATCTTCAAATGTTCGAAATATTTAAGGATTTAGAGTTTATGCTCTTGACATTTCAATTAAGGGTTTGTTTTCCCCCATTTATGCAATCCGGATCAATGGGTATATACCAAGGCAAATCGATTTGCCAAATTAAATTAACTGCCAGGCCTGATAAAAGGACATCATGGTCATTTCTTCTATTAAAAAGCTATTTGGTTGGGTTTCTTGGAGGCATACAACCACTTGCTTACTATTCCCATTTTACACTACAAAAAAATTACAAACACTAAAATTTGAGGAGTAATATTTTTTAGGGCTTGACTATTTACGTTATAATAATTAGTTATCACTTTTACTATAAAATATTATCACTTGATTTATACTACAAAGTATTCATGTACATTATCATCACTTTTTATGGATTGAATATAACTTTTTATTAATGATATTATCACTTTTTATCTATGCCACGCAAGCTATAAATACTAAAATAAACATTATATCCTAAACAAGTCTAAGCCTATTTTTTATTAAAAAGTAGTATAATAATTTAAGGTAACAAGATAACAAGGTTTACACAACTTTTATCCTATTTTTAATTCTGAAAAAAGAATAAAAATTGCACACCGTGCCAAACTCATGCTCTATTACTTTCACGGTCGGATTTGGTTTTACGAAGATTTTACCAAATAAATCAAAACAAATGGGACATTGTAAATTGGGATTAGGGTTCCTCTCACCGTGACCTTCTCTCTCTTCTCAAATCCTCTCTTCACACGTCCTCTCTCACCGTAACCTTAATTATCTGTGATTTACTCTTCTGGATCAAGTTCAATTCAAACAAATTCATCCTACCGAAGTGCCTCATATACTGCAGGTGATTTCGACGTCCCGTGGTCTCTCCGAGCTGCCCCCTCTTTGCGCTGACAGAAAATCCATTGGTAATCCTTTTTTTTTTCCTGTTTTTTCCAATTCTCATCTCTTGGTGTGATTGTGGAGTTGATAAGTTTTAGTGATGAACTATTTGTTTGTGCAGCTGCTCTGCTGTTCTTCTTTAGACTGATTTGTCGTTTCTGCGTCTGATTTCTACTGGTCCCGCTCCAAGTTAATTTTTGCAGGAGTTGGAACGGTCGATCATCTCTTTTTGGTATGTTGAAGGTGTTTCTGTTCTTGTGTTTCTTCTTTTCAAGCTCCATTTTGGAGGGTTTTGGAAATTGTTTCTGATAATGTTATTTGTATCATTGCATTCTTGAATTTCAGCTGCTTTTCTATTTAGTCTTAATTATCGTTGTCAAAGTTTTTTGGAATTTTATGATTATATTTGGTGAGTATGAGAATTATTATGTATTTGGGGACTTCTTTTAGAACTGAGTGTTGCTAATGGATATGAAAGCTTTTCAGCTTTGTATGTAATGCTGCTCATTTAATGAACAGCATTCGATTAATCTTAGCTTGTTTGTCAACCAGAGCATAATTGATTTGATTAATAGGCTTAGAGATATGAGTTAAAATTATTAGATAAATATATCAAATTGTTGATGACTTTGATTTAGCCTTAAAATACCAAGTCTAAAAGTTCATCATACCTTTTAAAATGATGCTCAAACTTGAAAGTGATTAATTTAAAGAATGTTTGGGCGGCTTTTGGTTGTTAGGGAGAAGATTGGACGGTACAGGTATTTCAATATGTTTATCATTAAGAAATTTTGTAGAGCTGAAACTTGAAAAGCTACTTGACATTTTATTGAGTGGTTATTATACCCTGCACCAAGACTCAATTATGCATGTGAACATGATTGTGGATCTTGAGCTCTTGGAGGCTGGAGCTTATTCTTGTTGTCTCTACACTTTTTGTTGGATAGGCCCTGCAACATTAAGTTATAGTTTGTCCTTAGTGCTCAGGAGAACACTCATGTGAGGACGGACATCATATGCTAAAAGTCTCTTCGAGCTACCTTGATCAAAATTGGAGTGACTTATAGAGATGCAGAAACAGTAAATAAAATATACAAAAGACACAAGAAAATAATCCCTCGAGATGGCCACGGAGAATGGATTCTCCGCCACAAGCCGGAAGGCTGCACTCCTTCAAAAGAAGGCCACAGAGATTAACTCTGCTACAAACCAATAAAGTTGTAAAATAGATACTTCTTATTGATGATCTCCCTAGAATAACATACGGTATTTAAATAGGTTCGAGGCCACAATCACAACCCTAACCCTAATTACTAATATGGTAGGAATATAAAATAGCAGAAATAGAAAATAGGAATTTAGGAAATAGGAAATAAGGAAACTAAATAATCTAAACTTAGGAGATTATTGACTAGAAATAAAATACTAAAATAACTCTATCAGTGACATCCTCGTAGCGGCTTACATACTTTCAGTCAAATTCTCAATAAAAATTGCATTTTTGAATCATCCTTAATCTGATATAGGCAAACCTAAAACTAGCTTCAGTTATGATAATATATGAGATTATGAGAAGAAATTGACTAATACAGTTTCTGGAAAAATCTTTCTTTCTGCCTAACATTAGAATGCAGTTTCTGGAAAAATTCATATTCTAAGCATCTAAATGCTATTTCATAGAATCACAGATTTGAAGAAACCACAATCATCGAAGTTTATTGTAGAAGAGAGGACTTCTGCATTTTTTGTTTGAACATAATCTGAAAAGAATAATTAGATTAATGGACTCAGCAGAGATGGTGGGTGCCCGGAGAGATAGGGTTCGAGTAAAGAGGAAAACCTTAGAGGCGGTGTTGCAGCAATGCCATTTTGCCCTCCAACACCTTGCATCTGGAGATGATGATGACGACGAAGAAGATGATAAAGTTGATGGTCAAGTTGAGGTTTCCCAAGACTCTGCAGACATTTCCTCTCCACTCACTAGCTGCGATGCAGACACAACTGAGGTGAATGTTTTGGGCAATCTCTTATATGGGTATTTGCTTGTTTGCAATATTATGCCTTCTTTGTTGATATCTACTCCCTCCGTCCCCCAAAGTATTTCACACTTTCCTTTTTCATCCGTCCCTCAAAGTATTTCACACTTTACTTTTACTAAATTTGGTAAAAATACATTACAATAATACACACTTTTTACACACATCCCAATATAATACTTACTTTTTCACATCCCCCAACAACTTTACACACCTTTTTTATAACTTTTCACACCTTTTTCATTAAATCAACTAAAATATATATTCTCTTTCTTACTTTATACATAAAAATACAAAATTTTCTTAAACTTCGCGCACACCAATACGTGAAATACTTATTGGGACGAGGGAGTAAGTGTTATGCATTTATGAGGTAGACTTCGTTTATGTAACTTATGGTTCCACATCAATTGGTTGCTCTATCCTGCTAAATCTTGCTTCAAATTTACAATTATAATCTCTTAGAATAGCGGCTAACGACCGCATTAATAATTAATCTATAATACTTCTTTTCTCATATGCTAGAGAGATATGAGTCATCATCTTGCACGCTAAACCTCATTTTTTCTTTTGCAGTTTTATGGCCTCTTGAAATCTAGGGTTGAATGTGCTGATTTCCTCAAGAAATTAGAGAGTGCCCAGGCTTCTCTCCCTGTAAACATAGTTGGTATGACTTCTAATTAATGATGACTATAGAATTTATGAGTATATTGTGTATCTTCCTTCTTGGGGGCCGAAGAAAACTGTCAAAATGAAGTAGTTTCACCTGCTAGAGTATATTAATCATGTGGATTGCCCAAATTTACACACTATTTCCTGTAGATTCAGCAATCCTCTCTATGATGAATTGATGGAGAAAAACTGTTGATTGAACCTTGTTATATATTATAAAATGATTAAAACAATTTACCTTCCCTCTCAAGCAGTATTAGTACTGTTACCATTGTTTTTAATGTACTTAAGAATGCAGAGGAAAGCAGTTCCTGGGACATGGTCAGCGAAAATGACCTTTGGGAAGGTGGAAATGTTGAGTTTGAACCAGATGATTATGTTTTAGTTGGGCAAGAAGATATAATGGATAGTATAGCATCATTTATGGCTGCATACCTTTTGTCCCTCAAGCAAACCAAGGTGAGTACAGATTTCCTTTTGGCTTGCATATGTTTTATATTTAACAAGATTATTATTATATAACCTTGCAGTACTTGCTAAAACCTTGTTTCACTAATGTTTTGTTTCATTGGCCCACAACAATGTCAGACTTGTGATCCTTTACTATAATTGATTGAGAAGTTATTTAACTTCAATTTAATTACTGTCTGTATCTTTTTTTTTTTTTTGGGGTGGGGGGGTGGGGGGCAAGTCACTTCATTGAGCCATTTAGATATGATTGTATATTAAATATTCACGCTGATGTTTGTAATCCTTTATTTTCCAATCAATCATTCCCATTCTCGTTTTATCAGGGTTTCTGTCTTTATGCTTTTCTTTTTCTTGTTCCTATTAGTTTCCAGATATGATTCAAAACATGTTACCCTTGTCATTGAGAATTTATTAGGGCCACTTGATTTGAGTGATTATTGTTTATTCATGTTAACTCTTCCATGCTCTTACTTAATTTCTGCTTCTCCAGCCAAATCTGATCTTATTGATAGTTAACACTGATATGTGGACTTGATTTAGTAGTGAAAGTACTCCCTTTGTTCCGGAGAACCTTTCACTCTTTTCTCATTTGATTGTCTCGCAAAACCCTTCAAACTCTAATAAAGGAAATGACATCCCAATCCAGTAACCTCAAAATACGCATTAATTCCGAAATTGCTATTTCCACCTAACACACAAATATACGTTAACATTTTATTTATTACCCCAGAAGACTGAATTACTCCCAATAAGTCAATTAAGCAACTTTTCTTAAATAACGTCGAAAGTAAACGTGAAGGGTGGTTAGGACTACGGGAGTATTAAATTGATTACAAGGAAATATAATGCATATATCAAGGCATGTAGAGTCAAATTCATTGTGCTTCCTGATTTGTGTTTATGTTTTGTTCTACATGCTATGAAAGTCAGGAAATTGGACATGCTTAATAAATTTAAGTTGTAGTATGATAGAGATGCACACACTTGATAAATAAAATAAATAAAAGACAACAGAAAATAATCCCCTCCGCCACAAGCCCGAAGGCTGCACTTCTTCAAAGAAGGCCACAGAGATAACTCTGCCACAAACCAATTAAGGTTGCAAATAAATATTTCTTATTGATGACTTCCCTACGATAACACACGGTACTTAAATAGGCTGAATAGGCCGAAGGCCCACAATCATAACCCTAACCCTAATGACTAAAACAGCAGGAATATGAAATAAGAAATAAGGAAACTAAATAATCTAATTAAAGGAGATTATTGACTTAAATAAAATACTAAAATAACTCTCTATCATAGTATTTTTAAATAAGGATGATCATGTTGCTGTGGGATGATTGCTTTATTGAAAAAGATCTTTGTACTTCACTGTAGTAAGCTTTAGCTAGATTGGATAAAGTGGTCTTAGGAACCTATGAGCTAAACATCTTTGGGTGGCATGAAGTTAACTTTTTTTTTGGTTTCACCTTATGTAATACTCTCTCCGTCCCATAAAACCCGTCACACTTTTCTCATTTGTTTGTTCCACAACACCCTTCACACTCTAAAAAAGGAAATACCACCTTTAATCTAATAACCATAAAATACATTTAAATTTCAAAATTGTCACTCCATCTAACACACATATGACATAACATACTTTACACTTTATTTATTACCCAAAAATACTAAGATACCCCCAAAAGTCAATAAAATAACTTTTCTTAAATAATGTGGAACAATAAACATGAAGTGATGTTGTGGGACAGAGATAGTAGTGTTTCATATAGGTATGGTCATGGTATTGTGGGATAATTGCTTTATGACTATATATAAGTAATATGAAATAAATTCTGTACTTTATTCTAGTAAGCTTTAGCTGGCTTGAATACCATTCAGGTGGTTATAGAAATCTAAATTAAACTTGAAATCTTTGGTGGCACGATGATAGACCTTTTGTTCTACAATACTATGGACTTCTTGTTCTACATTCCTATGAGGATGCTCATGCATGATATGAGAATCCTTGTTTAGAATTCACGCTCTAGTCTCTACCCTTAGTTTGCTGATGGCATCCGCAAAATTTTCTTCCAAAATGATAAATTAATTACAATATGATGATGTGACACTTCCAGCCTTCAAAAAATTGGAAGTATGGTCTCTCTTTATTTTAGTACTTCTGTTGGTATAGTAATTACTGAAGACCTTTAATGTCCAAGGATAAGTCTAAGCTTGCCAAACTAAAATTGTTGAACATAATCCACAACTAATTAACTATCGATTGTATTAGGATGTACTTGCTTACGAGGAATGTTCTCTTGTTTAAGCTCTACGAACTTTTACGCACAAAAATATTAATGCCTGCAAAAATTTTTTTTTTTTGTACTCGTGGTGTGTTTGGTTTGAGCTTAATTTGACTTTTAATTGTTGGCTTTGTTCGAGCATCTCCAAAAGGTAATGTAAATAAGAAATCATCTATATTTTGTAGGGTATTTCAACAAAAGTAAGCTCCAATACAGTCTTTATTTTAGCATTTAAATTTAGAAAATGATTTTCACTCTCCAAATTTGAAGAGCCAAAACAATTCTTCATACTTTATTGCATTTGATGCTATTTAATTATTTTAAAGTTTTACTTAAGAGAAATGATTTAAAAAATCATTAGAAGAGAAATATGTAATAAATGATCATTGAAAAAGAAGTTAAAGAGTTTGTTGGATCATTTCTTTAAAATCTAAAATGCTCTCTGTTTTATGAAAATATTCTTCAAATTTTAAAGTCTATTGAGTATGCTAATAGTAAAAGAGGAATTGGTTTGTATAGATATGTTATGATAGGATTCTGAAAGGTAGATGATGGTGTTTACTTTACATTGTGAAAAGTGATTTGGCACTGATGAATGATTGAGAAGTGAGAGAAGCATAGTTGTTAAAGGCGCGCCTTGGGCACGTCTAAGGCGCTCAGGCTCAGGGGTCTGCGCCTAGATTGTTGATTTTTTGCTATTCCAGGCTCATGTATCAAAGGCACGCGCCTAGGTGCGCTTTGGTGCGCCTTTTAGTTGCGCCTAGGCGCGCCTCTTCAACATCTTGTTTTTTTCTTTTTTTTTTTTAAGTTTTTTTGAAATTGCTACTCAATTATTAAAGGGTTTACACATTTTTAAGATAAAAATGGACAACCCACTTATAAAATGATATAAATAGAGAATTAGGGTTAGGGTTTTAGTACTTGAACTTTCAAAACAAAGACAAAAAGGTGGGCTGCCTTCACCTCCACCGCCTACCTCCACCATCTGCCGCCTACTTGAACTTTATTTGTGTGTATGTTTTATGTGTTATAATGCTATTATGAGTTATTATGTATCATTATGTGATGTTATGTGATTTTTATCTTAGTTTAGATAGGTAATATGATTGCAAGTAGGATATATTTGTGTATATACATTGTAAATTCAGTTTTGGGCAAAATGTAGCTCAGGCCCGCGCCTCAGGTGCGCCTTGCGCCTTAGGCGCGCCTAGGTGCGCCTCTCGCTTTTAACAACTATGGAGAGAAGATACGTAAGAGAGGCAGTGTATGTTTGAATTTAAGATATAGTTAAAATATGTAGGTATTATATGTATTATTGAGTAGGATTTTGTGAATTTAAAATTCGACCTTATAATGCGATTAAAGCAAACAGACTTTTGAATTACAAAGTAGAATTTGGAATAATAAGCCGAAAAAAAACATAGCCTTAATTTATTATGAAAAAAAGTTAGCACATGTTTTGCGTGAAAGCTCTTGCGAACATTCTCAAAATTTCACTGGTCAAGCTGACATCTCACTGAGATACTCCAGACTTCAAAATTTCTTTATCTCAGGGATCACTATTACTATGAATAATTGGCTAGCATGGTGCTTGCTGCTATGCTATCTTCAGTATCCTTCAAGTCCTTTAATATAAATTCTGCAAAAAGCACATTCATACATTAGAATATATGCATTAATATTTTTTTGCATCTAGAGGATCTACTGTCAACTTTTTTTTTCCGTAACACATTGATTGCCTTTTGAGCCCATATCTGTAGTTTGCTGCTTGAATATTTGATAATATGAAGATCCTTCAATTTCCTGTTTCCTTATTTGGATGGGGTGCTTTTCTATCAGATATGATTGAACAAATGAAATGGTTACTACTTGCGTGTCAGCCAATTGCAAGCTAAATAATAATTTCTGGACTCTGTAAATTTGATATAAGAATGCATGGCCAATGCTGAATCTATGTTTGCAAATATTTCACCAATAAAATAAGTGAAGTCATGTGCTATAGTTGTTGGAATATAAATTATATACAAACTCTTAAAATGCAATAATATTAGACATGCATGTGCTTCTGCGATTAGAAAATAAGCCCCTATTCCACTAGTTGTTGAGTTAATAGACTACTCTCTTTGAATACATGTATCTTTGACTAAAAAGAAGACAAGCTAGGTTATTTGCATTTTTTTATTTCATTTTCTTCACAATGTATCCATTAATATGTTTTGCAGGATTTGTCGCCAAACCAACTCCAAGCAGGTGGGTCCAGCTGCCTTTGGATCTTGCATATGTGTTTTACAACCCCTAGCACATTCAGAGGATTGATTAGAAGGATATATTGCATAAGTTCCTCTCAAAATTTAACTATTTTAATATTTTTTCATCTTGTGGCCTCCATTGTGTTTTATGGTCTGACAAGAGGTCTGAATTTATTATGAACTTCGTCTCAGCTTTGAGCAAGACCTTCTCTGTGAAAAAGAAGGAAGGTAAGCTTCGGAAGGCATGGGATGGAAGCAAAGTAATTTACAATGTAGCATCCTGGGGAGCTACAGCCGTTGGGTGAGTTACCTTACAAATCCGTGTATTGTTACCGATTTACTTTGCTGCAAAGTTATCGAAGTTACCTTACAAATCTCTTTTCATGTCAAAGTTATCGAAAAATTCTTTTTTTTTTATGGTTGTTTGACAATGTATAGCAACAGTTAAAACTCTTAATACCTAGTTTGAAAATTAAACATATGTAATTTGCTTTGCACTAGGGATATTTTCTGATCTGGTAAATGTTGATTGAAATCTTTACTTGTGCTTTTGGAGTGTGTGGAAAAGATTTCAAGTGATCGTTATCATTGTTTCTATATTTTCGAAGCAGATTTTAATGTTTTTAATTAGAATATTTCTACTTAAAATAATCTAGAATCTAAAGATTGCTTATGCTCCTGCTGTTCTTAATAGTTCACGCATAGAATTTTGTTTGGTACCCTCAATCCCGGATTGAATTTCACTGTTATTGTACATATAGAGTTTAAGAAAAATTGTTTTTTGACTAATTTTATCGACTTTTAGGGGGTAATACAGTCTTTTAGGGTAATAAATAAATTATAAAGTATGTGGGTTTTAGGTGGATGACAATTTTGAAATTAAGATGTGTTTGGAGGTTATAGGATTGTTGTACTTGTGATGTTTCAGTTTTTTGGTGGTGAAGTTTATTGTGAGACGGATTAAATCGGAAAGTGTGGAGTTTATTACGGGACGGAGGGAGTATTTTCTCTCAAAATCTCTAAATTTAGACACATCTTCAAAAAGAAATTTGTAAAGACCCCTCTATATAAACGTAGGTTGTTTTTATCATATACGGGAATGTGAAGCTTGTGCACTTTCTACCTTTCACTACCATTGTAGAAGAGATAGTTGGTATGCAAACTGTTTCATTATGAGACAAGATGATATATTAACTTTGGTTTTGTGCTTTGTTGAATAGAATTTATCAGAACCCAGCCCTTTTTAGAGCTGCTTCCACTGCATTCTGGACTTCTTGTCATGTTATCTCGAAGCTTTTCTGAGCTGCATCGATGACTTGGGAAAGATCATCCTGATTGGGTTCGACTGGCATGGCTTGTGTTGTGGCCAAAATGTGTGTTGTTTACATGATCTCTAAAGAAATGCAGCTGTTTGTTTAGTGACTTGATTTTTAAGGCTTTTAATCTGTACATATTCAAGTTCTCTATGTTCATATTATTCAAGCGTACAAGTATAATTAAGGCTGGATTCATTGTGTTAATTACTCAAATTGTCCTCGGTATTTAGCTTGATCATATATATGCACATAAAAGAAATAAAAAATGTCAAATGCTCGTATGTATGTGGATGTGCGCACATTCACCTTTTGTATTATGTATTTCAGGGTATACTACTTATCATTAGATTTATTATATTAGTTTGCGCCCGTACTTTGTATGGAGTTTAAGATAATTTGCTTGTAAATAATTTTATTAATTTTTTTGGGGTCATGTAATATTTTTAAATAATATATAAAATGTGGAGTATGTTATGTGCTTGGGTCAGTGATTTTTTTTAAATTAAAGTGTATTTTGAGGTTGTTAGTGGTATTTTCTTTTTTGGACAATGCAGTTTATTGTGGGATGGATGAAGATGGAAAGAACGAAGATAATTGTGGGAAGAAGTTATTAAATTTTTAAGAATTTTAATTTTTCATTCATGTGGTTTAAAAGTCTATTGTATACTCCTCTTTTTGTTGTCATTACTTTTTAATTATTATTTTTCAAATTATATTCTTCCAGTATAATCGCTGTTTTATTTTTGTGGTTGGGACATTTTTTACTCTTTGGGTTTATTGTATTCTTTACTTAAAAGTTCTACTGTCAATTCATTTTGATTACATAGGTCAATTCAAGTGTAATTGACATGCGACTAACTCTAAAAATAGTGAATTCAAACAGTGATTTTCTTAGTTGATAAATATGGAGAGCGATTTTCTAATCGAACTTGTTAAACAAGCTCAGGGGTCGAATTTCAGCAAATTTTTTTTTTATAAATTTATGTTTTTTGTATTTTTGGTAGGGTATGTCTTATTTTATGTCAAATTAATTTGTAATAATGTATTAATTTATATATAAAAAAATAGATGAGAGATGAGAAATAAAGAGTGAAATGGTAGAATTGAAGAGAGAGATTGTATGTAGGTATATGTAGGGATAGTTTATAATGTAGAATTTAAAAACTAAAATGGGTTTTAAAACCGGAAACAAATATCACAAATATTTGATTATGAGTAAAAATCACCGTCAAATATTTGATTATGAAGAATAAAAAAAAAAGAGAATATTAAATCTGACATTTTGCAAAATTACATTATACACGTACACATTTCGTAGGTGTGGTATATATAGTGGGTCAAGTAGAGCAGTGGATAGTACCATGTATGATGCGTCAATATCCTGTTACTTTTAAATCTTCCAAATTTAATTGCTAGTTTTTCTAGCATCCTCTGTGGTCCCCTATATTTGTATGGTCCCATATAATTTGGCACTTTCTACCTCCATCAAAACAAATCATTTGCGTCTCACAGTAGTCTGGTACTCCCCCCTTTCCGAACGATTAAGTTTTTTTTTTTCATGCAAAATTAATAAAAACTCCACCAATCCCACGTAAAAATTAACTTTTTGTATTTTGGTTTGTTCAAGTTTACTATTTTTTTTCTTTTTTTTTATATAAAACTCACACAAAATAATAAATTATTTTATATAGGGGCTACACATAATATTAATACAACTACATATTATACATTAAACATTATATTTCTCAACCTACTATCTATTAAAATATTGTATCTCTTAATTTATGTTGAAAAAACAAACGTCGACAGTAACGCGGGACAGAGGGAGTAAAATACTTTAGGATAAATTACCAAAACCCCCTCGAGGTTTGTCCAAATTACCTAATAAACCTCGTGGTTTTAAAAATTACCAATTACCCCCTTTAAAAAATATTTTTTTTAAAAAAAATAGTGAAATTTAAAAATACAATATTAAATATATGGGTCTTAATATCATTTCCATCCTTCTTTATTTTAAGAAAAAAGGTATTTTTATTAATGTTCAAATAAAAAACAAGTTAAAAGGGGTAATTGGTAATTTTTCAAACCACGTGGTTTATTTGGTAGTTTGGACAAACCTCGAGGGGGGTTTTGGTAATTTACCCAATACTTTAATATGTGGTGGGTGGATTTTAGTACTCCCTTCGTCCCAAATTCAAGTTCACGTTTACTGTAGATACGGAGTTTAAGAAAATTCACTTTTTGACTTACTTTTGAGGGTAGTATGGTATTTTTGGGTAATAAATAAATGATAAAGTATGTTATGTGTATTAAAAAGGTGATGACAAATTTGAAATTAAAGTATGTTAGAGGGATATTAGTTTGTTGTTTTTTCCTTTTATGGAAGTGTGAAGTTGAATTTGGGACGGACCAAAACGAAAAGTGTGAAGTTGAAGTTGGGACGGAAGGAGTAGTACTTTTGTTTTATTTGTTTCCGTTATAATATTTTAGGATGATTTATTTCATTTCTTGTTTTAGTTGGGGTTTAGTAAAATAGGATTACATAAACTTCACTTATTTTTACACACATCATATTTTATTATCTCACACACATTACTCTTATTATTACAATTGATTTGATATAAAGTTGAAATTAACCTTACTTAAATCCCTCAAAAATAAATATAGATTTGAATTTATAAAATCCAATTAATCCTAAATTCAAATTTCTTATTTTTAGTTCATCTAAAACAAAGTGAACAGTTCTCCTTCCAATGACGGAGGGAGTACGTATTATAAAAGTGAACAGTTCTCCTTCCAATGACTGAAAAGTGATACTCTTCTTCTGATAATCTATTGTAGCACCGTACTTTGACAACCAATCCATACCCAATATAATATCATAATCATTCATACTTAACACAATCAAATCAACGAGAAGTTTTCTTCCTTCAATAGGAATACTACAACCTTGAAGAAGTTGATTAGTTTGCTTTGACTCACTAGAAGGTATCATCACCTCATAATTAGATTTTATCAATTTAGATATTCCACCCAACTTTCTCACATACTCAGTGGATACAAATGAATGTGTTGCTCCAGAATCAAATAGCACATATGTAGAAGTGCCAAAAATAGAAAACTTATCCGTGACAACTGAGGGATTCGCATCAGCCTCTTCCCGCGTCAAAGTGTACACCCTTGCTGGAGCTCTTCCCTGCAGTCCTTGCTTCCCTTACTTCGGACATGTAGTGTGACCATGCCCTTTCTCTCCACATGTGTAACAAGTTCAAAGAGCAAGGCGACACTCCCCACCATGTGGCTTAGCACAATTAGGACATATAGGTAGTGGCAGCGCCGGTGGCACCTTACCCTGATCGAACTTTGGACGCTTGTTTGGTTCTCCTTGTCTCTGTCATTGCTCCACTTGAACATTTGATTTTGGCCTCTGAAATGACATCGGCCTCCTATCATCTCTTCCAAACAGCTGCACTGGTTTTTGCTAAAATTAACATCTAATAGCCTGTGCTCTAATCCTCATCTCTGCTTGTTCAGCAATCTGTGCCCTTTCTGCAACTTGTGAGTATGTTGCTCCTTGCAGTCCCGCCATACTCACATCTCTGAAAAGCTCAGGCCTTAAGCCTTCCGCGAACCTTTCCACTTTCAGTGCCTCTGTACTTACCATGTGTTCGGAAAACCAGGACAACTGCTCAAATTTACGAAGGTAATCTGTAACTGACATACCACCCTTCTTTAATTGTATGAATTCGTTCATCTTCATTACTCTAACTGGTGCCGTAAAGTACTTGTTTCTGAAAAGCTCCTTGAACCTTTCCCATGTCATAGTCGTGACATCCTCGATACTTTTAATTGTATCCCACCAGTGACCAGTACTCCCCCGTAACATGAAAGAAGCACACAACATTCTGTCCCCATCTAAAATTCTACTGTATTGAAACATATTTTTCACCATACGTAATCAATCCTCTGCATCTGTGGGGTCTGCAGCATCCTCAAATATCGGAGGGTTCAACTTTCGAAATCTCTCACAAATTATTTTCACACATTCCGCCTGACGTCGATCTTGATTAACATTAACCTCTGGCTGTCCACCCATATCTCTCTTCTGAATCAGTTGCTGAATCTATTGGGACTGGCGCTCTACCAATTCCATCAGTCGAGTAATCACCGCATCACGATTATTTTCTTCAGTAGGTGCTGCTTGCTCAGCAGCTCTACCTCCTTCAAAACTTTCACCTGTAGCCCTTACCATTTTATCTACTAACTACGAGTCCTACACCGCATGGCCAATATAATTTATAAAACACATAATAACACAGAAAGAAAATAACACTTACATGCAAAGCTACGCTCCCAAGGAATGAACTCATGTACATAGACAGTCTGCAGGACCCAAACCATACTCTGATACTACTCTGACATGACCCACCTTACATAACTTATAATTCAAATACTAATTTAACATAAACATCATTATAAAACCCTGCATATATATATTTTTTCCTCACATAATGTATTTATAACCAACACCATCACACCAGTTCAACATACCTAACTGGTTTCAAACACCACTTCAAACCACACAAACTTGTGATAATACTTATTATATTACAGAACAAAACATCAGTGGAAATAAAATAAACCCACGACCTAGCCCAACAGGTCGTTATCTATGTACATCTGCTCAAAACCATGTAGGAGCTCCACAGCTTGCACAGTCACACCACATACTCAATCATCATCAGGCTCACCTACAATGCATAAACTAGGGAGACAAAAATCTCAGTAAATAGAAATCATGCATGAAAGTGCATGAAAATACATTTAGTTTTCTATCGCCTATTTCCTAATCTTTCTAGTTGGTCTATTTTATTTTGAAAACTATTCACGTTGCGGGATCCCCATGACACACTTATGATATGCACACCAAATGAACTCAATAGACACACTTAGTGTCGGATCGATTTTTTCGATCCCTGTATAAAGTATTGGGGATAATTTTTCCAAACCCCAAATAGAGATGAGCCGATAAACGACACATTGAGTCAACACATGACTCGGATCACCCCGTGATCCCTGAATAAAAGTGAGCCGACAAGCGACTGTTGAGTCAACACATGACTCGGACCGACTTTCGACGGTCCCTGAAAGAGTGCATATATAGTGGCCACACACACCATTAGTATCTTATTAATTTGGGGAAAACACTTTTCATGATTATGCATGGTATGCAACCAGGACAATTAAATATGCATTATAAACCATTTACGATATCAATATCAACATTTAATCACAATAAAGCAACAACTTAATTTCAATTCACACAGATCCACTTCTGGAATAACAACTTCACCTCAATCAAATAGATTCATTTATAGAATAAACACTTCACCTTGGATCACACGAATCCCTTTTTGGAATGACAACTTCATCTCGGATCACTCAAATCCTTATAACCAATATCTTTTCAAATCATACAGATATATATTTTTAACAGTTTCCAATCACACAGATCTATATAGGACAATGATATTATTTCAAATCACATAGATCTACAACTTGTATAGTAAACTTATCACAAATAATTCATAATTTAATTAAACTAATCACAAATAATTCATAAGAGAATTATCACATATTAATCACAAATAATTCACACACAACATGTTTATGCATTGTAGTTGGACTTCTACTTACCTGGACTCCAATAGTAATAATATTATAGAACTCGTGAAGAATAGAGACTGATCTCTTCTTTCCTGTTTTGGCACGAACTCCTTCCTTCCTCTCCTTTTCTTTCTCTCACTCTCTCTCTCTTTTTCTTTTTTTCAAAATATTTCGTGATTCTTGAATGGGGTGATTACCCCCAATTTATACATGAAGTTTGGGGTTGGAAGTGGCAACCACCGCCCCCAATATACTAATAACAGTATATTTACTAATTATAGTAAGTTATAATAATTATTATTATTAATTAATAATAATAAGTATGCCATTGTTAACAAACTTATTACAATATACCTATGTGTGCGTCTTTCAACCATGTAATTTACGTGTTGCAATCACAGCCACGTATGGTAAATTTAATTATTATTATTATTCATTACGAATATACGTGCAGTACTTAATAACTAAAATATGATATACATTTATAAATTAAAAAACATACGGTACATTTTCTCACCTCTATTATTATTATTACGACAACACGTATGATACTCAATAATTTAATAGTATATTTATACAAATAAAATAATTTAATTATATATATCCAAATTAATACATGTAAATATTCATGTGCACATATATTCACATATTGTCACCATTTTTATCACGAATGTCTCAAATAAATTTTCAAGATAAATAAAATTTAAACACAATTGTCACATAATTGTCACATTATTATCACATAATTACCACATAATTATCACATAATTATAAAATACACATAACACAAATTATATTATATTGGCACATGAGTAGTGAGAAGCTCGGGTATCACACAATTCAAATTAGTAAGTATTCAGAATATTGAAATATTTTTGTATTCAAAAAGTAAGTATTCAAAATATTTAATATTCAGTAACGATGTATTAAGAAATATATTCTCAATATTCAACAGAGTATCCAGAATGTATTCAATATATTTTTAGATTCATTCATTAAAATATTTTTGCATTCAAAATCGGTAAGTTTTCAGAATATTAAATTTTCGGTAATGATTTATTCAGAAATATTCTCTCAATCTTTCACAAAGTATTCATAATATATTATTTCACATTAATTCAATAAAATATTTTTGTATTCAAAATCAGTAAGTATTCAAAATATAATGTTCCGTAATGATGTATTTAGAATGGTGATGCATCGATGATGGTTGCTGCGTTTTTTAGGGAGAAATTAGTGGGAGAAATTTTTTTTCTAATATAACATTAAATATCCTACCTTAAAAAAATTGAACAAAATCAAAACAGGGATAAGATGGATATTCACCTATTACTTATGTATTGATTACTAATATTTTTAACCTTATGTTATGTATTTATTATGTAATATTGGTGTAGTAATGGACCCTAGGAATTTTATCAATTTAAGGCCTGAAAAATGAGTAAACTATCAATATAGGGCCTGCATTATTATTTCTATCAATCCGCGGCCTGAAATATGTAAAACTATCAATTCATTGCTTGAGTTTATCAAATATTATCACATATTTTATCAATTTAGGCCCTAAATTCAGGCCCCAAATTGATAGTTATATATATTTCAGGCCCTGGATTAATAGAAAAATAATCTAGGCATCGAATTGATAGTTTACCCATTTTTCAGGATTTGAATTGATAAAATAAATATATAGGAAAATTATGTACTTGATTAACACAATATAATACATTGATTTTATCGATTCAAGGCTTGAAAAATGGATAAACTATGAATTTAGAGCCTGAATTATTTATTCTGTCAATTAGGAGCATGAATTATATAAAACTATCAATTCTGGACCTGAATTCAAGTCTTGAATTGATGAAATATGAGATAATATGTGGCAAATTCAGGCCCTAAATTGATTAGATTTATATTTAATTGATAGAAAAATAATTCAGGTTCTAAATTAGTATTTTACTCATTTTTCAAGTATTGGATCGAGAATATTTCAATAGTAATCTAAAATATTTTATGTTATAAAATAATATTGATATTAAAATGTTCATCTCATATAATCAAATTTATATGGATTATAATTGTAATCAAGAAAAGTAAAATACATTTATTTTTGTTTTACTAATTTAAAAATATTTTCTTTTTTTAAATAAAATTTAATTTCACTTATAAATTTTAAATTTTGTTTAACTTTAAAAAAGTTTAATCATACGTTTATATATGAAGAAATATGAAAATAAAAACTATAATAATTAATCAAATCTAAAAAAAGAAAATGAAAAATAAAATAAAATTGAACTCTATGAGTGAATAAATGTAATCATAAATTAAGAAAGTAAAATTATTATTGTTATTGTATATGAAATAATTAAAATTAAAATGAATTAAACGTATAATTAAATTTATCATAAATTATTTAAAAAAAAAGAAAAATAATTATATATTATTAAGTGTAATTTTTATCATCTATAATTATAATTATTTTATATGTTTTATTATAGTAAAATTATTTTTTTATATAGATATTTTTTTTTATAATATTCAACTGAATTAGTTACACCACATGAACTGAAATAATATTACAGGATGCTAATGATATCTTAAATTTTGTATGGATGATTTGTTCTCCAATTCTAATTTCTTTAATTTTTCGATTTTTCTTGATTTTATTTTGGATGGTCTAAATTCATTTATAATAACATGAGATTATGATCATATTGATCTACGAGAATTATGAAACTTGCAAATAGGATCAAATAAAAATATGAAGTATAAAACAAATTTATTAAAATAGATCATAAATACTATGAAATTAATTAGAGTTTTCACCTTCAAGACATAAAATTTGCAAATAAGATAAGAATATGATATATTGATTTATGAGAATTATGGAACATACAAATACGATAAAATAAAAGAGTGAGTATAAAACAAATTAATTAAAATGGATCTAAAAAATTTATGAAAGTAGATTCAAACTCCGTGGAATAGAGTGCACAAAAAATAGAGAAAAAAAAAAGAAAAAAAAAAAGGAAGAAATGAGAATATGATTAGGTATGAAAAAATAAAAGGTATAAATAATTGAACTTGAATGAGTTTCTATTGGATGTCTAGCTGTGCATTACTGGTTTCCCTATTGAAGGTACAACTTTTTTGTTTTGCATTTCTAATTACTGATTTATGTGGAGCTGTGGTGCGGGTAGATTTTGTAATTATGTTGTTGGTATCCATACTAAAGTGAATGCTCATGCTGCTGAATTTGTTTTTTCTTTTTTGTGCTATTTCTTTGGTTGTTGGTTTTCTGTTGTGTTTCATTAGTTGATGGTGTTGACTGAAAATTATTGGAATTTGACATTTCTTTTCTTTCTTACTATTGTATTTTTTTTAATGATGAGTGTTTGCAGCATGTAACTTGCTTTCTACTGGTATCTGCTCCTCGTTTTGTCGCTAGTTATCTTGGTTATTGTTGCTGCTATGTTAATGTTGCGGGTGTATTACATCTCTACTAAACTCCTCATGCTGGTTTTCTAGGGACGCATGCATATGGTTGATGGGCTGTAATTACTTGTTTCTACCTCTTTTTTTGAAGCAGCAAATTATGTTATTATTTCTGATATAACTATCCAGCCTACTAGTTTAGTAGTTAGTTGCTAGTTTTGGATAGAATTCAGAACTAGGTAAACATAGTAGTAGTTAGTTTTGTTCATGCACTTTTGTGCTTTTGATGTATGTACTTTGTACATGATGTCTTTTGAATATAATTTACCATTTTCAATGAATGTCATCTAAATTTAGTTAATTATATATATATATATATATATATATATATATATATATATATATATATATATATATATATTTAATAAGAGGTGAATAAGATTTAATGAGAAATTTTTTTTACTAATGTATCATTTAATGAGAGGAAAATTAGAATTAATGAGAAGATTTATTAATATTTGAAAATATTTTTAATGAGAGTGTAGGCCTCTCATTAAAGGTATGCCAACAATAATGACAGGATCACCATCCTGTCATAATTGAACATTATCTAGAGAGGCAACTATGACAGGTCCATGGAAATTCCTGTCATTATTTGCTTTTAATGAGAGTATTTGAGGTTTAATGATAGAAATTTCTGTCATTATAGACACATTTTCTTGTGGTATTAACAGCTGTGATATAAACTAAATCAAAGATGTAGATCATCAAACGAAAAATGAGCGGGGAAATTCTCACCGTAAACAGACTGAAGCTTTGCTATTATATATATATATATATATATATATATATATATATATATATATATATATATATATATATATATATATTAAGTTGAAAATGAAATAACAGCCAATATATTTAGTAATATTTTATTAAATAATTTATTCGTTATAGTATTTTTTTAGCTAGTGATTCATATAATAATATAAACTATAAAATATAATTAAAATGAAGTGATTTTATTTTTTAGTTGAACTATCGGTCCGACCAGTTGAATCACAAAACCATTGCAGACACCGGTCACTACAAAAAAAAACCCTTAATAGGACACTTGTAAGTGTCTTATTAAGGGGTATAATGAGACATTTTCAAGGTTTTAAATTCATAAGACACTTATCATAAGTGTCCTTTTTCGTCGAGTCACAATAGGTAAAAGTGTCTTATTACATGATAATTAAAACATTTTAAAGTGTCATTTTTGCTTGAGTCACAATAGGTAAAAGTGTCTCATTACAAGATAATCAAAACATTTTAAAGTGTCCTAATATCCTATAATTTTATTGGACACTTTATAAGTGTACTTTAATCAATGGGTCAAATATTAAAAAAAAAAGATTATAAACAAGAAAAGAGACAAATAACAGAGAACCAACATTGAATTATGAGAATCCAACCAAAAATTGAATGATATCCAAGCAAATTTATGAAATTCACAGTAAAGTTTTATACATAAGAAATAAAATTTGCCCCATGAAATGATTGATTTATAACTTGACCTCCATCTCAACGTTTCTTCCAGCATCTTCGATTTATAAACATTCTAGTTCCGAGCTTCCAAATATCTCTTACATTCTACTGCAGACTTTGACCTAACAATGATCCTAGCTAGAGAAGCTTTAAGCACTTGGAACTGGAGATGAAAATGGAAGAACAAAATTAGCCAAACACAATCAGAAATCAGACCAAGCTTTAATTACAAATGTTTGATCATATCAAGAAACAACACATGATGTAGACTGCATCATTATATGCAATTTTTAAGTATTCATAAGAAGCTGGCAAGAGATATCAAACAATTATGACACTTTGTTCAAGCCACATTTTCTGCTATAGATCAAAATATGGTTTAAAGACAGCAAGAGACATCAAGGAGAAGGAAGTCATGAAACGAGAGACAGTGATGAAGCTAGCTATCAACCATAGGATACCTTCATGGAGAGAGAAAAACAATACCTTGAACTAATCAATCTTGATCATCAACATTAGTCACCTGTAACAAAATCAAACACGAAAAAAAATATATTTAAAGACTTAAAGCAGAAAAACTTTAGTTGATACCAAAGGTTTAAAGAAAAATAAAACCAATATTCAAATTATTTAGTAGAGGCACTATCACATGTTAAATCTTAGTCAATTGAGGTTAGGTAAACAATATTCATTCATAAATTTTTTTATAATTAAAACGTGTCATAACATATTCTAGAGGAATTAGAAACACTAATGAGGATAAAGAGTATATTACATGGGTCACTCACAGAAGTCTGTCTATTTTGAAGCCAATTTCACAGATTTGATTCTGGTGATGAGAGACTGTGCAGCATCGCACAAGCTGTTAACTCCCACTAATTTTAACACATATCAATCTCCTCACAATGTAAATTTGCTGCCACACATCCCTGAAATTTGTGAGAGCAGTCCAGATAAGATCAAAACTCAGATGTATCTAAATATGTCAATGACTTTGTCTAACTACACAAATGAGAACTCAGGAAAAGTGCCTTTAGAAAAGCCATATTAATGATAAAGAAATATAAATTAAAGTAAATAAATTATAGAGAAAAGGCATACATCATATTTACATTATTATTCATCTAACAAACATGAGGTTATTTCATGAGATGCATCTGATAAAGGCACGTGCTTAGAGAGGCCAAAGTCGGAGACTTTAGAATTCATTTCCTTGTCCAACAGAATGTCCCGTTCTGATGAGTAAACCTTAGATAACTTCCATTTTGTATGTAGCCCAACCCTATGATAAACCAACCACTTTTAAGCCCTTTTCTATGTGGAATTCAATAAAAATGCCGTTCAATAGATTTGAAAAATAGACTTACTGTATATGGAAATAGCTCCAGAATTCTTCTTCGATATTGAACAAAGCTCTCACAAGCTTTGAATTAAAATAGCATAATCAACCTGAAAAATGGACAACTCATGAAAGATTAATTGCCACCAAGGCAGTTTAGATGCTTCTTTGCATACTTCTCGTAGCTCAAGAACCACAAAGTGGAACATCACATAAATTTAAGCAGAAATTCATTCATAGAGGGTGCTTACAGCTGCCAAGAACATTGGAATGCTGTGAGAGCTTCATTGTTCTTTCACCAACCAATTCAAGCCTATAAGCAGAAAATTTTCTGCCAAAATTCTTTTAGATTCTCATCTCAATAAGCATTGAGAAATGCAAAAGAATTATAAGCATGGCACAAAACAAAACTTCAACTTATATTTCAGCATGTGTTGTGACTTGTGTGTGAAATCTTTTCTTTATTAAGCCATAATTTACATGAACACATGTTGTAATATGGTCTGATCTCATGAATTATCATGCACAGAAAATATAGACAGAGAAAGCAAGCAACACTTGAAATTCACCAAGAACGAGCCTTTCTAACATGTCTTTGGTAGCTGTCATTGAAATAGATGAATTATCTGCATTACATCCAGTTCCTAAATCTGTAGTAGAATAAACTTATACGAGATTGACATCTCCCACCTCCATAAGCCCATGATTAAGGTTAAAGGACTTATAATTCTCAAGAAAACGTAGATGACCCTGCCACGTAAATAAATGAAAACATCAACTACAGAGAGAGAGAGAGAGAGAGAGAGAGAGAGGGGGAGGGAGAGAGATAAGCCATACTAAACATCTAGGAAGTAGTATTTAATCAATTTAAAGGTTGAATGTACACCAATAGGCTGAAAGCATCAGAAGTGGATTCAAGCAACTTTTCATCAAAAGATGGAAATATTTCAGAAGAAGCCATCATGGAAATCTTGCCCAATGCACTTCTTAGATTTTTCATTACTTCACCAAAAGTAACACCACTTTTTCCTGAATCCAACACAGATTACTCAGATTTTCACTCTTAAACCTCAAAAGAGGAAGAAAGGAGTGAGATATATAGAGAGAGGGAGGAGAGAGAGAGAGAGAGAGAGAGAGAGAGAGAGAGAAGTAATAACTTACAGAATAGAGCATCAGAGGACGATTGTTGTTTCAAAGGGACTCTGTTTTCATCGTTCACACCAAATCAGGCTCTGTATGTGAATCTCTATTAGAATCCATTATGGAATGTCCTTGTCTCCATCCCATCTTTAACAAAAGTTTCACTCCTAATCATAAGAAGCACAAAATCTTAAGAAAAAAATTATAAACATGCAGCAGAAAAAATATCCATACCAGAACATCAGTCTGTCAATGGTTCTTCACTGTCTACACATATAAAAACATGCACTTACAGAACTAAATAGAAAACCACAGGTACACCACAATACCTTCTTTGGAGCCAACAGTGTTGTAGTAACTAGAAGAATAGCCCATGAAATCTCCTCCTCCCTTCTTCATCTGTAACCTGGATCGTTCCCCATTATAAGTAATTGAAGTTAACCTGCAATAACATTACACACCAGCATCAATATAAAGGGTACAAAGAAAAGTTTACAACTTGAATTTAAATAAACTCTTCATAATTAGATGGTGAATTCTACCTCTTATTTCCACACAGAAGAGCGGTTCGGAAGTGACCAGAGGCAATTTGAACTTTAGACAATTTATACCCACAAGGAGTCAAAAGATTTGCACGTAAGAGGTTCTGATTAGAAGTACAGCTTACAGCAATATATGTATCTAAAGTTTTTATGCTCACCTTTTTCTTGTAAATGTAAATACGTCAAAACGTGAAAATGCAGTCACCTGTCTGAATTTTAGAATAAGTCTCAAGAGGAACCTTCAAAGTGAAGAGAGGTGAAAGTCTCTCATATTATTGAACCTAAAGGAAACAGCAAAAAGTAGTCCTTACATAGATCCAATACCATAATCAACTGTACTCTTCCACAATTTGGTCCATGCATAAGCAATACATACAAATAAAACCGTGAATTGAGTATTTATTTACCCATTTATAGGCAGCTCGATAATAGCAATTAAATATGCACATAAAATCTGTGTCTATATATTTATTCAAAGTACCTCAATAGGTTGCTGTCTATCTTGATGGTAAACAAATATGAAGCTCCTTATCATCCTACAGCATCTCCCGAACAAGCTCCAATTCCATGTGCATACAGCGCAACACCTGTATTCCCTCAGAATCCTATCACAAAATTTACAACCATTACAGCCAGAAAGGAAGAGGAATGAAAAAAAACACACACACACACACAAAAGAATCTAATAAACCGCTAATCTCACCACGTTGTCGTTAAGGTATCAAAACTCATCGGATTATAAACTGAGAAGCGCCGGGACATACGCACCTCGTTACCGAAGCTCGAGATCGAAGAGAAACTAGATGTAGAGGAACTTCACTAACCTTACATATTTATCAGATCAAAATTTAATTAATCAAGAACGCTTGTAGACCGGATTAGAAGCACAAACATTTAGAAATGGGCGTAGCGACTTCAGGCTCGAAATGGAATCGATCACCACTATGATTCTTCGTCTAGTAGAACATAAATTCACACTCACCGTCGCTGCTGATCTCCATGGATCCCGATAATCACCAATTCTCCCGCCGTTGTTGTCAATTTCGCCATTGATATTGTGCAAGTCGAGTTAGGTCTCATGAGAGACTAAGAGTTAACACTGAGGAGAGAGAATTCTTTATTTTCTTCATTTCTTATTTAAAATAATTATCTTAAAATATGAGAAATAATTTTACATTAAGAACATAATTTTTATATTTTATATTGATGTTAATTTTAAATTAAGATTTTTTTCAAAAAAATATTAAAATAGGACACTTTAGAGGAAGGGTTTTCAAAGAGTACATAAAATAGGACATTTTATATATGAGTGTCTCATTATTTATTTTATAGGACACTTATATCAAAGTGTCTTAATAAAAGAGTCTTAATAGCTACTTTTTGTTGTAGTGGGTTCGACCGAGTCCAGTTCAGATTAGTTGCACAAATATGATAGCGTTTATTGCAGAAAGATTCGACCATAATGTTCACCTTTTATTTAGTAGTGACTTGTGTATTAATTAATTTTGTTTTGTATGGCAATTGCAAACAATGTGAGAATCGAGTAGTGTTAATGGAGAGAGTGTGATCCAATTAAGTGGTCCTACAAGATTCCAGTTTGGGACAAATTAGTACGACTATTGTAAATACTTGTGCTCTTTTTATCTTTGACGACGCTTTCTAGCCATAGAATTTCAGTTTCTTCAATCATCCACGACGCCCTTTTATGATGTGGATATATTGTTTGGAATTATTGAACATGTTTATGGTAATTTAATTAACATATGATCTAAATACTAGTGTGTAGTATCTATCAATCATGTGTTAAGAGTTTATTTTAGAACTTGAATAATTAGTAAAAATATATAGCTTTAATGGTAAAATATCAAAATAGATAACATTGCCTTACATATTTATTAAAAAAAATATCACCCTAGGAAAAATGCATAATATATTTTATCTTTTTTTATTATAAAAAATACTCACTCTGTCCCAACTTAAATTTCACAATTTCTGTTGTGGTCCGTTTCTTCTTTAACATAACACTCCATAAAAGAAAAAAACGCTTAACTAATATCACTCCAAAATATTTTAATTTCAACATTGTCATTTCCTTTCTAACATACATAATATTTTTCATCGTTTATTAATTAAAAAAAATATCAAATTACCTCCAAAAGTAAGTAAAAAATGACTTTTACTAATATCCGTTCAAACAGTACTAAATGTAAAGATGAAATTGAGACGGAAGAAGTACTAAAATACCCAAAAAAAAATTAACAACTTTCTTAATTTATGTAAAAAAAGTAAAATATCTCCGATAGGACTATTTTAATTTTTCTATAATAATTAAATATTATATAATATTTAATTATTATAGAAAAATTAAAATAGTCCTATTGGAGATATTTTACAAAAAAATTTATTATATGCTCCCTCCGTCCCGGAACAAGGTATAAGTTTACTTTTTGCACGGAGATTAAGGAGTATAATATTTTAATGTATAGTGAAGTGAGAGAAATAATATTTTAATGTTTAGTGGGTAGTTGTATTAGTGTAGTGTGTGGGGTCATGTGGATATAATAATGGTATTGTGTGGGTCACATCAACCAAAAAAGGAAATGTATAATTTGTTTTGGGAAGGACCAAAATGGAAAAATGTATACTAGTTGTGGGACGGAGGGAGTAAATATGTATTATCTATCCTGTAAGTTATTCATGAAATACTATATCAATTGAAGAAATGCCATTATTAATCAATCAAACATCAATTTTTATTAAAAATATTACTCCCCCAATCCCCAAACTAATATTACACATGATTTTTTTGACTTCGTCCCTAAATAACTTGCACGCGTAAAAAAGTTATCACTTTCAATATAAAATGTTATTACTTTCGCTATAAAATGTTTTTACTTTTTATTTATATTATAAACTATTCAAGAAATAACATTACTACTTTTCATTAATTTAGTATTACTTTTCATTAATTATAAAAATTATCACTTTCTATCTATCTTACGTAAGCCCTTACATGAGACGATCACACACAAATCTTTGCCAAAAATAAAACAGGATACAATATCAACATTCTTACAATTTTAATTACATTATTACAAAGATGTCACTTTCTTTTAAAATCAATTGTATTATATATTTTATTTAATTAAATTATTTAAATAATACCCTTTTTTTTTTACATGTTTACCAAAAATTATTTTTACAAGTATTTTGGGAACGTAACAGGATAAGTTTTTATGGGTGTCACAATTTCATCCACGTTTCTGCCCATGTTTGTCAATGTTAAATATACACCATATTTTCCATTTGAGTAATATATATGTATAAATCAACGTCAGTTTCAAATGTAGCCAGATTTTTTTTTCTTTGTCTTCTTTTCAAATTTCAATAATGATTTCCGATCATAAAAAGAAGATCAGGCTACAGTAATAGAGGAAATTGGTGGGACATTTCTGCCCCCAAAAACGTTCTTGAAGCTGAAATTTTGAGCTCCATAATTTTGTGAAAATTGAGGGTAGGAAGGTCAAATTCCCAGATGAGATCTTGATGGGATCCAATTAAACAGCCCCTTGGTTCTCTTCTTCTCTTCAAATAATTTCAATCTACTCGAAATTCTCGATTAGGGTTTGTGGTGCCTTCTTTAGGAACATCATTGTTACCCCCAACCTGTTGTATTTATACAAGTGACAACTTAGAAATATCCTGAAATATGCATGTAAATTGCAATAGAACTATGATATTTGTGGGTGTGGCTATTAGATTTTTTTTTTTCTAGTCAAAAGATTGATGTAGTCCACATAATGTATGATCACATAGTTGGAAAATTACACTTTTGGTCCCGTAAAAATTGCTCAATGCCAAAAAGATCTAAAAACTGACAGATTTAGTCCCATAGGAAATTTTCATCAAAATCTGTTAATAGTTAACGAAATATTTTGAGCCATTAATAAGACCAAAATGGTAACTTGTAGATTTGATTCCATAATTTGCAAAAATAATACCCAATGAAAACTAATACAATGTTTATTGAGAGAGAAAAAACAAAGGAGAATTGTCGTAATGGACTATGTCTATGTTGAAAGACATAAAATAATATAAATATGGTAGTTTATAATAATATAAGTTAATTTTGGATGAAAATTTTCGAAAAATTATGGTTGTAATATTCTTATGGGACTAAAACCGCTAGCTATGAGACCAGTGAATTCCTACGAAACTAAAATTGAACGGAAAAAATTCTTATGGGACCAAATGTAACATTTTCCCCACATAGTAGAAGAGTCATGAACTTTTCCACAAATTAAGTCATTTTAACACATATAGAGTGCTATTTTATTTAGGGTTTTAATATTGTCATTATTATATCAAATTAATTGATTTCAAATTGATCCGAGTGTACATAGACGGAGCTAACTAAGAGGAAAATTATACCATATCGAAAAGGCTGGAGCGACGCTTCTTCTTGTCGAGAGAGGAGAGACGAAGAAAATACTTCTGAGCATGGCTAGCAACTTGAGTCGGGGTTCGAGTTGGGACGTAGTTTCTGGAAATGCCTCTCCAGTCTCCTTTGCCAAGCTTTTCAAGCCCCATCAGGAATGTGCGGTGTTCCTCTTCTGTCCATGGAACTCCTATTCATCATTTTTACTAAATGATTAATTGTTCTTTAATACCAATAAAAATAAATACTTGAACTAAAAATGTTCGGTAAATATGAATTTCGAACAACCATATATTGTTGGATGCGACCATGATTTATCTAATTAATTAAAAATTACATAATTAGTAATTATTTAATTATCAAGAAACAAAAGTAGTCAAATAAAACTACAATTAATAGACCAACCATACGATCTCTTTTATAGCAAACCGAAACTACATAAGTAGAATTCATAAGTCGGTTCCTCTTCTTATTTTTTTTCTAGTTAAATTTTGTAATGAAACCAAAAAATGTTTGTCACCCCGACAAATTGAACTAAATTACCTTTATTATTTTGGATCCACCCTGAGTCACAATTTCCATAAGAAATTCACTTAAATAATTAGTAACTAGTAACACACATAAAATAAATGATACCTTTCTTTCTGTCATGGGATGGTCCCAAGGGGCCATCGGATAGATAAGCAATATTGGATGTCTCCGAGCTCTCGTTGATTGGAAGTCGAGACGAGGAGGAAGACGAAGACGAGAGCGGTGCGGAGGAGGTGGTGGCGGATAAGCAGTCGAAGCTGAAGCTTTTCTTGATGGGGTTGTTAATGGAAGAGGATGATATATCAATTTGTACACCAAATAGTTTGATTACACCAATATTAGACTCTTTGGAAGTTGGGTTGCAGGTTCTTGAATTGTGCCCAATATTCCCACAATGTGAGCATTTTCTCCCCATTTTTCACTTAATATTTTCCAACTACCGACACCCCTACTCAAGGCTTCAACATGCACTCTTGCTCTGTGTTTGAGAGAGAGTAAGAGAAAGAGAGAGAGGAGAAAGAGAGGTGCTGGTATCAACTACGTATGTTTGAAATATACATGATATGACGTGTAGGATAAGTGGGGTTATAAAAATGTTTGCACACCATGAGAAGATGATTGGATGGACGTTGTTTCTATGCAGGATATTTTACCCAACTTGTATCTAACTCAATATAGCAAACCCCCACCCCCACCCTCAAGAAAGATAAGATAAAGAAAATACTCACCCAGTCCCACATTAAGGTTGATGTTTGATTTTTGCATGTAGATTAAAAGATATAATATTTTAATGGGTAATTGTTGTAAATGTTGGCGTTCGATCATTTGGTTAACGTGAACCGTTAGGGTTCCATGCGTTTTTAAATTAGCGGAAGCAAAAAGATAGAAATATATTACCTTTCACTAGGGTACGTTGAGGAAGAACGGCTACAGAAAACAATCTCTTGATCTTCTACTGTATTCCCAAGTCCAATCTTGACATAGTGTGGGTGACGATCTTCAAGATCTTCTCAATTTGTTGTTCCCTTTCCCTCCTCACAGTGTTAGGCGTGAATAATTAGGGTTTCCGAACAGTTGAGATGACTTATATATGGGCTACAGCAGGGACCAGGAGGAGAAATTAGAGTTGGGCCTCCATTGGGCTTAAGTATCCAAGTTTAGCTCAAAACTTATACTTAAGTCCAATATTGATATATTTCACTAAAATATTATTACTGCACTGCCGCTCCAATCCCAAAATTAAGCTTTGGGCTCCTTATTATGAGCCCGTTAGTCTCCCCATGTTTAAGATATACAATGTCTATTAATTAATTAAGTTACTGACAACTCCATTAATTAATATCTCATCCCAGAGTAATACCATTCAACCTCATTATCATGCCGGAATAAATACACCTGCAGGGTTTACATGATAATCCTAATTATGAGCTCCACAAGGGGACATCATCAACCTATTTAATAGGACACATATTACTTCTACAATCAACAGCACACCATAGAGACAATACTATTTCCCAACTCACCGAGTTTGTTGATTTAATTACATGTAAATCTCATCAATTGATGAATCAAAGAAATACATACTGCCTTATATGTCGAGGTTATTGTATAGGGATTAAGAGCACGAACATCCATAATAACTGAGATAAAGTTCTCCAATATAGTCAGTATAAGTTGAACGATCTCAAGCGGTCCTACTCAAAGTGCACTAACGTGATTCTATAGTCAGACAAACTAATACCGAATCACACTACAATCATCCCGATAGAGAGTCCCCATCTATCTCAGTTGTGAGCATCTGTTTATACTTTATAAGGAAATCGATAATATGATCTTCCACGTGTTGTAGCACAACATATTATCTACAGTATAAAGTAAGTGGACTATTGCATCGGACATATAAATAAATTATAAAACGCAATCATTTGATCAATATGATTCTCATTTCAAATTCATTGTTAAAACATTGTTCATACTAAAGCTATGCTTTTAGTATACAATCCAACAGTAAAGTATTTGATAAGAACAATGAGAGAAGCATAAAGAAGAAGAAAAGAATACGTAGAAGAGCGTTGTGTATAAATGTATACAAAAACCCTAATATTCTCACTCTTTGTATAGAGAAGAGAAAGGGTACAATGGTATATAAACTCTCTTCCTATTTTAATAATATAAGGATTAATGTTTATATAAAATATTTCACAATACTCCCCCTTGGACATTATGACGTTACGACGTCATATGCATGCCTCGTTAAAAACCTTGCTAGAAAACCTCATGGGAAAAACCAATCAAGGAAAAGAGTATGTCTTATTATTTTAATATTTCATATTAGCTGCCTCATTAAAAAACTTTCAAAGAAGAAAAATCTCGTGAAAAAAATTTAGTCAAAGAAAAAGAATACAGTTTGGTCTTCAGGACCCAACCTTTAAATTATTTAGATGTTATTTCTTCCCCAAGACATTTAGCTTGCATGTCTCATTAAAAACCTTCAACTAAGAAAACCTATTAGGAAAAAAACTTAGTTAAGGGAAAAATAGTACAGGTCCTACAATTTTCATGTGTTGCTTTAGTTGCCTCATCAAAAACTTTAGACTAAGAAAACCAAATGGAAAAAATTTTAGTTAAGAAAAAAAGAGTACAACCATTAGTCTTCATGACATAATCTTCTGGATTGCTTATAAATTACCGCTTCCTTTGAAAATAGGGATACATTGTAATGTAATTATTGATCTTCAAGATCGAAAATTTGAAATTTACTTAGAATCGTCACTCCCCTTGAAGACGACAATCTTTTGGGTTTAAATAATACAATAATATAAGGACATAATATAATTTGGGAGCAAACAAAACAACGATAAATAATTTAGATTTTTAAATGAGCAAATGCTATTTGTAATACTCACTGCTCTTCTGGAGCATATAATATATATTTATCAAGTCTCGCGTAATATATTAATTGCTCATCCATGCAACACATAATTTATTGCCTTATAAAAGATTGGGGAAATTAGTCTTTCATCATGCCACATAGGCTATATATTTATTATATCAACAATCTTATTACAATAGTTTGAAACTTTAAAATTATGGGGATCATTTAATTAACATTAAAATCAATATACCAATGTCACATTGGTTTCTTATAAATAAACCAATATATTTTGTATCTACAAGATACTTAAGGATATGTTTAATTTCATATAACTTCTCTTTGTCCGAGAGTTATAAAATCTTGCTAGCAAGTTCATCATAAGTGCATATCAGGCCTGATACAATTATGAGAAAACATGTGCTTTAAAAGCACTGAATGGAGGGACTTCTAGCCCAAAATACCCTCATTATATACTTCAAGTATATAGACATTAGTTTTCCACTTTAAGGAATAAAACAATTGGCATACAACATGAATAGATGTATCTAAAGCAATCATCAAATAAATTAACTGGTATTTAAATTTAAAATATTCTCAATCTACAAGTTGAGACAACTCTTTGGTTTATCCAAGTTCTTTCACTCCGAAAAATCCATCATCTTGGCATGAGTTAATATACATTCAAATTTTAAATCATTCATGTACATACAACTTTCATTCATCTTCGGGAAGAAATAACAAATTAAAATGTAGCATATCCATATTAATTGTTTTAAGGTCTTGCATTGACCAATATTGTAGCTGTATGTTGTGTTATTTTATTCTCATCCAAATTGTGAAGATTTAATCCTTCGTGGATTTTCATGTAAATCATATAATATTGTGTATTTACTGCATATCTAACGATATTAAAACTGTCATATAAATTAAGTAGCGAAACATAATACATAATGGGAGAGTATGTATCATTTATATATTGGGCCTCTGCAAGAATCCTTTGAACTTTAACTGATCATCACTTTATCATTCGTAGGTCCTTCTAGGATAAATATTTATATCATTTCAGATAACATTTAAATAAATATTTAACGAGTTAAGCTCAACCTCAATGCTTTATTCTATCTTATCAAATATTCGTGCTTCTGGCACTTTGATATCATATATAAGTTCTGGATCCAGATTTAGTATTTAAGATAATAAAAGCAGTTAAAGAGGCAATGTTTTGTCGATAATTTTCTATTTTAATTTATATATTTTTTTTATAATGATTTCTATATTTCTATTTCTATATTTATATAACTAGATCCTCGTCATTTCCCAATACGTTTGGATCTAGCCGTTTTGCATACCCAATATTTTAGTTATTTTGATGCCCGTGCGAATTTACTGAGATTTTGTCTTCTGGACAAACGTATTTAAGAGAGTTTACATTATCAAAACAAACTCTTCAGATAATTTTGGAAGTGACTATTTATTCTTAAAATGAATTTCCACGGATATTTAATTTTCAAATCATAAAACCTTTCACGCTTCTAGCGTTGATAAATAATTATTTAAAGTATGATGTCTTTGTGGAACTCCACTTCTAGTGGTGCATAGTTTACAAATATAATGGAATTTATCACTTCATCATGATAGTTTGACAGTCTACTTGCTATTGCATGCTAATAATCTTTTGAACTTCTGGTTCAGCCAATTTAGTGCAAAATAATATAATTTCTCGATATTCACATAAATATAGTGCTTAAATCTCCCCATAATGCCGTGAAATAATTATCATTAAATGTGCAATTAGCGTACTGAAATATATAATGATCCCCTATTTTGGGTTTTAAAAAAATTGATGGACAATTATTATTATTAGAATGCCCATTGAAGTACGCTATGGTGGTGATATAAAATACTAATTGCACAATTCAAATTTTGCAGATAGAAAATGTTAAAGGTTTCTGGCCATGATTGAGCAGCACTAGTTATAAAGGGGGTAAAATAATGATATGCAGAAACCAGAATCTGTGTTTAGTTATTCCAAATTCCCCAAATATTAATTTTTGGAAAAAAAATTTTCCACTGCGTGTGAACATAAGACATTGGATGTTCCACTTTTTTTTTAATATTATCAATTGATATCAATTCTAAATTTGGCTAAATCAAATATTCAATATCCGAGTTCTTCATATAAAATTTTATTTGTATCAGTGCACTTTGAATAAAAATGTATTTATTCAATGGATACATCACTAAAATATTTTGGTCATGTCACAAAAAAAAATTACCAATTTTTTCCTTGAATCTCTTAAACATATTAGGAGAAATAATTCCAACTTGAGTATTCAACTATCATATCATAAATTTTCCACACAAACTGCACAAGTGTCATTTCACATCTCATGACTAAAAGAATATAAATTATCTGGCTCATCTGTTTGCTCAAAATAACCCAATCACTCATGTCATATTTTTTAAAAATATTGGGTTTCAAATATCAATATCACAACAATATATATATCCAACTATTAGCCTATAAGATATATGTATGATCTAAACAAAATCATTTAATAAATAGTATAATCTAACAGCACATATATATGAACAAAATAGGCACAAGAACAAAAATATAATGTCATAGAAAAGAAATCATGTTTGAACAAATATTTTTGCAAATATGTAAAGTTCTTAAAAGGATATGTAATATAATGTAGCTAAAGTGTGTAGCATTTTAAAAAAATCTCAAAAATTGAAATTATAATAGGTCACAATGATTTTCCAGTTTAGGTCCCAAATTTTCGTCATTGACTAGGTTAATATTTTTATTTGCTTCACACAAATAAATATATCAATTTACACCATTTTTATTCTACAAATATAATTTTTTTTTACATATTTTGATATTCCACAACCAAGGTGTGCCATATATATAAAAGAAATGACTATTTCATCAATATCTATGATAAATTTATTTTTATTAGACAGTTTGTCTATTTTCTTGTGGGGGGCAACTTGAACTACCTCGAACACTTCTGATAAAACCTTTAATAAGTCCAATTTAAATTTCATCAACCACATTACTGGGAGACCAATATGAATTTACCTTCAACTACAACTTTTTCTTACTCTTCCTCTGTCCTTCCATGTCAAATATAATTAATACAATCCTTTGGGAATATACCATGTGCTTCATGCACAAGTTTTGAATCAACTAATCTAACATTATGATATTTATTTATTTATTTACTATTAATTATATTTTCCTGCAACTAATAGTTCAAAAATAAGCTCTGAATACTTAATATAGTTTTAACTCTTTACTGTTTCTGGAGTATGAGTTTGCTGGTATGGAAGATAAAAATGGTTTTATCAATCGATTTTGATTCTGATTCTATAATGTTTGTTTATAGAGTTTTAGAAAATAAGGTGTAAAACAAAATTGTATTCTGTTATGGATTTAAAATTTTTAAATGTTAGATTCAACCCAATCACATAGGATGATTATAATTCTAATAAAAACGATCCTTCAGGGATTGCCATAAAATAAGAAGATATTATTCTGTTAGATACTCATTTTTTAGATCATTGTCCAGATGATGGCGAACAAATATTAGTGCTTTAGCATTCTGGGAAAGAGTATATTTATATTTTGAAATAGTTTTACTTAAATCATATGATGCGAGGTGAATTTCAATATTTAGTGCCCATTTTAAAAAAATATTGTTGCCATCAAGGACGAACACGGCAAATTTTCTTTTAGTGATGTCAAACATTTTCAATGAACTCCAATAAAAATCAATTTATATCAAAAATATATACATGAAAAAATTTGACGTTATATATAAACTTTATTAAATTTTGCTCTTAAAGTTGGAAAGCATATCTTTCCATATTAGTAAGAATCAAATCAAATCTAATATATTTGTCTAAAATAAATAATTTAAATTTGAAAATGTGTTACCCATTTACATTACTTGGAACATAAGAATAGAGAATCCCAAATTATAATTCTTATATAACAGTAAAAATTGAAATACAAACGATCATAAAATCATAGAAATTCATACACGATTTAGGGCCATATTAATCTCTAAAAATCAATTTAAAACTGATCCATTAAACACACGAAACATATATACTATATTTTTCATGTTTTGGCAATGTATATATAATAAGCCGACAAAAAAAAAATCAATTACTATGACTTAATACACTTGTACTAATTTTTTTTAAAATCATGCATAAATCAATTTATTAAGTCTATGCATAGTATGTGTAATCAGAAGGGTTAAATATTATTAATAAATAAATATTAGATCAATTCTAGTATGTGTAATCAGAAGGGTTAAATATTATTAATAAATAAATATTAGATCAATTCATGCCAATGTACGCATATAAAATAAAGATTTTACAATCTATGGTAATGAATTCATTTAAGAATATATACACTTAAATCAAATATTTATACAAAATCAATTTATACCAAATCAAAATGATCAAAATACAAAGAATTTTAAATCTTCTATATCAATTCATTCCTAAAAGAATTAATCTGTCCATGTTGGTACGTAAAGAAAGGTAACAAATTAATACAAGTATAATTTTTTTTTATTTTAACAAATAAAATATTAATTAGATTCAATTGTAATCATTTAGTAAAAAAAATCATATATATATATATATATTATATTTCTTTTACAGAGACGTAACAAATAAAAATATACCTTCTAGAAAAGATACGATTCTTTTCTTGGACCTTTCTCAAGCAGTAGTTACTTTCCCGTCGATTAAAAATCAATTGCTCAGTTGGTTAGAGCGTGCTAATTACGCGTTGTAAAGTATTTGATAAGAATAATGAGAGAAGCATAAAGGAGAATAAAAGAATACAGAGAAGAGAGAAAGTTATATTTTTTTTATTAACGGTGTTGTGTATAAATGGGGAAAATAGATTTTTTGTCCGATAACTTTGCCCAATTTTGAATTTAGTCCATAAGTTTTTCATTTTTTGAAAATCGTCCATTATATTTGCAAAATTTTGAAAATCGTCCATTATATTTGAAAATTTTGAAAATCGTCCATCATGTTTACCAAGTTCAACAAAATCGTCCATTTCAACAGGTCATTAACAGGTTATTCTAAAAAATAAAATAAAAAATATGTAATATATATATTTATATATACTATTTTAAAAAAATAGCCTCCACTAAGAATTTATATTATACTCTCTCCGTCCGCCCGAAAGAGGGCATTTTGCTTTTGTGCACATTGATTAAGAAGTATTGTTATTTAATGTATAGTGGGAGTGTGGACCCCATATTTTAATTGTATTAGTGGGTGTGTGTGGATCTCATGTGTCTAAAATAGGAAGTGACTCTCTTTGGAACGGACGACCAAAATGAAAAAAGATCCTTTTTCGAGCGGACGGAGGAAGTATCAACATTTAGTCAAATTTGCTCCACTTTAGTAATGAAATTAATATTGTTTGTTTGGTATAAGGAAGTGAAAAATGAAAAGTGAGATAAAATTGGTTAAATAAAAATATGATATAGATTAATTAGGGTAAAAATATTAAAATGACCTGTCATAGCAGGTCAAAGGACCAAAATATTGTATTTTATGAAGTTAATGGACTAATTTCAAATTTGTTATAAAATTAACGGACTAATTTTAAAATTAAAAAAGTTAATGGACTAATTTCAAAATGAATGAAAGTTAGCAGACGAAAAAATCTATTTTCCCTGTATAAATGTATACAAAAACCCTAATATTCTCACTCTTTATATAAAGAAGAGAAAAGGTACAATGATATATAAATTCTCTTCATATTCTAATAATATAAGGAGTAATGTCCATATAAAATATTTCATAATAAAAGGTACAATGATATATAAACTCTCTTTATATTCTAATAATATAAGGAGTAATGTCCATATAAAATATTTCATAATAGTAATGAGTTCAGTAATATATAATATTTAGTGTATATTGAGTAGTTGTATTAAAATTATGATTGGGTCCCATATAGAATAATTTTTTTTGATTGGACAAAGTTAGTTGTTAGTATAAAATATTCCTCCTTATTACTCCTGATTTATTCGTTCTCGAAGAAAATCGAACTTGGGTCACTCACCTTAGTGAGGATCCCAGTGGCCAGGTGGTCTAGCCCACATGGTGGTCTAAACTTGAAATGAGAATCACTTCACACGATTAATCAACCTCTCGATCAAACAAATCGAATGTCCTATCAAAGGGTTCTAAATCCTAAAGGACATCTCTATCTCTTTAAGATATATAATGCACATGAGGTGTTTGAAAAGATGATTCAATTAATTATCCTAAATATGCAATTGACTTCTCAATCTAATCACATGTTTAAAACAACAAACCACACAAATCATCATAAACATCAAGATCTAAAACATCAATGATAAAAAATCAATTAACCCAATCAACAAATGAATTTAGATACACAAATTCCAAAATTATCCAACAACTCTCATGTTGCTAATCTCACAAGGGAGATTAGCCTACCATATTCAAAAAGAAATTAACATAGACATTAAGATCCTTGTTTTAAATTTTCTATTATTAAGTGAAACGCATACAAAACAATTAATTATTCTATATGGGACCCAGTGGCCAGGATCTCATATAGAATAATTAATTATTTTGCATGTGTCTCACTTAATAATAGAAAATTTAAAACTTAACTTGATACAAATTAAAATTGAAAACTTAAAGTTGGACTGTATCTAATTGAGGGTGTATCTAACTACTATAGACTTATTAAGTTACTAACTAATATGAGTGCAGAGGGGTCCTTTGAAAATGTTTCTAATTTCAATAAGAGTGAGGCTCTTGTGTCCCCGGGGACATTGTGCCAATTTGTAATTTTTGTATCCTTTTATAATTTAAACTCCTAGCAATACATAGGTTTAAATAGAATATAAAGGAGGAGGGTTGTGTTCACATGGAGACACGAATTATCCTTCCATATCCCGCGGCGCAGGAGCTTTTGCCTTTCAATAATACTATATATAAATAAATCAGCAATCCATTATGAGTGCAGAGGGGTCCTTTGAAAATGTTTCTAATTTCAATAATACTATATATAAATAAATCAGCAATCCATTACCATTTACCACACGTAATAATCACGTCAAAAAATAAGCAAGAATATTTATGAATCTCATTATCAATAGGTTACAGAGGGAATTGGATTCTCTCTATTTGGGCGGTTGGTACATTTCTTAAATTTCATTACATCTAAACCTTTTATTATTTTATAAGATTAAGATTTTGCCAAATCATCATATTTATTAATTATTCTTAAATTAACCATCAATTTTCTTCCTTATCTAGTTCACTGATTTTTTATCTTTTCTTTTTTCTTCTATTGTTGGCTTATAGTTTATTTTGCCTAAGGATTTAATATTTAAGTCCTAATACTTAAGACCCTATTATGATAAATTGAGATAAAACCGTAATGCGTAAGCGTATCTTAATCCATTGAGTTGTCTAGACGGAACACTAACTCTCGGAGATCGGGATTATGACCTTCCTCAACTAAGCCTCCTTATTCCTTATGAGGACCGTAGTAATCCCTCCCGATGGGGAGAAGTGAAGACCATGTTCGGCTTAGTGTATTGGAGACCATAACCAGTGAGCCTTTATATACTACACAACTGGGCCACCCATAATCACGCAGTCATGTAGTATTGAATATCTACTCAATAAGCTCATATCAATTATTATTATAACTCATGAACCTTTTATCTTAATTAGATCACTTAATTAAGTCCATAAAATAATTGAATAGCTAATATAATTATATAATAATATATTGCCCACAATTAGACTATATTAAATCATTCTATCTCCACCCAAAGGATAAGCCTAGTAATACCGTCCCATGCAGCAGTAAGAACATAAAAAAACAGTGTCGTGTGTTGCATGGTTAGGGATTTGTCAAAGTTGCGGCTATTTACACCCCCGGAATTGTTAAATGAACCCCAATAATTTATAAAATTAAAATATGATAATGTGATAAGACATAAATAATCTTTTATAAATAATAAAATAAAAATAATTATAATTCAATTTCTAAATGCACCCCAATCAGATTTCTAAATGCACCCCATTGTTATAATCACTAAATCATGATCAACCTAAACCCTAACCCTTTTGCATCAGCGTAGTATCATGAAACAAGTAAAGTTGAGAATGATAATCATCCGGAACAAACAATAATCGCAAAGGAGGAGCATAATCAAAATATTAGAAATGTCAATCCATCAGCAGAAAATAATAAATGTGTATAAAAAAAGGTCATTCGGTTGTAACAACCGAACAACTTAAAGTGTTCGACTGCATATGTGTAAAAAAAAGCTCGTTCAGTTGTAACAACCAAACAATCTTAAGGTGTTCGACTGCAGCAGTCGAACAGAATACAAAAAAGTCGTTCAGTTGTAACAACCGAATAACTTTAAGGTGTTCGACTGCAGCAGTCGAACACCTTAAGGGAATGACCTTATTTTTTTTTACTGCAGTCGAACAGAACACACACCATCAAGTTTTGGAATTCATATATGTTTTGTTCAGAAACCTGTCTAATTGCTTCTAATTCATGGAAAATTAATTCAAATTGCAAGACAAGTACAACCACACACTACGAAAACACAAATTCAAATGCCCATGCTTAATAAATTTTGAAATCAACCAAAACCCTAGAATTTGTGTCAACTGCAAAATAAAAAAATAAAATGACAAAGAAGACATGATATTTATTGACGAAGTCTTGACGGTGGATAGGAGTTCTTCCCTCTTATTTCGCTTTTGATCAATCGCGGCAGATTCTGCAGAACACGAGAGTCGCGGTTCCAACATTTTTTTTAAAATTTTGTAATTAATTAATTTTTTTTTAATTTGAGTATAATTATTCAAAGGTTAGAGTTGTCTTTGTATGGGTTGTATTTAGTATTTTAAATGTGTAATTTTTAATTTTAATGGGGTACGTATTGTAATTGGGGTTCATTTAATAATTTCGGGGGTGCAAATAGTCGTTCCCTTTGTCAAATAAATAACTCTTAACTAAAAATATACCTTAATTTTTTTTATAATATACTCCCTCCATAATACATGCTATGTAGACTCTTGGGGTATAGTATACCAAAAATCACTGGGTAAAATCTTAATTTCACTATTTGAACAAAAACTATTCCCTACCGATAAATGGTAAACCCTCGGGGTACAGTATGCCCTAAACTACTGGATAATAGTATATCATAAACTACAGGGGTAAATTCATAATGTTACAATTTGAACAAACGCTAAATCCTGTCGATAAATATTAAACTCTCGGGGGACATTATGCCCTAAACCACTGAAAAAAGTACACCATAAATCACAGGGATAAAGTTGTCATTTCACTGCTGATAAATATTAAATCATCGGGGTACAGTATGGCACTAAAGTTATACCACTAATTATTTACATATAATATCTAATTTTATGTAATATCATATTAGGTAGTTGTATATTTATTAATTAGTATTTAGGTACCCGTACTTATTTAAAGGTATAATACCATATTTATTTAAATATCAATCGCTCATACCCGAATCTGTCTCGTTTAGAAATTTATTACTACTATATTTGTAACTACTCCAAAATTATTTATCAATATGATTAGGGTAAAATGGGGTACCAGGAAATATAATTATTAGAGATAATCAATATCGATGTTAGGAGTACTCGTAATTTATTTTCATTTATATGTTCACCATCCGTGATCGGACATGTCCAATTTAAAAAATTAATAATAATATCATCCCAAACTTATTATTGTATTGCATCCCGTATGCTTGGTTAATGTCTACCTAAGGGTGAAACAAATCGATATTAGGACCGATGAAAGAATTACTCACAGGTAATATATTTATTTCTCGGTTTTATTTCTATAAGAAAAATTATTTACACAAATTCTATTCATAAATTGAAAAAATAAAAAATTAATAGATCGTTCACTTAAAATTGTTATTATATTTTTGAAAAATGAAAACTTTCTCTCATACATTTTTATGAACCTCCTAAAACCTACATTTAAACTTAAGCATAATTTGATTATAGGCATTTCAATTAATTAGTATATTATAAGAGAGCTTCCTATAACTTTTTATATATATTTCTCATAAATTAGTTGTAATAACCAATGATTAATTTCTCAAACCAAGTATTTGTTATACCAAGTAATGAAATCAAATATTAAAGAATATACTATTGTAATATATATTAATTTGAGAGATATAATATTTTAATATATATCGGTAGTTGTTAGGGATTATAGTGGGTAGGATATCCACTATAGGGTATCCGTACATACTCGTATCCATTTAAATATAAACTACTCATTTTCGTACTCGTTTCATTAAAAATATATATTATTATACTCATACTCATCTCAAACTCGTTTATCAATACCCGTAGATTACACATACCCATATAATGCTAATCAATAGCCGTAGATTATACATACCCATTTAATACTAATTTGTTTTAGAAAAATATTTATATTTAAAATAAATATGATTAAATAAAAATTATAATTAGTAATATATACTTATAATATATATATATATATATATATATTGTGTTAAAATTAATATTTTAATAAAAATTATATTATTGTTAATTAATTATGAATTAAATATAATATGAACTTTATTATTTTTAATATGATCAAATAAAAGTTATAACTATTAATTAATTATATAATTATGAAATAATTACTGATAGGTACACACTTTGTACCGCTAATTACTACTAGATACATTGATTTAAAATAATTATTATTTAATACTCCCTCCGTCCCAACTTCAACTTCACACTTTCCGTTTTGGTCCGTCCCAATTTCAACTTCATATTTCCATAAAAGAAAAAAGTACATAAATAATATCCCCCTAACATACTTTAATTTCAAAATTGCCATCACCTTTTTAACACACATAACATACTTTATCATTTATTTATTACCTAAAAATACCAAATTACCCCCAAAAGTTACTCAAAAAGTGATTTTTCTTAATTTGCGTGCGTACAGTAAATATGAAGATGAAAATGGGACGGAGGGAGTACAAAATATTAAAGTAAAATACCAAATATACCCCTAAACCCATATACCTTTAAAACACTAACCCCAACCTCCACCCGCCACCGGACCACCGCTGCCGCTGCCGGACCGCCGCCGCCGCCGCCGGCGGAGCTCCGGCGGCCGGTCGCCGGAAAATCAGTTCGTCAGAAAAAAAAAAAAAAAAAAAAAAAAAAAAATGGTCGCCGGAAAGCTGCCGCGCCGCCGCCGCCGGAGCTCCGGCAGCCGGTCGCCGGAAAAACTGTTCGTCCAAAAAAAAAAAGAAAAAAAAAAACTGGTCGCTTGAAAAACTGCCGCCGCCGGAAAAGCTGCCGGACCGCCGCCGCCGGACCACCACATTTTTTTGCTGCACACACTTTTTTTTTCCTGCACACACTTTTTTTGCTGCACACACTTTGCTGCACATGAACTTTTGCTGCACACAATATTTATGTGCAGCACATTAATAGGGGTAATATTGGAATATCACTATATATTTTTGTACCTAGTAGTAATACTTTTGTATGTTTGTATCTCATAGTAATTTAGGGTTTTTTTGTGTACCTAGTAATAATCCTCCCTATAATTATTTCATAATATTATATAATATGATAAAATATTTTGTATAATTTTAATATTTGTGGATACCTGATTCATACATGTACACAATTCAAATTCTAATGATTTTTTTTTGAACTACTCGTGAAAATTATACTACCTCCGTCCCAAAGATATTGACACACTTTTCTTTTTGGGTTGTCCCACAGAAATTAGCATATTTTCTTTTTAAGAATATGGGATCCACAAAAAAATAATTTATTTATTTACATGGCCCACACACACATCACACTCACCACTAATACAACTACCCACTACACTTTAAATCTTAATTCTCTCACTTCACTTTACATTAAATTATTATACTCTTTAATCTCCGTATCCAAAAAATGTGTCAATTGTTATGGGACGGAGGGAGTAATTATTAATATATATTTATAATGTATTTATATGATTATGACTAAAAATCGATGTCTATCAACGCCTACTTTTAATATTAGTGGCTTCAACATCCACTGGCTGGTGAAATAGACATCAATCAGCATGTTTATTGTAGTGCATATTGAATACAAAAATATTATAATTTTTTATTTTAATTTAAAATTCTAATGATATTTTTTTGAACTACTCGTACTCGTTTTTTAGGGTATTTATTAATTATGTAAGATACTTTCTTATTTCATAATACTCATACCTGTGTATAAATTAATTTAGCTTAGTAATATTAAATCTTGGCCCTTCATTAGTTATTGTTACATCTCATCCCTTGATTGTGATTATTAATTTTTAACAACTTCTCATCAATTTATTTTATTTTTCTATTTTATCTCATCCATTAATTTTCTTGGCCTTCCATAATATATATATATATATATATATATATATATATATATCAATTGATTATTTATATATCTAAGTAGTTTTAAATATTATTTAAAAATTAATATTTTAAAAAGTCATTATAATATTTGTATCGGTCCCAAAGTTTTTTAGTGGACGGTGGGTTCTGGCCTCCCCAAAATTATTATAATAATAATTGAATAATATTACAATAAACCCTAAACCCTAAAACCATATCCCTAAACCCTAAATCAATATAATGTATTTAAATTAATTTTATAAGTTATTATAATAATTAAATAATATTACCCTAAACCCTAAACCATAAACCATATAATTAAAAATTAATTTAAATTGTTTAGGAATAATTAACATAATTTGAAAAAATTAATTCAAATTGTTTAGGAATAATTAACATAATATTTTGAAATAATTAAAATTAGTAGTAGTTATGTATTATATTTATTGAAAAATAGCATTAAGCACACATATAAGGAATCATTTTAAATAATGCATCATTTTAAATTAAATAATGTATCATTATTATGATAAAAAAATCAATGGCCAAAATCTAATGTCATAATTGTGATCAATGGATGAGATTAAATAATGTGATGAATAGATGAGATTAAAAAATATTTAGTAATCAAAATCAATGGTATAGATTAAAAATTGGTTCAATTTTAACTTTTAAAGAGATATATAATTTTAGTAATTATATATAACGTGGTTTATAGTTTATTTTGCCTAAGGATTTATTATTTATTCTTAAAATTTAGCATTATTTTAAAACTATAATTATATAATTTTATCCCATGGTTTATGGTAAATTTTTCCCCTTGGATTTAATATTTATTTTTAGGGTTTATTGTTAATTTTAAGAATATAATTGTAATTTTTCTCTTATGATTTATGATATATTTTGTCCTAGGATTTAATATTTAATTTTAGGGGTGTAGTTGAATTTTTAGGAAATTATTATAAATAAGAGTAATTAATTAATAAAAAAATTATATAAAAAAAAGATGAGTTTAGTATAAATCTAAAGTTAATTAAAATTAGATAGGTAATGTGACAAATCATTAATGAAAGATTTAATTAATGGTTATTTTCTAGAAAAAGGAAGAAATTTTAAAAAGAATTAAAAGTTAAATTAATTAGAGGGTTAGGTGGCTTTATAATAATAGTTAGATTTAGTGAGAGGTACAAATTTAAAGAAATACAAGTGTCTTCAAATGGAAAGGATCCGGTTGCGTTACAGAGATAGGTAGAATATTTAATATACTGTTTTAATTAATTTTTTACACTTAACTAGCAATCATAATGATGAGCGTTTTCTTAACACACAATTAATCCTCAAGTATGAAGGATATCAATTGTAATTTCGAAGGTGACCAAGTTAAATATCGAATCCACGGGACGGATAAATATCAATTTAATTACGTTCTAGTAGATTATGACTATTTTGGAAATAAATTAGTTGGTTTATAAACTAAGTAACAATTAAAATAGCTAATAAATAACAAGAACAAGAAAATAATAGTTGTAATCAAATAAGATAATAGGTAGTTCGTTAGGCCATCCAGTTTCCTTCGTTAATTAGTACTTTCGTGTGTCGATTTCCGACTCTGCCTTGTGGTTTATGGACGCATCGCTAGACAATGCGAATCTATTCTATAGACACAAATAGATAAGCTTTTGACACGTGTGAGTATCCTCAGAGCAAGACGTATACTTTACCCCCCTTTCTAGGTACTATCATAATCAATTATTTCCCGTGCACTTAGTACTCTAACCCGATTTGATCTCCCTTTTTAGGTATTATACAGTTATACTCTTTATCCTACTTGTTAACCCGAATTCAATTCAATTAACAAATATTCATATAAGACAGTTCTAATAAGACTTCGGAATCCCTTCACTTAGAATTATAACAATAAACCCTGCCATTAGTGAACGCACTCAACCAATAACTATGTTATGCATTCAGACTCTACACAACGATTATTGATGTACAAAACAACTATGAGTATGGATTAAAAACGTGCAATCTTATATAAACTAAACTACAAGTAGTGTTGTACGGAGTATACACACGAAATACAAATTAACTCATGAAACCTTCATAACCCTAGAACTACTGAAGTGGCTCTAGCCCATGATTGATCTAAGAACAATCATGGTTAGATGGACCAATCTTACTTGAATCTCCAGCTACACCTCTGTCACCACCCTCCGGATGGATCACCAATCTCTTCTCTTGTCTCCTCTTATGATTCTCGTGTCGTCGTCGTCATTTTCTTGACTGCATGAGCCTCCTTTTATACTTGTAATCACGTCTCTAGGGCTTGGAATGGGCTTTTCAAGTGATCCCATGGGTTTTGGCCTCGAAAATTCGGATAAGGTAAGTTTCCGCGTTTTGGTTCGACCTCGTCAAACAGGTCGAACCATCGGCCACAAGTCGAACCCTGCTACTGGACACATTCTGCACTTGGTTCGACCTCTTGTACAGGTCGAACCAATCCCTCACAGGTCGAACCTCATGTCGAACCACGCTACTGGACAATTTCCACTCCTGGTTTGATCAACTATCAGGTCGAACCCATCTTCTCGCGAACTGGTTCGACCATGGTTCGACCTGATCAAATAGGTCGAACCCCTGAGTTGTGGTCGAACCCTCCTTCTGCTGTTTCGCAATGCTGGTTCGACCTGTAGGAGAGGTCGAACCCTCCTCCAACCAGGTCGAACCCTACTCTTTCCTTGGCGGTTCGCGTGGTCTCGACTTCGTCTCTTCGATTCTTGGCACTTTCACTCCGTTTTTGCTATGAAAACCACTTAAATAGCTCCACTAACACCTGATTCATGCTAATTCACAATATATATAGGTTTTTCACCTATTTCCACCTCAAACTCTCCAAAACTAGCACAAAACATGATACCAAACTTGTGAATTTACACACTCATCAAACCCCCAAACTTACATGTTGCTCATCCCGAGGCAACCAAATCAAACCACAGGACTCGTGTATAATTCACCAAGATCAAGTACAACACATATCACACATGCAACTTCATTAAATCAAACAAGTATTAATTGCTTCATATATATCTCTCATGCAAAACTAATCCAATCACACACCATTCGGAGTACTAAGTAATCTAGCTCACAAGATAAGTATTTATTCTCTTTCACTCAAGTGCGTGAGGCACTATATAGGTTAATAGAAACACTCATATCAATCCATATTCACGCGTAACCATAAGCTTGGCAAAGGTCTCAAAAATCAACTTATAATCAACTCTTCACTAGGATTACAAAGGACTTGTTTTTGGGTTGTAATGTTGGCTCTTTGGAAAAAGGTAGGAAAATTTGGACTTAGTGACTTAAGACACTAGTAGAGAGTTACCTTGGAGGTTCTCGAATTCTTCTTCTTACAGCAAGTTCTCCTTCAATGTCGTCTCTTGAACTTGTAAAATTCCTGAATTTTTCTTCTTTTCATGGCATCAACATCATCTTTTTAAACAATTCGGGTACCGGTTTCAGGCACTACCCTTCTCATAAATAGGCCATCAGCTGCTAAGCTTCACACACCAAGTATAAAAACAATCGGGGTACCAGTTTCGGGCACTACCCCTAAACAAGATTCAACCATATTTTTTTCATCCAACCATATTCTATCTCCCTTTTCTTCTTACAACACTTACTCACCTCCACTCTCTCTATCAATGATTAAGTTAATCAAGGCTCAAGTAAAGATTTATAAGGTTATTCACTTCGGCTACCAAAGAAAAAGCTTTAACGGCTCAACGGGGTATCCAAAGGTTAATAAGATCATTAGGAAAGATAAATTTGGCTAAGTAGCTTAATCACAAAATAATGGCCTAAGATCATGTCCTAGCAATTTATCAATCATAAGTCTCACACAAGACTCCAAGCCAAGTTCTAGAATACGTTCATATGAATGATCCTCTCAAGAATAAAATAATCATGATCAAGCATGATTAAAAAGCTCAAATCCTCACATAGGTAATTAGAATCCTAAGTACTCCTCATAACACATAATTAAGATCAATTTCACAAGAACTCAATATACTTATCAATTATACATGCTTTTCATCAATAGAAATTAACACATAAACATATGAATGCACAAAAATCAATAAGCTTATACCCAATCAATCATACAAGATATCACTTATACATTCCACTCACGCATGAATCACACCCCAACCTATAAAGATGAAAGGAAAAATAATGGAATCAAGATAAATTGGATGAAACCAAAGAAAACCTGAAAAACTACTCCTCTGGAGCATCATCATCCTCATCATCATCATCCTCATCATCAAGCCTCCGTTCCACAATCCGGTGCAAATCACCGATGTGCCTATCTAAGTAATCAACTCGATCACCCAACCTACCAACTTTCTCATTCAAAGCTGTATACCTCTCATTCAACATAGCATAGTTGGCGTTGGCGAGTGCGAGCTGTCGGTTTGTCTCCTGCTGGCTAGCAACGATCGCGACCAGCTGCTCATGAATAAGGCGGAGCTACTCCCGTGTATCATTCGGGACAGCCCGCTGCTGACGCGGTGCTGGCTCATGCTGATGTGCGTCGTGCTGCATCGGCATCTCTTCATCCTGCTGCTCCTCCTTGGGCTGCTCTTCCTCTTCAGGCTGCTATGGTGGATGGAACTCTCATTGATCAATAATCTGCTATAACTCCACCATCCTACCATCTGCACACATCTGCGATACAGTCTTCCAATCACCACCCGACCTTGCTGCCACGGATAAGGCGTTGTGTCCGAGAGAATCCATCAACTTATTCCTCGCACCGGATAGTTGTCAAGTTACTCACGTCGAAGGGAAACATGAATTCGAAAGGCTTGAGTCCCCTTGTGAAGAACCAATCCCCATCTCGAAAATGGGCAAATCCTCCCTTCACGCATGTAAACATCGCCAAATCGGGCTCTCCTCTAACTGGTGTGATGCCGGTGAAATCCAAGTTATAATGCTCAGCCACGATCGTCAGTAACCCTCCAATATTTATCTTTTGAAACCCAATGGTCCTGAATCGATGTAGCTGTGCAATGAAATACGCTCCAACATTGAACTGCACCCTATTAAGCATACACCACAAAGCGTAAAGCTCTCCTCTAGACACAGCACTCCCCTCTGAGCGGGCGAACAACGTGTTGCTCAAGACACGATCCATGTACCTCAAAACAGGATTCTTTATCGAAGAAGCATGAGCCTGCCTGATTAGAGCTATTTTCACCTAGATTTTAGTGTCTTTTTATATGTGTTTTCGTATTATTTTATCCGTATTTTATATGTTATTTGGTTATGTTTTGTGTTTTTATTGAAATGTGTGTGAATGAGCTTAAACTTAAGATTTTCACTTTTTATTGGATGCTAAACATGATAAGGAAGATATAGGAAAAAGCGAATCTCAATTCGGAGTTGAAACGAGGGAGAACGAGCCAAAACAGTGAAGAAATGCAGGAGCCAGCACCAACACGGGCCGTGTAGCCAATACGGCCCTGTAAGAGTTGGCCGTGCGGCGACATCTAGTCATTCAACACGGGTAACTTCTGGTCGTGTCCAGTTGCACGAGTCAAGTTGGGAGCACGAGCCGTGTAGCCAACACGGCCCTGTAAGAGTTGGCCGTGTGCCGACATCAGAAGAGCCAACACGATCACCTTGTGCCCGTGTTACAACACACGACTTGTGTTGCAGCACACGAGCCATGTTGCGTAACACGGCCCTATAAGGCGAGGCCGTGCGGCAGCATCAGAAGACACAACACGGCAACCTCGTGGCCGTGTTGCATAACACGACTCGTGTTGTGTATTTTCCTGCAGAAATTTCCAGATCCTTCTAGAAGCCTCCAAAGGGGTATAAATACCCCTTTATTCAATACTTGAACTTTAGCACCCATTTTCATTACTTGTCATTTCTCTTATTTGTTATTCTTATTTACTTGCTCCTTGCTTTAGTTGTTAACCAATCTCAAAACCCCCGATCATCTTTACAAAAATGACATGAACATGAGCTCACGTATTTGCTAGTCCGAACATAACTCCTTTGTGGATTGATAATTTTTCTTGGGATATACTACTACAACGATCGAGTATTCTTGCTCGTGAGTGCTAAAAATAGGCAAACAAGAAAATGGCGCCGTTGCCGGGGAATTTGACGGACTAGTCGAGTACTGTGTTATTATTTTAGTTGTTCTTGATAAGGATTTATTTTATTTTATTTTATTTACTATTTGTGTTTGTGGTCTCATTCTTTGACTTTTCGTAGGTGTTTTATGATCACAAGATCAAAGGAAAATCAATCGATCATTCCTTTGAATTTGGAGATTGAAAGGACCGCACGACAAAGGAAACGAGAGAGACGTAAAGCGAGAAAAGAAAAGATGGAGAATCAACGTGGAGAGAATGCTAATTATAACCCACCCCAAGATCCTTTACAAGATCAAAGGGGGGTACAAGAAGGAGTGCAAGAGAATCAAGCGGAGATAATGAGGAATTTCTTTGCTCAAAATCAAGAATATATGCAATTGCTTGCCAATCAAGAAGCTCAAAGGATACTCCAACAACAAGAGGCACAACCACATGTTCGTAGAAATGTCCAAGAGATGGTTAATATGTTCAATAACCAAGCTATGCAAGGAAATGTGCAAATACCTCAAGAGAGGCCAAGGCCTAGAGCAATCCGGGATTACTTTCAACCGAGAGCCGTACACAACATGGTTCCTCCGGTTCAAGCCAACAATTTAGAAATCAAGACCGGATTGATCAACATGGTCAAAGAAAATTAGTTTGGGTGAGGTCCTCTTGAGGATCCAAACATGCATCTAGCTAGCTTCTTGGAGGTTGCAAATACTATTAAGATGAATGGAGTATCGGAAGATGCTATTCGGATGAGGTTGTTCTCTTTCTCTTTAAGAGACAAGGCTAAGGCATGGTATAATGCAATTCCTTTGGGAAGTTGTAACACATGGGAAGATCTTGAGCAAAGGTTCCTAAACAAATACTTTCCTCCTTCAAAGACACTCCAATTGAAGAGCCTTATCACTCAGTTTAAGCAACTTCCGGATGAAAGCTTTTATGAAGCATGGGAACGCTACAAGGAGATGCTAAGAAAGTGCCCTCAACATGACTTTCATGAGAATCAACAAGTGGCTTTCTTCTATCAAGGGTTGAGCCAACAACATCGGATGCATGTAGATGCCTCATCCGGAGGATCTATATTTGGAGTGGATGCGATGAAAGCTATGGAAAATTTTGAAGATATTGCAATGAATGCTTATCAATGGCCGTCCGAGAGGATATTGGGAGGTTATGCATACGGAAAGGTGGCTCAAGTGGAAAGTGTGCATAATGTGAAGAGCGATGTGTTTCAAGGCCAAGGCATGAAAGAATTTAATGAAAGCATCAATGCTTTAACTAAGCAATTGAATTTGATCACTCAAGGAGTGAGTCAAGGGGGAAGCACAAGTGCTATTGTGAATGATGAGAGCCATGTTACGCAAAATGTAGAGGATGTTGCCTATTTAGATGGGAGAAATTACCAAAGAAATTTTCAACGTCAAGGGAATTTTCAAGGTAACTATCCTTCTAACCAAGGTAATTATCAAGGAGGATATCAAGGGCAAGCTCGGGTGAGTAATTTCAATCAATCAAGTGGAGGTTATCAAGCGCCAAGGAAGCATGAAAATTTCTCTTACTCTAATCCTCAAGCCGCCGTGTCATTTCCTCCGGGATTCGATCCAAGTGCCAAACCATCGAATGGAGAGGGTAAAGCATTGGTGGAAGAGACATTGCTAGCATTTATGAAAAAGATGGAGGCTAGAATGGAGGAAAATGAGAAGAAGTCCGACAATAAGATGAGAGCTTTTGAACATCAAATGGGACAAATTGCTTCCTCCGTTGGATCTCAACACCAACAAGGAAAGTTCCCCTCTACCACGATAACTAATCCTAAGGAGCAATGTTTGTATGTTACCATGTGCAACATGGAAAGTAAGGTGGAGAAAAGGTTGGTGGAAACAACAAACATTGTTTCTAAGGTTGAAGAAGTAGTTTGTGATGAAGTGGTGTCAAAAATTGAGGAGGAGATTATCGTTAATGAAAAGTTATCTTTGGATGAAGAGAAGATAATTGATGAATTCTTGTTTTTGTTGGAGGATGAAAGTGCGTGTGATGAAGAGATGATGTTGAAACAAGATCATGACATTGTTGAAGTTGATGCTTCATTAAAGGTAGAAGATCCCGGTAAATTCGTTCTCACTTGTAAAATTGGAAATGGGGAACACTTTAATGCTATATGTGATCTTGGTTCAAGCATTAATGTAATGCCTTTGGAGATTTTTGAAAAACTTGGCATTGGGAGGTTAAAGGAAACGGATGTGGAAATCGGAATAATGGATGGTTCAATGATAAAGCCCCATGGAGTTGTGGAGGATATGCTTGTGCAAATAGAGGATTTTGTATTTCCGGTGGATTTTATGATAGTTGAGAAGCAAGCGGATCCTTGGATTCCATTAATTTTTGGAAGGCCATTTTTGATAACCGCAAAAACAAAATTTGACATGGATAGGAAGGAACTCACACTCCGATCAAATGAAAGAGAATTGGTGTTATCAAGCAAGAATGAAAAAGGGGGAAATCTTCATGTGAAGCCACCCATTAAGCCTCCGGATATTCGAGATGAAGTGGTAAGTGCGATTTTAAAAGATGAAGAATTAACTAACTTTATGCTTGAAATTGCAGGAAATTTCTCTTCAAAAAGAAATACGCTTGGGGGAGATCCACATGTTGATTTGAAGATTGATAAAGGGCCTCCGGGATTTAAGAATGTGAGAAAAAGAGGAAATGAAGTGAGCTCAAGTGTTAAAGGAGCACGAAGTGTGGATAAAAAGGTTGTTAAAGAGATGTTTAAAGTGAAGATGAGGCCCGATGGGGTCTTGGATTTTTCCGACTGTTAAGACCTTAAATCCGTCCGGCTTGAAGACGTTAAACTTAGCGCTAAATGGGAGGCAACCCATTCTTTTTATTTTTTGTTGTTTGTTTGTTTTGGCCTTGTAGGTTGATTGTGCTCATGGAGAAAAATGCATATTGAAGAAAAGAGAAATACTTCATGGATTCAAGTTGACATGTTCCACAACTTGTTGCAAACTTAATTCATGACTCTTGTCTCGAGTTAAGTTTGGGGGGTGCTAGTGCGTGGTGGACATAGCTTGAGTTGTATGGATGCGGTTACTTCTCTACAAGAAGATCACCAAAGGAAACTACAAGGGTAAGTCTCACCACTTTTTGCAAACTTAAGTCTCAACTCTTGTTTCGTTTTAAGTTTGGGGGGAGAGTGTGTGGTGTGACTCACTACTTAAGTATGATTCTTGTAAAATTGGACAAATTTTAAAATTTTTCTCATGAGTTTGGGTTGATTTTGGCATGATTGGTGGTGTTGAAGTGCATGATAGTCCATATTTATAATGAAATTGTTGAAATAATGGTGTTTGTTGAGTGTTTGAGCATGAATGAGAGGTATTGAAAGCATGATGGAGCTTGGAGCTAACGCTTTCCTTACCAAATGCCTATCGAGGGAGTACTCTACACCTTATCATTTTATTACTTGAAATGAATTGATTTTGATTTTGATTGTTGTGACTAGCATGCTACTTCATATGTTATGTTTGTGGGAGGTTTACTTTCGTATATTATGATTTCCTTTTCAATAAAGGTTGGGATGAATGTGTGCTTAATTTTCTTATGGATGATGGTATTTTGAGTTTTTGCATGTTTTGTGTTTTTGTTGTGTCTTGTTTGTTGAGTCCTTATTTGTTTGTTGTGTGTATTTTCATTCTTGTCTTGGGTTGTTTGGTGGTTTGTTTAGGTATGTCGTGAGTCATTTTTGAATGTGAGTGATGATATGTTGTGGTGATAAGTATGACAAATTATGATTAAGAATCTCTACACTTTCAAATTGTGACATGTTTTACTTAACTTGTTCAATTTTGAGATGAATGTGGTGTAATAAGTTCCTTAAGGTCCGAGCACAAGCTTGTGAGCATTTGAGCCTCAACCATGCATACATGGTATTTCTTCATGAGTGGATCGGTTGTGTTTGATAAGTTAGAACTTGCTCAAGGACTATAGGAATGAGCCCGATTAGTGGAGATTGGTGAAATGATCTAAGGTCATCCTTGTTATTATAGTCATTGCCATATATGTTCCCTACCATGGACATTATCCTTAGTTAACCATTTTGAGCCTATAAGCCTATTTCTTGTGAATTTAGCACATTACAAGCCTTAATTACCCATTCAAGCTTATATATATCTTTGTGTGGGTGATTGAGGAGATGGTAGCTAGAAAGGATTGATTGATTAGCAAAAGAAGAAAAGGGAATGGTAAACAAGCAAGAAAAAGGATAAGAAAGGAGCAAAGCAACATCAAAATGCTCAAGTAAACAAAATTCAAAGATAGGAAGCATGCATCAAAAGAAGCTCAATCCAAGGAAAGTTAATGAATAGTGCTTTAGATTGTAAAGATAAGAAAGGAAGAAAGAAAAGTGGAGAAGTTGAGGAAATTGGCCATCTCTTTGATTACTTATACTTGTTGAGTCACTCTTATCCATATACTTCCTACCCTACCAAAGAGCCTATCATTACATCCTAATTAAAGACCTTTTTGATCATTGATTGAAACTTTGGTGGTTTGTGAATATAGTCCGCGAGCAAGCTTATAGCGAGTCGAGCCAATCGATTAATGAGTGTGATTTACCCTATTTCAAAAGAGTGTTGAGAGACATCAATATCCATTGTGAGGCTTGGACTTAAAAGGTACTATATTACACTTTATTCTCTTTTGATTGAACTTGTTAATTTCTCATGTCATGATTTTAATGTTGTAGGATGACTTAGCATAGTTTGTTGTTATTATTGCTAACGATGTGTTATTGCTTATATTCGTTTAGTCTTTTCTAGGTGAAAATTTCTCCTTTTGATTTGTCATTTTCGTTGCTTTGGGACGAGCAACACCTTAAGTTTGGGGGGTTGATTAGAGCTATTTTCATCTAGATTTTAGTATCTTTTTAGATGTGTTTTCGTATTATTTTATCCGTATTTTATGTGTTATTTGGTTGTGTTTTGTGTTTTTATTGAAATATATGTGAATGAGCTTAAACTTAAGATTTTCACTTTTTATTGGATGCTAAACATGATAAGGAAGATGTAGGAAAAAGCGGATCTCAAATCGGAATTGAAACGAGGGAGAACGAGCCAAAACAGTGAAGAAATGCAGGAGCCAGCACCAACACGGGCCATGTAGCCAACACGGCCCTGTAAGAGTTGGTCGTGCGGCGACATCTAGTCATTCAACATGGGCAACTTCTGGTCGTGTCTAGTTGCACGAGTCGAGTTGGGAGCACGAGCCGTGTAGCCAACACGGCCCTGTAAGAGTTGGCCGTGTGCCGACATCAGAAGAGCCAACACGATCACCCTGTGCCCGTGTTACAACACACGACTCGTGTTGCAGCACACGAGCCATGTTGCGTAACACGGCCCTGTAAGGCGAGGCCGTGCGGCAGCATCAGAAGACACAACACGGCCACCTCGTGGCCGTGTTGCATAACACGACTCGTGTTGTGTATTTTCCTGCAGAAATTTCCAGATCCTTCTAGAAGCCTCCAAAGGGGTATAAATACCTCTTTATTCAACAATTGGCAGGAGATCCGAGATTCCCATCATCTACACACACATCACACACCATTTCTTCCATTTTTCTACCATCATCTTCATCCACTTTCATCCATTTTGATTCATCTTCATCATCTCCATTAATTCTCCATCAAAACTTCATCCCTTCCATTGGGTGTGAGAGATCTCAAGGAATCAAGAGCTAGAGGTGGAGATCAAGAAGAATAGAAGATTCTCTTCAAGAAATTGATAGGGAATAATCCATTCATTTTGTATTTCTTTAGATCTAAGACTATGGGTATTTGTAATGAATTATTTATTTGTTTTATTACTTTTATTATGTTAGGCTAATCCCTCTAGTGGGATTAGGAATATGAAGAGCATATTAGATTTATATTATCATGTGGATTAAATTGGTTTTTGATTTAATTGATGTTGATTTCTATTCATGGAGTTTAATTGTCTTGATGTTGTGATGGCATGGTTTGTTATTCATGAATGTTTATTGGTTTAATGGATTGTTGATCAATGGATTATTTGTGGTAATTAAATGCTATCATGATGTTCATGTATGTATTGCTTGGAGTGAGACGGAAACGACCCTCTATAGTATTAGGAAGGCATGATTAGACATTGAGTTTGGGTTTGACCGAAAGGATATTTGAATTCAATGAGGGGAACCAATCCATTCGTTGGCCTTAGTACACAAAAAGGGAGAGTTTAATCTAACTAGTACCTAGATGGAAGGGGTTAATGTTGGTCTTTGATCTTAAGTGCTTTTGGGAGTCTAAAATGGATCAACAACCTTTGTAACCCGAAAGGGAGCTTAGGATACAATCGTGATCACCCTTAGTCTACATCAATTGAGTTGGATTCCTTTTGCATGATAATATGAATTGAGTATGCTTGGATATTTCTAATCCCATATTTTTCCATACTTGAACTTTAGCACCCATTTTCATTACTTGTCATTTCTCTTATTTGTTATTCTTATTTACTTGCTCCTTGCTTTAGTTGTTAACCAATCTCAAAACCCACGATCATCTTTATAAAAACGACATGAACATGAGCTCACGTATTTGCTAGTCCGAACATAACTCCTTTGTGGATTGATAATTTTTCTTGGGATATACTACTACAACGATCGAGTATTCTTGCTCGTGAGTGCTAAAAATAGGCAAACACTGCCTAATCTTATAATCTCCAATCTCCCCTGTAATCTCTCTCCAAAACCTATTAGCGTTGAACGCACCATTCTCCAAACGAGAGATTCCCAAAGGCGTCTCAAACAGTTCATTAAAATCCTCAGACGTCCATCTCTTACTCACTCCACCAAGCTAAAACGTACACTGATATGGGTACCCAAGCGGGTCCTTCACCATCTCGAATGAGCAGACTACTTCCGCTGTAACATGGAAATACGTCGGCTTCTTTAACTCCATAAATCTCCGGATACCCACTTGATCGAACATCCAGAAAATATCATTCCCGATTCTCATTATCCTCATCGCCTCATCATCTTGGTATCGAGTACGAGCTATCTTGTCTGAGACTTCTTCCCACTTTTCTTTAATCTCATCCCAGTTTTGCATTTGAATTTTAAAGTTTTCAGGTAAACGATCTTGTAACCTCAGCTTCCTCGTCACTGTGTCCACATTCGAAGGCCTGCCATTCCTCTTCTTCGATCTTGCTTCATCCACCTTACCTTTCCCTTTACTTGATCCTTGTCCCTTTCCTGAAAACATCCACTTCAATACAACCAACAAGACAAAAACACAAGTATATGACTAGCATATCCTATACTCTACTCAAGACTTCAAGCTTCCATGCTTAATCAACCCAACTATCATCTCAACATCACTTGCTCATTCATCATGCTCAAAACATCATCAATCACACTCTCTTTAATCTTTAAATAATAAACAACAAGCATGCATCAACCAATTCAAGCCATTCAACATAAATTTCAACAATTGAACTTCATGAACAACTCAAACTATCAACAATTCAAACCTAATTAACATGCTCATTCCTCTAGATGCATCATATCCTTGATCAATCCACATACAAACTCAAGTGCTATCCATAATCAAGCAATCTCAAACCAATAAACATGAATTCATATGAATCAACTCCACAATATCAATTATCACCATGAATTTCAACCAAAATCAACATTAATCAACTTACCCACAACACATTTCTTGCAATAAACTTCAATCCTAAGGTAATTGAGTTGAAAGAACGTACCTTTAGTCTTGCCCATGGTTAACAATCGATAATTTGCACACAACACTCAAAAACGCGACTGAAGCCCTAATTCGCGACGAAAATCACCCAAATCTGCCCCCAATTCAAGAATTAAGAGTGTAATGTTGTGTAATCAGTGCAAAATCAAGTGTAATTAATGAATTTGTGCAAGGGTGTTAAGGTTCGGGGAAGGTTCAAGGTTTGGTGAACAAAAAGAATGATCGAACCCTTCTAAAAACACAACTTAAAATGCGTACCTGACTGGGTTCGACCTGCGGAACAGGTCAAACCTCGAGCAACGAGGTCGAACCTACCTTCTAGACAAACTTACCTTTTGGGTTTGACCTAGGTTCGACCTTCTGAACAGGTCGAACCACTCTTGTGACAGGTCGAACCTACCTTCTGGACAACTACTCCTCGTGGTTCGACCTGGGTTCGACCTTCTGAACAGGTCAAACCATGAATGTCGTGGTCAAACCTGTCACCTGAAAAATAGAGTGCTCTGAACGGACTGGTTCGACCTCAGGTTCGACCTTCTAAGCAGGTCGAACCATAACGGCTCAGGTCGAACCACCATACTGTAAATTTTAAGTCACCGGGTTCGACCTTGGTTCGACCTGTTAGACAGGTCGAACCAAGAATGATCAGGTTGAACCACCTCACTGGATGATTTTCTGCATCATTTCGACTTCCTCTGCTCGGTTCAACCTCCTGGCACTGGTCGAACCTCTCCTGGCTTTGGTCGAACCACCCTTTTAAGCTTTCAAACTGAGTGTTCTTCAATCCCTATACACTTCAAACTTCAATACGAATCATTAGGTACCAACTAGAGCACAACTTCATCCAAAATTTGTTCCACAAAATATCATTCATGAGTAACTCCGTAAAAGAAACCAAAACCCACTAAACATTAGGCAAGTTGTAAAAAATCGTCACATCAACATCGATTAAAATTTTAATATGGTACAAAAACCAACTCCCCTAACAAACATCACAAAGAAAAGATTATACTATCGGTGCTTATCAAGGTAAGTACATCACAACCCCCCCAAACTTAGTAGAAACTATAGTTGAAACTAAGTTTGCAAAGAGATGTAATTGCCGATAAGTAAGCACTTCAAATATAAAAATTTCTTACTCACACGAAAGAAATAAGATAATAAAACGGGAGGGAAAGCCCCCAACAGGCGCTCATGTTTAACGTTGGAGAGTCACGATGGTACCAAATCAGATCAAGGTATCCACAAAGATGACACAAACATCATCCGGTGACTTGTAATGCTTCAAGCGATGTCCATTCGCCGCAAAAATGTCTCCATCCTTGTCAATGAGCTCAAAACTCCCCCCTCCTAAGACACGATGAATCATGAACGGTCCCGTCCACTTTGATTTCAACTTGCCTACAAAAAGCTTTAAACGAGAGTTAAAAAGTAATACCTCATCTCCTTGCTTGAACTCCTTGTACGAGATATTCGAATCATGCCACCTCTTAATCCTTTCCTTATAGATCTCTGAATTCTTGTACGCATGACTCCGAAACTCATCCAAAAGATTGATGTGAGTAATCCTCAACTCCTTCACATCCTTGAGAGTCAAGTTCAAGCTTCGCAAAGCCCAAAACACTTTGTGTTGAATCTCTACAGGTAAGTGGCATGGCTTCCCATAGACAATCTGATACGGTGACATATCTAACACCGTCTTGTACGCAGTCCAGAACCCCCACACGACATCATCGAGCTTCAAAGCCCAATCCTTTCTATTGGTTCCGACCACTTTCTCCAAAATCTGTTTGACTTGACGGTTACAGACCTTCGCTTGCCCATTTGCTTGAGGATGATAGGGTGTAGTGACCCTATGCTTAACACCATACACTTTAAGCATCTTCTCAACAAATTTATTTACTAAATGCGTACCTCCATCACTAACAAGTGCTCTAGGGACTCCAAAATGGGCAAAGATATGCTTCTTCAAGAAAGATATAACAGTTTTCGAATTATTTAAGTGAGTAGGAATCGCTTCCACCCACTTAGAAACATAATCCACCGCGAGTAGAATGTAGAGAAATCCATTAGATGGGGAAAAAGGCCCATAAAATCGATACCCCACACATAAAAAATCTCGACTACTATGCTTGGCTGAAGCGGCATCTCATCTCTCCTACCGATGTTCCCCATGCGTTGACATCTATCGCAAGACGCCACATAGGTCTCACAATCCTTGAATAACGTAGGCCAATAAAGAGCAGACTGAAGTACCTTGGCTGCTGTCTTTTGAGCGCCGAAGTGCCCCCCGTTAGATTGTGCATGTCAAAACTCGAGAACACTCTCCATCTCCATCTCGGGCACACACCTACGGATGATAGAATCCGTGAAAATTTTATACACAAACGGATCATACCATATGAAAGTCTCAACATCCCTTTTGAATTTAGCAAGTTGATATCGGTTGAGATCCCTTGGAATTTCTCCCACAACAATATAATTAACATAATCTGCATACCATGGATTAATTCCCTGTGCAGCCACCACACACGCTCGCTCAGCCCCTTCAACAAACACGGCCATGATCTTTTCATCAGGGAACATTTCCTCAATATACTCGAAAGAATTATCACAATGTTCCCTAGTCTCCAACCTCGAAAGATGATCCGCTAGCACATTATCAGAACCTTTCTTATCCCGGATCTCCATGTCAAACTCTTGAAGTAGAAGAATCCACCTTATGATCCTAGGCTTCGTCTCCTTCTTTTCCATCAACTATCGAATCGCTGAATGATCCGTGTACACAATAGTCTTCATGCCAACCAAATACTGATGAAACTTGTCAAATACGTACACAACTGCCAAAAACTCCTTTTCACTCACCGTGTAATTCTTTTGTGCCGCATCGAAAGTCTTACTTGCGTAGTAAATGGCGCAAAACTTCTTTTCCTTTAGCTATCCAAGCACCACTCCAAGTGCTACTTCAATTGCATCACACATTAGTACAAACAGTTGAGTCCAATCCGATGTGATCAAGATAGGTGTAGAAATAAGCGCCTCCTTCAAAACTTGAAAAGCTATTAGACAATCATCATCAAACACAAAAGGAACATCCTTTTCAAGTAAGCGAGATAAGGGCTTAGAGTATTTTGAGAAATCTTTTATAAATCTCCTGTAAAAACCGGCGTGTCCAAGGAATGACTGCACTCCTCTTTCATTGGTCGGTGGTGGAAGCTTCTCAATCGCCACCACTTTAGCACGATCTACCTGCAACCCTTCAGCCGAAACATGATGCCCAAGAACAATCCCATCCTTCACCATGAAGTGGCACTTCTCCCAATTCAAGACAAGATTAGTCACTTGGCATCTCTTCAAAACAGTAGCTAGGTTAGACAAACAAATATCAAAGGAGGAACCAAAAACAGAAAAATCATCCATGAACACCTCCATGATCTTCTCTATCAACCCATCGAATATTGCCATCATGCATCTCTGAAAAGTAGCAGGAGCATTACATAACCCAAATGGCATTTTCCGAAAAGCAAAGGTCCCATAGGGGCAAGTAAAAGTGGTCTTTTCTTGATCCTCGGGGACAATCATAATTTGGTTGTACCCCGAGTATCCATCCAAGAAACAATAAAACTCATACCCTGCAAGACGATCTAACATTTGATCCATGAAAGGAAGAGGAAAATGATCCTTACACGTGTTTTCATTCAACTTCCTATAATCTACAAATGCACGCCATCCCGTAGGAATCCTTGTGGCTATCGCTTCTCCATCCTCAGCTTTCACGACAGTCTTACCCCCATTTTTAGCAACTACATGCAATGGACTCACATGGGGACTATCACTAATAGGATATATGATTCCGGCATCCAACCACGTAAGGATTTGCTTCCTAATTACCTCTTGAATCGCGGGATTAACCCTCCACTGATTCTGAACACTTGTCTTTGCCTCGTCTAACAATCTTATCCTATGCATAAATACGAAGGACTAATTCCTTTCAAATCCTCAAGAGACCAACCAATCGCAGATTTATACTTCCTAAGAACATTCAATAACTCCTCAAGTTGATCATTATCAAGAGAAGAAGATACAATTACCGGATATTTTTCATTGTCGCCAAGAAAGGCGTATTTCAAGTGTTCCGACAAAAGTTTCAACTCCTCTTTCCTCACCTCCATCGGAGGGCTCTCGTTATCCAAAGGCAAGTACTTCCTAGTCCACTTGACTTCTTCCACCTAAGTTCTTCCCAATTCAAACCTGTCATCACCCAAAGCAAGTAAGTTTTCAAGAAAGTCAATACATACCTCGTTTGAGAGTCCGTCAAGCTCTGTAGTGGGATAAGTAAGAGATTCCATCAAACATGTCTCAAAAGGATCCTTTGACAGGATCAGAGACATGTCCTCTTTCACAATCTCCTCCACTACGTCAATACTATGACACTGCGACTCCATAGACATCTTCATTGCTTTGTCTAAGTTGAAAAGAACTTCTTCTTTGTCCATCCGCAATCTAAGCTCTCCTTTCTGTACATCAATCATAGCTCCAGCAGTAGCAAGGAAAGGTCTCCCCAAGATTAAAGGGATATTATCCTTGTCTTCTTCCATCTCTAGCACAAGAAAGTCCACAGGAAAGAATAGCTTCTCTACTTTGACGAGAACGTCTTCAATTATACCTTTTGGAAACGTCATCGACCTGTCCGCCAATTAGAGAATCACTGTTGTAGGAGTAAGCTCCCCCAAACCAAGCCTCTGAAAGATGGACAAATGCATCAAATTGATGCTTGCCCCTAGATCGCACAAAGCTCACCGTGCCGGCCCCTTTCTGATTTCACATAGAATAGTGAAGCTCCCCGGATCCTTCATTTTTTGCGGCAGCTTCTTTTGGATGATTGAGCTGCAATTCTCAGATAAATTCATCGTTTCAATCTCGGTTAAGCTCCGCTTCTTCAACAATATGTCCTTTAGAAATCGGGCATAGTACGGCATCTCCATGATTGCCTCTAAGAAATGAATGCTCAAGCTTATTTTGTTCATTATCTCTGAAAACTTCTTGAACTTCTCTTCCAATCCATTCTTCACAAGCTTGTAAGGAAACAGCGGGGGTATCTTTGTTTTGGGAATCCCCCATTCATCACGATCAACCTTCTCCGCTTTCTCCTTTTCAGCTCTCAAATGCTTGGCTCTCTCCCACTTTTTCTCAGCTATTATCTCTGTACTTTGCTCATTTTGAACCACTGGAGTAGCATCAACATCATCGAGAGTGTTCGGAGTGGCAACAGGTAATTTCTGGTGGGGTTCGACCAGGGTTCGACCTGTGGAACAGGTCAAACCATGTACGTACTAGTCCAACCTACCTTTTGGACAACGGCTCTCTTTTTGAATTTGAGGTTCGACCTGGGTTCGACCTGTGAAACAGGTCGAACCATGGGTACCTAGGTCGAACCGGCCTACTGTACTACTTCCGCCATCCGGTTCGACCAAGGTTTGACCTATTTGATAGGTCGAACCATGACCGTCGTGGTCGAACCGTTGCTGTGACAAAATAGAGTGCTCCAAGTGGTGCGGTTCGACTTAGGTTCGACCTGTTGGATAGGTCAAACCAAGATTGGTTTGGTAGAATCGATGTTCTGGAAAAATAGAGTGCTCCGAGTTATGGGTTCGACCATGGTTCGACCTATGGGACAAGTCAAACCATCTGCAGTTTGGTCAAACCGATGCTGCAGTCTCTCCTGATCGTGTCCAGTGTGTTGGTTCGACCTCTCCTGTATGGTTCGACCTTCAATGATGTTTGAACCATGTTCGAATCTCGCCCTAGACATGTCCAAATTTGATTCCGGCCTCATAGGTCCCTCGTACTGCGTTCCCGACCTTAATGTGATGGCGTTGCAGGACCTTGGATTCTCAATACTTTGAGACGGGAACTTCCCCTTCTCAAGAGTTTGAGTAAGCTTGTTAACACTTCCTGCCATCTCCCCCATCAGTAACGTAAGGTCCTTCACCTGCTTAGATATAACCTCATGGTTTGCATCGATTTTTTTTTCAAGTTTGGCCTCAAGGCGGTTAACACTTTCATCATTCTTGGCCATATACCTGTTCACAGTATCCTCAAGACCCGGTTTTCTTTCTTCCACCTTAGCACCCGGATCAACACCCATCGGAGGTTGAATCACATTATTCAGATTGCTCCATGAGAACTCCGGCCTCCTAGGCTGTTGATAATCACTCGGGGGACCATGATTATTAAAGTTTCCTCGATAGTTCCCTTGGTAGTTCCGGTTTCCTTGGTCTGGATACCTAGTCCCTTGAATACTTTGACCCGTGGCATAGTGTGCCTCTTCCAACTCCTCTTGGATTGGTCCCTCATTCTTTAACCCCTGCTGCATGATTGGTACGCGCTGAGATAATTCGCTGATTTGCTTCTGTTGGGATTCAAGTAGCTTGTTGATATTGGACAAGCTAGAGACGATCTCATCCTCTCTACTTGTTTTAACCATTGCTTGTTCAACCTTAGCTACCTTACCAAGGACATAAGTACCTCTAACTCTATCAGTTGGCCAATCCCTCGAATTAATCGAAATATCTTCAAACAACTTTTCGGCCACTACGGATGACTTTGTAAACAATGCTCCATTAGAGGAAGCATCCAATAAAACTCGTGAATCACAGTCCAATCCATTGTAGAATATACTGATATATTGAGCTTTAGATAGCCCATGTTGAGGACACTTCCTAAGCATGTCCTTGAATCTATCCCATGCTTCATGAAATTTTTCTCCTCCACCCATAGCGAATTGGTTAATGTCTTGCTTCATCTTAAACACCTTTGAAGGTGGCATATACCTCTCCAAGAACCTTAACTTCAGTTGCTCCCAAGTGGTGCACTCAGCTACGTTGATAGTGTCGTACCAATCTCTCGCCTTTTCAGTAAGCGAGAATTTGAATAAGAGGATCTTCCTAGCATCTTCATGTTCTCCTGCGTCTTTTTGAGTACTTGCATAGCCCAAGAACTTGTTCATATGCTGTTGCGGATCCTCGAAAGACCCTCCTGAAAAGGAGTTCCTTTCTATCATGCTAATAAGAGCGGGATGAAGATCGAACGCTGAATTAGTTCCCCTTGCTCCTAGAAGCCCAAAATTTCCAGCCCCATTGTTTCTAAAAACCTCTCGGATGGCTAGATTATCCGGATTCGCTGCCATGTTGACTGTCCTTACTCCCGAATTAACTTCAGTTGTAGCTTCAATCGTCTGCGAATTCTGCTCGTCAACTTCAACTCCAAAATTCAGAGCTTCAGTTGGATCAATAGTATTTACCTTGCTCTTCTTCTTCTTCTTCTTCTTCTTCTTCTTCTTTATTCTTGACGATGCTCCGATTTCAGGATTGTAGGGTTCAAGTTCACCTTTCTTTGATCTCGTAAGCATGCACCTAAAAAGAACTAGGGTTAAAACAACAAAACAAGAAAAATAGCCTTAACAAACTAGAAATAACAAAAAGATATTTTAAGCCATCCCCGGCAATGGCGCCAAAAACTTGATGAGTATTTTCTCAACACACAATTAATCTTCAAGTATGAAGGATATCAATTGTAGTTTCGAAAGTGACCAAGTTAAATATCGAATCCACGGGACGGATAAATATTAATTTAATTACGTTCTAGTAGATTATGACTATTTTGGAAATAAATTAGTTGGTTTATAAACTAAGTAACAATTAAAATAGCTAATAAATAACAAGAACAAGAAAATAATAGTTGTAATAAAATAAGATAATAGGTAGTTTGTCAGGCCATCCAGTTTCCTTCGTTAATTCGTACTTTCGTGTGTCGATTTCCGATTCTGCCTTGTGGTTTATGGACGCATCCTAGACCATGCGAATCTATTCTATAGACACAAATAGATAAGCTTTTGACACGTGTGAGTATCCTCAGAGCAAGATGTATACTTTACCCCCTTTCTAGGTACTATCATAATCAATTATTTCCCGTGCACTTAGTACTCTAACCCAATTTGATCTCCCTTTTTAGGTACTATAAAGTTATACTCTTTATCCTACTTGTTAACCCGAATTCAATTCAATTAACAAATATTCATATAAGACAGTTCTAATAAGACTTCGGAATCCCTTCACTTAGAATTATAACAATAAACCCTGCTCATTAGTGAACGCACTCAACCAATAACCATGTTATGCATTCAAACTCTACACAACAATTATTGATGCACAAAACAACTATGAGTATGGATTAAAAACGTGCAATCTTATATAAACTAAACCATAAGTAGTGTTGTACGGAGTATACACACGAAATACAAATTAACTCATGAAACCTTCATAACCCTAGAACTACCGAAGTGGCTCTAGCCCATGATTGATCTAAGAACAATCATGGTTAGATGGACCAATCTTACTTGAATCTCCAGCTACACCTCTGTCACCACCCTCCGGATGGATCACCAATCTCTTCTCTTGTCTCCTCTTATGATTCTCGCATCGTCGTCGTCATTTTCTTGACTGCATGAGCCTCCTTTTATACTTGTAATCACATCTCTAGAGCTTGGAATGGGCTTTTCAAGTGATCCCACGCATTTTGGCCTCAAAAATCTAGATAAGGTAAGTTTTCGCATTTTGGTTCGACCTCGTCAAACAGGTCGAACCATCGGCCACAAGTCGAACCACAGGTCGAACCCTGCTACTGGACACATTCTGCACTTGGTTCGACCTCTTGTACAGGTTGAACCAATCCCTCATAGGTCAAACCTCAGGTCGAACCACGCTACTGGACAATTTTCGCTCCTGGTTCGACCAACTGTCAGGTCGAACCCATCTTCTCGCGAACTGGTTCGACCATGGTTCGACTTGATCAAACAGGTCGAACCCCTTGAGTCGTGGTCGAACCCTCCTTTTGCTGTTTCGCAATGCTGGTTCGACCTGTAGGAGAGGTCGAACCCTCCTCCAACCAGGTCGAACCCTACTCTTTTCTTGGCGGTTCGCGTGGTCTCGACTTCGTCTCTTCGATTCTTGGCACTTCCACTCCATTTTTGCTATGAAAATCACTTAAATAGCTCCACAAACACCTGATTCATGCTAATTCACAATATATATAGGTTTTTCACCTATTTCCACCTCAAAACTCTCCAAAACTAGCACAAAGCATGATGCCAAACTTGTGAATTTACACACTCATCACATAACCCGTGCGTGTTGATGTTTAATTAATTAATTTTTTTAATTTTAAATTCTTTATATATATATATATTGTCTTTATTTTACCATTTTGGGTGTTTACTCTAAATGTATCAATTTTCTTTCTTTTAGTATAATGGTCTCGCATATGACTCACTACTCACTACATATACAATTACCCACTACACATAAAAAATTCATTAATTCACGTGCAAAAAATAATAATGACCACCTTTAAAGTAGGCAGAAAGAATATCACATTATAATTTTTTGAGATCAGAGAATTGAAAATTGATTAAATTATTTAAAGGGTCTATAATTTATTTAAATTATTTAAATAATTTGAAAAAAATTTGATTAAAATATTATTCTAAATGTATTATATATATATATATAATTTTTACATTGCATAAATTTTATAACACATTGCATAAATTTTACAGAAAAAGTAAGCTGTAATTTTATGGTACCGTTAAAATATTATATTATTATGTCCATAAATTTTGAGATAAACAAAAATAAGTGTGAAGTTATAACATGTAGGAAAACAGATAGCAATATATAAAATTAAATTACTTATATATATAAATAATTAATTGACGTATATATACTATGGGAGGCCAAGAAAATGAATGTGAACTAAAATAAAAAAATTGATGAGATGTTGTTAAAGATTGGTAATCGAAATCAAGGGATGAGATGTTACAATAACAAATGAAGGGCCAAGATTTAATATTACGAAGCTAAAGTAGGTAGGTTAAAATGAGAGGGAAAAATTTGGTCTAATTTTGACTTTTAAAGTGTGTTTTATTATATAAAGAAGATAAATGGTGTACCCCACCATTCCGCCGCAAAAGAAGATAAAGATAAACTAATGGATAATGATATTAGGAAAATGTAAAACATTTAATATTGATAAATTTATTCCACGTAAACAAATTAATTTATAATTAATATCGCACTCACTTCCTTATCTTCACTAATTCTTTTAGTTACCAATTTATTATATACTATATATTAGATTACGAATTGTGTTTCATTAATCGAAGTTTACATGCATCATTTAAGTTTATGAATTAATTTATTTATGTATTAAATAATGAATTGAATAATTTTAAAAACTGTATTCCGTCTTTTTTTTATCAGGAATCATAATTCATATTAATAAAAAGAGTTAGGTATGAGAAATACCTAGCTCCAAAATTATTACATGAGAGTTTACGAAATATAAAAGACACTATCAGAGATACAATATCTTAATTGATCACACTCCTAGGATTAGTCATCCAATTTTAAAATCTCCCTGGTAAACTAACTAATGAAGGATCATTTACGCAATTCCAAACTCTAACTTTTATCTCCTCTACCAACTTCTTCAACGAGTATTTCTCTCCATGAAAAATAAATATATTTCTAATTTTCCATATTAACCATATAACACATTTTCATACGGATATAGTTAATTCCCTTCCTTCCCTAGAATAAGACTACTGAAATGAAGTAGGTTATTCAAGGGATTCGAGGAAAGAATCGTCTTCATACCCATCCACTCGATACACTTCATCCAAACTTTAAAGCAAAATCACATTAAAAAAAATATGCCGAACCGTCTCAGGATGAGTGTCACAAAATACACAATTAGTGATAACTCCCGCCGATAAACTTTGTCTCCTTTGAAGCAGAGTTATTGGAATTCTTTCCCATAAGACTCTCTAAGCATGTACTTGTACTTTAGGTATAACTTTATTATTCCATACCAAGTGGAAACTTTGCTTTGATTCTGAGACTCCATTCTTCTTTCTCCATAACATGTCGTAAACTTCTTTAGTTCTATATTTGCCTTTGGTTCCGTTCTTCCATCTCCATCAATCAACAGCCCACTGCTTAGGATAAAACATATTAAGTAAAGAAGTTAGATTATTAAACATCTCTTTTCTCTCTCTCTAAGCTCCCTTCTCCAATTCCAGTTCCAACTCCATTCCTTATCCCTCTAAGACCCAAACTTACTCACTTTCTTAAACTTATCTAATGTCAAATGATAAAGCCTCTTGAATCTAATTTCCAATAGACCTCCCTCCCCAACCCAAATGTCTTTCGAAAAGTAAATATTGCTCCCATCACCCATTACTCTCTCAATATTTTCAAAAAACCATCCTTCCTTACCCACTGCCTTTAAAATCTCACCCCACCAGCCAGTCGGCTTACTATTATCTCTATTACCTACCCTAACTCCTCCACCCCTTCCACACCAAGACTTAATCACCCTAGCCCATAATCATTCTCATTCGTTATAGAATCTCCAAACCCACTTGTACAACAATGCCAAATTAAAGCATTCCAAATCTCTCACTCCTAAACCCCATGATTTTTTAGATTACATATAAACGACCATTTTACCCAAGAAATATTCCTATCTCTCACCCCTCATTCCCAAAGAAAAGCTCTCTGAATTTTAACAATGTCACTCAAGATTTGTTTTGGTGCACGATAGACAGACAAAAGATAAACAGGGATAGAAGATAATACTGAGTTGACGAGAGTCAGTCGACCCCCCATAGATATCTTAAGGCTTTCCCACTTCTACACTCTATTTTTTATCTTTTGCACCATGTAATTCCAATCGAAAACTTTTCTATGAGCACAACCAACCTTCATTCCCAAATAATTAAAAGAAAGTTTTCCCATACGACATTCCAACATCCCAACTTTAAGAGACGCCCAATCTTCACCCATATTCAGACAAGACAAATCAAATTTGTTCTTTTAACTTTCAAGCCAATTGCTTTTTCCAAAAATGATAAGAAACCTCTTTAGAAACACAATATTTTCATCATTGGCTGCTCCCAAGAAAATGGTATCAACAGCAAATTGGAGGTAAGAAATTTGTATCTTTTCCATACCTATATCTATTGGAACAAACAGTCCTTCATCAACAGCTTTACTCATCATAATGCTAATACCTTTTGCAGCTATAAGTAATAGAAAAGGAGATAAGGGATCTCCTTGGCTAAGTCATCTTTCTAATTTAAAATTACCAGAAGGGCTGCCATTGACCAACACATTAGCATGAGCAGATGAGATACACTCCATCACCCATCTGATCCATCTCGTATCAAAGTTGAATCTCTTCATGAGGTTTTCCAAGTAACTCCACTATATTGAATCTTAAGCTTTAGCAAAATCTATCTTGAACAAGATACTTTTGTTTTTTCTCCTTTTTGCATCTTCTATGGCTTCGTTAAGGATCACCACACTATCAATCAATTGCCTCCCTCCAATAAAAGCTGATTGGTTATCTGAAATTATAGAATTCAAAACTTTACACAGCCGATTCGAGATAACTTTTGAGATGATTTTGTAAATTCCTCCATTTAGAGAAATAGGTCGTAATCATTCAATTCCTTTGTCTCCTCTTTCTTTGGAAGTAAAATAATAAAAGAAGAATTCAGACCTTTAGTGAGCTTACCATGTTGGTGAAGTTCTCTTATAAGTCTCATGAGATCTCCTTTAAACAACTCCTAGAACTCCTTTAGAAATAAGAAGTTGAACCCATCTAGACCTGGACTTTTAGAACTAGCACAAGAATTGATTACCAATTTCACCTCTTCTTCTGTAAATTCTGCTGTAAGCATCTGATTATCACATTCCTTAACTTTTTTTGAAGTATAATCCTCTGCAAGATTAATGCTGAACGTTTCCATCAACTCAAAATGCGATTTGAAGAACTCAAATCCCATTCTTCACCTCTACTACCTTTTCCTTCCATTCTCCATTTATTTTGATCCCAACAATTTCATTTCTTTTACTCCTCTTGTTAATGAAGATGTGGAAAAATCTAGTATTAGCATCACCCTCTTTGATCCATTTAGCTCTGGATATTTGGAACAACAGCTTCTCTTTGTCACTAATATCACTGAACAACATTGCTCGTTCTCTATTTCTTAATATGATTTCAAACTCCTCCAAATCGAACAACTCATCAATTGTCTAATCCATGAATTTTCTTTCTTCTATCATATCAATTCTTTTATCAATAGATCCAAAAATCTCCTGATTCCAAATCTTCAAATCAGCCTTGAGTTTCTTAAAATTTTCTTTCAGAACATAACCACCTCAACCTTGAATATCATAATTGTTCCACTTTTCTCTGATGAAATCCTTAGAACCAGGGAAAGATAACCATGCATCAATAAATCTAAAGGGCTTAGGCCCCTACTCTTTGACTTTAATATCTAAGAGAACTGGACAGTGATCTAAGAGAGATCTCTGCATTCCAATCAGAGACGAATTTGGCCATTTTGATAGCAAAAAAAATATTCAACAAGATTATGTCTAGTCTACTTTAACATGAATCGTCAGATTTATACCATGTGAATGAGCGTCCATGTAGAGGCAGATTGACTAAACCATTACCTCGAATAAACTTATCAAATAACTCAATATCTCTTTTACAAGACTCTGATTTCTTCCCGATTCTCTCAGACACTTTTCTAATTGAATTAAAATCATCTGCAATGCATATGCAAGAATTAATTATTTGAAACAATATGCTTAAGTCTATCCCATAAGTTTATTCTCTCTATTAATGGACAAGCGTAAGACATGTTTACAATACAACACTCTTGTCTTTCACAACCTTACAAACCATTGACGATCACAGCTCCTTCCATATGCCAACAAATATATCAAAATTCCTAATTGATAAGATGTCGCCTGATCTTCCTTTAAAACTCTTGAAAAACCAACAAATTTTACCATCAACCTATAAGCTTTTGCAAAACTATTCATCGATATTTTCCTTTTTAGTTTCTTGAAGTAAACAAAAATCCACTCTTTTTTTTAATAAGCTCCCTCACCTCATTCATCTTGGCAGTGCACCCCAAGCCTTATTTAATGTATTAATAATGTTTATAATTTGATATATTAATGTAATTTGGTATTATGATCACTTAGATTTATACTCCCTCCGTTCTGTTTCAAACTTTATATTTGCTTTTTGCAAGTAGATTAAGGAATGTAATATTTTAATGTATAGTGAGGTGAGAGAAATAATATTTTTATGTGAAGTGGGTAGGTGTATTAGTGTGATGTGTGGGCCATGGAGAGAAAAATAATTAATTTGTATAGGTCATATTTACTAAAAAGAGAAATGTAAGGATTGAAATGAGACGCTCAAATTGAAAATATGTAAAGATTGAAATGGGACGGAGGGAGTATATGTGAATTGATCTACTGTGCCACAATTATACACTAAAAACATGTCCATATTTAAAAATGGGTAAAGTATAAAACCCTAAAAAAAATTCATTTGGGTCATTTCAATCTCACGTACATATCATCTTCGATCTGATCTCATATTCTTCTCATTTCTCCCATCCGTCGTCTCCACCTCCATCTGCTTCTCTACCTTCGTCCACCTCCCCTCCATTGCTCCGCTCCATTTTAACACTCACAGTGCTCCTCCTCCTATCAGATCGCAGGTTTCTCACCCCCTCACTCTATTGCCTTCCTCCCTCGCTCCATCCACTGTCTCGTCCCTCACTCTGCCCTATATCTATACTGCATCACCTCCACCAATATACCTCCACCCTCATGCATGACTCGCTCTGCCACTCTACATTCGTCTGTGTTCTACCACTCCACTTCTGCTTCCGCCTCCGCCTCTGTCTCAAGACTTTTTTCTTCTCTTTTTTCACTCATTTTTTTCTTTAGGATTTACTCCACATCTGATCTTCTAATTTAGTTCTTCTAATCTAATTACAACCTTATAAAGTTGTGGTAGTAGAAGTTGAATTGGATAAATTTGTGATGAAATTGGAGGTTACATGTTGGTAGGAATAAAGCAGTGGCAGTAGAACTGGAATTGGGTGAAATTAGAGATTGAATTAGAGGTTTGGCAATAGAAATTGAATTGAGTGAAATTAGAGGTTACAGATTAGGATAAATCAATAGAGGTAGGATTAGAGGCTAAAATGGAGGTTGATGAGAAAGACGATTCAGTGAGATGAATAGAGTAAAATAACAGAGATCATATGTAATTGGAGATTAGGTAGGTTGGATATGTAACTGGTTGAAAGGCTGGAAGTATGTTGTATTGATTGTAATTTATCAGTGTATATATTTTTATAAGTAAATGTATTACTTTTTATATTTAAGATACATATTGTCTTGTGATTAAATTGGAATTTGACTGATAAGAGTAAAAGGGATTCTTTTGAGCTAGTTGGGAATGTATCAATCAATGAAGTAAGTTTCATTATAAAATGCAAGATTCAAGGAGAAACAAAACTTAATCTATGAACTATACGCTTGTTAACAAAACTATATACACTTTCTAAAAAATATATGATTGAAGATTCATGTTATTACACTTGCTTTTGCGAGTTGAGGTCATAGAATGATTTATTATAATAATGATAATGAGAATGATAATGATTTATGTGTGATTATTAAGTCATGGACTTAAGAAGGTGAAGGAGATTAAGGAGTTAGAAAATTTGAAGTAATTTTTGAGAAGTAGCTCAGTTAGAAGATTATTATATGAATAATGTGGAGAAAGAACATTTGAGATTATTAAGTTGGACAACGAATGATTAAAGGAGATTAGTTAGAAAACTATTAAGTTGAATATGATTGAAGGTTATTAAGTTTGAATTGCGAGAAGTATGAATTATAGGGTATGAAAGAATATGAGGTTGTAAACAATGGAGTTAGAAATTATTAAGTTGAATGAAGGAATATGAATGATCGGTGTAAATTTATTTGGAATTTTAAGGATGAAATTTTTATAAGGTGGTTAGAATGTAACACCCTAAAATTTTATGAATTTATTTACGTGTGTATATATTTTTTTTATTGGCCAAAATTCTTTTTAATCCCAAATAATTTATTTCCTTGTAATGTCATTTAAAAGTACACAATATTTTGTTAGCCTCCAAATCAACGTGATTATTTCCTAAGCCTCAAATCTCTCCCAAATTTCTACAATAAGGAAAGTCTTCCCCTGCAAGTTTCAAATTCTCAATTAATTTGCTAATGGAGGAAAGTTTTAAAAAAAACCCTACAATCCAATCGGCTTTTGTTATAGGGCTTACCTTCACAATACACACACACACACACACACACACACCAGAAATACCTTTCTTCCCTTGCTTAAAAATTAGTTCCAGCACTGCAACCGAAGAAAGGAGAAAAATAATTCCTCTTCTCATTCTTATCTTTTCCTTGTTTATTCCCTTCTTATTAAATTTTCATAAATCCTAGTTTGCTATCTCTTTTGTTACTGCCGAACTCCACCACTATATTAAACTCAAGGAAATTTATCCCATGGTCAAAATAAGGCTTCGGAGGAGATTCAAATCGAGACATTTAGGGTTTGAATCATACTGCAAGTGATATATGGTGGGAATTTATGTACTATTATTTATTAAATTTTCACATTATGTGTTAATTTATGTCATGATATGAATAAAATTATGAAATATGATTTATTATGAAATTATGAGATATGATATGTCATGATATGATTGAGATTATGAGATATGATTTATATGCAATACAGGTATTGGACTATAATGCTGCCCCATCAATATTACGAATAACGAATCACGATGTCTTTATCATATATGCGTTATGAGTATTGGACCTTAATGGTGCCTTACCAATGTTACATGTAACGAATCGAGATGTCTTATCATATATGTGTTATGAGTATTAAACTGTAATGGTGCCCTACCAATGTTATGGAAAACGAATTGAGATATCTTATCATATATTTGTTATGGGTAATGGACCGAAAAGTGCCGTACTATCTTGTTAAGATTCATTATATAAGTTGATGGGCGTTTTCTCAAGACACAATTAATCCCCAAGTATGAAGGATGCGATTGTAGTTTTGATAAGCGACCAAGTTATATTATCGAACCCAAAGGAGGAATGATTATCAATTTATTATTAACTAATTGAACTAAAACTATTGATTAAATTTAATTGGGATGATTATTATTCTACTAGGCAAATAGTTAAATAGCAAATAAAATAGACACAATAAAGAATAATCGAGAGTTGAACAAGTGAGAAGATATGTAGCTCTTCGGGCCATCTAGTTTCACTAATTAATCTCCCTTCCGTATATCAATATTCGACTCTGCCTTATGGAATATGGACGTATCACTAAGCCATACAAATCTACTCTATAGACACAAGTAGACAAGCGTGTAACACGTGTGAATTATCTCGGAGAAAGAACATAATTTCTTCCCCTTTCTAGGTACTATCAGTATCAATTATTTCCCATACACTAAGTACTCTAACCCGATATGATCTCCCTTTATAGGTACTATGAAATTATCCTCTTTATCCTACTTACTAACCCAAATTCAATTTAATTAATAAATATTCATATAAGATAGTTCTAATGAAGCTTCATGGTCCCCTCACTTGGAATCATAACATAGAATCATGTTCAGCAGTTAACGCACTCAATCAATAACCAAGATATATATTCAGACTTTATATAAAAGTTAATGATGTACAAAACAACTCTAAATATGGATTAAAAATGCAGCCTTCTATAAAATAAACCACAAGTAGTGTTATACGGAGTCTACACACAAAAGTTCAATTAACTAATAAAACCTTCATAAACCCTAGAACTACCAAAGTGGTTATAGCCCATGACGCTTCGAAGAACGTTCATGGTGATTAAATAGATCTTACCCATAGTCTTGAAAATTACGAGATAAATTAAGATGTGAAGTAAACTCTAGATGTGGGCGCCATCGCGTCTCGCTCTGTCTTGAATCTTCACTTGATTCTCACTTGATTTGTTATACGAATCTTTCTCTACAGCTCATGCGGATAGAGTTAGGGTTTGGATGTGGTGTAGGATGGATGTAGAATCTAACTCTCTTCTTGGTGTGCTCTGCTTTCCTTTTTATACTCGTAAAATCTCCTTATAGACCTTTATTGGGCTTTTTCTTGGAAAATAAGCCAAAACACGCACTAAAGGTACAAAATTACCAAAAATAGAACTCTGTGTCTGCTCGACCAAAATAGCCTTGGTCGAGCGACGTCCCTGAGCGCTGAAACTCTTTATAGTATCTCTCTCGACCATCCTGTTGTCTCTCAACCAAACTGGCTTGGTTGAGCGGCTCCTCCGAAGGTCGAGTGGCACCTCAAAAATTGTGTTTTTCGATTCTAATCACTTTTGACCTGTTTTTCTGTATAAATATGATGAAATAGCCTCAGTAACATCTGATTCATGGATTTCCTATAGACATCCCGATTTTCCTCGATAATAGACCAAATCATACTCAATTTCCACATAAATCAGGGCTCAAAAGACGTGAATCATCACTTTCATTATAAGTATACTTAAATTTTCATGTATGAGATTATTTAGTTTATGAAAGTGGCGTGATTTCCACTGATCTGTGGTTGCCCACTCCATATTTTATCCCCTTTCAGTGTAGCATGGCGGCGTACAAGTGGAGAGTGTGATGGCAAGAGGAGACAAATTAAAATCTTAATAAAGTTTAGAATCTGTTGTGTTTATTTTGTCTATTTATTCAAGGGTTTTTGGTCATACCCCTTTTTTAAAGGACTTTTATTAAAGAATTTTATATTGAAACTCTATTTATGAATTTTGGGGTGTGACATTATACAATTGATCAATGAATCTAGAACTCGATATTATTTAAAATAATACTACAATTGTGAATAATAAGTATTACATTTATTTAATACAACATATACATTAATAAATTAAAATAATACAGTTTCATTTTTTAAAATACACATTTATCAGTAAAAACTTATACATTTAGTAGTCAAAATTTATACAGTTCTTCAACAAATCTCATACACTTAGTAGTCCAAATGTACATAGTTCTTCAACAATCTGGAACTCAAAATGCACACAGTTCTTCAACAAATTTTATGCACTTAATTAGTAGTCAAAATGTATACAGTTCTTCAACAAATCTGGAACTCGATCATGCTGGCAAGTTCTTTATCACACAATATTTGTCAAGGTTGTTCATCACCATTTACAAAGGTTCCTCAGAACACAGTCATTTGAATATTTGAAACTTTAACCAACTATACACGTCAAAATGATAATGGTGAAATCTTCGAAACTCAAATATGATACTCTTTGAAACTAGATTTGAAACTTTCACCTCGTATTTGATACTTCTACCAAAAAACATTGAAAATACTGCAACATCAACAAAATGCATTGTCGGGATTCGTCGGATGTGTAAGTGTGTTTACGTCAGTGATGTTATCCTTAGTGTAGTAACACTTCATACGACACCGACTCTTATCCAAATGAAACTTGAATACGAGATTGCAAGTTTGTACAGCGGAAGACTTTAACACACGGAATTACTCAATCTTTCTACAAACTTATGGATAAGTTTGTAGCGGTCTCATGTAAAAAATATCACTAACATGGAAAAAGTGATTTACAAAAATTAGATTCAAAGAGATGAAAACATTCCTTCCACTCTTCGAATACACACACGGATATTAATCCTAAACAAACTCCTAAATGTCAAGACTTAGATTGTTAGAAATAAGCTCTACTTCAAGTATGCACTTCCGCTATCTGCGAACAGTACACACAAAATGTACGGGATAATACTATATACGTGATGCAGAATGAGATGTTACAACACCAGCGAAAACACTACAAGAGGAACGTAGTATAAACTCTACGTCCTGCGACTCTCTTTGTAGGAACTCTCCAAGATTTTCTGCGCCAAGGAATGAAGTCTGACAGCTTCTATTTATAGTCGTAAAGCATGCTGTAGGCCTTCTTCAAATAAGTGGTCCACTATGAGATATGACAACCACCCATTACAACAAATAACCAACCCACTACTTTGGGTAGTTATTTTCAACTTCTAGAGTCTTATGGACTTCTAGAACTTTTCGGACTGCTCTCCAAGCTTGTGGATTCTATTCAGCATGATCTTCATTGAACTGCCACAACCCTGAAAGCAACATCAAGCACAATACTACATAAACATGTTAGTGGTTAAATAATAATTGGTGGAGGATCGGTGTGATTCCAGATGTAATGACACTGGTCTCAACACTTCACATCAACAATCTTCCTCTATCACATTAGTGTTTGTAGGCCTAGATACTAGACTCCAAACATCATTCCTAGTGAATTGTTCAAGTTCTTCATTCATAGCCTTAATCCAACATTCATCTTTTAAACCTTCTGAAACATTCTTGGGTTCAATAGAAGAGAAATAACATTCAGTTAATACCTAATTGCATATGTTAGACAAGCAAACTGATCGTACTACTTTTCTAAGTTTACCTTTTCTTCTTATTTGAACACTAACAGAGGACTCACCAGTGATCTGTGATGAAGGGAGATATTTCTTATATATGTGAGCAAGAGAATTTATCGGAGTTTTGTGGAGTTGGTTCTCATATTCTTCTGAATCAACACTCGATGTTGTAGGCGATGTGATCATATTTGGCTCAACATTATTCACTGGTTCTGCAATTTCAACCAAGTCAGAGATATCATCTTCTATCTTTTTACCTGCAATATTGGATGAATCATCAAACACAACATTGACAGATTCAATATTGGATGAATCATCAAATACAACATTGACAGATTCTTGAACAATTCTGGTTCTAAGATTAAAGACTCTGTAATCTTTTCTATTCTTAGAATATCCTAAGAAAAGACCTTTATCACTCTTAGAATCAAACTTTGAAAGATACTCCCTATCATTCAGAATGTAGCACATGCAACCAAATACATGAAAGTATTTCAGGTTTGGTTTCTTCCTATACAGCAGTTCATAAGCAGTAATTGAACAGTCTAGTCTAAAATGAATCCTATTAGACACATGACATACAGTATTCAATGCCTCAGCCCAAGATCTTTTAGACTCATTCATTGAAGTAAGCATGACTCTAGCCATTTCTTGCAGTGTTTTATTCTTTCTTTCAGTAATCCCATTCTGTTGTGGGGTTTTCGGAGATGAAAACTCTTGCATAATGCATTTCTTTTCACAAAATCAGCAAACAAGTTGTTTTCAAATTCTCTACCATGATCAGTTCTAATCCTACAAACTCTAAGATTGAAAGCATTCTTGAATCATTTGGAAAGAACTTTGAACACATTAAACGTATCAGATTTTCTCTAATGAATTCTACCCATAAAAATCTAGAAAAATTATCAACAATGACCAAAGAGTACCTCTTACTACCAAGACTTTTAGTCTCCATAGGACCCATAAGATCCATGTGAAGCTATTCAAAACACCTTGAAGATGTGCACATTGATGTAATTTTGTGTGAAGATCTTACCTGCTTACCTTTTTTGTCATGAATCACATACAGGTGGATCTTTGAAACTGAGCTTAGGCAATCCTTTAACAGCTTCAAACTTAACTAATTTCTATAAATTCTTGTAATTTACATGGCCAAGTTTTTATGCCAAATTACACTTTCATCATGTTGTGAGATGTTACAGTAAATGTTGTTACCAATCAGATAACAATTATCAGCAGATCGACTACCAATCATCACACAGTCATCAGTTTCATTTAGCACAAAACATGAATTCTTATCAAATTTCACATGCAAATTATCATCACATAATTGACTTATGCTTATCAAATTAGCACGTAAACCTTCAACATAAAGCACATTCTTCAGATTTAGAAAACCTTTAACATTTAAAGTTTCTTTTTCAGTAATGTTACCCTTAGAGCCACCACCATAAGTAACTTTACCAACATCAAAAGTTTCATAATCCTTCAAGTATTCAACATTACCAGTCATATGTCCAGAACAACCACTATCAAAATACCATAGACCATGTACACATGCTTGTAAAGAAGTACAGACAACATTACAAAGCACTTTTGGTTTTCTGACCCAAGCAGATTTAGGTGTGTGTGAATACTTGCGTGTTAACACTCTAAGCAACAGTTTTCCAAAAAATATATCATCTTTCAGTTTGAAACAGTAAGGACGAATATGACCAGGGTTTGAACAATAATGATAAACAAGGGTCCTACTGCCTTTTCTATTCGAAAACTTGTTGGAAAAATCATTTGAATCAGGTTTCACAAATTTAGAACCAAGTTTTACAAACTTGACAGGATTTTCAAAACTAAAAGGCATGCAATCTTCAGTGTATCCAAGACCAATCTTATCAGTTTTCCCAACAAATAAAGATTCATTCAAAATAGATGTACCTTTACTGTACCTTTTAAAACTCAACGTGGAAACAGCTAACTGACCTTGGAGTTCAGCAATCTCAGCATCCTTCTTAGTAAGATTTACCTCAAGTCTTGTTATGTTCTCAATCAGTCCATCATTCTCTTGGTTGACAGTTTTAAGTTCTTTCAGAAGTTCAGAAATCTTCATCTCTAGAGGTTCTTGTGTAGTACCTGTACTAGAAGATAAAGCATTAGTACAGTTCATATCAAGATCAGACGTAGACATAAACCTGCATGATGTTATTTCTGATGTTGGCACACCAGACTCAACATCTGAGTCACTCTCAGAGAAATCCTCCTTCATACATTGTGTTAAGAACGCAAGTTCTTCTTTATTTGCATCTGAATCTCCTTTAGAATTATCATCACTCAAACAAGCATTTAAGCTCATCCTGATATTGGAGATAGGGTCTCTAAGTGACTGTAGTTTATTCACCACTTCGTAGAGTCACTCATTGTATGATGAGATGGTCTCTTCTTCCTTCATCCTCAAGCTATCAAATTATGCGTTCAACATCCTCGCCTGTACCCTTTTGACACTTCCAGATCCTTCGCAATGCTCTTGAAGCCTTTTTCAAGCATCCTTTGCTGATGTACAGTTCTGGATCAGGTTGAACATCACTGTATCAACTGATGAGTTGATTGCATTGAGTGCTCGGTAGTTTAGCATCCATTGAGTGTTCTCCTCAGCGGTCCATTTAAGCTAACTCTTGATGATTAGATCTCCATCACTGTTTGGGGGGGTGCCAGCCTGCCAGAATGGTCTTCAAAGCATATTCATCCATTGACTTGATGTGACTCCTCAATCGGCTTTTCCATAAGGCATAATTAGTTCCATCAAGTATGGGAGGATGGTTGATCGATCCAGCGAAGTAATCCATGACACTTCAACACTTAACACTAGGAATCAATACTTAGTACCGTCAAATGTTGGCTCTGATGCCACTTGTAGGGGTCCGTCGGGTGTGTAAGCATGTTTACATCAGTGATGTTGTTATTAGTGTGGTAACACTGTTGGCATTCGATCGTTTGGTTAACGTGACCCGTTAGGGTTCCATGTATTTCTAACAAGCAGCGGAAGCAAGTAAACATGAAATGCATTACCTTTCACCAAGGGTTGATGTAGAGGTTGAATTCTCGCTGGCAGTCTGCGCAGTCCCACGAGAATAGCCATAAGTTCCTCTTCTGATGTCGGAATTGAGTGATCTTTGTGCTCAGACGATCCTCTCTTTGACGGCTTTCATCAGTATATAATACATTAAAATCGAAGAACTGTACGATTTTATATGAATTTTGGAACATGACGAACTGCAGCAGCAAACGACCTTCCGGTCTTCTGCTGTATGTCCCAAGTCCGATCTCGACGTCGTGTGGGCGACGATCTACGAGACCTACTCAATCTGCTCTCAACCCTCATCACACGTGAATAATGAATTAGATTAGGGTTCCAGATAAGCTGAGGTGACTTATATACATGGGCTACAGTAGGGACCAGGAGGAGAAATTGGGTTGGGCCTCCATTGGGCTTAAGTATCCAAGCTTAGCCCAAAGCTTATACTTAAGTCCAATAATAATAATATATTCCGCTAAAATATTATTACTGTACTACCATACCAATCCCAAAATTACGTTTTGGGCTCCTTCTTATTATGAGCCCGTTAGTCTCCCCATGTTTAAGATATACAATGTCCATTAATTAATTTAAGTTACTGACAACGCAATTAATTAATATCTCATCCAAGAGTAGTACCACTCAACCTCATTATCATGCCGGAATAAATTCCACCTGCAAGGTTTACATGATAATCCTTATGAGCTCCTCAAGGGGACATCATCAACCTATGACGGACACGGATTCCTTCTACAATCAACAGCACACCATAGAGACAGCACTACTTCCCAACTCACCGAGTTTATTGATTTAATTGCATGTAAATCTCACCCATTGATGAATCAAAGAAATACATACTGCCCTATGTGTCGAGGTTATTGTATAGGGATTAAGAGCACGAACATCCATAATAACTGAGATCAAGTTCTCCTATAAGTCAGTATAAATCGAACGATCTCAAGCGGTCCTGCTCAATACACACAAGTGCACTAATGTGATTCTATAGCCAAGACAAGCTAATACCAAACCACACTACAACCATCCCGATAGAGAGTCCCCGTCTATCTCGATTGTGAGCATCTGTTTATACTTTATAAGGAAACCGATAATATGATCTTCCGCGTGTTGTCGCACAACATATTATCTACAGTATAAAGTAAGTGGACTATTGCATCGAACATATAAATAAATTATAAGATGCAATCATTTGATCATATGATTCTCATTTCAAATTAATTGTTATAACATTGTTCATACAAAAAGCTAGACTTTTAGTATACAATCCAACAATCTCCCACTTATACTAAAAGACTATGCTGTCATGTCTTCCGCCATACATCTGATTCCCACTCCCACTACACGACCATTAAAAGCTCTCACCTTAATATCCTTGTAAATGGATTTACTAGGTCATCATCCGATGCAATCTAGGCGACAACAACCTTCCCCTCATCATACGATTTCTCGTAACAGGTGGTACTTGCACTCCATGTGTTTAATTGCCTTATGGGCTCGTGATTCCTTCAAGTTTGCAACTGCACCAATATCATCAATATAAATTTTGATATCCTTGGGCAAACTTAGAAACACTTCGAAGTCCATCTTGAAGTTTCTAGAGTCATACAGATACTTTGGCTGCCTCATAGGCTCCAATTTATCATCTTTCCATGATGGAGTCCGGAGTCTGAAATATATTTCTATATAACACTCCTCCACATTATGACTCAACTTCCTAAAATTAAACACATAACCTTGAGGTGGATTTACTGTCGTCCAATCTGACTAAAAAATCCGAATCTACGTAATCCACAAGAAGCAGTGAATTTGCCCAGTAAGCTTACATATAATTTCCAGTCCTTCTCAGGCACTTCATATATGTCTTACCACAGTTCATCATTCTTGTTCCGGGTTACGTTGATACCCACTGTTCATGCGTTCAGCAAAATAGATATCCATTCTCGCGCATAGCATTCTTAAGATTAAGCTTCCTTATTCGCCGAAGCATAAGGAACCGCTTTCATAACCTTTATCTTCCTTTTGTGTCTCAAGACATATTTTCTTAGATAAAGTCACTTGCTAAAACAAGTAAGGATCGTATCAATTCATGAAGCTTGAGACAAGCATAATATCCTTTCTTGTGATCCGTATTACCGTGATCAAAAGGATATTTTTGCTCTTCTTAAGTCCTTCATTTCATACCGCTTTATTATTCATACACATACGCCCGACAATACTCTTTCATTGTCTCCAATGAGCAATATATCATCTACGATAGTACAAGAAATACCACCACGTTTCCATCACTCTTTTCAATACACAAGACCCATCCGATCATTGATTAGATCTATGTCACTGGATTACCTCATCAAAACGGATGTTTCATGATCTTGAAGCTTGTTTTAGTCCATTAATGGACACTTTTAAGCTCACTATCACTATGCTCTTAGCTCTTTGCAATGAATCACTCTGGTTGCTTCACATATATGTTTCCCTTAAGACTTCCAATCAGGAAAGCTGTCTCGACATCTATTTGCTATCCCTCATATTTCATATGAGTAGTAACAAATAAAAAGTTCGGATCAACTTAGGCATAGCTACCGGCGAACAGGTTTTCTCATAATCGAACCCTTTCTTTCTGAGTATACCTTTTCGTAACAAGCTTGCTTCCAAGGTTTTCACCTTATTCTATGATCCTCTTTTATTCTTGCATGCCTGCTTCCAATGGCTTTTACGCCATTTAGCGGTTCAACAAGCATCCAGACCTAATTTAAAATCGTTCTATTTTAATATTCATTGCACTTTGCTAGGATTAGGCATTTCTAACTTGTAGTGCTTTGTCGTATCCGTGGGTCCATTTCATGTTTGCGAGGGACCAAGTCTCACGACTTTCCCAAAACATGTATCTTACAAGTTGTCAAAGAACCCTCCCACTACGACAAGGCACTACATGCAATTGTATATCAGACGTGACACGCGTTGCAGTTTACCTTGTGGTATATCCTCTTGTACACTTGGTACTAATACTTTGTGTTTTCCTCTCACTTCCTTTAGAACAACTTATACATGGGTATTTGATTTATTACATAGTCCTTTTTCCAAAAATCTAGTGTTTATGTTAACAATCACTCTTCGATCTTGTGGACTAAATAAATCATCCTTCATTTTTCTAGGATATCCCACAAATAGAAAAACATTCTTACGAATTACTGTTCCTAGGGCATATCCATAAAATGAATTTAGTAATTCCAAATAATTCATCATCTATCTAATCACTACCATAAGAGTGCTATTCCTTCTATTCGTCACACCATTAAGGTGGGAAATTCATTTCCGAAGGTACCTTTCTCTTACTAGATTAGAAGACTCATTATTAATTACTATTTGTCGCATCCAGGGGATAAACATGATTTAAGAGTGTACAAATTGTTCACCAACGTACCATAACAGATTACAACTCTATCATTCATTATAATGACCATGTCATTTAAATGAAATGGAGTATCCATCTATTAATGCATAGAAACCGAAATCAAATTCTTTCTATGAAAATGTACGTAAAGACAATTTCATAAAATCAAACGTCTACTCATATCATTTGATAAATAGACAACTCCCACTGCAATAGCCACTACTCTTGTAGTTTTACCCATGTCATAACAATCTTATCCTCACTTAGTAATAAACATTTAGTGATTCCAGTATCTACACACTTCGTGTCAGTAAATGCCATCACTAATCATGTTTTAAACAACTAGTGAATAAGATATAAAACTTGTTCACATTATGATGAAAATGGCTTTCCTTTGCCACATGTTTTGCCAGAAGTTTTCCACCATATACATCCTATTGTAATTCAGGTGGAACTTACTCAAAAACATCTAGGCAATTCACAAAGAATTAAATTGATCTAGGTTTCCCTTCAATTTATACTCCATGCTTTCCCAATTCATTCATCAAATTAAATCATGATCTTCTGTCTTTTAACTTACTCAAGTATCCGAAGAGTTACATGAGACCATCATATTTCTATGAACCTCTAATCTCTTCACTAGAGACTTTAATAGGCATCATGAGACATCCATTGTGAGAACACACATGTATTTTCTTAAGCAGTAAAATTCAAAACCAAGATTCTTTTCTAATCATCTAATTTTGGACCAGTAAATATAATTTCTTTTAGTCAACAATAAGCGAGATAAAATCATTTGAAATTACAGAGAATCATAAATAAATATACCGATCAAATCTTCGAATTTTATCCTTTTATATTGATTCCCTCAAAACTATATAAAAATAAAATTCACCGACATCTCAAGTACCGTGAGTCTGCAAGCCACGTTAGTGTGGACGTTTACAAACCCAAACATTTACAAGAGAAGGTTTTACCCATTAATTTCATTTGTCAACCTAACTTTATGACAAAATAATTAATAGTCGGTTACTCTTTAGCCATGCAAATAATAGCAGTGACTTCGTTGGGGAGGATACTAATTATTTACACCTAAGTGTACACCATTATTTGATCCCAAGTCCACTGCGCGAGCTTGTGTGCCTTACAGTTGGAGAAGTACACACGCGCTCGGATAGTTTCCTACAATCATCAATTATAAATTTGTACCAGTGAGCCCCACATAAACTCATCCGTTAGGGAGGAAGGCCTATTGCCAACACGCAAGTTCATGTACCACATTACAAACAATAATTATGTAATGAAGTCTGTACCAGTGATCCGTGAATAAACTCGTCCGTTAGGGAGGAAGGCCTATTGCCAACACGCAAGTTTACTCACATCACTTACAAACCAATAATGGAGGCCGCGGGAATATTTACCAATCCCCTCTCCCACTTAGTAATTTAACACCGAGGGTTTTTACATGCATATGATATTCAGAATAAAATACGCAACGCTAGCATGCTTCTATTACGGCACATAAGGCAGTAAATCACAGAGAGTCATGCATACATATATAACAATAATCAATAATTAAATCAATCATTAACAGTTATATATCAGCGAATTCGATTGTTCGCCACCAGGCACGAATATCAGCAAAGACTTCCAGACTATCAAATTTTCAAAATTTCCAGATTGTCCAATTTTCGAAACCATCGATATCGACCGTCGATGTCGTCTAGATTATCAAAATCATCGATATCGACTAGATTATCAAATATTCGAAAAACATCAAGATTATCAAAATTCCGAAACTATCGATATCGATCGTCATATCGTCTAGATTATCAAAATCATCGATATCGATGAGCAACCATATATAACAATAATGGATAATTAAATCAATTATGTCAGTTATATATTAGGAATCAATTCAACATCCATATATAACAATAATAGACAATCAATTATAGCAGTTATATATTAGGAATTAATTCGACATTCATATATGACAATAATAGATTATTAAATCAATTATAGCAGTCATATATTAGGAATTAATTCGACATCCATATATAACAATAATAGACAATCTATTATGGCAGTTATATATTAGGAATTAGTTTTCTTAAAATTGGATGTCTTATCCAACACTCTAGCAATACATGCATATAATATACCAAATATAATATGCAATCTAGCATGCTTCTATATAAGACAATAAATCATAGAGATCAGGCATCCATATATATATATATAACAATAATAGACAATTAAATCAATTATGACAGTTATATATATTAGGAATAAAAACGCCTCTAAATTTTAATGTCTTGTCCGACACTCCTACTGTGGAATCGATGCCTTACGCAACAAGCAGGATTGCTTGTGCTCCAAGACGTCCATCGTCATATCCCACCGCCAATTATGTCAGGGAGCGCCCCAAGTGCCTTGACGAACGTCCCTCGCCTGGACTGTCGCTCGTCCAAGGGCCTACTTGCATGGAACCAAGTTCAGCCCAACGCGCAACACCAAACTACACCAACTGTCGTTCGTAGTTCGAAACTTAAAGAACCTAAGAATCCAATCTCCACCGTCCAGAATCTACTACTATAAGTTTTGAACATGCTGTCCAAATTACAGATCGATCCAACGGTTATTTTGTGAGAAACGGCTCTTTTCCCTCGACTGCGCAAAACAGAATCGCCCAAATATCTGCTTCTGTTTTCAGCGTACTCCCAGCAAGAAAAGGCTCCAAATTCGATCTCCACCGTTCAGAATGTACATCCACAAGGTCTGAACGTGTTGACCAAATTACAGTGCGATCCGACCGTTGAAACTCTGGTTATTGCCTCTGCAATATCACTTCGCTGGATTTTCTCTCAAAAGCGTGATTCTATTTTTGCCCTCTCTTTCTTCCTTGCATGTGAAATTGACGAACAGTTTTCGTCGAATCCTCTCACACACAACCATGGACGAATAGATATGATATAGGGTATATATTACATAGGGATATTCATGGTTTGCGCAATAAAACCAAAACCCTAAACATGTGATCCTAATTCCGAAAAATTAATCACATAAACCCTAGCCTAACGTGTCACGCTTCACCACGAAACCGAAGCTCTGATACCAATTGTTAATCACATAAACCCTAGCCTAACGTGTCACGCTTCACCACGAAACCGAAGCTCTGATACCAATTGTTGGCATTCGATCGTTTGGTTAACGTGACCCGTTAGGGTTCCATGTATTTCTAACAAGCAGCGGAAGCAAGTAAACATGAAACGCATTACCTTTCACCAAGGGTTGATGTAGAGGTTGAATTCTCGCTGGCAGTCTGCGCAGTCCCACGAGAATAGCCATAAGTTCCTCTTCTGATGTCGGAATTGAGTGATCTTTGTGCTCAGACGATCCTCTCTTCGACGGCTTTCCATCAGTATAAAATACATCAAAATCGAAGAACTGTACGATTTTATATGAATTTTGGAATATGACGAACTGCAGCAGCAAACGACCTTCCGGTCTTCTGCTGTATGTCCCAAGTCCGATCTCGACGTCGTGTGGGCGACGATCTACGAGACCTACTCAATCTGCTCTCAACCCTCATCACACGTGAATAATGAATTAGATTAGGGTTTCAGATTAGCTGAGGTGACTTATATACATGGGCTACAGCAGGGACCAGGAGGAGAAATTGGGTTGGGCCTCCATTGGGCTTAAGTATCCAAGCTTAGCCCAAAGCTTATACTTAAGTCCAATAATAATAATATATTCCACTAAAATATTATTGCTGCACTACCATACCAATCCCAAAATTACGTTTTGGGCTCCTTCTTATTATGAGCCCGTTAGTCTCCCCATGTTTAAGATATACAATGTCCATTAATTAATTTAAGTTACTGACAACGCAATTAATTAATATCTCATCCAAGAGTAGTACCACTCAACCTCATTATCATGCCGGAATAAATTCCACCTGCAAGGTTTACATGATAATCCTTATGAGCTCCTCAAGGGGACATCATCAACCTATGACGGACACGGATTCCTTCTACAATCAACAGCACACCATAGAGACAGCACTACTTCCCAACTCACCGAGTTTATTGATTTAATTGCATGTAAATCTCACCCATTGATGAATCAAAGAAATACATACTGCCCTATGTGTCGAGGTTATTGTATAGGGATTAAGAGCACGAACATCCATAATAACTGAGATCAAGTTCTCCTATAAGTCAGTATAAATCGAACGATCTCAAGCGGTCCTGCTCAATACACACAAGTGCACTAATGTGATTCTATAGCCAAGACAAGCTAATACCAAACCACACTACAACCATCCCGATAGAGAGTCCCCGTCTATCTCGATTGTGAGCATCTGTTTATACTTTATAAGGAAACCGATAATATGATCTTCCGCGTGTTGTCGCACAACATATTATCTACAGTATAAAGTAAGTGGACTATTGCATCGAACATATAAATAAATTATAAGATGCAATCATTTGATCATATGATTCTCATTTCAAATTAATTGTTATAACATTGTTCATACAAAAAGCTAGACTTTTAGTATACAATCCAACAAACACTTCATACAACACCAACTCTTATTAGAATGAAACTTGAATACGAGATTGCAAGTTTGTATAGTGGAAGACTTAACACATGGAATTACTCAATATTTTTAAAAACTTATGAATATGTTTGTAACGGCCTCATGATAAAAATATCACTAACTTAGAAAAAGTGATTTACAAAAATCAAATTCAAAGAGATGGAAACACTCCTTCCACTCTTCGAATACACACACGGATATAAATCCTAAACAAACTCCCAAATGGCAAGACTTAGATTATTAGAAATAAGCCCTCCATCAAGTATGCACTTCCGCTGCCTGCAAACAGTACACACAAAACATACGGGATAATACTATACACGTAATGCAGAACAAGATGCTACAAACCAGTGAAAACACTACAAGAGGAACGTAGTAGAATAAACTCTATATCCGTCGACTCTCTTTGTAGGAACTCTTCAAGTTTTTCCGCGCCAAGAAATGAAGTCTGACAGCTTCTATTTATAGTCGTAAAGCATACTGCAGGCATTCTTCAAATAAGTGGTCCACTAGGAGATATGACAACCACCCATTACAGCAAATAACCAACCCACTCCTTTGGGTAGTGATTTTCAACTTCTAAAGTCTTATGGACTTCTAGAACTTTCTGGATTGCTCTCCAGTCTTGTGGATCCCATTCAGCATTATCTTCATTCAACTGCCACAACCCTGAAAGCAACATCAAGCATAACACTACACAAACATGTTAGTGGTTAAATAATAACTGGTAGAGGATCGGTGTGATTCCAGGTGTGACGACACTGGTCTCAACACTTCATATCAACACACACACAACAATCAAATGATAAAAGATTTTTTAAATTAAAAGCAGTAATTATCCAGAATTCAAATCAAGATAGTGAATGAAGACGAGCACACGATTTAAAAAATTAGAAAAAACTAATAAAAATTAAGGGAAAATAGAAGCATGTGTAGAGAGGCGAAGTGAATCTCAAAGCAGAGATAATGATGGAGAGAAGTGTGGCGGCAGAGGGTGGCGGTGGTTTCAACAGCGATCTCAGGTCTCTTTGGTGGTGGAGTGATGGTGGAGATACAACATAAGTAGCATTAAATAACAGCTCATAGTAATACTTTAACTTATTTAACACAAATTGGTAACACAATTTTAATTATTATGACATGTAACATTTTTGTAATACTTTTTACATAACACATACATGTAACACTTTTCTAATATGTAACACATGCATATAACACTTATATATATGACACATTTTATTTAACACTTTTACAAAGTTATCACTATAATATAACACTTATACTTTAGTAACATTTTTAAGTGACACTTCTACATACACATATAAGTTATTTATTTACATAACATTTTAAAATAGTATTTTTAATACTCCATATTAAAAAAATTATATATATATTTTTTTTTTATAAAAAATAAATAAATTAGTTTAATGTAATTATATAACACAAAATATATATAATTAATTGCATAAAATAAATTTTATTTTAATGTAAATTATTCAAAATTGAATTATAAAATCAAAAAAAATTATTCACCAAAAAATATTTTAAATTATATTTACTAACATTTTATGTTAACGGTTAAAATATTTAAATAAAAAATTTTATTTGAAAAGGAAAAAAAGAATTTGAAATATATAATAAAATAAAATTTTAGTATTTATTTAGAGTTATGGACTAGTTAAGTTGGTAGATGAAACACATTATAACACATAGATCACGTGTTCAAATCCGAACAATTGCAATTATATTTTTTAATTTTTTAAAAAGGTTACATAAACATTTTGTTGTAACTTTTACAAAGTGTTAGCAAAGTAAATGTACATTTTTATTAAGTGTTACTATATTAAAAAAAAATGTTAAATAAGACAATAGGTAAAAATGACAACAACTACACCCTAAAAGTGTTACATATCGTTTATAATAACATTGTTAAGCTATTAGATAATATTTTTTATGTGTTACGTAAAGAAATTAATGTTGTAGTATATAGAGAGAAAAGAGAAGCAGAACAGGGAGAGAGAAGAGAGCGTAGGAGGGAGAGAGAAGTGGCAATGGTGAAACTAAGCTCTAATGACCCATTAGATAAAATTAATATAAATATACGGGTCACGGGTAAAAATTAACCCAGTTGCACCTTAAAAACTATTGCACAATAGTATTTGTCTATATATATATATATATATATATATATATATATATATAAATATATTATATAAAATTAAGTGTTAATTTAAATTCAGTATATATTTTACTTTAGCCAAATAATGTTTTACAATTGGGTGCACATGCATGTATTCTAATTTTAGTCTTTAAAACATGAAAAATTATTTTTCATGCTAATATTACTTTTACATTAAAGATATTACTTTTAGTAAACTCTTGTTGTGTTGTAAAATTTTACACATTTGGCGAAAATATTATTTTACTAAGAAAAGCAATATATTAAGAAGAGCAATAGTAATTTATGTTGTAGTATATAGAGAGAAAAGAGAAGTAGAACAGGGAGAGAGAAGGGAGCGTGAGAGGGAGAGAGAAGAGGCAATGGTGAATCTAAGCCCTAATGACCCATTAGATAAAATTTATATAAATATCCGAGTCATGGGTAAAAATTAACTCAATTGCACCTTAAAAACTATTGTACAATAATATTTGCCTAGATATATATATATATATATATATATATATATATATATATATATATATATATATATATATATATATATATATATATATATATATATATATATATATATTATATAAAATTAAGTATTAATTTAAATTCAATATATATTTTATTTAAGCCAAATAATGTTTTACAATCGGGTGCACATGCATGTATTCTAATTTTAGTCTTTAAAATATGAAAATTTATTCTTCATGCTTATATTACTTTTAAATTAAAGATATTGCTTTTATTAAACTCTAGTTATGTTGAAAAATTTTACACATTCGGCGAAAATATTATTTTACAAAGAAGAGCAATAGTTCGTTAATTTAATAGTAAATTTTATTATACTAATAAATAGTAAAATACGAATATATCATACAATTTATTTTGATTCGTAAGAGACAAACTCTTTGATTTATGAATTACATATACAATGACTATTTAAGTACTACTAATATTTATATAGAAATTTAAATTATATCCCGTATATTGGACGAGACAAGATATTATTATTAAATTAAGTTAATATAAAATTTTTAATATATATATATATATATATATATATATATATATATATATATATATATATATATATATATATATATATATAAATAAAATATTATATTATTTAAATATATGTATGTTTTTAATATTATAATTTTTTTTAAATATTGTTACCTTTTATTTAAGGTTATACTTTCTTGTGAGAATGGTTTATCTGAGACGGGCTGATGAGCGTTTTCTTTGCACGCAAAATTAATCCTCAAGTATTAAGGATATCAATTGCAGCTTAGGCAAGCGACCAAGTTAAATATCGAACACAAAGGATGAAGTATTATCAACTTAATTATTTACTAAATTAATTAAGACAAGTGACAATAAGATTTAGGTATCAAATTATTAATCTACTAACAAAAATATTAAAAAAACAAATAAAAAAAAACACTTAGAAGAATTCGTAAGTGACTCAATATTGGAGAATATGTAGCTCTAGGGTAATCCAATTTTATTCATTAATTTTTCCCTCAAGTGTGTTGTCCGACTCTGCCTTGTGGATTGTGGATGCATCACTAAGCCATGCAAATCTACTCTATAGACATAAGTAAATATGACTGTGACATGTGTGAATAACCTTTGAGCAAGAGATACAATTTTACCCCCCTTTTTAGAAACTATCCGCATCAATTATTTCCCCTAGGATTGGTACTCTAACCCGATATGATCTCCCTTTATATGTACTATAAAATCAACTTCTTTATCCTCCTTATTAACCCAAAATCAATACTATTAATAAACATTCATATATGACAGTTTTAATGAAGTTTTAGAGTCCCCTCACTTAGAATCATAACATGGAATCCTGTTCAGCAATGAACGTGCTCAATCAACAAACAAGATATATATTCAGACTCTATATAACAGTTGAAGATGCACAAAACGACCGTGAATATGAATTAAAAATGTGTAATCATATATAAAATAAATCCACAAGTAGTGTTGTATGGAGGACACACAAGAGAGTTTAATAAATTTATTACACCTTCAAAACCCTAGACTACCAAAACAGTTCTAGCCCATGATGTTGCGAAGAATAAATATTAGGGTTGGATAGATCTTACTCATAGTCTGGAAAATCACAAGATAAATTAGGAAACGAAATAAACTCTAGATGCGAGAGTCGTTGCTTCCTTCTCCATCTTGAATCCTCCTCTCAGTTCTCATCTTGATTTGACATATGAATCTTCATAGTGATGGATGGATGGAGGAAGGGATGGATGTAGAGGATGGTGTGGGGGTGATCCCCCCTTGTGGAGGTGGTAGCTGTGTCGCGGTGTCTTTTCAGATGTAAACTACATCCCTTTTATACTTGTAAACTCTTCCAATGGACCTTTAATTTGCTTTTAAGTAAAAACAAGTACATACACACACTAAAGGTGTAAAAATATAGATTTGGAACTATCCCGCATATCAGTTCGACTTGTAAGGTTGGTCGAACCAATTGAACCTAGGTCAAACCAAATGTCGACAATGAGACAGACTTCTAGGCATACGGTTTGACCATGTTTTGACTTACAGGCTTGGTCGAACCAGCCTCCTGGATACTTCGTTCCAATTCTGAGCACTTCTTTCCTATTTTTCTTAAAAAATATGCTCAAACGGCCTTAGTGGCACCTAATATGTGACTTTTCATTACATATCTCGATTCATCTCGATTTAAGATCAAATCATACACAATTATCACAGAAATCAGAGCTCAAATTACGTAAATTTACACTCTCATCAAGCCCCCAAATTTACCTGTAGCTCATCCCGAGGCAACGAAATACAAAACAAGAGGAAAGAGAGTGTGAAATTCACAAGATCAAGAAAACATACACAACTTACACCAACACATGCAATGTCATCAACTCGAAACATATATCACTCACATCATACCTTTATTCATGCACAAACGTTATTCAACTATAATACTTATTGAAGTGCTCAAGTCATCTAGCTCACTAGGATAGTGTTTACTCTCGCACTCAAGTGTAAAAGATGTACACTTAAAGGGTTAGTATATACGCTCATAATCAATTCATATATCCGCTTAACCATAAGCTTGGCAAGGGTCTCAACAATCAACTCATAATTGTTTCAATACTAGGATCACAAAGGACTTGCCTTTGGGTTGTAATGTTGGCACTTTGGTAAAGGTAGGAGAATATCTTGGATCTTTACTTTTCATCAAATAGCTTCTTCCTTTTTCTCCATCTTCATTCTCATGAACTTTTGTTTCCTTATTCTAATTTTTATGTGTGCTTTTAATTAGTAGGAATGGAAGGATTGAGATCTAAGTTTTGGTGATACATATGAGCTTGTTGTGTTTTTTAATTGTGCTTAAAATTCTGTGTTTTTTAATTGTGCCTAAATTTCATACTTTTGAAATTGATGAATGAAGTGTACTTGAATTATATTGTGGTATGAAGTTTTATATGTACTTGTGGGATATTGCTTACCATGAAAAGTGCTCTGTTACTGTTAAAAATCCATGTGAGATTTTGAGCCTTATTCATGATACATAATCACATGATATTTTCTTTTCTGGTGAGTATCGTTCTTGTACGTGTATTCTAGAGTCTCCTTGAATATTCAATATTAGTCTAGTGGATTATGGACATCTTTGAATAGCCCATTTTTCATATATGTTATCTGAATTCATTAAATCCATAGTCAGCCTGTTGAGCCTTTTTAAATCCATTTTTTTATAACAAATAAAGCTTAATTGAAGAGAGTGGTGATTTGAGGGTTGATAAGGATGATGAAGGAAGAATCTTAAGGATGAGAAGAAAAATTCATAGAGTAGTGCTTAAATCTAGTACTACATAGAAACAAACACCCAAAGGTAGTGCTTCAATCTAATATCCTATAAAGGATGTGAGAGGTAGTGCCCGAAACTAGTACCTCAAAAGAAAAAGAAAATTGGTGAAAAAAAGAAGAATGATGGAGTTGAAGAGCTAGAAAAAGTTTGGGAAAAAAATGTTGTTCTTGAAAGAGAAAGATGGGAGAGTTTGATATGAATATTGTGCTTGAATAGAAAGTGATGAGGAAAAAATAAAGATTGAGAGAGACGACCGCTTGGTCAATCTGAGTTTTAAGTCACTTAACCATATATTTCCCACATTTTTCAAAGAGCCCACATTACAACCAAATAAAAAGACCTTTATGATCAATGATTTGCTAGTTACAAGTAAAAGGAGAGTTGAGACAATGGGCAAACTTATGGTTACACATGCACTTGAATTGAATCTGAACGTAAACACCTTAATTCATAAGTGTACATCTTTTACACTTGAGTGCGAGCGATATATATTTCCTGTGAGAACATGTCAATGGAGCATCTGAATTGGTGGTGATTGTCTTCTCTTGTATGCTATGAATTGATTATTACATGTAGTTAGAGTTGCATGACCTAAGTTGGGGCAATTGTATTTTGAATGAGATATTGATTGTAGTCCTAGTTTCTCTGCTAATTTTCTCTCTCTTTCTCTTTATTTTTATTTTGTTCCCTCGAGACGAGCACCGGGTAAGTTTGGGGGTTTGTTGATGTTGGATTGTATACACAAAGACTAGCTTTTTGTATGAATAATATTTTAACAATTAATTTGAAATGAGAATAAAATGATCAAATATTTTTCATATTATAATTTATTTATATATTATTGCAAAAGTCCATTTACTTTATACTGTAGATAATATGGTGTGCAGTGTCATACGAAAGATCATATTGTCGGCTCTTTATAAAGTATAAATAGATGCTCACAACCGAGATAGATGGAGACAATCTATCGAGATGGTTGTAGTGTGATTTGGTGTTAGTTTGTCTTGACTATAAAATTATATTAGTGACTTTGTGTGTATTGAGTAGAACCGCTTGAGATCGTTCGACTTATATTGACTATATAAAAGAATTTGATCTCAGTTATTATGGATGTTCTTTCTTTTAAACCCTATACAATAACCTCGACATATAAGCTAGTATTTATATCTTTAATTCATCAATGGGTGAGATTTATATATTAAATCAACAAACTCGATGAGTTGGGAGATGGTGCTATCTCTATGGTGTGCTGTTGATTGTAGAAGGAATCCTGATTAGCCATAACTTGTAGTCGGGATGACCAATTCAAGAATTTATCGAACCACATGGAGGAAGGTACTAGTGCTTAAACGATCTTACGTTTCTTGTAATTTTATAGAGACGAATCATCAATGGATAGGATATTCAACAAGTAAATAAAATCAATCAAAGCAAGAAAGCAAGTAATGATAACAAACAAGATAGATAAATGAAGAGCGGTTTTTCAAGTGAAGTAAAAGTGTGATTAACAACAATTAAGAAGTGGAAATCCTTGGATAAATGCATCAAATTCATATGAATCATGGGTATAAGACTAAGGGCCAACACTAAGTTCACCTAAACTCCCTCTCGAATGGATAAACTATGGATTCATTTAATAATCAATAAATAGCTCAATAGATTGGTTCTCACTCAAACAATCCCAACTAGGTACTGAGCTTGAAATGAGAGTCCCTTCAAAAGATTAATCAACCTCTCGATCTAACCAATCGGATGTCCAATCAAAAGGTTCTAAATCCTATAGGACATCTCTATCTCTTTAAGATCTATAATGCGCATGAGGTGTATGACAAAATTATTTAATTAATTATCCTAAATATGTAATTGATTTCTCAATCTAATCACATGTTTAAAACAACAAACCATACAAATCATCCTAAATATCAAGATCTAAAGTATCAATGATAGAAAATCAATTAACCCAATCAACATATGAATTTTAATACATAGATCCCAAAATTATCCAACAACCTTCACGTTGTTAATCTCACAAGGGATATTAGCCTAACATATTCATAAGAAAATTAAAATAGATAATTAAATCCGTACAAATCATGACAAAACTATGAGGTTTAGCACAAAGTATGGATGAAAACTCTCTTGAAATGCTTTAATGGAGATCTCCTTCCTTCCCTTGCAATTCTCCTCTCTTCCTCATTTCTTTCTTCACTTGGATGAAAATTTGGATGGTGGGATGATGATAGATGGAATGGATAATGAAAGGATGAAGATGATGGTGTAAAATGGGAGAAAATTTGTGTGATGTGTGTGTGCAGCTCGGAATTTTGGATCCCACTTGTATAAAATGTTGAAATGTTGAGTATATATATGTCTTGAGAGCTTCTAGAAGAATTCTATTTTTTTTCTGACTTTTGCACCTACATGGCTCGTGTGCTTGCACATGTCCTGAGTCGTTTCAGGGTTACTGGTCAACGTTTAGCTTCCGACAACACACGGCTCGTGTGCTGAACATGGCCACAGGGATGGGCATGTAGGTTGTTCAAGCGCCAGTGCACTGCCATCTCTTACAGGCTCGTGCACTATACATGGGCCGTGTGTCTATGCACGGCTCGTGTATCCTACATGGCTGGGCATGTTTGTGCTGCAGTGCTTTCTTCTTTATTCCGACTCCATTTTTGCTCCATTTTCACCTGTTTTTAACATTTTTAAGCTCATTCTCACACATTTCTATAAAAACACATAACACAACTAAATAGTACACAAATACGGATAAAATAACACGAAAACACATATAAAAAGACACTAAAATCTAGGTGAAAATATCACTCATCACACCCCCAAACTTAAAGTGTTGTGCATCCCCGAACATCGAAAATGATAAACCAAGGGGAGAGATTTTCACCTAGGAAAAAAAACTTAACTAATATCAGTAATAACACATCGATAGCAATAATAGCTACAAATTTTCCTAAGTCATCCTACAACATTAAACTTATAACATGCAAAAAATACTAATTCAAAGAGAATAAAATGTAATATAGTCCCTTTTGGTCCAAGCCTCACATCGGGTATCAAATTCACTCAACACTCTATAAAGTAAGGTAAATCAACACTCATCAACCGATTGTTTCGACTTGTTTTAAGCTTGCTCGTGGACTAGTTTCACAAAACACCAAAGCTTCAATCAATGATCAACAAGGTCTTTCATTAAGGATGTAATGATAGGCTCTTTGGTATGGTAGGAAGAATTTATGTAGAAGTGACTATTCATATGCAAGTAATCGAAGAGGTAGCTACTTTCTTCCATTCCTCCACTTTTCTTTCTTTCTTTTCTCAAATTTGCAAATCTCAAACCTAATCATCATCTTTTCTTTGATTATTCACTTTTTTTTATTATATGCTCTTTTCTTCACACTTTTGATTTCGTGAGCATCTTTGTTACTTTGCTCTTTTTCTCATTTTTAAGGTTGCATATGTACTTTTGCTTTTGCTCTTTTCATCCTTTTCTTTTGCTTATTACCATTTCTTTTTCTTTTATCAATTCTTTCTAGCTACCATCTCCTCAATTACTCACACAAAAAGGTTAATTATATAAGGCTCATGTGGGTAATCAAGGCTTGTAATATGCTTATATCACAAGAAATAGGCTTAAAGGCTCAAAATGGTTAATTAGGGATAATGTTCATGATAGGGAAGTATATGAATATGGCTATGAATTACAAGGATGACCTTAAATCATATCATCAACCTCCACAAATTGGGCTTGTTCCTATAGTCCTTGAGCAAGTTTTAGCTTATCAAACACAGCCAATCCACTTATGAAAAAAATATCATGTATGCACGGTTAAGGCTCAAATACTCACAAGTTTGTTCTTGGACTTAAGGGAACTTTATTACACATTATTCGCCTCATAATTTAACAAATTAAATAGAACACATCACAATTCGAAAGTGTAGAGATTCTTAATCATAATTTGCAATCACTTATCTGTTGGATTGTATACTAAAAGTCTAGCTTTAGTATGAACAATGTCATAACAATATTTGAAATGAGAATCATTGATCAAATGATTGCATCTTATAATTTATTTTGTATGCATGATGCAATAGTCCATTTACTTTATACTGTCGATAATATGTTGTACGACAACACGCAGAAGATCATATTATCGGTTTCCTTATAAAGTATAAACAGATGCTCACAACTGAGATAGACGGGGACTCTCTATCGGTATGGTTGTAGTGTGGTTTGGTATTAGCTTGTCTTGGCTATAGAATCACATTAGTGCACTTGTGTGTATTGAGCAGGACCGCCTGAGATCATTCTTCTTATACTGACTATATAGTATAACTTGATCTCTGTTATTATGGAAGTTCGTGCTCTTAATCCCTATACAATAACCTCGACATGTAGGGCAGTATGTATTTCTTTGATTCATCAATGGGTGAGATTTATAAGTATTAAATCAATATACTCGGTGAGTTGGGAAGTAGTGTTGTCTCTATGGTGTGTTGTTGATTGTAGAAGGAATCCATGTCCGACATAGGTTGATGATGTCCCTTGAGGAGCTCATAAGGTTTATCATGTAAATCTTGCAAGTGGATTAATTTCCGGCATGATAATAAGGTTGAGTGGTACTACTCTCGGATGAGATATTAACTAATTTGAGTTGTCAGTAACTTAATTAATTAATGGACATTGTATATCTTAAACATGGGGAGACTATCGGGCTCATAATAAGAAGGAGCCCAGAACATAATTTGGGATTGGATGGGTAGTGCAATAATAATATTTTAGTGGACTATATTATTATTATTGGATTTAATTAAAAGCTTTGGGCTAAGCTTGGTTAATTAAAATTCAATTGAGGCCCAGTTCAATTTCTCCTCCTGGTCCCTGCTGTAGCCCAATTATATAAGTCATCTCAGCTTCTGTTAACCCTAAGTTAGTGCCTCAGTTGACATACGGGAGAAAACAGAGAGCAGATTGAGAGAACTCTGGGGATTGTTGACCACCCAACACCAGAGTTGACTTTGGGACATACGGTAGAAGATCAGAGGTGTTCTTCACTGCTGTTCATCCTCTACATCGACCCAGAAGTACGGTAAACACGTTTAATCGCTTCCGCTGATTGTTTGCCTGTTTTCCTAACGGATCACGTTGATCCACACGATCCATTTGCCAACAATTGGTATCAGAGCATTGGTTTCGGGGTGAAACGTGAGTCGTTAGGTGGGTTGTGATTATATGATTATATGATTTAATCGGGAATAATCGCATGTTTGTAATCAAGTTATGTTATTGATTATTTTGATTATGTGATTATGTTAATTAATCTGGAAATAATCATATGGGTTCTGTGTTATTATTTTTCACCATGGTATGCAATTTCGGATATGTGATTGTTAATTGCTTATTACTGCTGGACTACATACACACTGGATGAACACATATCTGCCTTCTATCAACCCCGTCATCACACACACACGGGCCTAATGGCAATACGGTCAGAGATGTCAACCTGGTGATATAACGAGAAAATCGTGATTAAATTGATGGACCTTGTTGTGACTGGACTGCTGCCCTGCAATCTCGACGGGCTGATTGATAGCGGCACTATCGCGTCGGGGATGACGACGGAGTCTGGTATACAATGGGCTGACAACGCGGCTTCACGTGTGATCCATCGATGCGGAACCAGGCGGCGAGTAAACCAGACTGGTGAGTTTCTGAGCAGTTTCTGGTTGAGTCCGAGACTGCTTCTGGGCGAATTTCTCTACCGCCAGGACAGGTCTTATATCATCAGACGTGGTGCCAAGCGAAGAGGCGGGCGCTCAGCGTGATACCTCCAGCCAGTTGGAGCGATCTGAAGGCGGGCCTCAGCAGTGCAGTTCGAATGGCGATGCGTCGTCAAGTTTTTGGCGACTGCACATGGCGGCGAGGTTGATGTTGGGAGGTGGCTGGCGCGACATTGAGGCATCGAACCTTGACAGCTAGCTTTCGGGCGGGTCGCAGACAGCCTTCATTCGAACCAGTGGTGATTTTCGAAGGCTGCAGTGTGAATCGGAGACTGGAGTAGGCTCACGGAGATGTTCAAGTGACTGCGATAGGATCTAGGCGGGTCTGTAACTACTGCAGGCTGGAGCGACGCCGGAGTCTGTTGGTTGAAGGCGTGACGCCGCGCGCTTGACCGCCAGATGCAGTGGCGCAAAGCGACTCCGGCGGGCTGACAGTGCTATCGCTGAGAGCAGCGACGCCGGTGTGTCCTTCCCGTGTCTGCTGCCGTGTGCTCGATCGGGTTGCCGGTTGCCGCTGTTGATTTGTAGGGTTTGCTTGGTGGTGATAGGCTGAATGGGTTGTGATCCCTTATTGGGTCAATCCATTTAGTTGGGCCCAATTTTAAAAGAATAGGATGTTGGGCTTTTGGGCTCTAATTCTATTTTTTTGTTTGGGCTGCTCATGTTAGGCCTTGTTTTAATTTGGTTTTAGACTGTTCTCATGGGCCCAATTTTAATTAAAATGGATATGGGCTGTTGGACCTTAACTGCTGGACTAATTAATTTTAATTAATTGTGGGTAATGGGCCAAGCATGATAAATTAGTTATTTATTAATGGGCTAATTTTGTGCTAGTGGGCTTGGTGGATTTAATTTAATTTTGGGCTGAGTTAATGGGTCATGGATAATGGGCTTGATTAATTATTTAGTCTGCTACTCATTTTGTACTTATTTGTTGCTCTAGGGCCTAATTAATTGATCCAACAATATTATGCAATTAATTATTATATATAATTAATTTAATTGTTTTACTTGACAATTAATTGTTATATATGCAAGGCATGTTCTATGTGATTTATTTACTTAAATTGCTGTTAATATAAGCATGTCTATATTGTATATTTTATTCTGAAATATTATATACATGTGTAAAGCCCTCGGTGTTAAATAACTAAGTGGGAGAGGGGATTGGTAATAAATTCCCGCGGCCTCCATTATTGGTTTGTAAGTGATGCAAGTATACTTGCGTGTTGGCATAGACCTTCCTCCCCATCGGATGAGTATATTTGTGGATCACTGGTACAGACTTCATTAAATAATTATTGTTTGTAATGTGATGCAAATGAACTTGCGTGTTGGCTTAGACCTTCCTCCCCATCGGATGAGTTTATTTGCGGATCACTGTACAAACTTATAATTGATAATCGTAGGAAGTTATCCGAGTGCGTGTGTACTTCTCCATATGTAAGGCACACAAACTTGGACCACGGACTTGGGATTAAATAATGGTGTACACTTAGGTGTAAATAATAAGTATCCTCCCCATCGGAGTCACTGCTGTTATTTGCATGGCTAAAGAGGAGCCGACTATTAATTATTTTGTCATAAAGTTAGGTTGACAAATGAAATTAATGGGTAAAACCTTCTCTTGTAAATGTTCGGGTTTGTAAACGTCCACACTATCGTGGCTTGCAGACTCACGGTGCTTGAGATATCGGTGAATTTTATTTTATATTATTTTGAGGCAATCAATATAAAAGAATAAAATTCAAAGATTTGATCGGTAAATTTATTTGTGATTCTCTGAATTTTGAATGGTTTTATTTCACTAATTGTTAACTAAAAGACATTATATTTACTTGTCCAAATTAAATGATTAGAAAAGAATCTTGGTTTTGAAAATTACTGCTTAAGAAAATACATGTGTATTCTCACAAAGGACGTCTCATGATGCCTATTAAAGTCTCTAGTGAAGAGATGAGAGGTTCATAGAAATATGATGGTCTCATGTAACTCTTCAGATACTTGAGTAAATTAGAAGGCAGAAGATCATGGTTGAATTGATGAATGAATTGGAAAAGCTTGGAATAGAAATTGAAAGGGAAACCTAAATCAATTTATTCTTCACAATTTGCCTGGATGTTTTGAGCAAGTTCTACCTGAAATACGAGAGGTTGTATATGGTGGGAAACTTCTAACAAAACATGTGGCAAAAGAAAGCCATTTTCATCATAATGTGAACAAGTTTGATATCTTATTCACTAGTTGTTTAAACATGATTAGTGATGGCATCTACTGACACGAAGTATGTAGATACTGGAATCACTAAATGTTTATCACCAAGTAAGGATAAGATTATTAATAACATGGGTAAAACTACAAAGGTAGTGGCTATTGCAGTGGGAATTGTTTATTTATCTCATGATAAGAATAAACGATTGATTATGAGAAATTATCTATACGTACGTTTTCATAGAAAGAATTTAATTTCGGTTTCTATGCATTAACGGATGGATACTTCATTTCATTTAAATGACATGGTCATAGTAATGAGGAATGAGGCTATAATCCGTTAAAGTACGTTGGTGGATAAAAAGTATACTCTTGAATGATATACATCCCACAGATGCAATAAATAGTAATTAAATAATGCATCTTCTAATATAAGTAAGAGAAAGGAACCTTCGGAAATGAACTAAACATACATTTGGCGTCTATGACTAATTCATTTTACTTGAGTAGGATTCAAAAGTTGATTGCCGATAGACCGTAAGGTTTATCTAAAGTGGAAACTATCGGACTTGCGAGTCTTGCTTGGAAGTAAAAATGATTAACTGCCTTTTCAAGGCTGTGGAGTGTAGAGCCAAAGATATATATGTTGGAATTAATTCATTCTGATTCAAGCAAACCTAATATTATCCAGGCGAGAGGTGGTTATGAATATTCGAAGATTATTCTGGAAACCAATATATTTATATGATGCACTGCATGTCTAGGTTCTTTGATTAATTCAAGAATTGTAAGGCTGGTACAGTGGAGCGTCATGGAAAATATATTAAGTTATTACGATTCAATCATGATGGCGAATACCTCTTGGGATAGTTAGGAGCTATTGATCAGATGTTGAGATTAAATCTCAAGTTGACTACACTGGGCATGCCCTAGCTGAATGGTGTGGTGGAAAGAAGGAATAAGGCTCTTATGGTTATGATTAGATAGATGATGAATTATTTGGAATAATTAAAATTCATTTTATGGATATGGCCTAGAAACAATAATTCGTAAAACATTTGTCTGTTTGTGGGACATCCTGGAAAAATGAAGGTTGATTTATTTAGTCCAAAAGATCGAAGGGTGACTGTTAACATAAATACCAAATTTTTAGAAAAGGACTATATAATAAATCACAAGCCCATGTATAAGTTGTTCTAAAGGTAGTGAGAGGAAAACACAAAGTATTAGTACCAAGTGTACAAGAGGATATACCACAAGGTAAACTGCAACGCGTGTCACGTCTGATACACAATTACATGTAGTGCCTTGTCGTAGTGGGAGGGTTGTTTGACAACCCATAAAATATATGTTTTGGGAGAGTCGTGAGACTTGATCCCTAATGAACATGGTATTGTCCCACAGATACGACGTAGCACTACAAGATGAAAATGTGGAATCTTAGTAAGTTGCAATGAATGTTGATATACAATATACGGAAGTCTGGGAACTTGAAAGACCACTAAATAGTGTAAAAGCCATTGGAAGTGGTCATAGAAAATAAAAGAGGATCATACGGAAAGGTGAAAACCTTGGAAGCAAAGCTTGTTGCGAAAAAGTGTACTCAGAAAGAAATGGTTCGATTATGAGGAAACATATTCGCTGGGCTTAAGTTGATCCTGATTCTTTTATTCATTGCTGCTCATATTGAAATATGAGGAACAACAGATAGATGTCAAGACAGCTTTCCTGGTTGGAAGTCTTAAGGAAAACATCTATGTGAAGCAACCAGAGTGATTCATTGCAAAGTACCAATAGCATTTTGATAGTAAGCTTAAAAATGTCCAGCGATGGACTAAAGCAAGCTTTGAGATCGTGAAGCATTTGTTTTGATTAGGTAATCCAGTGGCATGGATTTAAATCAATGAGCGGATGAGTCTTGTGTGTTGTAAAGAGTGACGGAAACGTGGTGGTGTTTTTTGTACTATACGTAGATAGTATCTTGCTCATTGGAGACAATGAAAGAGTATTATCGGGCGTATTTGTATGGTTAATAAAGCGGTAGAGATGAAGGACTTAAGAAAGGCAAAATATATCCTTTTGATCACGGTAATATGGATCACAGAAAGGACATTATGCTTATCTCAAGTTTCATAAATGATACAGACCATACTCGTTTAGCATGTGAATTTATATAAGTGATTGTGTCTTAAGACACAAAAAGTAGATAAAGAAGATGAAAGCAGTTCCTTATACTTCGACGAATAAGGAAGCTTAATCTAAGTAATGCTATGAACGAAGTTGGGTATCTGTTTTGCTGGATGCATGAACAGTGGGTATCAACGTAACCTGGAACAAGAATGATGAACTGTGGTAAGACATATATGAAGTGCCTGAGAAGGACGGGAAATCATATGTAGACTTACTGAGCAGATTCAGTGCTTCTTGTGGATTACGTAGATTCGGATTTTTTAGTCAGATTGGACGGTAGTAAATTCTCCTCAAAGGTTATGTGTTTAATCTTAGGAAGTAGAGTCATAATGTGGAGGAGTGTTATATAGAAATATATTTCAGACTCCGAACTCCATCATGGAAAGATGATAAATTGGAGCCTATGAGGCAGTCAAAGTATCTATATGACTCTAGAGACTTCATGATGGACTTTGAAGTGTTTCTAAGTTTGCCCAAGATTATCACAATTTACATTGATGATATTGGTGCAGTTGCAAACTTGAAGAAATCACAAGTCCATAAGGCAATTAAACACATGGAGCGCGAGTGCCACCTGTTACGAGAAATCGTATGATGAGGGGAAGGTTGTTGTCGCCTAGATTGCATCGGATGATGACCTAGTAAACCATTTACAAGGACCTTAAGGCGAGAGCTTTTAATGGTCGTGTAGTGGGAGTAGGAATCAGATGTATGGCAGAAGACATGACAGCATAGTCTTTTAGTATAAGTGGGAGATTGTTGGATTGTATACTAAAAGTCTAGCTTTAGTATGAACAATGTCATAACAATATTTGAAATGAGAATCATTGATCAAATGATTGCATCTTATAATTTATTTTGTATGCATGTTGCAATAGTCCATTTACTTTATACTATAGATAATATGTTGTGCGACAACATGCAGAAGATCATATTATCGGTTTCCTTATAAAGTATAAACAGATCCTCACAACTGAGATAGACGGGGACTCTCTATCGGTATGGTTGTAGTGTGGTTTGGTATTAGCTTGTCTTGGCTATAGAATCACATTAGTGCACTTGTGTGTATTGAGCAGGACCGCCTGAGATCGTTCTTCTTATACTGACTATATAGTAGAACTTGATCTCTGTTATTATGGAAGTTCGTGCTCTTAATCCCTATACAATAACCTCGACACGTAGGGCCGTATGTATTTCTTTGATTCATCAATGGGTGAGATTTATAAGTATTAAATCAATATACTCGGTGAGTTGGGAAGTAGTGTTGTCTCTATGGTGTGCTGTTGATTGTAGAAGGAATCCATGTCCGACATAGGTTGATTATGTCCCCTTGAGGAGCTCATAAGGTTTATCATGTAAATCTTGCAAGTGGATTAATTTTCGGCATGATAATAAGGTTGAGTGGTACTACTCTCGGATGAGATATTAATTAATTTGAGTTGTCAGTAACTTAATTAATTAATGGACATTGTATATCTTAAACATGGGGAGACTATCGGGCTCATAATAAGAAGGAGCCCAGAACATAATTTGGGATTGGATGGGTAGTGCAATAATAATATTTTAGTGGACTATATTATTATTATTGGATTTAATTAAAAGCTTTGGGCTAAGCTTGGTTAATTAAAATTCAATTGAGGCCCAGTTCAATTTCTCCTCCTGGTCCCTGCTGTAGCCCAATTATATAAGTCATCTCAACTTCTGTTAACCCTAAGTTAGTGCCTCAGTTGACATACGGGAGAAAACAGAGAGCAGATTGAGAGAACTCTGGGGATTGTTGACCACCCAACACCAGAGTTGACTTTGGGACATACGGTAGAAGATCAGAGGTGTTCTTCACTGCTGTTCATCCTCTACATCGACCCAGAAGTACGGTAAACACGTTTAATCACTTTCGCTGATTGTTTGCCTGTTTTCCTAACGGATCACGTTGATCCACACGATCCAATTGCCAACATTATTACCAAAACATGTCATCATCAAATTCAAAAATGACTCACGACATCCCGAAATAAACCACCAAATCAAACCCTAAACCAAAAATGGAAAAATCACAAAAACATATAACAATAAGAAACACCAAACAAAGGACAATACAAAACACATATCATGCAAGAACAAAATCACCATCATAAGAAAATTAAGTACAAATCCACATCATCCATAATCAAATTGAATCACATCATCCCAACCTTAATTGAATCAAAAACCCTAAATTATGGAAATTAAACATCCCATTAACATAAAACAAATCAAAGTATCAAATCCATAACAATCCAAATCAAACTTGAAATGAACTAAAGAAGTGTTGAGTACTAAAAGTACTCCCTTCAATTCTCCGAAGGAGGAGGCGGCTGGTATGGTGTCCAAGGGCTGTAGGCATGAGGAGACGCAGGGAATTAGAAGTTGAACATCATAGTGAGCATCTCCTCCATGTTGTTCGAGTGAGAACGGGCTTGCTCATTGTGATACCTTATCCAATGTTGCTCCTCACGAATCTCCCCTATTAGCACTTTTTATTTTTTCTGCTCCTCATGAAGCTCTCTCATCTGCTCTCCATGTACGTGCTGCGTCTGCCTAATCCCTCGAACTTCATTCTCAAAGAAATTCCACCTTGCATCTTCCATTTCGGGACCCACCCATTTCCTGCTGTTGCTGAAATTCATCCTCTTCTTCCTTGAATACTAGTGGCTCAGGTGCTTACTCCTCAAACTCCACATGGTGCGGTTGCTCTCTTTCATGCCCTTCCTCCATGGCCACTGGCTCGGCTCTAAGATTTGCTAACTCCATATTCTTCTCCACACGCATCTGTCGGAGCACCGCCTCCACTCCTCAATTTTCTCGATAGAAGACTCTCACAATGGTATAATGGCGGGGCTTGTCATTTCCATGTTCTCGTTCTTACGTGGAGTATATATCATAGTGAGCTCATAAGCAGGTAGAGAAAATGGAGCTCTCTTCTCTTGCCTTAAGCAATAAGTGTTTCCTATCAATGATAGAAACTCCATCCTGATGAGCTGGAGATAATTAAGACCTTCACTTGTCATCATGTGTGGCATTCTTCTGAGATCGATGCCTAACCCTTGTGCTATCATTGTCACTATTCCTCTAATCATCACTCCTTGAGACGTTTGCCTTTTTATCATCCTTTCTACATGTTGAATAAAATGTGCTGCCACATTAAACTTGATCTCTCAACATAGACAGAACATGATGTACAGCTAGTTTTCACCCACTGCTCCACTCTTGAAATGACCCAGAATAGTTTTCGACACAATCTTTTCCAGATATCTCATCACAAGATATCTGATGGTCGTTCCTTTAGAAGCATTTGGTATGTAACCCTGCTACTCTGTCCCATCCTTAACTAGCTTCCCCTATAATGTTTGTTGATTGAAACCCCCCTGCTGGCACAAATCTTTGATAACTCCTCATTGTTGGGCACCACAAGAATCTATTTATATCATTCAGAGGTATATCCATCCTCATCTCGTTATTTAGCTGGAAGGTTATCGAAATAGGAAATTTGTTCCTATCCTTCTTGACCTCGAGTGTGCTCAAAAACTCCACTGTGAGGTGTAGATAATTGGGGGGCCTTTTGTAAAAGAACTCTTACATCTCTACTCGTTGGAACATGGTAATCATCCTCAATTCCAAGACTCACCATGGTAGTTTGATCTTGAAATCTAGTTGGCTTTACTTTTGGTAAAATGGCTTCCAATCTCAGTGCGTACTTAGCCCAATATTCATCAAACTCTACTCCAAACTCCAACGGGTGCATCCCATTTTCTCACTAAATGAGCATCTAAGTTAGCCATTTGCATTTCTGTTTCAACCACGTCTTCTTTCTCTCCTTTCAGCTATCTACAATATTCAACATACTCAAGTTATATTCAGTTTCATCACAAGGAATGGTAGTAAATTAAGCATAGAAATGGCACTTGCTATTCAACTATGTGTCAACCCTAGCATGCTTTTATATCCAATGATAACACCCTTTCAAGAACAACCAAACCTCATGTTGATCATCAAGGAATTTTTCTAATTCAATACAAGCAACTACACAACAATATTATTCAAGGTATGCTATCATTTGAACAAAGGAATCATCTCTATCCATCATGCATTTCTCCTCATTTTCTCATCACATATGCACAAATTGTCCACAACTATCCCAACAATGCTCATCTTAATGTAAAACTTTCAATTTGACTCAAATAGTCACTTCGGCATTTCATCAAACACTTGGCATGTACAATTATTTTCAAAGTGATTTCACATGAATATCAATAATCTTATGCCCAAATCCTCAACACCTAAACTACTTCACAATAATTCAATCATCATTGGAGCATTATCAATCAATTTATCATATCATATGCATTCCATTCAATCAAGATCGAAATCCCCAATTTCAACTTTTATGAATCTTGTTCACTTCAATCAATCCATCAATTAAACTTTCAAATACATTCTCCACAATCCTGAACATGGTTTAAAAATGCTATCATATAAAGCCCATGTATTAAATTCAACTTTCAAACCTTCAATTGAAAACTAGGGCAAAGAAGTTCACACATTGATTAATATTGGAGAAAATTGGATGAATTTGGTATGAGGAATAGAAGGGACAGTGTTTAAATCACTCAACCTTACCAACACTTGTAGCTTTTCGACGATTTGTGGTGTTTGGAAGTGATTTCGGACAAGGGGGAACTCTTGAAAATGGGTGAAGTGGAATGAGCAGTGATGCGCTCTCCCTTTTTAAAACAGCCTTCAAACACGACACGGCTCATGTCCTGTACACGCCTCATGTACTTGCCCTCTACACAGGCCGTGTTCTGTATATGGCCATGACATGGCCGTGTAGGCATTTCTGATCCACGCGCATGGCCACCTCTTACAGGGCCGTGCGCTGTACATGGCTCGTGCTTCCATACCCTACATGGCTCGTGCGCAAAACTCGCCATTGGCTTGGCAGTACATGGTCAACCCTTACAGGGTCGTGCACTAGACACGGCTCGAGTAGTCGTTCCCTTGTTTTTCACTTTTTTAACTTCAAACCTTGTTTTTCCCTGTTTTTGTGCTTCCAATACACCCTATTCATGCTCAAAAACTCATCAACATCATTAGCTCAACAAGAGTTATCAAAATAAGGATTATCATATACTTCAACACCACCAAAATGGACCAAAATCAAACCGAATTCATGAGAAAATATTCAATTTGCACAAAAAACACAAGGATTCCATACAAATATAAAGTGTAACATATCATACCACAGCATATCCCCCCAAACTTGAATTGAAACAAGATTTTTGAGTTAAGTTTGCAAAAAGTGGTAAGATATACCATTACAAATCAATAAAGCACTCCTTGTATCTTCAAAAATCCTTTTTCTCACAAACACAATCCACCTACAATGCCAAAAAAATACAAAACAAGAAAAGAAAATATTTACAGCCTAAACTACCAAAAGAATACGAGCTTTCAAGAAGTAAAGGTATCAACATATACCACCTCCCTTTGAGAGGGAGAATGGTAATGTTTTACCCGATGATCATTAACCACAAAAGTATTTCCATCCGATCCTTCAAGCTTCAACGAGCCATCATCTCTAGCCTCAATCACCAGTATGGACCGGTCCATTTCGAGCGAAGTTTTTTGGGGAATAACTTGAGTTTTGAATTGAATAATAGAACATTATCTCCCGGAATGAACTCCTTCTTTTTAATCCTCTCATCATGCCATCTCTTAAGCTTTTCCTTTTAAATCATTGAGCTTGAGTAAGCTTCCTCTCTAAACTCCTCTAATTCAACCAATTGGAGACATCGTTTCTTTCCAGCTTCCTTTTCATCAAAATTCAACTTCCTAAGGGCCCATAATGCCTTGTGCACCAACTCTACGGGTAGGTGACATGTTTTTCCATAAACAAGCTTGTACTAGAAAAATCCAAGAGCGGTCTTATAAGCCATTCTATAAGCCCAAAAAGCATCGTCGAGATTAGAATACCAATCCTTACGATTTCTGTTGACTGTTATCTCAAGAACAAGCTTCACTAGCCTATTTGACACATCTGCCAAGCCATTCATTTGAGGATGATAAGGTGTCGAGACCTTATGCTTTATTCCATATCCGTTCAAGAGCTTCTCAATAAGCTTGTTGATGAAATGAGATCCCCCATCACTAATCATGTCCTTTGGTACCCCAAATCTAGCAAAAATATTCTTCTTTAAGAAAGCCTTGACCACTTGAGCATCATTTGTCCTTGTCGGGATTGCTTCCACCCATTTGGAAATGTAATCCACCGCAAGCAATATGTAAAGGTAACCATTGGAAGGCGGAAATGGCCCCATGAAATTCATCCCCTATATATCGAACACCTCAAGTTAAAAAATGTTTCTCATTGGCATCTCATCACGTTGCCCTATACTTCCAATCCCTTGGCACCTATCACATTCCTTGATGTACTCCTTACAATCCATGAACAAAATTGGCCAAAACAAAACCGACTGTAGGATCTTTGCACCCGTCTTTTGAAATCCAAAATGCTCTCCACATGGTGAACTATAGCACATCTCCATGGCACTCATCTTCTCGTCCTCTGGGATACATCTCCATATGATCCCATCCGGATAATTTTTGAATAAAAGAGGATCATCCCACAAGTACTCCTTGACATCATGATAGGATTTCTTCTTTCTATACTCGGTAAGATGATCCAACTTGAGGCCACAAGCTAAGTAATTGACAAAATCCGCATACCATGGCCTCCCGGTCTCACACAAAGTGTACATCCTTTGAAAATCAACTTGAAGAATCTCTTCATTCGGAAACACATCCTTAATGAACTACATGGTTCCTTCTTCATCAATATTTTCCAAACGTGATAAGTGGCCGGCTATAAAATTTTCGACACCCTTCTTGTCATGTATTTCCACATCGAACTCTTGTAATAAAAGAACCTAACAGATTAGTCGTGGTTTAGCATCTTTCTTACTAATCAAATACCTAATGGCAGCATGATCCGTATAAACAACCATTTTTGTGCCAACTAGGTATGGATGAAATTTTTCGAAAGCATAAACCACCAATAAAAACTCGTTTTTTGTTGTAGTATAATTCTTTTGGTTTGCATTGAATATCATTGATGTATAGTAGATAGCCTGAAACTTCTTCTCCCTCATCTTGGCCAAGCACCACTCATAACGCATTGTCACTTGCATCACAATGGAGCTCAAAAGCTTGCTCCAATCGGGAGATACAAGGATTGGTGAAGAAATTAAGGCTTCCTTGAGCACCCTTAAAGCATCAAGACATTTGTTATCAAATACAAACGGAGCATCTTTTTCAAACAATTTAACAAAGGTTTGGCTATCTTAGAAAAATCTTTTATAAAACGCCGATAGAACCCAGCGTGGCCAAGGAACTATCTAATCCTTTTTTCATTTTTTGATCGGGGAAGATGTTCAATGGCTACAACCTTCGCCCTATCAACTCTCAAACCTTTCTCCAAGATGTGATGCCCAAGTAAGATACCCTCTTGAACCATAAAATAATATTTTTCCCAATTCAAGACTAGGTTCGTATCTTGACATCGCTGCAAAACCATAGAAAGATTAGCCAAGCATATATCAAATGAAAAACCAAAGACGGAAAAGTCATCCATGAACACTTCCATTATATTTTCAATCAATTCTCCAAAGATAGCCATCATGCAACGTTGAAAGGTGGCGGGGGCATTGTACAATCTAAAAGTCAGTTGATAAATAGCAAACGTGTCATACGGACAAGTAAAAGTTATTTTCTCTTGATCCTCGGGGGCTATCATGATTTGGTTGTACCCCGAGTAACCATCTAGAAAATAATAGTACTTGTATCCTGTCAACCTATCAAGCATTTGATCAATAAAGGGTAAGGGAAAATGATCTTTATGAGTATTTTTCATTTAGCTTTCTGTAATCACAACACACTGTCCACCCTGTTTTTACCCTTGTAGCAAGTTCTTCATTAATTTCCATTTTAACAATGGTTAATCCCCCTTTTTTAGCTACAACATGCAAAGGACTCACATGAGGACTATCACTTATGACAAACAATATTAGCATCTAACCATTTCAAAACTTCTTTCCTAACCACTTCCTGCATAATTGGGTTCAAACAACGTTGAAGTTGTATGCATGACTCATCTTCATCAATCAACCTAATGTGATGCATACAAATAGTGGGACTTATACCTTTCAAATTATCAAGACTCCATCCAATAGCACTTTTGTGCTCTCTAAGCACCCTCAACAATTGATCAAGTTCTAAAGGTGAGAGAGATGATGATACGATTACCAAAAAGGTCTTGTTTTCCCCCAAATATGCATACATAGGGTGATCGGGTAGGGGCTTCAACTCCTCTTTCCTTTTTTCCACTTTGGGCTCTTCACTTTCAACTTCTAATGGAAGATATTCCCTCTTTTCATGGTACATCATCTTGGCTTCATCTTCTTGCATTTCCCTATAAGCATTCAAGTCATGTAAACAATCATCTATATCATCATCTTCTAAACAAAATAAAGAAGAGTTGGAGTTAAAAGACAAAGTAAGAGAATGGCTTATGCTTGTCTCGAGGGGATCCTTAGATAAGAGAAATGGCAAGTTCTCATGAACAATTTCCTCAATCAATTCAATCCTTCTACATTTTTCTTTCTTATCTGGATGTCTCATAACACTCCTCAATGAAAACACCACTTCTTCTTCATTTACTCTCAAAGTTAACTCCCCCTTTTACACATCAATCAAAACTCTTCCCGTGATATAAAATAGACGACCCAAAATCAAAGAAACATTTGCATCATCGTCCATATCAAGCACTACGAATTCCACCGGGAATATGACCTTTTCAACCTTAACAAGGACATCATCTACTACTCCCTTAGGATAGGTCAAAGACCTATCCGCAATTTGTAACGTGATGGACATAGGCTTTACTTCCCCTATTCCAAGTTTCTTAAAATAGACATAGGCATTAAATTGATACTTGCACCAAGATCACAAAGAACCTTATGTACCTCACTTTTGCCCATTTCACATGGTATAACAAAACTCCCCGGATCCTTGAGCTTTGGAGGCAACTTCTTTTGAATTATGGCACTACACTCCTCCATCAAATTGATGATCTCATTCTCCACTAAGCTCCTTTTTCTTGCCATGAGGTCTTTCAAAAACTTAGAATAATGAGGCATTTGTCTTAAAGCATCCGCAAAGGGTATATTGATGAGGATTTTCTTGAAGATTTCCAAAAACATTGCAAACTTTTCGTCAAGGCCCTTCTTCAAGAATCTATGTGGAAAAGGAATAGGCACTTGAGTTTTTGGTATGCCCCAACTATCTCTTTCCATCTCCACTTCGTCCTCTTTCTTTTTCATTGCTTTGGTCCTTTGTCATTTCTTTTCAACAGCTTTCGGCTCAACCACTTTTGTTTCATCATTCGCTTTAGCTTCAACTTCAATTTCTTCCACAAGCTCTTCCTCAACCAAATCTTCCTCATCCACCTTTTCTTAAATCCTCTTATTTTCCATAAGCATAGAAGGTCTTTCATAATTAGTTGCACTCCTCAAAGTGATTGCCTTGCATTGCTCTTTTGGATTTATAACGATTGTGGATAGAAATTTCCCTTTTTTGTTCGCACTCAACGAACTAGCAATTTGTCCAACCGAGTATTCCAAAGTCTTAAACCTTTTATCATTAGCTTCATCAATCTTTTTTCTTAACTCTTCTTGTGCTTTGTTCGATGCAATCAATTTTTCAAGGAGTTCATCGATCGTTGCTTTTCCTTTATTGTTCGGTGCCTTAGCTCCCGGATGATACCCCAGAGGATAAGCAACCGTATTACTTGGATTGGAGTAGGAAAAGTTATCTTGCCTCCTTTATTATGGGTAAGAACTTCCACCACTTTGATTGTTATAACCTCCTTGCCTCGGTTGGTAATTTTCTTGAGTTTGGTTAAAATGACCTTGGTAATTATTTTGGTAATTAACTTAGTAATTTCTCCCTTGCATGTATTGCACATCTTCCACCCGTGGCATAGACATAGCCCACAGTTCCCCACTCACACTATTCAGAGGAAGCACACTTTGATCGATTTGACTTTCAACCATATTAACTCCTTGATTGCTCACACCTTGGCTCAAGCTCATTTGTCTCATGACCTCCGCCGCTATCATTTTAATACTTAGCATACTTGGCTTAACACTAGCACTCTTCACACTAAATTGTTGTCCTTGCTCCATGTGATCAAACCCATAGCATCCACTAACTCTTTCCGATGGCCATTGATAAACATTTTTAGCAATTTCATCAAATATCCTTATTGCCCTTTCCGGAATCACTCCTAGCATGGATCCACTGGCCAAAGCATCAACAAGTATTTTTTGACCATTTACCAAACCTTGGTAGAAAAACCCCACTTGTTGATTTTCTGGAAAACCATGTTAAGGACACTTGCGAAGCATATCCTTAAACCTTTCTCACGCTTTATAAAAACTCTCTTGAGGAATTTGCTTGAATTGCTTAATCAAGCTCTTCATTTAAAGCATCTTGGAAGGTAGAAAATACTTATTCAAGAACATTTGTGCAAGCTAATCCCAAGTGTTACACGTACCCGGAGTAATAGTGGAGAGCCATATTCTAGCACGATCCCTCAATGAGAATGAGAACAACATCATCTTAATATAATCATCGCTCACCCTGCTCATCTTCACTGTGTTAGCAATCTCAATAAATTGAGCTAGATGCGCATTAGGATCCTCATTCAGTGTCCCACCAAATTGCTTGTCTTTTACCATATTGATTATACCCACCTTAATCTCAAAATTATTGGCGTTAATCAGTGGACCCATCATTTGTAGCATTGCCCTTGGCATAAAGAAATCCCGGATCACCCTTGGATCCACATGAGGCCCTTGACGCACCGAACAAGGTGGTGGTGGCTGATGAGAGTGTAAATTCACGTATTTAAGCTCTTATTTCTGTGATAATAATGTATGATTTGATTATAAGTTGAGATGAATCGAGATATGAAGTAGAAAGTCACGAATCATGTGAATTTGAGGCCGTTTGAATGGATTTTCAAAGGAGAACAGGATAGAAGTGCTTGGAACCAGAAGGCATGTTAGTGCCTGGTTCGACTAGAACACGAGTGGTTCGACCACCAGTTCGGGTCAAACCATCAACCTGAAATCGTGTTGCAGCACAGTTTGGCCACGATGATGTGGTTTGACCAGGCATGATGGTTGAACCATGGTCGAACCAAATGACCAAAGAGATGCAGTGATGATTCTGTTGGCATTCGATCATTTGGTTAACATGACCCGTTAGGGTTCCATGTATTTCTAACAAGCAGCAGAAGCAAGTAAACATGAAACGCATTACCTTTCACCAAGGGTTGATATAGAGGTTGAATTCTCACTGGCAGTCTGCGCAGTCCCACGAGAATAGCCATAAGTTCCTCTTCTGATGTCGGAATTGAGTGATCTTTATGCTCAGACGATCCTCTCTTCGACGGCTTTCCATCAGTATATAATACATTAAAATCGAAGAACTGTACGATTTTATATGAATTTTGGAACATGACGAACTGCAGCAGCAAACGACCTTCCGGTCTTCTGCTGTATGTCCCAAGTCCGATCTCGATCTCGTGTGGGCGACGATCTACGAGACCTACTCAATATGCTCTCAATCCTCATCACACGTGAATAATGAATTAGATTAAAATTAGGGTTCCAGATAAGCTGAGGTGACTTATATACATGGGCTACAGCAGGGACCAGGAGGAGAAATTGGGTTGGGCCTCCATTGGGCTTAAGTATCCAAGCTTAGCCCAAAGCTTATACTTAAGTCCAATAATAATAATATATTCCACTAAAATATTATTATTGCACTACCGTACCAATCCCAAAATTACGTTTTGGGCTCCTTCTTATTTTGAGCCCGTTAGTCTCCCCATGTTTAAGATATACAATGTCCATTAATTAATTTAAGTTACTGACAACTCAATTAATTAATATCTCATCCAAGAGTAGTACCACTCAATCTCATTATCATGCCGGAATAAATTTCACCTGCAGGGTTTACATGATAATCCTTATGAGCTCCTCAAGGGGACATCATCAACCTATGACGGACACGGATTCCTTCTACAATCAACAGCACACCATAGAGGCAGCACTACTTCCCAACTCACCGAGTTTATTGATTTAATTACATGTAAATCTCACCCATTGATGAATCAAAGAAACACATATTGCCCTATGTGTCGAGGTTATTGTATAGGGATTAAGAGCACGAATATCCATAATAACTGAGATCAAGTTCTCCTATAAGTCAGTATAAGTCGAACGATCTCAAGCAGTCCTGCTCAATACACACAAGTGCACTAATGTGATTCTATAGCCAAGACAAGCTAATACCAAACCACACTACAACCATCCCGATAGAGAGTCCCCGTCTATCTCGATTGTGAGCATCTGTTTATACTTTATAAGGAAATTGATAATATGATCTTCCGCGTGTTGTCGCACAACATATTATCTACAGTATAAAGTAAGTGGACTATTGCATCGAACATATAAATAAATTATAAGATGCAATCATTTGATCATATGATTCTCATTTCAAATTAATTGTTATAACATTGTTCATACAAAAAGCTAGACTTTTAGTATACAATCCAACAATCTCCCACTTATACTAAAAGACTATGCTGTCATGTCTTCCGCCATACATCTGATTCCCACTCCCACTACACGACTATTAAAAGCTCTCGCCTTAATATCCTTGTAAATGGATTTACTAGGTCATCATCCGATGCAACCTAGGTGACAACAACCTTCCCCTCATCATACGATTTCTCGTAACAGGTGGTACTTGCACTCCATGTGTTTAATTGCCTTATGGGCTCGTGATTCCGTCAAGTTTGCAACTGCACCAATATCATCAATATAAATTGTGATATCCTTGGACAAACTTAGAAACACTTCGAAGTCCATCTTGAAGTTTCTAGAGTCATACAGATACTTTGGCTGCCTTATAGGCTCCAATTTATCATCTTTCCATGATGGAGTCCGGAGTCTGAAATATATTTCTATATAACACTCCTCCACATTATGACTCAACTTCCTAAAATTAAACACATGACCTTGAGGTGGATTTACTGCCGTCCAATCTGACTAAAAAATCCGAATCTACGTAATCCACAAGAAGCAGTGAATTTGCCCAGTAAACTTACATATAATTTCCAGTCCTTCTCAGGCACTTCATATATGTCTTACCACAGTTCATCATTCTTGTTCCGGGTTACGTTGATACCCACTGTTCATGCGTTCAGCAAAATAGATAACCATTCTCGCGCATAGCATTCCTAAGATTAAGCTTCCTTATTCGCCGAAGCATAAGGAACCGCTTTCGTCACCTTTATCTTCCTTTTGTGTCTCAAGACATATTTTCTTAGATAAAGTCACTTGCTAAAACAAGTAAGGATCGTATCAATTCATGAAGCTTGAGACAAGCATAATATCCTTTCTTGTGATCCGTATTACCGTGATCAAAAGAATATTTTTGCTCTTCTTAAGTCCTTCATTTCATACCGCGTTATTATCCATACACATACGCCCGACAATGCTCTTTCATTGTCTCCAATGAGCAATATATCATCTACGTATAGTACAAGAAATACCACCACGTTTCCATCATTCTTTTCAATACACAAGACCCATCCGATCATTGATTAGATCCATGTCACTGGATTACCTCATCAAAACGGATGTTTCATGATCTTGAAGCTTGTTTTAGTCCATTAATGGACACTTTTAAGCTCACTATCACAATGCTCTTAGCTCTTTGCAATGAATTATTCTGGTTGCTTCACATAGATGTTTCCCTTAAGACTTCCAATCAGGAAAGCTGTCTCGACATCTATTTGCTATCCCTCATATTTCATATGAGTAGCAACAAATAAAAGAGTTTGGATCAACTTAGGCATAGCTACCGGCGAACAGGTTTTCTCATAATCGAACCCTTTCTTTCTGAGTATACCTTTTCGCAACAAGCTTGCTTCCAAGGTTTTCACCTTATTCTATGATCCTCTTTTATTCTTGCATGCCCGCTTCCAATGGCTTTTACACCATTTAGCGGTTCAACAAGCATCCAGACCTAATTTAAAATCGTTATATTTTAATATTCATTGCACTTTGCTAGGATTAGGCATTTCTAACTTGTAGTGCTTCGTCGTATCCGTGGGTCCATTTCATGTTTGCGAGGGACCAAGTCTCACGACTTTCCCAAAACATGTATCTTACAAGTTGTCGAAGAACCCTCCCACTACGACAAGGCACTACATGCAATTGTATATCAGACGTGACACGCGTTGCAGTTTACCTTGTGGTATATCCTCTTGTACACTTGGTACTTATACTTTGTGTTTTCCTCTCACTTCCTTTAGAACAACTTATACATGGGTATTTGATTTATTACATAGTCCTTTTTCCAAAAATCTAGTGTTTATGTTAACAATCACTCTTCGATCTTGTGGATTAAATAAATCATCCTTCATTTTTCTAGGATATCCCACAAATAGAAAAACATTCTTACGAATTACTGTTCCTAGGGCATATCCATAAAATGAATTTAGTAATTCCAAATAATTCATCATCTATCTAATCACTACCATAAGAGTGTTATTCCTTCTATTCGTCACACCATTAAGGTGGGAAATTCATTTCCGAAGGTACCTTTCTCTTACTAGATTAGAAGACTCATTATTAATTACTATTTGTCGCATCCAGGGGATAAACATGATTTAAGAGTTTACAAATTGTTCACCAACGTACCATAACAGATTACAACTCTATCATTCATTATAATGACCATATCATTTAAATGAAATGGAGTATACATCTATTAATGCATAGAAACCGAAATCAAATTCTTTCTATGAAAATGTACGTAAAGACAATTTCATAAAATCAAACGTCTACTCATATCATTTAATAAATAGACAACTCCCACTGCAATAGCCACTACTCTTGTAGTTTTACCCATGTCATAACAATCTTATCCTCACTTAGTAATAAACATTTAGTGATTCCAGTATCTACACACTTCGTGTCAGTAAATGCCATCACTAATCATGTTTTAAACAACTAGTGAATAAGATATAAAACTTGTTCACATTATGATGAAAATGGCTTTCCTTTGCCACATGTTTTGCCAGAAGTTTTCCACCATATACATCCTATTGTAATTCAGGTGGAACTTACTCAAAAACATCTAGGCAATTCACAAAGAATTAAATTGATCTAGGTTTCCCTTCAATTTATACTCCATGCTTTCCCAATTCATTCATCAAATTAAATCATGATCTTCTGCCTTTTAACTTACTCAAGTATCCGAAGAGTTACATGAGACCATCATATTTCTATGAACCTCTCATCTCTTCACTAGAGACTTTAATAGGCATCATGAGACGTCCATTGTGAGAACACACATGTATTTTCTTAAGCAGTAAAATTCAAAACCAAGATTCTTTTCTAATCATCTAATTTTGGACCAGTAAATATAATTTCTTTTAGTCAACCATAAGTGAAATAAAACCATTTGAAATTACAGAGAATCATAAATAAATATACCGATCAAATCTTCGAATTTTATCCTTTTATATTGATTCCCTCAAAACTATATAAAAATAAAATTCACCGACATCTCAAGCACCGTGAGTCTGCAAGCCACGTTAGTGTGGACGTTTACAAACCCAAACATTTACAAGAGAAGGTTTTACCCATTAATTTCATTTGTCAACCTAACTTTATGACAAAATAATTAATAGTCGGTTCCTCTTTAGCCATGCAAATAATAGCAGTGACTCCGTTGGGGAGGATACTAATTATTTACACCTAAGTGTACACCATTATTTGATCCCAAGTCCACTGCGCGAGCTTGTGTGCCTTACAGTTGGAGAAGTACACACGCGCTCGGATAGCTTCCTACAATCATCAATTATAAGTTTGTACCAGTGAGCCCCACATAAACTCATCCGTTAGGGAGGAAGGCCTATTTCCAACACGCAAGTTCATGTACCACATTACAAACAATAATTATGTAATGAAGTCTGTACCAGTGATCCGTGAATAAACTCATCCGTTAGGGAGGAAGGCCTATTGCCAACACGCAAGTTTACTCACATCACTTACAAACCAATAATGGAGGCCGCGGGAATATTTACCAATCCCCTCTCCCACTTAGTAATTTAACACCGAAGGTTTTACATGCATATGATATTCAGAATAAAATACGCAACGCTAGCATGCTTCTATTACGGCACATAAGGCAGTAAATCACAGAGAGTCATGCATACATATATAACAATAATCAATAATTAAATCAATCATTAACAGTTATATATCAGCGAATTCGATTGTTCGCCACCAGGCACGAATATCAGCAAAGACTTCCAGACTATCAAATTTTCAAAATTTCCAGATTGTCCAATTTTCGAAACCATCGATAACGACCGTCGATGTCGTCCAGATTATCAAAATCATCGATATCGACTAGATTATCAAATATTCGAAAAATATCAAGATTATCAAAATTCCGAAACTATTGATATCGATCGTCATATCGTCTAGATTATCAAAATCATCGATATCGACGAGCAACCATATATAACAATAATAGATAATTAAATCAATTATGTCAGTTATATATTAGGAATCAATTCAACATCTATATATAACAATAATAGACAATCAATTATAGCAGTTATATATTAGGAATTAATTCGACATTCATATATGACAATAATAGATTATTAAATCAATTATAGCAGTCATATATTAGGAATTAATTCGACATCCATATATAACAATAATATACAATCTATTATGGCAGTTATATATTAGGAATTAGTTTTCTTATAATTGGATGTCTTATCCAACACTCTAGCAATACATGCATATAATATACCAAATATAATACGCAATCTAGCATGCTTCTATATAAGACAATAAATCATAGAGATCAGGCATCCATATATATATATATATATATATATATATATATATATATATATATATATAACAATAATAGACAATTAAATCAATTATGACAGTTATATATATTAGGAATAAAAGCGCCTCTAAATTTTAATGTCTTGTCCGACACTCCTACTGTGGAATCGATGCCTTACGCAACAAGTAGGATTGCTTGTGCCCCAAGACGTCCATCGTCATATCCCACCACCAATTATGTCAGGGAGCGCCCCAAGTGCCTTGACGAGCGCCCCTCGCCCGGACTGTCGCTCGTCCAAGGGCCTACTTGCATGGAACCAAGTTCAGCCCAACGCGCAACACCAAACTATACCAACTGTCGTTCGTAGTTCGAAACTTAACGGACCTCAGAATCCAATCTCCACCGTCCAGAATCTACTACTCTAAGTCCTGAACATGCTGTCCAAATTACAGATCGATCCAATGGTTATTTTGTGAGAAACGGCTCTTTTCTCTCGACTGCGCAAAACAGAATCGCCCAAATATCTGCTTCTGTTTTCAGCGTACTCCCAGCAAGAAAAGGCTCCAAATTCGATCTCCACCGTTTAGAATGTAAATCCATAAAGTCTGAACGTGCGGACCAAATTAAAGCTTGATCCAACGATTAGTTTGTCAGAAACGGTACTTTTCCCTCGACTGCGCAAAACAGAATTGCCCAAATATCTGCTTCTGTTTTCAGCGTACTCCCAGCAAGAAAAGGCTCCAAATTCGATCTCCACCGTTCAGAATGTACATCCACAAGGTCTGAACGTGCTGACCAAATTAAAGCTTGATCCAACGATTAGTTTGTTAGAAACGGCACTTTTCCCTCGACTGCGCAAAACAGAATCGCCCAAATATCTGCTTCTGTTTTCAGCGTACTCCCAGCAAGAAAAAGCTCCAAATTCGATCTTCACCGTTCAGAATATACATCCATAAGGTCTGAAGGTGTTGACCAAATTACAGATCAATCCGACCGTTGAAACTCTGGTTATTGCCTCTGCAATATCACTACGCTGGATTTTCTCTCAAAAGCGTGATTCTATTTTTGCCCTCTCTTTCTTCCTTGCATGTGAAATTGACGAACAATTTTCGTCGAATCCTCTCACACACAACCATGGACGAATAGATATGATATAGGGTATATATTACATAGGGATATTCATGGTTTGCGCAATAAAACCAAAACCCTAAACATGTGATCCTAATTCCGAAAAATTAATCACATAAACCCTAGCCTAACGTGTCACGCTTCACCACGAAACCTGGCTCTAACACCAATTGTTGGCATTCGATCGTTTGGTTAACGTGACCCGTTAGGGTTCCATGTATTTCTAACAAGCAGCGGAAGCAAGTAAACATGAAACGCATTACCTTTCACACCAAGGGTTGATGTAGAGGTTGAATTCTCGCTGGCAGTCTGCGCAGTCCCACGAGAATAGCCATAAGTTCCTCTTCTGATGTCGGAATTGAGTGATCTTTATGTTCAGATGATCCTCTCTTCGACGGCTTTCCATCAGTATATAACACATCAAAATCGAAGAACTGTACGATTTTATATGAATTTTGGAACATGACAAACTGCAGCAGCAAACGACCTTCCGGTCTTCTGCTGTATGTCCCAAGTCCGATCTCGACGTCGTGTGGGCGACGATCTACGAGACCTACTCAATCTGCTCTCAACCCTCATCACACGTGAATAATGAATTAGATTAAAATTAGGGTTCCAGATAAGTTGAGGTGACTTATATACATGGGCTACAGTAGGGACCAGGAGGAGAAATTGGGTTGGGCCTCCATTGGGCTTAAGTATCCAAGCTTAGCCCAAAGCTTATACTTAAGTCCAATAATAATAATATATTCCACTAAAATATTATTATTGCACTACCGTACCAATCCCAAAATTACGTTTTGGGTTCCTTCTTATTTTGAGCCCGTTAGTCTCCTCATGTTTAAGATATACAATGTCCATTAATTAATTTAAGTTACTGACAACTCAATTAATTAATATCTCATCCAAGAGTAGTACCACTCAACCTCATTATCATGCCGGAATAAATTCCACCTGCAGGGTTTACATGATAATCCTTATGAGCTCCTCAAGGGGACATCATCAACCTATGACGGACACGGATTCCTTCTACAATCAACAGCACACCATAGAGACAGCACTACTTCCCAACTCACCGAGTTTATTGATTTAATTGCATGTAAATCTCACCCATTGATGAATCAAAGAAATACATACTGCCCTATGTGTCGAGGTTATTGTATAGGGATTAAGAGCACGAACATCCATAATAACTGAGATCAAGTTCTCCTATAAGTCAGTATAAATCGAACGATCTCAAGCGGTCCTGCTCAATACACACAAGTGCACTAATGTGATTCTATAGCCAAGACAAGCTAATACCAAACCACACTACAACCATCCCGATAGAGAGTCCCCGTCTATCTCGATTGTGAGCATCTGTTTATACTTTATAAGGAAACCGATAATATGATCTTCCGCGTGTTGTAGCACAACATATTATCTACAGTATAAAGTAAGTGGACTATTGCATCGAACATATAAATAAATTATAAGATGCAATCATTTGATCATATGATTCTCATTTCAAATTAATTGTTATAACATTGTTCATACAAAAAGCTAGACTTTTAGTATACAATCCAACAGATTCGACCACGATGCTTCTTGTTCAACCGACAGTTCGAGTCGAACCAGGTATCTGCCAGTTCGTTACAGGTTGATTCGACCAGGGCATGGATGGTTCGAGTAAGGCCTTTTGTTGAACCAATACGCGAGAAACTTTCGAATCCATATTTTTACACCTTCAGTATGTGTTTTCACTCAAAAAGCCCATTAGAGGTCCATTGGAGAAGCTAAAACTATAAAAGGAAGACCCTACACAGCAGAAAAGGAAGTCATTCACCACCTTCATTCTATACAACATCCAAAGCCCTACACCATCCTATGGAGCTGTGGAGAGAGATTCATCTGTCGAATCAAGTGAGAACCAAGTGAAGATTCAAGATGGAGAGAGACACGACAACGTCTGCATCTAGGGTTTACTTCAGTTCTTAATTTATCTTGTAATTTTCAAGACTATGGGTAAGATCTATCCAACCACCATGATTGTTCTTCGATCAATCATGGGCTAAAACAGCTTCGGTAGTTCTAGGGTTTATGAAGGTTTTTATATAAGACTACTTGTGGTTTATTTTATTAGTTTTATGCATCATTAATTGTTATGTAAACTCTGAATACATATCTTGATTATTGATTGAGTGCGTTCACTGCTGAGCAGGATTTCATGTTATGATTCTAACTGAGAGGATTCCGAAGTCTCATAAGAACTATCTTATATAAATACTTGTTAATTGAATCTTATTCGGTGTTATAAGTAGGATAAAGAGAGTAACTTTATAGTACATATAAAGGGAGGTTATATCGAGTTAGAGTACTAATTGCATGGGAAATAATTGATACTCATAGTACCTAGAAAGGGGGTGAATTATATCTCTTGCTCCAAGGATATTCACTCGCGTTACACACTTATTTAATTGTGTCTATAGAGTAGATTTGCATGGCTTAGTGATGCGTTCATATTCCACAAGACAAAGTCAGATATTGATATACGGAAGGGAAGTTAATGAGTTAAACTAGATGGCCTGAAGAACTGCCTAATTTCTCACTTATTCACTTAGGTTCAAATTCTACTACTTTTTTATTTTATTTGTAATTTTAATTATTTGTTTATTAGTTACTTAATATATCACAATCATATTGTCATCTTAGTCGTAATAAAATAGATTATAATTGAATTGATAATAATACGTCCCTTGGGTTCGATAATCACTTGGTCCCTTATCAAAGCTCCAATAGCATCCTTCACACTTGGGGATTAATATTGTGTGTTGAGAAAATACTCATCAAGTTCTTGGCGCCATTGCCGGGGACGGCATTAATTACTGATTTATTATACCTAATTTAATTTTGACTATTTTATTCTTGTCTTTATTTTCTAAAGCTTATTTTTCTTAGATGTATGCACACTAGATCGAAGGCTGAAAAATTAGTTCCTTTTAATCCAAAAATTGGAGCATTGTCGAGGAAGAAGAAGGTGAAGAAAAAGAAGAACAAGAACGTAGAAGCAACTAAAGCTCTTAATTTTGGAGTTGAAGTTGAAGAGCTGAACTCATAAGCAATTGAAGCTGCAATCAGAGAGAAATCAGAAGCAGAAATAATCAACATGGCCCAAGATAGGGCAAATCCGGATAATTTTGTCATCCGTGAAGTCTTTAAGAACAACGGAGGAGGCAACTTGGGGCTGTTAGGAATGAGAGGAGCCGATGTAGATTTTGATCTTCACCTGCTCTGATCAGCATGATAGAAAGGAACCCTTTCTCTGGGGGAACCTTTGAAGATCCTCAACAGCATATGAATAAATTTCTGGGGTATGCAAGTACACAAAAGAGTTCAGGATATCATGAGGATGCAAGGAGGATTGTGTTTTTTAAATTCTCACTTACTGAAAGAGCGAGAGGCTGGTATGATACTCTTAATGCTGCAGATTGCACTACTTAGGGACAATTAAAACTGAAGTTCTTGGAGAGATACATGCCACCTTCCAAGGTATTTAAGATGAAGTAATAGATCAATCAATTTGATATCGGTAGTGGGGAGAAATTTCATGAAGCTTGGGGCAGGTTCAAGGACATGCTTTGAAAGTGCCCACAGCATGGGCTATCTAAAGCTCAATACATCAGTATTTTATACAACGGGTTGGATTGTGATTCTCGAGTTTTACTGGATTCTTCTTCTAATGGAACACTAATTATTAAGACACCCGTTGAGGCCAAAAAGCTCTTTGAGGATATTTTGATGAATTCAAGAGATTGGCCAACTGATAGATTGAGAGGCACTTATGTTCTTGGAAAAGTAGCGCAGGTTGAGCACACTATGGTTAAGTCGAGTAGAGAAGATGAGATTGTCTATAGTTTGGCTAATATCAATAAGTTACTTGAGTCTCAGCAAAAGCAAATTACGGAGATAGCGCTGAGAGTACCAATTATGCAGCAGGATGTTGGGAATGAAGGAGCTACTCAAGAGGAATTAGAGGAGGCAAACTACACCATGGGTCAAAGTATTCAAGGAACGAGATTCCAAAATCAAGAAAACTGGAATTATCAAGGGAACTTCAATGATCGTGGTCCCTCTGATAATTATCAACAACTAAGGAGGTCGGAGTTTTCATGGAGTAATCCAAATGCAGTTGTACAACCTCCTATTGGTGTTGAACCGGGTGCTAAAGTCGAAGAAGGGAACCTAATTTTGAGGATATGGTGAACAGGTACATGGCGAGGAATGATGCAAGAGTGGATCGTCTAGAGGCAAAGTTAGAGGCTAAAATTGATAAAAATCATGAGGATATATCTAAGCAAATGAAGGACTTGACATTGCTGATAGGTCAGATAGCCGGGAATTTTAATCAATTTACCCAAATGGTGGAGAAGGGAAAGTTCCCATCTCAAAGTATTACAAACCGGAAAGAGTGCCACGCCATCACATTAAGGTCTGGAACACAATATAATGGATCAATGATACCTGAAACGAATTCTGGAGCTCCAGGAGCTCGATTTGACCAGGGTTCGACCATGACAGCAGGTCGAACCGTATCACTGAGGTCGAACCAAGCACCTGGGTAACCTCCAGAGCATCTAGATGGACGGTTCGACCAACACCACTCTAGTTCGACCAACCTTGGTGGTCGAACCAAGGTCGAACCAACATCTCCGCAACACCCTATTTTTTTATGTCGGGTTCGACCAACACCATTCTAGTTCGACCAACCTTGGTGGTCGAACCATGGTCAAATTGACCTGTCCGTGAGATGCCATACTTTCTGAAGCTCAGTTTGACCACTACACAATTGGTTCGACCAGCGCCAATGGTTGAACCACCTCATCTAGGACCATTTTCCGTGTATAGTGCTTTACCTGATGTGAATGCTACTCCAGTGCCATCCTAAGGGCAAAATACTGAGCTTATAGCGGATAAGAAATTGGAAAGTGTGAAGAGATTGATAGTCGAGAAGAACAAAGTGGAGAAGGTTGAACGTGATGAATGGGGAATTTCAAAGACAAAAATACCTCCTCCGTTTCCTTTCAGGTTAGTTAAGAAGGGATTGGAAGAAAAGTTCAAGAAGTTTTTAGATATCATAAACAAGATAAGCTTGAGCATTCCTTTCTTTGAAGCAATCTTAGAGATGCCATATTATGCCCACTTTCTAAAGGATATACTTTTAAAGAGGAGAAGCTTGAACGGAATTGAAACGGTGAATTATATCTCTTGCTCCAAGGATAATCACACGCGTTACATGCTTATTTACTTGTGTCTATAGAGTAGATTTTCATGGCTTAGTGATGCATCCATATTCCACAAGACAGAGTCGGACATTGATAAGCAGAAGAGAAGTTAATGAGTAAAACTGGATGGCCTAAAGAACTACCTAATTTCTCACTTATTCACTTACGTTCAATCTCTACTGCTTGTTTATTTTATTTTCTATTTTAATTATTTATTTATTAGTTACTTAATTTATCACAATAATATTGCCATCTTAGTCTAAATAAATTAGATTATAATTGAATTGATAATAATACGTCCCTTGAGTTCGATAATCACTTGGTCGCTTATCAAAGCTGTAATAGCATCCTTCACACATGGGGATTAATATTGTGTGTTGAGAAAACGCTCATCCGTGGCGCATAAGCTTGTTGCGGAAGTGCATAAGCATGTGGAAAACTTTGTTGTAGCATGGCTTGTTGCACCATTTGTTGAAGCAAAGCTTGATTATTAAGCACTCCAAAGTTTTGATAGCTTGTTGAGGAGGATTAGCATTGAATTGAAGTGCTTGAGCGTTGTCTTGCACATTTTGCACTCCATCTCCTTCATACTCAACATCAACACGTTCATCATTTTGATTGTTCTCCATTAGATCACTCTTTTTGGACTTGTTCTCTTTTCTCCTTCTTCTAAATGTATGTTTAATCTCCAAGTCAATCGGTTCTATTTGATTCTCCTAGGATCTTGTTTGCATAACACCTTCAAAAATAAAAGAAATTAGAACAAAATTTTCAAAAACAAATAAAATAAACAACAAAAACTAAAAATATCTCTAGTAAGATCACTTGAAATGATCCTTCTTCAAGCTACTAGCAATCGTTGCCTATCCGGCAGCGGCGCTATTTGATTAGCCATAACTTATAGTCGGGATGATCAATTCAAGAATTTATTGAACCACAGGGAGGAAGGTACTAGCACTTAAACGATCTCACGTTTCTTGTAATTTTATAGAGAAGAATCATCAATGGATAGGATATTCAACAAGTAAATAAAATCAATCAAAGCAAGCAAACAAGCAATGATCAACAAACAAGATAGATAAATGAAGAGCGGTTTTCCAAGTTAAGTAAAAGTGAGATTAACAGCAATTAAGAAGTGGAAATCCTAGGATAAATGCATCAAATTTATATGAATCATGGGTATAAGACTAAGGGCCAACACTAAGTTCACCTAAATAGCTCAATAGATTGGTTCTCACTCAAACAATTCCAACTAAGTACTAAGTTTAAAATTAGAGTCCCTTCACATGATTAATCAACCTCTCGATCTAACAAATCGGATATCCAATCAAAGGGTTCTAAATCTTAAAGGACATCTATATTTCTTTAAGATCTATAATGCATGTGGGGTGTATGACAAAATGATTTAATTAATTATCCTAAATATGTAACTGACTTCTCATTCTAATCACATTTTTAAAACAACAAACCTCACAAATTATCATAAACATCAAGATCTAAAGCATCAATAATAGAAAATCAATTAACCTAATCAACATATGAATTTTAATACATAGATCCCAAAATTATCCAACAACTTTCATGTTGTTAATCTCACAAGGGAGAGTAGCCTACCATATTCATAAGGAAATTAACATAGATAATTAAATCCTTACAAATCATGACAAAACTATGAGGTTTAATACAAAGTATGGATGAAAACTCCCTTGAAATACTTCAATAGTGATCTCCTTCCTTCCCTTGCAATTCTCCTCTCTTCCTTGTTTCTTTTCTTCACTTAGATAAAAATTTGGATGGTGGGATGATGATAGATGGAATAGATGATGAAAGGATGAAGATGATGATGTAAAATGGGAGAAAATGTGTGTGATGTGTGTGTGCAGCTCTGAATTTCAGATCCCACTTGTATCAAATATTGAAATGTTGGGTATTTATACCCCTTGAGAGCTTCTAGAAGAATTCTTTTTTTTTACTTTTACACCTACACGGCTCGTGTGCTTGCACACGGCCCGAGTCATGTCAAGATTTTTGGTCAACATCCAGCTTCAGACATCACACGGCTCATGTGCTAAACACGACCATGGGGGTGGATGTGTAGGTTGTTCAGGCGCCAGCGTACGACCATCTTTTATAGGCCCGTACGCTGTATACGGGCCGTGTGTCTGTGCACGGCTCGCGTACCCTACACCACTGGGAGTGTTTATGCTGCAGTGCTTTCTTCTTTCTTCCGACTCTATTTTTGCTCCATTTTCACCTGTTTTTAACACATTTAAGCTCATTCTCACACATTTTCATAAAATACATAATACAACCAAATAGTACACAAATACGGATAAAATAACATGAAAACACATATAAAAAGGCACTAAAATTTAGGTGAAAATATTACTCATCAAATCCATGTCCTATTAAATAGGTTGATGATGTCCCCTTGAAGACCTCATAAGGATTATCATGTAAACTCTATAGGTGAATTTATTCTGGCATGATAACAAGGTTGATCGAGTGGTACTACTCTCGGATGAAATATATTAATTAATGGAGTTTTCAGTAACTTAATTAATTAAGTAACTTAATTAATTAATGGGCATTGTATATCTTAAACATGGGGAGACTATCGGGCTCATAATAAGAAGGAACGACAGTGTAGTAATAATACTTTAGTGGACTGTATTATTATTATTGGATTTAAGTATAAGTTTTGGGCTAATCTAGGATACTTAAGCCCAATAGAGGCCCGACTCTAATTTCTTCACCTGGTCCCTGTTGTAGCCCATATATAAGTCATCTCAACTGTCCAGAAACCCTAATCTAACGCCATTACATGAGAGAATTAGAAGGGAGGAAGCAGATTGAGAGTGTCTTGAAGATCGTCGCTCACACGACGTCAAGACTAGACTTGGGAATACAGTAGAAGATCAAGTGGTTGTTTTCTGCAGCTATTCTTCTTCAACATACCTTGGTGAAAGGTAATATGATTCTATACTCTTGCTTCCGCTGATGTAGAATCGCATGGAAGTCTAGCGGTTCACGTTAACCAAACGATCGAATGCCAACAGTTGAGAGTGAAAATCAGCGTATTTTAGTGTCCAATTTAACACCTTCTTATGGGAATTGTATTTATATATTAGCACAAGTGTCTTATATTCATTATATGTGAGAAAAAGGTGCATTTGAGGTATTTTATTGTGTTTTAGGTGGAAAAAGAATCAAAACTGCAAAGTTAGAGGAACGCTAAAAAATGCACATTCAACTTTCATAATTTTCAGTATTCGTATGGAGCTCATAGCTGATGGTGTGATACATGATTGGAAATTCACGGAAAAGAGGATCGTTTTGGTGCAAGAATCACTCAAATTGGAGTTTGAACGAGGAAGGTATGCTCAAAATCGTGAGGTTTCGCAACTGCCAATGTGAATTTTTGAAATTTTACAAAAATTTCTGAAAATTACCTATTTATTGGAGCATAATTAATCTCCTTATTACATAATCTTCCATGATTCACCCATATCCTTTATTTCCTTATTTCATTCCCTTCTCACACCTATATATATTTTACATCACTATTCATATGAGCAGAACACATCCATCCTACACCACCCCACAGGGGGGATCACCTCTAACTATCATCCACATCCTTTCCTCCATCCATCCATCATTGTGAAGATTCGTCTGTTGAATCAAGAGGAGAACCAAGAGAAGGATTCAAGACGGAGAAGGACGCAACGACGCCCACATCTAGGGTTTTTATCGTTTCCTGATTTATCTTGTATTATCCAGACATATGGGTAAAATCTATCCAACCCCCATGAATGTTTCCTACAACACCATGGGCTAGAGCCTTTTTGGAAGATCTAGGGTTTTGAAGGTTTTTATGAATTAATTGAACTTTCGTATGTATACTCCGTATAACACTACTTGTGGAATTATTTGATATATGATTATGCATTTTTATTTCATATTCATTGTCGTTTTGTGCATCTTCAACTGTTATATAGAGTGTGAATATATGTCTTGGTTGTTGATTAAACGCGTTCACTGTTGAACAGGATTCCATATTATGATTCTAGGTGAAGGGACTTCGAAGCTTCATTAGAACTATCATATATGATTGTTTATTAATTGAAATAAATTCGGGTTAGTAAGTAGGATAAAGAGGTTAATTTTATAGTATTTATAAAGGAAGATCATATCGGGTTAGAGTACCAATCCTAGGGGGAAATAATTAATTACAATAATACCTAGAAAATGGGGTGAAATTATATCTCTTGCTCCAAGGTTATTCACACATGTTACACACATATTTACTTGTGTCTATAGAGTAGATTTGCATAGTTTACTGATGCGTCCATATTCCACAAGGCAGAGTCGGAGAAAGGAAAATTAATGAATGAAACTGGATTACCCTAGGGCTACCTATTCTCCATTCTTGAGTCACATTCGTATTCTTCTAGTATTTATTTTATTTTAATTGTTATTTAATTTTTAGTAATTTAGTTAATTAGTTAATAATTCTCAAAGCTTATTGTCATCTTGTCTTAATTAATTTAGTTAATAATTAAATTGATAATACGCCGTCCTTTGGGTTCGATATTTCGCTTGCTTAAGCTAAAATTGATATCCTTAATACTTGGGGTTAATTTTGCATGCAAAGAAAATGCTCATCAATAACATTATGAAAAATAAGTGATAATATCATTAATAAAAAATAATTATTAATTACAAAAATATAAAGTAATCTCACTGGTAACACTTTTAAAGGTTAAATTACATCTTTAATAATTCATACTCACTCCGTCTCGTAAAAATATTTACGTTTGCTTTTTAAAAAGAAATTAAGAAATATAGTATTTTAATGTGTATTGAGGTGAGAGAAATAATATTTTAATATGCAATAAATAGTTGTATTAGTGTAGTGTTGTGAGCCCTATAGAGATATTTACATTTTTGTGTGAGTCCCATTTACTATAAATGAAATTGTAAATCTTTTTATGGAACAGCCAAAATAAAAATACGTAACGTTTCTCCGGGATGGAAGGAGTATTATTTAGATTGATTGTTAAATTACATACTATGTTTCCTTTAGAAATAATAAAAATCTTAAACCCATTTAAAATTGAAATCAAACGAAAAGAATTTTTTAATACAAAAATTGTGATGTGTTAAATTAGATTCAACCAATGATAATTAAGTTTTTTTTTTTAAATTCATTGCTTTCATTAAAAAAATTATGTAGAATTTTAAGGCAAATACTCGTGTGAGATCGTCTCACATAAGGGCTTACATGAGATTGATAAAAAGTGATACTCAATTAGTGAAAAAGCTATAATGCTATTTTATGAAAAATTATAATATAAATGAAAAGTGATAATATTTTGTAGCGAAAGTGATAACAGTTTATATGGCGAAAGTGATGATTAATTTAAAATGTATAAAATTATCTCACGTGAGACGGTCTCACACTAAACTTGCCTGAATTATAATTTCTTAATATTTATATAAAGACAATTACTTGTTTAGAACCTTTTTATTTTTATTTATTAAATTATTTTTAGAAATGGATTTCTTCAACACCCATCCCAATTCTCTTATTTTTTAATAGTATGGTTGAAGATGAAGTATATTTTATAATATTAGTTTATGACACATTTATCCCTAGTTAATTTAATTCTAAGGGTATAATTGTAATTTTACTCTTGTAATTTAGGATATATTTTATTTATAGATTTTAGGGTTTAGGGTGAAATTATAATTTCACCATTGTAGATTTATAGTATTTCACCCTAAGATTTATGATATAATTGTAATTTTATCTTGTAGTTTAGAGTATATTTCATCCTAAAAATTTAGGGTTTAGGGTATAATGGTCTTTTAAATATAATAAAAATTTAAAAAGTAATTGAAAAAAAAACAACAACATTATTTGAGAAATGAGCTATAGAAAGTGATAAAGGGTGACAAGATATATTAATTAATTAGAGGGAGTAGAAAAATTCTACAAAATGATTTGGTAGAACAAAGTAACTCTATTAAACAAAATAAAAAAAGAGTACTGTTAAATACACATAGACACCCCCTTTTAATTGTTTAAATCTTAATTTCATTATACGCGCACACCCTAAAACTCTAAATTACCCATTTTAATTTTAAGATTATTATTCCCCCTCAGTAATATTTTTAATATCATACACACCCCTTCATCACTGTAACTAGAAGGAAGAATCATCTGAATTAGAAGGAAGAACCATCTTGATCGCTGGACGCAACTACTCCTCCCAAAATTGATTACTAAAATCGATGAAATTTTAATCTTTAAAATAAACATGTTCCACTTAAAATCTCATATTTCTCAATTTTAAGATTTCATACAAACATGGGAATAAGTAACTTTTTCTTTTTGTAACAGTCCTGTCTGCGATTTTTTTTTATTTCTCACTCTCTAAAATTGTTAATATGTTGAGAGGCCACCAACACAAATAACACACATATTACGAAAGATACATAAAATACATCAAATAATAAACTAAATCAAAATTTGATATTTAGGGTTTATGATAAAAACATGAAATTGATGAACTTGTTCATAAAAGCTTTAAATTAATTTACATTAACTTGCTTTTCTGTCCTCGTCTCAATGTGTTCTTCATCTTATTTCATCTCCATCTCTTTCTTGTCTTTTTCTTCATGTCAAGAGATGCGTAGAATTTATAGGAGTATATATAATGTTAATTTATGATTTATTAGATTAGTATTATATATATATATATATATATATATATATATATATAAATGGGGTGCGTATTTAATAAAAAGGGGTATGCGGAACCCAATAAAAATTTTGACTGCCAAAATAAAATTAGATACAGTAATTGAGTGGTAAAATTTTGAGGAATTGCAATGGTTTCACAGATTTCTATAGAAATTAAATATTTTAGAGATATGTTATTCAATAGGCGCACTTTTGTTTTAGTTGATATGCAAAGAAGATCTCAAATTTTATGAACTAGGGCATCAAATGTTCCAACCTCCAATCCAATAAGTGGGTTTTTTAATGGCCTTTGAATCAACAGTCAGATCTCCGGCCGTCGAAAAGAAAGTTGGATCGCAGTCTTTTTCTCACTTAACTATATTTTCTTTCATTAATTAGTGCTTATAAGTTTAACTATCACGGCGATGTGCAATTGCTAAATTCTGATCTTTTGTTGAAGAGAAGTGGTTGTCCTGGCTGGTCTTCACAATTCAAATCTTTTTGGTGATGACGAGTTGAACCCTCCTTTTGCGGTAATTCATTCTCTCTTTTCTTTTTAAATGTTATGGATTTACAAATTATTTGTATCCATCATTGGGATTTTGAGAAATGTGATTTGTCTTTGGTAAAATATGATTAGAGAAATGCGATATTTGTGATTATTTGTCATATTTGATGTGAGATCTATTTTCTGTATCAATGGCGTATAATACTTCTTTTGAGTGTTGAACTTGAATTTTTTTTAATTTTTTTTTAATGTTTTACATGTTCTCTTATAATATGTTCATAATTTTTTCATTCTTAAGATGGAGTATGAGAATCAGATGTTGATGAGGATTAAAGAAAATAAAATAAAGATGAAGGAGTTGGGGATTAAAACTCTTGCTTATGAAGCAATGAGTTCAATAGATCCAAAAGGACAGGACAAAAAAATTTGCAATAAGAAGTCCAGTGAAGTTCTTGGAAATGATGTTGATTTCATACCTAATAAAGAAGGTAAGATAAACAAGTTAAGAGAAGAGAACGATATTGGAATTAAAAAAAATATCACAAATTTGAGGTCTCATTCAAAGAAGGTGATGTATATGTATTTATTTACATGAATATATAACTTTATTGATTTGCATTTCATAAGCAATTATTATAAATTTTTAATAGGTAATGGCTACAAGGGAAGGAAGCTATGTAAAGAGTGTTGATAAATCCCAACACTCTACTATCTTTAAGTCAAGCATGATAAGGACGGACGTTGAAGCACGTATGAGTGAAGAGCAACAAAGTAATGACAAAATGCAACAAGGAGTGAGTCTGTCCATAAGTGAAAGAGATAAGACAAAGGAATCCAAAAGCCACACAACCACTAAGAAAAAGAAAAATCTGGTTGCACCGGGATCACTTGGTGCTTATGTTAAGATGAAAGAGAAATTAAGAGAAAATGAACAACTATCAAAACATGTTCAAATAGAGCCAATTCAACACCTAAAGGATTTATCTTTTAGCCTGAAATGGAGAAGCAAACGAGCTCCTCAAAGCTGCTTGATATGCTTGGTTTAGTTGATAATGATGATGAATATAAAAGCTCGGATGATTATGATTTGGAAGAAAAAAATGATGCAGGTTCAAAACAGATTGAAAATGATATGGTTGCAATGACAGATATAACAGCTCCTATAGAAGATAACATAAATGAACTTGGTAAGGAACAAAATTAATTTTTTTTACATTTTTGCATTCATTTATGATATTCACTGATTCATTATATACTGTCACGGGGTGGTTATTGTCAAAATTTTAGAATTCTTGGTTTACACATGATATATAATTTAATTACATGCCCTGAATTTTTTATATTGAAATTTTTATTTAGTCTTGCAGAAAAGAAAACGAACTAGAAGACCAAGTTTGTGCAAAGAAGTTCATGGAAGGTCAATGAATAGCCGAAAACTTATTATTTTGAATGAACTTAATCACCCAATTGGATCAGATAAGACGACTTTGGATCAATTTAGTCATTTTTTGGGATCATTAGCTCGATCTTCTGACCTTGCGCCACTTAATAAGCGTAATTGGCACCAAGTTTCTAACAAGGATGAAATTTGAGATTATGTAAAGGTATGAAATTTAATTCTATATAAACCATAGTATTAATTGATAGTTACATTGCCGCATTAATTATATATTTGTAGTATGTTTCAAATAAAACTTTAATGTGACTTCTTTTTTCGACCTCTAGTAATTATATATATGTAGCTAACCTTAATCATATGATATCATATACGTGTAGAAAAAATTTATCATAGCAAATGAAGGTAAGGATTATGTGCTGCAGTCAGTTGGAGTTCTTTGGCATAATTACAGGTGTCGAATAAAAAAGCCGTGTTACAAAGACTACAAAACTACGATTGATATAGATGGAAAAACAGACCAAGTTCAATTCCAAAGTCACATTTTACAGTATTGTTAAAGTATGGGATCAAAAAGACGTTAAGGTATTTGTTCCACCCTTTTACTGGTTTAATAGAATAACTTTATTCTAATTTATGAGTCTGTTAATTTAATGAATTGATAATAAATAATTATATTTCATTAGCACCCTGTTTAATTGTAATAATTTTGTAATATACTTTGATTTAGTAATTAAAGATTATTTTGGACAACTTGTGAATTAGAATGTGTTTTACATGCAGACAATTAGTGTGAAAAAGAAAGAAATCAGAGATAGTCAAGTTAAAGATAGGCATACTGCGGGTCTTATTTCGTTACAAGAATACGCCATGAGCTGGTAAATATATATGATACTTCTTATATTCATTTTATATCAACATGTAAATATTTTCTCTGTGATTTGCATACATGATCTGGAGTGGGGGTTGCATTATGCCAATTTGTAATTTTGAGTATCGTGTTGGAGTTGCATTATGTCAATATCTTCCCCTTTTTCAAATTTTTGTTTAGATTCTTCTGCAAAAATCATTGAAAGTATACATAGACATGATTGAATCACATATATTTTTTCAATTTTATGTAAGTTTTATTTGCTAGGCTATATACAATTATTAAATTTTGTTAATCTCAAAACTTATTGTGGCAGGATCAAGCTGAAAAGAAACCACCTTCAAAAGCAACAATGTATAGAGAAACTCATAAAAGATATCCAAACCAAAAGTACAAGATATCATGTGATTTAAGTGAAGATAAAATTATAAGTTATGTACATTACATTTTATTTTGTTATAACCATAGTTAGACATGTGCTTATTATCTAATATTTTAATAAAAAATCTATTGGTTATGTTAAATATTAGATGGAGAAGGTGGATAGTTGTACACTCTCAGGCAGGGTTGCCAAGATAATTAAAAAACATCAGAGTACATATGATTATTCCTGAAGACTTTTTGTAGTCATACAATGCCCAGAGTATGAACGATACTGTGAATGAATTAATGCATATGTTACAACAAGTTTTTCCTGCTGATATGATTACTCATATCACTCCATCATTCAAAGATCCATTGAAATTTTTTTGTTAATGATATGAATCAGTGTCAGGTAACTACATTTTGAAGATGAATTTTTTAAATTCTCTTAGAAAAGGAATTTGGTTTTTTTTTTTAATGTGAAATTTGTATCCTAATATGCATGATATTAAGATTATCCTTTGACTTTTATTTCTTTTTTAAATTTATTGAGTTGTTATTGTGCGTTTTCTATTTTTAGAATAACAAAGATAGCGATGAAGTAAACCAAGATGTTGACCACGAGAAAAGTGACCAAGGAATTGAAAATGAAATTCAAGATCTTGAAGATTAGTTAATGGACTTTTTCTTCTCCAACAAAATATGAACTAGGATCTTTTGTCCTGCATACATTTGATAGTTACCTGCTGGTACACACTTATATTTTGAGATCTTTGCAGGTATGTTAGATGTATATATGGTCTTTAATTGGTATCTTGTGCCATTTTTTGTGGTTTGATGATATTTTGTTGTAATTTTGCTATGTAAAGGTTGGTACCTGCTGTCGGCACCTGAATTTTATTGCCTATTAAATAAAAATATGTGGCAAATTAATGTAATAATTAATTATTTATTTATTAAGGAATTTAAATAATTTAATTCCTAAAATAAATGAGTAAATTATTGATAATTGGGCCAGATCCAGTCAAATAAGCCCAAGTCAAATGGGCTTGACTTAAGTTAACAAGAAAGCCCAACAAATCAAATCCAGTCCGGCAGGCTTAATTAAAGGAAAAAAACCCAACATATCTTTTCAAGGAGAAAATATCTCACAAGTGCTTATTTCTTCCACCTATAAATAAGGACCTTTAGTCCTCATCCAATCACACTAAAATATCTGAAGACTCAAACGCTTTTGAAGAGATCAAGAATACGAGCAGTGCTCCCTTGAGACTTGAGATTTTCAAGCATCTTCAAGTCAAGAATAGCATTCGATCAGAGATCAAGGTGTCAAGGCCCTTCGATCTGGCGTTCTTCCAGCCACTTGCCTCCAATCAGAGATCAAGGTGTCAAGCCCCATCGATCTGGCGTTCTTCCAGCCATCCGCCTCCGATCAGAGATCAAGGTGTCAAGCCCCTCCAATCCGACATTCTTCCAGCCAACAGCCTCCGATCAGAGATCAAGGTGTCAAGCCCCTCTGATCCGACATTCTCTCCAGTCAACGTTCAATCCAAACAAAGGCTTGACGCCTCCGGATAAACGTTATAAATCCCCAAATTAGAGATCGAACAAGCTTCATCTGAAGATCCGGCTTAGAAAGTTGAAAAAGTCAAGAAGTCAACTCAAGAGAGGAATCAGATGATAGATAGAAGTTGTTTCTATATTTTTCAAGTTTAATCCATATCGGATTATCATTGTAATTTATTTTGTGTTTATTATTCAATAAATACATATTTTTTTGTTACACCTGCTAATACATATGCTTTTATTTTAGATCTTTACTTGTATTTAAGGTGTATGTTTTACTGGTATTTTGTAAGTATGTTGTGGTGTATGAGTGGACTAGTATTGTGACTTGAATTCTTACAGTCGGTTTTCAAAAGGCTGCATGAAGGAAGAATATTGCTCTTAAGAATTACATCTGCTTAGGGACTTATGTAGCCACCATTGTTCATAGTGCTAAGGGTAGGAACGAAGCAACTTAATAGTTTTGTTTGTCAACTGGCTCAGGAATTTAATTTAGAGCTTGTAGATTTGGTTTCTTATATTAATACTAGACATAGCCTTAATCATTCATTCAGGTCAAAAACCTTTGTCATATCTTCTACTTTTGTGTTTAGAATGTACTGTACTTTATACAATTGTAGTTTATATTTATCAATTTTATAAGAACAAATAAAAATTTAATTATATTATATATATGCATGCATGTAATAATATGTATAAAGGTGTTAATTAAATAAATATGCCATATTAGATATTTTGAAGTGTAATTTTTTTATTTAAAGAGTGTTTCATTATGTAATGAAAAGTGATACAAATTATTTATTAATATGTTACATTATATTTAAAAGTGTAACTAAAATACTATTACGGTTTATTAATAAAATGTTACCTAAATAGTCATCATGTAATTAATATTACATTATAGGTACAATCGCCCACCCTAAGCACCCCTACACCTCGGCTCGATAGAGTGGTGGAGAGGTTAATCATGGTGACTCAACTGATCAATAGAGGCTAGACCATGCCTACTGCACACAAGGAGCTCCACTCATTTTGAAAGGTTGCTCCCACACTGTGGCTGTGGAATTCGATCATTTGTCATAGGTACAAGATGTCACTCCTATGACCAGTTGAGCTGCCCATGGAGGCAATTAATATTACATTATATTGAAAGTGTTAAGCAAAATAATATGGTTAGTATTATATTATATTTAATAGTGTTTGCAAAGTAATGTAATTAATGTTACATTATATTTAAAAGTGTTAACAGAATAATGTATACTCCCTGATGAGAGTAAAATAAGCGTGTTTTAGTGTTCAATCTAACACATTTTTTATGAGTATTGTTGTATTATATTAGCACAAGTATCATATATTCAATATATGTGAGAAAAAGGTTCACTTGAGGTGTTTTATTGTGTTTTAGGTGGAAAAAGGATCAAAAGTGCTAAGTTGGAGAAAAGGTACAATTTGTGCAATGATACTGAAAAACGCACGTTCAACTTGTGTAATTTTTCTGTATTTTTGTGGAGCTCTAAATTAGAAGTGTATACAGAGTTGGAAAGCCACAGAAGAGAGGGTCGTTTTGGTGTAAAGAACACCTCAATCGGATTCCAAATGAGAAAATTATGATCAAAGTGGTGACGTCGCGCAAGCTGTGCCGAACAGAACGACTGTCCACTTTGCATGACTTTTTACACTTTCAAATATTAGAATCTATGTGAGTTCTTTATATGTATAGAAATCCAAGGAAGAGAGGATCACGTGAGCGCAAGAATTACTCAAATCGGAGGTCGGATGTGGAAGTTATACGCAAAATGGTGAGACTGCGTAAGCTTGCTCGACTTGGAGATGTTGCTCGACCAGCATCATCTTGGTCGAGCAGATGAGGCTTGGTCGAGCAAAATGTGCAAAACTTACAGTGAGCTTACTCGACCATTGCTCGAGCTGAAGGCCTTACTCGACCAGTCAAGGCTTGGTCGAACAGAATGTCGCTGATGCTATTTTTGGTAGTTTCGGGTTTCTTTTACCAAATTTGACGTATGTCTCAAATAAAAGCACATCCAAGGTCCGTTAGGAGCACTTTACAAGTATAAAAAGGGATGTAGATCACATCATATTCAAGAGGTAAGTCATATTGGATTGGAGAGAGGCCACAACAACACAACACCCCACAAGGGGGGATCATCCCCCCAACCATCATCCACATCCTTTCCTCCATCCATCCATCACTTCGAAGATTCGTCTGTGGAATCAAGAGGAGAACTAAGAGAAGAATTCAAGATAGAGAAGGACGCGACGACGCCACATCTAGAGTTTATTTTGTTTCCTAATTTTCTTATAATTTTTCAGACATCTGGGTAAGATCTATCCAACACCCATGATTGTTCTTCGTAACATCATGGGCTAGAGCCTTTTTGGTCGAACTAGGGTTGTGAAGGTTTCTACTAATTAATTGAACTTTCATGTGTAAACTTCGTACAACACTACTTATGGATTTATTTTATATATGATTGTGCTTTCTTAATCCATATTCACGGTTGTTTTGTGCATCTTCAATTGGTATATAGAGTCTAAATATATATCATGGTTGTAGATTGAGTGCGTTCACCGCTGAATAGGATTCCATATTATGATTCTAAGTGAGGGGACTCCGAAACTTCATTAGAACTACCGTATATGAATAATTATTAATTGAATTGAATTTGGATTATTAAGTAGGATAAAGAGGATAATTTTATAGTACCTATAAAGGGAGATCATATCGGGTTAGAGTATCAATTAGCCAGGGAAATAATCGATACTAATAATACCTAGAAAGGGGGATGGAATTATATCTCTTGCTCTGAGGTTATTCACATATGTTACACGCATGTTTACTTGTGTCTATAGATTAGATATGCATGGTTTAGTGATGCGTCCATATTCCACAAGGCAGAGTCGGACATCAACACACGGAAGGGAAATTAATGCGTGAAACTGGATTATCCTAGAGCTATATATTCTCCTACTTGATCCACTTTCGTATTCTTCGAGTGATATTTTATTTTATTTGTTATTTTAATTAATTTTTTAGTAGATATAATTAATTCCACAAACTATATTGCCACTTCGTCTTAATTAATTTAGTAAATAATTAAATTGATAATACGCCTTCCTTTGGGTTCGATATTTCACTTGGTCGCTTGCTTAAGCTGCAACTGATATCCTTAATACTTGGGAATTAATTTTGCATGCAAAGAAAACGCACATCACTCCCTCCCTCCCGCTAAAAGGTATTCATTTTCTTTTTGTTCGCCGATTAAAGAGTATAATAATTTAATATATAGTGGATTAAGGGATATAATATTTTAATGTATAGTAGTTAATTGTATTAGTGTTGAGTGTGGGTCCCATGTGTAGTGAGTTGAGTATAATAATATTATTTTTGGCGGAACTATTCCCACCCTTTATTAAGGGCACATGAATCTTAAAATAAATAATTGTGAGTATAATGTTACATTTACATTCAAAAGTATTAATAAAATAATATTACATTAAGATAAAAAAAAATTACATTAACCGAATATGTAACATTTATGAAAGTGTTACAATAAAATATAAAAATTAATATGAGGTGTTATCACAAATAAAAAAGAGTGTAACATTACACTTTAGATAACAGGGGAAACAACGACACCGCAAAAAGTGTTAATTATGACCTTTAATAATATTTTTTAATTGTTAAGTAATATTTTTTGGGTGTTATGTAATGACACTTATGTTGTAGTGATACATAAAAATGTAATAAAATTTAGTGACCTGTAATTACAAATGCAAGAAGAACAATGTAACATCTTATCAATTTGTCTAGACATACAAAAGAATTAAAGAAAGTGCACAATATAAAAAATCTAGTATAGTAAATTCAAGACACATTTAGATCCAAACAGAAAGGCTTTAGCCGAGAAAAAATATTTATCATGCCACTTTCAAATAACAATCCTTTATACTCAAGGGCCTTGTGCGGAAAGAGGAAGCAGAGGTGGTGGGGATATGAAGTTGATAATTAAAAACATATTAGGATAGAAGTTCAAACAATTTCATGAATTCAAATAGTTCTACAAGTAAATGATTTAGGAAGTTCATGTGAATCTTGAAATTTAAAGGTTATGTCTTGTGCAGAAAGAGGGAGCGGAGGTTGTGGGGATATGAAGTTGATAATGAAAAACATATTATGATGGAAGTTCAAACGATTTCATAAATTCAAATAGTTCACAAATAAATGATTTAGGAAGTTCATGTGAATCTTAAATTTTAAAGATTTCTAAATTAATTAAGATAATAAATAAAGATAAAATTTATTGAAGAATATGAATATAACTTAGGGTTGGAGAAAAATACCAAAATTTCGGTATACCGCACTTACCATACCAAACAATTCAAATTTATCAAAAATTTTGGTATATCAAAATTTTTGGTAAGATATGATACAGTATTAAAAATTTTGGTACAATAATAATATATAAATTGTTAATACCGTAAAAATATTTAGTTTTTGGTAATTCGATGCGGTATACCGTACTATATGGTGTATAAAATTTAATTATTTTTATATTTAAGTGAATCAAATGCAAAACCTTACTCATTCATTAATGAAGTTTAGTAAGTATATTACATTAAACATGCATTAAATTCAAAATAATGATTACATTTTTTTCTGCTAATTATTAAATTACTGGAGCTGAGAAATACTTATTACTCTTATCAATTAGTAATAAGATTTGTTATTATTTCAACTTAAAATATAATGTTTTATACTATTATTTGATTTGATCACGTATCAATTGTCATATAACTTTCTTACTATGAATTTGTTATATTGGGATTTGTTGTATAACTGTCTTTTATGTTTTTTTTAACAGATTTTAATTAGGTGTCGAATTCTAAGTGTACAACGGTATACCAAACGTTCTACATAGGGCGGTATATATTGATAATTTAGGTATGGTATAGTATACCAAAAAATTGGTAAGCAATAGGTATCCATTTCCTATTTTGGTAATAATGGGCCCCACCTCAATTTACAATACCCAACTAAAGGGGAAAAATGACTGTACCATAATTTAAATAATAATTATCTATTCTATCCTAAATATAACACAAACTCTTTTTATACCCAAATTGACTAAAATGTTCATTACTCAAATATTCGAGTAATGTATTTGAGTAAAAGCATTAGAGTAAAATAATAAAAAGTAAAAAATCATCGAAAAATATTACTCGAATACATTACCCAAGAAAAATTTTACTCGAATACATTACCGAATATCTTGTTTTACTCGAATACATTACTCAACGTAACAATTAATTCAAAATTTTGATTATATTACTCGAAGGCATTACTCGAATACATTATTTTACTCGAATACATTACTCGAATATATTTACTCGAAAATTTGTTTACTCAAACTTTTACTCTTTTTTTAACTTTACAATTGCTTTACTTGAATACATTACTCAAATATATTACTCGAATGTATTTGAGTAAAGGGTATTTTTGTCAATTCGAGCATAAAAGAAATACACTTAAAATTGGATTAGAAAATCAATTTGATATATCTGATTGGGCACTGCACCCAATTACTTCCCCACTAAATTACATATAATCACATCTTCTGCCATTCCTTTAAATTTATTACACCTATTAATTATAACCTGAATACACACTATAATTTAATTCTCTAAATCCTAAATCCTGCCCCTATCTTGAATCACATTTCATATTTTATCTTCTCACGATAAGTACCAAATTTCGTCGACCACCGCAGCATCTTTTGCAAGCCCACCTATTGTCGGAGTACTACCCACAACAGCCACTCACCTACCTCCAGCCTCGTCGACCACCGCCAAAGGATTGATAGCCAAGTTCCTCCACGCAGTGCCGATCGAATTCTTCGTCGGAGATTGTCGCCAGTAATGCGAGGCCTTGTGAACGCCGTTGATCGAGCCCCAACGTGATCTAGTCATTGAAGAAGTCACGCCACCGAATCCCATCGCTCAGCCTTTAATTACTATTGCCCTTTGACCGCCGTTTGCCGGATATGCCGCAACACACTAGATCTTGAAAGATAAAGACATGGAAAAACATTGGATGATTCGAGATCTGATGATTCAATGTATCATTTGCTTTTAATTACTGCTTTAATTTAATCTCAATTGAAGAGAGAGAGAGAAAAGGTTTCTTAGTAAGAGAGAGGCTTAAAGAAGAGAGAGTGTATGTCAGTGACAAAGAGATTTCTTCTCTTCTATCCTTTTTTCTCATTTTAATCTCTCTTTTATTTTCTCATTACATACCTCTTTAAATGCAGCAACCTCATTATTCCTCTTGTTGGCATTCTCACTCGGCATCAACGATGATTAGATTGACAATCCATCGTTTCCCTTGTCAAATCCATCAGTGCCACCCACATCAAGCTCTACGACGCCAACCCACACGTCTTCAAAGCTTTGCCAATTCTGGTATCGAGTTCATCGTCGGTCTCGAGAAAAGTATATATCTCGGATGCAAGACCCAACATTTATTTATTTATTTGTCGATTTTGTGTTTTTTTTTAACAAAAAAGTTATTTGTTGATTTTGGCAGTAAATAAGATTGTTGTTTTAATTATTAGGGGAGAATTAATGGTAAGGGTAAATTGAAAAACAACATTTCAATTCTATCTATTATACATAAAATATAATACTTCTTAATTCACATGAAAAAGTAAACGAATACTTGTCAGAGGGACGGAGGGAGTATTTTTTGTGTGATACGTAAAGTCATTTATGTTGTGCTGAACTATGTAATTAATTAGTTTATTTAATTTATTTCTTTTATATAATTTTTATTTTTCTCTTTTTTTCTCTTTCTTCTATTTTTTATTCTCTTTTATGATTTAGTTTATTTCTGTATGTTTTAATTTTTCTATTATCTTTATATTTTGGTATCCTCTTTTGTTCATTATTTATTTACTCTTTACTTATTTTAATTTTTTTCCATCATTTTAGAATTAGTGAAATAACATATAAGTTATTAGTTATTGAGAACTAACTTATTTTAATTAAGCTTATTCATTTTTTTTATTTTTTTTAATTGAACTCCCCCCTCCCCTCTTTTTTTTCCTTAAATTATACATTTAAAAAAAGTATTTTTTTTCTTAATCCATATGCCCACAAATAAATGTAAAATTACAAAAGTCGGATGGAGTATGTTTAGGGATGTTAATGGGTATGGTAGGGTACGGGTATGGAAAATCCACATACTACCCTATACCCTACCCTCCCTACATATACCCTACTCTTTTACCCTAAAATAAAGCTTCTGGTAGGATACGGGTATTTTCATCGGGTATACGGATAATCCACAGGTAAGCGGATACCCGCAATCTTAGTAGAATTTGCGGTTAATCTGCGAATACCCGAGTCCACCCGACCCAATTTTTTTTAAATATAATCCGTCAAAAAATAATTATAATACATAAATAAATAACCTAAAATAAAACATGCAAATTAGAAACACAAAGTCAACAACAATAATGTCTAAGCCCATGTACTTTAACAAGAAAATGTCATAAATTCATAGTTAATCAAATAAAATCATAAAACAAACATCATAATCCAATAATTGCTTCCAAGGTTTAATTATGACAACTTCAAAATCTCGTATCTCCTTTTCGTATAATATGGTTTCTCAGCGAAACGGTCTCAAACAAGACAATTCCTTTCTTAAATAGCTATTACTACTTTGTATTAAAGATATTAATATTATTTTTCATTAAAAGTATTAATATAATTGATAAGAGTGAAAATAAGCGTGTTATAGTATCCAATCTAACACCTTGTTGATGGGAATTGATGTCATATATTAGCACAAGTGTCTTATATTCATTATATATGAGAAAAAGGTGCGCTTGAGGTATTTTATTGTATTTTAGGTGGAAAAATGATCAAAAGTGCAAAGTTGGAGAAAAGGTGCAACTTGTGCAATGAATGCTGAAAAACGCACGTCCAACTTGTGAAATATTTTTGTATTTGTGTGGAGATCAAAACTAGTATTGTGATATATGATTGGAAAGCCACTGAAGAGAGGGTCGTTTTAGCATAAAGAACACCTCAATCAGAATTCAAACGAGAGAGTTATGATCAAAATGGTGACGTCGCGCGAGCTGTGCCAAATAGAACGGCTGTGTCACTTTCCATGGCTTGTTACACCTTCAATTCTTAGATTTTTTGTAAGTTCTTTATATAGATAGAAAGCCAAAGAAGAGAGAATCGCGTGAGCGCAAGAATCACTCAAATCGGAGTATGGATGTGGAAGTTATACGTGAAACGGTGAGACTGCGCACTGCAGTTCGACCTCCTCTGTTCGGTTCGACCACTGGTCGTGGTCGAACTCGAAGCCTGGACAACGAAAAATTGGGATTTTTAACCCCTGTTCGTGAATTTTTGTGCTTTCCAAGAAAAAGCCCATCCAAGGTCAGTTAGGAGCACTTAATTTGAAACGCGCATTAATAATTCACCGAACCACTATCATTTTTATTAATTCGAATATCATTTTTTTGTTAAAATATTAAAAAAAGTATAATTCTCAAAATAATTATAAATAACACATAATATTAACATAGAACAAGATTTATTATAATTCATAAAAATTATTTATATTTATATTAGGACAAGAATATAAAATTTAATTAAAAATATTAAACATATTAGGATTAATTACTCATATGTACACACTTTGTACCCCTAATTACTATGAGATACATTGATTTAAAATAATTACTCTCACATATAAAATATTAAAGTAAAATACCAAATATAACCATAAACCCACACACTTATTAACCACAAACCCTAAACCCTCACCCACCACCGACCGGCCGCCGGAAAACTGCCGCCGCCGGAGCACTGCCGGACCGCCGGCTGGTTGCCTAAAAGTCGTCATAGCTCTGCCGGACCACCACACTTTTTTGCTGCACACACTTTTTTTACTGCACACACTTTCGCTGCACACGAACTTTTGCTGCACACAACATTTATGTGCACCACATTGTAGGGGTAATATTGGAATATCACTATATATTTATGTAGTTAGTAGTAATATTTTTGTATATTTATATCTCATAGTAATTAAGGATTTTTTTGTGTACCTAGTAGTAATCCTTCCATCATATTATAATAAATAAATATTAAATACATTGTAAATTTTATATCAATAATATTATTATACTAAAAATAAAAATATTAGATTTAGACATTTAATTATATATATAAATATTATTATTAAATATATATTCGGGTAATTTTCGGATCGGGTACGGGTCGGGTTCGGGTAAATATAAGAGAACCTGTACCCTACCCTTATCCGCATAGTTCTCATTCGAGTTCGGGTACTACCCGACCCATTACCCGATCGTATCTGATTTTTCTATACCCGCTAAATGGGTAACCCGACCCGACGGGTAAAATTGTCATTCCTAAGGCCATCTCCAGCAACACACCAAAATGGTGTAAAAGTGAATTTTTTGTGTGAAAATCATCTCCAACAGTAGCACTATTTCCATGGCATTTTTGTGTGGAGCCGTAAAACAACACCAAAATGCGGTGGCTTTGCCGTGCCACAATATCTTTTCTTTTCTTTTTTAAAATTTTTTTATTTAAGTTTGTAACATGTAATCAGATAATTTAGGGCAATTTTTTAATTGAAATATTAGGGTAATCAGGTAATATATATGACATGTAATATTTTTTTTAATTTAATAACAAATGTATGTGTAATTTTTTATTTTTTTTGCAAAATTTCAAATTTTTAATTGGTATTAAATAAATATTTTTATTAATAAATATTTTCCTAATATTTAAGTTATTATCATATTGTAATTTAATTTTCAAGTATTTTATAAATTAATAGTATATATTTTCTAAATATTTAATTATATTAAGTTTGTATTAAATTAAAAATAAATATCAAAATAAAAAAGTATAAAAAATTTATTTATTTATAAATATAATAAGAATTAAATGATTATTTTATTTTTTAGTATTAAAAGTAGTGCAAACTGGTGGAGATGAATTACTGTTTGTGCACCATTTTTGTGTTGGATGTGTTGTAAAATTGTGCAGGAGATGGCCTAAGTATGTTATACTTTGTGGCCCCTCGTAAAAATCTCGGGTCCATCACTGTTGTTAAGCCACGTGGAACCAAATCTTGAAGTAGGGAGAGTGGGCCAAATATTCCCCTTTCTGTATAATAAATGGGCCTGATAATTTGTTCATTGTAAGGTGGACTAAACTCTTAATTTAAAAGATGGGCGGAAATGGCAGGTGATCCATTGCCTAAGCCATAGGAAGAATGGGCCTGAAGATTCTTTCAAATGGGCAGTAATTTGCTTTAATTGACCGAATAAGCATGTTGGAGAGACCATAAAAATTACTCCTTTCGTGAATTGCTAGTTTGTTGTTTAGTACTCTTTCCTCTCTTTTGCCTCTCTTTTGCGATTACGATTACAAAAATCCCCAAAACAATCTCCAAATCCCTAATTCGTGCTTGCTCTCATGGGTCAGGGCACACCTGGTGGTCTCAATCGTCAACTCCCCGGAGATCGTAAAAATGACGGGGATAAGAAAGAGAAGAAATTTGAACCAGCGGCGCCACCAGCTCGTGTCGGCCGCAAGCATCGCAAGCAGAAGGGTCCAGAGGCAGCGGCGCGGATTCCAGCGGTGACGCCTCTAACAAAGTGCAAGCTGAGGCTTTTAAAATTGGAGAGAATCAAGGATTATCTTCTGATGGAAGAGGAGTTCGTGGCCAATCAAGAGAGATTGAAGCCTCAGGAGGAGAAAACGGAGGAGGATCGGTCCAAGGTTGATGATTTGAGAGGCTCGCCTATGAGTGTTGGGAACTTGGAGGAGTTGATTGATGAGAACCATGCCATTGTTTCTTCTTCGGTTGGGCCAGAATATTACGTTGGAATTTTATCATTTGTTGATAAGGATCAGCTTGAGCCAGGATGTGCAATTCTTATGCACAATAAGGTAAATGCCTTCTTCATTTAATTTAATTTGTGTTTTGACAATGACGTTAGGGGCCACTGTCACACTCTCTACAAGCTCTACAAGCTCCAGTGCATCTGTTTAGCTCGACCATAGAGATCAACCATGCATCCATAATGTTCTGATCTGGGTGTTATTCAATATTCATTCAGCATTGATGCAAATGCCTTTGATATGTGAAAAATAGGATAGCCGCGTTTATTGACTTTATTAACTGTAATCTGGCTGGCCCTGCATTTCACCCAAGTCGTGGGCATTACTCATATTTGGGGGAATTAGGGTATTAGGTTTTTATTTTTTGGTTAATTTATTGTGTTCTTTTCTGTATTGAATTACATAAGTAGATTTATGTGTTGGTTTGATTGAGATTGTTGCTTTGCATCTCAAAACATATGGCATATGACTTTTTGGTGAGAAACGGTTTGAAATTGCAGTTTGGGTTAGATTGTTTTACTTGGAAACGCCACCGCTTTATGTCCGGACTAAATGCTTGTGTAATGGAATTGTCTCTTTTTTTTGTTCTACGCAAGCGGTAAATATCTGTTGGAGATAAAACTAATTTACGAAATTTGAGTTTGTGAAGGAAAGAGATGTGGCCTTATGTGTTCCTTAAAGTTAGAAATGGGGTTTCATTATGTTTATATGGATGTATTCCTTAGGTTGTGTTTAGGATTTCTGAAAATGAAAGGATGTAATTTAATAAATTTAAGTTTAAAGTTCTCTGATATCCTTTTAAAAAAAGTCATGGAGAGAAGGCATTTGTTGGTGCTGGGCTGGGAGGTTGAAGTTGCGTGCAAAGTTTCTTAATCTAGATTGACTTTGCCCTGTTGCAGGTTCTTTCTGTTGTTGGACTGCTTCAGGATGAAGTCGATCCCATGGTATCTGTGATGAAAGTTGAGAAGGCCCCATTGGAGTCATATGCTGATATAGGAGGGCTGGATGCCCAGATCCAGGAGATAAAAGAGGCGGTTGAGCTTCCACTTACGCACCCTGAATTGTATGAAGATATTGGTATTAAACCTCCAAAGGGTGTTATACTGTATGGGGAGCCTGGAACTGGAAAAACATTACTTGCAAAGGTGTGTTTACTGTTCTTTTATATTTGCACTTATATAACTTTCAAAGTTTAATGTCTTCAAATCAGCATATGATTGGTCCATTTCTTGTTTGTTTGTCAGTGATGAATAATCATTTTTTAAATGACATCTTAGATAAAGAATTGAACTGTTTATATAAACTGCTTTATTGGGGACTTTTTATTACGTACTTCTCGGATAATAATATAAGGCACGAGAATAGATTAGCCTTTGTTTTCCTATAATTAATTTTTCATCTCTGCAAATCTTTCTTTGTCATGTTCGTGATGTTTCCGAATTATTCATTTCTTAGTTTTAATTATTTTCTTTTCTATTGAAAATAAATAAATGGGCATAACAGAGGGGTCTGAAAAATATTGGATTACTGAGGCCATTGTTTCAGCGAGCTATTTAGAATTAGTATGTGATGGTCCGAAGTTATAAACCTTTTGTTTTCATTTATATGCAGGCTGTGGCGAATTCTACGTCTGCTACTTTCTTGCGTGTTGTAGGTAGCGAACTAATTCAGAAGTACCTGGGAGATGGCCCTAAGTTAGTAAGAGAACTATTTAGAGTTGCTGATGATCTCTCACCATCCATTGTCTTCATTGATGAAATTGATGCCGTGGGTACGAAAAGGTAATCCTAAATTTTGTTGCCTTACAATATGTAAAGTTGTACTCATCTGAGAACTTTGTGTACAGGTATGATGCTCACTCAGGTGGTGAACGTGAAATTCAGAGGACAATGTTGGAATTGCTGAATCAGTTGGATGGTTTTGATTCAAGGGGAGATGTGAAAGTAATTCTTGCAACAAACAAAATTGAAAGTCTTGATCCCGCTCTCTTGAGACCAGGTCGAATAGATAGAAAGATTGAATTTCCACTTCCAGATATTAAGACTAGAAGAAGAATTTTCCAGGTACTGTTAACTTGATTGCCACTTAAGCTAGGTCTTTATGACCACACATATTTCAACTTCATATTTGACTGTTTGCCTAACTCAATAATTGTCTTGTTCGATATCTAGATTCACACATCAAGAATGACGTTGGCAGATGATGTTAACCTGGAAGAGTTTATTATGACAAAGGATGAGTTCTCCGGTGCTGACATCAAGGCCATTTGTACGGAAGCTGGTCTGCTAGCTTTGAGGGAGCGCCGCATGAAGGTATGATTGTTATCTTTTACACCGCCTTTACAATTTTTCTAAAACTATGTCGGGATTAATGGTATCTTTGCATTTGGTTGTGATTTTAGTGATGCATGATGTACCCTAATATGGTGTTAAAAGTTTTTTTAGGCTATTTGAATCACTGTTGGAATTTACATCCTGAATGGACAAGAAAACTACATGCTTTGCTCTGATATGTGTTCTGAAAATTTTCTACTTATGGATGCAACTCCATTAATACTGACAAAAGCTCATGAAGCTGCAATGGATTAATGCCTCTCACCAGTGGAATTGATATATTTGTATTTGGCTACCGTGAAATGCTTCTTGTGTATTTCTGCAAGTTTGAAGTATGTACAGCCTAACAAGTAACAAAGAATGACAATTCAAGTTCATCATCACTTCAAGTACCTATATTACACATCATATAAATGCAAAAAATGTTGGTGTATTAATTCATCATCAGAGGAAATCCATTCAATAGCATATTATTAGTTTATTATCTGAGGATGTCCATTGAATAAGTTGATTCATTCAGAGTTGCCATTTCGAGAGACAACTATCATGCTCATGGTTGTACTCTTTTTTTTTTCTTTCTTTAATATAAAAAATATTAGTTTTATGAGATGCTGTGACGACCACATTTAAACTGATGGATATAATATGAGTCATGGTCTAGTAGTTAAATTTTTGTATTGGTTTTGTGAATAGTAACTAAGAGTGTTGTTAAATCCGATGATCAGGTGACACATCCAGATTTCAAGAAAGCTAAAGACAAGGTGATGTTCAAGAAGAAAGAGGGTGTTCCTGAGGGGCTATACATGTGATGATGATCATCTAACTTCTCTTTGGAAGTGGATTGTTATTGCACTGTTGTTACTTTAAAATTTCCATTTGCTGGGTTTTATTTAAATCTACCTTAATTATCATCATGCACATTTTATGAGTTTATCTTAAATACTTGGTTTCTTGATTTTACATCAGAGAAATGATATCGCCATCTCTATCCTCTTTTCTTCCTTTCTTTTCTTTGCTGCTCGGGATCTTATGTGAATAATGTGGAGTATTTCTAGTTCCATAATTATCGTAAAATTTGAATTTAATCCCTAAAAATTTATTTTTTTTCAGTTTAGTCCCATAATTTCATTAATTGCTCAACTAAAGCCAATTTTGATCGGAAAGTCTATATTCTGCCGGGAAGAGCACGTGACTGTCACGTGTGCCTTCAAATTTGGGAAAAACCTGTAACTTATATGACGTGTATCTCAGTTAATAAGAAAAAAATAAAAAAAAATAAAAAGAAATGCCACGTCATTAAAAAAAATCTAATTCTAAATAAAATACTCAAATTTTTAAATGAATGCATACATATTAATATTGCTTACTACTCCCTCGATTTTACCATTTTGGTCCGTCCCATTACAAAGTATTCATTTTCTTTTTTATATTGATGTGACCACACATGGCCCCACACTGAACACTAATACAACTACCCCTACACTTTAAAATATTATTTCTCTCACCTCAAAATACATTAAATTATTATACTTCTTAATCCACGTGCAAAAAGTAAATGACTACGTTTCAAGGGGACAGAGGGAGTATTTATAAAAAATTATTATACTTCTTAATCCACGTGCAAAAAGTAAATGACTACGTTTCAAGGGGACATAGGGAGTATTTATCAATGGCTAATGGCTAATGCTATTGTGCATTCACTTTCAGATCGTATATAATTATGAATAAAAAGATATACAATTATGAAAAAAAAATATATACAATTTGTTTGTTAGTTTTTTAATGAAAAATTGAGTGTAAAAAATATACAACTATTAAAAAATATGTATACACTATGAATAAAAAGTTATACACATATGGATGCTAGTTTTTTAATAAAAAATTAAGTGTGAAAAAAATATACAATTATAAAAAAACACATATAAAAAAATAGAATAAAAAATTATACACATATAGATGTACCTAGGGGTGGACGGTACGGTATACCAAAAATTTTTATGCATACCGTATACCGTACCGAAATTTTCGATATCAAAAAATGTATACCGTTACCGTACCGAAAATTTCGGTATACCGAAATTCGGTATACCGAATTTTCGGTAAGCTAATGGTCGATACCGAATTTTACCGAAATACCGAAACATTGCTTATTAATAAATTATGAAAAATAGAATGGGAAGCAATTAATGAAGACACTCCTGAAAAGGAAAGCTAGAGAGTAGAACTGTAGAAGTGAAAAGCAAGAAAGTAGGGAATTCAAAGACGACAGTAGGCCTGGAAAAGACAGCAAGCCTGAAGTGTACTCAGCCGGCACTAAACTTATCGTCGGCAGCCAACAAATCTATCCGTCTGAAAAAAAAAGCCGTCTAAGGCGGCGCATCAACCATACGAACCCAGACAGAGAGGATCACGACCTGTCGGATCCAAGCCGTGATAGTACCAGAATCCGCCATTAAAGCCACCAAATCAGCTTCAAAACAACAAACTCAGAAGCAAACGGCCGGTGAGCAACGAGGCTTGCAGATGGCTCCACCGTAGAGATCTGAAGAATAGTGGCCACCATTAAAGATCCACCGTAGAAATCTGAAGGATGGCTCCCAGAACGAAGGCAGGACCGGCGCTGCAAACCGCAAACGGACAGAAAAATTCCGGCAGCCTGCTACAGCGAGAACGTGACTGAATAGAAAAACGGAGCTATGAAGACGGTGTCGGACCTGTAACGGGAGAAGAGACAGTATCAAGGTCAAAACGCCCTCTGTCAAAAATGACACCTCTGCATGACGGCCCCGGAAAGAGTCGCCGGGATTCCAACAACGCTGTCAGGAAGACAGCTATACAGATTCCGGCCAAAGCAGTCCGGAAAGGAGAACAGCAGCCTCTCCTCCTTTTATCATGTAATCAACGACGAAGAGGCTATGGAGGCCGTGTGTTATGAAGAAAATGCATATGAAAGTGAATGAAGAACAAAAATAGGAGATACCCGATCGAGAGTAGAGGCCAGAGAGGACGTCGAGGACGGAGAAGGGAGGCGATTGATCTCTTAGTCTTTCTAGGTCATCAATCGGAGTGAGGGGAGAAGGGATAGAGGTGAACGAATCAGCTGCTGCTACTCTAGGGTTTACAAGCTGTTCACCATTATATATGCATTAATTTTTTAATTATTTAATTTATATATAATTATTTATAATTAATATTAATATTAATTTAATTAAAATTGCGGTATACTGATATATATCGGTATATACCGAAATACCGATATTTTTTCGGTATTTCGGTATATACCGAAATACCGAATTTTAAAAATTCTCTTACCGATACCGAACCGAAAAAATCGGTACGGTATGATACCGTACCGAAATTTTTGGTATGCTGAAATTTTCGGTATGTGCGTTATTTTGCAGCACGATAACTGCGGTATACCGATTTTTCGATAATTTCGTCCACCCCTAGATGTACCCTTGCACCCGGGTGCAACGAATATCAACTCTTTATCAATATATTATCAAATAAAAAAATATCAGATCGAATTAATGAGTGAGAAAATGGATTCTCGATCCCCAAATTCCTATCCCAAATCAAGAAATCTAATCCTAACCAAATTAGAATGAATTGCATTATGAGTTTTGATTTAATAAGCGTTTTCAAGGATGAGCCTTTTCAGAAGAGAGTTCAATCTAGCTTTGCGAAGTTTTTCTTCCTCAAAATTAAGGGCAACATATATTTCTTCAAAATCTGTATTGGCTGTATAGATGGTGGTGTTCCAGCTATAAATTTCAGAAAACATTTTCGAATCCTCTTAGTGATCGGTCTCCATTGGCTCTCGACGCTTTCTTGATCCTTCCTTAGTATTCTTTTTTTTTTTTTTTGTGAGATTTTTCCAAGTGATTCATTGTGATGGTGTTGCGGTTAATTGAGGACTGACGAAATGCAGAAGTTCTTACCGTGAAGAGTAGACTAGACAAGGAGGGTGGTTGTTCACTCCTATTGTTGAAGTGAGAAAGAGATGTTCTTCTATATCTATACCTATATATAATGAGAACACGATGTACGGTTGCAGGTAAAGAATAATATATACGTGGCACCCTCAACGCATATGCTTATCTTTTTTTCTTCTGCACCGTTTTCTCTCTCACCGTTCTCTCACACCGCATCAGTTCTCCTCTCCCCTACTTTCCTTTATCGCTGCTCATTCGGCACCGCAGCAGTTTCCTCCATCCGACCTCTCCACTCCCGCACTGTTTTCTCTCTCACCGTTTTCTTTCACACCGCAATCCGCATCAATTCTTCTCTCCCCCTGCTTCCCTTTATCGCTGTTTCTTCCACACCGCAAGAGTTTCCTCCTTTCGACCTCGCCACTTGCCGGTAAAGGACGCCTAATTCTGTGATTTTCTAATCTATCAGGTGATTCACAACTTACGTTTAACATAATCTCTCTTTTTTTCCCTCGCAGGAATCACGTCTCTACATCTCCACCTAAACTAAAAAAACCCTAATTTCCTTATCTCAGTTAGGCGATTCACTTCCGAATCGAGGTACGTATGTTTTGGATTGAATATGTGAATTTATGTGATAATCTCTAAACCCAGTTCACATAGATAGTAGTCGAAAACTCACACACGGATGAAGAGAGAGATGACATTCGCTCAACCTTCACCTGTCCGTTCATTATTTTCCTTGCCTTACTATGAAAATCTTCCACCTGTTTCACACTTCTCCAATTTCTGCTTGCAGATATGGGCCTCAACTTGGTTTTCCCCCACCACAGTCCCCTATGTGATTTCACTCCGATCGCCGCTGCTGCCCTCATCCTGATTGTTGCTTCAATTGTAGACGCACCGGTAATTTCCCCTCTTCCTTCAGCTTTGTCTTTGTGACATTTTCAACTCAATTGCATGTGAGTTGGAATCCTAACGCTGATTAGTAATCCTAACTTTTCATCCTTTTTGCACCGTCTGCGGTAATGTGATTTCGCTGAAATGAATGGATTATATTGTTTGCGTATTGGCCTTCGTGGACGCCGTGATTGCCTGAAAATTGGGTTCTTGTTTCTTTTACTTTTTGCCCTTCAATGAATTTTCAATTAAGGGGAGTTTCCCTATCTAATAAATTTCTCTATTTGCTCAATGATTTCTGTTTAGGTATGCACTAAGAAAGACTTCACCTTATGTTTTATGAATTGTTTCCAAAAATTCTGCCTTTTGTTTCCAAAAATTCTGCCTTTTTGGTCAACAATGAGTTCTTGGAATGTGGTGAGACTGTCTTACTTAGCAATTATTTGTTGTGTATGATTTATTGACTCAAGATATAATATGCATTATAATTACTGCCATTTGATGCTCTTTCATGAAAGTGACATTCCCAGCAACAAATTTTACTCTTAGTTTTGTGGTATACATTTCTGCTCCAGGATTGCATCACTTTAATATAGCAACAGTTTGATCAATAGGAATGCATAGGAAGTTCTATATCGTTTTTATAAATTTGACTCGTGCACTTTCCTTTTTTTAATTCGTTTTTCTAGGAAAAATAATGAAATCCCTTTTCATGTTTTTATTTGAGGTTCATTGGTTTCTTCTCTGATGCGATTTGCTGGTATATATATACATATGAAATCTTTGATAATAACTTTAAAAAAAAATAAGTGTACAGGGATTTAGGGTACCTTTTAGATATGATGCACAAAATATTTTTGTCATGCACGGTTAGATCTTTCAAAAGTAGGGAAAATAATTGTACTTTGATAATGCTGTCTGTCAGAATATTTTAAGCAATCAACTCATGAGTTCGGATAAAGATAGTTCTGTCTATTAAGTTTTCAGTTTGATATTCAATAAAGAAGTAACCTTTTCTATTGAGTGATTGTGCGTAGAATAGAGGTTCGTTGGTCATGAACATGCATTGCAATTAATAAAACCTATGAAAGGGTAGATATGTAGCTTGGAGTCTGATCAAATGCTAAAGATAGAGAGTTTGGTGTTGTAGATGTAAAGTTCCAACAACAATTATAGTTCTGTGTTTTAACTTCGACATAAGAAACAATTATTGAGAGTAGACTCTAGAAACCCTTCGACATAATCTACTCCACCCTCACGTCTTCTACGTTAATCTCTCTGTGTCAAGTTTCCGCTTTTGTTACGTATCTCTTTTTGCGCTTCCTTTTGTCTTCAGATTTCATTTTGACATAACAATTTTAATTAGGTATTTGTCCTTTGATTTTGTTTGCCCAGAAAATTAGCGGGCAATTAGTAATGATAATGTTCAAGAATTAGCAAGGAAAATCTTCTTCTTTTTATGCTCAGGTTTTCTTAATTCTTGGCTGCACATTTCCCTCATAATTTGTACCGCTGAAAGACAACTTTTAGAAATGGTTTCTAAAATTTTGAGCAGCAAATTGTTTGCTCTATTATGTTCATACGTTGGTTTTGACTATGTTGCCAATTTCATGCATTTATAAAATCTTTGTAACTTCTGTTGTCTTATCCCATATTAAATTAAAGTGTGATAAAGTCAAACTTCGGTTTAGTAATTAACAAGAAACCAATTTAGAAAAACCTATTTCTAAATAAATTTCTCTAAGAGATTTTTGTAACATCTATTGAAATTTTAAAGCCTTATTTGCTATTGCGAACTTTGTGGTTACTTTATGGTTGCTAGCCCACGGTAAATTGGTGAGAATAATGTAAATGCTTTGAAATAATACTGTATCATGTTGTTATTATTAAATAATAATAATATGCATTAATTAATTCTTGTGTTATTAATTATAATAAAAATGAATATTAGTCTTTGAATTGTCTCTACCTATATGTTGATTTTCTGTTAAACTGCAACTACAAAGGCATGCATGCCACTTAATTATTCCAAAGTCCAGATCAGAACAAGTGAATTCAGATTGAGTATAATTTTGATTTTTTATTAATGAAACTAAACTTGAATGAGTACTCATAATTGACACCAATTCATGAATCATATAATAATAAACTTCTGATATTTGATTAGTTATTCATTTTATGGGTCGACTCATTTAAAGTTTATAAATATAATAAAAATAACAGAGTAGGAGTGTATAAGAAATGAAAGAAGTTAGGAAAAAAAGATTGAAAGAATTTGTGGAGAAATGGAGAAAAATGATCAGGAAGATTTTTACTCTCAATAATTTGCGTTCTCATGCATTTTTATTTAGCTTGGGGAGTTAATTTATTTACACACAGTATTTCTCTAATTTAACTTTTCTTTTTAAAAACATTACACTGACTCTTTTCGTTATTATATTCATAAATTGCAATGTCAGATATTAATTTCAGTCAATTTGTCAATTTGAACAATATGCAATTGATGCCAAGTAGAATGAATAGTTATTTGTTAAAAAAATATTAATTAACTTATTGTATTACATGAATATATCAAGTTAAATCAAATAGAAAAACTAAATAAGTTCGTTTCAATTCTAAAAGAGATTTTCAGAAATAATTATGAACGTTTCACTCAACCAAACCAAGTAAGAGTTTGTTAATAATGTTGCTTGAAATTTTTATTCTTTCTTATACATCTTTTTTTATTGAAAACCACTCTACATCTTTTGTTGTTGTTTAAGTATTTCTCGAGTTTTCCCATTTGAACAAGCAATATGTATCTTTTGATATCGTCTAATTATTTCTTCGTCCTTCAGCAGTGGTGTATAATAATGACTCCTTGATTTTGACGATGACATTGAGATTACCATTGTATATTATGAAGCCACTCTCTTTTGTTACCTTCTCATTGTAAAAATTATCATGCCCATTACATTATTGTTACTATTTTTCGCATGCCTTAATTTCCTTCTTCTTTCCCTCCCAGCCGCTGTAATTATCCCTGATTGATATACGCATTACGAAGCTTATACAAATAAAAAAAAGGTATGTACTCCATTCCTAACTACTTTTAGTGTAGTTTTCTATAACTTCCCCTCCGTACTTTATAATAATTTTGCAGAATTTGTATTGTATTTTCGGTAAGGTTTCTTTAAAATAAAACTTGCTTAAACGTAAGATCGCTCCACTTCATTGTCTATTTAACTTTATTACTTCATTTAATAGTAATGCCAATAAAAGAAAATATAGCTACCACTAGCAAAAGAAAATATGCTAGCCCTGAAGATCAAAGATTAGCAAAGAATAGTCGGCGAAGGAAGCTTAAAAATCCATCCCCAAGTACATCATACATGCCACGTGTAAATATTGACCCTTTATAATGTCTACCACACATTCCCTACGTTCTACCTAATGTGCCAAACTGTGAATTCTGTCATGCAAAGCGTATCTACTTGGAATCACCTGGTTTTTGCTGTTCGTTAGGAGATATAGAATTATTACAATCAGAAATGCCTTCAGAGTTGGTGCAACTATATGCTAGTAACACTGGCCATGCTAAAGAATTTTGTACCTATATTCACACCTACAATAACATGTTTGCTTTCACATCATTAGGAGCACATTATGATAAATCCTTAGCTAAGAGAAACGCATGAATTTATACATTTTGAGTACAAGGTCAGGTTTATCATTTTCTAAACTCACTAACGCCTACGGCAGCTGAAAACCCAAAAAATTTGCAATTATACTTCTTTGATACTGAACATGAACTTTTGAATCGCATGTCTGTTAGCTCAAAACTCATTGAGAATATTGTGGAAAATTTAATGCGCGTTTTACAAGTAAATCCATATGCAAAATTTTTCCGTAATCTTGGTAATATTAATGGCTTGCATGAATATAAAATTACTCTGCGAATGGACCCTTTATCTGACCAGAATGTTTATAATAAACCTTCTGCATCCCAAGTAGCTGGAATATGGTTAGAAACTTACACAAATGACCAAAGTACAGGCCCACATATTCAGGTTTACCCGAACAATGGCAATCCACAAATCATTAGACATTATTTTGGTTGTTATGATCCTATGCAATACCCTTTAATATTTCCAAATGGAGAACCTGGTTGGCATCGTGGCATTAAAAAATTACATCAAAGGAAAAAAAAAAAGGCCTCCAGGCCAACGTGACAGAGAATATATCCAAAACATCCGTAGCTCCATTGACGCAACAGATTTCCTGCAATCTGAAAGCCAAGGTAATATTTAAAAATTAAAAACTTCTCATGTCAAAAAATGTTATTCTTTCTATTACAATTTTAAATGCTTACTGATTTTTTAGGTGCCCAGGAAAAATCTAACGAAAGAACAACAGTGTCTTGTCGTCAATACTATTGTTATAAGTTACAAATAAGAGAAATGATACATCATACTTATTACACGTTGGCAGACTTTTGCAACAATATATTGTGGATATGTACATTAAAATTGAAACATCAAGATTGGAATATTTTAGAAATGCAGATATCCAAAGACGTTTACAAGAAGACATATATCGTGGGTTATTAGATGGTATTGAACAAGGACATGAAGTAGGTGCTAACATTGGTTCACGTATATTATTACCTGCATCATTTGTTGGAGGTCCTAGAGACATGCGTAAAAGATACATGGATGCCATAGCTTTAGTTCAACGTTATGGAAAACCTGACATTTTCTTGACAATAACTTCTAATCCAAATTGGCCCGAAATAAAGGCATTGTGTTTACCTTCAGATGAAGTCCAGAATAGACCCGACTTAGTAGCTAGAATATTTCATGCAAAGCTCCAAGTTTTAAAGAAAGACCTACTTGATAGAGAAATTTTTGGCCATGTCATTGCTTACACTTACGTAATAGAATTTCAAAAAAGAGGTTTACCTCATGCTCACTTCTTACTTATCTTGAGTCAAGAATCAAAGATGTTTACTCCTGAAGCATATGACAGAATTGTCTCTGCAGAATTACCCGACCATACTGACGCATATTTGTTTTTTCTTTAGTGACAAAACATATGATGCATGGTCCCTGTGGTCCACTAAATCCTACTTGCCCCTGTATGAAGAACAATCATTGCAAATTTAACTACCCTAAACTGTTCTCAAAGAATACAAATATCGGAAAAAATACATACCCTATTTATCGACGTGCTAACAACAAGCAAACTGTAACTGTTAGAGGTTCATAGCTTGACAATAGGTGGGTCGTGCCTTATAATGCATACCTTCTGGCAAAATTTAATTGCCACATTAATGTTGAAATATGTTCAACCATCCAAGCTGTAAAATACATGTACAAATATATTTATAAAGGCCACGACAAAATTTCCTATACTTTACTTGAACACGAAAATGACCCGGTTATTGATGAGATAAAGAAATTCCAAAATGCAAGATGAATTTCACCTCCTGAAGCAGTCTAGCGAATTTTTAAATTTGAACTTAGCCATATCTACCCACCAGTTATATGCTTACCAATTCATTTAGAAAACGAACATACAATCACTTTCTCTGACGATCAATCTTTAGAAAGCATTGCCAACAATTCTAAAAGTAAAAAAACTATGCTGACAGAATTTTTTCACATGAATAAATATGACGAGTATGCAAAAAGTCTCAACTGCATGTATGTTGAGTTCCCTGAATACTTTACTTGGCATAACGACTCAAAAGAATGGAAACCCTGCTAGAGACGTCAAGTAGTGGCTAGAATTGCAAGTTGTAAGCCATCTGAAGGCGAAAAGTTCTATCTAAAACTATTATTAATGCACAAGAGGAAACCACCCTCATTTACCGACTTAAAAAAAGATGGTGACAACATCTTTAACATACAGACAGGCATCACAAATCTTAGGACTAATACAAGATGACAACACAGCAGAAATGTGTCTTCAAGAAGGTATAGCATATTTAATGCCTTGTGCTTTACAACAATTATTTGCTACAGTACTTGTTTATTGTAATCCAAAAAACCCGCAACATTTATGCTCAAAATTTGAAGATTTCTTATTAGAAGACTTTACAAAAAATAATGCCCTTCCACGTAACATGATACGACTCGAAGTCCTGAACATTCTCGATTATTATCTTTATTCAATGGGAAAAAACTTGAAGATTTTTTCACTGTAAATAGAGAGACACCTGCAGATTTCCATACAAGCTTAATGAAAGAATTACGGGCTGAATATAATATACGCATACCTAATGAAGATATTTTAGGCGTTGAGAAGCTTAATAAGGAACAAAAATATGCCTTTGATAGAATAATGCATCATGTTGAAAATAATTTACCCAGGGCCTTTTTTTGTAGTTGGCCCTGGAGGTACTGGAAAAACTTTTTTTGTATAAAGCCCTTCTTGCTACGATAAGATCAAAAGGTCATATTGCACTTGCTATAGCTACTTCAGGTGTGGCGGCATCTTTACTCCCTGGAGGGAGGACTTCATATTCAAGATTTAAAATACCTTTAAATGAAAATGACTTTCAATCTTGCAATGTCAATAAGCATGGTACATTAGCCCACCTCATAAGAGAAGATAAATTAATTGTCTAGGATGAAGCATCAATGGCAAAACGTAATACTATTGAAAAGTTTGATGAAATGCTTCGAGACATAATGAACTCAAACATAAATTTTGGTGGCAAAATTATTGTCTTTGGAGGAGACTTTCGGCAAACATTAATGAACTCAAGCATATTAATTAATTTATTAAGAACAAAATTTTCTTCATTTTTATTTTCTCCAGTTTATTGAAAACAAAATTTTCTCCATTTTTTTTAAATTTATTTAAAAACAATTTTTTCTCCATTTTTATTTTCTCCATTTTTTCCCAAATTCAATGTTATTCTCCATAATCAACGTTCATTCCTCTATAAATAAATTTTGCCTATTTGAACTCTCCTTTTTATTAACTCTATTTATTTTTAATTTAATAAATAAATTATTATGCTTTGTAAACACGTTAGTTTATTGAAAACAAAATCTCCTATTTTCCACTTTCATTTTTTACAATTTTTAATTTTAATCCTACACGTTAATTAATTTATTTATTTAAACAAAATTTTCTCCATTTTTATTTTCTCCAGTTTTTTTTCCAAATTCAATGTTATTCTACATAATCAACGTTCATTCCTATATAAATAAATAAATTTTTTAGTATAGAATGATTATTTTATTATTACTATTCAATTATTTCTATCATTGAGCATATGTTTAATTCCTTAAATAAATAATATTAATGTATAATAAGATCTATATATATTCAACTTCACATGTAGTCACATCTACATCAGACATCCTTTATTTCTTTTTAGTAACCTCTTTTTTTTCAAGCATAAGAAAACATTATGGCTTTGAACTTCATTCTCTTAAAAGATCTTGATAAGAGCATGATAAACCCTATCCTTAGACTTCGATGTATCAGGATTTACGAGGGCTTCTCTTACAATCAAGGAGAGAAAAAAAAAGTATAAGGACCCAAAGAATATGGAGTGCGTATTTGCTGATTCAGAGGTATCAACATTGAAATCAGTTTATATATTTTAAAATAAAATTATTTATCAGATTTGTTTAAATTTTTTTATATGTTAAAAAAAAATTTACGGTAGGGAATGCGTATTCATTCCTCAATTTGGTCACACAATGTACGAAAATTCATATCTCTGCTCACCGAAGGGTGTTTGTATGATATATCTAAAGCATCTGTCGAAATGAACAAAAGGGCTCAACGATGCTCCGATCATCCATTCAAGCTTTTGTTTATATTCAGTACAATCGTGAAGAAGGTTGAAGATCCGAATTTTTCAGAAAAAATGTATTTCCTAACGCCCTTAAATGATATAGTTAAGGATTTAACAATCTCACACTTTTTTTTGGTGTTATTCTTAAAACTGTTTCATTCTCCATAGTATCTTATATGTTTCATTCTCCATAGTATCTTATATGATATCTTTTTCTGCTAATATTTTTTCATGATATATTCAAAACAAATAGATGTTATTGGTAAGTTTGAAAATGGTTAATGTCATTAAAATACCAACGAAGATGATGGAGTTTAGCCTGGAGGACTTTGAGCAAGTGTTTAATTTAATTTTTCTTCAATTTGTTACTGAATTAATAAAATTGTTACAATTTTTTTATACAGATCTAACACCATTAAAGTTACAATATGAAGTGAAGAATGGATGGAAATGATTCGACAGATGTATATCAAGGATTCAGTGGATGCTGATTTTATTATCATCCAAATGTTCAAGGCAAAAATTTATGAACGTATGGTTTAAGTACGGATGAAATATTTATTTTTTTTAATTTTATCTAAATTTCAAAATAAAACAAGATTTCTTTATTTTGTTTAATTAAATTATTACAGATATTGTGTCCATTGGTGAAACATTTTATGTTTCAAACATCCTATTCTCCCAGGAATGTGCTGATATACTTGAATGCAAAAAGAGGTTTGAATATAATGTTTTAGCTTGATTCTCAATTATTAAAAAAGATTAGGTATTTTTTAAATTGATTTAACCTAATTATATATCATTTTATCAGGTTCAGTTCCAATAGTTTGTTGAAGAGATCGAAAACAATCATTTCGGCGTCCACGGTTTCTAGCTTTGAGGATGATCAGCAGTTAGGGGTCAACAACATTACAACAATTCATGCACTATATACAAATTGTCAGGTAATAATACATACACAATTAGAATTAAAATATTGCTTAAATAACACATTTAATATCGTTATAATTGTTTATTTCAAAATACAATTTTGGTTGGAAATTATTGGTTATATAGCATGATACTTGACTTTGATACCAGACGTGGATGGTGGTACTTATCATGTAAGAATTGCATGAAGAGTTTGGTAAGAAAGAATGATAATATTTTTGCAATCTCTGCAATCAATCTTCCGTCACATGTTTAATAAGGTATAATATAATAATATAATGCCAACATAATCTTCCGTCACAGGTTTAATAATGTATAATATAATAATATAATGCCAACATAAATAATTTTTATCACAGTACTCAACTTTATGAATATTCATAGAAAATCAAGTATAATTAAAATTCATTTTTTTATAGGTATAAACTGAAAGTTTTGATGAAGGATGGTTTGGAGAGTGATTTTTTTCACAGTTGGGATAATATTGGAAGGGAACTCTTGAATAAGAGCATCATAAATTTTGGATAATCAATCTGGGGTCTTTTTTTTTAGAGTTTTTTTTTAAATATTATTGTAATTACTAATATTAGTTTTTTTTATTAGGACTTTGATCCCTTATTTCCCGAAGAATTACTTGGAAGAGAAATGATGGCTAAGGAGAATGTTAAAAATACATCTTTGTTCAATGAAAATTCTGATGATGCTAATGAGAATAAGCATACAATCATCAAAATTTGCACTGATGAGAACATCATATCAAAGTATGCATGCAATATGAATCCAAGTCAGGTAATTATTACTTTAAAAATAAACCCCCATCTTTATATGATAAATATTATTTTTATGATCTGATTTTATTTTTATGTATATTTTAATCTTGATTTGTTATTATTAATATAGGAATCTGAATTAATGTAAAAAATAATATTGTTGATGATAGTGCAAAGGACTCAAAGATAAGTTTGTATAGTGCCTTATTATTTACATTATTTTTAAATTATCTTATGATTAAATAAGTGTAAAATTTCAGATCAACATATCTGCACGTATTTAACAATTAGTTATTTATTATAGGCTGATTCTACTTGCGATGATGTCAAAACTCCTCACAAAGTTGATTGTGGATTTGTTGTAACTGTTGAGATCGATGATGATTCATCAGTTAAAAGAGTTCTATTTGATGGGGATGGATTGACAAGTGTTTCCTCTAAAATGCAAAAGAAAATCACTGTTAAGATTGAGAATAACTGAGAATAAATGTTTCTTTGAGAACATCATTTTTTTTTAAATAAGTTTATAATTATCTCTGTGCTTTGGATAATGTTGGTTTTGGTGGATTTTCTTAATAATTATATCTTTCGTCATTTATTTTGTGTACAAATACTGAATTATTATTTTATAATTAAGTACTTACTACTTAATAGTATTTTTATATTGATATTACTTTGCATATTAACTAAAAAAATTGATTATAAAATGAATACTGTTTTTTATACATTATATAATACAAGTATTTTCTATATTATATTCAATTAAGAGTGATTTTTGTTTGCGTGTAGTGAATCGATGGACCCCAAGATTTATAGGGTTAAATTGGGTTAGCGGGATATTTTTTCTAAAAAAAAATTATGAAATTATACAATTTAATTATCCTATGAACTTATATATTTTTTTATTTTATAATAAATAGAAGATATTTATCATAGTAAAAATATAATTATTAATTTTGGAGGATTAATTAGTTAGAACGTTTTTGAATTAACGATTCTAATGATTGGAGACTTTTAATTGCACAAAATTAATATATTATTTTAATTGCGTGTTTAATATAATTTAACTTATAAACAAAATATCAATTAATTAAGCATGTCTAATTATTAACATTTTTAGCGTTATTTCTGTTCTTAAAAATAGTAAATAGAACGATTAGTACATATTTTTTTTTTAAAAAAAAATATCCCACTAACCCAATTTAACCCTTTAAATCTTGGGGTCCATCGATTCACTACACGCAAACTAAAATCACTCTTAATTGAATTGATTTAGCAACATTTTCCAAGACTCCATAATCGTATAAATCAATTTGTATAAATTAAAAATATACTTGACATATTTAAAAGTTACAGTAATTAACCTAAATATTATTATTATTTAATTAACAAGGCCTAATTATTACCTTTTTAGAATTACCCTTAATTGAATTGATTTAACAACACTTCACAAATCTCCATATAATCGCATAAATTAATTTGTAAAAACTAAAAAGATACTTGACATACTTAAATGTTAAGTAATTAACACAAATATCAATTAATTAACCATGTCTAGTTATAAACATTTTTAGCATTATTTCTGTTCTTAAAAACAGTAAATAAAACGATTTGTACTTACGGAGGATCAACTTTTATTCTTTATTATATAATTAAAACCATGTTAATTGATTGTAAATTTGGTATATACTTCTTTGTCATACAATAATAACAAATTCATTCTCTGTCTTAGCAAGATATTCATTCACAGACAAATTCAGATGAAGAGAATTCAGAAATCGACCACAATCGACCAAAAAAAAAAACAAACAACGGTATTTGTATTCACTTTTCTACTTATATCATTCTTAGTTTTATGAACATTAAACTGATTAATAAATTTATTGAAACGTTTATTTTTTGTTCAGTTGTTGAAACAAATTCGGGACATGTCCACTCCCCAGCAAGCTTGAGTTTCTATGTATTTGGTGAAAGATTTTCTCTTTGATTTTACGAACATAATAGAATAAGAACATCCATTCCGATATCAAACGGTCTTGCAAACTCTTATCCTTTAAATTTATATGACTTCAAATTATTTTGTATATTGTTATTTTATAATACAATGTGATATGAAAATATGGATTCAGTGTATTGTTTAAAATATGTATTTTAATGAATAATATCTATTTTATATAATGTTTGTATAGTAATCAATAAATTTAAACGCAGAACTGTGGAGACATGCATCAACATCTACGTCTTTGACAGATTTTGGAAATAAAATTTATCCAACACATCTTCGGAGTATCAAGATACAATTAATTTATTAGATAAACAATATTTAGTGAACGTGCCTATTGATCAACGCATCGATTTGATAACGTTACAAATTATAATTTTAAATTCACTACCGAAATAGTAGATGAGTTTAGTGAAGATGAAGATCAAAATTCTGACTTTGAAATACGTGAGTTCAAATACATCGTTTGTTTGGTCATTGTATCCTTTAATTTTATTTTTTCCCATAGATTATAATCAATATTTACAAAACAGCAAGATCTTATGGTGATCATGGCAATCAAGATTTTGAGTGTGAACACTGCGGATCAAAGTTTTAGTTCGACGAACGCCTACGAAGTTATTCGAAATCAAGACGTCCTATATATTCATTGTGTTGCATGAAGAGAAAAATTAAATTGCCTTATATGAAAACCCCCCTTCAATTTTGCAAGAATTGCACAATGTTTCAAGTTCAAAATCAAAACATTATGTAAGTAACATTCGGTCATTCAACAGTATGTTCTGTTTCACATCTATGGGTGTAAAAATAGATAAAACTCTTAATGATGGTAAATGTCCACCAACATTCAGAATTAATGGACAAAACTTTCATTTACTTGGCAGTGATGTTCTCCAAAGTTTGCACAACTGTATATTTATGACATTGAAAATGAAATATCAAATTGTCCGAATTGTCTAGGGTAAGTATACATATTCATACTCCATTCCGATTTATTCTATGAAGAAAGTTCATTTTATGATTTTATATTTAAATAATTAAATATGTTCAATTTCTTTTTTTTTGGGAAGCAGAATCAGAACGTAGATTGCGAGAAGACATTGTCAGATATTTGAAATCAATGCTTGATCAATATTATGTCTTGGCAAGCGCTTTTAGAATGGTGGGACTCAAGCTAGAAGAAGGGAATCATGATGTTAGATTAGTACTTAAGGGAAAACAAGAAAGTGATGGCAGAGTATACAATACTCCAACAATTTTCGAAGTTGCGGCATTAATTGTGGGTGATTTTGAATAGGGTACGGCTGATAGGGATATAGTGATTGAAACAAAAGATGGTATTCTTCGGAGAATAAACGAACTTAATGCTTCATACTTAGGATTGCAGTATCCACTGTTATTTCCGTTTGGTGAGGATGGTTATAGAGAGGACATACTTCTAGTGAGGATTAGCTCAAATTCTTCTGCCACTAGAAAGAGAGTAAGTATTCATGAATTCTTTTCATTCCTCCTACAGGATATAGATGCAGAGTTTTCTACCATTCTTAAGTCAAAGAGACTTTTCCATCAATTCATTGTAGATGGATATATAATGATCGAAACAGGAAGGATGAAATACATTAGGTTGAATCAAAAGAAACTAAGGAGTCATATGTACAGTGGTCTTCAGGATGCATTAATGAGTAGTGAATCGGATCCTCGGACACAGGGTAAAAGAATTATCCTCCCATTAACATTTACGGGAGGTCCTCGATATATGATTCAAAGTTATCAAGATGCTATGGCAATCTGCCGATAGACAGGTTATCCTAATCTCTTTATAACATTCTCTTGCAATTCACGATGACCAGAAATAGAGTGCTTTATGAAGGAAAAAAATTTACAAGTTGAAAACAGACCAAATATTTTGTCTAGAGTTTTCAAGTTAAAACTCGATACTCTCATAGAAGATTTACAGAAAAAATTACTTTGGCAAAGTAAACGCAGGTAATATTCAGTTTTATATTTTGGTTATAATTTATAAACACAACAAAAATTATTATTTTACTACTATTATTATTGATCAACATAGAATTACATGATTACATTATATTTGCTATGTTATTATAATAACTGTTGATCAATATCTACTATAGAATGACTAAAATATTATCAAACTATCCATTTATTTGGAAATATAATTAATAAAATAGTCAACATTTTTATTATATAATTTTAGCAGAACCTCTATCTTATATAAATATGTCAGAACATTTGTTTGTTGCTTCATAGTAAGATTTTTAAATATTTTAGGGTATTTAATAATAAATTTAAACTAACACTTATCTTTCTTTTTTTTTTCCAGTCGTTTACACAATTGAATTTCAAAAGAGAGGGTTGCCCCATGCATATATTCTACTGTTTTTGAAAAAACAGAAGAAATGATCCTACTGGTGAAGAGATAGATCAGATTATATCTGCTGAGATACTAGATGAATCTACTGATTCTGAATATTTTGCTGCAGTTCGTGATTTTATGACGCATGGTCCATGTGATACTTTGAATAAGGATTCTCCTTGCACAAATCCTAAAAGGTGAATGCACAAAATATTTCCCTAAGAAGTTTTTTGATTCAACAATAATAGATGCTGACGGATATCCTTATAGACGAAGAAATATTGGATGAACTGTATTGAAGAATGGAATTGAACTTGATAATTTGTATGTGTTGCCACAAAATCGTACATTTTTACTTAGATATGGTGCTCATATGAATATTGAGTGGTGCAACTAGTCCAGGTCTATCAAATACCTTTTTAAATATGTTAACAAAGGTCATGATAGAATATCTACAACTTTTAGTAGAAGTGCCCGTGACCAAGATAATGATAACCTTGAAGAAATTCAAATGTATTATGATTGTCGATATATCTCTCCGTGTGAAGCTGCGTGGAGAATATTTGGTTTTGAAATTCAATATAGATATCCGTCGAACGTCTTAGCTTCCATTTAGAGAATCAACAAAGCATAGTGTTTGATGATACTTAATCCTTGTAATCTGTAATGTTTAGGCCATCTGTTGGGGAGCGCATGTTCTTGGCTTGGTTTGAAGCTAACAAAAAATACCCAGAGGCAAGGCTATTGTTGTATGCTGAGTTTCCTCAAAAATTTATTTGGAAGACAAATACGAGAGAATGGGTACCGAGGAAAATTAGAGGTAATGTTGGCAGAATTTGGTATATAGCGCTAGGTTCTGGAGATTTATACTATTTGAGGATTCTTCTAAACATTGTTCGAGGCCCTACAAATCATGTAGATTTGTGAATGGAAAATTCATTGGTATTAAACAAGATGGCATAAAACAGAAGATTGTTGAAAAAGGAACACTCAGAGTTAATTGAAAAGATAAACAGTGATCAGCTTGCCATTTATAATCGTCCAACGCATAGCGTGGATTCTGGAGAAGGGGGAGTTTTCTTCGTTTATGGTTACGGAGGAACAGGAAAACATTTTTGTGGAGGACAATTTCAGCTGCTATTAGATACAGAGAAAAAATAGTTTTGAATGTTGCCACGAGTGGAATAGCTTCTCTTTTATTACCCAGTGGTCGAACTGCACACTTCAGTTCTCTATTCCAATTGTTATACGTGAGGGTTCTACATGTAATATAGTGCAGGGAAGTGACAAGGCTAAATTGATTAGTCTTTACATGCTAATAATATGAGATGAAGCCTCGATGGTAAACAAGTATTGTATAGAAGCGTTGGATAGAACAATGTATGACATAATGCAAGTGAGTAATCCGAATAATGCAACTAAACCATTTGGATGTAAAACAGTTGTGTTTAGTGGTGACTTTAGACAGGTTTTGCCAATACTCTCAAATGGTACAAGACAAGATGTTGTTCGTGCAATAATAAATTCTTCATACTTTTGGGATGTGTGCACTGTTTTAAATCTTACAAAAAACATGCGACTTGATGAAGCTAAAAATGACGAAGAAAAAGATGAGATTAAAAGTTTCAATGACTGGATAGCACGTAATGCAGATGGGACCATAGGAACAATTAAAGATGGTGAAGAAGTGATCAACATCCTGTCTGACATTATGCTCAAAGCTGGTGATGATCCTGTAGAAACCATTGTTGACGCTCTGTACCCGAATTTCGATCAAACTGCCTATGATTCTGATTACTTGAAGAACACTGTAATTCTATGTCCTACTGTGAAAAGCGTAGATGAGATAAATACCGGCATGGTCAACATGAATAACAGAGAATCTAAGACGTACTTAAGCTATGATTCTGCTTCAAAGTCTGATTCGAATGTGGACATACTTGCTGATGTACACACTCCAGAGTTTCTTAATTCCATCAAATGTTCAGGATTGCCAAATCATGAATTGACTCTAAAGATTGGTACACCCGTCATGCTTTTAAGAAACATAGACCACGGTAGAGGTCTTTGCAACGACACGCAATTGGTAGTAACCAGATTAGGAGAAAGGGTAATTCAAGCCAAAGTGTAGACGGGGATTAGTGTCAGTGAATTTGTCCTAATACTAAGACAAACACTCACTCCGTCAGATGTTAGAGTTCCGTTCAAATTCAATAAACGACGATTCCCATTAATGGTGTGTTATGCTATGACTATTAATAAGAGTCAAGGTCAGTCACTAAAGAATATTAGTATATATCTTAGAAGACCGGTGTTCAGTCATGGAGAATTATACCTCGCCATCTCCAGAGTAACCAATAGTAAAAGGTTAAAGATAATGGTTTGCGATCAATTTCATGAAGACAATCAAACATGTCAAAATGTTGTGTTTAGAGAGGTTTTCCGAAATATTTAGATTTGTCCTGTAAATTTATATTTTTAACTGAACATTGCACTGTTGTAAATATTATGCAATCCTGCATCTTTCATTAATATTGAATATTAAATGTCTTCTCGCATAAGAAATTTGTGTAAAGTTGAAAGAATTTCCAGCTGCTCATATTGAATACATTGTAATTTACTTGAGATCACGTTTTTATTTTTATTATTATTTTATTATTTTTATATGCCCAATATCTCTAGATAATTAATAAGATTATACTTTGATATTCAGTATAATATTAACGTAAATCATTCTTGCATATATAAATTTTTATTAATTTATTTATATTTATACTAAAAATAAAAACTAATCATTCATCAATATTTAAGGATATTATTTTATACCTATTAACTCCTATCAGTCTTTCAGTTAATCACTAAAGCACGACATTCAATTAAATCTCAATCTTATGACTCTCACTTTCAATTCTAATATAGCTAATGTCATCCTCTCATATTTAAAGCAAAACCATTCCAATGTATGATAACTCATTATCTAACTATGAATATTTTAGATTATTCACCAATTCATAATTATTAAAATATTGGATTCATCTAGATTTTGCATTAAAATAATTCTATGAACCACATCAATATTTCTTCAAACATATGTGCTTCTGAAATATTCTTTATTTTATTTCTTATTTAAATTATTTTTAGCCCAAAAAGTTCATAATAAACTTCAAACAAAACTAAATAGATCCTCACCACTTAATTACATAAGTAGATGTGTGTGGGGCCATGTGAGTAACGTGTGAAATGAAATTCTTATAGATGTACACCAAAAAAAAATAATCTTTTTTAAGCTGATGGAGGGAATGTTAAATGTAACATATTACCAAAGAACCTACGAACTTAATACATCATGAATATGTACAACATTACCAAACAATCTATGAATTTCAAAATATTTTAAAAATTAAACACTTAACCGTGCAACGCACGGGTTGGTTACTAGTTTTATGTTAAAGTATCATTTTCAATAATAAACATAAGTATCAATTTGATGTGCGGTTGAGCTTATCTTTGATTACATAATAATTATCAATTTTATTGTGATTAAAAATAAATTAAAATATAATAGATTTAATAATAAAATGATTGTGTGCCTTAAATGAAAACTAAAAAGACAAATTAATATGGAATGAACAAATTAAGTTGTCAAAGCCACAATAAAATCAGTATTACACTGTGCAATTATAAAGAAAACAATGTTTCTTAAAATAGATAAAATACATTTTAATAATACTCACTTTTTGTACACATTTCAATAACTTTACACATTTTTTTATTAAATTATTTTAAAATACTCACTTTTTATACATATCCCAATAACTGGACAGTTGAGATGACTTATATATGGGCTACAACAAGGACCAGAAGGAGAAATTAGAGTCGAGCCTCCATTGGGCTTAAGTATCCAAGTTTAGCCCAAAACTTATACTTAAGCCCAATAATAATAATATAGTCCACTAAAATATTATTACTGCACTGCCGTTCTAATTCCATATTATATTATGAGCTCCTTCTTATTATGAGCCCGACAATCTCCCCATGTTTAAGATATACAATGCCCATTAATTAATTAAATTACTGGCAACTCTATTAATTAATATCTCATCCGAGAGTAGTACCACTCAACCTTGTTATCATGTTGGAATAAATCCACCTGCAGGGTTTACATGATAATCCTTATGAGCTCCTCAAGAGGACATCATCAACATATTTAATAGGACACGGATTCTTTCTACAATCAACATCACACCATAGAGACTGCACTATTTTCCAACTCACCGAGTTTGTTGATTTAATATATGTAAATCTCACCCATTGATGCAAAGAAATACATACTGGGTTATTGTATAGGGATTAAGAGCACGAATATCCATAATAACTGAGATCAAGTTCTCCTATATAGTCAGTATGAGTCGAATGATTTCAAGCGGTCCTGCTCAATACACACAAAGCATACTAATGTGATTTTATAGTCAAGACAAACTAATACCAAATCACACTACAACCATCCCGATAGATTGTCCACGTCTATCTCGGTTGTGAGCATCTGTTTATACTTTATAAGGAAATCAATAATATGATCTTTCGCATGTTGTCGCACACCATATTATCTACAGTATAAAGTAAGTGGACTTTTACAATAATATATAAATAAATTATAATATGCAAAAAATTTGATCATATGATTCTCATTTCAAATAAATTGTTGTAACATTGTTCATACAAAAGCTAGACTTTTAATATACAATCCAACAATTCGATTGTTGTAAATAAACTTAAAACTGATTCGCCAACAAAAGTGACAACCACGTCTTTAATTTTCTTTCCAATGTCCAACACCTTTTTATACAAATGGATTAGAATTTTCAAATTCATACTCAATGAATGCTCATTATAATTTTGTTTATTGGGAACTATAAAGTTAATCTATTTATTAAGAATTAGTAATGCTTGAATTTGTTTTTTTTTTAATATAGAAATAATTAATACTAAAAAAGTATATGAAATATATTAAATTCAAAAATAAAATACATGCAAATAATAAAAATCATATCATTTTAAAACGTAAATAGCATTCCTCATATGATAATAATTACTTTTAAAAACTATGAAAACTTACAATTTAAAATATAAATTATTTTAATTATCATAAATATGTCATAATATGGAGAGTCACAAACATATTACGAATTACTATTAAAAAATAATTATGATGAATATAGAGAGTCATCACAAATTTATTCCTCTCATTATTATTAAATAAAATATGAACATACATACCAACTTATTATATTAATTATGTAAAGCAATAAATATTATATTAATAATGAGCTAGAAAGTTAAAATTATAGAAAAGAAAACTATGTAAGGATAAAATTGGGAAAAAAAGTTTCTCAATTCCTTCCACTTTTAATATATTAAGATTAAGATAAGATTAGAAACTATGATGATAAATATTATTATTCTTTTAATTAATTTTCAATTTAAAATTATAAATTTATAAAAAGTGATAATATTTTTTTAAAAAATAATACTCCTTCCGTCCCAAACTTAGTGTCTTACTTTCCATTTTTATACATCCAACTAATTGTCTTATTCTAAAAAAGGATTTTTTCCCCCTAAAATACCCTTGTCATATCCAATATTTTCTAAAACCCCAACCCAATTAAAATCACATTAACTTTAATTAAAACATCAAATTAAACACACACACACACACACACACACACAATTTATATTTCATCCATCCCACTAACACACACTGATTAACTCACATGCACAAACCCTAATCCCTCTATCCCTCTGTCACATCTCTCAGCCGTTCTTTCCTCTATTTCTCTCTCGTTCTTGAGTGAAAATCCTAGCAACCTCTCTCTGTATATATTGACTCTCTCTCTCTTTCTCACATCTCTTAGCCACCTCTCTCTGTATATTTGGTAGGACTGAGATGATCGCGTCGGGTAAGGGTTATACTGATGCGAATTTTCTTTGCACGCAAAATTAATCCCCAAGTATTAAGGATATCAGTTGCAGCTTAAGCAAGCGACCAAGTGAATATCGAACCCAAAGGATGGCGTATTATCAATTTAATTATTTACTAAATTAATTAAGACGAAAGGTAATAAAGTTAATAGATTTTTTTATTAAACTACTAAGCAGAATTATTAAATAACAAATAAAATAAAATATCACTTGAAGAATACGAAAGTGGATCAAGTAGGAGAATAGGTAGCTCTAGGGTAATCCAGTTTTACTACTTAACTTCCCTCTCAAGTGCAGGCCTACTCTGCCTTGTGGACTATGGACGCATCACTAAACCATGCAAATCTACTATATAGACACAAGTAAATATGCGTGTAACACGTGTGAATAACCTCGGAGCAAGAGACGTAATTTCACCCCCCTTTCTTGGTACTATCAGTATCAATTATTTCCCATGTCTGGAACCTAACCCAATATGATCTCCCTTTATAGGTACTATAAAATTATCCTTTTTATCCTGCTTACTAACCCGAATTCAATTTAATTAATAAACATTCATATATGATAGTTCTAATGAAGTTTCGGAGTCCCCTCACTTAGAATCATAACATGGAATCCTGTTCAGCGGTGAACGCGCTCAATCAATAACCAAGATGAATATTCAGACTCTATATACCAATTGAAGATGCACAAAACGACCGTGAATATGGATTAATAAAGCACAATCATATATAAAATAAATCCACAAGTAGTGTTGTACGGATGACACACGAGAGAGTTTAATTAATTCATAAAACTTTCAAAACCCTAGATCTACTAAAACAGTTCTAGCCCATGATGTTGCGAAGAACAATCATGGGTGTTGGATAGATCTTACCCATATGTCTGGAAAATACAAGATAAATTAGGAAACGAAGGAAACCCTAGATGTGGGAGTCATCGCATCCTTCTCCGTCTTGAATCCTCCTCTTGGTTCTACTCTTGATTCCACAGATGGATCTTCAAAGTGATGGATGGATGGAGGAAAGGATGTGGATGATGGTTGGGGGGGTGATCCCCCATTGTGGGGTGTTGTAGGATGGATGTGTGGCTCTCTCCTCTCCAATATGATTCAATGTCATGAATAATGATGTGATCTACATCCCCCTTTATGCTTGTAAGCTCTCCTTATAGGCCTTGGAAGGGTTCTTAATTTAGACATACGTCAAATTTGGTAAAAGAAACCCGAAATTCCCAAAAACAGAACCAACGATATTTTATTAGACCAAACCTTCTTGGTCGAAAAAGTCCCCCTTGGTCGAGCAATGGTCGAGCAAACCTTTTGTAAGAATTTGGTCATTTTGCTCGACCAAACTTCATCCGCTCGACCAAGACAATTCTGGTCGAGCGGACTCTCGTGGTCGAGCAAGCTTGCGCAGTCTCACCGTTTCGCGCATAACTTTCATATCTGACCTCCGATTTGAGTAATTCATACGCTCACACGAACCTCTCTTCCTTGGCTTTCTATATATAGAGAACTCATAGAAAATCCAATATTTGTCTATGTAACAACTTATGCAAAGTGGACAGTCGTTCTAAGCAGGAACAGCTTGCGTGACGTCACCACTTTGATCATAACTTTCTCGTTTGGAAGCTGATTGAAGTGTTCTTTATGCCAAAACGATCCTATCTTCTGTAGCTTTCTAACCATACATCACACTTTCAATTTTGATCTCCGAAAAAACACAGAAAAATTACAAAAATTGGACATTCGTTTTTCAGCATTCTTGCACAAATTGCACCTTTTCTCCAACTTTGCACTTTTGATCCTTTTTCCACCTAAAACACAATAAAATACCTCAAATACACCTTTCTCACATATATTGAATATAAGACACTTGTGCTATTATATGACAATAATTCCTATCAAAAAGGTGTTAGATTGGACACTAAAACACGCTTATTTTCACTCTCATCATATACCACACCCAGTGATTCCGACCATGAGGTCCAGGAGTCCTCGAGGGTGGAAACAACCTCCGACGTCTTGGTTTCATCTGATAGAGCCATCGACGGCGTTTATCCAGCACTGATGGTTATTGATTCCCTCGACTCAACCTTTGACATAATGGATCCACTGTTCATGTACCTGATTCGCTATATTCAACCATCGACACAGTGGATCCGACATTGATGGTACCTGGTTCACTCGATGGTGTGGTCGATGGGGTGGATCCATGCTTGATGGTTCCTGATTCCCTAGATTTCACTATCGATACAGTCGTTCCTTTCTCTCTCTTTCAATAAATCGATCCGGTGGATCCAGCCATTGCTCTGTCAAAAGAAATAAGCGATGGCTTCCAGACTTCATGTGGGAGTGGATATGTCTCTGCTTCCCGGTGTGTAGGTAGACCCTTTACTCTTTCTCGATATGACCCTGTGAGGTCTTGCATGCAATGGGCCAATTGTTTGGCTTTGTTGAGATTGATTCGTGGCCCTGTGAGGCATGGTTTGTGATAGCCCTATAAGGCTTTATTTGTGGCTTCTGGTTTTGTTGAGCTAGATTCGTTGCCTTGTGAGGCTTTGTTTGTGATAGCCCTGTGGGATTGTATTTGGGGATTCTGGTTTTTGTTGAGCTTGATTATGTGGCTTTCAGGTTTCTGTTGAGCTTGATTATGTGGATTATGTGGCTTATAGGACTCATTTGAGCTTGATATTGTGGTTGTTGTGCATATTTGGTCTCTGTTGAGCTTGAGTTATAGCCCAGTGATGAATTTTTTTCGAGGGCATGTGAATCTGTTGGCTGCTTATTGGTGTATTGACTCCTATCTTGATTCATATCTTAGTCACCAATAGGTTTTTAAACCTGTTTAGGAGACTTTGAACATGCTGTATAGTGAACTTGAAGTCGCCAGCATATATAAGTCACCAACAGGGTTTTTAAACCTTTTTAGGAGAATTTGAACATGTTGTATAATGAACTTAGAGTCACCAGCATATTTAAGTCATCAACAAGTTTTTAAACCTGTTTAGAAGACTTTGAACATGTTGTATACTGAACTTAAGAGTCACCACAAGGTTTAAAGGCCTTGTTAGGAGATTCAATTACCTTGTGATGATATTTTTCTGAGGTTAATGCAAGAAATAGAAATTTCATTATGCAACATGTATGTTTACAACTTAAACAACTTCAAAATAACAAAAGATATCCAGATAACTATTGTTTAAGCTTTAAACATAAAAAAGCTTTATCCAAATCTCAATATCCCATGCTATTCATAAGTTCTGATATGTCATATACTGGCTTATTGACATGGCTTTCCTCGATCAATTTATTGATGCATCCCCCTCACTAAATCTTTCTCAATCTCTAGTGATATAAGCAGTGCACCCTCTTTGATTAACCTTGCTTTTCCAATGAAAGGCAGTTTGTAGTTAATTCCTTCATCTACTTTTATAATCTCAATGAGGCACGCTTGCAAACTTAGAAACACATTGTTCAATGTTAGAGCTGTCTTATCTTCATAAGCCTTCATAACATTTTTCACCATTTCTTCAATGATGAGAGTGGAAATAAGCGTGTTTTAATATCCAATTTAACACCTTTCTGATTGATATTGTAGTCTTATATGAGCACAAGTGTCTTATATTCGATATATGTGAGAATTATGTGCACTTGAGGTGTTTTGTTGTGTTTTAGGTGGAAAAAGGATGAAAAGTGCAAAGTTAGAGAAAAGGTGCAATTTGTACAAGAATGCTGATAAACGCACGTCCAACTTATGTAATTATTCTGTATTGATGTGGAGCTCTGAATTGGATTTGTGATATATGGTTGGAAAGTTACAGAAGAGAGCGTCGTTTTGGTGTAAAGAACATCCCAATCAGATTCCGAACGAGAAAGTTATGAGAAAAGTGGTGACATCGCGCAAGCTATGCCGAACAGAACTGATGTGCTACATTCCATGGCTTGTTACAGTTTCAATTCTTGGATTTTTAGTGATATCTTTATATTCAGAGAAATCCAAGAAAAAGAGGATCATGTGAGCGCAAAAATCACTCAAATTGGAGGTCGGACGAGGAAGTTATGCTTAGAATCGTGAAGTCGCGCAGCTGTTGGCGAGAATTTTCGAGAATTTCCGAAAACTACCTTATTTATCCAGATCTCTTTTACCAAATTTAACGCATGTCTCTTACCAAATTTGACATATGCCTAAATTTGGGTCCTTTCCAAGTCCTACAAGGAGAGCTCAAGAGTATAAAAAGGAGGTCTATACAGCCCCAAAAAAGAGGAGGAACACAACACAACAACAAGAGAGGAGAAGAGAGGCCACAACATACAACACCCCACAAGGGGGGATCACCCCCCAACCATCATTCTTTCCTCCATCCATCCATCATTTTGAAGATTCGTTTGTGGAATCAAGAGGAGAACCAAGAGGAGGATTCAAGAGCGAAAAGGATGGGATAATGCCACATCTAGGGTTTATTCGTTTCCTAATTTATCTTGAATTTTCCGGACATCCGGGTAAGATCTATCCAATACCCATGTGTGTTTCCTACAACACCATGGGCTAGAGCCTTTTTGGTAGAACTAGGGTTGTGAAGGTTTTATCTAGTTAATTGAACTTCCATGTGTATACTCCGTACAACACTACATGTAGTTTATTTTATATAAGATTGTGCCTTTTTAATCCATACTCATAGTCGTTTTGTGCATCAATAATCGTTGTGTAGAGTCTGAATACATAACATGGTTATTGGTTGAGTGCGTTCACTGTTGAGCAGAGTTTTAAGTTATAATTCTAAGTGAAGGGATTCCGAAGTCTTATTAGAACTATCTTATATGAATACTTATTAATTGAATTGAATTAGGGTTAATAAGTAGGATAAAGAGGATAATTTTATAGTACCTATAAAGGGAGATCATATCGGGTTAGAGTACCAATCCTAGGGGGAAATAATTGATACTGATTGTACCTAGAAAGGGAGGGTGAAATTATATCTCTTGCTCCGAGGTTATTCACACGTGTTACACGCATGTTTACTTGTGTCTATAGAGTAGATATGCATGGTTTAGTGATACGTCCATATTCCACAAGGCAGAGTCGGACATTGACACATGGAAGGGAAGTTAATGAGTAAAACTGGATTATCCTAGAGCTACCTATTCTCCTACTTGATCCACTTTCGTATTCTTCAAGTGATATTCATTTTATTTGTTATTTTAATTACTTGTTTATTAGTTTAATCATCCTAAACCTCAAACTTAATTACCAACTTGTCTTAATTAATTTAGATAATAATTAAATTGATAATACGCCATCCTTTGGGTTCGATATTCACTTGGTCGCTTGCTTAAGCTGCAATTGATATCCTTAATACTTGGGGATTAATTTTGCGTGTAAAGAAAAAGCGCATCAAGTTCTTGGCGCCGTTGCCAGGGACGGCTGTTATTATTGATTTTATTATTTCTAGTTGATTAAGATTTTTTTTCCTTTTTCTTTTATTTGTGATTATTTATTTCTATCTAACCTTGAATTTTTCCGAGTTACTTGTGCGCTTGTAAAAGGTGAGGAAACAAAAGAAGGAATAACACATTGATCTAAACATGGCCGGAGCAAGGCAGAATCCGGATAATATTATCATACGTGAAATTTTCACGAACTTTGGGAATGTCAACATGGGGTTGATAGGAGCAAGGGGGGAAGATGATGATTTTGAGATAAATCCCGCTCTTATTAACATGGTAGAGAAGAATCCCTTTTCTGGAGGTTGTTTTGAAGATCCATATCAGCATCTCCGAAGATTTCTTGGTTATGCAAACACTCAGAAGGGAGCTGGAGCTAATGATAATGCTAGACGGATCGCCTTATTCAAGTTCTCTTTGATTGATAAGGCGGAAGCTTGGTATGAGACTCTTGATGCCACAGATTGCACTACATGGGACCAACTGCAGCAGAAGTTCTTGGAGAGATACATGCCACCCTCAAGGATCTTAAGAATGAAGCAAGAGATCACTCGATTTGTTATGAATCAGGGTGAGAAATTTTATGAGGCGTGGGACAGGTTCAAAGACATGCTCAGGAGGTGCCCACAACATGGAATGTCTAAGGCTGAATGCATAAGTATCTTCTACTATGGATTGGATTGTGAGTCGCGTGTTTTTATTGATGCATCATCAGGAGGAGTGCTGTTATCAAAGACAGCACTTGAAGCGGAAAAGTTGTTTGAAGACATCTCTATGAATTTACGTGACTGGCCAGTAGAGAGAGATAGAGGATCATATGTACTTGGCAAGGTGGCACAGGTTGAATATCAAGTGAAGCCGAATAGGGATGATGAGATCGTCTCTAGTCTAGCGAACATCAACAAGCTATTAGAATCCCAGCAAAGGCAGATCACAGAGTTGACACAAAGGAGGCCTAGTAGGCAGCAGTAAGAAGTGAAGAGTGTTGAAGATACCTTCCATCGATACATGGCTGAGAATGATGCAAGGATTGATCATCTTGAGGATACCATGAATGTTGATCGTGCAGATTTGTCTAAGCAGTTGAAGGACCTTACCTTGATGATGGGGCAGATGACCACGAATGTGAATCAATTGACACAAACATTGGAGAATAATGCCATCACATTGAGGTCTGGAACACAGTACGAAGGACCGATGAGGCCGAAATAAAAAACGGACATATCAAGGCAGCGATTCGACCAACCAGCCTCTGGTTCGACCTGGCATACAGGTCGAACCATGGTCAAACCATACCATGCGGAGCACTCTATTTTTCCAGATTATCGGTTCGACCAAAGCAAGGGTGGTTCGACCTGTTCTGAAGGTTGAACCCATGTCGAACCTCAATGTCCGGAGCATCCTATTTTGTCGCAACAACGGTTCGACCACGATGGACATGGTTCGACCAAACCATCTGGTCAAACCTTGATCGAACTGGAAGGCAGAAATAGTACAGTAAGCCGGTTTGACCTGAGGGAAGCAGTTCGATCTGTCCTGAAGGTCGAACCCAGGTCGAACCACGACTTCAAAGTGAGAACAGTCTTCCAGATGATCGGTTCGACCACTACGTGCCTGGTTCGACCTCTCCAATAGGTCAAACCCTAGTCGAACCGATCCAAAACATGCCTATTGTTGCGCCGAATGCTCCTTATGATGTTGATGTTACTCTAGTACCATTACATGAGCAGAATACTGAGCTTACAATGGATAAGAAGTGGGAAAGAGCAAAGAAGTTGAGAGCGGAGAAGCTTAGACTGCAGATGGATAATGAAGATGTGGTTTTCTCTCTTGATCATGCAATGAAGATGCCCATGGAGACTCAATCGTGCAAGAGCATTAATATGGTTTCTAACTTATTTAATCTTGATTTTTCTAAGACAGGTGATTCTGAATTTAAGTGGAAAGTTGACAAGGAGGAGTCTAGACAGCCATGGGAGGAAGGAAATTTCAATGATCATATTTTTGTGACCAAGAAAGGTGAGGTGTTGAGTGTAAACGAGAAGAGGGAAAAAAGTATTTGAAGGTGAGGATGCGAGAAGACCGTCCTCTACCGTCTTGACTCTACGACGTTAAACATGAGCGTCTGTTGGGGGCTTGCCCTTCTGTTTTATTACTTTATTTCTTTCGTGTGAGTAAGAAATTTTTATATTTAAGGTGCTTATTATTCGGCAATTACATCTTTGCAAACTTAGTTTCAACTTACGTTTTTACTAAGTTTGGGGGGGTGTGATGTACTTACCTCATTGAAGCACCAAGAATATAATATTTTCTTTGTAATGTTTGCTAGGGGAGTTGTTTTTTTGCGGTATATTGAAACTTTAATTGGTTTTGATGTGTCGATTTTTTGCAATTTGCTTAGTGTTCAGTGGTGTTTCTAGTGTGTGGAGTCGATTACATAGTCAATTGAGTCTTTCGTATAGTTCTCCTATTTTATTATTGATGAATCCTATGATGATGAGTATGCTTGAGCTTTGATGATAGAAAAGGGTAACTAGGTGGCAAGACGAGTTCTACATTGAGGTTTCGACTCGAGGAGCTCGTGCATTCATTGAAGGAGAAATCAGGTGCCCTCGTTTCCTTTTTCTAACTTTTATATGTGCTTTTAATTCATAGGAGTGGAAGAATTGTGTTTATGGTGGTGATCCATGTGAGCTTATATTGTTAAATCATCTTTGAAATTAATATGCTCTTGAAATTGATGAAGGAAGTGTACTTGAGTTATATTGTGATATGACCTACCATGAAAATGCTCTGTTACTTGTTAAAAACTCATGTGAATTTTGAGCCTTGTTGATCATGTACATAATCACATGATATTTCTTTTCTGGTGAGTATCGTTCTTGTGTATGTATTCTGGAACTTGCCTCTTGTCTTACTTGAAACTACATGTGTGTTAGATGATGGGAGATGATTTTAGGCCATCCTTGAATTTATGAGTCACTTAGCCAAATAATTCCCTACCAAATAATTATATATCCGTAGTTAGCCCCGTTGAGCCTAAAAGCCTTATTTCTTTGGCAACCTACGAAGATAGCCAGTTTGATATCCTATTTGAGCCTTAAATTCCTATATTTAGTGGAGAATTAAATGCTGTCAAAGTGTGTTAATGGTGCTTGATAACAATTTGGGAAGGAATGAAATTGGTGTTGAAGTTAATAGTGATGGATTATGATAATGCATCTAAGGAGAAGCATGGAGTAGTGCTTAAATCTAGTACTCCATGGAATTAAAAACCCTAGGGTAGTGCTTAAATCTAGTACCCTATGGAGGATGCGTGAGGTAGTGCCCGAAACTGGTACCTCGAGAGAAAAAGGATGTGCTTGAGACGAGAAGAAGTATGTTGAGCTTGAAGGAAAGGAGAGAAAAGAAAATTAGAAGAGCATGAAGCTGGATAGCCTTGAAGTGTAAGAATCTGCAGTACAAAAGATCTCTGGTTTTAATTCTCTACTAATTGAGTCACTTTATCCATATGTTTCCTACCCTTATCAAAGAGCCAACATTACATCCAAAAGAAAAGTCCTTTTTGATCCCATTGTCGAATCATAATTTTAGTGGTAGAAAGTTTGAGACATTTGGCAAGCTTATGGTTACGCATGCACTTGAATTGAATTTGAGCGTAAATACTTTAACCCATAAGTATACATATTTTATACTTGAGTGAGAGATCATATATATACTTCCCGTGAGAACATGTTGATGGAGCATTTGAATTGGTGGTGATTGTCTTAACTTGTATGCTATGAATTGATTATTACATATAATGAGAGTTGCATGACCTAAGTTGAGGACAATTGTATTTTGAATGGGTATTGGTCATAGTCCTTGTTTCCCCACTAATTTTCATACTCTCTTTCTCTTTATCTTTATTTTGTTGCCTCGGGACGAGCAACGGGTAAGTTTGGGGGATTGATGAGAGTGAAAATAAACGTGTTTTAATATCCAATTTAACACCTTTTTGATTGATATTGTAGTCTTATATGAGCACAAGTGTCTTATATTCGATATATGTGAGAATTATGTGCACTTGAGGTGTTTTGTTGTGTTTTAGGTGGAAAAAGGATGAAAAGTGCAAAGTTAGAGAAAAGGTGCAATTTGTGCAAGAATGCTGATAAACGAATGTCCAACTTGTGTAATTATTATGTATTGATGTGGAGCTCTGAATTAGATTTGTGATATATGGTTGGAAAGCTACAGAAGAGAGCGTCGTTTTGGTGTAAAGAACATCCCAATCAGATTCCGAACGAGAAAGTTATGAGCAAAGTAGTGACGTCGCACGAGCTGTTCCGAACAGAATTGATGTGCTACTTTCCATGGCTTGTTACAGATTCAATTCTTAGAGTTTTGGTGATATCTTTATATTCAGAGAAATACAAGGAAAAGAGGATCATGTGAGTGCAAAAATCACTTAAATTGGAGATCGGACGAGGAAGTTATGCTTAGAATCGTGAAGTCGCGCAGCTGTTGGCGAGAATTTCCGAGAATTTCCGAAAACTACCTTATTTATCCAGATCTCTTTTACCAAATTTAACGCATGTCTCTTACCAAATTTGACATATGCCTAAATTTGGGTCCTTTCTAAGTCCTACAAGGAGAGCTCACAAGTATAAAAAGGAGGTCTATATAGCCCCAAAAAATAGGAGGAACACAACACAACAACAAGAGAGGAGAAGAGAGGCCACAACATACAACACCCCACAAGGGGGGATCACCCCCCAACCATCATTCTTTCCTCCATCCATCCATCACTTTGAAGATTCGTTTGTGGAATCAAGAGGAGAACCAAGAGGAGGATTCAAGAGCGAAAAGGATGCGATGATGCCACATCTAGGGTTTATTCGTTTCCTAATTTATCTTGTATTTTCCGGACATCCGGGTAAGATCTATCCAACACCCATGTGTGTTTCCTACAACACCATGGGCTAGAGCCTTTTTGGTAGAACTAGGGTTGTGAAGGTTTTATCTAGTTAATTGAACTTCCATGTGTATACTCCGTACAACACTACATGTGGTTTATTTTATATAAGATTGTGCCTTTTTAATCCATACTCATAGTCGTTTTGTGCATCAATAATCGTTGTGTAGAGTCTGAATACATAACATGGTTATTGGTTGAGTGCGTTCACTGTTGAGCAGGGTTTTAAGTTATAATTCTAAGTAAAGGGATTCCGAAGTCTTATTAGAACTATCTTATATGAATACTTATTAATTGAATTGAATTAGGGTTAATAAGTAGGATAAAGAGGATAATTTTATAGTACCTATAAAGGGAGATCATATCGGGTTAGAGTACCAATCCTAGGGGAAATAATTGATACTGATAGTACCTAGAAAGGGGGGTGAAATTATATCTCTTGCTCCGAGGTTATTCACACGTGTTACACACATGTTTACTTGTGTCTATAGAGTAGATATGCATGGTTTAGTGATGCGTCCATATTCCACAAGGTAGAGTCGGACATTGACACATGGAAGGGAAGTTAATGAGTAAAACTGGATTATCCTAGAGCTACCTATTCTCCTACTTGATCCACTTTCGTATTCTTCAAGTGATATTCATTTTATTTGTTATTTTAATTATTTGTTTATTAGTTTAATCATCCTAAACCTCAAACTTAATTACCAACTTGTCTTAATTAATTTAGATAATAATTAAATTGATAATACGCCGTCCTTTGGGTTCGATATTCACTTGGTCGCTTGCTTAAGCTGCAATTGATATCCTTAATACTTGGGGATTAATTTTGCATGCAAAGAAAACGCGCATCATTCAACATTATAGCTTGCTGTCTTAAACTGTAGGGATTGAATGGCCCTGAAAATCCCAAGTCATTAATATTAGTGTCCGGTGAGCATGGGGGTTGACAAACAAGTCTGATGTTAAACCCATCAGATCTTGCAGCCCTTCCAATCTCCAAGTTACTATCTTTTATGTGGGGCTTTGCATTATCCTGTTCTATCCAAATCTCCCTGCCTAAACATTGTGGCCATTTTGACTTGATTGTTGGTATAATCTGTGAATTAAACAAATATTGCATGTAACAGTTGCCTTTTTGATAAAATAAAAGTAAGGTGACTAAATACATGCAATATATAGGATGATAATCTTATTTTTAAGGTCTGAGTATTACTTGATTCACTATGCAATCTTTGATCACATCTTTGTTGACTATGTCAATAGGCTTGGTTACCAAAGTTCCTCTTACTCTATTCTTTGAGTTTCTCTTTGCTAGCTCTATCATTGTGAATGGGAAAGTTCAAATTTTCCCATCAAATATAACATGTCCTTCACTATCAAACAATGGCCTTGACACTGCACACATAAACATGATTTTCTGGATGAAAATTTTGAACTTACAGGTTCTATGTGGATCTTCCTCACCAGGAACCATGTAATACCTCTCACAAGCTTTAGTAAGAAAGAACCATTTCTCATCTATTTGCACTACATTATGCATTTTCTTGAAGTTAAGCTTTTGAGCATACCTGTCATAGCAGATGGCATCTAAACAGTAATTTAGTCTTTGAAGCTTGTTCTCCAGAGTTTGCTCAGGCTTGATTGCATTTGTGTGTGCCCTAAGAGCACCCCTTTTAACCCATTTGCCCACTGTTGATTTGCTCACACTTAAAACTGTGGATAGATCTCTGATTATTGATCTACTTTGAAATGTAATACTCTTCACTGCATTAGCATCAAAGTGGACCCTTTTTGAAATTGATACACCTGCCCTCTTGGATCCAAGGTGTATTGGTTTCCCTTTCTCTATTTGTTGCTTTGCAATAGCCCAAATATGACCTATGGTCCTTGTAAAAACAGAGAATGTTTCAGCTACTTCTTTTGCTTTTCCATGATCAATCTTGCCATCAATGGTGTGCCTTATCAAAAACTGTGCTATTAAGTTTTTTTCTATGAAAAGGTGAGAACTAGTGGTAGTTGTCGTTAATAGCTGTGTATTAATGACCATTAAACTCCTTGATACTTGTAGTATTTATCTTTGATGAAATGAGGGGAAACTAAAAGGAAGTTGGGCAGTTGGAGGGAAAAGTGATGGCAGTCCTGCTGAAAAACTGATTTGTACCAACTTTTGGACACTTTGGAAGGAATTCTATTAATGTGACACAATTTTTTGGAGGGAAGCACCAAGGATAATACTCGAAATGTGAGGTGTAATGTGTATTTTTGGATAACTACTCCATCCAACTCCATTGTGTAATAGTGTAGGTATTGCGTAATAGTGTAGGCATTTGTTTTTTATTATTGTAAGGTTAAAATATTGATTCACATTTCATATTTGTAACTTTTAAGAATCATATGTACTACCCAACAGTGGACATATTATTATGAATAAAAAAATTCTAATTTTTTTATTTATTTATTTGGTAATTTTTTTAATTAACACTAATGATGTAGTTAATCAAAAAAATGTCCAACTGGTTTGGACATTTTTACCCTCAAACAATAGAGTTGAAAAGTAAAAAAAAAAGTAACATTTCTTAAACTCCGTATTTACAATAACTCAGACACTGAGTCTGGGACGGAGGGAGTATAATAATTTTGTTAAAAGTGATACCCGATTAAAGAAAAGAAATAATTATCTACTTGAATTATTCCGTAAATAATTCATAGAACGGATGTAATAGTCAGTAATTTTATAATCGGATCAGATCGGCCGATTCAACCATTTTATCAGTTGAACCGGGATGAACCGGGAAGAACCGATCAAAACTGGATAACCGACAAAACTGACGAAACGGAAAAACTGCCGGTTAACTTTAAAATCCAAAGAATTCATTTTCCATCCTTCTTCATTCAATTGAAATATGATTAAAATTTCAATACATTACCTGATACACATTCTTTATGCTTACATTCTGAAAAATACAGATCCTATTGCACTCTTCTATTACTCTTATAAATTACTGCAATACTTCATACTCATACCTAATTAAGAAACCACAAATCATCTACATATGAATAAAAGAAATTTCTGTAAAGGTAGGGAGAGACCATCGCATTTCAAAAGGCAAGAGTGGTAGAATGCTGTAATCTTCATTTTCAGAGGCGAGGGATATTGGAAAAGAGGGAAGTTGCTGCGCAAGAGAAAGAAAGGGTGCGGCGGATCTCTAAAAAAGAAAAAGCTAACCCTAAAATCTATTGCCTTCTAACATTAGTATATTATTATATATACACTGCTATTAATATTTATTTATTATTACTCCCATTAACTGTGATATTTTTTTTCTTCTTTATATTAGAACATTCTTTTATATTTATTTTTTTTATTTTCTAATGATATTAAATGCTTATTATGATCGAATCATCTTTAAATCTAATTATAATTTATGAAATAATTTTATTGATTAATATATTTTAATAATGATTAATGTAATTTTCATCAAAAAATTAATGTAATGATATAAAAAAATATTAATTTAATTTTTCCGGTTGAACCGGCGGTCCGACCGATTGAACCTCGAACCGGTGGCTCCACCGGTTCGTCTACCGATCCGGTTATAAAAATACTGATAATATTTTTAATAAAGAGTGACATTTAAATAAGAAGAGGTAATTCGGAGCATGATAAAAAAAGTGATAACATTATTAATAAAATGTGATATCTAATCAAGAAAATGTGATATTCGCTCATTTTTGAACTATTTATTGAACAATATGTAGGATAGATAAAAAGTGATATTATTTTTAATAAAAATTTATATGATAAAAGAAAGTGACAATCATTCAATCATACTCTTTTATAAATAATTTATAAAGTGATAGAACTTTAAATAAAAAGTGATATTCAACCTAGAAAGTGATAATTAAGCAACGGAAACAAGAATAATTAATGGTAAGAATAAAAAATTATAATTTTTTTAACTAAAAGTGATAATTGACCAATAAAAAGTGTTAACTATATAATCGAATTATATTATGAGTAATTCGTAAACAAATAAAAAGTTACAACATTTTAAATAAAAATAATATTATGAATAAGTGATATAAAAAAATAAAAATAAAAAACATGTTACTTTTATTAATTAAAAATAATTAGTACTAAATAATCTATTTAGAAATTCAAAAACTAAACTAAAATAAAAATAAAAATAAAAAATAAATAAGCTAAGATAACTGCTTAATAACGATGACCATAGATTTGGCATATGGAGGCGCGCTGCCTTATTATTCTCTTTAAATGGATAATAATAATCGTCTCACGGAATGAGATTCGTGATACGATCTCACTAAAGAATGCCCTTAAATAAATAAATATATGTATAATATTAATATATAGTTAATTTTTGAATGAGTATTGAATGAGACTGTCTTACGGATCTCTTTATGTAAGACAGATCATCCATCAATTAGTATATACAAGCATCGAAAGCAACCTGGATTTCTTCCTAGTTTGGTCACTCCCATCACTGGAATTGACAGAATCATCAACAGCAGTAGTATTCAAACTCTCCAAAGGAGGAGGATCCAGCAGACCCGAATCCGACCCATATTTATCCGCATAAATGGCCCTACCCATATCACAAAGCTCTTCCAACAACTGCTGGACAGGTTTCAAGAATCTGGATCCTTTCAAGACAGAAGCACAGCCAGTGAAAGGCCCTAATGGCACTGAACTTTTAGACAATTCAATTGGGGTTGAATTTCAACCACCATTATTACAACCAACAACATACCCTCATCCAGTACTACTCACCTTGTTGTTATTATTATTATTACCAGGAACAGCAAGACCAAAAACTGAGGAATCATGATATCTCTGCAGGTTGAGCTCCAAAGGGAGAGAGGACAAAGACAAGGACAGGCTTTGACCAGTGTTGGAATTGGGGCCTTCATTTTGATGACACAAAAAAATTATACAAGTTGGACGTGCGTTTTTCAACATTCTTGCACAAGTTATACCTTTTCTCCAACTTTGCACTTTTGATCCTTTTTCCACATAAAACACAATAAAACACCTCAAATGCACCTTTTTTTTTCTTATATATATTTAATATAATACATTTTTGCTAATATATAACATCAATTTCTATCAAAAAGGTATTAAATTGGACAGTAAAACACACTTATTTTCACCCTCATCAATTTCCCAAACTTACCCGTTGCTCGTCCCGAGGCAACAAAATAAAAAAAAGAGAGAGATAGTAAGAAATTAGTGGGGAATCAAGGACTATAACAAATACCCCATTCAAAATACAATTGTCCTCAACTTAGATCATGCAAATCTCATTATATGTAATAATCAATCCATAGCATACAAGATAAGACAATCACCACCAATTCAAACGCTCCATTAACATGTTCTCACGGGAAGTATATTTCACTCGTACTCAAGTGTAAAAGATGTACACTTATGGGTTAAGATGTTTACCACCATCGATGATAGTATCAGTTTTGATTATGACTGCAGCGATGTCGTAACATCTGTCACAACAGCAGACATGTATTTTCATAAAAATTTTAATCGTGTGAACTGTTTTAACTCATCTGCTATTTATGAGACAGAAGATGCATTTGAGGTGAATGATTAAGCCCTGCAAGTTATCAATGAACTCAAAGTTCTACATGATGAACTTCTTGGGAAGTGGAAGGATCAATGCAAAATTATTGATTCGATTTCGAAGGAAAATGATGAACTTAAAGTGGTGACCACTTTTTTGGAAGTTTCTCTCACTAAGAAGGACATGAAATTGAACACTGTGAAAAAAAAGCTTGAAGAAGCTACTCAAACCTTTGACAGATTGAATAAAGGTAAGTATACTTTAACTAAAGCGTTGTCTTTTTGGCAAACTAGTAAGGCAGGTTTAGGTTTCAGTCCTAAAAAAGTATCTCCTAACTTATATGTTGATGGTAGTAAACCTGTGAATTTTGTCAAACCTGAAATGTTGACTGATGTTCAAAAGAAAAATTCTTCTTCAAAAAGAAAAAGAGTTAGAAAAAGTCATTACGTCTGTCATTACTGCTTTGTTAGAGGTCATATCAGTCCTTTTTGCAATAAATTGAAAAAAGATATGCACACTAATAAAATGTCATCTCCAGTGTCTTCACATTCTGCTCAACACCCTAAGACTAAACTCAAATGGATACGTAAATCTGATTTAACATGCAATGTCGTTTATACTCTTTAAGTAGTAGTATTGTAGGATCTTGGTACTTCGATAGCGGGTGTTCTCGCGACATAACAGGTACAAAAGAGAATATGATTGATTTCGAAAAAATTGATGGAGGTAAGGTTACCTATGGAGGGGGAGCAAAAGGTAAAATGACTGGAAAAGGTATTTTGAATCTTGAAGGTTTTCCAAAATTGCATAATGTGTTTCTAGTTGAAGGATTATGTGCAAATTTGATTAGTATCAGTCAACTATGTGATGATAATTTGCGTGTCCAGTTTAATAAAGATTCATGTGAAATTTTTGATGATTCCAATTCATGTGTCATGACAAGTAAGAGATCTATCGATAACTGTTATTTGATTGAAACCAAATTTGTTGAACATAATGTGCGTGTTGATGACAATGTCTTATGGTATCAAAAACTTAGACATGTTAATTTTAAAAATCTTTTGAAACTTACATATTTTGACATTTTTCGTGGTCTACCTTCTTTGAGTCAAAATGACAGTGTGGTGAGTGGTACATGTCAAAAGGGAGATGTAGATGATAGAAAGAGTATGATTGGTGGATGTGTCTTTTTTGAAAATAATTTGGTGTCTTGGCATAGTAGAAAGCAGAATTGCGTCTCTTTGTCTACTGCAGAAGTTGAATACGTAGCTACTGAAAGCTATTGTACTCAATTCCTTTGGCTAAAACAAATGATTGTAGACTATGGGTATACATCTGACACTTTTACTACTTTATGTAAAAATATAAGTGCGATAGATATCTCAAAAAATCCAGTACAACATAGTCGTACAAAGCACATAAGTATTAGACACCACTTTATTCTGGATTTAGTTGAGAAAAATATAATTAAGTTAGATTACATTAACACTGAGCACCACCTTGCAGATATTTTTACTAAGGCGTTAGATTTACAGAGGTTTTCAAATCTTCAAAAATATTTTGGCCTTTGTAAAATTTGAGTCGTTTTTTTTCAATCCCGAGATTTTTTTTCTTTCCTACATTTTTTTAAATTTTATTTCTTTGGTCCTTATCTGTTGATAACCTTGATATAATTATTTTTTAAATTTATGATTTCTTATGTTGACTACCCAACCCTAAAAGAATCCGATGTGAAAAATAATTAGCAATAAAACACCAAGTCGAAAAGGTGGTTCCTAATTAATGAAAATAATAAGGGAAAGAATTGGTGTATAATCTTGTCACTGAGTAACCAGGTGCACGACAGTGGCTACGACGGTGCTTTCTTTTCAAAAGGTGATAAATTGGATATTTTAATTTTTCCAAAAAAATCGGATATAATAAAATTTGGGTGTCATCGTTGAAATTTAAAAATTTTAAGATAATTTAGTCATGGTTTATATATATTTATTTATTCTGTGATTTAGTTTTTCTTCTCTTCCTTTTAAAAAAATCAACGTGTTTAACAATTAAGTGTTTTGATACATATCCTTATTTTTAGGATATTGTTGATATTGTTGAGATATTTTTTTTGTATTTATCCACTTGAATTATCATGTTTAAACAGATAGAGATGTCTTTCCTCTTTTCTTCACTTTTCCATCCGCCGTTCCAAACCCTTTCTTTTCTCCATTCCGTTCCTCTATTATAAACAGCGATCAGCTCTATTGCTCAGTCTGCCATTTTATCTTTCTAGTTTGAAATGTTCTAACATCTCATGATATTCATCTCTCTGATCATCTCAATATTTTTATCTATCTGATTTAGAATGTCCCGACATCTCAAAGCTTTCATCCATTGAGTAGTTTGAGATTTTATAATCTTTGCTGAAAATGGATCATTTGTACCATATTACTCTTCCTCAGACATGTTTTATTTCTTCGCCAACACATTCTAAGAAGTTTGTTACCTAAGAACCATGGGGGAGAAATATGATAATCATAATTGTGTTGATAATCATGATGGTGTTGTTTATGTCTGATCCGAGTAAAATGGAGATAGTATAATCATGATTTTGTTGATAATCATGATAGTGTTGTTTATGCCTAATCCGAGTAAAATAGAGATCGTATGACTAGTGAAAGTGGTTTTAGTGATAGTGATGATGATTCTGATGGTGTTGAGCAGTGAAGTTGGTCTGATGTTGAAACTAATGTTGTGGAAATGTGGTTTTGATGTTAAAGATTAATGCTGAGAACATGTTTGATGTTCATTAAAGTCTGGAGTTGGTTTTGCCGTTTATTTTTTTTATTCATTTGCTGCTAGCTACCTTGTTTTGGATTTCTCCTCGGTTAAACTCTTGATGATGGTTTAATATTTTAGCAGTATATTTGAGTTGAGTATTTTAATTATGGGGAAGAATATTTTATTATGGGGGAGAATGTGTTTTGTCTTTTGGAAAGTTTATCTTCGTGTATTTTAATTCTTTTTTAGGAAATACAAAATGGGGGAGATTGTTGGAAATTGATTTATTCAAATTTCCTAATTTTAATTATTTTGCTTTTTCCTAATCTTTAGTTAATTTATTTATTTAATTAACGCGTTTTATTTTTGTTGGATTGAGTTAGTTCCTATTTATTAAGAAAGAAAAAGTCTTTTGTTTATTTCTTTTGCAGGAGAGAAGAATTTGGAATACAAGTGTTGAGAACGTGCAAGACTTAAGATAGAAGCTGCCTCTTGGTCAATAAGGAAGGAATGAAGAACGTGGATTACAGAGTCATGGGAGATGGACTTAATCTCCAAGGAATGCAGAACGTGGGATGATTTACTTGGAGAGAAAAGATTTTTACTCCTATAAAAGGATCATTATTTTCTCACTTTAGATAGGAATAAACAAGTGTTGAAATAGGAACTTAATGATCTTGTGGAAATACTAAACATCAGTTATAATATTTTACAGTTCAAAGCAAGTTGTGTTGTAGCATGGCTGTTTTTTTCTGGTTCTGTTTAGAAAGTAGTCATTGTCTGATTAAAGGAGAGGTTCTCTTTTGTCATTGGTAAAAGAAGAACAGAATCTACTATGATTAAGGTGCCAGCACCTTATCATTAATTGCTTATAATATTATTATAATCTTAACCTTCTTTACATCGTATCACCTTCCCCTCTCACTGAAATTTTATCTACTTTATGATGCTTATATACACCCCTCTCCCATGCATACGACCCATCAACTCTTCTGCATGAGATCTCTCTCTCTCTCTCATGTCTTTTTTCTATCTCTTCACCTTCATTTTGAGTGGGGATCAGGTAATCTGCATCCTGAGGTATAGATGATCGTCGAAGAGTGCATCTTCTAGACCTCTGGCTGCAGATTACCCCGTCCTCACATCCATTAGAATCATGAAAGTTGTCTTCTGAAGTAAAATAGTCATTTTCCTATACTGTTTACATTGTACGCAAGTTTAGTAGAGGAAGATTTGTACTTCTGTTAGAAGTGTTTTTCTAAAGATGTACTCTGCATCATGATCTAAGATTTAGCTATTATTACATCTCTAGTGAACAAGGTGGACAATCTCAAAACTTCAGAAATAAAGAAGTATACATCCATTATTTTGAAAACACTCACTAGTCAACCATTGTATTGTTTTAACAGACTCTCTTGAATGTCTTTGTTTTAACAGACATCAAACTCATATATGTAGAACAGAAAATAATTTTTGGTACACTAATTATGCAGGTTTTTTTGCAACTCCTATGGCTTCTTCCTTACTCTTATACACATCTCTGCCATCTTTGAACAGAAGAAAAACCATCATCTCCACGCAGAAAAATATGAAGCTTCCACTGACATGTGTGATGCAAGATCTAAAGTCCTTGCCGACCACACAGTGCCCTGTTGGACCATAAGATTCGTCGAAACTCTGCTCAACCAAAGACAAACTGTGATAGTATGATCTTTCCATGCAAATAAGCTAGTTTTGGTAATGGGATTTTGATGAATGATGAAGCAACCTAATGAAAATCTTATAAAATGAATCAAAAATTGTGATGGAGTACAACAGATGGAACTGATTTAAGGCAACCATATCATACAAACTGAAGGATATAAAAGCAGTTTATACTATAGTATGCAAATCTACAGTGTCTACATGATTAGTTAAGAGTTTAAACAGTTCATACTTCCAGTGACGAAACGTGCAAGAATTTCTCTCATTGTTTGTACTTTGTACATATCAATTCATAATGAAGTTATTTTTCAAATATTCAACAGAGATGTTGGGGTGTGATGTCTACGACAAAATGTCGTACAGGTGACCAGATCCACCACATAGTAGCATATTCTTGTGCTTTCTTTTTATGGGGAAGTTTAAAGGTTGAATATTAACTGATTAGACATGACATCAATAAGCAAATTTACTAGTTTATCTTCATACTATATTAGATGCTTGTGAATGATTTCTTATATCAAAAGCATTAGGTATAATCTGAGGATTTTATATGCTTTTTCCCTAAAGAAAAAAGAAAATTTGCTTTACTTGATATGTTTGATTAATAATCACATTAATCTACGTTAACTTTTCTTAAAAGTAATAATAGTTACTTAAAAATGATTCTCTAAAACTTCTCTTTGAATGCAACATCAAGCAGTAGGATACATTCTATCTCATCTTTGTATATATATATATATATATATATATATATTATAATGGCTTTCCAAAAAATATAAAATAAGGTCATTTAAGATAAACTTTACTTGCCAAGTATGTCTAATCTTGTATGAAATAGAAGCCTGTCACTTTCTCATCTTCCATAAGAAAAAACGAAAAAATGAGCTGGAGAAATCATCCTTAGAATTATGAGTTTTAATGATCTAGAGTGTACCTTTTTTATGTAATGTGCAATAGATTGACAATCGGAAACCTCATGTAGATCAAGAGCTTGGTAGGCCAACTCCATGGCACGGTTTCAGAGTTCATTTAGCATGTCCGTTTCACGAATGATGGCTTTTCCCTCCAACATCTTGGTTCTCCTTCTTGATTCCACAGACGAATCTTCACAGTGATGGATGGATGGAGGAAAGGATGTGGATGATGGTTGAGGGGTGATCCCCCCTTGTGGGGTATAGGATGATTGTGTTCTCCTCTTGGTGTGATTTACATCCCCTTTTATACTTGTAAGCTCTCCTTATGGACCTTGCATGGGCTTTTTCGTGGTAAACATAAAAATAAATACATTGGGGGTGTAAAACCCGTCAAAATCAGAATTATGTATCCCTGTTCGACCAAAAGGGTTTTGGTCGAACTGGAAGACCTTGGTAGAACTACTGGTCGAGCTGCATGTGCAGTCTCACCGTTTCGCGCATAACTTCCACATCCAAGCTCTAATTTTAGCTTTTTTTGCGCTCACGTGATCCTCTCTTCCTTTCCTTTCTATCCATATAAAGATCTCACTAAAATTCTAACATTTGAAGATGTAAAAGTCATGTAAAGTAGAATAGTCGTGCTGAGTAGAAACAGCATGCGCGACGTCACCGTAAAATGAATACACAAAGGAAAGAAAGAAAAAAAGCAGTGCAATAAATTTACATCATCTTCAAGTTCAGATGAAAGATTTTTCTCTTTTACATTTATTATTCATGAGTTCCTAGTCTTGCTTCATCATCATCATTCATTTCTGCTGTATATTGATGCTTAATTTACAGGATAATTGCAGACTTCAGAAATCCATCATTAAATCTCTCTCTTTTTCTATGTTTAGAAACAGAACTGAGGTTCATTTAGTGTAAAAAACCTCCACTGGCCCTAAAGAGTGAATATGTTTAATCTTTCTCTGTTGATGAGTTACAGATGTGACACTATATTATTATTAAGAAATATAGATAAGAATAGGAATACCATCTGTGATTTGACAAACAAATATTCTACTTTTTAGCAAAATATCAGTTGAATTCATTAAAAAAAGACAATTAATTTGATTAACACTAATTACAATTGTTACAGGGAATGACAACTCATTAAGAATCTTGAATTATTGTGTTTGTGTCCCTGCTTAACAACATATTTAATTATCTTTATCAAAAATCGACCACAATCGACAAAAAAATAAAATAAAACAAACAATGGTATTTGTATTCACTTTTCTACTTATATCATTCTTAGTTTTATGAACATTAAACCGATTAATAAATTTATTGGAATGCTTATTTTTTGTTCAGTTGTTGAAATAAATTCGGGACATGTCCACTCCCCAGCAAGCTCGAGTTTCTATGTATTTGGTGAAAGTTTTTTTCTTCGATTTTATGAACATAATAGAATAAGAACATCCATTCCGATATCAAACGGTCATGCAAACTCTTATCCTTTAAATTTATATGACTTCAAATTATTTTGTATATTGTTATTTTATAATACAATGTGATATATGATAATATGGATTCAGTGTATCATTTAAAATATGTATTTTAATGAATAATATCTATTTTATATAATATTTGTATAGTAATCAATAAATTTAAACGCAGAACTGTTGAGACATGCATCAATATCTACGTCTTTAACAGATTTTGGAAATACAAATTTATCCAACACATCTTCGGAGTATCAAGATGCAATTAATTTATTAGATAAATAATATTTAGTGGACGTGCCTATTGATCAACGCATCGATTTGATAACATTACAAATCATAATTTTAAATTCACTACCAAAATAGTAGATGAGTATAGTGAAGATGAAGATCAAAATTCTGACTTTGAAATACGTGAGTTCAAATACATCGTTTGTTTGGTCATTGTATTCTTTAATTTTATTTTTTCCTCATAGATTATAATCAATATTTACAAAACAGCAAGATCTTATGGTGATCAAGATAATCAAGATTTTGAGTGTGAACACTGTGGATCAAAGTTTTGGTTCGATGAACGCCTACAAAGTTATCCAAAATCAAGACGTCCTATATATTCATTGTGTTGCACGAAGAGAAAAATTAAATTGCCTTATATGAAAAGCCCCACTTCAATTTTGCAAGAATTGCACAATGTTTCAAGTTCAAAATCAAAACACTATATAAGTAACATTTGGTCATTCAACAGTATGTTCTGTTTCACATCTATGGGTGTAAAAATAGATAAAACTCTTAATGATTATAAATGTCCACCAACATTCAGAATTAGTGGACAAAACTTTCATTTATTTGGCAGTGATGTTCTCCAAAGTTTGCACAACTGTATATTTATGACATTGAAAATGAAATATCAAATCGTCTGAATTGTCTAGCGTAAGTATACATATTCATACTTGATGAGTGATATTTTCACCTAGATTTTAGTGTCATTTTACGTGTGTTTTTGTATCATTTTATTCGTATTTTATGTGTATTTTGGTTGTGTTTTGTGTTTTTAAGGAAATGTGTGAGAATGAGCTTAAATGTATAATTTCCAGGTAAAATGAGATTCTAAACACGAAGAGGAAGATGTAGGAAAAAGCGGATCTCAATTCGGAGTTAAAACGAGGGAGAACGAACCAAAGACAACACAGAAAAGACAACACTATTCAGAAAAGTGTTGTCTATTCAGAAGTACAAGAGATGTACAAAGAGCTGAAATTTTGCATAAAAACACGGGCAGATGCATAAAAACACGGGCGTGTTTTTATGCAAAAGTGTCAAAACTCAAGTGCGACTTCCAGACTTCCCCCAGGGGGTATAAATACCCCCAATTACACAATTTCACCAGATTTTCGAGGGTTTGAGCTGCCACACACACATCACACACATTTTTCTTCATTTTTCACCATCTTCTCCATCCATTCTTCATCCATCCATCTATACTTAATCCCCTCCATCAAATCCACCATTCAAGTGATCAAGGAAGCAAGGGGGAGTGAAGATTACAAGAAGAAAAAGAAGAAGAAACTCCATTGAAGGACTTCAAAGGGGGAATCTAATTCTAATTTTTGTGAACTTCTTTATAATTTTGTCATGGGATTTGTAGATACAATGGTCTATATTGTTTTCTCTATGACTATGATAGGCTAATCTCCTTTGTGAGATTAGCTCCATGATTGGTGTTGGATAATTTAGTTTTTATGCAAATTGATTTTAATCTTGAATGGGCTTTGTGTTATTTCTATCATTGATTGTCAATTGCTTGATGTATATGATTAATTTGTGTGATTAATTGTCATGGGCATATGATTAGGTTGGTAAATCAATTACATGTTTAGGATAGTTCATTGAATCATTTCATCATACACTTCATGTGCATTAATTTAGAATGAGATAGGTATATCCTTCTAAATTTGGGAACCCTTTGATAGAACATTTGATTAGCTTAATCGAGAGATTAGTTGATTAGATGAGGAGACCCAAGCTATTAGTGAATTCATAGTACCTTAAAAGGGAATATTGCCTATGATTTAGTACCTAATTAGGGAACTCGTAGAGTAATTAGTACCTAGTAGGAGGTGTTCGCTATGGTATCGATCTTAAGTGCTTTTGGGAGCCTTATTGAGGGCCTACATCCTATCCATCTTGGTAGAGAGTTTAGGTGGAATTAGTGATCGCTCCTATGCTATGTCCATGATAGGTTATAATCAATTGCATGATTACTTTGTTATCCATGTCATGATTGTTGCTAATCTCATCCTTGCATCATTTGGAACCCCTTTTATCTTTGCTTTTATCTTATTTCTTGCATTAGTTTAAGTGCATTCATTTGCACGCTTATCCTCCGTCCCTTTCCATCGTCCTTATAAAATTACGATAAACTTGAGATCGCTTAAACTCTAGTACCTTCCTCCCTGTGGTTCGATAAATTCTTTAATTGGTCATCCTGACTATAACGACCAATCAAATGGCGTCGTTGCCGGGGAGGTAACGGTTGCTAGTAGTTTAATGAAGGATTGTTTAGAGTGGTTTTAATAAGGATATTTATTTTTATTTTTGCATCTTATATTTGCTTTAGAAAATTTTGATCTAATTTTTCTTTCTATTATAGGTGCATACCTTGAGAAGGAAGAAGAAAGAGAACAAACCCAAAAATATGAGCTACATGGATATTCTTCAAGATATGGTGAATAGAAGTGCTCATCTCACTATGAACACACAAGAAAATTTTCAAGGATTTCAAATGCCATATTGTAATGCTAATTTACAACCGGATTATGGAGCACAAGTTCCGAATATGCAATTCCAACAACAAAGTTATGAGAATTTTGGAGTTCCTCATCAATTTTGTCAACAATTATACCCTCTAGGTGTGGAAGATGTTTTTCAAGAAAATTCTTCTAGACATCAAGAAGAAAATCAACCACAACTATGGGGAGATTTTCAAGACTCCAACACCTCCTATTCCACCCAAAATGACCACATAGCGATGCTTGGAGATAAGTTGTTAGAAATGGTTATGGATCGCTTAGAAGAGGGGAGGAAGTCTAATCAAGCGTGGATTGATAGAATTGGAAACTTGTGTGAAATGATGACGATAACATTCAATGCTAAGTTGAATTCATTGGAGCACCAAGTAAGTCAAATCATGTCCACCGTGGAAAGACTTCAAGAAGAGAACAACAAGCCTTCTACCTCTGGAACAAAGAGTGAATGCATGGTCGTTAAGGATGGAAAAGAGGCTAGTTTGGGGGTTGATGAGGTTATGAAAGAGAAGAGAGAAAGAGTTCCTAAGTGGGTGAAAGCCAAAGAGTTAAAAGATGAGTTGAATGGGGAATTTGAAAGATTTGTCGAGTCTCTTGAAGTGATGGTTGAGAAAGTAAAGCTTCGAAACCAAGAGGAGATTCATGCCCTTATGGAAGAAAAGAAGCCTCCGGAAACTAAGATTACAAACGATACCCCACACAAGCCAAAACCTTCTCATTCTATTGAAATTTCAAATTCTCTTAAGAATTTTCATGATTTTATTGATAAAACTTGTTTGTTGAAAATTGTAGGAACAGGATTGCAAGAGGGCACCAACACTTGTCAATGCCCGAATTCTTACCGGGGGATGTGGTTGAAGTTCAAAATGCATATAAAGCCCCATGGAAAAAGTGGAACAAGTGGAAAGGGCCATTCCTTGTGAAGAACGCCTTCGGAGAACAATTGCTTGAGTTATTTAACAAGAAGGGAAATGTTCTTGTGGTTGAACGGGAGAGCACAAGGCACTACTTCAAGAAGAAACCTATGATAGTGCCTAAGGACTATTCAAGACCACCATGAGCTAAAGACTATCGTCCGGCTTGAAGACGTTAAACTTAGCGCTAGATGGGAGGCAACCCATCATTATCTTTAATGCTTTATTTAGTGCTTTAAATAAGGATTGTGGATTTGATATTGTTTTGCAATTTTGGCATGAAGGTTGATTGTGCTCGTGAGGAGAATGCGTATTGAAGATAAGAAGGGTGCTTGATTTGAAGTGTATAGGTAAGTCACACCACTTTTTACAAACTTAACTCGAAACTCTTGTTTCAATTTAAGTTTGGGAGGATATGGCGTGGTGTGACATACTTTATTTTGAAGGCATATACTTTTTGTGTTTTTGGGCTAATTTTAAAATTTTTCTCATGAGTATTGGTTGGATTTTGGTCCAATTGATTGTGTTGAAGTGCATGATGATCTATATTCTTATTGTAATTGTTGAACTAATGGTTTTGAAAGAGTTTTTGAGCTTAAATGAAGTGTAGTGGAAGCACGAATTGAGCCCGGAGATCAAATCGAGATTCGTTGTGCATTCAATCCGGAAGCTCGTGCCAACCATTTCTACTACCAAATGCCTATTGAGGGAGTTCACTCTATACTCTACTATTTCTATTTGCTTGACATGTTTTGATATTGATTTGGATTGATGTGATTAGCATGTTACTTCATATGTGTTATGTTTTTGGGAGGTTTAGTTTTCAATCAAGTTGGGGATGTTGAGAGCTTACTTGATCATGGATGATATAGAATGTGTGCTTTATTGTTAATGATTGTGATTTTTGTTTTTGCATGTTTAGTGTTTTTGGTTGTTTCTTGTTTGTTATGTCTTTTCTTATTTGTTTTGTGGGTATTTTTGTTCTTTTTTAGGGATTGTTTTGGTGGATTGTTTTTGGGATGTCGTGAGTCGTTTTCTTGAATATGAGTGATGACATGTTGTTGTGATAAGTGATGACAAATTATGATTAAGAATCTTTACACTTTCAAATTGTGACATGTTTTACTTAACTTGTTCAATTTTGAGATGAATATGGTGTAATAAGTCCTCATGGTCCGAGCAAAAGCTTGTGAGCATTTGAGCCTCAACCGTGCATGCATGGTTGTTTCTTCATGAGTGAATCGATTGATCCTTGATAAGCTAGAACTTGCTAGTGGACTACGGGAATGAACCCGATTGGTGGAGGTTAGTGAGATGATTTTAGGCCATCCTTGTACTTTAAAGTCATTGCCATATATTTCCTTACCTTATACATCATCCCTAGTTAGCCACTTTGAGCCTTTAAGCCTATTTCTTGTGAACTAAGCACATTACAAGCCATGATTACCCACTTAAGCCTTATATATACCTTTTGTGTGGGTGATTGAGGAGATGGTAGTCTACACGGTTTGATGTGAGAATTGTGCAAGAGAAAGAGGAAAATGGTAAACAAGCAAGAAAAGGATGAAAAGAGCTCAAGCAAATATACATGCTACTTCAAAGCAAGAAAAAGGAGCAAAATCAACAACAATATGCTCATGCAAGCAAAAAGTCAAAAGGATGAATGCATGAAAACAAAAGAAGCTCAAGAAACACAAGGAATGATAATGATAAGTGCTTATGTTTAGAAAAGAAAAGAAAGGAAGATAGAAACGTGAAGAAGTTGAAGAAGTTGATCATCTCTTCGATTACTTACACTCGATGAGTCACTCTTACCCAAATTCTCCCTACCTTTACCAAAAAAGCATACCATTACATCCTAAGTAAAGACCTTTTTGATCATTAATTAAAACTTTGGTGGTTTGTGAATATAGTCCGCGAGCAAGCTTATAGCGAGTTGAGCCAACCGGTTAATGAGTGTCGATTTACCTTACCTTAAAGAGTGTTGAGTGACATTGATATCCATTGTGAGGCTTGGACCAAAAAGGACTATATTACACTTTATTCTCTTGTGATTGAACTTGTTAATTCCTCATGTCATGAGTTTAATGTTGTAGGATGACTTAGCATAAATTGTGATTCTTATTGTTATTGATGTGTTATTACTTATGTTTGTTTAGTCTTTTCCTAGGTGAAAATCTCACCCCTTGGTTTATTATTTTCGTTGATCGGGGATGAACAACACTTTAAGTTTGGGGGTGTGATGAGTGATATTTTCACCTAGATTTTAGTGTCATTTTACGTGTGTTTTTGTATCATTTTATTCGTATTTTATGTGTATTTTGGTTGTATTTTGTGTTTTTAAGTAAATGTGTGAGAATGAGCTTAAATGTATAATTTTCATGTGAAATGAGATTCTAAACACGAAGAGGAAGATGTAGGAAAAAGCGGATCTCAATTCGGAGTTAAAACGAGGGAGAATGAACCAAAGACAACACAGAAAAGACAACACTATTTAGAAAAGTGTTGTCTATTCAGAAGTACAAGAGATGTACAAAGAGCTGAAATTTTGCATAAAAACACGGGCAGATGCATAAAAACACGGGCGTGTTTTTATGCAAAAGTGTCAAAACTCAAGTGCGACTTCCAGACTTCCCCCAGGGGGTATAAATACCCCCAATTACACAATTTCACCAGATTTTCGAGGGTTTGAGCTGCCACACACACATCACACACATTTTTCTTCATTTTTCACCATCTTCTCCATCCATTCTTCATCCATCCATCTACACTTAATCCCCTCCATCAAATCCACCATTCAAGTGATCAAGGAAGCAAGGGGGAGTGAAGATTACAAAAATTAGAATTAGATTCCCCCTTTGAAGTCCATTCCGATTTATTCTATGAAGAAAGTTTATTTTACGATTTTATATTTAAATAATTAAATATGTTTAATTTCTTTTTTTTTAGGGAAGCAGAATCAGAACGTAGATTGCGTGAAGACATTGTCAGAGATTTGAAATCAATGCTTGATCAACATTATGTCTTGGAAAAAGCTTTTAGAATGGTGAGACTCAAGTTAGAAGAACGGAATCATGATGTTAGATTAGTACTTAAGGGAAAACGAGGAAGTGATGGCAGAATATACAATACTCCAACAGTTTTCGAAGTTGCGGCATTAATTGTGGGTGATTTTGAACAGGGTATGGGTGATAGGGATATAGTGATTGAAACAAAAGATGGTATTCTTCGGAGAATAAATGAACTTAATGCTTCATACTTAGGATTGCAGTATCCACTGTTATTTCCGTTTGATGAGGATGGTTATAGAGAGGACAAACTTCTAGCGAGGATTAGCTCAAATTCTTCTGCCGCTAGAAAGAGAGCAAGTATTCATGAATTCTTTTCATTCCTCCTGCAGGATAGAGATACAGAGTTTTCAACCATTCTTAAGTCAAAGAGACTTTTCTAACAATTCATTGTAGATGGATATACAATGATCGAAATAGGAAGGATGAAATACATTAGGTTGAATCAAAAGAAACTAAGGAGTCATATGTACAGTGGTCTTCAGGATGCATTAATGAGTAGTAAATCGGATCCTTGGACACAGGGTAAAAGAATTATCCTCCCATTAACATTTACGGGAGGTCCTCGATATATGATTCAAAGTTATCAAGATGCTATGGCAATTTGCCGATGGACAGGTTATCCTAATCTCTTTATAACATTCACTTGCAACTCACGATGGCCAGAAATAGAGCGCTTTGTGAAGGGAAAAAATTTACAAGTTGAAGACAGACCAATATTGTGTCTAGAGTTTTCAAGTTAAAACCAGATACTCTCATAGAAGATTTACAGGAAAAAATTACTTTGGCAAAGTAAATGCAGGTAATATTCAGTTTTATATTTTGGTTATAATTGATAAACACAACAAAAATTATTATTTCACTATTACTATTGATCAACATCGAATTACATGTTATGTGCTATGTTATTATAATAACTGTTGATCAATATGTCTACTATGGAATGACTAAAATATTATCCAATTATCCATTTATTTAGAAATATAATTAATAAAATAATCAATATTTTTATTATATAATTTTAGCAGAACCTCCATCTTATATAAGTATGTCAGAACATTTGTTTGCTGCTTCATAGTAAGATTTTTAAATACTTTAGGATATTTAATAATAAATTTAAACTAACACTTATCTTTCTTTTTTCATTTTTTTTCCAGTCGTTTACACAATTGAATTTCAAAAGAGAGGGTCGCCCCATACATATATTCTACTGTTTCTGAAAAATATAAAAAATGATTCTACTGGTGAAGAGATAGATCAGATTATATATGTTGAGATAATAGATGAATATACTGATCCTGAATATTTTGTTGCAGTTCGTGATTTCATGACGCATGGTCCATGTGATACTTTGAATAAGGATTCTCCTTGCACAAATCCTAAAAGGTGAATGCACAAAATATTTTCCCAAGAAGTTTTTTGATTCAACAACAATAGATCCTGACGGATATCCATATAGACGAAGAAACTGTGGATGAACTGTATTGAAGAATGGAATTGAACTTGATAATTTGTATGTGGTGCCACACAATCGTACACTTTTACTTAGATATGGTGCTCATATAAATATGGAGTGGTGCAACCAGTCCAGGTCTATCAAATACCTTTTTAAATATGTTAACAAAGGTCATGATAGAATATCTACAACTTTCAGTAGAAGTGCCAGTGACCAAGATAATGATAACCTTAAAGAAATTCAAATGTATTATGATTGTCGATATATCTCTCCGTGTGAAGCTGCGTGGAGATCTTTGGTTTTGAAATTCAATACAGATATCTGTCGAACGTCTTAGCTTCCATTTAGAGAATCAACAAAGCATAGTGTTTGATGATACTTAATCCTTGTAATCTGCAATGTGTACCATATGTTGGGGAGCGCATGTTCTTGGCTTGGTTTGAAGCTAACAAAAAATACCCAGAGGCAAGGCTATTGTTGTATGCTAAGTTTCCTCAAAAATTTATTTGGAAGATAAATACGAGGGAATGGGTACCGAGGAAAATTGGAGGTAATGTTGGCAGAATTTGGTATATAGCGCTAGGTTCTGGAGATTTATACTATTTGAGGATTCTTCTAAACATTGTTCGAGGCCCTACATGTTATGAAAATTTCAGAAAATATAATTCAGAGATTTTCAAAACATACCGTGAGGCATGCTATGCAAGAGCTTTGCTTGGAGATGACAACTAATATACAAATTCAACCAAGAAAGCTGCACAGTGGGCACTTTCACCGTCATTGAGATTGCTTTTCGTAAATATTCTTATTTCTGGATCTATCCATAAACCTGAAGATGTTTGGAAAGCTTGCTGGAAGGAATTATCAGATGACGTGCTTTTCAACCACCGAAAAAGAATGAACTATCCAAGTACATATAACATATTATCTACATAAATATATAATATTTTTTTCTTATATTTTTTCTTACTCTTAATTATTTATTTACAATCAAAATTTTAATTTTTTTACTCTATTATCAAGTTTTGGTGATGACGGAAGAAGATATAAAAAATGTATGCCTCGGTGAAATTGCAAGTATTTTGCATGGTTTGGGAAAAAACCTGAGGAATTTTGAAGGAATGCCTCTACCTACAAATCATGTAGATTTGCGAATGAAAAATTCATTGGTATTAAACGAGATGGCATACAACAAAAAGTTTGTTGAAAAAGGAACACTCAGAGTTAATGGAAAAGATAAACAGTGATCAGCTTGCCATTTATAATCGTTCAACGCATAGCGTGGATTCTGGAGAAGGGGGAGTTTTCTTCGTTTATGGTTACGGAGGAACAGGAAAATATTTTTGTGGAGGATAATTTCAGCTGCTGTTAGATACAGAGGAAAAATAATTTTGAATGTTGCCACGAGTGGAATAGCTTCTCTTTTATTACCCAGTGGTCGAACTGCACACTCCAGGTTCTCTATTCCAATTGTTATACGTGAGGATTATACATGTAATATAGTGCAGGGAAGTGACAAGACTAAATTGATTAGTCTTTACAAGCTAATAATATGGGATGAAGCCTCGATGGTAAACAAGTATTGTATAGAAGCGTTGGATAGAACAATGCATGACATAATGCAAGTAAGCAATCCGGATAATGCAACTAAACCATTTGGAGGTAAAACAGTTGTGTTTAGTGGTGACTTTAGACAGGTTTTGCCAATACTCCCAAATGGTACAAGATAAGATGTTGTTCGTGCAATAATAAATTCTTCTTACTTTTGGGATGTGTGCACTGTTTTAAATCTTACCAAAAACATGCGACTTGATGAAGCTAAAAATGACGAAGAGAAGGATGAGATTAAAAGTTTCAGTGACTGGATAGCACGTATTAGAGATGGGACCGTAGGAACAATTAAAGATGGTGAAGAAGTGATCAACATCCCGTCTGACATTATGCTCAAAGCTGGTGATGATCCTGTAGAAACCATTGTTGATGCTCTGTACCCGAATTTCGATCAAACTGCCTATGATTCTGATTACTTGAAGAACACTGTAATTCTATGTCCTACTATGGAAAGCGTAGATGAGATAAATACCCGCATGGTCAACATGAATAGCAGAGAATCTAAGACGTACTTAAGCTATGATTCTGCTTCAAAGTCTGATTCGAATGGGGACATACTTGCTGATGTACACACTCCAGAGTTTCTTAATTCCATCAAATGTTCGAGATTGCCAAATCATGAATTGACTCTAAACATTGGTACACCCGTCTTACTTTTAAGAATATATACACGGTAGAGGTCTTTGCAACGACATGCGATTGGTAGTAACCAGATTAGGAGAAAGGGTAATTCAAGCCAAAGTGTTGACGGGGAATAGTGTTGGTGAATTTATCCTAATACTAAGACAAACACTCACTCCGTCAAATGTTAGAGTTCCGTTCAAATTCAATAAATGACAATTTCCATTAATGGTGTGTTATGTTATTTCTATTAATAAGAGTCAATGTCAGTCACTAAAGAATGTTGGTATATATCTTAGAAGACCGGTGTTCAGTCATGGACAATTATACGTCGCCATCTCCAGAGTAACCAATAGAAAAAGGTTGAAGATAATGGTTTGCGATCAATTTCATGAAGACAATCAAACTTGTCAAAATGTTGTGTTTAGAGAGGTTTTTCGAAATATTTAGATTTGTCCTGTAAATTTATATTTTTAACTGAACATTGCACTGTTGAAAATATTATGCAATCCTACATCTTTCGTTAATATTGAATATTAACTGTCTTCTCGCATAAGAAATCTGTGTAAAGCTTAAAGAATTTTCAGCTGCTCATATTGAATACATTGTAATTTACTTGAGATCACGTTTTTATTTTTATTTTGTTATTTTTATATGTCCAATATCTCTAGATAATTAATAAGATTATACTTTGATATTCAGTATTATATTAACGTAAATCATTCTTGCATATATAAATTTTTATTTATTTATTTATTTATATTTATACTAAAAATAAAAACTAATCATTCATCAATATTTAAGGATATTATTTTATACCTATTAACTCCTTTCAGTCTTTCAGTTAACCACTAAAGCACGACACTCAATTAAATCTCAATCTTATGACTCTCACTTTCAATTCTAATATAGCTAATGTCAGCCTATCATATTTAAAGCAAAACCATTCCAATGTATGATAACTCATTATCTAACTATGAATATTTTAGGTTATTCACCAATTCATAATTATTAAAATATTGAATTCATCTAGATTTTGCATTAAAATAATTCTATGAATCGCATCAATATTTCTTCAAACATATGTGCTTCTGAAATATTCTTTATTTTATTTCTTATTTAAATTATTCTTAGCCCAAAAAGTTCATAATAAACTTCAAACAAAACTCAAATAGATCCTAACCACTTAATTACATAAGTAGATGTGTGTGGAGCCATGTGAGTAAAATGTGAAATAAAATTCTTATAGATGTACACCCAAAAAAATATAATCTCCTTTAAGCTGATGGAGGGAATGTTAAATGTAACATATTACCAAAGAACCTACGAACTTAATACATCATGAATATGTACAACATTACCAAAAAATCTATGGATTTCAAAACATTTTAAAAATTAAACACTTAACCGTGCAACGCACGGGTTGGTTACTAGTTTTATGTTAAAAGTATCATTTTCAATAATAAACATAATTATCAATTTATTTTCAATAATAAACATAAGTATCAATTTGATGTGCGGTTGAGCTTATCTCTGATTACATAATAATTATCAATTTGATTGTGATTAAAAATAAATTAAAATATAATAGATAAAATAATAAAATGATTGTGTGCCTTAAATGAAAATTAAAAAGACAAATTAATATGAAAATGAACAAATTAAGTTGTCAAAGCCACAGTAAAATCAGTATTACACTATGCAATTATAAAGAAAATAATGTTTCTTAAAATAGACAAAATACATTTTAATAATACTCACTTTTTATACACATTCCAATAACTTTACATACTTTTTTTATTAAATTATTTTAAAATACTCACTTTTTATACATATCCCAATAACTATGGTTTCTGAATAATATATTTAACTATGTGCAGGTGGGTGATATACTTCGACTGAGAGGACGTAATCCACCCAAGTTTGCATCGCTGCTATTTACTGAAAACTACCAAGTGATTTAATTAGTGTGATACTATAGTGTTAGCTAGCCGATGCATAGTAGAAAATAATATTTAATCTTCTCGTAATACTTTGCACAAATACACTAAAGTCATGTAATGAATTTATGAATAATTTAATATTTATTTTATATATAATAATTAATAACAATACTTTTTTTTTAAATACAACTATCATACCTAGATATAGGTACATCAGAAGTTTCCCATTTGGCTATTTGATAACACTCAATCCAGATCAGCCATTACTCATACATCTTTTTTAACTTGCTTTTGAGCATCACTGAAGTAAGCTGCAGAAGATAAGCATAAAGTTCAATAATCACATGATATTTGATTGTTGTAAATAAGCATAAAGTATCAATAATCACATGATATTTGTATTGGCGTTCGATCCTTTGGTTAACGTGAACCGTTAGGGTTCCATGCATTTCTAAATTAGCGAAAACAATAAGATAGAAACATATTACCTTTCACCAGGGTATGTTGAAGAAGAATAGTTGCAGAAAACAACCTCTTGATCTTCTACTGTATTCCCAAGTTCAATCTTGACATTGTGTAGATGACGATCTTCAAGATCCTCTTAATCTGCTTTCTCCCTCTCTCAAACGTGTTTTAGGCGTGTGAATTAGGGTTTTCGGATAGTTGAGATGACTTATATATGGGCTACAACAAGGACCAGAAGGAGAAATTAGAGTCGGGCCTCCATTGGGCTTAAGTATCCAAGTTTAGCCCAAAACTTATACTTAAATCCAATAATAATAATATAGTCCACTAAAATATTATTACTGCACTGCCGCTCTAATACCATATTACGTTATGAGATCCTTTTTATTATGAGCCCGACAATCTCCCCATGTTTAAGATATATAATGCCCATTAATTAATTAAGTTACTGGCAACTCTATTAATTAATATCTCATCCGAGAGTAGTACCGTTCAACCTTGTTATCATGTCGGAATAAATCCACATGCAGGTTTACATGATAATCCTTATGAGCTCCTCAAGGGGACATCATCAACATATTTAATTGGACACGGATTCTTTCTACAGTCAACATCACACCATAGAGACTGCACTATTTTCCAACTCACCGAATTTTTTGATTTAATATATATAAATCTCACCTATTGATGCAAAGAAATACATACTGGCTTACGTATCAAGGTTATTGTATAGGGATTAAGAGCACGAATATCAATAATAACTGAGACCAAGTTCTCCTATATAGTCAGTATATGTCAAACAATTTCAAGCGGTCCTACTCAATACACACAAAGCATATTAATGTGATTTTATACTCTTCCTCAGACATGTGTTGTTTCTTCGCCAACAAATTCTAAGAAGTTTGTTACCTAAGAACCATGGGGAAGAAATATGATAATCATAATTGTGTTGATAATCATGATGGTGTTGTTTATGTCTGATTCGAGTAAAATGCAGATAGTATAATCATTATTGTGTTGATAATCATGATGGTGTTGTTTATGTCTAATCCGAGTAAAATGGAGATGGTATGACTGGTGAAAGTGGTTTTAGTGACAATGATGATGATTCTGATGGTGTTGAGTAGTGAAGTTGGTCTGATGTTGAAACTAATGTTGTGAAAATGTGGTTTTGATGTTAAAGATTAATGCTGAGAACATGTTTGATGTTCATTAAAGTCTGGAGTTGGTTTTGCCGTTTATTTTTTTGATTCATTTGCTGCTAGCTACCTTGTTTTGGATTTCTTCTTGGTTAAACTCTTGATGATGGTTTAATATTTTAGGAGTATATTTGAGTTGAGTATTTTAATTATGGGGAAGAATATTTTATTATTGGGGAGAATGTGTTTTGTCTTGTGGAAAGTTTATCTTCGTGTATTTTAATTCTTTTTTAGGAAATGCAAAATGGGGGAGATTGTTGGAAATTGATTTATTCAAATTTCCTAATTTTAATTGTTTTGCTTTTTCCTAATCTTCAGTTAATTTATTTATTTAATTAACGCATTTTATTTTTTTGGATTGAGTTAGTTCCTATTTATTAAGAAAGAAAAAGACTTTTGTTTATTTCTTCTGCAGGAGAGAAGAACATGGAATACAAGTGTTGAGAACGTGCAAAACTTAAGATAGAAGCTGCCTCTTGGTCAATAAGGAAGGAATAAAGAACGTGGATTACAGAGTCATGGGAGATGGACTTGATCTCCAAGGAATGCAGAACGTGGGATGATTTACTTGGAGAGAGAAGATTTTTACTCCTATAAAAGGATCATTGTTTTCTCACTTTAGATAGGAAGAGTACCGAGATTTAGAGATTACACATTGAGAGTTTGTTTTTATATTCTTTGTGTTGGATATCATTCTTGATATTCCTTCTGTGAATCCTATGTCTAAGGATTTAGAATAGGATTTCTTTTCGCATTTGATTTTCATGATTTGTTTTTGTAATCGTCTTCAAGGTTTTAATAAGAAAATTTTTCGCCGGTGAAGGCATCACAAGTCGTAAGACTTGTGAAAAATTAATTCTGCTTTCTTCTTTTTATTCCGCTGTGCATAGTGTTGTATTATTTTGTCTCGATATCCTTTATGTTAAAACATTGATATACACATTTTTATACTATATTCTTATTTTTAAGCTTACGCCGTTTTTGGCCCATCGCAAAGTGTTTTCAAACGACGGCACTCCCCCAGCACTTTCAGTATGCTAATAGAGTTTGGATTTTTAATGAATTAAATATTTATTTGATCCCGTAACTTTTTTTCTTTTTAATTTTAGTCCCAAAATAGGTATCTGAATCCTCTTACTTTCATATTCTCTGAATTTCCATAAATTTTAGTAACCGTCATCCAATATAAAAATGTACTATTCATATCTTGACACGTCATTAAAATAATAACTTTCTTATTTAATTAAATTTTAAATAATAATTTTTCTCATATCATGTATGATGACGTGTCAAATTAATAGCCCGTAGATATAATTGGATGATTGAGATTACACGAAATTCAGAAATGGAGAGGACCCCCCCAAAATAGATATTTTGTCTAAATAGTCCTATAACTCTCATTTTTCATTAACTTTGACCCAATTTTCGGTGAAAATGCCACTTGTCGCCGAAAACCGGCGAGTGACGCTGATGTGGCAACCCAAAGTGTTTCTCAATCAATCAATGTGTGACACACTGACATCTAGGTGTATTAAAAAATAATCAGCCACATCAGAAATTCAATTAATCAATAAATTAAGGAAAAGATTTGGGTGAGATCGTCTCACGGATCCTCTTATGTGAGACGGATCATCAATTAACTCAATTAACTAATTTTAAAGGGCCCTGTTTGGTTGTTATGGAATTGGAAAATTGAATAATTAGTTGTAGAGTAAAATTAATTGGGCCTAAATATATTTAAAGGACCTTGTTTGGTTAATATGAAATTAGAAAATTTAAAAATTAATTATGAAAGAGAAATTAATTAGGACTTATAGGTATATATTTTATTTATGCTTTTCTTATTTAATTTATATTTTTTATTATATAAAAATATAATAATTCAAAAATTATTATTCATTTAATTTAAATATTATAAGTTTATAAAATAAAATGTGATAACCTTTAAAATTAAAAGTGATACTCAATTAATAAAAAGTGATAATGTTGTTGTGAACTAGTATTTCATAAAAAATTATAGTACAAAAAAAAAGTGATAACGTTTTAAAAGAAAAGTGATAATATCTTTAAATAAAAGTGATGACTAATTACAAAAGTATATTTCACGAACAATTTATAGAATGAATAAAATGTGATAATATTTTTAATAAAAAGTTATTCCTGATCAAAGAAAATGATATCCGTCTAATTAAATTATTATTATTTTATGAACAATTCGTCGTAACAATAAAAGTGATAATATTTTTAATAAAATGTTATAAATAATAAAATAAAAAATTGACAACAATTTAATTGAATTATTTTATAAAGAATTTGTAAAATGAATAAAAAAGTTATAACATTTTTAATATAAAGTAATATCTGATTAAGATAAAGTGATACTATAATACTTCCATTATCTAATAATTGATTACTAATAATATTATTACAATTAAATAAATAATTAATAATAATAATAATAATAAAACATAATAACATTTATTAAAATTGAAAAATTCTTTATTCGAATTACCTGCTAGTAATTTTTTTTACGTAAAAGAGCCGCCGGAAATTTTATTAAGATTTAGAAATCTTAATTAACTAAACACCAAACAGGGCCCTTAATCCTTATTATTCTTTAAGATTTTATATTTTTTATTTTTATTTTATGTTAATGGATAGGATATGATTTTTCTCATATAAAAGGATCCGTGAGACGGTTTCACCCAAAACCTACCCATAAATTAAATATCACAATATTATATTAAAATAAAAAAGAAAAACTGAATTTAAAACTAAAATAAAATTAAAAGCCCTAAATTAAAAACACGTGAAAATCAGAAGATGAATCCTGATCTCTTTGTTTCCACTAAAACCAAGAATTTTACAGAAACAATGACGATCTTTTAATGAGATTCTTCTTCGTTTACCCATAGAATCTGTGTATCGATTCAAAAGCGTTTCAGTTTGCAGGCGCGATCTCATCTCCACCCTCTGACTTCTCCCTACGCCATATCACAGAAACGCCACCGCGGCCACGACGGGCTTCATCCTCTACCACCATCCATCTCTCATGCATTTCTCTCTCATCAGGCGACGGCGATTTCCTGCCCAGTTTCGGGACGGCGATTTCCTGCCCAGTTTCGGGCCAGTTTCGTTGTTTGATTTCCTCAGAATCACACCACACCCTACGTTACTAGTTTAACGAATCTGTTCATGTGGTGGTCTAATGCTCTATTTACTGGTGGCGCCGCCGTGGAACGACGCCGACATTGTTTATGTGGTCAGTAATCCGACCACCAAGTTCTGCAACCATCTCCCTCCGCGCGACGATCTCGCAAATAGGCCGATCGTAAACATGGATTTGGCCTTCGATCCGCGCCACTCGCCTCACCACAGAGTGATCTGCATTAATAATTGCAACCCGCTGGACGGGCTCGATTCCAGATTCAAATCTTCTCGTCTAAAACGGGCGCCTGGAGGGGGAATTTGATGGGTGATTATTGGATTTGATAGGTTAGGATTCTTCAAATTATTGAATTTGGTGATTATATAATTAGGGTTCTTCATATTGGGGAAATTTAAGGATACGTTATTAATTCAAGTTTTTTTTAAGTTTTGCTTTTAATTTTATTTTAATTTTTAATTTAGATTTTATGTTTTATTTTAGGCAGATTCTTACGTGACCTTGGTCATGTATAACCAAAATCACAATCACCCTTAGATATCCACTGAAATAGAATGGTTGGATGAAAAACATGTAATAACCGCAGATTACCGATTACCTATATCATCTGATTAATTATATATATACAGTTTTAATTAATATTTTTAATGAAAAAACTTTAATTTTTTTAATTAATTATCTATTTAAAATTTTAATTATATTTTTAATGAAAAAATTTACTTTTATATAAGTCTTGCATCAGATTATTTGATGAAATAAATATTGTGATACAAATTAAAAAAATTAATAATCTTAATAATAAAAAGTGATATTTGATTTTAAAGAAATTATATTTATCTAATTAAACTATATTATAGATAAATTATTACAAATAACAAAATAGTTTTTTAGTAAGAAGTTGTATTAAATAAAAAAATAAATGTTCCACAATTTTTTGTTTTTTATTTTATAAATATTTTAAGAATAATGAAATATTAAATAAATTAAAAATATAAAAACAAAAAATCTTAACAAAATCCATAATATTAAGTTGAAGGAGATGATTAAGAGGGTAAGAATATTCAACCGCATTATTCTCAAGAGTGTATATTAGGTGCACCCAGGTGCACCCTTCACCCATATTTGTATAATTTTTTATTCTATTTTGTATACATGTTATTCTCTTTTGTATACATGTTTTGTAATAATTGTATACTTTTTTCACACTAAGTTTTTCATTAAAAAAACAAGCATTCATATGTGTATAACTTTTTATTCAATAGTGTATACATGTATTTTAATAATTGTACATTTTTTTACACTCAATTTTTTATTAAAAAAATTAACAATTAAATTGTATACATTTTTACTCTTAATTGTATATGTTTTTGCTTATATTTGTACGTATATTTAGCCTATTCTCAAATCTTAAAGATTAGCAACGTGAATTATTTGGCAAATAAAATATTAATTTAAAAAATATAAGATTAATTACAGGTAACAATCGGTGAATTTTTGGGTTATAGATGACCCACGTCACCCAAGTAATCCCCTTTATTTTAATATAATTTCTTTTTTTTAATGTGATATTTAATTTATTAATTAATTACAATTTTGAAGTGGAGATTCTGGAGGTGATTATTTTCTTAAAAATACCTTTATAAAAGCGTGTCACACATTGGTTGGTTGAGAAAATTGGAGTCGCCATGTCAGCATCATTCGCCGATTTCTGGCGATAGGTGGCAATTCCCGCGAAAATTGGATCAAAATTAATGAAAAATGAGAGTTATGGGACTATTTAGACACAAATATCTATTTTAAGACTAAAATTAAAGAGAAAAAAGTTATGGGACCAAATAAATATTTAACTAATATTTAATGGTTATAAAAGAAGGCACATCAATGATTTCTTAGAATCTAATGTAGTTATATTTGAGCCTATTTCTATATTACTTTTTCTTTCATATGTTGTTTAATATTAGATAAAACTGATTTTTTTGCTTAATCTCGTTTTACGTGGAATTGTAATGAGCAGTTGTGTACGTAACATTGCCCTTGAGACTATTTTTGTAGTTGTACGTATGTAGCCTTCCCACTCCATCTGTTTATTTTTCGATGTTCATGGGCAAACACAACCTATGTTATTCTATTTGATCTATAACTCACAAATAAACTAGTTTCCAAATTCTCATGGGGTATTAAATTATCTAGGGAGAGGTCTTAGTTCTGAGGAAAATGAGAACAATATTCTTGATAAGTTACAAGATTATATAGGCAGGTTAGAGAATTCTTCCTATGCTTCCACAGAGAGTCTGAGATCATAACTATATCTAATCTTGTTGTTGAGAAACCATATAACATAATAAATTTTAGTTGATGCTTCCAAATTATACATGCATAGATGTTAAAGGTTCTCAAGACATAACAATTTGGATTTGGTACTTGTGCAATTCTTCTTCATGTACGGAGTCGGATCCTAAATTTTGCTAAGGCATGTTTTCTATAAATCTTTGAACAGGTGCACAGGAAGAAAGAAAAGAAAATTTAAGTAGATTTTAACTTCTGCAACTGAAGCGCTGGAGTATTCTAGAAAGCAAACATGAGGTATAGTTTGTAAAAACTAAATTAGATGAACCTTTAACTCATTGATTTTCTTGCATCCCTAAACAATCAATCTTCTGTGAATTGAAGTAATTAAATTTAGAGTTCTTGTTGGTATACATTTCTATTTTGAAGCCTCATTTTCTACTTTTTTTTTAATTAGTTTTAAAATTGTGTGCTTCTCTTTATGAAGTAAACATCAATTCTTTATGTAGATCCAAGCCTAAAACCCATGATTGAATGAATATCTATTTCTTAACGGGTGAAAAGGTGTGCATTGTTTTGGATATTAAAGTAATGAATTTTCATATCTGTTCTCTTATTCGTGTCAGAATATTCCAACAGATTAGCCTTGGAAATCATCAAATATTCTTACTGCAGATTTTTTTTACTTGTGTTATATTTTTAAATATGCTTGCTATTCCTTGGTATGTACTGCTTATTCTTTCACAATTTGAGTTTTTAATAGAATGTGTCTTATTACTCACGATGGTACTTAATACTATAAGTAACAACCATAGAACTTTTATTTTTTATTTGAGATATTTGCTGCATCCTTTTTAGGATGGCAATAACTTCGCATGGCACTCATCATTTTTCAATTTCTTAATAAATTGACAACCTGATAGACTTCATGACTTATGTTACTTCTGCAAATCAAACAAACACCAATAGACAAACATTCAAGATTAATTAAATAAATTTAGGATAAATTTGACTTTGTGGGATTATTAATATCTTCAACGTCATTAGCTGCTGATGTGATTTGGCTCTGCAGTACATCAGTTTCTTCACTTCTCTATGAGAAACATTAATTTAAAATTTACACGTATTTTAATATTTGAATGAGTGCAATGTATAATTAGCATTATAACAGCTTACAATAAGAAAATCATAAAGTGTAATGCAATATATAATTGATGTCAACCAGTAATAATATGAGAATAAGTACTTTTGTTGCTTCATATGTTCTGTGAAGATATTGATTTATATTTATTATAATGTTGACTTAGAACTGCGGTTTTGCTATTACTTACAAGTTGTTTATAGGTAAGAAGGCATTTATTGTTGGTGTGGCTGATTACAATGAATATGGTTGTGCTATTGCAAAATCACTAGATGTTGCATGAGCTGAAATTCTTCTTAGCACATGGTTCCCCGTAAGTAAATTCTTTCTATATCGTAGTTAAAGTTATCTATTACTCAGTATATGAATTAACTTATTAGGAAATTCACTATGTAGGCATTGATCATTTTTTAAAATAGTCTCTGCTATGGGAAGTTTGATTAATCTTGTGTGTATGATTAAATTATATTCCTTAGTTTTTTTTTATTTCTCATGTGTCACATTGACCTTGTGAAGTAGCCCTTATTTATGATTTTGTTTTCAGGCTACTTGATTGCTCCTTAATGGGAATCACTAAAGTTTATGCATTACATGCAGTTTTTGACACACCAGAAGATGTAACTTTCTAATATGAATGTTGTTGTAAGTGTTACATCACATTTACCTTTTTTTTCCTTTCCTTTTCTTTTTCTTTTTTTATTAGTTATATATTGATTATGAAAATCTCAACACTTGAAACTTGGCAGTCCGTGGAAGAGATAGAAAGTTATTCCTAAGATGATTAGTTTTTCTTACAAATAGTCATGAAATGCATTTACTTGGTGTTTTCCCCATAAAATTAGGGGTGTGTATATGCCTTCTGAAAAAATACTTCTTCATCACTGACCTTGCTTACATGTCTAATTAAAACTTGATATAAAGATTGTGTCATTCAAACACAATTTTATGAGGATAAACAAATGCTCAAGTTTCACATCATCTAGCAACTTGGTAGCTAGGAAGCATTAAACATAAGTCAACAAAGTGAAGGAAAAATTTGACAGCATTGTTTTTTAACCAACAAAATTCATTGTTTCATACTTCTCCTTTCATCTTTCTCATGTGTGCTTTCTGGTATTATTAAGAACGCATTACTATGTTTTGTGAAAGATTGGATGTTGTTCGATGCTTTTCATAACATATGCTTTGAAGTTTAACATATCGATACCCTTTCAAGTGTGTGGTAATTGGTGCATAAAAGAGGATTTTTTTTCAAATTATAAACTTCTTTACTAGGTATTGGATTGCAAGTATGTTGTTAATTACAGTGTTTTCATAACCGGACCGAAGGTCAAACCGATAATCCTAACGGTTCGAGATTCAACTGGTCGGACCGATCGAACCGACGATTCAACCGGAAAAATCAAAATTACCTATTTTTAATTATATTTCATTATTTAAAATTTTATTTTACATATTTAATCAATTTCTCTCCTACCCTCTAGCCCAATTTATGTGAAGTGATGGGCTGATGGCCTATATTAAGGCAATAATATATTAATTCTACAGCCCAAATAGACCTTTTCTTTTATTTTCTTAGATATACAGCCTAATTACACCTCAAAGTAACACAATTTGGGAATTTGGATAGTGGACATACACCTCAAACACGTGAGTCGATGAGATTGTCTTCTTAGAATAACTATTCTTCTAGAACTAGAATATTTGACTTTTTCTCACAAAAATAGATCTGGAAGAGGCATCAAATCACCAGATCTGGAAGAGCCGCCGTTCATCACGTGCTTGTCACCGGAGTTCACCGTTTCTCGCCGGAACTCCGTTCGTTGCACCACGGGCGCGACCCATCAAGTCCAAGCACCGCCGTGAAATTACTGCCGATGCCCATCGTCTTTTGCAAACTACTGCCGATGCCCACTTTTCTAGATCTACTCTTTTATGAAATAAGAAAGAAAAACTGTTCTGTTTCTACTCCCGTCACAAAAAAAAAAACACAGAAACCGGCGATTTCCAGTTTGGACGGTTCAGCCGGTTTATCCGGTTCTGACCGATTCAAACCGGGTTTTTCCGATTTGATTTACAAAATGGTTTTAGGGTGTTTCCGGACCGGTTCCGATGCCGATTTCTGGTTGAACTGGTCGAACCGGCTGATCCGGTCCGATTTTAAAAACACTGGTTAATAGTGAGATTGTTCATTGTTGCAGGTAATTAAGCTATTTAATTTATTTTACTACTGTGTTTACCATGGTGCAAGAGAGAGTCGATAGCTGTGCACTTGAGTGCGCATGCACAAGTACATAAATTATTTTTATTCGTGTATGGAGTATATATATATTTTTAATAATATTATAGTCTTTTTTATATTTAGTTTTTCATTAAAAGAAACTAATAGAAAATTTACTAATAAAGTGTATAAATTTTTGTTTATTAGTGTATATATTTTTATTCATAAGCGTGTAAATTTTTGAAAGTAGGTGCATGGTGCACCCGAGTGCACAGAATATTTTGCCAAAATAAAAAGTGTACAAGGAATTTGTGGAAATAGCTTATTTAAATAAATAGTAGATTTATTATACGAGTGAGGCTCTTGTGCCCGGGTGCATACCGTAACTCTTTAGAATTTAGTATTGTGGGTAAGGGTATATTGTTTTGTTCTAAAGAGTATACATTTTAATTAATAAGAGTATACCATTTTGTTGTAAAGGGTATACATTTATTATTAATATTTTTTATTTTTTTTAGAAAATAATGGTACACATCGTTTTACTAAAGGATATATAATTTAACATAAAATTCTAAAGGCACACGATGCACGAGATGTTTAAGGGTATAATATTTTTAAATGGTATATTATACTTTATGGTATATACTTTAAATAATAAAGATACTCCATCCGTCCCACGTATTTTTACCCACTTTCCATTTTAATACCCACTTTCCATTTTGGGGTGTCCCACGTATTTTTACTCATTCCATTTTTGGCAAAGATACATAATATTTTATTATCTATTTTTTACCATCTCAACAACTTTAATTACTTTTTTATACTTTATTCATCATTCCCAATAACTTTATTCACTTTTTCTTTTTAAATTACTAATTTATCCTTACTTTCTCTTACATTATATATTAAAAAAATAAAACGTCTTAATCTCCGTGTCCGTATAAACAGGTAAAAATACCCGGGACGGAGGGAGTATTATTTTTTCAATGAAGAAATATGAAGAGTATTAAAGTTTCACTAACTATTTTATTTTATTTTATTTTTTAATGTATAAGTTTTTATTTTAAGAGTATAACATTCAATATTTATGCAATGATTTGTATGAGACAATAAAAAGTGTTAATCGTTATGATGAAAAGTGATACCAATGGATGAAAAATGAAAAAGGTTTGTTGAATTATTTTATGAACAATTTATAATATAAATGAAAAATGATAATACTTTTAATGAAAATAATACGTCTTTAATAAAAAATTATTATACTAACTAATTACAAAAGTATGAAACAATTTCATCGTGAAAAACCAGCTTTGTACGCAGTGAACCAAAGACTTTGCCTTACAATATATAAATTTTGTATTTTTTTTAAAATTTAATATATTTATTATATCGATATAATTTAGTAATTTAAACTGGATATGTAGAAATAACTTATTTATTAATAAGTATAAAAATATTACTAAAAAATTTATGTTTTTAATTTAAGGAATTTTATCAATTCAAGTATGAAAAATAGGTAAACTATCAGCTTAGAGCCTGAATTTATACCTTAAATTGATAAAATATGAGACAAACTCAAGCCTTGAATTGATATTTTTACATATTTTAGGTCTCGGATTGATAGAAAAAATTATTCAGGCCCCGAATTAATAGTTTACACATTTTTCAGGCCTTAAATTAATAAAATCCTCTAATTTAATACATTTATTGCATTACATTAAAGTAATTATAATAATTTAAATTGAACGTACAATGAATTTATATACTTCAATCATTTTAAGTACTCCCTCCGTCCCGACAAGTATTTCACGGATTGGTGTGCGCGAAGTTTAAGAAATTTTGTATTTTTATGTATAAAGTAAGAAAGAGAATATATATTTTAGTTGATTTAATGTAAAAGGTGTGTAAAGTTGTTTGGGGATGTGAAAAAGTAAGTATTATATTGGGATGTGTGTAAAAAGTGAGGATTTTTATGATGTATTTTTTACCAAATTTAGTAAAAGTAAAGTGTGAAATACTTTGAGTGACGGATGAAAAAGAAAAGTGTGAAATACTTTGGAGAACGGAGGGAGTATAATATAATATTTCGTATACAGTATTACACAAGAAACATACTCCCTCCGTCCCCCAAAGTATTTCACACTTTCCTTTTTCATCCGTCCCTCAAAGTATTTCACACTTTACTTTTACTAAATTTGGTAAAAAATACATTATACTAATACTCACTTTTTACACATATCCCAATATAATACTTACTTTTTCACATCTCCCAAAAACTTTACACACTTTTTTCACATCTCTCAATAACTTTACACACATTTTTCATTAAATCAACTAAAATATATATTCTCTTTCTTACTTTATACATAAAAATACAAAATTTTCTTAAACTCCGCGCACACCAATACGCGAAATACTTCCCGGGACGGAGGGAGTACTAGTTAACCAGGCGGGGTGGCACCTCGAATGAGGTGCTAGCTCGGATTGTTTGTGCCAAGAAGTTAATATATTCAAGGTATGACAAAATATTTCACATGTTTATATCTAATATTTATTGGATTGAAAAAGTTAGCAATGAATAATGAGAGAAGACAATGCAAGTATGCAACAGACAGATTAAAAGGAATTCACTATTAACAAAACGGTGAGAAACTATCGTGAGATGTAAAACCATCCACTTACATACGACTCTAATTGTGAAGTTATTTGGATGAGTTATTGCTATGACATCAATAGCATTTCTCCGTTGTGCAACATCTTTAGAGTATATGCGCATTAGAACCTCATCAAGGCACTTTCTGTCAAAGCATCTGCCACATAAACACAAAAGTTATACTACACTGAAAATGGACTAAAACTATGAAATAACATATATAGCAATTAGCTTATTGTAATAAACCATACATAATATTCTGCAAGAAGCTTAACAAAAGCTTACGCTGCTGTATCTCTCTCATCCAAAGGATTTAACAATGTTGGGAGTAAATCATCCATGTATCTAACATCATCAAGGCTTTTCTTGGATAAATTATGATTTGTTTTCAAGATGACAGCTTTAAAAATACTTGTAGCTCCGTCAATCACATTAGCATCAGCACTCTTAATTGGCATTTAATGAGATAAATGTTCTAATCAAGACAAATACCAACTCGGAAGTACATTCCTTAAAAGTCAGAAATGCTGGCCAAAACACACAACCAATTGACTTTTTATATGGTGGGACTGTGAATGAAACTTCGCATATATCAGACCAGCCACACTACTCCAGTACAGTTCTAACCTCAATACTGGAGTTATTTCTAATTAACGCACATTACTGAACAAGAAAGATAATTGCTAAATTGCAGGTAAACACAATGAAACAAACCTTCACCTCGAAAGGACAGAAAAGAAGAAAAAGGAACCATGATTTGTATATACATACACAAGTAACTGAAAATGTAAAGAATCTTGAAATTAAAATCTTCCAGAGTTCAATCCATAAGTTTATTATATTACCTGTGACCTTAGAAATTGAGAAATTTGAGCTCCTTATTATGTAATTACATTTTTTAGTTGTTGATTGTTCAGTCGACACAATAAAAGCAAAAGGCAATTCAGGAAAAAATTTATGGTTTCTGATTTGCTGCTTTTGCCTAAGAATGATTAAAGAAATAAAAGGAACAATCAGGATTACATCATTTCATATATGATAAAGTTCATGACTATCTTAAACTTGAATTCATTAACATTTGTATGGTCAAAAGGCCTAACAAGACAACATTAGTTCACTAAACATTGCTAATCTAGAGATTCAGAAACAGAGACATAATAAAGAATAAGATATGAGATCGAATTAGTAAAATGAATGTATTAAATAAGCAACTGACGTACTTCTATCCCAATGAAATTAATAGACATAACTTACCAAGAGATCCCAAGGAGAGCAAACTGCAACAGCACCAGCAATTGTCACATTCTCCCATTACCAGGGACAACTAAGTCGTTAATAATGAAACATGCAACTCTTACATAAGTATTTCAAATATTAACAGTCAAATAATACGTTACCAGGATCAATGATTTGGTTTTCGCATTCGATGAGCCACAAAAACAGGAGGCACCAACATACATAAACTGATACACACCCATATTTGTGCAAGTGAGGGTACAAATGCAGAGTTTTTGAGAGCATAACCCAATTATGAATTTTTCATGCTGAATCTTTAGAAACTATTTTTATAAACCTATAAGAAACTAATTTTTATCAATCATATAGTCTCAGGCTTCTATCTTTAACCATCATTTATGCTGCATATAATATTTCTTCCTTAGATCATGTCAATGTTCTCTTATAAACCAACATTAGCCAGCAATAATGACTGAAATCAGAATAATCTGATTATTTTTTTCTTTAAGATGTCTCATCTATATTCTATTAATGTGTGTAGTCAGAAAGCTGGATCCCACGAACTGGTGCAGAAGTGCGCTGATTTTTTTTCATATTTTCTCAAAAATATGCTAGCTAAAGACCTTAGGTAAGCATTTTCAAGGTTGAGCAATAACCATTTCAAATAGTAATTAAATGCTTCTCGCCTAAGCAACATGAGAGATTACTTCACCAGTTCACCTGTAATATGATCAAGTATATGGCATCGAGTGTTTGAATATGACCTTCAGGATAAATTACTGCTTCACATTCAATTGAGAGTGCACTCCCAAGCTCAAGTTGTATTTTAGCCGTGTCTTCCTTGATATATTTCTGTAAGTGAACAAAGAAAAAGGGAATATTATATGAAAATCAAGGCAGGACAAGACAAAGATCATGTGATTCACCAATAGTCTGAAAAATGAGTGTCAGCTAGATTATAAAATACCCAACTCCATAACAAGAAAATAGATCATGAATCGCAATAATGCGAAAATATGTGAAAGATTCACTCATCTAAAGTATGAAATTGAGTGAGTTCCAATATCACCTTCTTCTCAGCAACTGGAAGTAGAAGTGCAGGCCAAAGAAATTGCAATATCAAAAGCAAATTTTGCAGCTTGTTCTCGGCTTCGAAACAACAATTCCGGATGGTTCCCAAGACCTGTAAGAAGAAAGTAAAGCTGATTAAAAAGTTTCATATTAACATCAATGAGCAGAGCCAAGTATATTTGTTTTCATATTTGCTTTCTTCTTGAAGAAACTTGCCAAAATAATTTTGATTAATTAGCATATCAAAAAATAGGGGAATTGGATTTAAGTAGCATAATGGTCTAAGTAAATAAACAATAAAATGAGATACCCTTTCTTTCACAATGGGCTTGTCGAATCGAATTGCCTAATAATTTGCTTAAGAAGTCCTCGCTTGGGCTCCAATAGAAACTTTCTTCTAGCTTCTTTCTGTGAAATGTTTACAAGTATTGAAGCCACATGTTCAAATGGATCATCTGATAGGATGAAACAGATGGCAAAAGTTAAGCCATTATATATATATATATATATATATATATATATATATATATATATATATATATATATATATATATATATATATATATATATATATATATATATAGTAATATTAGACTCCCAACTACACAATGAAGCAGCAACACAATTGGATCAATTATACGTACAACATAATAACATACAATAACAAGTCCTTTGATATTTCTTAAGAAGATGATATCTATATAAAAAAAAAGTCTGAATTATTAATGGAAACTAAAATACACCTTGCTTGTCATCCAATGAAGCACAGAATGATCTAACCAGCTTCATGATATACAGACCACGCATCTTCTCATCTACTTGCTACCATCCAAATTTTTAACCCACTTACTATGTTTAATCAAATTTTACAGAAATGAGGTGTGTAAGATGTGTGAAAGAGAGATACCTGAAGTAAAGATTCAAACTACTTAGTGGTACTATCAATTACAGCAACAAATGCTCAAATGTTGTAGTATTATCTTTCCTCCAAGCTCTCTTCAACAAGTTTTCCACATGGTACAAATCAAGTAATGATTCTATAGATTACTTGAAGTAAAGTTGTCTGACCAAATGCTTGCACTTATATTCATTGATGCACACTTACATATTAAAATATTTGGGTCCATTTTCAAGTCCATTGCTTTAAATTATACTTTACAATTCAGAAATAACCTAAACCTGAAATGCTTTGAGTATTAATTTCAACTCATGCAAGTGACACACCTAGTGAAACATACACCAAGTGTGATCCAGCAAGTAGTGTTTCACATGGCAATCAAATATTAAAGGTTATATTATGTGTCAAGTTTCCATTTTTCATAATCATTCCATCTTAAAATCTCCTAGGAGCTCAAGCTATAGCTTGCAGCAACCCAAAAGGAATAAATTTCTTAAGCGTGTGCATGAAGCAAAACTAAAAGAAAGCCAGAACACCTCCAATTAGACAAATGTCGAATCTGCATGCATTAAATAGAATTCCTAAAATTACCTATAGCACCAATTGCATCAAGGCTATCATCATCTTGTACCACTCCAAATTCTGGACGCTGAGTTTTCCCTTCAAGTCCTCTCCTCCTTGAAACCTGAGCATGTGGAGCAGATCAAATTGAGGAAGCCAGATTAGTATATGCTAAGGGCAAATATAGATGGTACACAAGTTCTTGAATTATATGCTGAACAAAAAGACTGTTTAAATACCAAGAGAAAGAAGCAACAATTCTAGAAACCATATGAACAGCTTGAACCATCAATGAGAACCCAAAGAGTATATGATCAAATATGAGGATTTGCTCAGCAGGTGTAAAACTCAAAACTGAAATATGTCCTTAATCGAAAAACTAAAGTAAAAATACAAGATTTGGTTCATATTTACGAAAAGCAACCGTAATGACAACTCGTGATCATTAAGCATGGAGAATTCATTATTATAGAGAGATAGCTCAATCTATATCATAAATATGCTGAATCGTGTTACTTGGATCAGATCAGCATAGGAGAGTTTTGAGTACAGGGCAGGAGATGCAACACTAAATCATCCCATATCAACATTTTAGACGTATTAAGACAATATGTCCTCCAGAGCAAAGTAGATGATCTCATTGAATAATTAGCAAATTCAGACAGCAATTAATGATTCCAATAAGACCAAGTTCGATAAATTAACAAGAATGTTCACTTATAGCAGAAATGTTGAATCAGTCATATTGATAAGGAACACAATAAAGGATATTATTATTTTGCTAATTTTGTACTACAATTAGCCACGCTGAGGCTTTAGAGGATGGCTGAAACTTGAGCGAAAAAAGAGACAAGGCAAGGAAGGAGGAAAAAAAGGGCATAAAGTTAGCAATTGCCAGAAATTAGAACTATGTGCCTGGAAAGAAGCTGCCAAAACAGCATCTATTGAATCTTTGAATCGCATATGGAAAAGTCGCTGGAACCAAAATCACGATCTACTCAGGGCCCAAAGGAATAAATGCCTTAAGTTCACCAAAAATAATTGGTGAAAAGGGTTTCTTAAATTGAAGAATCATCATTGCTGATAGAGTAAAGATGCTGATATTTGAAATGAGGAAAGATAGAAGAAAAATAGGAACGTAAAGTTACTATTCAGCCGGGATGACTCCCGTCAGCCTAAGCTGCCAATAGACTAAATAAAGATATTTCTAGACAATGCTCACCCTCTCCTCTACCCCTTATTTATAATCCTAGACCTAATTTATTAATATGGAAAGTACATAATTATTATCAAATCATTCTCCCTCAAATAAGCACTTGCTAATCCACCAGATTGGTGATTAGCATGATTGCAGCTGACTCCCTTGATTTGGCTCTATCAATTGCGGTGACAAAAATTCAATTAAGATTCTCATTCAAAAATGTGCTGCAGATAAACATACATACGAACGAAAAAAAAACTTACCTATGTTCACGTGAAGTTCAGTTACTGTGAATGCCAGGAAATCATAGGAATAGAAAACATAATTAGAATTCATATCTGAGAATTGGAAACTGAAAACCAATTCCAGAAAGGTGTAGACAAATAAATGTATCAGTAAAGTGGAAGCGGGAGGAGGATTCAGGTAGAAGACAAAAAATCAAGCGGCATAGAAGCAGATGAGTCGGTGGCGGAGAGATTGAAGAGGGAGTGAGAGAGAGGGAGTGAGGACCACGTAATAGAATTCTTCATGCACGGCTAGGTTTCCAGTGACTGCAATATGTGAAAAGTATTATGCTTTCGTTGAAGGCCCTAATAAACAGTGAATTGCAACATCTATGAAAAAAATGTTCCAGTTTGCTCCAAGAAAAATAGAGTTTTGTTCTAATAACAAAACCTGGACTCTCTTAAATGTATACTAATCTATCATAGCTTAAAAAATTCTAAAATTTAATTTCAATCAGTGAAGGAGAGCAATAGAAATAAGAAAAAGGATGAATAAAGGACTTACAAGTCCAATTGGTGAGTAAGTAGTGTGTGTGGTCTTCTTGTCAGTTTTGTAATCCTTGTGTAGAAGTTCTGGAAAAATAGCATTTAATTTATATGCTGTACCATCATTGGGGAGGTAGTCAATCAGTTCGTTCAATGATAGGGGATGCTGAGGTAGAAACATTAGCAATTAGGCCCAATGCTCCAGCAATTGCAGGCTGTAAATGAGAAGAGACAAGAAATGAGTAAAAGAAGATATTAAAAATTAAAAGAAAATAACTTAAACAAGGAATTTTACTTTGTTATTAGCTGCTTCAGAAAGACCATGAGCACCATCAAGTGCTCTTGTTTCCAGCATTGTCAACATTCACTGCCCATCAGCATTCACCAATATCTTAATTCCATTGTCACTTGTTGAAACAGCAAGCAATGAGCCTTCTTTATTAAATCTTAATCTAGGGCTTGCCTGCAAGAAAAAAATTATGCACGACAAATTCAGCATTATTGAGTGGATAAACATATCAAGAACATGAAGCTGAACAGGACATATTATAGAAACTTACAGGAAGACCCCATCACCATCTGTAGACGTAAGAATGTTGGTATTATCCATGTCCCAAAATTTAATCTGAAACTCATCACCAGCAGCTAAGAAATGGTTCCTCGTGGTGTCAAACTGGACAACCCAAGAACGCTTCCAAAAACCAGAATATGTTCTCTTAATTGTGCCTTCACTTTCATTCTATTCCACAAGGTGCGATTCACCATATTTGCTGGTTCCACAAGAAAAGAGTCTGAAAGGAAAACGGCAATAATTATTTAAAGAACCAAGACATCTAGAAAAGAGTCTAATCAGCCACATTCATAGAGCCAAAATGAAGGAAATTAGAGACTTTCATCAGACTATTTGGACAAAAAAAAATTACTAATGTTTTAAAAGTAAAAACAGCTTTTGCGCAAAATTCTCTCTTCTTTGTCCATACGTGTAATACTGTTTAGGGATAAAGTTGCCAACTTCACCTGTAGGAAAAGGAATGAAAAATAATAGAACTTATTCTCCCTTAAAACCAAAAAGTGGAATTATCATTACCAATATGTGCTGTAATTAAGAGCAATTTTAGCAAGAGATTTGACACAGTAAGACATTGCAGTCTATAAATGAGCAAGAGATTTGACACAGTAAGACATTGCAGTCAATAAATGAAAGCACTTACAAACTAACAATATTTGATCAACTATCTCACCGTAGATTGCACAAAATCTTAAATAATTTAAAATTTTGAAAATCTTAGGTTGCGTTTGGATTGAGTCATTTCAAATCCAGTGTATTTGAAAATGAGTGGATTTTAAATTAATTCATTTGAATTCCACTGTTTGAATAAATTATGGATCTTTGAGAGGATTTCAAATCCACAATTAAAAAATTATTTTTAGAATAGAATTTTATATATGATAAATAAAAATAATAAAATTTTATTATATTAAATATTAAAATTTAAAATTTTATTAAAAATAATTTTTTTGGGAGGGAGCTCTACCACCCAACCTACCCCCTACCCACCTACCCCTCCACCCCCCACCCGCAAAAAAAAAATATTTTTTATAAATTTATAGATTTTTTATATTTGAATAATAAAAATATTACCACTCAGCCCTACCCCTACCCACCCCCCCTCACCCAACACCACCGCCCACCCCAATTTTTTTTTAATATAAAACTTTAGATTTTAATATTTAAATAATAAAAATATTACCACCCAATCCTACCACTCTATCCATCCACCCACCCTACCCCACTCACCACCCCCCACCCACCAAAAAAATTTTAAAAAAAATTTAGATTTTAATATTTAAAAAATAAAATCTAGAATTTTATTTAAAAAAAATTTTTTTGGGGTGGGGCGGGGGTGTAGGGGGGGTGGTTGGGTGGTAATATTTTTATTATTTAAATATTAAAATCTAAAATTTTATAAAAAAAAAATTTTTGGGGGGTGGGGGGTGAAGGTGGGTGGGTAGGGGTAGGTTGGGTGGTAATATTTTTATTATGTAAAAATTTAAATCTAAAATTTTATAAAAAAAATTTTTTTGGGGTGTGGGGGTGGGGTGGGGGTAGGGGGTAGTGGTGGGTGGTAATATTTTTTTTATTCAAATATTAAAAATCTAAAATTTTATAAAAAAAAATTTTTTTGGGGTGGGGTGGGTGGCAGGGGGTGGGGGGGTTGGGTGGGAGTGGTAGGGGTAGGCTGGGTGGTAGAGTTTAAAACATAATATATATATATATATATATATATATATATATATATATATATAATATTTTTTAATTAATTAATTTATTTTGTATATTAATATATCAATTACACGTGCAAAAGCCCTTGTTTTCCACATCAAGCGTAACTCCGTTCGGGCTTCTTCGCCAAGAATGGAAGGATATCAAATGACACGGTTTCAGTGAGGATTTGAAATCCATTCAAAAATAACTAAAAAATTCAAAATCAAATCCATTGATTTAAAATCTTGGATTTATAAATTATTTGATTTCAAGTGTTATCCAAACATAAGGGAGGGATTTGAGGAAAAGATTTATAAATCCATCCTCAAATCCTTCCATCCAAACACAACCTTAGATTATTTACAAATTTTAAAAAAATCAGGTCAGATCATGACTTCTAATACGAAGATCCTTTTTCAAAAAAAAAAAAAAACATTTAATGAATTGGACTTATACAATGATATATTGAATATAGGAACACTCTCAAGTCTGCTAGGTTTTAACAAAATGTCTCTTGCCCCCAATTCCCACAAAAAATTATGCAGATTATATATTTAAATGGCAACTAATGCCATTGATGTGCACCAAAGTTGGGGCAATCATAGTCCACTCTTGAGCCCCGAGAATCATGAAGCCATGCTTTTATTTTCCCATCAATGGCCGTAAAGAATATAAACTACAAATAAAATAAAACATAAACCTTTCTAATATCATAAACCAAACAACACCTTTGGAATTTTCTGAAATTTAACAAAGGACTCCAGTAAGGAAGGAAAGAGGAAGCAATATGCAAATAATGTACCTGAATATTCTCTTTGTGATGAGGACAAACCAAATATACAGGAGCTTTATGACCTCAAACATGTATAGCGTACGCCCAGCAACAGCATCCCACACCTGTTACACAATTTTCATTTAAGAGCCTACAAGCCTTTACAAAGGACAAGTTGCTGTTACCTTAATTGTCTTGTCATCTCCACATGTAACAATGCAAAGCTGCTTATTCGGATGAGCAAAGGCAATATCGTATACACCACCTGTATGAGCATCGATCTACATGAAACGACATTAATACTTGACACCAAATGATTATTGCAGGATAGAAGGGGGTAGGGGGTGTTGAAAATCTCACTTCTAAGTGTTGTCTTAATTCTCCGGCTGGACTATATGTATATATCTGAACAATGTGTTTGGAAAAAGCAACACCTTCAAAAGAAAAATATGACATATCAGCAACTAATTTACAATCAACACTAATTTGCAAAGTTACAATTTTCTTTACCAAGTATAGATCCATCTGGGCCCCAAACACATCTATTGACAGATATGGTGGCATCTTTAACCAAAGTTGTCTAAACTGCTAAGAGGAGGCACTAATTAATCCCAAAAGCAAGAAACAAATGAACTTGAAATATAAGGCCTATTACAAGGGAGCAAAGCACGTTAGATGTCTAACTCACTTGGAGTGGCATTGAAGAAGCTGATATGTCCCAAACTTTAAATGTTTTAAGCACTAACCTCTCTCGGAAATCAACTTCCCATATGCTGATATCACCAACATTTGTTCCAACTACAATGAAGAGTAAGTCAGTCACATCACATGACCAAGGAACAAGAGCAAAATGAAGTTATTCCACAATCATGATTTCCATGCACAGATTGTAGATAATATTAGCGATATTATAAGTTTATATTTGTTTAAAATAGTACAGTTAATGGTAAACCTAAAAGAACAGTCTGTTGCTGTGGATGGAAATCCATGCTCATGACATTTGATCCTTGACTAAGACTTCGAACAACTGTTTTGGGAAGGTCATTTGGTGAATAGCTAATAGGAAGATGGGAAGAACCAGAAAATGAAACCTGTTAATCAACAAGGTGTCATGATAAGGAGTAGATTATTCCCAAACATTTAATATAGCAAAAAGTGAGTAAGCAGAACATCAGATGTCATGTTCATAATATAAATTGTTCTACATCTATGAAAAATGTTCCAGTTTGCTCCAAGCAAAATAGAGAGTTTTGTTCTAATCACAAAACCTGGACCCTCTTAAATGTATACTAATTTGTCAACCAACTAAATACATGAACTTTAAATTAAATTGGGCCAGAATTAACCACATTTAATTCAAGAGAGCAGAATAATCAAGTTCATTCAAGAAGATCATTGAATAGAGCATAATATACGAATTTTAACGAAAATATGGAATCTGAAAATATGGCCGGCTATCTGAAATAGTACTATTGACATGCGCTCGGTGCATACATAATCGCTGACATTTGCCTAGGAAAAAATTAAAGAAAAGCATATATCATAAATACAATATTGGACATTTTAAATAATGCATTTAGTATTACATGGACATGTGGATATGCAACAAAGAAGATCTCATAAAAAAACTATATCAAATGATATACCTTTATACAAAAGTAGTATAGTTGAATTCATTAGCCACATCTCTAACATGTAGCGTTGGCAGCCTCCAAAACTTCATTGTAAACAATGTTTTTGGTGTAGTTTGTGTTTTTCAGTAATGGAGTTGATGGTCTAATGAGGACCTTTAATTTGTCTTTATTTTTTGCTCTTGATAATGCAACGTATAGTTGACCATGGGAAAAAACAGGCTCTTTGAAATAAACACCAACAAAGTCTAAAGTTTGACCCTGTGCTTTGTTGATTGTCATTGCGTAACATAATCTTATAGGGAATTGTTTTCTTTTAAATAGAATAGATGAATATGTATCAGATGAACTCTCTAATGTGATACGGGGAATAAATACAGGTTTTCCAGCATGCGTTCCAACTGAAATTTCAGCAAGTATAACGTTTTTGTCAAACCCTTTGCATAGAAGACGAGTACCATTACAAAGTCCTTCAGTTGGATTAATATTTCTTAACAAAATTATTGGAGCATTTACTTTTAGTATTAGTTTATAAGGAGGAAGTCTGGAAGGAGTTAATGAATGATATAATTCTTGTTGGTCAGATGTAACAAAAGTACAAGTGCTTTCATCATAGCTTAAGTATGTGGTTTCTTCACCCACCAATCTATTAATCAAAATGTCATTTATTTCGTGGACAAAATCATTTCATGCAGTAAGTATAGCTCGTTTAATGAATAAAGAAGCATCTTTATAAGTATCTGTAATGTGTGGGAACACAAAATCTATTAATGTATTTAATGATGTAATGTCATCTACAAAAGGAATATTTATGGTTGAAGGTATTTGAATTTCGTTATTTTCATAGTTTCTTCAACTCCATCACCAATATATAATAAATAAGTTGCAAATTCAGGGTCAAGTGATGCACGCATATTATGTGTCAACTTGAGCTTCTCAAAATGGGTCCGCAAAGGAGACATAACATTAGAAGCATCTATGATATCATGTTTTGTGCCTTTAGATATAACTGGTAGTGTTTGATGAAAGTCTCCTCCAAAGACAATAATTTTACCGCCAAATATGATGTTTGAATTCATAATATCTCTCAACATTTCATCAAAATTTTAAACAATGTTTCTTTTTGCCATTGTAGCTTCATCCCAAATGATCAATTGTGTCATTCTAATTAAATGAGCTAGTGTACCTTGTTTACTGACATGGCATGATTTTAGATCACTCATCTAGAGGAATCTTAAACCTCGAATGTGAAGTTCTTCCTCCTGGGAGCAGCGAATCTTCAACTCCCGAGGTTGCTGTTGCAAGTGCAATGGCACCAGTCTCTAATCAATAACAGCAAAATTACAATAATAAATTATCTTGATGGACGATCATTCTTGACATAATTAATCATCATTGGACTCTATAAATAGGGGTAAAAATATGTTTGTTTCTGTCATCTATGAAAAATCCATTCTTAAACAAAGCAGAACAGATATGATATGAGTAACTCCAATCCGCCAACCACTAGTAATTTCAGGCGTTAAGATGTGAAGTTAACATCGCAGTGAGGGAGAAAGCAACAAATACTGCAACACGTACATACCACTGTAGTGGCATCGTGGAGAACTTGGGTGATTTCCCATTCGGATGATTCCTGTATATATATATATTAACACAGAGACAAGTCAGATTAAGATAGCATCCTTTTATCGGATATAAGAGGGAGAGACAGCGAGGGCAGCGGGCCGATCCGAGGCCAGGTTTAATGGTGGGATAGTGGTGGAGACATAGTTGTTAAAGGCGCGCCTTGGGCGCGCCTAAGGCGCTCAGGCTCAGGGGTCTGCGCCTAGATTGTTGATTTTTTGCTATTCCAGGATCATGTATCAAAGGCGCTCGCCTAGGTGCGCCTTGGTGCGCCTTTTAGTTGCGCCTAGATGCGCCAAGGCGCGCCTCTTCAACATCTTGTTTTTTTCTTTTTTTTTTTTTAAGTTTTTTGAAATTGCTACTCAATTATTAAAGGGTTTACACATTTTTAAGATAAAAATGGACAGCCCACTTATAAAATGATATAAATAGAGAATTAGGGTTAGGGTTTTAGCACTTGAACTTTCAAAACAAAGACAAAAAGGTGGGCTGCCTTCACCTCCACCGCCTACCTCCACCATCTGCCGCCTACTTGAACTTTATTTGTGTGTATGTTTTATGTGTTATAATGCTATTATGAGTTATTATGTATCATTATATGATGTTATGTGATTTTTATCTTAGTTTAGATAGGTAATATGATTGTAAGTAGGATATATTTGTGTATATACATTGTAAATTCAGTTTTGGGCAAAATGTAGCTCAGGCGCGCGCCTAGGGGTCCGTGCGCCTAGGTGAGCCTCTCGCTTTTAACAACTATGGGTGGAGATTCCCTCTTCGGAGCTTCTCTTCGTACACTTCCCGCATCCCATCTTTCCAAAGTTGAATGTTTTCTTTACAATTTAATAGAAAAATCTTCTCACTTTTATACAATTTGTTGTTACAGTACTTCACTAAAAAGAATGTTGCAATTATCATATCAGTTTTCTCTTTGCAAAATCAACTTCATTAAACATACAATACAAAGATACATCATCTCATCATGTGTGAAGACTGAATAGTTAGTCTCTAATTAGAAGCATTTTGTTTTTGATTGATCAATGTTGGAATCAATTTGTTTAAGCAAATACATGATGCTGAATGGATAAAATTGAAGAAATGGGTTGAATAATTAGAAGTTTGGAGTAAGTAAAGAAAAGAAAAAACTAACGGCCTTGCATATCCAAGGTTTCATCCAAGTGCTTTAATCTGTCGATCCCATCACTGATCAGAAACCGAATCCTCTGCCTGTCATTGCATCCCCTGTTCTTCTCCATCTCTTGTCGTATCATTTCTCTCACTTCATCTGCCAAAACCCTTTCAATAAATATAAACCCAATTCCAAACCCTAGATTATATTCAAAGTTATTGGGTGGGAGTAGGAGTAATTAATGGAAGAGGAGGTAAAGAAAGGGAAACCTCTGGAATCGGCAGGAGCTCTGCGAGAAATCCTTAGAGCTTGTCTGTAGAGCTTCAAAACCCTAGCCCGTAGAAGGAAATCCTGCAAATCCAACCCCAACACCATTTCTCTCTCTCTCTTCCCCCAGAATTGGGGCTTCTCCTACCACTGCATATACGACTTGTTTGTTACCCGCCACTATGTTTCAGCAAGGAAGATGCTGGTAAGTTGATTGTTTTCTAGTGTAAATCACAAATAACCTTAGTATTGTAATCTTAATTCTTTGTATTTGAAAACAGATTTTCTGGTGGATGTGATGGATTATGCAATGACTAAGCTGTGAAGTTTGAATCACTGAATCAGTGTTGGTCACCAGCTGCACTTGATGATGTACATAAAGTACTAGAAATGATCACGTGAATCCCTGGATTAATTATTGCATTTTAAGTTTCTTTAATCATTGAATCTTGAAAAACTGACAACTAAAATTTCTAAGTTGTAAAAGGAGGCCCCCTGTTGAGACATCCCACTTAAACCCCTCCCTACAACCTTAATTCCCACCCTGTCAAAACAATGAGCAAAACAGAAAAGGATAGCAGGGTTATAACTGCTTTTGGATCAGTATCAATGATCCACAGGGGCAAATTAGTCATAATTCTTTCTACATCTTAAATGGATCTGCAATGTATAAACGAATGACAGATCAGAGATCTCTATAAAATTTGAAAAGATAAAATTAGGAAAAACGAAATGCAGTTCACTAAGTTGATCAAATGAAGTGATGAGAATACAAAATATACTTCTCTTAATTAATAATAAACACATGGTGCACAGCACACTTCTTACTCTACAACATAACACATGAGCATGGCATAAGAAATCACAATGCACATAAAACAGGCAGATTAATTTAAAAGGATCGGACAATCTAGCATAAGAATTTCGTAGAAGCTAATTAAAAAAAAATTAACATTGGCATTTAGGAGACATTCTTCATTTTCATCACAATCACAATACTGTATGTAACCATCATACTCAAGTTTGCAGACAAGTGCTATAAATACCTTCCCAAGATCATAAAAGAAGGAACTGAACACTGCTGCAGATCTGAGGAATCAGCTTAAGGGTAACTTAATCAATTGAAGTGATAGGCAACATCAATGAACTGCTCCATATCAAAAAACACAATTGAAATACGATCAGGTTTCCTCTTTATAGCAGTAAACATTGGGTTGCTCCTTAGGACTGGGTAATAGGGCTACCAGTTAACTGAGTCCGTCCAAATGGGCTACGAGTTAATTGGGTCCTCTTAACTGGGCTAGTTAACAACTTTGGCGCCGGCTCACTAGTGCTGGATCAATTGGGCCACCGACCCACCACGATTTAATCGCGCTATTGTCTAACAAAAAGAACACACTTCTTGTGAGCTAAATCAAAACACCTCATCATAGCAATATCTCTCCCCTTTAACATAACAAACTCAAATGTAATTAACACAAAAAAAAAAATTAAAAGTTAAGCGAATAAACACACTTCCATTCCTTCAAAGAAACCAAACACACCTATAGTAAAATTCAATACGAAATATAAATGATAATAATAATAACAATAATAATAATAAAATAAGAGTTGATATTAGGTGCACCCGGTGCAAGGGTGCACTCATATGTGTATAACTTTTTATTCTATTTTGTATACATGTTATTCTATTTTGTATACATATTTCGTAATAAGTGTATACTTTTTTCAAACTAAGTTTTTCATAAAAATACTTTACAGTCAAATTTTTCATTAAAAAAACTAACAATTAAATTGTATATAATTTTTGTTTATAATTGTATATATTTTTGTTTATATTTGTATAGTGATAAAGTTAACCTCACAAGGTCAATCAATTGGTTCAGCTTTTGCATGTTGGGCTATCTTGTAAGCCTTTATCTTCAAGGAAACAAAAAAAATATGATTAAATATATCACAAACACGTGTGGTGTAAATTAGGTTCACGATGTAAATCTTGTGGTTCCCTTCCAATTATATATAATGGACCTCAGTTTTGGTTGGCAAATGTGAGCCATGGAAGTAATATTGGAAAGGGCGGTGCTATTGCCACCTGCGTTTTTGCTGAAGGCATCCGAATTGAAGATAAAAGGTGTGTGAAATTTCAATTATACCCCTATAATTTTAAACTCTAATCCATTTATTACATTAATTAATATTAAAAAAAGAAACACACTATAATGATCAAATATTTTTAATAATAAATATATATGATTTTTGTTTATAAATATTTTCGAAAGCATGTTCGTAATAACTTCATTATTAAGGTATATAATAAAATATTTGTTTAACTTTTTAATATATTTTAGTTTATCTATACTTTATTAAATATCAATATTTACAAAATGATTAAAAGTATTTTCATGTGAGGGACAAGCTTTGTTATAAAAATATCTTCTTTTAATTATATAATACTAAGTTAGACATATTTCAAATATCTTACATTTATTATTATAAAGTTTCCCTTATCTATAAACCTTTAGAATTTTATAATTTTTATATATATTGACATTATTGATTTATAATTTGTTAAAAACTAAATTTGAGAAAGAGATATATAATCTTCAAATATACTATTTAAGAATGTTATCTATTTACTCCTTTTGTTTTAATAAAAGTATTATTATTAATATTGTTAGATTTCAAAATACACCCTAAAGATTCTCTCTCAAGATTAGAATCGTACATATATGATGATATACGTATCTTTTATATAATTCATAAACTAATTATATTTATTATATATTTACTTATTTATTTAATATTTGGATTTCGATATATCCCTTTTCATTATTTCTCAACTATCTCAACCGCATATAAACTTATCTCTTGGAAGTAGGAATTAGTTTCCCAGCATTGGATATGTCTCATCTATTTAATAAATCGAGTCTCTCTCTTTTCTTATCGTATACACTCATAAAATCTCTACCCTACCAAAATTCAACCTTCTTCATTCAACCTTCTTCCTTAGAGAGCAAGAGGGTAAACCAAGTCCTATTTGTAGAACTTGAGGAGTTAATAATTCAGAGGTTCAACTGTATCAATACTTTGGATCACGGTCTAAGTCAAACTTATTTTCGAGGTGGGAAATTCTTACTTTGTCTTGATTAATTGCTATTGTGATATGATTGAGTTCATGCATGTACATATATGTCTCCTGACCTTTATAAACGAGGCATTTACTACTTGAATAATTGAGAAATCTTATTCAGTATATTTACATCTGCATGATTCATGTTACTTATTTGGTATTTACATGTGGTATTTAATCCTGGCAAGTATGTTTCTCGCTTGTGGTTTTGCTCACCCCAATCATCTTAACATTTTTCATTTTAGAGTAGGGGGCAGGATGATGCATAGCACATTTTATTTGAGACTTTAATATATTGTTTAAATTACAAAATGTAAGTACTAATTTTACACATTTATTTAATTAATGTTATTATCATGAATTTTTGTCTTAATTATTTATTTACTTAAAGCTTCCGTTCAAAATATTTTTATTAAAATGAGTTTTAAATAAGTAGAAATTTTAGGATGTGACACACACATTGCTTTGTACACACATTCATTAGTACACCTAAAACACACACAAAAAATACACACTCATAGAAAAAACACACAATCATTCATTCGCACATCACAATCACCGTGAAGAGAGAGAGAGAGAGAGAGTGAGAGAAGGAGGGGGGAGAAGAGAACCTTAATTTCATATTCAAAACATCAAAATATGAAACAAGTCAAGCAATTAATCAAAAGTAATTGTACACTACATTCTTTCTCAAAATCATGTTTTGCATGGATTTGTGGGTTTGTGAAATTATATAGTTAATTGACAAATTATTGATGAAATGATAAAATTATGAATGTAATTTGAATTTAGTAGCGGTAGTAACATAAATTAGAATTGAATGTTGTTTGGATGGTTAAAATCGAAACTTTAATATTTCAATACTGGTCTGCCGAAATTCTTATTAAATTTCAGCTGCATATCACCGAAATTTTGTAAAAGTTTCATTGGTAAACCCTTGATTTAAAAAAAAAAAAAATTCATGTATAGGACGCAAGTAAGGGAGTTTAATGGGCTTTAATTAAGAACAAAATTTATATTGGGCCTATTTATCTTAATTTGCTTGGATTAAAACCCATATGTCTTTCTCTCTTAATCATGAATTTTAAAAAAGCCTCCTCTCAAAGTGCAAGTGTTTTCCTTTTCCGACAGCATAATCCCACATTCGATTAGAGGTAAGTGGAATTTTATAATAATTTCGTTCATTGGTTGTCGAATTGTTACATAAAATTTCGATCTATATTTAGCCGTAATATACTAGTAGAATTTCGGCAACTATTGATCGAAATTTATAAATTTTTTCAGCAGACCAGACATGAATTTTTTTGTGAATATTAATAGGATATATATATTTTTTTAAATCGCACAGTGCACAATTTTATAGAAAAAATATAGTGTAAAACTTACCATTTCGACATATCTCTATGCTTCATATAACTAAGAAATGATTTCTATCAAGCGCTAAATCATAAAACTAGAGTTTTAAAAATTTAAATGATAGGTCACACGAGAAAAGTCTTTTGAGAGTAAACCATATTTCTGTATATATGAATAATTTTGCAAAGATTAAGCGAATGAGTGAGGTTTGGTGTTGCTTATTTAAACCTTTTTTTTTAAATCTACTTCTCCATTCTTCATTCTTGTATTAGTGCGCGTGGTGTGTGATAGTATTTTTAGTGTGTGTTTTAGGTGTAGTGGTGATGTGTGATAGTATTTTTAGTATGCGTTTTAGGTGTAGTGGTGGGTGAGTATACAAAGCATTTTTTTAATGCAATAAATAAATGGTTTAGGATTTAAAAAACAATTAGAGATATAATTGAAATTTCATATATTTTTTGTTTACAATTTGGGTGCCTTAAGCAAAGCCCGGGATGGCAATAGTGCCGCCCGGAAAATCTTTCAATTTTATGCATTCCACGAGGCCCATCTTAATTTCCTGCTATTAAGATTTCTTGTGATTTAGATTTACATTATTACGTTACTTTTTTTTTAATTTATTTATTGAAGAAATAATAGAATCAACCATCAGTAATTTTTACAATAAAATTGGGAGAGGACTCCCAAAATATTTAGATCAACGCATGACATTTAAGATAAGAATAACCTGTCTTATGAAAGAGTATTTTCAACTGCTAGTATGAATTTTAATTATGTCATAATTTCTATACAAAATCAAGATTTTATACTCACTTCGTTCCGGGTATTTTTACTCATTTGTACGGACACGTAAATTAAGACGTTTTATTTTTTTAATATATAATGTAAGAGAAAGTGGGGATAAATTAGTAATTTAAAAAGAAAAGGTGAATAAAGTTATTGGTAATGATGAATAAAGTGTAAAAAAATAATTAAAGTTATTGGGATTGTAAAAAGTAGGTAATAAAATATTATGTATTTTTGCCAAAAATGGAATGAGTAAAAATACGTGGGACACCCCAAAATGGAAAGTGGGTAAAAATACGTGGGACGGAGGAAGTAGTATTTTTTTATAAGTTGACATACTCTCTCAATTCAGACATTTGTACTAATTTGTTTAAAGTAGCATTAATTATATAATAACGATGCATACTTTAAAAAACCTCAAGCAAACTTACCTATAGTTATAAAGGTGAAAAAATGAAAAGTTAGGCAATAAATTATTGAGGTGGATAATTTCATGTTGTGAATCGATGGCTAGTCCATTCTTAATGGAGAAGTATATCTTATTGATAAAGATTACAACAATGATGAAGAAATTTAGATCTCATATAAACCCTAATCTTATGAGAATATATGGATCAAACTTAGATCTCATACGAACCTTAATCTTGAAAATGTATGATGATATATGAACTACCGTATCTTATCTTATATAGGCTCTTTAACTTGCAGAGCAAGTAGCCACGATTAACTTGCAAAGCAAGTTACTCTCCAATATCCAAGTCCAATAACCTTGGTGGTCCATTCTTACAACACTTAATCATAGCCATTGATCTTGTATGTTGATCATCCAACCTCTATCTTCGTTCCTTCCACGTGTTGTATTGCTAACTCAACATATGCAAGTGTCTACCTCTCAACATTTCACTTTTCAGTTATTAGACAAAGTAATAAAATCAGAAGAAAATATCTAAAAGGAGAGAGGCATAAGCATTGCAAAATAAATTGAGAAACTTTCTTGTGAGACGGATTTTTTGTGAGACGGGTTAACCCATTACTAAAGTATGCTTATTATATAGGTAAAATATGTTTATTTATAGTTAAAGTATGTCAATAATGAATCATATTGTCAATAATGAATCATATTATAACACCCTAAAATCATAATTTAATTTAATCATATTTTAGAAAACATATTTTAACAACCCTTAAACATACTTTATTTATATATTATGCATAATTTAACACGTCTCAAACTGACATTATATAATGTCAGAATTTAATTAGGCATGTCCCCAGATAAAGCAAGTGAAAGGGATAATGGAAATAAAAACTAATGTTCGCTTTATCTCATTTTTTAATATCAACATAATAATGGGTAAAACTAAATTACATAATTGTAATTATATATATCGTGGATGCTCTCTATATCCTATATATGTGCTCCTATAAAAAAAATATATATACATAATTTTTTTATTTTCTAAATACAAGTCTAATTTATGGGTTATATATTCTACGTGGAATATTTAAAAAAAAAAATCAAGCTCATTCCCTCCATGCGTTACCTAACAAAGTTTTTACTTTTCATTATCACTTTTTTTTTTCTTTTGAATTCCAATTTTCAAATTGAAATAATTTAATAAAAATATATATATTTTTTATAAAATATATTATCACTTTAATTTATATTATTATAATAAATTGTTATTAATAAAAAATATAGTTAATTTATTTGTCACCATTTTTTGTCAATTAACTAAAATTTTTATTAAAATATTAATAACTTTTATTTATCTCACCTAACTCATTTCGTGAATCAATCTCCCACAAATTTTTATACCGGTTAACCGCCTTCCATTAAAAAACTTACGGTTTAATTAATTTTAAATTTATCGATTATTAAACAGTACGCATATATTTATAATTCTTAATATGATATCAATGGCATCATGTACGACATGGGTTAAAAATAGAAATGTTGCATTAGAGTTTCCTTTTGAAAATTATTATGGTAGAAAAAATAAATTTGAGTGATGTAATTACGGAACCATGCATGTAAAGAAAATACGAAAATACTTTTATTAGCATCGTGGTCGTTTGATGCCTAGCGGCTTAGATATGATGTTTTACCAATAATTCAGACACCATCATTCAATTGTTATGCAGTACTTATCATATCTAATTAGTTTTAACAGATTTTAAATGTGGGTGGGTTAACTCCTAAAAAATTTGTTATCTTATTAGAGATTTTTAAATTTATCACAACCTTTTATTTTTGTGAATTCAATACACTATTTATTTAATATTTTTAATTCTATTACAACCTTTAATTTTTGTCAATTTAATTTACAATCTATTTAATATTTTTAATTCTATCATAACTTTTATTTTTACAATTTGATACACCACTTATTTTATATTTTAATTTAATTCATTATTATTATTATTATTATTATTATTATTATTATTATTATATTTCAAGAAATCTAGCATTATTATTATGAGTACACATCAAATACATTAAATTGATGCGTAACATATTAATAATAATAATAATAACAATAATAAATTGAATAAAAATATAAATAAGTGTAACAAACACATATATTCAGTCAATGTTGGTTTTACTGTTTTATTATATATAATACGCGGATACATTAATATAACTAATAAAAAAATAATTAAAGGTGATATTTAATTTGAAGATATACATAATAAATAATATAATAATATTAATAATAATAATAATAATAATAATAATAAGTTGGATATATTTTATTGATTATCTATTCTTAACTAATAAAAACTATGATTAAAAGTGATATTCAATTTATAGATATACATAAATAATAATAATAATAATAATAATAATAAAAAAATTAAAAGTAGAAAGATTATATATGTGATATAAAAACAAAAATAAAAAAATTACGACAATTAACCACGTCGCGACACTTTATATTTTAAAAAGTTATTTATAGCAGTGTATTCGTAATCAGTATATATAAGATAAGATTAGATATGGCTAGTCTTCTCGAAATTTTTTTTATATACTATATATTTGTGTTGTAATGTCATATAAATTCAGAGTGTATATTGGGTGTACCTGGGTGCAAGGGTGCGCCCATATGTGTATGATTTTTTATTCTATTTTGTATACATGTTATTCTATTTTGTATATGTGTTTTGTAATAATTATACACTTTTTTCACACTAAGTTTTTTATTAAAAAAATTAACATCCATATGTGTATAATTTTTTATTTACTAGGGTATACATATTTTTTAATAATTGTATATTTTTTTACACTCAATTTTTCATTAAAAAACTAACAATTAAATTATATATATTTTTGCTCATAATTGTATATATTTTTGTTTATATTTGTATATGGATGCACCAGGTGAACACTATAATTAGCCATTCAGATTAGTTGTATCTCATTTGTTTACTAATTTAAGCTTCCTTTATTAATTGAATAATAATTAATGGCTAATTATAGTGTGCACCCTGGTGCACCATAAGATAGGGTGCATCCATATATAAATATAAATAAAAACATATACAATTATGAGAAAAAATGTATACAATTTAATTGTTAGTTTTTTTAATAAAAAATTGAGTATAAAAAAATATACAATTATTAAAATACATGTACACTATTGAATAAAAGTTATATACATATGAATGTTAGTTTTTTCAATGAAAAACTTTGCGTGAAAAAAGTATACAATTATTACAAAATACGTATACAAAATAGAATATCATATACACAAAATAGAATAAAAAGTCATATACATGGGTGCACCCTTGCACCCGGGTGCACCCAATATACACTCATAATTAATTAATGAGTTTTAACTATTTAAAAGTGAGATAATGATCTTAATAGAGTGGGCATGTATCGACTAATTTATTTAAAATTACTCATATGTATTGGTTATATTAAGAAGACAGTGTGATTCCAAGAATACTTGATCGAGTATGTCTTGAACTTCTCATGCAAAGTCATGTATACCCCCCATATACTATATATTAAAGGAGGGTTTTAGATTTATTATATGGCATCATGTGAGTAATTTAGGTGATGTGTCATTTTTATAGATTTTTGAATTTTTTTTTAATAATAAACTTGCTTAGGAAGGAAGATAATGTAGTTACTTTATTTTAAATAAGCAATCAAAATATTTCATTTTTCTTTATCTTATTTAAAAATTTACCTAAAACTTTAAGTGTTTTAAATTTTTTATTTTTAAATAGAATTTATATAAAATTATATCAAATTAATTGTCTTTTCATGATCTTTAATTTGACATCCATATTACTAATAATATATGATTGGAGAAATAGATTTTTAAATTTAATAACAATTTTTATATTGTAAAATATTCTTTAATAAAATATATTAATAAATAAAATATTTTTAGAAGAGTAAGAAATTATTTAATAGATTTAATCTATTTATCCTTAGAATTTTAAGTTTAATAAATTTAGTTTATTATAGAATTCTAAATGAGGAATTTCATGAAAAAATAAATCTTAGTTTAATATTAATTAATTTTCATAATTTTTTATTGTTAATTATTTATTTTATTATTTTTAATAATTAATTTTAATTATACAATAATTTATAATTATTATATACATTTATTGATTTTATTTATTAAATGATAATAGTTAGGGATGATAATGAAATGGGCATTTTAAGTATCTATTCTATCCAAATCTTAATAGGACACGTATGGGTAATTGTAAACGGGTTTGAGACGGATACAAATAGTTGTGAAAATCACATTAGGGTTTGGAACGAGTACGGATAATACCGCAATACCCTCGGGTACTATAAAAAAAGATATTAAACCAATGATTGTGTTATTTTATGAACAACTTATGGTATAAATGACAGTGATAACAATTTATATCGAAATTAATAATATTTTATGGCGAAAGTGATAAGTATTATAAAAAGTGTAAAATGATTTCACGTGAAGCGGTTTCATGCCAGACCTATCATATTACATATTAATGAATAAAAGAATTTATAAAGTTTGTTAATAATTTTTTTCCAGATTTTTACTTAATTTTTTAATAAATTACTGAATATAAAAAAATATATACAAATGTATATACCCTAAACTCTAAAACCCTAAACCCTAAATTTAGGGTTTATGGTTTTAGAGTTTAGGGTTTAGGGTTCTTAATAAATATTAAGAAATACATATATACATTAGTATTGAATAAAATTAATATAGATGGGTGTACGCGTGTATTCGAAAGCATGAGATAATTCATTATTATTTTAAATATTCGTTTTGTCATTTTGATCTTTTCCATTACAAAGTACTATTAATTTCTTTTTATATAAATGAGATATATATACAAAATTATATTAAAGATATGGGTGCACAACATGTCCCGAGAACACACAAATTTTTGCCTTATTATAATCCTTATTCTACCAATAAAGTTAGATATTTTTATTAAGGTTAGGTCTTGCGTGAGACCATCTCAAATGAGGTCATTTTTCACTTTTTAAAATAGTTATCATTCTCGCTATAAAACATTATCACTTTGGCTATAAAATGTTATCACTTTTTATTTATACTATAAACTGTTCATGAAATAGTATTATCACATTTCATTAGTTTACTATCATTTTCCTATATAAAAGTTATCAATTTCTTACCGTTTCACATAAGCCCTTATGTGAGACGGTCTCACGCAAGTCTTTGTCTTTTATTAATATAAATTATAACTTTTAATATTTTTCAATTTCATTAATATGTTTTAAAAATAATAATTTAATAATCCCGCGTACCGTGTTACGCGGGTTTTGTACTAGTTTTATATATACTAAATATTTTAGACGTTGTTGCATGTCGCCTACATATTTTATTCTGTAATGTTTCTTTTGCTTCCTTTGCATGCACGTTTCATTATATTTTCTTTTGCTTTTTTTTGTTTAATGATAAAAGTTAAGAATTACATATTTAAATATGGTAGTCTCATTAAAAGTAATGTATACCCCATTTTATATATACTAAATATTTTAGACGTTGCAATCGCCTGCATATTTTATTATTTAATGTTTCTTTTGCTTCCTTTACATGCACGTTTCATTCTATTTTCTTTTGGTTTTTTTTAATGATAAAAGTTAAGAATTACATATTTAAACATGGTAGTCTCACTAAAAGTAAGTACCTTATACTCTTAATTCATGAAAAAAAATAAAGAATGTTAATGTGTTCATATATGTTATATGGAGTATATTATATACACATTTTATTTAATTATTTTGTGCAAAACTTTAGGAAAAAAAGTATAATTTTTATTAATGAATATAACTCTATTACTATCACGTATTATTACTACTATTTAAATCATATTTTAGCAACGAAAATAATGATTTTATAATGTTTTTCTGATAGAATAAAAGTATCTGTCATGATGTATTCAAATTTTATAGGTAATATTTTTTTTACCAATAATCATTTTACCATCCAAAACATTTGTTATTAATTCATTATTATTAAATAATTTTATCAACGAAATTTTTAACTATTTATTTTTAACTATTTATTTTGGTTGTGAAATAATTGATAAACAATTAAATAAGTAAATTGTTGTCTGTATCTTTTACTTTCTTCTATCTTTTATTACTTTATTCAATAAGCCCCATCAAACAATATTACTTTACTGAAATCCGTATGGTTTAAATTAAAAAAAATAAAGGATTTTGTTATGTAAAAACCGAATTTATTTATCATATGTTTAAGTCTTTACTTTATATATTACAATAAATTTGAAGAACGTATATAAATCAATTCATTATGATCTAAATGTGGCATTTCTTCTTAAACTTTAAGCATCAGATTTAGGGACTAAATTAATCCAAAAAAAAGTAAAAACATCTTGATTTTCAAAGGAATTCGCCATTGATATAAATATTCACTTATTTGCAATCATATAAGATACATGAGGCAATAACAAAAACTAATCATAACTTAAAGAAAGAAAAACTCCATATATTACTCCATAATCTTAGAAAAGCTAAACTATTGTCATCTTTGATTATCTCTTACATTTGCCCACGCACCACATTTAAACTCTTCAATTCTCACACGAATCGTCCACAAAAACTGCACTTTAATCTCCTCTAAAATCCATACTGATCCGCACATATTTTTTTTTGCTACCAACCATTACTGATATAATAAGTTATATAACATCGTCATTATTAACTTCTTCATCATCGTATTTACTCTGAAGTTATTCTTTTCTCACACAAATTATCTACGAAAACTGCATTTTAATTTCCTCTGAAACCCGTGTAGATCCACACATGGTTTTTTGCTGCAAACCATTACTGATAAAATAAGCTATAGCACCGCCATCATCAACTTCTTTATTGTCGTATTTACTCTAAAGTTCATATCGTAGTTTTGTCGACTCCCTTCTTCTACAACTATTTATAATGCGAATTTATAATATGATGTTTAGGATGCTATTAAATATAAAAACGTTATAAACAAATATAACATTGAAATTCATTAATAATTAATTAAGATAGGAATACAATAATTTAGTACGAAAACATATAATAGATATTGGAATACAAATAGTTTAACATAATTATTAATAATTAGTTAATGTTATAGATGTAAAAATAAAAAATGGATAGGGATAAAATTGGAAAAATGTTAACATGAGGCTAGTCACTTTTAATGTATTATGATATATATATATATATATATATATATATATATATATATATATATATATATATATATATATATATATATATATATATATATATATATATATATATATATACGTGACTAGATGATTATGGGTGTTCTAGTCAAGTTGTATATAAATGCTCCCAGGTTATGATCCCCAATATAATAAGCCGCACATAGTCTTCTCTTCTCCCCATTGGAAGGGATTACGACAGTCCCATAAAGAATACAGAGGCTTAGTTGAGGAAGGCCGTAATACCTATTTCTCCGAATTCGCGTTCCGCCTAAAGAACTCAAGGTAAGTTTCCGTGTTACAGTAGAGATCTCGTTTATCATAATTATGTTAAGGTTTTATAGAATCTATGGATTTATTTCCTACAAGTGGTACGAGAGTCGTCCTATTTATGATTTTCTGAGACCTGTAAATTGTGTTTAAATTCAGATACTTGTATTTGAATATTTTTGAGAAATCACAATTTTCAATTTGTATATAAGAATCCGCTGGTTCACAGCTTTTAGTTTCAGTTTTGGATTTCGTGAATTGTTCTGGGTTTACAATTTTTGTTTTGGGTGCCATGCGGTACGCCAATTTAATCATAATATTTTATGGTATATATGCGTCCGCGTGAATCAGATTAATTATACATACAGTGGATTAAGTGCTGCCCCCACATAAAATTTGGAGAATAATTTTTTTTTATTTTTTACTTTAATCAAGGTTATTGTGCTTTTTGATTCATTTGTGAATTTAAAAGCAAGCATCTTTAACTTGTTTAATTTATATATGTGATTGTGTTAATTGAAAATATACTTCTTAGCACATATATATGTGTCGACCTTTGGTTTGATGTTAAAGTACCAATTTATGCTAATTGGTCTTGATGTTCGTGTCGACCTTTGCTTTGATGTTAAAGTACCAATTTATGCTAATTGGTGTTGATGTTCTTATCGTCCCTATACTATGGATATTATGGGTGATAATTGGCTTATTTAGTTTATTCTAAATTAAAATTCAGAATCCCTAATTTAGTTAAGGAATATTTTAATATATTTATGGGTTGTTTGTTCTTTCCAAATAAAATAATAATTTTTTTGGGGTGATGAATGATCTCACTGTTCTTTAATGACAATTTGGTAATGAGTCCGATTTTTTAATGTCCACTTTTCATAAAGTACAATTTAAAATAGCTACATCTCTTAAAATCAATTTTTACTAGTCACTTTCAAGTGGATTCCCCAAATTACCCCCATAACTGTTACCCAAAGGACGAAAATAATTGGGCCATCATCATGTCAGTTTTGACTGCAATAAATGGGGGGTGGGTGGACCACATTTTTTAAAGTTTTTAAATTTTGAATTTAAGATTTTGGATGTGGGTTGGTGGGGTACATTAATACCGTCATTTTCACCTTTTTCTCTCCCTTCATTCTTTGTTTTTTTCTCTCTTTCTCTCTCATATTTCGTCCAACACTCTCTCTCTTCTTCTCTCCATTCGTCCAACATCCTCTCTCTTCCACTCTTCGTTCGTCCCAGTGAAGAACAGTGCATTTCTGGGTGGAGAATTCTCCATTAGTAAGCTACTATAACACAAACTGGCCTCTGGCAAGAACAACCAGTTCACCACTCCACCTATGTATTGCAATCCTTCCCATGCTCCACCCCAATGCATCCCAACTTTTCTATAATTCATCTGCACATTTTTTCAAAAACAACTTTAATGACATCAATATTAAAAGATTAGATAATTAGTTGCATCATTAAATCATTAGAAAATTTGTACTAAATTTGTATTATATCCAATCAACAAATTAATGTATGCAAACCTAAACTGTTTCAACAAAACCCTAAACCCTTGACACACCTTAAAATGTGTTAGTATTTTTTTCTGCTATTCGGCCAATTATTCCTCTATTCGGCCCAAAAGTGTCTCCTATTCGGCCTAGTAACTTGCTCTATTCAGCCCACATTGATTTTCTATTCGGTCTACCAATGATTTCTCTATTCGGCCAACGGTTTCTCTATTCGGCCCACCGAGCTATTCTATTCGGCCCACTAACTTCTTCTATTCGGCCTACTAAGTTTCAGAAAATAAAAGATTATTTTTTGGGCATTTCGGCCAACGGGTGTTTTATTCGGCCCACAAAGTTGTTCTATTCGGCCTACCAACGTTGTTCTATTCGGCCTACTAACTTTCTGAAATTTAAAGAATTTTTTTGGGCTATTCGGCCAACGGTTTCTCTATTCGACCCACCAAGCTATTCTATTCGACCCACTAACTTCTTCTATTCGGCCTACTAAGTTTCAGAAAATAAAAGATCATTTTTTGGGCATTTCGACCAACGGGTGTTTTATTCGGCCCACAAAGTTGTTCTATTCGGCCTACCAACATTGTTCTATTCGGCCTACTATTTAAAGAATTTTTTTGGGCTATTCGACCAACGGTTTCTCTATTCGGCCCACCAAGCTATTCTATTCGGCCCACTAACTTCTTCTATTCGGCCTACTAAGTTTCAGAAAATAAAAGATTATTTTTTGGGCATTTCGGCCAACGGGTGTTCTATTCGGCCCAAAAAATTATTCTACTCGGCCCATCAACTGAATCTATTCGGCCTACTCACCATTGTTTAACAAATTTGAAAAGATTAATTAAAAAAACCAAGATGTAACATGAGTGGTGAAGATTTAAGAGAGAAAAACTTTTAAATGTTACAAAATTATTCTACAAGTCATACAATTTTTTATATTCTATTATAAAAACGTTGAATAATTAGAATACACTCATGAGCCATGTCAACAATTATAAAATTAGGGCATCACAACTATAAAACTTGTTTTAACATACCTTGTACACCTGCTACCCAATATCTTAATTCTCTCCAAAATTACTGGAAATTTGCTCCCAAATGCTCAACCTCTAGTTAAAAAATTTTAATAAGTGTTGGACGACCACCCCCATTTTCCATTTTCCACTATATATTATCCTCATTATTTTGTATGGATATGGGGGAGCTGCGGGAGCACATACCTACATAGTAGTACTAGGTATTAGATATTGTACTTCCACACTTTATTCAGAAATAAAGAAGAATCCGATTCCTTTACTATACTTTGGGTCAAAAAAGTGTGGAATCTCATCTGCAACCAGCTGAAAAGTGGGTCCCCCATAAGGGCATTTTGGCCAATTCATTTCAAAGTGGCTAGAAAAAATTATGTATAACAAATGTGGCCACTTAAAATTACAGTTATCCAAAAGTGGCCACTTTTTACCATTTCCACTTTGGTAATTTATATTTATTTTATTTTACCAATTGAATTTTTACTGTAGCAATAATGGTTAATGGCTATTAAATAATTAATTATTCATGATGGATTCAGTGTTATGTCCCTTTTGGGTTGGCTGTGTAATTTGTACTCCCTCCGTCCCATTGTACTTTTCACGTTTATTGTTCCATATTGTTTAAGAAAAGTGGTACTTTTTGACCAACTTTATTGACTTTGGAGGATATTGTAGTATTTTTAGGTAATAAAAAATTATAAAGTAATGATACGTGTGTGAAAAAGGAGTGACAAATTTGAAATAAAAGTAACTTTTGAGGTTGTTAGATAAAATGATGTTTTCTTTTTTAGGGTGTGAAAGGTTTTGTGGGACAAACAAATGAGGAAAGTATGAAAAGTATTATGGGACGGAGGGAGTATTAATTAGATATGTCAATTGCCCATTCCATTTAAAAGTGTTGAATGCATTATTTGTCAAATCACAAATCATGAGGATATGCACCTTTAAATTTGTAGAAATTTGCATATATGTATGCTATGTTTACGTGAATAAGCATGGCAATTTAATAATGGTAATTGAGGTTTGCATTATATATGTGTCATGAATTAAAATAAGTGATCATGTATGGAAATGAGGTGATCGTGGCAGTTTCTTATTTTAATTAAGAAAATTGGATATACTATTTGACAATTCAGCATTCACTAGATGTACACGCCTGAAATCTGTATACGTTTATGCCTTTCGATTTGGAATATGCTTGAGTCACTTAATTACATTTAAAACCAATTGAGCATTTTGGATAGTTGTGCTCATTTAGGGGTGATTATTTATTTAAATAATAAATAAGTTTTAAAAATATTTCATGATCTATTAAGAATATTTAAGATTGATTTATTATTTCTAGTGGTTGACTTTGCGATGAGCATTTTACATGTGAATGTGTCAGCATGTAATTTAATGAATTAATTTGGATATCATTTCCATAGTTGAAATAGTAATGTGTGGCATTAAATATTTTATGCAAATTTGGTAATTAAATTAGTACACATGCGTGTGACTATGAAGATTTTTGGTTGTCTCATTAAAATTTTAATAATTTAAATTAATAATTTGATAACATATCATTGTGCGCGTATGCTTCATAAATTCTTTATTTTGAATAATAATCAATTAAAGAATATTGGCTTAATTTAGATTATTCTCTATTAGGATATGAAATTCTTAGACATCTTTTAGTATTTTTAAATTTTTGTGAATCATCTAATATTCTCATTTGATAGTGAAATTTAATAATATTAAAATTGGGAAGACATTTTTTAATATTGTCAATTAAACTTAATATTTTTAATATTTGTTTAATTGGTCTAGTAATTTTCAATATAGTCAATGAAAGCATCATGCTGCCATAGTAGCCTTTGTGTGTGGAGTGCGACTTTATTAAAATTACATAGATAAGTGTAGGATTATTTATGCGTTCTGTGTTCGACCCATAGGTAGGCACCATTTGGCAGAATAATAGCGCATATGTGATAATAAGTATGTGATAATTATCTTTAATTATTCATGTGAACATTAGTCGGTCAATAGATAGACTTTTAGTTAGACAGAACTTATTATCAGTACTTGATTATTACACCAAGATTACCCTTGCAGTTAATTTTTATCCATAGAAGAGGTTAATGTTGCACAAGGTGTCTTGTGATGGGTCCCCAATTGATAATGTTGTGCAAGTGTATCATTATGCAGGTATTGATCGGCCCAAAAGTAGATTGATATTTGGCCCGAAATACATAAGCACCTGTGGTGGTGAATACGTGACAATTATTTGTTGAACATGTGAGTATAATTTGACCCAAAGGAAGACTATTGCTTGATAGTTTTATTGTCAGTATCTGACTACTATATAGAGGGTGTTATTTACAAGTTGGTATTGTTGTCATTGGACTAGATACTAATGATGTGCTTGATTTCTAAATTATTTAAATTTTGAAAGATTATAAAGCTTAATGCGAGCATTATAATTATTTTGCAATAATTCTATGTACAATTAAGAAGTCTGCTAATTAAGTTTAACCTATATCAACAACAAAATCATACATGATGATAACTTCAACAATAAAGATAAGACTAGTAGGCTTCAATAAAATTTGGTCTCAACAAAGTATAAGGGCAATACAAGAAAACCCATAAAGAAAGCTGCTAAAGACAACTAAAGTAAAATATTTTCTTTACTCCTAAAGGCTTGTGGAATTATTTTATAATACACCACATTAATATTACATAGCATGAATGATGATGTGGTTTAGTTAAAAGACAAAAATATTACTCCACAACATATGGTTACTAATTGGAGAAATACTAAAGATTGTAGTTTATGGTCTCAATAAAGTTTCAACCAAAGTAGTTATGAGAACTCTTTGAGTTCACATATGGTGATGTTCAACTAAGGCTAGATCATTGGAATCTACTAAAGAAAATTGGACTCAAATAAATACAAGCTACTTTATTGGTTATGAATAAAGATAAAAGTTTAAGATCCCATTAATCGGATGATATTTGAGACGGGTAATACAGTATTCTTTGAGGATGTTGATTTGGGGGAAAGAGTAATATTAGAGACATTGTCTTTAAAGAGGAGTCTATTTCAACTCCCACTTATGCTTTTAAGAATGGTGCAAATCCAAAATAACGCTATGACAATGTCAATAATATTTAAGGAATAACAAATTTAACAACCTCAAGAATTAATATTACTAAGTAAACCACTAGAGTAGAGAGAAAGACAATTCGGATGATTATGTAGTTTTTCTCTTAAATAATGAGGATACTATGAAATTAATGGTAGAACATACAAACAATGTTTATCAAGCCATGTAAGGTCCAAATACTCAAAAGTAGGTTAATGCTATAAGTTATGAGTTTAAATCAATACACGATGATCAGGTTCGCATCTTGTTAAAGGATTATACTCAAAAGGGAAGGAATGCATTGTTTTAAGGGAATTTCTATCCGGTTATTGAGAAAGATTTTTTTAGATAATCGTGACAGTAGTAGCACATTTGGATATTGAATTAAATTAGATAGATGTAAAGACAAATTTCCTTGATGACAACACAGATGATACGATCTTAAAAGTTTAAGAAATAAAAGGAAAATCATCTATGTATTTAAGAAAGCTTTTCCATAAAGGAATCACAAGAATCATCATGAAGTAATTGTCTCATTTGGTTTTGAGACAAATATAGATGATTATGTGGTTCTATGGGAGAAGATTTAAGTTAAACTATGGAGACAAGTGCAGTCTCAATTAAGTGCCCTAAAGTAAAACTAAAGATTTAAGAAATGTAGAAATATTCTATATGCTTTGACTGTTGGAAGTTGTTGTATGATGAGGTCTGTAAAAGATCTGATTTGGTTTTTATTAATGGTATATTAAGTAGATAATTAAGTAATTCTAATATGGATCTTTATAAGGTATTTACAGAGAACTAAGGATAACATGCTTGCACATAAGATATCAGATTAGTGTGAGATCATAAAGTAGTCTGATTTTAAGTTTATTGGATGCCAATACAGTATAAGATCCACTTCAGGCTATATCTTCAGTTGGTTTGGAGAGCTATACAAGTAAAAGTATTAAGCAAACACTTTAACTCATTAACCATGACAACAGAATCAGATGCACACTAAGGGGCATTCAAACATAAAATAAAGGTTGCGAAGTTTTGTCACATAAAGTTTTTTTGTGACAGTTAGTTCTCAGTAAAGTATTAACAAAAAGGGTACTATAAGTTAAGCATATTGACATAAAATTCTGGCTTGTTAAAGAAAGTGTTTTGTGTAGATAAAATTTTAGTAGAGCTTAGTATTAGACTCCAAATAAGGATTCGCCACTTATGTATTTAATGCCTGTATTTGAGCTAGCTACTCATTTGGGTATTATATGGTTTTAGAATACATTGATTTAGTGAGAGTCTATATTTATTTCTCTTTAAAGTTTTTAAGACACTTTGATTTGGATAATTTGTTTTTCTGCAGAATAAAGTTGATGGTTTTGTATTCATTGTGAATTCACTAAAGTTAATTTTTTTATTTTGTAATATTTTACATTATGGATTAATCTCAATAAAGATTAAAGTTGGACCAGTTGGAAATAGATATGATGTTGATCACATTGCATGTAATTTCCATGCTACTCACCATATTTGATCTATGCCATTAAGTATACTGATATGGTGATTGTTGGGGTCTAACCACAATTTTTAATGTGGTGACTGCCGTGGTAGTTCCATACTAGTCTATGAGATGGACTAGATTGTTAAGTATAACTTGAAGAGGAATAGCTTAAAGTTACGCAACTAAGGACTCTTGATATAATTGCTTTGAGAACAATATATACTCCAAGTGCGAGTGCGAGATTGTTAGGAAAATTTTAATTTCCTATACAATCTAATTGTGGGCAATATATTATTATGTAATTATGTTAGCTATTTAATTATTTTATGAACTTAATTAAGTGATCCAATTAAGGTTAAAGTCCATGGGCTATAATAATAAAGATATGGGCCAATTGAGTAAATACCAAATACTACGTGACTAGGTGATTATGGGTGGTCTAGTCAAGTAATATATAAAGGCTCATCGGTTATGGTCCCCCAATATACTAAGCTGCACAGTCTTCTTTTCTCCCCATCATAAGGGATTACGACAGTCCCATAAGGAATACGGAGGCTTAGTCGAGGAAGGCCGTAATACCTATTTCTCTAAATTCGTGTTCCGCCTAAAGAACTCAAGGTACACTTCCGTACTACAGTAGAGATCTCGTTTATCATAATAGGGTTAATGTTTTAAAGGATCTATGGATTAATTTCTTACATATATTTCTATGAATTTGTTGTGACATTATCAGAAGGGAAAAACATATGATAGGTTACACCACTAACACCATTAAAATGTACAACCACAACTTCATCAAATTACAATACATTCGCAGACATCATGTATTATTTCAATGTGAGCACAAGCGCTCTTACCCAGTTAGTTATTTGACATAGACAAAAAGTCCGAACCATATATTTCAATAGAAAAAACAATATGAAAATGCAATAAAATTTTTAGTATTCTAATTCATATAAAATAAACCACGCTCCTTAAATTCAAAGAATGTCACACTATTATCTAATCAAGTCTCTTATCCTAATTAATCTTTAATAATAGATCATAAATCCTACCCTTTTCATGCATCATTTTTCCCTGCAGCTTTTAATGCTTCTCTATATAAAATAACTTAGTGGTACAAATTAATTAGGGAATAAATATTCTTGCAGGGATATTGAATATGAATATCCAAGAGTTAAGCAGATTTTCATGCAGTAAAAATATACAATCATGTTAAATTACTCCCTCTATCCCGGTTAAACTACATCGTTTGACTGCAAAAAGCTCTCACAAAAGCTACAGTAAACGTTGCAATATGGACGAGACGAAGGGAGTATTGCTAATTAAGGTGTCACAGTCTTAAGTGGAGAACTTGGGTTCATAACAATGCAATAACAGCTTATGTTTTACCTTGAATTTGGTTAATCTGGGATATACAGGTTGTACGTTGTATCAAAATTCAGGTTTAGGCACTCTAGAATCCGATTAGGCCCAGTGCTTGTTGGTTCAAATGGTGATACATATAAGACGTTCTTATGATGTTTGTTGCGTGTCCTCCTGTGCCCAATGCTAACTTAAGTGGGCTTTATAAATTAATGTGCCTGCAGATACAAGTTGCTTGTGTAAGTTGAAAAATATGTCCAAAGAAGCCTAATAGGACACAGACAGTTGCGATTCAAACATAAGTGTGAATAATGACTTCGTTTTATTAAATTAAATTCGAATTAAAATATAACTTAAGAGCACCAAGTAAATTATTTAGCATTAGCTAAATATTCAAAATACTTTCAATTAGAGATACATGTATACAATATCAGTTGCTAAACAATTTCACTTAAAAATAACCAATTATACCTTATACTACTATTAATTATACTTTAAAGAAAATGTTAGGCTTGTCATAGGCATAGCACAACATAGAAAACTGAAGGTGGTAAATTTCAAGAACATAATACGTAGAACATTAACATGGTGAATTAGCTTTTCGTTGATGGTCACTAAAATGTTATGTGGGACAATCTGTTGGCAACATCATCCCACACCTGTTACACAATTTTCTCTTAAGATCCTATAAGCCTTTACAAAGGACAAGTTGATGTTATCTTAATTGTCTTGTCATCTCCACATGTAACAATGAAAAGCTTCTTATTAGGATGAGCAAAGGCAATATCGTTTACACCACCTGTATGAGCATCGATCTACATGAAACGACATAATACTTGACACCAAATGATTATTGCAGGGATAGAAGGGGGTAGGGAGTGTTGAAGATCTCACTTCTAAGTGTTGTCTTAATTCCCCGGCTGGACTATATGTATATATTTTAACAATGTGTTTGGAAAAAGCAATACCTTCAAAAGAAAAATATGACATATCAGCAACTAATTTACAATCGACACTAATTTGCAAAGTTATAATTTTTCTTACCAAGTATAGATCCATCTGGGCCCCAAACACATCTGACAGATATGGTGGCATCTTTAACCAAAGTTGTCTATACAGCTAAGAGGCACTAATTAATCCCAAAAGCAATAAACAAATGAACTTGAAATATAAGGCCTATTACAAGGGAGAAAAGCACGTTAGATGTCGAACTCACTTGGAGTGGCATTGAAGAAGCCGATATGTCCCAAACTTTAAATATTTTAAGTGCTAACCTCTCTTGGAAACCAACTTCCCATATGCTGATATCACCGATATTTGTTCCAACTACAATGAAAAGTAACTCAGTCACATCACATGACCAAGGACCAAGAGCAAAACGAAGTTATTCCACAATCATGACTTCCATGCACAGATTATTGATAATATTAGTGATATTATAAGTTTATATTTGTTTAAAATATTACAGTTAATGGTAAACCTAAAAGAACAGTCTGTTGTTGTGGATGGAGATCCATGCTCATGACATTTGATCCTTGACTAAGACTTTGAGCAACTGTTTGGGAAGGTCATTTGGTGAATAGCTAATAGGAAGATGGGAAGAACCAGAAAATGAAACATGCCAATCAACATCGTGTCATGATAAGGAGTAGATTATTCCCAAACATTTAATATAGTAAAAAGTGAATAAGCAGAACATCACATGCCATGTCCATAATATAAATTATTCCACATCTATGAAAAATGTTCCAGTTTGCTACAAGCATAATTGAGAGTTTTGTTCTAATCACAAAACCTGGACTCTCTTAAATGTATACTAATTTTTCAACCAACTAAATACATGTGCTTTGAATTTCATTATTTTCATTAGTTTCTTCAACTCCATCAATAATATGTAATAAATAATTTGCGAATTCAGAGTCAAGTGATGCATGCATATTATGTGTCAACTTGAGCTTCTCAAAATGGGTCCACAAAGGAGGCATAACAATAGAAGCATCTATGATATCATGTTTTTTGCCTTTAGATATTTATATCTCCAAATCCAATCTCTTTGTTTTGTTGGAAGATTAAGAAGCTTAAAATATGTATTAAGAGCTGGAAAAGGGATTCTTTTGGTGATATCTTGAGTGGAGTGGAGTTTTGCCATGCAAAAACTCCAGGATATCTAGCAAAGGATCGAGGTCGAAGGGGATACTGTTGATCTTTTCTGTGAAGAAGTGGATGCTCAAATTTCACTGGATGCTATGATCGATATGAAGCACACTTTTTATGCTCAAAAGAATAAATATAGTCGGCTAAGAGATGGGGATCACACCACTTCCTTCTTTCAAAGGGCTAACAGAGTTCGTAAGACACGCACACAGATTACTTCTCTTATGATTGGTGTTGAGATCAGTCATGATCTTACTATAATCTCTCAGCACATAGTCGATATTATAGGCAACTTTTCATTGCTCCTTCTGATATGCTGGATTTTGGTCGACTGGATTTTATTAATCATATTATTTCAGCTGATGATAATGATGTTTTAATCCTCTGCCCTGATGATATTGAAATAAAGAAGGTTGTGTTTGATCTTTCCCCAAATAGCTCCCTGGGCCCTGATGGGTTTGTGGGCTCGTTTTACTAGGAGTTTGACATATTATGTTCTGATCTTTGTGCAGCTGTTAGGTATTTTTTTATATCTTCCTGATGGTATTAATGCAAATTTTGTTACTTTACTGCCGAAGCATGACGGGACTAATCGGGTTGAAGATTTTCAGCCGATCAACATTTGTAACTTTTTCTTTAAATTTCTTACCAAAATCATTGCTACTCGTTTGGGTCCTATTTTACATAAGTATTTGGGAGAGTATCAGTATGGGTTTATTCTTGGAAGGGTGATTTATCATTGCATTGCTAATGCTTCTGAATGTTTTAACAGCTTAGATGTTTCTTCTGCAAGTAGTGTTGCTCTAAAAATTGATATTCAGAAGGCTTTTGATATTAGATGGGACTTCTTGATTGATTGCATGATGCATATGTGTTTTTCTGATAATTTTCTTTTTCTTCTTAGAGGCATTTTTGCTTCTGCAAAGATTTCTATTCTGATCAATGGTACTCCTCATGGTTATTTTGGATGTGGGAGAGGGGTTAGACAAGAGGACCCTTTGTCTCCACTTCTTTTTTGTATTGCTGAGGATGTGCTTGGTTTATGGATATACAAATTTGTTGATAACAGACGTATTCACAAGGCGGTTGCTGGTCGTAACTGTTTCTTTTCCCCTTATCTTTTTAATGGAGATGACATTGTCATATTTTGTGGGAAAATGTTGGTTCTATCTCAGCTATCAAAATTGTTTTGGAGGGTTATGGAGATTTATTTGGACAGGTTTTCAAGCATAACAAATCCAGGGCTTACTATGGTAAGCACACAAAGCACTTTGTCAAAAGCCAGATGAGAGTGGAGTTGGGTATTTTGGATGGTTCTTACCCTTTTCGCTATCTTGGTGTGCCTATTTTCATTGGAACTGTTGGATTGTATACTAAAAGTCTAGCTTTTTGTATGAACAATGTTATAACAATTAATTTGAAATGAGAATCATATGATCATATGATTGCATCTTATAATTTATTTATATGTTCGATGCAATAGTCCACTTACTTTATACTGTAGATAATATGTTGTGCGACAACACGCGGAAGATCATATTATCGATTTCCTTATAAAGTATAAACAGATGCTCACAACCGAGATAGACGGGGACTCTCTATCGGGATGATTGTAGTGTGGTTTGGTATTAGCTTGTCTTGGCTATAGAATCACATTAGTGCACTTATGTGTATTGAGCAGGACCGCTTGAGATCGTTCGACTTATACTGACTTATAGGAGAACTTGATCTCAGTTATTATGGAAGTTCGTGCTCTTAATCCCTATACAATAACCTCGACACGTAGGGCAGTATGTATTTCTTTGATTCATCAATGGGTGAGATTTACATGTAATTAAATCAACAAACTCGATGAGTTGGGAAGTAGTGCTGTCTCTATGGTGTGCTGTTGATTGTAGAAGGAATCCGTGTCCGTCATAGGTTGATGATGTCTCCTTGAGGAGCTCATAAGGATTATCATGTAAATCCTGCAGGTGGAATTTATTCCGGCATGATAATGAGGTTGAGTGGTACTACTCTTAGATGAGATATTAATTAATTGAGTTGTCAGTAACTTAAATTAATTAATGGACATTGTATATCTTAAACATGGGGAGACTAACGGGCTCATAATAAGAAGGAGCCCAAAACGTAATTTTGAGATTGGTACGGTAGTACAATAATAATATTTTAGTAGAATGTATTATTTTTATTGGACTTAAGTATAAGCTTTGGGCTAAGCTTGGATACTTAAGCCCAATGGAGGCCCAATTCAATTTATCCTCCTGGTCCCTGCTGTAGCCCATGTATATAAGTCACCTTAACTTATCTGGAACCCTAATCTAATCTAATCTAATTGATTATTCACGTGTGATGAGGGTTGAGAGCAGATTGAGGAGGTCTCGTAGATCGTCGCCCACACGACGTCGAGATCGGACTTGGGACATACAGCAGAAGATCAGAAGGTAGTTTGCTGCTGCTGTCTGCGACCTTGCGAAATTTTTATAAATTCGTATAATGCTCATAATTTGATGATCAATATACTGACGGAAAGCCGTCGAAGAGAAGATCATCTGAACGCAAAGATCACTCAATTCCGATATCAGACGAGGAAGTTATGGCCATTCTCGTGGGACTGCGCAGGCTGCCTGCGAGAATTAATCTTCATCAACATACCCTGGTGAACGGTAATCGTTTCTATGATTTATTGCTTCCGCTGTGTTAGAAATGCATGGTATGCTAACGGTTCACGTTAACCAAATGATCGAACGCCAACAATTGGTATCAGAGCTTCGGTTTCATGGTGAAGCGTGACACGTTAGACTATGGTTTATGTGGTTAATTTTTCGAAATTAGGATCGCATGTTTAGGGTTTTGGTTTTACTGTGCAAACAATGAATATCCCTATGTGAAATATACACTATATCATATCTGTTCGTTGATGGTTGTGTGTGAGAGGATTCGACGAAAACTGTTCGTCAATTTCACATGGAAGGAAGAAATTGAGAGAAAATCCAGCGCAGTGATATTGCAGAGGCAATTACCGGAGTTTCAACCGTCGGATCAAGCTGAATTTTTGTCAGCACGTTCGAATTTTGTGGATGTACATTCTGAACGGTAAAGATCGTATTTGGAGCTTTGTGTTGTTGGGAATATGCCGAAAACAGAAGCAGTTTTTTGGGTGATTCTGTTCTGCGCAGTCGAGGGAAAAGATCTATTTCTCACAATCTAACCGTTGGATCGACCATTAATTTGGACAACATGTTCAAAACTCACAGATGTAGATTCTGGACGGTGGAGATTGGATTCCCAGATACCTAAAGTTGCGAACCCTGAACGACAGTTGGTGTAGTTTGATGTTGCGCGTTGGGCTGAACTTGGTTCCGTGCAAGTAGGCCCTTGGACAAGCGGATTTGCATCAGGTTCAATCGATGCTGCACCAGGTTCGAGCAAATTTTCATCAGGTTCGATTGATCTACATCAGGTTCGATCGATGCTACACCAGGTTCGAGCGAATTTGCATCAGGTTCGATTGGTCTGCATCAGGTTCGATCGATGCTGCACTAGGTTCGAGCAGATTTGCATCAGGTTCGATTGGTCTGCATCAGGTTCGATCGATGCTGCACTAGGTTCGAATGATTTGCATCAGGTTCGATTGGTCTGCATCAAGTTCGATCGATGCTGCACCAGGTTCGAACGGATTTGCATCAGGTTCGATTGGTCTGCATCAGGTTCGATCGATGCTGCACCAGGTTCGAGCGGATTTGCATCAGGTTCGATTGGTCTGCATCAGGTTCGATCAATGCTGCACCAGGTTCGAGCAGATTCACATCAGATTCGATTGGTCTGCATCAGGTTTGATCGACTCTGCACCAGGTTCGAGCGGGTTTGCATCAAGTTCGACTGGTCTGCATCAGGTTCCGCGTGAGTCTTCACAATATGATCTGGCAGGATGCCAGAGTGGTGGAGCAAGCTGCGGGGGGTTCGATCCCCATCGCAGTTGTCCGCATTCGTGATTGGTGGCGAACAATCGAATTCGCTGTTATATAACTATTATAATTGATTTATTAATTGATTATTGTTATATATGTATGCATGATTCTCTATGATTTATTGCCTTAAATAGAAGCATGCTAGATTGCGTATTATATTTGGAATATTATATGCATGTATGTTGGAGTGTTGATCAAGTCAACTTATTTTTGGCAATTTATTTCCTTATATATAACTGCTATAATTGTTTTATTGGTCAATTATTGTTATATATTTGGAAGTATGAGCATGCTAGGTTGCGTATTTTATTTTTAAATATTATATGCATGTAAAAACTCTCGGTGTTGAATAACTAAGTGGGAGAGGGGATTGGTAAAAATTCCCGCGGCCTCCATTATTGGTTTGTTAGCAATGTGAATAAACTTGCGCGTCGGCATTAGAGCCTTCCTCCCCATCGGATGAGTTTATTCATGGATTGCTGGGACAGACTTCTTTAAATAATTATGTTTGTAATGTGATGCATATGAACTTGCGCGTTGGCATAGACCTTCCTCCCTATCGGATGAGTTCATGTGCGGATCACTGTACAGACTTATAATTGATGACTGTAGGAAGTTATCCGAGCGCGTGTGTACTTCTCCATCTGTAAGGCACATAAGCTTGGGCCGCGGTCTTGGAGTCAAATAATGGTGTACACTTAGGTGTAAATAATAAGTATCCTCCCCATCGGAGTCACTGCTTTTATTTGCATGGCTAAAGAGGAACCGACTATTAATTATTTTGTCATAAAGTTAGGTTGACAAATGAAATTAATGGGTAAAACCTTCTCTTGTAAATGTTCGGGTTTGTAAACGTCCACACTATCGTGGTTTGCAGACTCACGGTGCTTGAGATGTCGGTGAATTTTATTTTTATATTGTTTTGAGGAAATCAATATAAAAGGATAAAATTCGAAGTTTTGATCGGTATATTTATTTGTGATTCTCTGATTTTCAAATGGATTTATCTCAGTTATTATTAACTAAAAGAAATTATATTTACTTGTCCAAATTAGATGATTAGAAAAGAATCTTGGTTTTGAATTTTACTGCTTAAAAAAATACATGTGTGTTCTCACAAAGGACGTCTCATGATGCCTATTAAAGTCTCTAGTGAAGAGATGAGAGGTTCATAGAAATATGATGGTCTCATGTAACTCTTCGGATACTTGAGTAATTTAAAAGGCGGTAGGTCATGATTGAATTTGATGAATGAATTGGAAATACATGGAATAGAAGTTGAAGGGGAAACCTAAGTCAGTTTTATTCTTCATAATTGCCTAGATGTTTTGAGTAAGTTTCTCATGAATTACAAGAGGTTGTATATGGTGGGAAACTTCTGACAAAACATGTGGTAAAGGAAATCCAATTTCATAAAAGGAGTGAACAAGGATAGAATCTTACTTGCTAGTTGTTTAAACATGATTAGTGATGGCATCTACTGACACGAAGTGTGTAGATACTGGAATCACTGAATGTTCATTACTAAGTGAGGATAAGATTGTTATGACATGGATAAAACTACAAGACTAGTGGCTATTGCTGTGGGAGTTGTTTATTTATCTTACGATATGAATAAACGTTTGATTTTGTGAAATTATCTTTACATACGTTTTCATAGAAAGAATTTGATTTCGGTTTCTATGCATTAATAGATGGATACTCCATTTTATTTAAATGACATGGTCATTATAATGAAGGATAGAGTTGTAATCCGTTATGGTACGTTGATGGACAATTTGTATACTCTTAAATCATGTATATTCCACAGATGCAACAAATAGTAATTAATAATGCATCTTCTGATCTTAGTAAGAGAAAGTAACCTTCGGAGATGAACTAAACATGCATTTGGCATCTAAGACTAGATCATTTTACTTGAGTAGGATTCAAAAGTTGATAGCAGATGGACTGTAAGGTTTATCTGAAGTGGAAACTATCGGACTTGCGAGTCTTACTTGGAAGTAAAAATGATTAATTACCTTTTCAAGGTAAAGGGGTGTAGAGCCAAAGATATATATGTTGGAATTGGTTCATTCTAATTCAAGCGGGCCTAATATTATCTAAGCGAGAGGTGGTTATGAATAATCGAAGATTATTCTAGATACCGATATATTTATTTGATACACTGCATGTCTAAATTCTTTGATTTATTCAAGAATTACAAGATTGGTACAGTAAAGCATCATGGAAAATATATCAAGTAATAGCGATTTAATCGTCATTACGAGTACCTCTTAGGATAATTAGGAACTATTAATCAGAGGTTGAGATTAAATCTCAAGTGGTCTACACCGGGCATGCCCCAGCTGAATGATGTGGTGGATAGAAGGAATAAGACTCTTATGGTAATGATTAGATAGATGATGAATTATTTGGAATTACTTAATTTATTTTATGGATAAGACCTAGAAACAGTAATTCATTTAAATGTTTGTCTGTTTGTGGGATATGCTATAAAAATGAAGGTGATTTATTTAGTCTAAAAGATCGAAGGGTGATTGTTAACACAAACACTAGATTTTTGGAAAGGGACTATGTAATAAATCACAAACCCATGTATGAGTTGTTCTAAAGGTAGTGAGAAGAAAACACAAAGTATAAGTACCAAGTGTACAAGAGGATATACCACAAGGTAAACTGCAATGCGTGTCACGTCTGATACACAATTGCATGTAGTGCCTTGTCGTAGTGGGAGGGTTCTTCGACAACTTGTAAGATACATATTTTGGGAAAGTCGTGAGACTTGGTCCCTCGCAAACATGAAATGGACCCACGGATACGACGAAGCACTACAAGTTAGAAATGCCAAATCCTAGCAAAGTGCAATGAATATTAAAATAGAATCGATGGATTTTAAATTAGGTCTGGATGCTTGTTGAACCGCTAAATGGCGTAAAAGCCATTGGAAGCGGGCATGCAAGAATAAAAGAGGATCATAGAATAAGGTGAAAACCTTGGAAGCAAGCTTGTTGCGAAAAGGTATACTCAGAAAGAAAGGGTTCGATTATGAGAAAACCTGTTCGCCGGTAGCTATACCTAAGTTGATCCGGACTCTTTTATTTGTTGCTACTCATATGAAATATGAGGAATAACAAATAGATGTCGAGACAGCTTTCCTGATTGGAAGTCTTAAGGGAAACATCTATGTGAAGCAACCAGAGTGATTCATTGCAAAAAGCTAAGAGCATTGTGATAATAAGCTTAAAAGTGTTCATTCATGGACTAAAGCAAGCTTCAAGATCATGAAACATCCATTTTGATGAGGTAATCCAGTGACATGGATCTAATCAATGATCGGATGGGTCTTGTGTATTGAAAAGAGTGATGGAAATGTGGTGGTATTTCTTGTACTATACGTAGATAGTATCTTGCTCATTGGAGACAATGAAAGAGTATTGTCGGGCGTGTGGGTATGGTTGATAAAGCAGTATGAGATGAAGGACTTAAGAAGAGCAAAAATATCCTTTTGATCACGGTAATACGGATCACAAGAAAGGATGTTATGCTTATCTCAAGTTTCATATAATGATACGATCCTTACTCGTTTAGCATGTGAATTTATCTAAGTGAATGTGTCTTGTGACACAAAAGTAGATAAAAAAGATGAAAGCGATTCCTTATGCTTCGGCAAATGAGAAAGCTTAATCTAAGGAATGCTATGCACGAGATTGGATATCTGTTTTGCCAATGGCATGAACAGTGGGTATCAAGGTAACCCAAAATAAGAATGTTGAACTGTGGTAAGACATATACTTATGTACCTGAAAAGGACTAGAAACTATATGTGGGCTTACCGAACAGATTCACTGATTCTTATGGGTTACATAGATTCAGATTTTTCAAATCAGATAGGGACGGCAGTAAATCCACCTCAAAGGTTATGCATTTAATTTTAGGAAGTTGAGTCATAATGTGGAGGAGTGTTATATAGAAATATATTTTAGACTCCGGACTCCATCATGGAAAGATGATAAATTGGAGCCTATGAGGCAGCCAAAGTATCTGTATGACTCTAGAAACTTCAAGATGGACTTCGAAGTGTTTCTAAGTTTGCCCAAGGATATCACAATTTATATTGATGATATTGGTGCAGTTGTAAACTTGAAGGAATCACGAGCCTATAAGGAAATTAAACACATGGAGCGCGAGTACCACCTATTATGAGAAATCGTATGATGAGGGGAAGGTTGTTATCGCCTAGATTGCATCGGATGATGACCTAGTAAATCCATTTACAAGGACCTTAAGGCGAGAGCTTTTGATGGTCGTGTAGTGGGAGTGGAAATCAGATGTATGGCGGAAGACATAACAGCATAGTCTTTTAGTATAAGTGGGAGATTGTTGGATTGTATACTAAAAGTCTAGCTTTTTGTATGAACAATGTTATAACAATTAATTTGAAATGAGAATCATATGATCAAATGATTGCATCTTATAATTTATTTATATGTTCGATGCAATAGTCCACTTACTTTATACTGTAGATAATATGTTGTGCGACAACATGCGGAAGATCATATTATCGGTTTCCTTATAAAGTATAAACAGATACTCACAACCGAGATAGACGGGGACTCTCTATCGGGATGGTTGTAGTGTGGCTTGGTATTAGCTTGTCTTGGCTATAGAATCACATTAGTGCACTTGTGTGTATTGAGCAGGACCGCTTGAGATCGTTCGACTTATACTGACTTATAGGAGAACTTGATCTCAGTTATTATGGAAGTTCGTGCTCTTAATCCCTATACAATAACCTCGACACGTAGGGCAGTATGTATTTCTTTGATTCATCAATGGGTGATATTTACATGTAATTAAATCAACAAACTCGATGAGTTGGGAAGTAGTGCTGTCTCTATGGTGTGCTGTTGATTGTAGAAGGAATCCGTGTCCGTCATAGGTTGATGATGTCCCCTTGAGGAGCTCATAAGAATTATCATGTAAATCCTGCAGGTGGAATTTATTCCGGCATGATAATGAGGTTGAGTGGTACTACTCTTGGATGAGATATTAATTAATTGAGTTGTCAGTAACTTAAATTAATTAATGGACATTGTATATCTTAAACATGGGGAGACTAACGGGCTCATAATAAGAAGGAGCCCAAAACGTAATTTTGGGATTGGTACGGTAGTACAATAATAATATTTTAGTAGAATATATTATTATTATTGGACTTAAGTATAAGCTTTGAGCTAAGCTTGGATACTTAAGCCCAATGGAGGCCCAACCCAATTTCTCCTCCTGGTCCCTGCTGTAGCCCATGTATATAAGTCACCTCAACTTATCTGGAACCCTAATCTAATGTAATCTAATTGATTATTCACGTGTGATGAGGGTTGAGAGCAGATTGAGGAGGTCTCGTAGATCGTCGCCCACACGACGTCGAGATCGGACTTGGGACATACAGCAGAAGATCAGAAGGTAGTTTGCTGCTGCTGTCCGTGACCTTGCGAAATTTTTATAAATTCGTATAGTACTCAGAATTTGATGATCAATATATTGACGGAAAGCCGTCGAAGAGAAGATCGTCTGAACGTAAAGATCACTCAATTCCGATATCAAACGAGGAAGTTATGGCCATTCTCGTGGGACTGCGCAGGCTGCCTGCGAGAATTAATCTTCATCAACATACCCTGGTAAACGGTAATCGTTTCTATGATTTATTGCTTCCGCTGTGTTAGAAACGCATGGTATGCTAACGGTTCACGTTAACCAAATGATCGAACGCCAACAGGAACACCCAAGATTTCTTATTTCCAAGGTATTACGGATGGTATTATCAACAAATTTGGTGGGTGGAAAGGCGAATTTCTTTCAGCAGTTGGTAGAATTTGTCTTATTAATTCAATTATCATCTTCTGCTATAAATGTCAAGATGGTTTACAAATGGCCCTGTGCTCAGCTTAATCGGTTGGAAATGGCAATCCACAATTTTCTCTGGACAGTTAACACTTAAAAAAGGAATTACATTTGTGTTAATTGGAAAAAGGTATGTACTTCTACTGATGAGGGTGGTCTGGGGGTTCGTTCCCTTCGTATTGCTAATGAAGCTTACCTCATGAAATTCTGTTGGGATATTCTTGATAGTGGTACCTCATTGTACATCTTCAGACACAGATGGTTTTGTAATAATTTGCCCCATCACCATCAGCTTTCTTCATCCCTTCACAAAGGATGTATGCCTCATATCAACCGTTTGCTTAATGATAGTACTTGGGTGGTTGGACATAATTCGTTAGTGAAATTTTGGCTTGATAACTGGCTTGCAATCCCTATTGCTGATCAGGTTAATATCCCAATAGAGTACAGGCATTACTTTGATGATACTATTTCTAATTACTATTATGATGGAAAGTGACATTTTATGGAAGATTTTGCTAATACTTAATCCCCATATCTTTCATGCTATTTTGCTTGTTCGTATCTCCCCGAATCACGCTGACAGGAGATGTTGGAGTCATTTTGTTAGGGTAAAGTTACTTCCAAGTTGGCTTACAATCATCTTCGATCCAGTTATCCTTCTGTTAGTTGGGGGCCTTGGATTTAGGCTACTTTTATACCACCTTGGCGATCCATTGTGGTTTGGAAAGCTATTCGTGGCATTCTTTTGACTTGGGATACTTTTTCGGAAAGGGGGTTTAAGGGACCATCAAGATGTTACCTTTGTAAAGGTGCATCGAAATCCATTGATCATATTTTGCTGGAATGCCCTGTTTCGATTAAGGTGCTTCATCATATATTACAGGGTTTCTCTTTTGGTAATAGGTTGAATCTTGAAGGTGGCTTCATCTCATTTCTTCTCCAGGCTATTACGATGCAGGGAAGCAGTCATGTTATTTCCATTTGGAGATTCATTCTTATCACTTATGTTTGACTTATATGGAGTGTTCGTAATACTCACATGGCTGAATCTTGTACTTTTGATGATGATGGAAATTGTATTGAGAAACAAGTTGCCTGATGCATATAAGGCATCTATTATGGCCATGGCTAAAGAGAAGGATGAGTTTGATGTTGGTATCATGAATAATAATATGGAGGATTTTTATACTTTGCACTATTTTGGGAATCGTGGTCATTCAAGGAAGGCTCCTTATGTTATCCCTGTTCGTTGGATTCCTCCTAGCATTGGTTGGGTTAAGGTTAACACTGATGAGCATGCAGATTCTGCACCAGGTAACATTGCAGGAGGTGGAATTTTTTGAGATCATCTTGGGCAGCATATTGGGAATTTTACTTGTGGGTTTGGTCAAGGATTTTCTTATAAAGCTGAATTGCATATGGCTATTTTTGGCGATTGAGATTGCTTATGACAGGTGCTGGTTTTATCTTTGGTTAGAAGCGAATTCTACGTATGTTGTGCATGCTTTATCTTCGGACAGCCCAGATGTCCCTTGAAAATTCTTGCAGAATTTGAGAGTGGTTAGAGATATTATATCTGTGATGCAATTCAGGATCATCCACATTTATATAGAGGGAAATAGTGCTGTTGATGTTCTCTCAGATATTGGTGGTCCCTTTACTTGGCATCCAAATGCCACTGATCGCATTTGTGATCTTATTTTTCAAGACATGAATTCTACCTATTTATCATTTTCGACGATTCCTCCCCAGGCGATAACAAGCGATGGTTCTTATCCGGTGGCGACATTGCCTGGATTGTCAGGTGGTTCCTTTCCATACCTACTCATTCCTTTGAGCAGTAATTTCTTTGGCCTTGATTACTTCAGCAACTTGCAGGGATTCCTTTCCTTGGCTTATGCTCGTTGGATATGTCTGCCCAGTCGAGATCGAGATCGTTTTAGGTCCTATAGGTTAGATGGTAGATTTTTTGTAATCCTTTTTCGAAAGGCACTCTTTTCCTCTATATGGTTTTTTCCTACTGGGTTTTACTATATAGAGGTTTTTAATGAGGCCTTTTGGGGATTCTTATAACTGCTTGGTCAGTCTGCTTTTTTGATAGGTTTCATTTACAGCCGTGTATCTTGGCTTTCTAGCCTCCTGTGGTGCCCGTGTCGAAGCTGTCCATTGCAAAAGGCTTCATCAGTCCTATTTTTAATCATCTTTTTTTGGGCCTGTAACTTTTGTTTATTTTATTTTATGGCTTATTTGATATAATTGGTAGTGTTTGACGAAAGTCTCCTCCAAAGATAATAATTTTATCGCCGAATATGGTGTTTGAATTCATAATATCTCTCAACATTTCATCAAAATTTTCAACAATGTTTCTTTTTGCCATTGTAGCTTCATCCCAAATGATCAATTTTGCCATTCTAATTAAATGAGTTAGTGTACCTTGTTTACTAACATGGCATTATATTAGATCAGTTTCATTTAGTGGAATCTTAAACTTCAAATGTGAAGTTCTTTCTCCTGGGAGCAACGAAGAAGCAACTCCCGAAGTTGCTGTTGCAAGTGCAATGGCACCAGTCTCTAATCAACAACAGCAAAATTATAATAATAAATTCTCCTGATGGACGATCATTCTCGACATAATTAATCATCATTAGACTCTATAAATAGGGGTAAAAATATGTTGGTTGTTGTCATCTATGAAAAATCCATTATTAAACAAAGCAGAACAAATATGATATGAGTAACTCCAATCCGCCAACCAGTAGTAATTTCAGGTGTTAAGATGTGAAGTTAACATCGCAATGAGGAGAAAGCAACAAATACTGCAACACTTACATACCACTGTAGTGGCATCATGGAGAACATGGGTGATTTTCCATTCGGATGATTCATTCTTCAATGTAAATTCAACACACAGATAAAGATGAAAATGAGAGACCAGTCAGATAGCCGAAGAAAGTCTTTATCATCAAATGAATTGGAATAACCATATATATATATATATATATATATATATATATATATATATATATATATATATATATATATATATATATATATATATATATATATATATATATATATATATAGACAAGTCAGATTAAGATAGCATACTTTTATCGGATATAAGAGGGAGAGACAGCGAGGGCAGCGGGCCGAGCCGAGGCCTGGTTTAATGGTGGTATCGTGGTGGAGATTCCCTCTTCGGATCCCTCCAACAAAATATTGCACCCCCAATTCCGACACGGAGATTAAGAAAGTGGTAAATTTTAAGGGTATAATGGTAATTTTTTGTAATAAATAAATAATAAAATATGTTATGTAAAGATGATTTTTTTGTAAAAGGGTGGTTGTTTTTTACTTTTTTCTTTTTTTAGAAATATGCAAACTTTTTTGAGACAACCCAAAATGAAAAGTGTTCAATCTGAAATGAGACAGATGGAGTATTATTTTTATTACTCCCTCTGTCTGGGTCAAACAACACCATTTGCTTTTTGCACGTAGATTAAGGAATATTATTATTTTATATAAAGTGGGTAGGTGTATTAGAGAGACTAGCGTTTAACCTGTGCATTGCACGGGAAGACGTTATGACAAAACTAATGTATTTATTTTGTAATTTATAATAAATTTAAAAGAATGAGACTTGGTTATTGAGAATTATATTAATAAAGTTATTTAATTGCATTTAAGGTAAGATATTGTGAGTGCAATCTTACATATTGTTTTTTGTTTAATTTTTAATATATTAAGACTAAATTGACGAATCCCTTATTAATAAAATATAATAGCATCTATACGAAAGATGTTTACGTCTACAATATTAAAATTTGAAATTGAAATATTTTATATTATGAAAAATAAAAGTGAAGACCATAAAAAAGGAATGGTTAGTCAATTCAAAGTCGAGACTTTAATGTAACGTTTACATAATTTTAAAAAAAAATAATTGATTAAATGTAAATATTTACAGAAAATATAATTAACACATAATATAATTTTGTGCTTAACAAAAAAATTATATCAACAATGCTTTAAAAACATAACTAATTAAATTTCTTTAAAAATAAACAATAAATTTTTAAAAAGTATAACAACTCCAATTAAAATATATATGAGTTGAGATAATTTAAATGCTTGTAATGCTATAAGGGCATCAACAATATTAAACACTTTAGTAATAAATTTAAAGCAGTATTAAACATTATGTAATTTCAGTACATAAATAATTACAAAAATTATGTATAACCTGCCAAATGAAGAAATATATATACAAAAATATCTAAAGTTGGAACATTTCAATCTCATCCTCAACTACTAACACTTCACAATTCATTATTCAATCACATTGAAATGTATTATTTGCAAACTTATCTTCCTCAATAATACCTAATAACTATATAAAACAATCAAACTCAAAATCACCAATTTTAGCAAAACTCAATAGAAATAAAGAATGAAATCCGGAACATTATTTATGTCTTAATTCAATTTAGAAATTTAATTAGTTCCAATTCAATATCAATGAACATGATGATGCTCAACTATAAAGATAATAATCAAACATTTCTAAAAACTTATCTAAAAATATAATTCTTGCAAATACTTGTTTCACTATTGTTGTCCTTGTCCAACAAAATCTTCGAACCTTCTTTAGTGGTTGATCTTGAAACAGTGACATAAAATTGGCCATGACTAAATACTGGTCTTCTCAAGTACAAACCAATATTTGAAAGTGATTGGTCTTGACTCTTGTTTATTGTCATTGCATATGATACAATCACTGGAAACTGCCTTTTTTGGAACCTAAAAGGAAGCCTAATATCAGTCGGTGTTAATGTGAATCTTTTTATGAGCATAACCTCTGCATTACTTCCAGTCAACAATTGTGCATGCAAAACGTGTTTCCCCAAACTGGTAACCAAGAGCCTTGTTCAGTTACACAAATCTCTTGAGTGATCAATATTCCACAATAGCATTATCGGTGTTCCAACCTTTAGATTAAGCTCATGATTAGGTACTCCCGAACACCTTATAATATTTAAGAATTCAGGAGTGTGAATATCAGCGAGCATATCAATGTTTGCATCTGATTTGCAGGCAGAATAAGAGCTAAAATATGACTTCATTTCATTTCCATTCAATCCAATCATGTATTCATTAATTGAATCCACCACATTAAGAGTTGGCGCAAGAATGGCTCTATCTTGAAAATATTCAGGGTGATCTATTGCATTTCCCAATTCAGGATATATGCTGTTGACAATTACACCTATAGGATCACCTTCGTACCTCAGTAGAATGTCATCAGGAATTTGAACATCGTTTCTGTATTCCGTGTGCATGCCTTCGGTTCCATCGCCAATCTTTGCCACCCATTCAGTAAAATTCTTGATCTCATTTGTTTCTGAATTTTCAGGCATGTTCATCAAACACATATTCTTTGTGAGTTTTAGAACATATATCTCATCCCAAAGATAAGAGGAGTTAATTGTTGCACCAACAATAATCTATCTTGAACCTTTGGGAATGACTGGAAGAATCTACCTAAAATCACCACCAAAAACTAGGTCTTACCACCAAAAGGTATTGATGTAAATTCGTGATCTTTTACCTGCATTATATTCCTCATAATTCTGTCAAGAGTTCAACACAATATTTGTTAACCATTGGAGCTTCATCCCAAATGATAAGTCGACACTTTGATATCAATTGTGCCAAATGACTTCCTTGCTTGACGTTGCATATTGACTCCTTGTGAATGGCTATAGGTATTGCGAATCTTGAGTGAGCCATTTTTTCCCCTACTAGCAGGAGTGATGCAATTTCACTGGATGCCACATTCAGTAAGATTTATCCCTTTGATCTGATTAATGCAGAAAGAGTCTTCCAAAGAAATATTTTACCTGTTCCACCGTAACCGTAAAAAAAAAGATCTTTTTGTGTTGTCATTGAGTCTGAAGTTGTGTCATACATAACACGTTGATCTGCATTAAGTCTCTGAATTAGTTGATTGTGTTCCTCCTTCATTTTATGTTTATTGTAGCACAACTCATTGATTATCATTCGATTCTCAAGATATATCTCACGATCAAATGCAGGAAAGGGCATTCCATCATAGTCACTAAGTGTCTTTCCCATTGCCTTCAATAGCTTATCAATCTCCAACAACGTTGCTTCTTTAATTTTATCCTCAGTCATCTCCAAACCTACTATCTCAAAATATTAGAGTAAAATAGACATATAACATCAAAATGAAATCTAAAATTTTAAAAGGTTTAAATGTAAATGTTTCCAAGATTCTATTCAAATCAGATTCTTTAACCAAATTATATCCTATTCAAATCAAATAAGAAAGATATGTAGTAATTGGAATCAATAGATGACATTTCATCAAGTATTTGTGGTGAAGTAATTTTTAAAGAACAACACTTATAATAATAATAATAAAAATAAGACAGTTATTGTATTTGAATATATACACATGTTAATACATTTTAGTTTAAAGAATACTCCCTCCAACAAAAGATTGCACCCCCAATTTCGGCACGTAGATTAAGAAAGTGGTAACTTTTAGAGGTATAATGGTATTTTTTTGTAATAAATAAATGATAAAATATATTATGTAGAGATGGGTTTTTTGTAAATAAAGTGTATGGGGAAGGGTGGTGGTTTTTTACTTTTTGCTTCTTTTGGAAATGTGCAAACTCTTGTGAGATAATCAAAATGGAAAGTGTGTAATCTGAAATGACGGAGGGAGTATTATTTTTATTACTCCCTCCATCCGGGTCAAATAACATCATTTACTTTTTACACGTAGATTAAGGAGTATTATTATTTTATATAAAGTGGGTAGTTGTATTAGAGAGATGTAATGGGTAGTGGTGGGCCATTGGTGGGCCCTTTTTACTAAAAGAAGAAAATTGTGCAATTTGCACGGGACGTCCAATATAGTAAAATGGTCCTATTTGGACAAGATGGGGGGAGTACTCCATAAGGATATTATTAGTATATTCCAATTAAAGGATGAATGTCTAGCGCGTCCACACAAACTGAGTTGTAGAGAAAGAGAGGGGAAAATAGATGGGAAGAACAGCACGTCAGTGAAGAGATTGAGTAATAAGATGAAAACCCTATTTCTCTTTATTTTTAGTTTTTATTTGATTATAATGTTTACTTTTTGGGTTATTTTGTAGTACACCGGTGCACCTATTGTTGATAGGTTAGTTTTTAGGGTATAATTATTTTTAGTTTTTAAAATTTTAATTATTTTATTTAATCTAAGAGTGGTTATTGATCAGATTTTTTATCTAACAGTTATTACTAACTAGATGCACCGGTTCCACAGGCGCACCCTAGTTTAACTCTTACTCTCTCATTTTGTCGGAAAGGTATACATTTTGCTATTTTGGACGTCCGTACAAAAGGTATACATTTTCCCTTTTAAACACATGGGACCCACACACATCACTAATATATTTAATATATGGGACACACACACTCCACTAATACAATTACATACTACACATTAAATCATAATACTCCTTAATCAACATGCAAAAAGTAAATGTATACGTTTGTGGCAGACGGATTGAGTAATTTTTATTAATAATATTGAGTTGGTGGTGGGCCTATAAATAAAGTGGCTTAATAAACCATGTTTTTTATTGAATTTTTTTTTATTAGTATATTATTTATTTTAATGATTATTCTAAAATATAATTAAAAGACAAAGTCTCTTGTGAGAGGTAACTTCGTGACACGAGTCGATCCGTAATTAAAGTATGATTGATATATAGGTTCGATATGTTAAATTGTTGTTAAAGTATGTTTTTTAAAGGTATGATAAATAATAAATTAAAGTATATTTTTAAAGTGTTATAATATGATTTACTACAAACATAATTTAACTAGAAATTAACATACTTTACCTATTGTAAGCAATTAAAATTTATGGTCCAATCAAATGGTGACACGTGGATTTTCTTAATTAAATATTAATTTTAGTTTATTTAGAAATTTAAATATATTAATTCCTAAAATAGATTAATAAATAATTGATAGATAATTTGACCCCAATAAATTAAATAGGACCTGACCCAAGTCAAATAAATCCAAGTCAAATGAGGCCCAACTTAAATCAAATAGGCCCACACAAATTAAATCAGACCCAAGTAAAATATATCTGATTACAGTCCAATCAATTTGGAGGCACAAACCCGCTGAATTAGGCCCAAATAGCCCATGACCAATCAGAATGCGAGTTATATATGGGGCGTCTTCACCTTTCACCTATATAAAGGGTCATTCTCCATTCATTTTGGGGACACACAGATTCAAGCACTCGAAGACGATGACGCTCTTGAAGAACACAAGCAATGCTTCCTCAAGATCTTCAAGGTGAAGAACAAGTTGAGGATCTTCGAGCAATCTTCAAATCTTCCCTTAAGATCTTCAAGCTTTAAGCAAAGAACAAGTTGAGGATCTTCAAGCAATCTTCAAATCTTCAAGTCAAGATCTTGATGATCTTCAAGCAATCTTCAAACTTCAACCGAAGAACAAGTTGAGGATCTTCAAACAATCTTCTAATCTTCAAGTCTTCAAGCTTCAAGTGAAGAATAAGTGGATTATCTTCAAGTCTTCAAGCTTCAAGCGAAGAATAAGTTGAGGATTTTCAACCAATCTTCAAGTCTTCAAGTTTCAAGCGAAGAACAAGTGGAGGATCTTCAAGCAATATTCAAGTCTTCAAACTTCAAGCTAAGAACAAGTTGAGGATCTTCAAGTAATCTTCAAGTCTTCAAGCTTCAAGCGAAGAACAAGTTGAAGACCTTTAAGCAATCTTCAAGTTTTCAAACTTCAAGTGAAGAAAAGTTCAAGCATCTTCAACCTTCAAGTCAAGAAACAAGTTGAGAATCTTCAAGCATCTTCAAGTTTCAAGCCAAGAATAGCTCAAGATCTTCTTCAAGCATCTTCAAACAAGCTTCAAGTCAAGAACGGCCACCGATCCAAGATCAAGGTGCTAAGCCCCCAGATCAAGCATTCTTCATATCAAGTTCTTCGACGTTCTTCGCAGTAAGCTCTCAAGTCAACATTCAATCCGAACAAAGGTTCAACGCCTCTGAATCAACTTTACAAGACAACACTTTCGAGCTCGGACAAGCTTCATTTGAAGATCTGACTCAACATACACGCTGTCAAAAACAGTCAGGATACACTCCAGTCAAAGAATTCAAAGTCAACACACACAGGTCAAGTCAAGCCAAATTGGTTCGAGATAAGAATCAAAGGATTGATTGAGATTGTAACCTGCTTACATCTTCTCCAATTTAAATCCATCTGAAATTATCTTTGTACTCAATTTGTATTTATTTTATTATAAATACAAAATTTGTTGTTACACCACCACTTCACTAAAAGAATGTTGCAATTATCATATCAATTTTCTCTAGTTACGAAGAGTTTGCAAATTCTACTTCATTAAACATAAAATACAAAGATACATCATCTCATCATGTGTGAAGACTGAATAGTTACTCTCTGATTAGAAGCATTTTGTTTGTTATTATTGATCAATGTTGGAATCATTTTGTTTAAGCAAATACATGATGTTGAATGGATAAAATTGAAGAAATAGGTTGAATAATTGGAAGTTTGGATTAAGTAAAGAAAAGAAAAAGCTAACGGCCTTGTATATCCAAGGTTTCATCCAAGTGCTTCAATCTGTAGATCCCATCACTAATCAAAAACCGAATCTTCTGCTTGTCATTGCATCCCCTGTTCTTCTCCATCTCTTGCGTATCATTTCTCTCACTTCATCTGCCAAAACCCTTTCAATAAATATAAACCCAATTCCAAACCCTAGATTATATTCATAGTTATTGGGTGGGAGTAGGAGTAATTAATGGGAGAGGAGGTAAAGAAAGGGAAACCTCTGGAATTGGCGGGAGCTCTGCGAGAAATCCTTAGAGCTTGTCTGTGGAGCTTTAAAATCTTAGCCTGTAGCAGAAAATCTAGCAAATCCAATCCCAACACCATATCTCTCTTTTTCTCTTCCCTCAGAATTGGGGCTTCTCCTACCACCGAATCCACGCACTTGTTTGCTACCCAGGCCCGAGCCCACTGTTCTAATATGTGGTGTACCCCACCGTTCTAATATGGACTTAACTCTAATGGGTTATTATGCTTTTTTGAATTTATAAATTCAGATGGTAATTTTTAATTTGGTTAATTGAAAAATAAAAAATAAAAAATCACAAACTATAATCTTATTATAAATTAATGTAAAAAAATGACCTCCAATCTTATACGAACAATCCTTTATCACCAGTTTAAATTATAATTGCTTAATATGTTTCAGAAATGAGATGAAATATGGGCTAAAATGAATATGGGGAATAATGAAAGTGGAGAAAGATTTAAAACGAAAAAAATGGAAATATGAAAATTTAAAAAATCAGAGTCAAACTGAATTCGAGTTACAGTTACACTCAAGTCGAGGAGTTAATGAAGGAGTATAAAAACCCAATAAATCCTTTAAAAAATATAATCTAATTAAAATTCTAAAATGCTACACTATTTGTCATCCATATAAATTTAAAGTTTAGGAATTTAAAAATAAATGACCATTAAAAACACGCACGACATGATATTAAGATTTTATACCTCTTAATCTCGTGGAAGAAAAAGAGAATAGTGATGTAAAAAGTTATATGTAGACTATTTTAAACTAAAATAAATGGGGGATACCTTTCTATGAAGCTACTATATGAACAAACCATCAATTATTGCATAGCAGCACCTCATTGAGGTGCTTAGCCCAGACAATTACAAGTGTGTACCTTTGAAATTGGGATTTGTTGTTTAAATTTTGTTTGCCTTTTTCCATCCTTTTCTTTTGATCATATTGATCGTACAAGTTTGTGCAACATTTCTGACTCATAAATTTTCATTAATTACCACCATGAGACATATTTCATCTAAAAGTAACTGCAGAGTTTGATAAGCTCATTAGAACATTCATAATAAATGCTTGAATTCAAGGTGGAAATATTCATTAGTAGGTATGCATCTATAGAGTAATAAAACTGACACTTAGTCTAAGAGAACATGTACAATTTAATATTATATGATTAGTACATGTTCTAGTAACAAAAGTACAAAAGTACATTAGAGAATCTGCATTTGTAGATAGCATTCAAAATTTGTGCATGAAGTTCATAGTCATGCTTTATGTGTTTTGGTGATGCTTGTGCTGTTTCCATTAGATATGGGAGGATTCTTTTACCTGTTGTTGAGCTGCTTCCTTGTGTATTGGATTCTTGACTTGTTGGTTTGAAATTCTGAGATGTCTGAGGTGTATCTTCTGGTTGGAGGTATTTCATCACTATGTAGCGCTTGGTCTTTTTACTTGGATTTATTGTTGCTTCTCTGATGCAGAGAATCTGCATTTGAAGATAGCATTCAAAATTTGTGCATGAAGTTCATAGTCATGCTTTATGTGTTTTGGTGATGCTTGTGCTGTTTCCATTAGATATGGGAGCATTCTTTTACCTGTTGTTGAACTGCTTTCTTGTGTGTTGGATTCTTGACTTGTTGGTTCGAAATCCTGAGATGTCTGAGGTGTATCTTCTGGTTGGAGTTATTTCATCACTATGTAGCGCTTGGTCTTTTTACTTGGATTTATTGTTGCTGCTCTGATGTGGAACAATAGGGGCACATTGTTGTATTTCTCACATACTTGGTTAGTTATTGGTGTATTACCCTGTTACGTATGAATATTATAAATTAGTATATTAATTGCTTGTGAACGGAATAAATCATAGTTGAGTTCTTTACCTGTACCTCAGCCTCGGCAATTTCTTGTCATGACATACCCAAGAATGTTTCAACTTTATTGTTTTGCATGACAATGTCTAAAGTCTCTCTTGTGTCGTCGTGGAGTTTTGCCTTGAAGCTGATGCTGTTTATATTTATAACATTATGGAGATATTATGCTGAAAGATTGTCATAAATTTTATTAAAAAAGCGTAAGAGTTTCTTACATTGGTTTCCCACATGGGAAAATGTTATTGCAATATAGGCAAGTGAACTCGATGCCATAATTTGCTCCACAAGATTCTGAACATTTTGGGCATACAAGATGGTGAAATTTTTTTTGTGGGTTTGTTATTCTTAGTGCTGCTTTCACCCAAAACGATTTTACCTGCTAATGAAATATAAGTTAGTTTATAGAAGTGTTTATGAGATTTAAAAGGAATGTGAGAGGTGTGTGCATGGTGTTCATTTTACCTTTTCTGGCAAGAAGGAGATTTCAGTGATAGTTTTCATTTGAGACGGATGGGGTTGGTCATTGTTTTGGTGCTCCTTTGCATGAAGCCTCTGTTCTATTATCATCTTGACATATCCTTTGTTTTTTTTAACCTGGAATGATAGTAACAATTAATTTTACATAAATCAGTGAAAAAAGTAGCAAAATCAGAAATACCGCAGTAATAATCATGCTTCAAAATATACTAATGAACACTTTATACAGAAACAGATCATAAGAGAAGAATAAGGTTGATGAAAAAAAACTAGATCAAACCACAACCAACAATATTTTCAAACCACATAAATTGATGAATATCACATATGGTGGAGGTATAATAATCCTTATAAAACAAAATAGGTGAAATGCAGGTTGAAATTCATGTGTAATATTTCATCTTACTAAAATCAAACAATATGACCAAACGATGTGCTTGTTGTCAATGTAACATATAGGCATAGGTAGAGAATAGGTGGTAAGGTACTCTCTCCACCCCCACCATCCATCTCACAACAATACGTCCTCAAAATCTAGAACCAACAAAACACGCTCAAAACCATGAACCAAGAATTAGGAAACTAAATTTTGCAAATCATCAGCTGTGTAAACAACAGGTTATGTACAAATTTAAGAAAAAAAATTGGTATATTTGAAACTAAATGTTACTATAGCAAAGCAAGATATCTTTGAATTGCATATGGAGAAGTCTCTATATCTCGCTGCAACCAAAATCACAATCTACTTAGGACCCAAAGTAATAAATGCCTTATTCACCAAAATAAAGGGGGAAAAAGTTTTCTTGAACTCAAGAATCATTAGTGAGTGACAAAAATTCAATTAAGATTGTCATTCAAATATTAGGGGTTTCTTCGGCTATACACTTCGCAGGAGACAAAAATGTGATGTAGATAAACATACATGCAAAAATGAAATTAAATTTGGGAGGGAATATTTAATACCATTTGTTTAACTCCTCTATTTCTGGTATTGAAGGATCGAACATAATAGTGTAATTTGGAACTGATCCAACAGATAAACCTGTATGAAGATAATGTTGTTAGATTATGGTTTTTTTTATTAGAAAGGTTAAATTTTGGTTTTACCATGGAAAGTGTTAACTGATAGGCGCATGGCTAAAATAATTGGCAGTTTTTGAATATTTTTTATCAGCTCTGCTCCGTCAGTTGGTAAGAACTCATCCCAAGAGTAAGGATGATATAGTATAAACTGTTAAGTGTTATAATAGAAATTGTATTAATCTTTATATGTAGTTTGCTTACTCTTCATTGACAATAACAAAGTCTTTGACATTTCTTTTATATTTTTGGACGGTACGCTCTGGAAATGTGTGTATTAAGCTGCACAATAAATTTGGAAAAGAAAAAACATAATCTTCAGAAAATGTAAGATAAATTATTATTGTACTTAGCTGATTCTTATATCTGCGACGTCAGCAAGTGGAGGAAATTCTGCAAAAGTTGTGAGCTTATAAACGTTCTTCAAAGGTATCATTTCTTCTTCTTTAGTTGTAGGTTTAAGGTACATTTTCCTTTATAAGATAATTTGGTAAGTGCTATCATTGAAGTGTGGAATGTTGGTGATGAGAGTGTAAATAAGCGCGTTTTAGTGTCCAATTTAACACCTTTTGATGAGAATTGTTGTCATATATTAGCACAAGTATCTTATATTCAATATATTTGAGAAAAAGGTGCGTTTGAGGTGTTTCATTGTGTTTTAGATGAAAAAAGGATCAAAAGTGCAAAGTTGGAGAAAAGGTGCAACTTATGCAAGAATGTTGAAAAATGCATGTCCAACTTGTGTAATTTTTCTGTGTTCGTGTAAAGCTCAAAAGTAAAAGTACGATATATTTTTTGAAAGCTACTGAAGAGAGGATCATTTTGGGTTAAAGAAAATCTCAATCGAAATTCAAATGAGAAAGTTATGGTCGAAATGGTGACGTCGTACAAGCTTTTTCTACTCAGCACGACTGTTCCACTTTACATGACTTGTTACATCTTCAAATGTTAGACTTTTGGTGAGATATTTATATGGATAGAAAGCCAAGGAAAATTGAATCGTGTGAGTATATGAATCACTCAAATCGGAGATTGGACGAGGAAGTTATGCTTAAAATCGTGAAGTCGCGCAGCTGCCGGCGAGAATTTCCGAAAATATCCCAAAATTTACGAAAATTACCTATTTCTTAGAGCACAATTAATCTCCTTATCACATAATCCTCCATGATTCACCCATATCTTTTATTACCTTAATTAATTCCATTCTCACACCTATATATATTTTATATCATTATTTATTGGATTGGAGACAACACAATCATCCTTTACCCCACAAGAGGGATCACCCCCCAACCATCATCCACATCCTTTCCTCCATCCATCCATCGCTTTTAAGATTTGTCTGTGGAATCAAGAGAAGAACCAAGAGGAGGATTCAAGACGGAGAAGGACGCGACAACTCTCACATCTAAGGTTTTATCCGTTTTCTAATTTATCTTGTATTTTCCGGACATATGGGTAAGATCTATCCAACCCCATGATTGTTCTTCGCAACATCATGGGCTAGAACCGTTTTGATAGATCTAGGGTTTTGAAAGTTTTATGAATTAATTAAACTCTCTTATGTGTCCTCCGTACAACACTACTTGTGGATTTATTTTATATATGACTATGCGTTTTTTATCCATATTCACGGTCGTTTTGTGCATCTTCAATTAGTATATAGAGTCTGAATATATATCTTGGTTGTAGATTAAGTGCGTTCACCGCTGAACAGGATTCCATGTTATGATTCTAAGTGAGGGGACTCGAAGCTTCATTAGAACTATCATATATGAATGATTATCAATTGGATTGAATTCGAGTTAGTAAGCAGGATAAAGAAGGTAATTTTATAGTACCTATAAAGGGAGATCATATCGGGTTAGGTTCCAGACGTGGGAAATAATTGATGCTGATAGTACCTAGAAAGGGGGGTGAAATTATGTCTCTTACTCCGATGTTATTCACACGTGTTACACGCATATTTACTTGTGTCTATAGAGTAGATTTGTATGGTTTAGTGATGCGTCCATAGTCCACAAGGTAGAGTCGGCCTGCAATTGAGAGAGAAGTTAAGTAGTAAAAATGGATTACCCTAGAGCTACTTATTCTCCTACTTGAGTCACTTTCGTATTCTTCTAGTGATATTTTATTTTATTTGTTATTTAATAATTCTGCTTAGTAGTTTAATAAATAAATCCCAACCTTATTGCCTTGTCTTAATTGATTTAGTAAATAATTAGATTGATAATACGATGTCCTTTGGGTTCGATATTCACTTGGTCGCTTGCTTAAGCTGCAATTGATATCCTTAATACTTGGGGATTAATTTTACATGCAAAGAAAACACGCATCAGTTGGCACCTATTTCTCTGACTATGGTGTTTTCAAAGTAATATGTTTTGTGCAACTGTATCATGTCGTTTAGCTGCTCTACATCCTTATCATAAATGATACATTGAGTTGAATGGTTCTGTAGGTGTAGTAAGATGGGTTATAAATGTGGTATTGGTAATTATTTTATTTGAAAGACATATTATATATTACCTTTTCATCAATAATAGCAAGTTTATGTTGTTTTCCTGATTTGGTGAGACGAATTGGGGTTTTTTTCGTCACCAAGACTTTCATGACCTATTTTTTGCTGTTTTCATTTAATTTGTCGAGTGTAGTACACTTGTTGTCCATCGATCTGCAAGTAGAAATGTGTGAGAATTTCGGTGATAACAATCAGAAGAAGGGGAAAAAAAGAGCACACATACAATCAAGTAATGAAAGATATATGAAAAACCAATAAACATAAAATTTAACAAATCTAAGTAATGCAACAATAGCACAATATGCATTGAATAATTGTTTCCAAAATGATGATGAACAATTATGAGATGATGCAGAAAACTGTAACTTTGTTGAAAACCAGAGATCTTATTAGAAAGTTAAACCTTGAATGCATGCAAGGTGTAAAATTACATGTTTACTGCGTTATTTTAATAGTATTAGTAGCCACAAATCACAATCTATTTCCTATATTGAAGCATTATTCAAAAGTGGAGATCTTTTTCAGAATTAATTTTGAGTGCGTGCAATATATAACATTTCATATTTACAATGCTATTTTACTATGTGAATAGACACATAATACAATTCATACACAGTAAGTTTAAGTAATTTGGAGGTTAGGTGATATACTAAAATAATTCATTTCCTAGTTAATATAATGAAATTGTTAAGCAACTCAATACTACAATCATAATCGTCCTTTACCTGAGCATATGATGCTGAAATTCTGGAGTGGGTAGAGTAAGGGTAACACTGAGTAGTGATGGAATACTTTTGAGGTAACTCAATAATGGAGAAGGCACGAAATATAGCATTATATTCTATTTAACATGTAGTTGATGAGGTGTATTATTTACTTGACAAAAGCTCCATGTGTTATGAATAACACTACAAGAAAATTGCCGAATTCCAATGGTAAAAAATTGTTGGAATATGCAAAAATAATATTGGAATTCATGATTCCAACATATATTCCAATGAATTTTTTCTGTTGGAAAAGTGGCCGTTGGAATGTTATTTTTCCAACAACATTTCCAACGGTTTAAAAAATCCAACGGTGAATCCAACGATATTTTTTTGTTGGAATTTTTATCTAAAAGTGATTCAAATATTTTTCCAACGGAATTTTCTTTTGGAATTACCGTTGGAATAAATTCTAATGATCTTCAAACTCCGTTGGAATTTTCCAATGATAAAAAAAATCATTCCAACAACATTTCCAACGGTTTAAAAAATCCAACGGTGAATCCAACGATATTTTTTTGTTGAAATTTTTATCTAAAAGTGATTCAAATATTTTTCCAACGGAATTTTCTTTTGGAATTACCGTTGGAATAAATTCTAATGATCTTCAAACTCCGTTGGAATTTTCCAATGATAAAAAAAATAATTATTCGGATTCGAACCCTTGACCTCTTGAGTATATCACCTTATCATTTACCAACTTCACTGATATAATTTATGTTACAAATTGACATTTCAATTTATTGAATTCTCTTTTTTCAATGAAATTTTCATTGGAATTTTCCAACGGATTAAGTTTAATTGGAATTTTTATTGAAAATTTTCAATAGTTTATCAAGCTATTGGAATTAGTATTGGAATTTTCCAACAATTTAAAAATTATATGAGAATTTTCGTTGAAACTTTCCAACCATTTTAGTTTTTATAGGAATTTTCGTAGAAAATTTTCAATAGTTTATCAGACTATTGGAATTAGCATTGAAAATTTCCAACGATTTAAATTTTCATGGGAATTTTTGTTGGAATTTTCCAACAGTTTAAAGTTTCATTGAAAAATTCATTGGAGCTCTAAAATTTCCAACGAATTTGCTTTTCATTGAAATTTTTCTGTTGGAATTTGATAATTTTCTTGTAGTGATAGTTGGATAACTTACATGTGTACCATTCTCCTATCTATTGTGCACTAATAAAGGGAGGATAGGTTATGAATACTCTATAGCATCCACATGTTATGAAATATAAGTATACGTGTTCGTTTCTTTTATTTATCTACAGAAAATGGTGAATCTATTATTATTTATTAAGAGTTTGATTATACAAATTTACTTTTGTCATAATTTTGTTTTTGTTTTTATCATTATTAAAGATATGATATTTTAATAAAACATTAGTAAAAGTATAGTATTGAATATTTAACTTTTGTCATAATTATTTATTTATTTATTTTATTAATTGAGGTATAATATTTTAATAGCATTTTAGTAGAACATGAATTTGAAAAATAACAAAGGGTGAAATTCCACTTACTCAGTATAAAGCGGAGAGGATGACGATGGAGACAGAGAAATGTAGCTACTTATTTCAATATCAGATGGGTATTATTGGAAACCCCATGAGCTCTCTCTCTCCTTGAGTGTGGGTTTCTCTTTTTAAATTTTAGGAAATCGATGACACAGATACATCTACAATTGTGAGAAATAACCCCCTGTACGGCCAAACACAACGTTAAGTAAGATGTAAATTAATGAGAATAAATAGCACCATGGCTTAAAACATATATACAACATCGAAAGAGCGGAATATATAATTTTTATTATCTTTCATTACACTGTCAAGAGTGTTATCAGCAGTAATAATCAATGATTTGACCTAGGCAATGTTGTTTTGCACATCCTGAGGAAGAAAAATTTTTTAGACGCAGTGAAATAACCTAGTACATCTTTCAGATTTTATGAACAATGGAATTGACTTTTTCTAGAAATATAGGTTAATGTATTTCTTAAACTATTACAAAGCTTCCCGTGTCTAGTGTAGATAACAACATAACCAATTCTGAAGGATGAAAAAGAAAGAGAAATGAGATAGACATTAAAGTATGCAAGAGTATAAAAATAGAGAACATAAGGTAGGCACTTATACTGCTACAATTGTAAACAATAAAAGCCAAATAAGCTTGCTACAATTGAATCAAGATGGGAATATTCACTAGTAGATATGCATCTATAGCGTAATAAAACTAACATTTATTTTTTAACTATATAGGTTAAACCTCATCATGATGTGAAGGAAAGGAGATTTGCATATTTAGTCTAGTAGAACAAGTACAATTTAATGTTATACTGATTAGTACATGTTCTAGTAACAAAAGTACAAAAGTGCATTAGAGAATCTGCATTTGAAGATTGTGCTTGAATTTTTAGTCTTGTTTTATGTGTTTCGATGATGCCTGTGCTTCCATTGGACATGTGAGGATTCATTTACCTGTTGTTGAGCTGCTTTTTTGTGTGTTGGATTCTTGACTTGTTGGTTCAAAAGCCTAAGATGTCTGAGGTGTATGTTTTGGTTGGAGGTATTTCATCACTATATAGCGCTTCGTCTTTTTACTTGGATTTATTGTTGCTACTCTGATGTGGAACAATAGGGGCACATTGCTATATTTCTCACTTATTTGGTCAGCTATTGGTGTATTCCTTTGTTATGTATGAATAATATAAATTAGTATATTAATTGCTTGTGGACGGAATAAATCGTAGTTGAGTTGTTTAACTGTAACTCAGCCTCGGCGATTTCTTAGCTTCATTGTTCTGCATAATAATTTTAAAAGTCGTTCTTGTGTCGTCGTGGAGTTCTGCCTCGAAGTTGATGCTGTTTATATTTAAAATGTTATGGGGAAATTGTGCCGAAAGAATGTCATAAATTTATTAAAAAAGCGTAAAGAGTCTGTTACATTGGTTTCTCACATAGGAAAATGTTATTGCAATATAGGCAAGTGAACTTGATGCCATAATTTGCTCCACAAGATTCTGAACATTTTGCGCATACAAGATGGAAAATTGTTGTTTTAGGTCTTTTATTCTTAGTGCTGCTTACAAATCTCAGATAAAAAAGTATCAGAATTAGAAAATACCAAAGTAATAATCATGCTTGGTCCTAGAAGTGCCCTGTTGAAGAGTTGATTTTGCATGGTCATTTCTTACGAAGCTTCCCTTGTCCAGTGTAGACAACAACAGAACCAATTCTGAGCGATGAAAAAGGAAGAGAAATGAAATATACATTAAAGAATATAAAAGTATAAGAATAGAGATCATAAAGTAGTCACTTATATTGCTGTAGTTGTAAATAATAAAAATCGAACATAAGACAAAGAATAGATAGATTGAGTCTAGCCATAACGCTTACATCCACAGCAACATACATACATACAAGCCAGCAACAAAAAGATTCCAAATCTCACAAGCTATATTACAGTAAGAAAGGAAATAGCAAAAGTAGTGTAAAGAACATACTGCAGAGAGTCATTAGAGAGAGACAAAGCATTTCAATATAGCTAGGGTTATGCGAAATGCAAGGAAAAAATTAAGCAAAGAGGGGAATTGTATTCTATCAAGTTCTCATTTGGCATTACTTAAAAAATCACCAATAATAAAAACATCTTCTCAATTATATTATGAACATCGATATTATGCTTTCACTTTCACCCAATCTTAAGAAGTATAAAAGAGAAAAGAAAATAGAGTTGTATGAAGCAAACTCCATAAGATATCAAATTTTTAGTCATCACTAATAGATAAATATATATTTTTATGGTTTATCATGTATAGTTGAAATATATATATATATATATATATATATATATATATATATATATATATATATATATATATATACCTACGCAATTCTCAAGTTTGTATGCAACAAATTGCAGGCGCACATCATCATATGCACCTGATGAAGAAACCATTAAGTTTTAGCATCCAGCATAAAATCTTCCATAACAAATTTCACACTCATTACTCATTAGCCATTACATATGCAAATCCTAAATTTTGAGCAGACTTAGGTTACATCAACTATGCATGATAAACCATAAAAACACATAAAAATATACCTTATGCTAGCCCGAATTTTCATGTGAAATTCATTTAACAAATTCTTACATTATTAGACAAAATAATAATAAAAATACTATCATAAAATATAAAGTAAATTAGCCTCTTTCACATCATTATACCAATATGTTACATATGATTATTCTATTTGATTAGATTTTGATATTGATAGCCTCCAATCTCTATCTAAAATGATTCAAGGGAAAAGAGAAACTCTATTGAAAACCCAGAAGATCCATATTTGTAAGCATCCACAAATTGAGGTGATAAGCGCCACGGATTGAAGCAAACTTTATAGCAATGACGATACTATCCTGCACCAGAACAGTTGCAAACAATTGACGTAAAGCTGCTGGCATAAGGTATGTTGCAGCCTCTTGTATACACATTTCTATTATAGTGTCTTCTTCTAGTAGCCCTAAGACATGGGCAGCTTCTCGATTTGTGGTATACGTTATTCCTTTAACTATTCTCAAACCATGGAAAGAAGGTGGGGCTCTAATATTTAGCAGTAACATCTTTTGATAAAACTTTTCATTTTGAGATGGTGGGCAACTAACAATTCATGCAATTACATGTCCCCTTTTACGGAGTTTCTATTCCTTTGTGTCATAATGCCAAGTAAAATATTTTGGGAACTTAATGTACAGACAATTGAGACTTTTAGCATAGGCATCATATTTATTCATATTGAAGAATTCTGTTAGCATTGTTCTTTTAGGAGCTGGATTTTTGGCAATGCTATATAAAGACAGAGTAGCAGAGAAGGTTACTGATTGCTCATTTTCCAATTGCAATGGTCAGGTTATCACAGGTGGAAGTATTATCACAGGTGGAAGTATAGAGTTTAGTTCAAATTTGAAGATTCGCCAAGAAGCCTCAGGGGGTGAGATCCATCTGGCTCATCAACTGCTATGTCTCTATTAGTTTCTACTAATGCATAAGAGTTTTGTCATGTCCTTTATAAATGTATTTGTACATGTATTTTACGACCTGAATAGTTGAACAAATTTCTACGTTAATATGGCAGTTAAACATAGCTAAGAGATATGGATTGTAAGGTACAACCCAGCGATTGTCGAGTTGTGAACCCCTAAGTGTTACATATCAATTATTATTTTGGCGACGATATATAGGTTATGAATTTTGATTGTGTTGGATTGTATACTAAAAGCCTAACTTTTTGTATGAATAATGTTTTAACAATATTTGAAATGAGAATCATATGATCAAATGATTGCATTATATAATTTATTTATATGTTCGATGCAATAGTCCACTTACTTTATACTGTAGATAATATGTTATGTGACAACACGTGGAAGATCATATTATAGGTTTCCTTATAAAGTATAAACAGAGGCATACAACTGAGATAGACATGGACTCTCTATCGGGATGGTTTTAGTGTGATTTGGTATTAGTTTATCTTGACTATAGAATCACATTAGTGCACTTTGTGTATTAAGCAGGACCACTTGAGATCGTTCAATTTATACTGACTATATAGGAGAACTTGATCTCAGTTATTATGGATGTTCGTGCTCTTAATCCCTATACAATAATCTCCACACATAAGGTAGTATGTATTTCTTTGATTCATCAATGAGTGAGATTTACATTTAATTAAATCAATAAACTCAGTAAGTTGGGAAATAATGCTGTCTCTATGGTGTGATGTTGATTGTAGAAGGAATTCATGTCCGCTATAGGTTGATGATGTCCTCTTGAGGAGCTCATAAGGATTATTATATAAACTCTACAGGTGGATTTATTCCGGCATGATAATAAGGTTGAGTGGTACTACTCTTGGATGAGATATTAATTAATGGAGTTGTCAGTAACTTAATTAATTAATGGACATTGTATATCTTAAATATGGGGAGACTAACGGGCTCATAATAAAAAGGAGCCCAAAACATAATTTTGGGATTGGAGTGGCAGTGCAGTAATAATATTTTATCAGAATATATTATTATTATTGGATTTAAGTATAAGTTTTAGGCTAAACTTAGATACTTAAGCCCAATGGAGTCTCGACTCTAATTTCTCCTCTTGGTCCCTGCTGTAGCCCATATATATAAGTTATCTTAGCTATCCGGAACTCTAATAAATTAGATGCCTAACACGTTGGGCATAGGAAGGAACAACAAATTGAGAAGATCTCAATGATCGTCGCCTACACGAGTCAAGATTGGACTTGGGAATACAGCAGAAGATCAAGAGGTCATTTGCTGCTGCTATTTGTAAACTTCTATGATTTTTCTAAAATCGTGTGAAACTCAGAACTAGACGTGTGATACACTATTGGTAAGCCACGGAAGAGAGGATCATTTTGGCACATAGATTACTCAAATCGGAGATTGGATGAGAGAGTTATGTCCAAAACCGTGAGACAGCGCATGCTGTCGGTGAGAATTCATCTTCTCCAACATACCCTGGTGAAAGGTAATACGTTTCTATATTTTCTTTCTTCCGCTGATTATAGAATCGTATGAAACCCTAACGGTTCATGTTAAACAAATGATCGAACGCTAACAGATGGCACATAGTATATTCTGAAAATTCTTTAGGATAACTAAACTTCCAAAAGCCCTTTTTAATACAAGGGCATGTTGGGTTAAGTGAACCACAAGGGCCATTAATCATATGCTTTGTTACTAAAGAGAACAAATATGTATCTTTGTGTGGATCGGGTAGTTCTGCAGAAACAATTCGATCAAAAGCTTCAGGGCTAAACATTTTCGTTCTTTGATTCAAGATTAGTAGGAAATGAGCATGTGGTAAACCTCTTTTTTGAAACTCTACTACGTAAGTGTAAGCAACAATCGGACCAAATGTTTTTTTTAGTAATACATTTTTCAAAACTTGAAGTTTGTCATGGAAAATTCGGGCTACAAAGTCAGGTCTATTCTCTATTTTATCTGATGGGAGACATAATTCTTTTATTTTAGGCCAATTGGGATATGAAGTTATAGTTAAAAATATGTCAGGTTTCCCATAGCGTTGGACTAAAGTTGTTGCGTCTAAATATCTTCTACGCATATCCCTTGGTCTACCAATAAATGATGCAAGTAATACTATATGTGAGCCAACATCAGCACCTACTTCATATCCTTGTGTAATACCATCTATTACACCACTATACATGTCGCATCGTAAACGCTCTTGCAAATCTGGATTTCTAAAGAAGTCTAATCCTGATGTTTCAATTTTTATGTGCATATCAACTATATATTGTTGCAAGAGTCTGCTAATATGTAGTAAAAATGTTTTGTCATGATTTGTAATTTATAACAATAATACTGACAACAAGATATTGTCTCTCTTTCTTCTCCTTTCTTAGTAGCACCTGCATAAACAATATTAAAGTGTATATTAATTAATTAGGGTACAAGTGAATATTAGTTTTAACATTTTTGTTTTAGGAGTTACCTTGGTTTTCATAAAGTATGAAGTCTTTTGCATTTGTGTAGTTTTGAATGTAATGAGCAGTGTCATTGTCATATATTGGTGTTTCAACCATATTTCTTTGCAATTCGGGCAATTTTTTATATTACGATACCAATCAGGCTCTCCGTTCGGGAATATAGGTGGGTATTGCATGGGGTCATAGCAACTGAAATATTGTTTAATTATTTGGGCTCGAGAATTTTTTTGGTACACTTGAATGTATTGACTTGAATATTGTTCCCCATTAAATTGTAACCATATTGTAGCAACTTGGGACGTAGTGGGTTTGTTAAAAATATTTTGGTCTAACATAGGGTCAGCGTATAATGCAATTTTGTATTTACTTAAGTCTATAACGTTATTTAGGCTTTGGAAAAAAAGGCATAAGGATTTTCCTTCAAAATATTCATAAATTTTTCCACAATGGTCTTTTTAAATTTTGAACTAATAGACATTTTGTTTGATATTTCATGATCAGTCTCAAAGAAATATAGTTGTAAATTTTTTGGAGTTCTATTGTTTTGTGGTATTAATTGGTCCATGAAATGATGAAGTTGACCTTGCACTCGAAATGTATAAATTATAACATTTTGTTTAGCCAAACATTTGTCGCAGCTAACACCGATTGATGTGAAGGCAAATATTTTATTATAACTGTGTACACAGTCACAAAAATCTTTAGTATTATCAGTGATACGAAGATATAAGTTTATTAATTTTAGAGGCATCTCGGTTTCAAGTAATTTTATTTCCCCAGATGAACAACAAAAAGTAAGAGTTTTAAGGTAAATACGTTTTGCATGGAAAAAAGTACAGTCAGGCACATCTGGTACTAAATAAGGAGTATTTACAAGTTGTTGTAATGGGTCAAAAACTGTATTTGATAGTTCAACCACACTTGTAACTGATGTTTCCTTTTTTTCTTTCGACGATCATTTTTAGCTTGCCTGCGGTCTTCTGAAGAAGAGTATTTTCGTCTACAAGGGTTTAATAGTTTATTTACAACATGTCCACTTGTTTTGTTGCTTGATGATATTATGCTAGTAACTTTTAAAAGCTTAAAATCAAGATGTGAATCTAATTTACACGTTTATAGATCGTGAAAAAAGTAAAACCTTGCACAGAAAAGACCAATCGATAGCAGTAAATGTGTTGCAAGATGAAAAAGTTATTACTGGTAATATATTATGAAGTTTGAGTGATATGTACAAGACGCACCTGTTCACTATTCCATTCAAAGAGTCCAAAGTAGTGATTGCTTAACACATAGGTAATATATATATCGCAAAAGTAGTAGACCTGCATCAATCCCATAAAAATCAAATTAAACTTTAAAAATAGAAATGGGAAAATGAATTCTTACTCCCAACAAATAATAAATCTACCTCATTTTACTTAAAATCATATATGAAATTTCTAATAAAAATGTGCATTCTTACATGAATACATAACACTTGTTTGCAAATTATATTGTTAATCAAATTGAAAAAGATGATGTCAATTGCTATTGGCTAGGCTAATAATTCATTTTTCTACATCAAGGCACATGGATTCAGGAAAGGGGACGACTATTTGCATCCCCGGATTTACTAAACATACCCCAAAAATAATTTAAATCAAAATATTTTAATTAATATTACTTAATACTCTTATGTAATAATATTTTCATAAATATATTACTAAATGCACCCCAAAATTACTAAACATATCCCACTTTAATTATAATTACAGCAGAATAACGATGTTCATCGTTTCTTGTCGAATATATGATCAAGAACTAATTCTTCTCCACAAACTGGTGCATATTGCATCATACTAAAACATAAATGATTAAATTCGTTAATGAAAATTAGGGTTAAAACAAATTAAAGCAAATGATTTTATACCAAGCAGCTCAAATCTATTCGAAATTGCAATCTGGAAAGCATGAATTCAATTACGAGGCATTGCAAACAGGTATAAACCTATTACCTTCTTCAAGATAAATTACAACGCAAGATTAAGGAACGAAATTACAAAAGTAATCCAAACAGTGTCAAATACATGAAAATAAATATCTCACTACAACAACTAACACAAAAAATAGTCATTGACATCACATTTGGAGATTCGCCAAAATGTTTAAATATCCTTATATAAATAATAAAATAAGATTAATTATGATAAATTATTATACGGATCCCATCGAATTTCTAAATACACCCCAATTAGATTTCCACTTCTGTGCGTTTTTCAAGGCAATTATCCGATCTTCACTTGTTTCATTCGAACCCACATGAGTGTCTCCGCCATTGAAATGATTATCACCCAGATCCACCGTCCTTAATTGCACAACTTGGAGAAAATTAAAATCAGAAAGCTGACCTTCCAATTGGTTCACCCTCAAATTCAATGTGGTGAGCTTTGTGTAGTTGGTGAGAGAGGATGGAATGGTGCCAGTGATGCTCTACAGATTCTTGCACTGGCCAAAACCTCTAGGAATGGGGCTTGAAAAATCATTGTTGGTGAAATCAAGGCATAGGATTGTTAGTCATACTGTTGCTAATGATGATGAAAGAATCTGACTCCTTAATGATCATCCCGACGATCCTAGTTCGGTGCTTGGAAAGCCTATCTTGTATGTTAATTTCGGTGACATGCTCTGAACTATCCCCACGGTAGTTTTAGGGTTTCAGAGCTTTAAATTCTAAGTTCTTATGTTGGATGGATTTAAGAGGTTTATTATTTAATTCTAATTAAAAGGGTAAAAGGGTCATGTACGGGGTATGTTTAGTAATTGATGCTTATTTGTTGTAATTTTAGTGGGGTGTATTTAGTAATTGAGGTTCAATTAGTAGATGCGGGGGTGCAAATAGCCGCTCTCTTCAGGAAAATGACAATAAACCAGCTTCATTGATGTAGTAATTACTGAGATGGAAGTAAACACATATGGCTTGCACACCACAAATATAATAGAGAAAATATTAACTTGACACTTACATGCCACACTACTCCAATAGTTTGAGTATACAACAACTCGAACAAGCCTCGTTGCTTATTTTTCTAAATCAATATTTCGTAGATAATAGAATAGAATGACATTAAAAAATAATTAAAAAATATATAAATAGAATATAAAAAAGGATATTAACTCCCACCTTATGTTACATATAACTACCCACCCCTGCCCCTATTAAACACTTAGGATAATAATAAGACCTCCTAATCAGAGCTAGAAAGAATAACAACAATTCACATAGAAACAAAAATAAAATTGTTGGGATGAATGATATTAAATTAATCCATTGATATATTGTTATGAGTATACTAGTCATCTTGCACTATTTTATAAAACCAATATGAATTAGTATCTCAGGCTTCCAAAGTTTGGTCACTTTGTTATTGGGGAAATGTTATTTTTGCTTTCAAATATACCCTTTTTAAGTTCTAATTCTCTACTTCTATTAATATCAAGCAGGATAGTGATATTGATCTATATCAATTAGCTATAAAGAAAATGTGATTAAATAACTCAAGCACTGAAGAAAATTGATGAGTAATATTTTCACCTAGATTTTAGTGTCTTTTTATGTCCGTTTTCGTATTATTTTTTCCGTATTTATGTACTATTTGGTTGTGTTTTGTATTTTTATGGAGATGTGTGTGAATGAGCTTAAACGTATGATTTTCAGGTAAAAATATATCCTAGACGCGAAAAGAAAGATGTGGGAAAAATCGAATCTTAATTTAGAGTTGAAACGAGGGAAAACGAGCCAAAACAAAATTGTAAAAATAGAGGTTGCACCAACATGGCCGGCCGTGTTGCATCACACGAGCCGTGTCACGCAACACGGCCCTATAAGCCTTGGCCATTTTTCGACACCCAAAACACCAACATGGCCACCCTGTGGTCTTGTTGTAGCACACGAGCCGTATTGCTGCAGGATCAGAAAAATATCAGAACCCTTCTAGAAGCTTCCCAAGGGGTATAAATACCCAATACTTCAATATTTGATCACAGATTTCAAAGGGTTTCACCCTTGCACACACCTCACACACTATTTCCTCCATTTTACACCATCATCTTCATCCATTCTTCATCCATCCCATCTACCATCATCCCACCATCAAGACCTTCATCCAATTGAGTAAAAGAAGCAAGGAAGAGAGGAGAATTGCAAGAGAAAGAAGAAGATCATCATTGAAGCACTTCAAGGGAGTTTTCATCCATACTTTGTGGTGAAACCTTATTGTTTATCATGTTTTTTAAGGATCTTAATGTCTATGTTGATTTTCTTTTGAATATGGTAGGCTAATATCCCTTGTAAGATTAGCAACATGAGAGTTGTTGGATAATTTTGGGATTTATGTATTTAAATTCATATATTGATTGGGTTAATTGATTTTCTATCATTGATGCTTTAAATCTTGATGTTTATGATGATTTTTGTGGTTTGTTTTTTTAAACATGTGATTAGATTGAGAAGTCAATTGCAAATTCAGGATAATTAATTGAATCATTTTGTCATACACATCATGTGCATTATAAATTGTAAAGATATTGAGAAGTCCTTTGGAATTTAGAACCCTTTGATAGGACATGCAATTGTTTTGATCGAGAGGCTGATTAATCGTGTGATGAGACTCTCATTTCAAGTTTAGTACCTAATTGGAATTGTTTGAGTGAGAACCAATTCATTGAGCTAATTGAGATTCATATCCTATCTATCTCGAAAGGGAGTATAGATGAACTTAGTGTTGGCCCTTAGTCTTATACCCATGATCATATGAATTTGATGCATTTATCCTAGGATTTCCACTTCTTAATTGCTGTTAATCTCACTTTTACTTAACTTGGAAAACCACTCATCCATTTATCTATCTTGTTTGTTAATCATTGCTTGCTTGCTTGCTTTGATTGATTCTACTACTTGTTTGAACACCTATCCATTGATGATTCGTCTCTATAAAATAGAGCATGATGGGGAAGGCGAACAAAATGTGCAAGACAACGCACCTCAATTCAATGCCAACCCTCCTCAACATGCCTATCAAAATCATGGAGCTTTCAACAATCAAGCTTTGCTTCAACAAATGGTGCGACAAGCTCTAATGCAACAAGGATTTCCACAAGCTTATGCACCTCCACAACAAGCGTATATGCCACCACCACCACCTCCGGTGCAACATGGAATTCATAATGATCAAAGGATGATCCGGGATTTCTTCATGTCGAGGGCCATGCTACATATGATGGGCCCACCAATCAATGCCAACAACTTTGAATTTAAAGCGGGCTTGATTTCTATGGTGAGAGAGCAACAATTTAGTGGAACCCCGAACGAAGATCCTAATGCTCATCTAGCTCAATTTATTAAGATTTCAAACACCATGAAGATGAATGGGATGAGTGAGGATTGTATTAAGATGAGGTTGTTTCCGTTCTCATTGAGGGATTGTGCACGAACATGGCTCTCCACTATTACTCCGGGTACGTGCAACACTTGGGATGAGCTAGCATAAATGTTCTTGAACAAATACTTTCCACCTTCCAAGACACTTCAAATGAAGAGCTTGATTACTCAATTCAAGCAAATGCCTCAAGAGATCTTTTATGAAGCGTGGGAAAGGTTTAAGGATATGCTACGCAAGTGTCCACAACATGGATTCCCAGTGAATCAACAAGTTGGATTTTTCTATCAAGGTTTGGTGAATGGACAAAGAGTGCTTGTTGATACTTTGGCGGGTGGATCCATACTTGGTGTAACTCCAGAAAGGGCGATATGAATTTTTGATGAGATTGCTACAAATGTATATCAATGGCCATCGGAGAGAGTAAGTGGATGCTATGATTTTGAAAATTTTGATCAAGGGAAACAATTTAGTGTGAAGAGTTTGAATAATGAGCCAAGTGTGCCACAAATGCTAAGTGTTGAAATGATAGCATCGGAAGTGTTGAGGCAAATGAGCTTGAACCAAGGTGTGAGTCAAGAGCTAACGTGGTTGAAGGGCTACAAAGTGAGCAAGGTGTGCTTTCTCCAAATGTTGTGAATGGAGAACAATGGGCTATGTCGAAGCCAAAGATAAAAGATGTGCTCTACATGCAAGGAAGGGGCTACCAAGGGAATTACCAAAATAATTTCCAAGGTAATTTTCCAACAAGGCAAGGAGGGTATAACAATCAAAGTGGTGGAAGCTCTTTTCCACAACAACAAATGAGGCAAGATAACTTTTCCTACTCCAACCCAAGCAATGCGGTTGCTTATCCTCCGGGGTACCAGCGGGAGCTAAAGCACCCAATCAAGAGGGTAAAGCGACAACCGATGAGTTACTTGAACAATTGATAGCATCAAACAAAACTCGAGATGAAGCTTTAAAAAAGGCGGAAGAAGCAAATGAAAAGAGGCTCAAAGCTTTGGAGTATAATGTGGGACAAATTGCAAGTTCCGTGAGTGCTCAACAAAAAGGAAAATTTTTGGCCACACCGAGGTTAATCCGAAAGCTCAATGTTTATTTGTTGATATGGAAGAGGAACGAGAGGATGAAGAAGGGTTGGTGGAAAGTAAGGTTGGTGAAGAAAATGAAGAGATAAGTAAGAAAGAAGAAAAATGGCCTAAATGGATACTTAAGTGGAATAGGTTGCAAGAGGAAAAGAAAGTGGAGGAGAAGGTGAAAGAAGAGGAGTATAATCATGATTATTGGGGTATTTCGATCACTCCATTCCCTATTTCCTATCCACAAATGTTTGTAAAGGAGGAGAAGAAAAAGGAATTTGAAGAGCATGTGAAGAATCTTAATAAGAAGTATGAGGAGAAAAAGAAAGAAGAGCAATCCAAAACAAGTGAGTCGATGCAAAAAGGGGGGCCTACAAAAGTTGGTGATCCGGGGAAGTTCATAATTCCTTGTGTTTTTGAAGGGAAAAGCATTCTTGATGCATTGTGTGATTTGGGGGCAAGCATCAATGTGATGTCTCATGCCACTTTCAAAGATCTTGAAATTGGAGAGCTAAAACCTATTACTATCCATCTTGAAGTGGTAAATAGTGAGGTTGTGAAGCCATTAGAAATTGTTGAAGACGTGGAGGTGAAAGTAAAGGGGCTAGCTTTTCTGGTCGACTTCATGGTGTTGGAAGTGAAGGCGGACCCTCAAATTCCACTTATTTTGGGAAGGCCATTTCTAGCTACGGGGAGAGCGAAAATTGATGTTAGTAGAGAAGAGCTTTCATTGAGCTCAAAAGGAAAAAGTGTTACATTCTTGTGTAATAAGGAAAAAGGAACCAAGTCTCATTTGAAGTCTCTGGATGATCTTATGGATCATGATTCTCTTCTATTTGACAACTTAAATTCATTTCTTCATGATTATATGAAAATGTCAAATTCTAACTTATCTTCTTGTGGTGTTGATAGAAAAAAAACTCCGGAGCTTGATTGGAAAATTGATAAAAGAGAAAGAAGAAGCCCACTAGAAGTTCTTCTTGATGATGATTTGATGCTTGTAAGCAAGAATGGTGAAGTGGAGCTTGTGGATAAAAAGAAGGCTAAGCAAATGTTCAAAGTGAGGATGCGAGGAGAGAGTGTGATGGACCATCCTTTGGTCCAATAATCGTGAAATTCCGTCCGGCTTGAAGACGTTAAACTTAGCGCTAAATGGGAGCAAGCCCATTCTTTTTATCTTTTGATGCTTGTTTTTGTTGTTTGGTCTTATAAGTGGATTGTGCTTGTGAGAAAAGGCATAGTGAAGAAAATAAAAGTGCTTAATGGATTTGAGTAGGCATGTCGCATCACTTGTTGCAAACTTAATTCTCGACTCTTATCTTGAGTTAAGTTTGGGGGCCTAGTGCATGGTGGACATCGCTCAATTCATTGGATGCGTTTACTTCTCCACAAGAAGATCATCAATGGAAACTACAAGGGTAAGTCCCACCATTTTTTGCAAACTTAAGTTTCAACTTGTTTCAATTTAAGTTTGGGGTTAGAGTGTGTGGTGTGACTCACCACTTGAGTGTGATTTTAGTAAAATTGACTCAATTTTAAAATTTTTCTCATGAGTTTGGTTTGATTTTGGTCCGATTGGTGGTGATTGAAGTGCATGATAATTCATATTTTTAATGAAATTATTGTGCTAATAGTTTTGTTGAGCATGTATGAAGGTATTGGAAGCACGAATTGAGCTCAGAGCTAACAACTTCTACTACCAAATTCTTATTGAGGGAGTTCATTCTACACCCTACCACTTCTATGTGTTTAGCATAATTTGATTTGATTTGGATTGATGTGATTAGCATGTTGCTTCATTTGTTATGTTTGTTGGAGGTTTACTTTTGTAATTTAGGGTTTCCTTTTCAATCAAAGATGGGGATTTTTGTGAGCTTACTTGATCATGGATGATATAGAATGTGTGCTTTATTGTTAATGATGGTGATGTTATTTTTGCATGTTATGTACTTTTGTTTTGTTTCTTGTTTGTTGAGTCCTTATTTTATGTTTTGTGTGTTTTCGTATTCTTGTCTAGGGTTGCTTAGTGGTTTGTTTTTGGGATTTCGTGAGTCATTTTTGAACATGAGTGAAGATATGTTGTGGTGATAAGTGATGACAAGTTATGATTAAGAATCTCTACACTTTCGAATTGTGATATGTTTTATTTAACTTGTTCAATTTTGAGATGAATGTGGTGTAATAAGTTTCTTAAGGTTCGAGCACAAGCTCGTGAGCATTTGAGCCTCAACCATGCATATATGATTTTCTTCATGAGTGGATTGGTTGTGTTTGATAAGTTAAAACTTGCTCAAGGACTATAGGAATGAGCTCGATTAGTAGAGATTAGTGAAATGATCTAAGGCTATCCTTGTTATTTATAGTCATTGCCATATATTTCCCTACCATGAACATCATCCCTAGTCAATCACTTTGAGCCTTAAAGCCTATTATTGTGATATAAGCACATTACAAGCCTTGATTACCCACGTGAGCCTTATATAATTACCCTTTTGTGTGAGTGATTGAGGAGATGTGGTTTAGAAAGGTTTGATAAGAATTGTGCAAGAAAGGAAAGGAAATGGTAACAAGCAAGAAAAAAGATGAAAAGAACACGAACAAGAATGAACATGCAACCTTATAACAAGAAAATAAGCAAAGCAACAACAAAATGCTCAAGTATTTAAAAGTTCGAAGAAGGAAGCATGCATTAAAAGAAGATCAATTCAAGGAAAGTTGATGGATAGTGCTGGTGATAAATTAAGAAAAGAAAGGAAGAAAGAAATTGTTACAGAATGGAAGAAAGTAGCTACCTCTTCGATTACTTACACATGATTAGTCACTCTTACGTAAATTCTCCTTACCATACCAAAGAGCCTATCATTACATCCTTAATGAAAGACCATTTTGATCACTAATGGAAACTTTGGTGGTTTGTGAATGTAGACCACGAGCAAGCTTATAGCGAGTTGAGCCAATCGGTTAATGAGTGTTGTTTTACCTCAATTAAAAGAGTGCTGAGTAAAATTGATATCTATGTGAGGTTTGGACCAAAAAGGGACTATATTACACTTTATTCTCTTAAAATTGAACGTGTTAATTCTTCATGTTATAAGTTTAATGTTGTAGGATGACTTATCATAGTTTGTAGTTCTTATTACTATTGATGTGTTATTACTTATTTTTGATGAGAGTGGAAATTAGCGTGTTTGAGTGTCCAATTTAACACCTTTTGATGGAAATTCTTGTTATATATTAGCACAAGTGTCTTACATTCATTATATGTGAGAATAAGGTGCACCTGAGGTATTTTGTTGTGTTTTAGGTGGAAAAAGGATGAAAAGTACAAAGTTGGAGAAAAGGTGCAATTTGTACAATCAATGCTGAAAAACTAACGGCCAACCTGTGCTATTCTTCAGTGTTCTTGTGGAGATAAAAACTATTAGTGTGATACATGGTTAGAAAGCCACTGAAGAGAGGGTCATTTTGGAATAAGAAACACCTCAATCAAAGTCCAAACGAGAAAGTTATGATCAAAGTGGTGACGTCGCACAAGCTGTTCCTGTTCAGAACGACCATCCACTTTGCATGACTTGTTACATATACAAATACTGGAGTTTATGCAAGTTCTTTATATGTATAGAAAGCTAAGGAAGAAAGTATTGCGTGAGTGCAAGAATCACTCAAATTGGAGTCCGGATGTGGAAGTTATACGCGAAACGGTGAGACTGTGCAAGTCAATTCGACCTGATCATGAGGTCGAACCAAGGTCGAACTGGACAAAAAAGATCCGGTTCGACCACTACATGATAGTTTAACCTGTTGTGCTGGTCGAACTGAGCTCATGGGGCTTCCAGAAGGGTGATTCGACCTTCAGTTCGACCTGGAGGGTTTGGTTCGACCTGTTTGTGAGGTCGAATCGAGCTTCGGGAACTTACCATATCCGTATTTTTGAGGCCTAAATGCGTGAGATAATTAAGGAAGCCAGTTCCAGCCCTAGGAGATGTGATTACAGGTATAAAAGGAGGTCTATGCAGCCACAAAAAGAGGAGAAGAACACAATACAAGAGAGGAGAAGAAAGGCCACAACCATACTACACCCCACAAGGGAGGATCACCCCCCAACCATCATCCTTTCCTCCATCCATTCATCACTTTGAAGATTCGTTTGTTGAAACAAGGGGAGAACTAAGAGGAGAATACAAGAGCGAGAAGGACGCGATGACATTACATCTAGGGTTATTCGTTTCCTAATTTATCTTGTATTTTTCGGACATCCGGGTAAGATCTATCCAACACTCATGATTGTTCTTCGCAACATCATGGGCTAGAGCCTTTTTGGTAGAACTAGTGTTGTGAAGGTTTTACAAATTAATTGAACTTCCATGTGTACACTCCGTACAACACTACTTGAGGATTTATTTTATATATGATCGTGCTTTCTTAATTCATACTCACAGTCGTTTTGTGCATCATTAACTGTTATGTAGAGTTTGAATACATATCTTGGTTATTGATTGAGTGCGTTCACTGCTGAGCAAGATTCCATGTTATGATTCTAAGTAAGGGGACTCCAAAGCTTCATTAGAACTATCATATATGAATACTTATTAATTGAATTGAATTCGGGTTATTAAGTAGGATAAATAAGGTATTTTTATAGTACCTATAAAGGGAGATCATATCTAGTTAGATTCTAGACGTGGAAAATAATTGATACTGATAGTGCCTAGAAAGGGGGGTAAAATTACGTCTCTTGCTCCGAGGTTATTCACACGTGTTACACGCATATTTACTTGTGTCTATAGAGTAGATTTGAATGGCTTAATGATGCGTCCATATTTCACAAGGCAGAGTCGGACACCAACACATGGAAGGAAAATTAATTAGTGAAACTGGATTATCCTAGGGCTACCTATTATCCTACTTGATCCACTTTCGTATTCTTCAAGTGACTTTATTTTATTTGTTAGTTTAATTACTTGTTTATTAGTTCTAAACCTCAAACTATATTGCCCTAATCGTCTTAATTAATTTAGATAATAATTAAATTGGTAATACGCCGTCCCTTGGGTTCGATATTCACTTGGTCACCTTTCGAGACAACAATTGATATGCTTCATACTTGGGGATTAATTGTGTATTGAGAAAATGCTCATCAAGTTCTTGGCGCCGTTGCCGGGGACGGCTGTTATTATTAGTTTATTAAAATTTCTAATTGATTAAGACTTTTATTTATGATTATTTATTTCTATCTAACCTTGAATTTTTCTGAGGTACTTGTGCACTAGGAAAAAGGAGAGAAATGAAAGGAGCAAATAACATATTGAGCTGAACATAACCAGAGCAAGGCAGAATTCGGATAATGTTGCAATCCATGAAATTTTCACAAACTATGGGATTGGCAACATGGGGTTGATAGGAGCAAGGGGGGAAGATGATGATTTTGAGATACATCCCGCTCTTATTAACATGGTGGAAAAGAATTCCTTTTCTGGAGGTTGTTTTGAAGATCCATATCAGCATCTCCGAAAATTTCTTGGTTATGCAAACACTCAAAAGGGAGCTGGAGCTAATGATGATGCTAGGCGGATCGCCTTATTCAAGTTCTCTTTGATTGATAAGGCAGAAGCTTGGTATGAGACTCTTGATGCAGCCGATTGCACTACATGGGACCAACTGCAGCAGAAGTTCTTAGAGAGATACATGTCACCCTCAAGGATCTTAAGAATGAGACAAGAGATCACCTGATTTGCTATAAATCAGGGTGAGAAATTTCATGAGACATGGGATAGGTTTAAAGACATGCTCATTCGGTGCCCACAACATAAAATGTAAAGGCTGAATACATAAGTATTTTCTACTATGGATTGGATTGTGAGTCGCGTGTTTTTATTGATGCATCATCAGGAGGAGCGTTATTATCTAAGACAGCACTTGAAGTGGAAAAGTTATTTGAAGACATCTCTGTGAATTCACGTGACTGGCCTGTAGAGAGAGATAGAGGATCATATATACTTGGCAAGGTGGCACAGGTTGAACATCAAGTGGTGAAGCCAAATAGGGATGATGAGATCGTCTCTAGTTTAGCGAACATCAACAAGCTATTAGAATCCCAGCAAAGGCAGATCACAGAGTTGACACAAAGGGGGCCTAGTATGAAGCAACAAGAAGTGAAGAGTGTTGAAGATACCTTCAATCGATAAATGGATGAGAATAATGCAAGGGTTGACCACATCGAAGCTAGAATGGATGTTAATAATGCGAATTTATCTAAGCAGTTGAAGGACCTTACTTCGATTATGGGGCAGATGGCCGCGAATGTGAACCAATTGATACAAACATTAGAGAATAATGCCATCACGTTAAGGTCGGGAACACAGTACGAGGGACTGATGAGGCCGGAATCAAATTTGGACATGTCTAGGCCTCGATTCGACTAGGATTCGACCTACACAATAGGTCGAACCACACAGGGCAGATCAAATCAGAGCTCTGGACATGATCAGGAATTAAAGCAATATCGGTTCGACTAATTTCCAGCTGATTCGACTTGGCCCACAGGTCAAACCCTGGTCGAACCAGACCATCCAGAGCACTTTGTTTTGATAGAAGATCGATTCGACCAAACCATCTGGCCAAAACCAGGTCTAACCGGAGGCAAAAATTATACAGTGAGCTGATTCAACCTGGGGGACATTGGTTCGACCAAGCCATCTAGTCGAACCTAGGTCGAATCGCAAATTCAGAGAGAGAGCCGAGTTCCAGATGATCGATTCGACCACTATGTACATGATTCGACCTGTCAAGCAGGTCAAACCAAGGTCGAACCCTGCCGAAACGTACCATTTTTACGCCGAATGTTCTACATGATATTGATGTTACTCCAGTACCATTACATGAGCAGAATACTGAGCTTACAATGGAGAAGAAGTGGGAAAGAGCAAAAAAGTTGAGAGCCGAGAATCTTAGACTGCGGATGGATAATAAAAGATGTGGTTTTCTCTTGTGATGATGCAATGAAGATGCCCATGGAGACCCAATCGTGCAAGAACATTGACGTGATTTCTAACTTATTTAATCTTGATTTTCCTAAGACAGATGATTCTGAATCTAATTGGAAGATTGACAAGGAGGTGTCTAGACGGCCATGGGAGGAAGGTGATTCTGAGAATCATATGTGACCAAGAAAGGTGAGGTTTTGAGTGTAGACAAGAAGAGGGAAAGAAAGTATTTGAAGGTGAGGATGCGAGAAGACCGTCCTCCGATCAAGTAGCCTACAAAGGTTGCATCCGTCGCGACTCTCCGACGTTAAACTTGAGCGCTTGTTGGGGATTTGCCCTTCTGTTTTATTGCTTTAATTCTTTCATGTGAGTAAGAAATTTTTATATTTAAGGTGCTTACTAATCGGTAATTACATCTTTTTGCAAACTTAGTTTCAACTCATGTTTTTACTAAGTTTGGGGAGGGGGGGGGGCGTGATGTTATTACCTCATTTAAGCATCAAGAGTATAATCTTTTCTTTGTAATGTTTGCTAGGGGAGTTAATTTTTTCGGTATGTTGAAACTTTAATCGGTTTTGATGTGTCAATTTTTTGCAATTTGCCTAGTGTTCAGTGGAGTTTCTAGTATGTGGAGTCGATTAGATAGTCAATTAATTCTTTCATATAGTTATCCTATTTTATTAATGAATCCTGTGATGATGAGTTTATTTGAGCTTTGATGATAGAAAAGGTAGAAGAGTAGCAAGATGATCGAGTTGAACAACTCGAGGAGCTCGTATATACTTCGAAGGAGGAAAATCAGGTGCCCTCGTTCCCTTTTTCTAATTTTTATATGTGCTTTTAATTCATGGAGTGGAAGGATTGAGTTTATGGTTGTGATCCATGTGAGCTTATATTGTTTTAAATTGTACTTGAAATTCATATGCTCTTGAAATTGATGAAGGAAGTGTACTTGAGTATATTGTGATATGAAGTTCTATGTGTACTTGTGGGATATTGCTTACCATGAAAAGTGCTCTGTTACATGTTAAAAAACCCATGTGAGATTTTGAGCCTTGTTGATCATGATAATTAATCACATGATATTTTTTTCTGGTGAGTATCGTTCTTGTGTGTGTATTCTAGAACTTGCCTCTTGTCTTACTTGAAACTACTTGTGTGTTAGATGATGGGAGATGATTTTAGGCCATCCTTGAATTTATGAGTCACTTAGCAAAATAATTCCCTACCAAATAATTATATATCCGTAGTTAACCCTTTTGAGCTTAATAACTTTATTTCATTGGCAACCTACGAAGATAGCCACTTTGATATCCTATTTGAGCCTTAAATTCCTATATTTAGTGGAGAATTAAATGTTGTCAAAGTGTGTGAAGTTGATTTTGATGGAGTTTGGAATGAATAAAATATTTGAAGTTGTACAAGTGATTATGAACTTAAAAATAAGTTGCTTAGGGGTAGTGCCCGAAACTGGTACCCCGAAATGTTAGAGGTAGTGCCTAAAACTGGTACCTCGAGAAAAAAGAACGGAAACAAAAAGAATGTTTAGCTTGAAGAAAAAGGGAAGAAAAGAAAATTAGAAGAGCATGAAGTTGGATAGCCTTGAAGTGTAAAAAAATATGCAGTAGGAAATATCTCCGATTTTAATTCTCTACTAATTGAGTCACTTTATCCATATGTTTCCTACCCTTACCAAAGAGCCATAATTATATCCTAAAGAAAGTCCTATTTGATCCCATTGTCGAATCATACTTTTAGGGGTAAAGAGTTTGAGACGTTTGACAAGCTTATGGTTACGCATGCACTTGAATTGAATTTGAGCGTAAACACCTTAACCCATAAATGTACATCTTTACACTTGAGTGCAATATATATATATACTTCCTGTGAGAACATGTTGATAGAGCATTTGAATTGGTGGTGATTGTCTTAACTTGTATGCTATAAATTGATTATTACATGTAATGAGAGTTGCATGACCGAAGTTGAGGACAATTGTATTTTGAATGGGGGATTGATCATAGTCCTTATTTCCCCTGCTAATTTTCTTACTCTCTTTCTCTTTATTTTTATTTTGTTGTCTCGTGACGAACAACGAGTAAGTTTGGGAGATTGATGAGAGTGGAAATTAGCGTGTTTGAGTGTCCAATTTAACACCTTTTGATGGAAATTCTTGTTATATATCAGCACATGTGTCTTATATTTATTATATGTGAGAATAAGGTGCACTTGAGGTGTTTTGTTGTATTTTAGGTGAAAAAAGGATGAAAAGTGCAAAGTTGGAGAAAAGGTGCAATTTGTGCAATCAATGCTGAAAAACTAACATCTAACATGTGCTATTCTTCTGTGTTCTTGTGGAGATTAAAACTATTAGTGTGATACATGGTTGGAAAGACACTGAAGAGAGGGTCGTTTTGGCATAAGGAACACCTCAATCGAAGTCCAAACGAGAAAGTTATGATCAAAGTGGTGACGTCGCGCAAGCGGTTCCTGTTCAGAACGACCGTCCACTTTGCATGACTTGTTATATTTTCAAATATTGGAGTTTCTGTAAGTTCTTTATATGGGTAGAAAGCTAAGGAAGAGAGGATAGCGTGAGCACAAGAATAACTTAAATTGGAGTTCGGATGTGGAAGTTATACGTGAAACGGTGAGACTGTGCATGTCAATTCAACCTAATCATGAGGTCGAACCGAGGTCGAACTGGACGAAAAAAGATCCGGTTCGACCACGACATGCTAGTTCGACCTGTTGTGCTGGTCGAACTGAGCTCATGGGGCTTCCAAAAGGGTGATTCGACCTTCAGTTCGACCTGTAGGGGTTGGTTCGACCTGTTTGTGAGGTCAAATCGAGCTTTGGGAACTTACCATATCCGTATTTTTGAGGCCTATATGCGTGAGATAATTAAGGAAGTCAGTTCCAGCCCTAGGAGACGTGATTACAAGTATAAAAGGAGGTCTATGCAGCCATAAAATGAGGAAAAGAACACAATACAAGAGAGGAGAAGAGATGCCACAACCATACTACACCCCACAAGGGGGGATCACCCCCCAACCATTATCCTTTCCTCCATCCATCCATCACTTTGAAGATTCGTTTGTGGAAAGAAGGGGAGAACTAAGAGGAGAATTCTAGAGCGAGAAGGACGCGATGATGCCACATCTAGGGTTATTCGTTTTCTAATTTATCTTGTATTTTCCGGACATCCAGGTAAGATCTATCCAACACTCATGATTGTTCTTCACAACGTCATGGGCTAGAGCCTTTTTGGTAGAACTAGGGCTGTGAAGGTTTTACGAATTAATTGTACTTCCATGTGTACACTCCGTACAACACTACTTGAGGATTTATTTTATATATGATCGTGCTTTCTTAATTCATACTCACAGTCGTTTTGTGCATCATTAACTGTTATGTAGAGTGTGAATACATATCTTGGTTATTGATTGAGTGTGTTCAGTGCTGAGCAGGATTCCATGTTATGATTCTAAATGAGGAGACTCCGAAACTTCATTAGAACTATCATATATGAATACTTATTAATTGAATTGAATTCGGGTTATTAAGTAGGATAAAGAGGGTAATTTTATAGTACCTATAATGGGAGATCATATCGGGTTAGATTCTAGACGTGTAAAATAATTGATACTGATAGTACCTAGAAAGGATGGTAAAATTACTTCTCTTACTCCGAGGTTATTCACACATGTTACACGCATATTTACTTGTGTCTATTGAGTAGATTTGCATGGCTTAGTGATGCGTCCATATTCCACAAGGCAGAGTCGAACACCAACACGTGGAAGGAAAATTAATTAGTGAAACTGGATTATCCTAGGGCTACCTATTCTCCTACTTGATCCACTTTCGTATTCTTCAAGTGACTTTATTTTATTTGTTATTTTAATTACTTGTTTATTAATTCTAAACCTCAAACTATATTGCCCTAATCATCTTAATTAATTAAGATAATAATTAAATTGATAATACGCCATCCCTTGGGTTCGATATTCACTTGGTCACCTTTCGAGACTACAATTGATATCCTTCATACTTGGGGATTAATTGTGTGTTGAGAAAACGCTCATCAATGTTCGTTTAGTCTTTTCTTAGGTGAAAATCTCACTCCTTGGTTTATCATTTTCGTTGTTTGGGGACACAAAATACTTTAAGTTTGGGGGTGTGATCAGTGATATTTTCACCTAGATTTTAGTGTCTTTTTATATCAATTTTTGTATTATTTTATCCGTATTTGTGTACTATTTGGTTGTGTTTTGTATTTTTATGGAGATGTGTGTGAATGAGTTTAAACATATGATTTTCAGGTAAAAATAGATCCTAGACACGAAAAGGAAGACGTAGGAAAAATCAGATCTCAATTCGGAGTTGAAACGAGGGAGAACGAGCAAAAACAAAATTGTAAAAATAGGGGTTGCACCTACACGGCCGACTGTGTTGTAGCATACGAGCCGTGTTGCAGCACACGAGCTGTGTTACGCAATACGGCCCTGTAAGCCTTGGCCATTTTCGGACACCCAAAATACCAACACGGCCACCCTGTGCTCGTGTTGCAGCACACGAGCCGTATTGTTGCAGGATCAGAAAAATATCAGAACCATTCTAGAGGCTTCCCAAGGTGTATAAATACCTAATACTTCAATATTTGATCACAGATTTTGAAGGATTTCACCCCTGTGCACACCTCACACATCATTTACTCCATTTTACACCATCATCTTCATCCATTTTTCATCCATCCCATCTATCATCATCCCACCATCAAAACCTTCATCCAATTGAGGAAAAGAAGCAATGAAGAGAGGAGAATTGCAAGGGAAGGAAGGAGATCACCATTGAAGCACTTCAAGAGAGTTTTCATCCATACTTTGTAGTGAAACCTTATTGTTTATCATGTTTTGTATGGATCTTAATATCTATGTTGATTTCCTTTTGAATATGGTAGGCTAATCTCCCTTGTGAGATTAACAACATGAGAGTTGTTGGATAATTTTGGGATTTATATATTTAAATTCATATGTTGATTGAGTTAATTGATTTTCTGTCATTGATGCTTTAAATCTTGATGTTTATGATGATTTGTGTGGTTTGTTGTTTTAAATATGTGATTAGATTGAGAAGTCAATTGCATATTTAGGATAATTAATTGAATCATTTTGTCATACACATCATGTGCATTATAAATTGTAAAGAGATTGAGAAGTCCTTTGGAATTTAGAACCCTTTGATAGGGCATCCGATTGTTTTGATCGAGAGATTGATTAATCATGTGATGGGACTCTCATTTCAAGATTAGTACCTAATTGGAATTGTTTGAGTGAGAACCAATCCATTGAGCTAATTGAGATTCATGTCCTATCCATCTCAAGAGGGAGCTTAGGTGAACTTAGTGTTGGCTTTTAGTCTTATACCCATGATCATATGAATTTGATGCATTTATCCTAGGATTTTCACTTCTTAATTGTTGTTAATCTCACTTTTACTTAACTTGAAAAATCACTCATCCATTTATCTATCTTATTTGTTGATCATTGCTTGCTTTGATTGATTCTACTACTTGTTTGAACACCTATCCATTGATGATTCATCTCTATAAAATTACAAGAAACGTGAGATCGCTTAAGCACTAGTACCTACCTCCTTGTGGTTTGATAAATTCTTGAATTGGTTAACCCGACTACAAATTATGGCTAATCACAAATCAAATGCAAGCATTTTATAATTTGTTTAATGATTCCTTATAGGGATTAAACATTTATTGATTAGGAAATAACTTATATGGTCTCAGTATAAACAAATTAAATTAATCACATTGATGACTTGGAAGATTATTGTTAACTAAAATTTAGATTTTTGTTGAATACTATATGGGTTGTAAAATTGCAAAGCACTATAGTAATTCTTAATGTAAAAAAGAAGTCTTTATATCTCTCCCTTCTCTTAGTGCTTCTGGCTTCTCTGCTAATCAGACACCATTACTAATCTCTGTCCATGTTGTTACTCAAGAGAGAAATTAAAAAAAATGGCTGGAAAGAAATTTATCAAAAGACCATAACCAACAAAGAAGCATATCATGGATTGGATTATATGCAAGATATTGTTGTTATTTGTCTTTTATAGAATGTAAAATGGAGTCATTGTTTTTTCCAATCATAAAAAATTTCAACGTCTTTTCAGATAAAGTTACCTTAAACGATATCCCTCATAGTACCAATTAATAGATAGCTGCTAAAAAACACAAGAACATTGAAGAAGATAACAAAAAAGGCCTATTGTAGATGCTAGCAAAACAAAAGCAGAGCGAGAACCTAAATAAAATCTTTATGCGGAAAAGTTGAAAACCTTAAAACACATACAATAATATGTAGATAGAGAGTGGTTTACCTATTCACTAAAAACTTGATTTCAATTGGAAAGGCGCTTGAGAATCTCTTATGAGCTCCTAATCTACTCGCTTTTCTCAACATAGATATTAGACATACATACTTTATTTTTAGTTTTCTTGATTATAATTAAGGTTTCACGTGGTGTCCCAGGGAACATAAACGTAGACCATCACTTGCACATTTTTTGGTCTAGAAGGTGGCTTAGGTATTTTGATTAATTACGAATAAATTATGCGGAATAAATACAGTTAAACATGATGTGGGATGGATTCAGATTTAGCATAGTACAAATTCAAAAATTTTTACAGATGAGAAAAAAATTGAAGATTCAATGTAATGCATCAAGGACTGAACAATTCTCACAGATACAATGACATGTATGGGTATCTTCTGAATAAAATAATTAACTAAGATAAGTGTTAGCGTTCGATCATTTGGTTAACGTGAACTGTTAGGATTTCATACGATTCTATATCAGCAGAAACAAGAACATAAAATCATATTACCTTTCACCAGGGTATGTTGAAGAAGAGGAATTCTCACTGGCAGCACGCCCAGCCTCACGACTTTGGGCATAACTTCCTCATCTGATCTCCGATTTGAGCAATTTTTGCACCAAGAACCTCTCTCACAAAAACAGTTTGGAGTTACACATAATTTTATAAAAATCATGGAAGTTTACAAACATCAGCAACAAATGACCCCATGATCTTCTGCTGTATTCCCAAGTCCAATCTTGACGTCGTATGGGCGGCGATCTTCAAGATCCTCTCAGTCTACTATTCTCTCTACCCTACTCATGGTTAGGCGTGCCTAATTAGGATTTTCGAATAGTTGAGATGACTTATATATGGGCTACAATAGGGACCAGGAGGAGAATTAGAGTTGGCCTCCATTGGGCTTAAGTATCCAAGTTTAGCCCAAAACTTATACTTAAGTCCAATAATAATAATATATTCTACAAAAATATTATTACTGCACTGCCGCTCTAATCCCATAATTATATTATGGGCTCCTTCTTATTATGATCCCGACAGACTCCCCGCATTTAAGATATACAATGCTCATTAATTAATTAAGTTACTGACAACTCCATTAATTAATATCTCATCCGAGAGTAGTACCACTCAATCTCATTATCATGCCAGAATAAATACACTTGCAGGGTTTATATGATAATCCTTATGAGCTTCTCAAGGGGATATCATCAACCTATTTTATCGGACATGGTTTCCTTCTACAATCAACAGCACACCATAGAGACAGCACTATTTCCCAACTCATCGAGTTTGTTGATTTAATTACATGTAAATCTCACCCATTCATGAATCAAATAAATACATACTGCCTTATGTGCTGAGGTTATTGTATAGGGATTAAGAGCACGAATATCCATAATAACTGAGATCAAGTTCTTCTATATAGTCAGTATAAGTCGAACGATCTCAAGTGGTCCTACTCAATACACACAAAGAGCATTAATGTGATTCTGTAGATAAGATAAACTAATACCAAATCACACTACAAACTTCCCGATAGAGAGTCCCCGTCTATCTCAATTGTGAGCATCTGTTTATACTTTATAAAGAAACTAATAATATGATCTTCCGCGTATTGTCGAACAACATATTATCTACAGTATAAAGTAAGTGGACTATTACATCAGACATATAAATAAATTATAAGACGCAATCATTTGATCAATAATTCTCATTTCAAATATTGTTAAAACATTGAACATACTACAACTAGGCTTTTAGTATACAACCAACAATAAGAACCATAGAAAATCAGATACACAGTGAGCTAAACCACAAATCAATCAAAGGCACAAACATAGAAAGACAACCTTGAACTTGATGGAAGGTAAAACCATAGACATAAAAAATCAGATAGAGTAAAGAGTGTACCTGTGGAAATGGTCAATTGCAAGTAAAGAGTGTTTTGTGACCTGACAACATTATGTTAGTTACTTTCAAAAGCTTTAAAATAAAATGTGAATCTAATTTACACGTTTATAAGTACAGACAGCAAAACCTTGCGCGGTAACAACCAATTGGTAGTAGTAAATGTGTTGCAAGATAAAAAAGTTAAAACTGGTAATAAATTATGAAGTTTTGCCCAAAATGTACAAGGCATACTTGTTCACTATTACACTCAAAGAGTCCAAAGTAGTGATTGCTTAACACAAAAGTAATCTATATATATGGTAAAAGTAGTAGTTCTGCATAAATCACATAAAGACCAAGTTAATCTTTTAAAAATAAACTTTAAAAACAGATATTGGTAATTCTTACTCCCAAAAAATTTTAAATCTCCATTGCATGAAGTTTAATCCCATTTTGTGCCAAATTTTTATGCCCTCATTGTTCTCTTTACCATTAATAGTAGGAAGGGACACAACAGTAAAGATAAGGAGACATACAACATGGAAATCATAGATGGTAACACTTACTAATGCCCATTTCTCTGAATCGTCTGAAATTAAAACAAATACCCATTTACACATTTCATCGAGCATCTCATAGGCATGGGTTAAAAGTAGGGGAATCACAAATGTTAACGGTTACTAATGCCCATTTAAATACACCATGTTGTTTGGTAAAAGTGAAAATTCAGATTTATTTAGGGTCACAAGGAGAGACCAACTGATGTACGAAATCGTTATAGGATGCGTGAGCGGTGGAGAGATTTCAATGGAACTCTTTGAGCTTAAGTTAGTCGGAGAGGGTGAACGGTAGCAAGCAATGAAATGATGAATTCTCTGAGCCAAGCGTGGGAGAGGAGGAATGGGAAAACAGAACAGGCGCGACTGTTAGACAAGATGCGTGAGGAATGGCAGTGGAAATACGGGAAGAAAATCTCTAGACTGAGTCAGTAACAGAGGAAGACTGAAGGAGGGTAAAGATAATTAGGTTGTAGCCAGGTATGCCACTGAGAGCATGAACAGATGACACCCATCATTTAGTAATTTGGCTTGATCCCCCTTCCTCTTATCTCAAGGTAGTGTCAAGTACCTATCAAAATGAAAAAGAGAGATCAAAAAATTTCCAAAGCAAAAAAAATAAAAAGCAATAAAAATATCTCTATTAATACCAATCGAAACACTCCTTCGTTAAACCACTAGCAACCGTTGCCTCCCCGGCAACGGCGTCATTTTCTTGTTTGCCTATTTTTGTAGCACTCACGAGCAAGAATACTCGATCGTTGTAGTAGTATATCTCAAGAAAAATTATCAATCCACAAAGGAGTTATGTTCGGACTAGCAAAATACGTGAGAGTTCATGTTGTTTTTGTAAAGATGATCGGGAGGTTTTTGAGAAGATTAACAACTAAAGCAAGAAGCAAGTAAATAAGATAGCAAAAAGAATAAATGACAAGAAAAGAAAATGGGTGCTAAAGTTCAAGTATGAAAAACATGGGATTAGAAACATCCAAGCACACTCGATTCATATTATCATGCAAAAGGAATTCAACTCAATTGATCTAGACTAAGGGTGATCACGATTGTATCCTAAGCTCCCTTTCGGGTTACAAAGGATGTTGATCCATTTTAGACTCCCAAAAGCACTTAAGATCAAAGCCCAACATTAACCCCTTCCATCTAGGTACTAGTTAGATTAAACTCTTCCTTTTTGTATACTAAGGCCAACGAATGGATTGGTTCCCCTCATTGAATTCAAATATCCTTTCGGTCAAACCCAAACTCAATGTCTATTCATGCCTTCCTAATACTATAGAGGGTCGTTTCCGTCTCACTCCAAGCAATACATACATGAACATCATGATAGCATTTAATTACCACAAATAATCCATTGATCAACAATCCATTAAACCAATAAACATTCATGAATAACAAACCATGCCATCACAACATCAAGACAATTAAACTCCATGAATAGAAATCAACATCAATTAAATCAAAAACCAATTTAATCCACATGATAATATAAATCTCATATGGTCTTCATGTTCCTAATCCCACTAGAGGGATTAGCCTATCATAATAAAAGTAACAAAACAAATAAATGTTTCATTACAAATATCCATAGTCTCAAATCTAAAGAAATACAAAATGAATGGATTCTTCCATATCAATTTCTTGAAGATAATCTTCTATTCTTCTTGATCTCCACCTCTAGCTCTTGATTTTGAAGTTTTTAGCACCAAAAATGGAAGAATTGATGGGTGGATGAAGATGGATGAAGATGAATGATTAGCCATAATATAGTGGGCATGACCAATTAAAGAAATTATCGAACCACAGGGAGGAAGGTACTAGAGTTTAAGCGATCTCAAGTTTATCGTGATTTTATAAGGACGACGGAAGAGAGGATAGGAGCAAATGAATGCAATTATGCTAAAGCAAGAAATAAAGATAAAATGAATGCAAAGATAAGAGGGTTCCAAATGATGCAAGGATGAGATTAACAACAATCATGGCATAGATAATTAAGTAATTATGCAATTAATTCTAATCTCTCATGGACAAGGTATAGAAGCGATCACTAATTCCACCTAAACTCTCTCTCGAGATGGATAGGATGTAGGCCCTCAACAAGGCTCCCAAACGCACATAGGATCGAGACAATAGCAAACACCTCCCACTAGGTACTAATTACTCTATGAGTTCCCTAATTAGGTACTAAATCATAAGCAATATTCCCTTTTAAGGTACTATGAATTCACTAATTGTTTGGGTCTCCTCATTTAATCAACCAACCTCTCGATTAAGCTAATCAAATGTTCTATCAAAGGGTTCTAAATCTAGAAGGATATCTCTATCTCATTCTAAATTAATGCACATGAAGTGTATGATGAAATGATTCAATGAACTATCCTAAACACATAATTGATTTCTCAATCTAATCACATGCCCATGACAATTAATCACACAAATCATCATATACATCAAGCAATCAACAATCAATGATAGAAATAACACAAAGCCCATTCAAGATTAAAATCAATTTGCATAAAAACTAAATTATCCTACACCAATCATGGAGCTAATCTCACAAAGGAGATTAGCCTCTCATATCCATAAGAAAATTAACATAGACATTAAGATCCTTACAAAACATGATCAATCTATAAAGAAATGCACAAAAATTAGAATTAGATTCCCCCTTTGAAGTGCTTCAATGGAGATCTCCTTCTTCTTCTTGTGATCTCACTCTCCCTTGCTTCCTTGACCACTTGGATGGTGGATTTGATGGAGGGGATCAAGTGTAGATGGGTGGATGAAGAATGGATGAAGATGATGGTGGAAAATGGAAGAAATGGTGTGTGAGGTGTGTGTGGAAGGGGTGGAAATCGGATTTTTTTATAAAATCTGAATGGAGGGGTATTTATACCCTTTTGGGCCTTCTAGAAGGATTCTGATTTTTTTCTGATTCCAGACACGACACGAGTCGTGTGGAGCAACACGGCCATGAGGTGCCCGTGTTGCGTGAACTGATGCTCCCGCACGGCCATCGCTTACAGGCCCATGTTGGCTACACGGGTCGTGTGCTGCAACACGAGTCGAGCTCCGCAACACGGCCAAGTGGTGGTCGTGTTGGATGAATAGATGTTGCCGCACGACCATTCTGGACAGGCCCGTGTTAGCTACATGAGTCGTGTACTGCGACACGGCTCGTGCCACCGACACGGCCAGTCGTGTTGCTGCTGCCCTGATTCCTTCACTGTTTTGGCTCGCTCTCCCTCGTTTCAACTCCAAATTGAGTTCCGCTTTTTCCTACATCTTCCTTATCCTATTTAGCATCAAATAAAAAGTGAAAATAGTAGGTTTAAGCTCATTCACACACATTTCCATGAAAACACAAAACACAACCAAATAACACATAAAATACGGATAAAAATATACGAAAACACATATAAAAAGACACTAAAATCTAGGTGAAAATATCACTCATCAATGAAGGTGGAAAATGGAAGAAATGGTGTGTGATGTGTGTGTAGAGGATGAGAATTTCGGATCCTTTTTTTCAAAATATTGAAGTGTTGGGTATTTATACCCCTTGGGAGGCTTCTAGAAGGATTCTGATGTATTTTTGATGCTGCAGCAACACGACTCGTGTACTGCAACACGACCACAGGGTGGCCGTGTAGGCGTTTTTGATGTCAGAAAATGGCCAGGGCTTACAGGGCCGTATTACGTAATACGGGTCGTGTTACGTAACACGGGCTGCGCAGTCTCACTGTTTCGCGCATAACTTCCGTACCTGTATCTCTGATTTGAGTAATTCTTGCGCTCATGTGATCCTCTTTTCTTTGGCTTTCTATCCATATAAAGATCTGACAAAACTTCCAATATTTGAGGGTGTAACAAGTCATGCAAAGTAGCACAACCGTGCTGAGTAGGAACAGCTTGCGCGACGTCACCATTTTAATCATAACTTTCTCGTTTCGGCTCCAATTGAAGTGTTTCTCATACCAAAATAATCCTATTTTCTATGGCTTTCCAACTATGTATTACACTTCTAGTTTTGAGCTCCACAAGAGTACAGAAAAATTACACAAGTTGGACGTGCGTTTTTTCAGCATTTTGCTTGATTTGACTCATTCTCCCTCGTTTCAACTCCGAATTGAGATCCGCTTTTTCCTACTTCTTCCTTATCATATCTAGCATCCAATAAAAAGTGAAAATCATAGGTTTAAGCTCATTCACACACATTTCCATAAAAACACAAAACACAACCAAATAACATACAAATACAGATAAAAATATACGAAAACTCACATAAAAAGATACTAAAATCTAGGTGAAAATATCACTCATCAGTGTATGTCTCAAAGAGTTTCATGTCCTCTTTTACACACATAAGGGACCCTCACACACTTATTAATACAATTAAAATATGTGCCCGACACCCAGTAATACAACTATCCACTACACATTAAACAATACTCCATCCCTCCATCCTCAATGTATCCATTTTACTATTTTTGGCTGTCAATTCTTAATGTATTCATTACCTTCTTTAGACAAATGGAACCCACACTCCCCACTAATACAATTAAAATATGGGACCCACACTCCCCACTAACACAACTACCCACTATTACTACACATTACACATTAAATAATAATACTCCTCAATACACGTGCAAAAAACAAATGAGGCTTTCTGATGAGAGTAAAAGTTTAAGTAATTTGAACTCTGATTTCTGTGATAATTGTGTATGATTTGATCTTAAATCGAGACGAATCGAGATATGTAGTGAAAAGTCACAAATCAGGTACTACTAAGGTCATTTGAGCTTATTTTTAGAGGAAAATAGGGCGGAAGTGCTCAGAATTGGAAAGGGGAGATTTTGAGGTGCCGTTCTACCAGGGAGGATGTTGTTCGACCAAGCCATTTTGGTCAAACAACGGTTGATGAGAGTGAAAATAAGCGTGTTTGATTGTCCAATTTAACACCTGTTGATGAGAATTATTATCATATATTAGCACAAATATCTTATATTCATTATATGTGTGAAAAAAGTACACTTGAGATGTTTTATTGTGTTTTAGGTGGAAAAAGGATCAAAAGTGCAAAGTTGGAGAAAAGGTACAATTTGTGCAAGAATGCTGAAAAATGCACATTCAACTTGTGTAATTTTTCAGTGTTTTTGTGGAGCTCTGAATTGAAAGTTTGTTACATGGTTGGAAAGCCACATAAGAGATGGTTGTTTATGCATAAAGAACAACTCAGTCGGATTCCAAACGAGAAAGTTATAATCAAAGTGGTGACGTCGCGCGAGCTGTGACGAGTAGAATGACTATTCCACTTTTCGTGACTTGTTATCATTCAACTGTTAGAGTTTCTATGAATTCTTTATATTGATAGAAATCCAAGGAAGAGAGGATCACGTGAGCGCAAGAATTACTCAAATCGAATGTCGGATGTGGAAGTTAAGTGCGAAACGGTGAGACGGCGCAATCTTGTTCGAATAGTGGGAGTCCATTCGACCAGAATCATCTTGGTCAAACGAAGAAGTTTTGTCGAACAAAATGTCAAAAATATTACAGTAAGGTTGTTCGACTAGCGTTCGACCAAGGGGGACTTGTTCGACCAAGGAAGGTTTGGTCGAACAGAATTGCGATGACGCTATTTTTGGTAATTTCGGGTTTCTTTTGTCAAATTGATGTGTGTCTCAAGTAAAAGCCCATCCAAGGCCCATAAGGAGAGCTTACAAGTAAAAAAGGGGATATAGATCACATCATTATTCATTGGATTGAATTGGAGAGAGGCCACAACAATACTACACCCCACAAGGGGGGATCACCCATGAACCATCATCCACATCCTTTCCTCCATCCATCTTTCACTTTGAAGATTCGTCTGTGGAATCAAGAGGAGAACTAAGAGGAGAATTCAAGATGGAGAAGGACGCGACGATGCCACATCTAGGGTTTATTTTGTTTCCTAATTTATCTTGTAATTTTCCAGACATCCGAGTAAGATCTATCCAACATCCGTGATTGTTCTTCAATTCGTAACATCATGGGCTAGAGCCTGTTTGGTAGAACTAGGGTTGTGAAGGTTTTTACGAATTAATTGAACTTTCGTGTGTAAACTCCATACAATACTACTTATGGTTTATTTTATATATGATTATGCTTTCTTAATACATATTCACGGTCGTTTTATGCATCGTCAATTGGTATATTGAGTCTGAATATATATCTTGGTTGTAGATTGAGTGCGTTCACTGCTGAACAGGATTTCATGTTATGATTCTAAGTGAGGGGACTCCGAAGCTTCATTAGAACTATCATATATGAATGTTTAATAATTGAATTGAATTCGGGTTAGTAAGCAGGATAAAGAGGATAATTTCATAGTACCTATAGAGGGAGATCATATCGGGCTAGAGTATCAATCCTAGGGGAAAAAAAATTTTATACTGATAGTACCTAGAAAAGGGGGTGGAATTATATCTCTTGCTCCGAGGTTATTCACACGTGTTACATACATCTTTATTTGTGTCGATGGAGTAGATATTCATGGTTTAGTGATGCATCCATATTCCACATGGCAGAGTCGGACATCAATACACGGAAGGAAATTAATGCGTGAAATTGGATTATCCTAGAGCTACCTATTCTCCTACTTGATCCACTTTCGTACTCTTCTAAGTGCTTTTATTTTATTTGTTATTTTAATTAATTGTTTATTAGTTATTAGATTAAAATCCCAACCTTTATTACTTTTCGTCTTAATAATATAGTTAATAATTAAATTGATAATACATCGTCCTTTGGGTTTGATATTTAACTTGGTCGCTTATCTAAGCTACAATTCATATCCTTTATACTTGGGGATTAATTGTGTGTTGAGAAAATACCCAGCAAGTTTTTGAACGGTCGAAGGACGTGTTGAAGTTGTTCAGGCACAGGTGGTCTGTTCGACCACCATTCGACCAAAGCCAAGTTTTTCGACCATGACTACTTTGGTCAAAGGCATGTGTAGGAGTTCAGATCTGTATGGTTTTACACCTCTAGTGCATGTATCTGTGTGTTTTATTTAAAAAGCCCATTAAAGGTCCATTGGAAGAGTCTAACAGTATAAAAGAGATGTAGTTTGCATCCAGAAGAGAGACGATATTCACCCTACACAAAATTCTTACCCTACCATCATCTAGAGGAGTTTTAGAGATTTGTCTATTAAATCAAGTAGAGAACTAAGAGGAAGATTCAAAATGGAGAAGGAAGCGATGACTCCCGTATCTAGGGTTTTATTCATTTCATAATTTATTTTGTAATTTTCTAGACTTATGGGTAAGATCTATCAAAACACCATGATTGTTCTTCGCAACATCATGGGCTAGAACCGCTTTGGTATTTCTAGGGTTTATGAAGGTTTTATGAGTTAATTGAACTGTCGTGTGTATCCTCCGTACAACACTACTTGTGAATTTATTTTATATATCATTGGGCATTTTTAATCCATATTCACGGTTGTTTAGTGCATCTTCAACTATTATATAGAGCCTGAATAAATATCTTGGTTGTTGATTGAGCTCGTTCATTGCTGAACATGGTTTATGTTATAATTCTAAGTGAGTGGACTCCGGAGTTTCATTAGAACTATCATATATGAATGCTTATTAATTGATGAATTCGGATTGATGAGTAGGATAAAGAGGGTAATTTTGTAGTACCCGTAAAGGGAGATCATATCGAGTTAAATTACCAGACGTGGGAAATAATTGATACTGATAGTACCAATTGTTGACGGCTGTTCTTGGCCTGTTAATTTAGTATAAGAAGGATTAAGGTTTTTAATTAATGGAACCAAGAACGTATACCATCAAACACAATCAACCACCAATAAAGATAGATAAAGAGATTAAGACCTATCCAATAATCAATTCCCACCAAAGAACACGATCAATTTTATTACTCTCCTTTAGAATGACACTCTTTTTTCCCAAATTCTTACAAGTGTAATGTCTAAAGTGAATCTGAATGTCCTGCCTCTCTCCTCTGAGAGAGGCTATTTATATTATCCTAAAACCCTAAATTCGAGGCAATCGTCTTGTGCCACATGGATGAAGACAAGTCGTCTTTAATGAAGCTGCCTGGTACGCCGACCATCTGGAGGAGGAGTCTAGGCGCCATTTGTTGCACTGCAGGGGTTTTGCAGGGTGTCTCCGTCCATTGCTAGCCTCCCATTGGTCGTTGGAGCAGGGCGTGCCAGTCAGCTGTTATCTTCTAGTTAAGATTGCTATCCAAGATATGTCCTATTCCCGTTAGCGTTGTCGTCTAGCCTGCGGTACCTGTATTCTTTCATTATGATGCTTGTCCTTTATAATCTTGCTCTCGCCATCCTCTTTTGGTCTTCAGGCAGGTTGGATTTCGATGCTGAGGAGTCCATCCGAGGTCTTGGCCATGGGGAGGGTGACTGCCGAGGTGTCTCTCCGAAGTCGAGGGTATTTCCTGATTTCGTACTGGTTCTACGGGTTCGTCCTCATTTGTTCTGGGCTGGGCTTCCGGATTGCTATATTCCTTATTGGGCTGCTTTAATTCCCTCATCCTTTCTGTCCTCTGATTGGCCGCCGAGGGGTTGGGCCTACCATTCCAAGTATCCTGGGTCTGTTAGGTTTATTGGGCCTCTTGGGTCTAATACATCATGAAGGATATAATACCCATAACATTAGCCCCTCGAGCCTGAATAATTTCATGGTTTGAGATTGTTCAGGGTCGAATCGTACTTCGTAGGTTATATCCCTCATGCTTAAGTGCCTGTAACATTAGGGTTCCTTCCATCTCGGCACTTTGTTGTTCGCAATCGTTGCCTCCTTCCTGATACATTCCTGCTTTATCGCGTTATCTGTGCCGCTTTAAGATATTTTTGTTCCAGTGGGAGGGTATACCTGGTATTTGGGGGTGCAACTGTTTGATTTGAATTTTGAATCTTTTTCTGACAGTTTCCCTTTTTTCACTTCCTCTTTTCTTCTCCCTTCGATTTTGCTGGCAGTTAGCATTCCTCTTATCTGGTGTGCTCGTGTTCTTCTTCCAGGTATTATTCTCTCCTCTTCTTCTTTTCCTTTCTTTTCCTGATTACCTCCCTTCGTGCTTTTGGATTTATCATAGTCGTGGCCTTAGGGTTTCTTCTTCTCGAATTGCTTTTAATCAACAGGTCATGGATTTTGTTTCTGCTTTTACATTGAAACCCAATCCCTATATGGTTGACACTGGTCCCAAATTGTTGGGCCATCTCGGAAAACTTCCATTGTGGGGTGAGAATACTCCCTTTTCTGATGCTGAGGTTCCTTCAGTCCTTGATGACTCTTGGTTACGGCAGAGCCCTGTTATTACTCTCGGCAAGTTTCAGTGTGGGGAGGGCATCAATTTCTATCTTCCCTCTCCCGATGCACGTATGTGTTATACTCCGCCAAACGCTGTGGCGGCCTATGAATTACAACTCGAACTAGGTCTTAGGTTTCCTCTCCATCCCTGTATTTGGGAAATTTTTGAATTTTGGGGTATAGTCCCAGCTCAACTGGCTCCAACGGTTGGGCGGCCTTGATGGGGATTTTGGTCCTCTTCCGGAAGCGTAAGTATTCCTTCTTGTCTACCGCTGAGATAAACTTCCTGTACCGGCTCACTCCAAATAACAGGACTAATGGATATTATTATCTGGTGCCGCGCCACACCAACCTTGTTGCTTCTCTGCCCAGTTCCGTTAAAGGGTGGAAGAATCCTTGGTTTTAGGTTCGCGGGTCTTGGAGGGAAGACTCTGTATATGATCTTTGGGACCCTCAAAATCCCACCGTGCTCCGTGCTCCCCAGAAGTTCTTTCTTCAAGCCTGTCCTCAGTGTGTGTATGTTTCTATCGGTTCTCCTTTATGTTATATGGGACATTCTAACCTTTCTTTCTTTTACTCTGTACAGTAGGGGATACGTGTGCCCTAGAGATGCTGTCAGCCAGGTTTCAGAAAAGCTTTTCGCCGTGTTCGTAAACTTTTTGAGAAGAGGCGCATTTACCAGTGGGTTCTCTGAGGGTCCAACCTTTTTAAAACTGGATTTACCACCACGTTCATAGCCATGCCAGGTAGTTCCTCTGTGATTATTTCCCGACTAAAGGGTTCATCGTATAGCTCCCCTTCTCATATTAATCTTCCATTATTCTTTTTGTCATGCCTAGGGGAAGGGAAATGTCCATGTCTTATGCCTGACGCTGCCCGCATGGGTACTCTCTCCTCTGCTCGCCAACGAGTTGCGCTCTCCAAAGGGAAGAAGAAAGCTTCCCAGACTTCTTCTCCGAAGGCCTCGGAAGTCCTACTTGCTATGCAGTCCCTTACTTCTGTTAGGATGGGGGAGGTCTCAGATCTTATCTCCCGAAGGTTGGAATCTAATCTTATTCGAGTGCCAGGTGTGGATCTTCCGGAGAAGTGTTCCAAAAAAGGCCTTAAAGCTCCGAAGTCAAAGAAGGGAGGGTTTGAGATGGCAGTCCCTAAGTCCCTTGCCCCGAAGAGGAAACTTAAATTGGTGGATGAGACTTTCGAAGAGGACACTCACGACAGCACTGCTTTGGTTACACGTCCTTCGAAGAAGGCTAGAGACGATGATGCGGGTGTTGCTGCTATAGGTTTCTTTGTGGTTCCTCAGGATGCCGTTGAAGTTTATGACATCAGTTCCTCTTCCTCTCCAGATGCCTTTACTCGCTCTCCGTTTGTTATCTTGGGCCCTTCGAGTGGTTTCATGCCTTACGAGGTTCAGCAGACCCTTGGTGGTACCTCCTATGATCTGGTGCCTCGTTGTTCCCCTTCTGAGATGTGGCGGTATTACCACGGGAAGACTCCTCTGCAATTCTGGTCACATGGCGATTCTTCCACCAAGGGTGCTCCTCCTGCTTTGCCCTTGTTGGACGGTGCTACTCCGTTCCTACCTATAGACCCATAGTTGATCAGGAACTTTTATCGAAGTATGGCCATTTGGATGAGGTCGGGAAGACTTTCCTCCAGACTCAAGAGCCTTTATTAGATTTTGATGCCCCGGCTTATTTGGCTTGTGCTGCCACCTTCCCATTTAAAGGATGTATCCGAGAACTCCTAGGACACTTGGAGAATATGTCTTCCAAGGATTCTATTCACAGCATTTCCAGTTATGTGGGACGACTAGCGCTCCATGCCGTCAATGCCTTGCACAGTATTTCTGAGCTAGAAAGAAGCGACTCCCGTTAGCAAGGCGAAGTTACCTCACTGACTCAAAAGGTGAGGGATTGTGAGAAAAAGGTCTCCGAGGCGGGTGCGGCTGAGGCTTTAATCTGGGGTCAGTTGAGGGTTGAGCAAGACAAGAGAGCCGAGCTCCAAGGAACCTTTGATGCCCTCCGCGCTCGGTATGACAGTCTGTTAGGTAAATCTACGGATGAGAAAAGTGCTTTGGAGCTTCAAAACAAGGTGCTTTAAGATGAGATTGCCGCTTTGAAGGTCCAGCACCAGGAAGAGATCACCGCCAAGGAGAATCAGCTCTAAGCCGAGCTATCTCGGGTTCAGAATAATTTCCAAGCTTTCCGGACATCCTCGGAATAGGAACTTGACAAGGTACGGTAAGAGAAAGAGGCGTCCGAAGTTTCTCATTCTCAGAGGATTAAGGTATCTGAAGACGTGGTTGCCGAGGTTTTGAGAGAGCGCGATCTGGCCTTAGCCGAGGTAGAGCGGGCTAAGGAAGCTTTCCTTCTATCAGAGGCTGATAATTTGTATTACAAGGATGTTCTTCTCCCGAAGAATAGGATTCACTGCTTCTGTTCTTATACCTCTGCTTTTGCTCAGGCTTCTACACGGAAGCCCTATCGTGCTTGCCTCGACGACATGCGTGATATTCTCCATCAAGCCATCCACGAGGAGAAGATGCCTCCTGGGAAAACTTTGAAGGGTGACATTGATTTTGGGGTGCTTGGTGAGTATTCTGACTTTATCACTGATGTCCCAAAAGAGTCTTCCGATGAGTCCGAGGAGGGTGGATCCAATGAGGAGTTTGCTGAAGGTGTTTTGGACTTCGCCAGGGGCGACTCTGGGGCTGAGGATTCATCTGCCATGCCTCCCATTGAGTTTGTAGTGGGGCCTGTTCAAGAGACTCTTGCGGAGACTGAGTTCCCTACCGTTGGTAATGTACAGGATCTGGGTTCAGATGTCGCTACTGTTGTTTCCGAAGTTCTGCCCGCCGGGGGCTCTACCATTCTTTCAATTCCACTAATCCCCAAGATTGGTTTTGCCTCGGATCGCACCGCTGATGTTGGCATTTCCCCGAGGTCAACGACTGTCGAGGCTACCTTGGGTGGTTCTGAAGACGTGGCACCAAGAAGTGGGGATCCACATTCTATAGAGGTGGTTTATTCCGAAACTTTTCAAGAAGACCAATGAAGCATCACCGAGCCCCTAGCATCGAATAGGGTGTATTTTTCTTGTTGAGGACTTATTATATACCTCTTTTGCATTCCTTTTATTTATTGATTGATAGGATTTCGAATTCTTTCTACTGTCGTTGTAACCCATTTATTTACGAATGAAACACTTTTTCTGTTCCATTAATGAACTTAGTGAGGGTGTTTTGGTAGTTTACCTCTAATTTCAAACATAACTGCCGCTTTTTTGTCATGGGATGTCACGTCCTTTGTCAGGCTTTGCGTGGATCAATCTGGGCCCTCCTTTTTTATTGGAAGTTGTAGGGTCTCATTTTCCCAGCCATTGGATCCCAGCCGTTTTTGTTCCATAGTTTCTAATGATGATGCATGTTGCCCCTTGCCTTGTCAGGCAGTTTCCTCTTTGGTTTTTCGAATTTCAAATCTTTCGTATCATCTCTCTATATTCTTGATTTTCTTTAATTTAATTCTCTTGATTTCTTTACGATTTCTGGAATTTTCACTATCTTTGTGCATTCTGAGAATTCACTTTCTCCAATCTGCCACTTTGCCAAAACACTAACTTTCCATTCTTTGTTCGAGTCCTAGAAATGTCTGGTGAAGGCACTCTCCCTCCGCTTGATGTTCAAGAGGTGAACACTTTCGATAATTCGCCGGTGTAGCGTGTGCAACCTGGTGTTCGTAGTTCCAATTATCTTCGTCGGATGCCCCATCCTAATCTGAGGGATTTGTCTACATCTTCTTCTTCCGGTGGCAACCCAGCCTCCATTGACTCTCCAAACAGGCAGCCAGTACCATCTGTGCCTGCTTCCTCTTAACGTGGGAGATTATCTTCCCCATCACCGAGATGTTGGTGACCTGGGGGCTGCTCTCCAAGGGATGGTTCAACGTCTCAACTGGGTGCCGGCCTCTTGGTTGACTCCAGAGCGATTGGAAGAGCTTCACCAGTGGTATGGTAACCCTAATGTCATCTTTGAACTTTCTTTGGATGAAGTTCCTATTTCCGACCCCCCCTTCAGGTAGCACTGTGTTTAGTTACTCCCTCTTTCTCGCTGGTTTGCATCTTCCTCTTCCTCCTGTCATTGGACTGTTGTTACAGAGATAGGACATGGCCATAGGCCAGTTGTTGCCTTCTTCCTGGTTGCGTCTAATCTCCACTATGTCACTGTTCCACGTGTTGGTCATACTATTTGGGACCCATTTGAGCTCGAGTTTTTCTTTAATTATGCTGTGTCTGGCCGATCTGGCAGTTTTTACTACTTGCTGTCCCGTAACAATCATCACTTTATGGGGGTCTCTGATGTCATTGGCCAGAGTTGGGAGCAGGCATGGTTTTGGTTAGGCGGTGACTGCCGAACTCGTGTCAATGGATTCCTCGTAACCTTTCCATTTCTATTCTTGCCTTTGGATAAGTTTATGATTTTCTCTTATTTCCGAAGAGCCTTGGCTCAACTATTTCCTGTGATTTTTGATGTTATTTTTATGCAGGTCCTCCTTATCATCCTCTCGAACGGCTGAGTGATGGCTTCCATCGAGTATACGAGATCTTGTCCCATGGTGGGAATACCTAACGTACCTCCCCACTGCTTTCCGAGCCTATCTTAGTTTCGGCTGGGTTGTCTGCTTTGGGTCGCAGTGCCACCACTAGTGCTTCTCTTCTCCTAATCTCTTCTGATTCCGTATCCCATGACTAACCTTCCTTTCTTATCTATAGGTGAACTCCAGAATGCTCTTTCCCTGGTGGGATCGACTGGTTCTGTGGCTAGTTTGTCACTAACCCCATATAAATATAATTATCAGTTCTCTGACGAAGAAACCGATCCCGATTACTCTGCTCGTTCTTCGTCCCTCGGCGACGATGGAGCGATGGATGACTTACCCATTGGGTCCAATGACATGAGGCTTGGTGATGATCCGTTGGTTACCCAGTTTACAGAGAGTAGAATCTTGTTCCTATGTCTCCTCCCCGTCAATATTTGCATCATTCCAGCATTGCCCCTTCTAGTGTTTCCTATGCTCCCAGTTCTGGGTCTATTTCCTCCTCTCTGTTTGGGAAGAGAGAAAGAAGCGTCCATGAGCATGGTGGACCCTCCCAGTCGAGTGGGATCAGCTTCGTGCCTCGTTCAATTCCCCTCGTTGGTGAGTTTGATCTCCTTGCTATAAGGTTAAGGAGCATAATTGCTTACCTTCGAGTTTCCTCATTTTTCATTATTTGTGGCATTCACATTTGTTGTATCCTTTTGTAGATCCTCCTTCTGTCGCGCCCGAGGTTGAAATACAGCCTGAAGAGGATCCGGAGGATCCAGAGGAAGATCTTAAAGAGGATCTAGAGGAGGATCCGGAAGAAGGCTCTAAAAATGGTTCCGGTGAGGATCTTGAACAGACAGCAGCTCCCAATGCAGGAGCAGGCAGCGGTTCCAAGCCTGAAGACTATGACATGATGGTGGGATCGAGGGTGAGGCCTGTCCCCAATGCCCATGTTAGCTCCATCCCTTTGACCTCTCATGTCGTTCCTACAGTTTCTCTTCCCAATCCGAACCTCAGTGGTGTTGCCGCAACAACTGATCCCATCGAAATCGATGCTGAAGCTGCTAGGTTTGCTGCCGAGAGGCTCGAGTGCAAGGGAAAGGTAGAGCCGAGGAAATTGATGAACCTTACCTTTTCGAGCTGCGGGAGCTTAGAATCCAGAGTTTTATCGCTGGGGTGAGTTCTCAGGTCTCTCATCAAGCTTCTCCATCCATTGTTCCCAGCTCTCTTTCCTAAGATTCTTCTGGTTTGGCCGCGATGGCTGGTGTCGCCATTGCCTCCCTTGCTTCTTCTCTGCATGCTATAGATCAGTACCACTCGTTCACTGGCTGGCTCATTGATCGTTTCGAGGGGTCCTCTGCTAGCTTTGAGGAAAGAATACATGCTTTGGAGGTTGAGAATGCCCAGCTGACTTTTCTGGTCGAGCATCAAAGGGAGCCACTCTAGAGTCCTTGGAGGCACCTTAACCGAGACTGAAATTGTCCAAGATGCTGCCTTGGTCGAGGTTACTAAGATGCGTGCCAGGTTGATTGAAGCCAAGGCTCGCCTTCGAGCTTTGGAGAAGCGCATCCTCATCCCGGTTCTACTAAAGAGAGGGCCCTTCACACTGAGGCTTAGCTGAAAGAGATGGAGGACAAGATGACGAGCATTTTCCATTCATTCAGCAGCCAAAAGAAATATTGATGCTATCCTCCTTCCCTTCTTGCTGATGTAATTTCGAACTTTCCCTTTCATAGTTGGTTGTACATTTTGAAACTCTGATTGCTCTCCTGGTTTATGATTGGTTGTGTATTTTTAATTCTAACAGATCTTTTGGTATTACTGTTCGATGATTGATGGTTGTTTATCGTTGATGCATAATTGTTGGTGTGTCTTAGCTGCACATTCTCCATTTTCTATGTATTTCTGTTTATTTAACTGTCCTTTGTATAGATGCTTGTATTTCTTGTTTGATGTGCCTCCTATCTGTGCCCGGTTGTATGCTATTCTGAGGTTCCATCCCAATCTCAAAACTTTAATTCTTTGCCTGTACTGCACTTTGGGTGATGTTTTGAAGCTACCTTCCTTTATCCCTGTTCCGATATTCCGATCCCCCTGTCCCTTCATTAGGAGAGTTCCCTTTATCCTAACCCTGATGTTCCAACTCTTGTGGCTATTCACCATTCACATGTTCATGCCGCCTTTCGACGCCATTCCGAGGCTCGTTGTTGCCCCCTTCATTCCGGCTCCGTATTTCCCATTTACGCCCGAGGTGATACCATTTTCCTCGTACCGAGGTCCCTTCAACTAGCTTTTTTGATTTTGACATCCGATGCCTTAGTTTTGACTCCCTACTCTGATGCCTTAGCATCTTTGTTCCCATTTCCCTGAATCCGATATTTTCGCCCTTTATTACCAGTTTGACCCTGCCTTTTTACTTCGCCTTGCCTTTCCGATCCCCTTTGTTGGTTATTTCCCTTTGATATCCCTTTATTTATGCTTGCAACATTCTTTGTTAGTTTATAGGATGATGTTTATATTTTTGGATTTCCCGAAACCATGGTATCCTGACATGTGAATATATGCCTTTATTTTTGGATTTTCTGAAGCCATGATGTCCCCTCCCTTTTTTTTGAACGAGTGTACTGATAATCCTAACACCGTAATGTCCCCATAACTAAACACCTTTTCCTCTTTTGTGATAAACACATTGATATCTTTAACCATTTGTCATTAAAAGTGATTTCCATACAAATTGCATTTCTATATGGTACGGCCTAACGCCTTGGTTAAAAGCTGTAAAAAGTCATGTTACCAACCTCGTTCATCTCGCCTTCCTTCCCCTTATTGATAATATTTCTTCAAGTGTTTCGCATTCCATGGGTGTGGTATATTCTTGCCATCCACTTCTTCCAGTTCATATGCTCCTCCCTCCAGAATCCTCTTGATCACGTAGGGGCCTTCCCAGTTCTGGCCACTGCCCTGTGTTGTTGGGCCCACTATTTTCCGTAACGCCAACTCCCCACCTTTAAACCTTCTTAATTTTATTTTTGAGTTGTAAAATCTCTCTGCTCTCTGCTTGTAGACTGCATTATGCAACTCCGCGCTCAATATCCTTTCCTCCAACAGGTCTAGACTTTCTTGCATCAATTCATCATTTGTCCCTTCTTGGTGGAGAGTGACCCTAGGGCTGGGTTCTCCAATTTCCATTGGTATCATTGCCTCAGCACCAAAGGCCATTGAGAAAGGGGTCTCATTGATGGAGGTTCTCGACGTCGTCCTATAGGACCACAGCACTCCCGGCGCTCTTCAAGCTGTTTCCCATCTAGCTTTTCCAACCTAGCTTTTAGTGTGTGTTTGGTGATCTTGTTCACTGCCTCGACCTGCCCATTAGATTGCGGGTGGTATGGCGTGGAGGACCATTTCTTAATGCCGTAATCTTCACAAAATTTCCTTAAATTGGCATTATCAAACAGCTTGCCGTTGTCGGTCATGATGGCGATCGGTATCCCAAACCAGCATATTATATTTTCCCAAATGAACTTCTCGACTTGAGCCTCGGTTATTGTCGAGAGAGGTTTAGCCTCTGCCCATTTTGTGAAATAATCTACTGCTACGATGGCAAATTTATTTCCCCCTTTTTCGGTAGGCAGCGGTCCGATCAAATCAATCACCCATTTTGCAAAGGGCCAAGGACTGAACACCGAGGTCAGCTATTCCGATGGTACTCTGACTGTCGAACCCAGCCTCTGGCAAATCGCGCAGGCTCTTGCATATTGGGTGGCATCTTTTTTAAGTGTCGGCCAGAAGTAGCCCTGCCTGATCACTTTGTGTGCTAGAGCGATCCTGCCTATATGGTTCCCGCATACGCCTTCATGTATCTCTACTAGACATAGCTTGCTTCCTTAGGAGTTAAGCATTTCAGAAGCGGTGACGAATAGCCTCTCTTGTACAGCTTCCCCTCTATCAAGACATATCTCGCCGATCGGAGATTGATCTGTCGAGCCTTGTCCTTATCCGAGGGTACTTTTCCTTCTTCCAAATATGCCCTGATTGGGGTCATCCATGACTCTTCTGCCTGTTGCTCATTCAGGACCCACACGTTGGTTTCTGGTAGATTCTACTGCCTCACAATATTAATGTTATTTAGGTCCTCAGCATTTGATGCCATGGCCAACTTAGCCAACGCGTCGGCTCCCATGTTGTCTTTCCTATCGATGCATTACAAAAACACATGTTTGAATTTCTACAGTAAGCCTACAGCCAGTCCTTTATAAAGGCTCATGTGTTCATCCTTAGCCTCGTACTCTCATTTCACCTGGTTCACCACCAACTGTGAGTCACTGTATATCATCAGTTTGCCTGCTCCCATGGCCAATGCCATTCTTAAACCATTCAGTAGGGCCTCGTATTTTGCCTCATTGTTAGTAGCTAAGAAACCAAATCGGATTGCGGTTGAAAAGGTTTCTTCAGATAGTTTTCGAATGATGATTCCTGCGCTCGATGCCGTTACCATTGCCGTTGCCAAATCGTCCATGTCATGATCCAAGGCTTTCTCTTTTCACCCTAGGCTGGTGCAGGGATGGTCAGTTCCACTATGAAATCTATCATGCCTTGCCCTTTGATTGCATTCCTCAGCAAGTACGCTATGTCGAACTGCCCTAATTCGACAGACCACTTCAACAGTCTCCCCGCTGTGTCCGGTCTTTGAAGTACTTGCCTCTAAGGGAATGTCGTTAGTACTTCAATAGTATGCTCCATGAAGTATGGTCTCAGCTTCCTCGAACTCATGACCAGTGCATATGCCACCTTCTCCATTACTGGATATCTGAGTTCTACGTCTCTCAAGGATTAACTTACAAAGTACACCGGTCTCTGGTTCTTCTCTTCCGTTTTGACCAGTACTGAGCTGATCGCGGTTCCCGACACTGCTAGGTAAAGCTGTAGTGTTTCACCTGGTGAGGGTTTGGAAAGGATCTTGGGATTAGATAGCTCCCTTTTAATTTCATCAAATGCCCTCGTTCATTCTTCCGTCCACTCAAACCTAGCCTTTTTGATGACATCGAAGAATGGCTTACACTTGTCCGTCGCCTTTGACATGAAACTATTTAGGGCAACCAATCTGCTCGTCAGGTTCTGAACTTCTTTCATGTACCTCGGCGGGTCCATCCTCAGAATTGCTTCTACCTTCTCTGGGTTCATCTCGATCCCTCTTGAGATGATCAAATACCCAAGAAAACTTTCTTTGCTCACTCTAAATGTGCACTTTTTCGGGTTTAACTTCATTCCATAATGCCGGAAGGTTCTGAAAACCTTTCTCAGATGATCGAAGTGATCCATCTTTTCCAGACTCTTTACTACGGTGTCATCCACGTAGACCTCGACTATTTTCCTAATATCTTCCTCAAACATCTTGTTCACCAATCTTTGGTAAGTGGCCCCAATATTTCTTAAGCCGAACGGCATGTTGTTCCATTCATACACTCTGCTCCCGCAAAAGAATGCCGTGTTTATCTTGTCCTCGGTGTGCATGGGGATCTGATGGTACCCCGAGAAAGCATCCATGAAGCTCATTATCTCATGTTCTGTCGTAGCGTCGACCATCTGGTCAATCGACGGAAGAGGATAGCTGTCCTTTGGGCATGTCTTGTTTAGATTGGTGAAGTCGATGCACAGTCTCCACGATCCTTCCTTCTTTTTTACCATGACTGGGTTTTGCACTCTTTTAGGGTACTTACATTCGCTAATTCTTTCACTCGCCAGTAGTTTGTGTACTTCCAGCTCCATAGCCACATTTTTCTCCAGGCTGAACTTCCTCTTCTTTTCGTGAAATGGTAGAACGTTGGGCTCGATATTTAACTTGTAGCAAGCGTACTTCGGATGTACCCCGGGTGTTTCGTTTGGGTTCCAGGCGAACACATCCAAATTCTCTTTCAGTAGTTAGGTTAGCTCTTCCTTGAACTCGCTTTCCCACTCTGTCCCAATCTTGACCTTGATATCAGCATCCTTTGGATCCAGTTGTACCACCTCTGTTTTCCCTGCTGCCGAGGCTCCTTCTCTCAATTTCATCCTCGGATCTTCATCCGGTGTTATTTGCTTTCACCTCGATGCCACTGTTGCAGCTTCCTTCTCTATCTGCTCTTTAACAACTGGGTCCTGATGCTCTCATGTTGTTGCCACAAGCACTTCATCCCCGTGCTCTTCGGCTTCCTTTCCTTCCGTGATCACCAGGATCGGTTCGGGCTCTTTATGCCTTTGATTTTTCTCCTGTAGTTTTTCTACCTCTACTGGTGTCTAACAGGTCTCTCCCATTTCCATGATATCTTCGAAACTCATCATTTTGTAGTCCATGTCGTGATAGCTCAGACCTTCTGCCTTTTCTATAAATGAGCATTCCCTTGCCCTTCACTGATTTTCGATCACAGTTGTTACCCTGCCATCAGCTGGGGCAAATTTAAGGCATTGGTGGAGGGTATATGGGATATCTCTGAAAGCGTGGATCAACGGACGCCCCCAGTATGTAGTTGTATGTGGAGGCTTGGTCCACAACCTTGAATGTCAGTTGTTTCTGCATCCGTGTTTTTCCATTGAGCCCTCTAACTGCACTGATAAATCAACCTCCATGGTTGGCCTAGTCAATGCATTGCCGAAGCCTTTGATCTCATCACCACAAGGCCTCACCTTGTGATGACGTTCTCCTCCCAGATTTTCGAATACTTCTTTGAAGAGTATGTTGGCATATGCTTCGGTATCCACCAAGCATCTATGAATTTTGACTCCAGACAGTATTGGCGAAATGACTAAAGGGTCGGAATGAGGAGTACTTAACCTGTAGAAGTCTGCTTCCATAAAGGTGATATCCACTTCTGTTATTCCTTTTGCCACCGGGATTAGCGACCACACTTGAGGAATCTGTTGGTCTAAGTCTCTCAGCATTGCTTTCCTCTTCCTTTTGGATGCTGTAGTAAGTGCTTGAGAAGTTCCGATATAGGGGATATCCTCTACTGGCTCCATCATGTGTATCTCTCCCGGTCTGTCTCCTCTCGGGGACAGCCCTTCGGTCCTGTCAAACACTAGTGGTCGTCCTGGAGGTGTAAGGGGTAGGGGCATCGCTCCATCATTCCGCTCTTTGCCTGGGGACCTTGGTCGACCCAGGAGAGGGGGATGATTAGTGTCTCTCCTGTACACCCTTGGCCTCGGGGTCTGCAGCATTTCTCTTAACCTTCCTTCCTTGAATAACTTCCATAATTCCATGATAAGGTCTTGGCATTGGTCCTGTTGTGCCCATGTGTCAGATGGTACATATAATATTTTCGAGGGTTGGTGAGCTCTGAAGTTTGGAGGACCGGCCTCAGCATCCGAAGGACTTGCTGATCTTTAATGTAGTAGAAGACCTAGGCAATATTCAAGTTAGTCCCCGATTTTAGCTCCTCGTACATCTGTTGCACCTCCATATCCTCAGTAAATGGCTTGAAAGTGGAGGGTGCCTTGTACTCCTTCGTTCCTCCGGTACTGATCCTCTTCTTACTTGGCTCTGCCGAGGGGTTCTGGTTACTCGCTTTCTTTGCTATCTTAGAAATATCTTCCGCCTATATATGCTCGTTCGCCATGACCATGAAGCCCGCATAACACACGGGTAGCTTAAGTTGGATCGCTTTCCATAAGATGCCTTCCGATTGAAGAGCTCCTATCACCGTGATGAGACAAGCTTCGTCTCCCATGACTTTCCCTATCGACCTTTGCTCGTTGAATCTTTTCAGAAAGTCTTGTAAGCCTTCTGTTGAACCTTGACAGATGTTGACTAGCTTATGCTTTGGTTTCTTTGGTGCCCCGAGATACGAGTATTGCATTAGGAATACTTCCATCAACTCCCCCTAGCTTCCGACGGAGGCTGCTAAGACCGCCCTAAACCAGGCGTGGGCCTTATTTCCCTGGGTCAGCGGGAACATCCGGCATAGTGTGACCTCATTCGCACCTTGTGCTCTCATCCACATTAAATATATTTTGATGTGAGAATATGGGCCGTAATCGCAATCAAAGATCAAACTGGAGGGGAACTTGATCCGCCGCGAAAGGTGAAGCCACCGATGTCTGGAGGACCCCTCCAGTTCCCTATCCTGTGGTAAGGATAGCTCAGTAGTTGGCAGATCTTCCAACGAGGGATCCTGACTCTCCTGTGAGTAGGGTGCCGAAGATGAATAGGACCTCTGATTCCTTAGCTTTCTGGGTCGGTTAGGCCTCCTCTGAGAGATGGATGGGGTTCTTCATGGGACCTCTTCTTCCACCGGTACTCCCCTAGTGGTGGGTTGGCCTCTCCTCTGATATGGTGAATGATGCTAGTGAGATTCTTCTGCCCTTGACCTTTCCCTCGGTAGAGGGTTTTCTGCCTCTTGATTCCATTCTTGTCGTGATCGCCTTTGAGCATCATTTCTCACAGATACCTCCGGAGTTGGAGGATTCTTTTCTTCTTGGAGCTCTCTTGGTCGCGGTTGTTTTTGGGCCTCGGTCCCTGGTCAGCGAAGATATTCGCTACGCCTTCCTTCTGCTGGAGTTTCATCCACACTCTTCCCTTCTGCTACGTTCCTCCTTCTTAGGAAGTTCATAGTTTCTCTCGCGTCTTCTCTGCTGTGCTCTTTCCTGGCTTCTTTCCTCCTTTTGAGATCTTCCCGTAGATCACCATGGCTTCCCCTGTGAGGACCGCTAAAGCTCAACCTCGCTGGTGGAGCCGGGGGAGCCTCCGCAGCATACTCATTAATCACCTTTTGGATCTTTTTGTTCATTTCTTTCTCCTTTTGATGATCACCCAAGTTTGGGATATGAATTGACCTCACCGGAGTGTGTATCTCTCTAACTGGAGCACTAATTTGGATATTATTACCACTCCTTGTTACATTCTGTTGGGCTCTAGAGCATTCCCCTGTTTCTTCGTTATCGCGGGTTGTAAATCCATTACCTACCATTTCATTTACGGACGTAGAACGAAATCCAGAGATCTTTTTCCCAGAACTCAACCAAGACTTTGCAAAGAAATGGAATAGGGATGGCTAATCATAGTGTTTCCCACAGATGGCACAAGATGTTGACGGCTGTTCTTGGCTCTTTAATTTAGTATACGGAGGATTAAGGTTTTTAATTAATGGAACCAAGAACGAATACCATCAAACACAATCAACCACTAATAAAGACAAATAAAGAGATTATGGCCTATCCAAGAATTAATTTCCACCAAAGAACACGCCCAATTTTATTACTCTCCCTTAGAACAACACTCCTTTTTCCCAAATTCTTACAAGTGTAATGTCAGAAGTGAATCTGAATGTCCTGCCTCTCTCCTCTGAAAGAGGCTATTTATATTGTCCTAAAACCCTAAATCTGAGCCAATCGTCTTGTGCCACCTAGATGAAGACAAGCCGTCTCTAACAAAATTACCTGGTACGCCGACCATCTGCAGGAGGAGTTTGGGCGCGTTTTGTTGCACTGCAGGGGGTTTGCAGGGTGTCTCCGTCCTTTGCTAGCCTCCCATTAGTCGTTGGAGCAGGGCGTGCCAGTCAGCTGTTGTCTTCTAGTTAAGATTGCTGTCCAAGATATCTCCTCTTCCCGTTAGCATTGTATTCTAGCCTGCGGTACATGTATTCTTTCATTATGATGCATGTCCTTTATTATCTTGCTCTTGCCATCCTCCTTTGGTCTTCGGGCAGGTTGGCTTTCAATGCTGAGGAGTCCGTCCGAGGTCTTGGCCAGGGGGAGGGTGACTGCCAAGGTGTCTCTCCGAAGTTGAGGGTATTTCCTGATTTCGTACTGGTTCGGCAGGTTCGTCCTCATTCGTTCTGGGCTGGGCTTCTGGACTGTTATATTCCTTATTGGGCTGCTTTAATTCCCTCCTCCTTTCTGTCCTCTGATTAGGCTGTCCAGGGGTTGGGCCTACCATTCCAAGTATCTGGGTCTGTTGGGTTTATTGGGCCTCTTGGGCCTAATACATCATGAGGGATATAATACTCATAACACCTATAAAGGGGGTGAAATTATATCTCTTGTTCCAAGGTTATTCACACATGTTACACGCATATTTACTTGTGTCTATAGAGTAGGTATGCATAGCTTAGTGATGCATCCATAGTCTACAGGGCAGAGTCAAACAAGATATATGAGAGGGAGATTAATGAGTGAAATTAGATTATCCTAGAGCTACCTATTCTCACATTTGATCCACTTTCGTCTATCTTTACTGCTTTATTTTTCTTGTTACTTTAATTACCTGTTTAGTAGATAATAATTATTCCACAACTTTTATTGCCATTTTAAGTCTTAATTAATTAGTTTATAATTAAATTAATAATATTCCGTCCTTTGAGTTTGATAATAGACATGATTGTTGGCGTTCGATCATTTGGTTAACGTGAACCGTTAGGGTTCCATGTGTTTGTAAATCAGTGAAAGAAAGAAGATAGAAATATATTACCTTTCACCAGGGTATGTTGAAGAAGAACAGCTACAGAAAATGACTTCTTGATCTTCTGTTATATTCCCAAGTTCAATCTTGACGTCGTGTGGTCAACGATCTTCAATATTTTATCAATCTGCTCTCATCCCTTATTTCTCACGTGTTTAGGTGTAACATTAGGGTTTCCGGACTGCTGAGATGACTTATATATGGGCTACAGCAGGGACTAGAAGGAGAAATTAGACTCAGGCCTCCATTGTGCTTAAGTATCCAAGTTTAGCCCAAAACTTATACTTAAGTCCAGTAATAATAATATAGTCAACTAAAATATTATTACTGCACTGTCGCTCTAATCCCATAATTACTTTATGGGCTTCTTCTTACTATGAGCCTGTTAGTCTCCCCATGTTTAAGATATATAATGCCCATTAATTAATTAAGTTAATGACAACTCCATTAATTAATATCTCATCCGAGAGTAGTACCACCTAACCTTGTTATCTTGCCGGAATAAATTCACCTGCCGGGTTTACATGATAATCCTTATGAGCTTCTCAAGGGAACATCATCAACCTATTTAATAGGACACAGATTTCTTCTACGATCAACAACACACCATAGAGATAGCACTATTTCCCAACTCCCCGAATTTATTTATTTAATTACTTGTAAATCTCACCCATTGATGTATCAAAGAAATACATATTGCCTTACGTGTCGAGGTTACTGTATAGGGATTAAGAGTACAAAAATCCATAATAACCGAGATCAAGTTCTCCTATATAATCAGTATAAGTTGAACGATCTCAAGCGGTCCTACTCAATATACACAAAGTGCACTAATGTGATTCTATAGTTAAGACAAACTAATACTAAATCACACTACAACCATCCCGATAGAAAGTCACAGTCTATCTCGGTTGTGAGCATCTGTTTATACTTTATAAGAAAACTGATAATATGATCTTCCGCGTGTTGTCGCACAACATATTATCTATAATATAAAGTAAATGGACTATTGCATCGGACATATAAATAAATTAAAAGACAATCATTTGATCAATGATTCTCATTTCAAATATTGTTAAAACATTGTTCATACTAAAGCTAGGCTTTTAGTATACAATCCAACAATCTCTCACTTATACTAAAAGACTATGCTGTCATGTCTTCCCCCCACACAACACGACAATCAAAAGCTTTCGCTTTAAAGTCCTTGTAAAATGATTTACTAGGTTATCATCCGATGGAATCTTGACGACAACAACCTTTCCCTCATTATACGATTTCTCGTATAAAGTGGTACTTGCGCTTAATGTGTTTAATTGCTCATGGACTCGTGATTCCTTCAAGTTTGAAACTGCACCATTATTATCACAATAAATTATGATAATCTCGGGCAAACTTAGAATCACATCTAAGTCCATTACGAAGTTTCTAGAGTCATACAGATAATTTGGCTACCTCAGATGCTCCAATTTATCATATTTCCATGGTTGAGTCCGAAATATATTTCTATATAATAACTCTTCCATATTATGGCTCAACTTCCCAAAATTAAACACATAACCTTGAGGTGAATTTACTGCCGTCTCTATCTGATTTAAAATTTTTGAATCTAAGTACCCCACAAGAAGCACCGAATTTTTCCGGTAAGACCACATATAATTTCTGGTCCTTTTCAAGTACATAAATATATATCTTACCATAGTTCAACATTCTTGTTTCGGGTTACCTTGATACCCACTGACCATGCCTTTGGGAAAATAGATATCCATTCTCGAGCATAGCATACCTTAGATTAAGCTTCCTTATTCATCAAAGCAGAAGGTTGCCTTCATCACCTTTATCTTCTTTTATATCATAAGGTACATTTCCTTAGATAAAGTCACATGCTAAAACGAGTAAGGATTGTATCATTATATGAAGCTTGAGATAAGCATAACATTCTATCTTGTGGTCCTTTTACTATTGCAAGAATATGTTTTGCTCATCTTAAGTCCTTAATTTCATACTGCTTTATCAACCATACCCGTACGCCCGACAATACTCTTTCATTGTTTCCAATGAGGAAGATACCATCAACGTACATACAAGAAATACCACCACATTTCTGTCACTGTTTTCAATACACAAGACTTATCCGGACATTGAATAAATTCATATGGCTAGATTTCCTCATCAAAACGGATGCTCCATGATCTTGAAACTTACTTTAGTCCATGGATGGACAATTTTAAGCTTACACTCAAAAAATACTCTTAGCCCATTGCAATTTGCTATACCTCGTAATTAATATGAACAGCAATAAATAAAAAAATCCGGATCAACTTAAACATAGCTACCGACAAAAAGGTTTCTTCATAGTAGAACCTTTTTTTTCTGAGTGTACCTTTACGCAACAAGCCTTCAAAAGGTTTCCACCTTACCGTCTAATCCTCTTTTATTTTGTAGAGTCACTTCCAATGGCTTACACACCATTTTGCGGTTCTACAAGCAACTAGATCTAATTTAGAATCCATCTATTCTATTTCAAAAATCATTGCAACTTGCTAAGATATCACATTATTTTCTTGTAGTTCTTCGTCATATCCGTGGGTTAATTCCATGTTTACTAGGGACCATGTCTCACGACTCTCCCAAAACATAAATTCATCCTGTTGTTGACCAACCCTTCCACTACGACAAGACGCTACATGCAATTGTGTATCAGACGTGTCACGCGATGCAGTTTACTTGTGGTGTATCATCTTGTGCATCGGTACTATACTTTGTGTTTTCCTCTCACATCCTTTAGAATAATTAATATATGGGTTTGTGATTTATTATATAGTCCTTTTCCAAAAATCTAGTGTCCGTGTTAACAATCACCCTTTGATCTTTTGGACTATAAAATAAAACACCCTTAATTTCTCTAGGATATCCCACAAATAGGCAAACATCCTTATGACATGTTGTTTCTAGGGAATACCCATAAAATAAATTTAGTAATTCCAAATAACTTATTATATATCTAACCATTACCATAAGAGTCTTATTCCTTCTTTCCGCCACACCATTCAGCCGGGGTATGCCTGGTGTAGACAACTTGGGATTCAATCCCAAGCTCTGATTAATAGCTCCAAAACTATCCTAAGAGGTACTCGCCACCACGATTAAATCATAATGACTTGATATATTTTCCATGATGCTTCACCGTACCAGCCTTGCAATTCTTGAATTAATCATAGAACTTAGACATGCTGTGCATCAAATAAATATATCGGTATCTAGAATAAGCATCACATAATGTGACGAATATTCATAATCACCTCTCATCGGGATAGTTTTAGTACCGCATAAATCAGAATGAACCATTCCCAACATATCTTTGCATGTCTCTATACCCCTTTCCCTTGAAAAAGTAATTAATCATATTCACTTCCAAGTAAGACTCCCAAGTTTGATAGTTTCAACTTCCAATAAACCTAACGGTCCACCTACTATTAACTTTCGAATCCTACTCAAGTAAAATGATCTAGCCTTAGATGCCAAAAGTATGTTTGATTCATACCCGAAGGTTCCTTTCTCTTATTAGAATTAGAAGACGCTTATTAATTACTATTTGTTGCATGCGTGGGATAAACATGACTTAAGAGTGTACAATTGTCCACCAACGTACCACAACAAATTATAGCTCCATCTCTCATCACTATGACCATATCATTTAAATGAAATGGAGTATCCATCCGTAAATGCATAGAAACTGAAATGAAATTCTTTCTATAAAAACATATGTAAAGATAATTTCTCAAAATCAAACGTTTATTCATATCAAAAGATAAATAATCAACTCTCACTGCAGTAGCCACTACTCTCGCAGTATTACCCTTGTACATAATAATCTCATCATCACTTAGTTACAGACATATAATGATTCCGATATCCACACAACGTGTCATTAGATGCCATCACTAATCATGCTTCAACAACTAGTGAATGATATACAAACCTCATTCACATCATGCTGAAAATGGATTTCCTTCACCACTTGTTTTTTCAGAAGTTTCCCGCAGAATACATCCTTTTGTATTTCAAGTGAGACTTGCTCAAAACATCTAGGCAAAATATGGAAAATAAAATTAATCAAGGTTTCCCTTTCAATTTCTGTCCATGTTCTTCCAATTCATTCATCAAGTTAACCATGACCTCCTTACCTTTTTATCTTACTTAAGTATCTGAAGAGTCGCATGAGATCATCATATTTCTATGAACTTCTCACCTCTCCACTAGAGACTTAAATAGACATCAGAGGACATCTTTAGTGAGAACACATTTTTATTTTCTTAAGCAGTAAGATTCGAAACCAAGATTCTTTTCTAATCATCTAATTTTCGACCAGCAAATATAATCTCTTTTAGTTAACAATAAGTGAAATTAAAACCATTTGAAAGTACAGAGAATCACGTAAATAAATACACAGATCAAATCCTTCGAATTTATCCATTTATATTGATTTCCTCAAAATAATATAAAATAAAATTCACCAACATCTCAAGCACTGTGAATCTGCATGCCACGATAGTGTGGACGTATACAAACCTAAAAATTTATAATAGAAGATTTTACCCATTTATCAACCTAACTTTATGACAATATAATTAATAGTCAGTTCCTCTTTAGCCATGCAAATAACAGCAGTGACTCCAATGGGGAGGATACTTATTATTTGCACCTAAGTGTACACCTTTATTTGATCCCAAGTCCGCGGCCCAAGCTTGTGTGCCTTACAGATGGAGAAGTACACACACGCTCGGATAACTTCCTACAATCATTATAAAGAAGTTTGTACCAGTGATCCGTGAATAAACTCATCCAATGGGAAGGAAGGTCTATTGGCAACACGCAAGTTTACTCACATCACTTACAAACCAATAATGGAGGCCGAGAAAATTAATTATCAATCCCCTCTCCCACTTAATTATTTAACACCGAGGGTTTTACATGCATATAATATTCAGGAATAAAATACGCAATCTAGCATTCTCCTATTACACCAATTAAGGCAATAAATCATATAGAACATGCATCCACATATATAATAAAAAATAGACAATTAAATAAATTATAACAGTTATATATCAACGAATTCGATTGTTCGCCACCAATCACGAATGCGGGCAATGTAGACAGGGATCGACCTCCTCAGTGAGGTTGCGAAGATCGACCTGACAGTACAAGACATGCTGCCCCAAAAAAACTGACCGCCGGCTCCAGAACAGGAGCTCGACTCTAGTTGCTCCTCATGTCAAGGCTCGACTCGAGTAGCTCCGCACGTCAGCATGCCTGCCAGCACACACGCTTTCCAGCTGCCATGTCACCCGATAGCCCCTGCGCCTGCTTACCCAGCATGACTGCCTGGCACGCAAGCCTGCTCATCGTCGTGCACCAATCCTCAGCTCCATGCACAGGTTCGTGCGCACCGTCCGCCATCTCGCTCTGCCAGTCGCTCGCCTATGCACCTGTCTGTCCGAAACTCTATAAGACCTACTCAGAACGTGGCTGACATGCCTGCCTACTCCCGTACGTGCATCGCCCGATAACAAGTGCCCAATGAGCGCTTGTCTGTTCATGTCGATGCTTGCGCATCATGCGCCATCCATCATTGTAGAATGCATCCTGGTTGTTCCGGCAGCGCCTCCGCGTGTGCCACCAGTGTGCTTGTATAGTTGGCTAGTAACGCCTCAAAGCCAGCCCTATCAGACTCCATCCGGCCACCAGGTGACTCGACCATGAACGCTGGGTTGACTCACCGGAAGAAAGTGAGACCCGCCCGAAACAATCTTGACTTGTCCAAAACGCCACTGTCTCCTTCTCACCGATGAAGGCTTACGATTTTTGTCGGCCCACCAGCACTACCAAGGTTTGCTGATCGGCGATAAACGTCAGCTTCCTTCTTCTCTTTTCCATCAAGTCACGTCCAAAGCCACTCAGCGTGTGTCCACTTCATCCCATTGTCATCTGATACATTCCGCCAATGAACGCTTATCACTAGTGATGGAGTCGTCCGTTATGACATGCTCTAGCAATTCATTCAGTCGCTGGCCAAATGTTTGTCACCATCGGCACCTTCCTTTCACGATCAAGCATACAACATGTCACCGTACTGCCATCTGGTCACGCCTTTCACCTGACATCATGAATATCTGAACAAGGGTCTGCAGATGTCGATATACATTTACAGACAGGATACCCAAATAGAAAAATATACTAAAAACACTAATTCATATATTCCACATAAACCCTAACCTAACGTGTTATGTTTAACCACAGAACCTACGCTCTGATACCAATTGTTGGCATTCAATCATTTGGATAACGTGAATAGTTAGGGTTCCATTCATTTCTAAATCAGCGGAAGCAAGAAGATAGAAACGTATTACCTTTCACCAGGGTATGTTGAAGAAGAACAGCTGCAGAAAATGACCTCTTGATCTTCTGCTGTATTCCCAAGTCCAATCTTGACATTGTGTGGGCGACGATCTTCAAGATCCTCTCAATCTGCTCTCCTCCCTTATTTCTCACGTGTTTAGGCGTGTAACATTAGGATTTCTGGACAGTTGTGATGACTTATATATATGGGCTACAGCAAGGACCAGGAAGAGAAATTTGAGTCGGGCCTCCATTGGGCTTAAGTATCCAAGTTTAGCCCAAAACTTATATTCCAATAATAATAATATAGTCTACTAAAATATTATTACTGCACTGCCGCTCTAATCCCATAATTATGTTATGGGCTTCTTCTTACTATGAGCCCGTTAGTCTCCCCATATTTAAGATATAAAATGCTCATTAATTAATTATGTTACTGACAACTTCATTAATTAATATCAATCCGAGAGTAGTACCACTTAACCTTGTTATCATGCCGGAATAAATCTACCTACAGGGATTACATGATAATTTTTATGAGCTTCTCAAGTGGACATTATCAACCTATTTAATAGAACACAGATTTCTTCTACAATCAACAGCACACTATAAAGACAACACTATTTCCCAACTCACCGAGTTTGTTGATTTAATTACATGTAAATCTCGACCATTGATGAATCAAAGAAATATATACTGCCTTACGTTTTGAGGTTATTGTATAGGGATTAAGAGCACGGCATCCATAATAACTAATATTAAGTTCTCCTATATAGTCAGTATAAGTTGAAAGATCTCAGGCGGTCCTACTCAATACACACTGAGTGCATTAATGTGATTCTATAGTCAAGACAAACTAATACCAAATCACACTACAACCATCCCGATAATGAGACCTAGTCTATCTCGGTTGTGAGCATCTGGTTATACATTATAAGAAAACCGATAATATGATCTTCTGCGTGTTGTCGCACAACATATTATCTATAATATAAAGTAAATGGACTATTGCATCGGACATATAAATAAATTATAAGATGCAATCATTTGATCAATGATTCTCATTTAAAATATTATCAAAACATTGTTCATACTAAAGCTAGGCTTTTAGTATACAATCCAACAATGGTCGCCTACTGAAGCTGCAATTACATCCTTAATACTTTGGAATTAATTGTTAGTGAAGAAAACGCTTATCACTCTTTAAACCGGAAGGATGTAATATAATAGAAATGTAAGGATAAATTTGTAAAAGTACGCAGAATAACTACTCGCTACACATAAAATAGTACTCCTTCTTTACTCAACTCAACTTCACACATTCTATTTTCGTCTGTCCTCAATTTATCTTCACACCACATTAGAGGAAATAACATCAAACCAAATAACTTTATAATACTCCCTCCGTCTATCAGCAAAGTATATATTTTGTTATTTTGGGGGTCCATACCAAAGGTTCACATTTTCTTTTTTAAACACATGGAACCCACACACATCACTAATACAATTAATATATGGGACCCACACGCCGTAGTTATACAACTACCCACAACACAATAAATAATAATATTTCTTAACCCACGTGCAAAAAACAAATGTATAACTTGCCAGCGGATGGAGTATTATAAAATTATTGGGTATGGTGTGTAGGCACTTGAATTTTATTGCCCATTAAATGAAAATATTTGGCAAAATTAATGTAATAATTGTCAATTACTCCCTCCGTCCTATTAAAGTTGGTATAATTTTTTTGGGCACGGAGATTAAGGAATATAATAATTTAATGTAAAGTGAAGTAAAGTGAAGTGAGAGAATAATATTTAATGTGTAGTGGATAGTTGTATTAGAGGTGATATGTAGGGCCATGAGAGTAGATTAATTATTTTTATGTGGGTCCCATGTATTAAAAAGGAAATGTGTCAATTTTAGTGGGACAAACCAAAAAGGAAAGTGTATCAACTTCTATAGGACGGAGGGAGTAATTATTTATTTCTTATGGAATTTAAATTAATTAATTCCTAAAATAAATAAATGAATAATTGATAATTGGGTCTGACCAAGTCAAACAAGCCCAAGTCAAAGGTGGCCTGACACATGACAAATAAGTCTGATTAAAAGTCTAAACAGGTGGAAGGCACAAGCCCGCATAATCGTTCAAATCACCCCTAGACTAATCAGACTGCGAGTTATGTATGGGGCTTCCTCACCCTTCACCTATATAAGGAGTCATCCTCCATTCATTCCAACACACTCAAGCACCTGAAGAGATCCAAAGAACATGAGCAAAGACGAAAGCCCAACCTCCCTTCAAGATCTTCAAGTCAAGAACAACCTTCAATCAGAGATCAAGGTGCTAAACCCCCCCGATCTGGCATACTTCAAGTCAATAGCCTCTAATCAGAGATTAAGGTACTAAACCCCTTAGATCCAGCGTTCTTTCAGAAATAATACTTTACTTGAGATCAAGGTTCTAAACCCCTCATATTTGATGTTTCTTCCAGTCAAATTCATCCAGCAGACTTCGTGAATTCAACGGTGTTCTATCAAGTTGAACGGCGTGCTTCGTCAGAAATCTCAAGTCAAAATTCGATCAGAACAAAGGCTCAATGCCTCTGGATTAACATCACAAGACTTTAAGTCCATGCTTGGACAAGCTTCGTCTAAAGATTCGACTCAACATACATCAATACACAATCCATTCAAAGTCAGCACAAGCAAGTTAAAGTTAAGTCAAATTGATTCGAGAGAAGAATCAGAGGATTGATTAGAGATTGTAACCCGCTTACGTACTCGTTCAAATTAAATTTGTCTGGATTATATTTGTACCCTTTCTGTATTTAAATTCTCCATAAATATAAAATTTATTGTTACAAATTTTGGCACGCCCAGTGGGACCGTCTCTACCTCTCATCTCTTCTCTCTACAAGCATAAAGGATAACTCCTCTTAGAAAAAGGTCATCTACCTCAAAACCTTCAGAACTACATGATGTGAAGACTCTAATAATGACTCCACTCAAGATTGTGATACGAAGCCCTACAACTTCAAACCCCACGGAGTTGCAAACTGAAGATGTTGAAATCATTGCAAAAAGTGAAGTCTATTTGGAAACAAGTCCTTCAGTTGGAGTTGCTCACAATAAGCCACCACACAGCAACAAGGATTTTGAAGATAACTCCGACTGCTCAATGCCAAGTTCACCATCTGCCTCAATTGCAACTGCAGTGATGAAAATTAGTACTATAACTCCCGATAAGAAAATAGCAAGTATGATGAAAGCCATTGAAGGACTCACCAAACATATGGAAGCTCAAAACTTAAAGATCTCTCAACATATGAAGAAAATGGAGAATTGGAAGACAAGTTGTATGAATAAGAAGTAAGTTGATGATGGAAGCGAGAAAGAGGATACTGCAAAACATCATCTATCTGAACAAAATCAGCCTGAGGAAAAGATACAAGTTTCAGTTGATGAAATATTTCCTGTCGACCAACTTAAGGCCATCGTGTTGGAGATGATAAAACATAAGTTTGAAGGGAGCTATAAATCTTCTTCAACCTATGCCAAGCCATATACAAAGAGGATTGACAACTTGAGGATGCCAACTAACTACCAACTTCCCAAGTTTCAACAATTCGACGGCAAATGCAACCCAAGACAACACGTGGGACATTTCATTGGGACATGCAATGATGCCGGTACTTATGGAGACATATGGTAAGACAGTTTATCTGCTCTCTCAAAGGAAAGGCCTTTGATTGGTATATCGACTTCGAAGCCAACTCCATCGATAGTTGGGGGCAAATGGAAAAAGTATTCCTCAATCATTTCTATAGCACACGAAGAACTGTTAGCATGATGGAGCTAACAAATACTCTACAAAGTGATGAAGAATATGTCATCGATTACATCAATAGATGGAGGAGACTAAGCCTCAATTGCAAAGAAAAGCTGTCAGAACTTCAGCAATTGAAATGTGAATTCAAGAGATGCAATGGAATCTTCGCTACATACTCTAAGGGATTCGTCCTAAAACTTTTGAAGAGTTAGCAACAAGAGCTCACGACATGGAGTTGAGCTTGACATCAAATGACATCGAATGGCCCTTTATTCAAGATTCTTACGAGTTTGAAGATATGCCTTTTGATGAACTCGTGGAAGAGGAATCGCAAACAAAGATTGAAGTTTCTATAAAGATTCATAGAAATAAAGTTGAATCAAGAGAAAACAGTGCATCCCAAAATAGGGGGCAATGAACTGTTGACAAAGTTAAATGTAAGGCTCCTCGACACGAGTGATAACTTTCCATACAAAGCTCCTGATACGAGTTTAAAACTATCTACATGTCAAGCTCCATGATATGAGTTAAAACTATCCACACAACGCTCCTTGATACAAGCTTAACATGTCTAACTCAAATAAATCTCCTTGAGAAGACACTAAACTCTAAACAAATTATGCTCCTCAACATGAGCAAAAACTGTGACTAAACTATCTACAAATTATGCTCCTCAACACGAGCGAAAACTGTTTACACAGGGCTCCTTGATATGAGTATAAACTATCTGTACATCAAATCTAATCTCCTTGAGAAGAGACTAAACTCTCTACAATTATGCTCCTTGACACGAGATAAAACTGCCCACACTATACTCCTCTACACGAGTGAAAAATATCCACACAAGGCTCCTTGACATGAGTATAAACTATCTACAAGTTCAAATTTAAGGCTCATTGACACGAGTATAACTTGTCAGCAAATTCAAGTCCAACGCTTCTAGATGCACGAGTTTAAACTGCATGTTACTCCTGGCCCACATGAGCATAAATTGTGTACGGCACCCCCATCCAAATAAAATCATGTCTCATTAAACTACGTTATGACTTGATCCTCTTCAAAGAAGTACGTAGGCGGCTTAGCACTATGCTAAGTTCAGTCATAATTCAGGCTATTCGTATCAAGTTGGTGAGGCAAGTAATAAAATTCAGTCATGTTGATCAAGAATGAAGTATCGCAATTTGTTCACTTTAACACAAGGGCTCCCGTGAACAAAATGCGAGGGGCATTTGTAGGTACTTGAATTTTATTTCCTATTAAATGAAAATATGTCGTAAAATTAATGTAATAATTATCAATTAATTATTTATTTGTTAAGGAATTTAAATTAATTAATTCCGAAAATAAATAAGTGAATAATTGATAATTGGGTCTGACCCAAGTTAGACATGCCCAAGTCAAAGGTGGCTTGACACAAGACAAATAAGCCTGACTAAAAGTCTAAACAAGTGGAAGACCCAAGCCCGCAGAATCAAGTCAAATCAGCCCTGGACCAATCAGACTGCGAGTTATATATGTGGCTTCCTCACCCTTCACCTATATAAGGAGCCCTCCTCCATTCATTCCAACACACTCAAGCACCTGAAGAGATTCGAAGAACACGAGCAAAGACGAAAGTCCAGCCTTCCTTCAAGATCTACAAGTCAAGAACAGCCTCCAATCAGAGATCAACGTGCTAAACCTCTCCGATCGGGGTTCTTCAAGTCAACAGCCTCCGATCAAAGATCAAGGTGCAAAACTTCTCCGATCCGGTGTTATTCAAGTCAGAAACAGCACTTGACCTGAGATCAAGGTACTAAGCCTCTCAGATTTGACGTTTCTTCCAGTCAGATTCATCCAGTAGTCTTCGTGAAGTCAACAGTGTTCTACCAAATTAAAAGGCGTACTTCATCAGAAATCTCAAGTCAACGTTCAATTGAACAAAGGCTCAACAACTCAGGATTAACGTCACAAGAATTCAAGTCCAAGCTTGGACAAGCTTCATCTAAAAATGCTCAACATACATCAATACGCAATCCAGTCAAAGTCAACACAAGCAAGTCAAAGTCAAGTCAAATTGGTTCGAGAGAAGAATAAGATGATTGATTAGAGATTGTAACCCCCTTACATACTCTTTCAAATTAAATCCATCTTGATTATATTTGTACCCTTTTTGTTTTTAAATTCTCCATAAATACAAAATTTATTGTTACATGGTGTTATTTCCTCAAATGGGAAATCATTCGTAAGATGGTCTCATATAAATCTTTTACATTATAAATTATTCATAATATAATTCAAATAAAAAGTTATCACTTTTATTTAATCAGTACTTTTTTATATAAAAAAATTACTACTTTTTAATAATATTATTACATTTTTAGAAATTTATAATATTATAAAAAATAATTATTACATTTTTAACATTAAATTAAAAATAAATTATATGAATAATAAATTTTAAATTATTAAATTTTAAATAATAAAAAATATAAATTAAATAAGAAAAATATAGAAAATATATAAAAGGCCTAATTAATTTTCCTTTCATAATTAAATTAAAATTTTTATAATTTGATATCAACAAGTAAGACCATTTAAATTTATATAAGCCCAATTAATATTACTCTATAACTAATTTTCAATTTTTTAATTTCATAAAAATCAAGGTTAATGGATTATCCGCCTCATATAAGGTAATTAGTGAGACGGTTTTACCTAATCTTTTCCTTTCTTTTCATATATTTTGAGTTTCTTTGAGATTTTAAATTTTATTTATATATTAAAATAAGTTTTACTCTTTCCGTCTCTATAAATTGTGCACATATTCTAGTGCGCGAAGATTAAGAAAAATTAACTTTTTTATGTATAAAGATGTGTAAAGTTATTGAAATGTAGGTAAAAAGATGAGTATTCTAGATAATTTAATGAAAAAGATATTTAGAGTTATTGAAATGTGTGCAATAAGTGAGAGCAACTCCAGCGGAAGCACCACACACTATTGTGGCGTGATGGGATTACTCCAGCGCTGCACCAAATCTTGCAAAAAATTAGATTTTATGAACAGTACCCACCAAATTTGGCGGGTTACTGTTTCATGCCAAATCTTCTTCTTTTTTTTTTTTAATTCACACAATTTTCTTTTGTTTTCCTTAATTATTTTTTTTCCTAAAATACTTTATCCTCAAACATCTTTATTATTTAATTAAATTATTTCTTAACTTGATTTCATTACTTTAATTATTAAAATTTAGATAATTTACTTTTTTTATTATTATTTAATCTTGAAAAAAATCATCGGTTATCACAATGAAGTCCTCATTCGTAGGTCTAACTCTCATCTCGGCCATCTACAAAACAATAATTCTCATGTTATAATCAATGACCTTTATATGAATGTTAATGCACCTAATTAAATTCCACCCTAGATATTCAACTTAGTATGGAACCTATTATGCATCAACATAGCTCATTCATATCATTAAACTTCGAACTTAGACATAATATGTACTTCACCATCATTCTTCTCAATTATCAACAATTCTTAACCAACTTCTAATCATTATCACACATATGAATTCAAAATTCAATTATCATCAAACATTATTCATATATGATCATCAAATTCTAACAAAATTCTCTCTTAGACATTTCATCGAACACTTGGCATGCACAAAGTTTAAACATCTATTCAGCATACAATTTATATACCCTCATTCCCAAATCCTCAATATCTAAGGCTAATTTCTCACAAATAAGCATCATACTCATGTAATTCATCAATTAGCACAACACAATTATTCAAACTCATGATTCTCACACAATCCCCAAATTATTCCTCATGAACCCTAATTCATCTTTTCAATAATTTAAAAATTCATATTGAACATGTATGAATATCATCAATTAAGCATACAATTCCTATTAGAACAAAGCCCATACATCAATTCAATCAATTCATATCAAAATTTAAAAGTTAGGGTTCAAGAAGTTCATACCTTTTGACAATTGGATGTGGAGAAGTGTGTTTGATGTGCAAAATCGACGAACTTCACTCACAATTCTTCAAAACTAACCTGGATGGAAGATTTGTGTGCTTGGAAGAATGAATTGGGTGTGTATGGATGGGAGAAGACTCGTGGAATGAGTACGGAATAGCCTTTTAAAAAAACTGGATGAAGCCCTGCACGGCCCGTGTTACGCTGCACAGCCTTAAGTGAGGTCGTGTAGCATTTTCTGATCCCACTACACGGCTAAGTGTTACAGGGCCGTGTGTGAAACACGGTCCGTGTACCTTCTCTTCTACACAACTCGAGCTGCAGAACTCGGCCTTCATCCTGGTCATGTAGCAAGTTCTGATGACGCTACATGGTCATTTGCTACAGGGCCATGTGCGGAGCACGACCCGTATAGCAATTTGCCATGTTTCTCAATTTTTCACACTTCACTTCTTTCTTGCCCTGTTTTTCCACTTTTCACACACCCTATTCATGCTCAAACACTTCTCAATATCATTCACACTGCACTTAATGTACTCAAAACACCATCAAACATACCAAAACTTCAACTAACTCATGAGAAAATTTTTTAAATTGACCATTTTGTAAGACAACACACGATAACATAATACACATGATTCATCACTCAATTAAATAAAGTTTAGGTCACACCACGCACTCTCCCCCCAAACTTAAATCAAAACAAGTTGTGAATTAAGTTTGCAAAAAGTGGTGAGACGTACCTTTGTCGTATTCTCAATGCTCTTCATATGATCAAGTATGACCAGCACACAACCTCCCCCAAACTTAAATTAACACAAGTGTTAAAATTTAAGTTTGTAAAAAGTGGTGTGGCATACATCATCATTCCATCTTTAGCCTCCTTGTCTTTCATCGTAAGCATTTTTCTCACGAGCTTAACCACCTATATACCAAATCTACAAGAAAACAAAACTAACAAGAAAACTTACCAAAATGGATTGCCTCCCATCAAGCGCTCGATTTAACGTCATCGAGCTAGATGCATTTAAGCTCTTAACAATCGGAGAAATCAAAAATCCCATCGGCCTCATCTTCACTTTAAACATTTCCTTAGCAACCTTCTTATCCACACTTCTTGTTCCTCTAACACTTGAACTCACTTCATTGTCTTTTTTTCTCACGTTTTCAAATCCCGGAGGCCCTTTATCAATTTTCCAATCAACTTGTGGATTTCCCCCAAGCTTGTTCCTTTTTGAAGAAACATTTCCTGCAAATTCAAGTAAAAAATAGTTAAATCTTCATCTTTCAAAATTTCACTTACCACTCGATCTCGATCATCCGGAGGCTTAATGGGTGGCTTCAAATGAAGATCTCCCCCTTTCAAATTCTTGCTTGATAACACCAATTCTTTATCATTTGATCGGATTATGAGTTCCTTCCTATCCATGTCAAATTTTGCTCTTCCGGTTGCCAAAAAAGGTCTTCCAAAAATCAATGGGATCAAAGGATCCGCTTGCTTCTCAACTATCATAAAATCCACCGGAAAGACAAAATCCTCTATTTTCACAAGCATATCCTCCACAACTCTATGGGGCTTTATCATTGAACCATCCATTATTCCATTTTCCACATTCGTTTCCTTTAACCTCCCAATGCCAAGTTTTTCAAAAATTTCCAAAGGCATCATATTAATGCTTGAACCAAGATCACATATAGCATTAAAATATTCTCCATTTTCAATTTTACAAGTAAGAATAAATTTACCGGGGTCTTCAACCTTTGATGAAGCTTCAACTTTGATAATGTCATGATCTTGTTTCAACATCACCCCTTCATCACAATTACTTTCATCATCCAACAAAGACAAGAATTCACCAATTATCTTCTCATCATCAAAACACAAATCTTTATCAATGGCCACTTCCTCTTCCACTTTTGACAAGATTTCATCACAAACTACTTCTTCAACCTTGGAAACAATGTTTGTTGTTTCCACCAACCCTTTCTCAATCTTACTTTCCATGTTACAAATGGTAACATACAAACATTGCTCCTTAGGATTAGTAACGGTAGTGGAGGAAAACTTACCCTTTCGATGCATTTCACCTTGCTCGGTTTCCATTTGACTTATTTGTGTCTCCAAAGCCTTGAATCGATTCTCATTCAACTCCTTTACTTGTTTTATGAAATCAAATCTTTTATCATTCACCTCTTTTTCTTGCTTCATAAATTAAAAAATTTTTGTGAATTGATCTTCATTTATAGCCTTTCCTTCACCATTTGGAGCTTTCTCCCCCGGATTAATGCCCGATGGTAGAGTAAGTGCATTCTCTTGATTTTCATAAGACAAGTTCTCATACCTATGAGGTTGATTAAATTTCCCTTGAAAGTTTCCTTGGCCCCATCCTCCTTGCCTTTGTGGATATCCTCCTCCATGACTTCCAAAATTTCCACTATAATTTTCTTGGAAGTTTCTTCCTGTATGAAGGCAACTTCCTCAGGCGTCATCTCCGGTGGACAACATGTATATTGAATTCCAAAATTAGAGGACATACCTTGTTGAGGCATGGATGCAGGCATTTGACAACTTTGAGAAGATTAACCCATATTAGGCATCGTCATGCCTTGTTGAGAATTTGCAAGTATTTGTTGATTCACCACCGGCGTAGAATTTGGAAACATTTTCATGCTAGCATTCATCCTTTTTAAGATCTCCGTGATTGCCCTATCGGTCACATCTTCCTTAGGCATTTCCACTTTTTTCACTTGTTGCAAGCACACTTCTTCCATCTTAGCAATTCTTTTCCTTTCATACATTCCCGGTGCACGATCCATGGGCCATTGACCAGTATTCAAAGCTACTTCCTCACATATGGCAATTGTTCTTTCCAGAGTTTGTCCCAAAATCGAACCTTCCGTCGAAGCATCAATAAGCATCCTTTCACTTTCGTGTAAATCGGCATAGAAAATCCTATTTGTTGCTCCTCGGGGAATCCATATTGTGGACACTTCCTTAGCATCTCTTTGAAACGGTCCCATGCCTTACTAAATGTCTCAAATGGCAATTGCTTGAATTGAAAATTTTACCCTTTAAGATGCAACATCTTCGATGGTAGAAAATACTTGCTCAAGAATCTTTGTGTCAACTCTCTCCATGTGGTGTAGGATCCCGGTGGTATAGTATGACACCAAGCCTTAGTCTTATCTCTCAATGAAAACAAGAAAAACTTCATTTTAATCACATCCTCACTTACCCCATTTATCTTTATCGTGTTGGCTAACTCCGTAAATTGGGCTAAGTGAGCATTCGGATCCTCCATAGCACCACCACCAAATTGATTTTCTTGTACCATGTTGATCAATCCTGTCTTGATATCAAAATTATTAACATTTAATGGCGGCCCCATCGCATAATTCCCAAACTGAGGTTGAAAATGATCTCGAATGTTCATTTCACCTCCATTATGTCCATTTCTACGGGGTTGGTTTTGCACCACCGGAGGGTTATTCCTTGCTTCTTGTTGTGCCAGCAAGTTTTGAATAATAGCTTGCATTTGTTGATTTTGCAAGTACATTTGTTGAGCATAAACTTGTGGCACAAACTTCAGATTATTGTGTCCTCCTTCATCAACCATGTTTGCATTATCCCTTACTTCTTCCATATTTTCCTCCATAGGTTCTAACACTCTTCTTCTTTGTCTTCTCAAGGTAGCTTCCAATTTCAAGTTCAAAGGTTCAATGGATTGAGACATTAAACGAGTTTTCATGCACTTACAAGAAATTCCAAGTTAGCTCCCAAAACAACCAAGACAAGTAAACAAATAATGAATAAAGGAAATCCTTATCAAAACTAATCAACTTCAAACTCGTTACAACCAAATGTTTAATATTTCCCCGGCAAGCGGCGCCATGAACTTAGCCGCATTTTTAGTAAAATGTCAAGAGCAAGTGTACTCTATCACTGTTGTACATGCGTGACCAAGTACAAAATTTATAAGATTGTCATCCCAAGGGAAAGAAAACATTGGCTAGTATCCTAATTGTTCATCGATTTATGTTTTGTAAAGATAATATGTTTGAAGGTTTGATTGTTTCCGCTACTAATTATTCTAATTAACTAAGAACTTGAACTAACAAAGTAAATGATTTAATTAACACACAAATGATAAATGGAATGGAGGTAGAATTCACTTGAGAAGAGAGCAAGGCTAATAATACTTATAGTTGAGACTTGAGCTAGAAATGCAAGCCATTCATAGTAATTCTCATTAACTTGTGGATTAAAAGCAATCACAAATTTACCCCTAGTCCCTATGGCCAAGGCAACTAGGTTCTCGACTCTTTTACAAGCCTAAGTCTCCTAAGATTAGTCTTAATCTCAATTACCTTAAGGTACTATGATCATAAGTTGGTTCTTTTTACTCAATTACTTAAGTGTCCCTCTATGAATGTTCTAAGCCTAAGGAGGGTATGGCTTTCCTCCCCTTATACTAACATGCATGCACAACTCAAATATATGATTCAATTAAAACTTCACTCACAACACTGGAATGGTCATCCTAATATAATGAATAGAGAATTTAATCACACATACATTGAAATGAAACATGATTGATATATCATAGAAGAAAATCCACAAATCAATTCAAATCACTACTCAAGTTTTACATATCTAACTCTTCACCTCAACCACTCATATGACTAGCCCTACTATAAAACTAGCCACTAAACATGATAATTAATTCAATACAAATCAAGTTTTGCTCCATTTGAGTCATAATAAAAAGAAAATTAACAATTGGAAAGTAGATTTGCTTCCCTTGCATAGGAAAAGCCTTACTCCTCTTCAATTGATCAACTTCTTCAACAATTGATACTCCAATCTTCTCTAATGGTGGTAGGATGGATGGAATGAAGGTTTTATGGATTGAAAATGTAGATCAAATGGTGATTGGATGGATCTAGAAGGTATAGATGGAAGATGGATCTACTATGTGAGGAAATGTGGTGTTTTGGTGTATGTAACTGCTCTAATCTGATATCTAATGAATTCCTCCTCTAAATTTCGCACAAGTCATGGTTTTATATCACTTATGGACCTTCTAAAAGCTTTCGGAATATTTTGAAAATTACATAGGATTTTGCACCTACATGGCCCGTGCAGCAGTACACGGCCTGTGCAGGGCACACCTACTTTGGCGTGTTGTGCGTGCTCCGGACACGGCTCGAGCTGCTCTACATGGCCATGGTCATGGCCGTGTAGCATTTTCTGACGACATTGCACGGCTTCTTCTTATAGGGCCGTGCTCCGCACACGGGGCGTGCAGCAGAGGATGGCCGTGCACCAGTGCACGGCCATCCTCCTGGGCGAGCAGTGAGTTCTGATGACACTACATGGCTGTTGGGTACAGGGCCGTATTCCGCACACGGCCCGTGTACCAATATTCCCTATTCTTCCGTCTCCTTTTCGCTTCCGACTCTATTTTTGTCCATTTGTTGACCTATTTTATATATATTTAAGCTCATTTATATAATTCTATCAATTTATACCACATTCCTCAAAATAACAATAACTCCACCAAAAGTAACATAAATACGGATAAAAATATCCGAAAATACACAAATAAAGACACTAAAATCTAGGTGAAAATGACTACGATCACCCACCAAACATATTAAAAGTGCAAAATTCTGTATTCTTGATGTTGAGTTTCTATATTCTTTTCCTGCAAAATTCTTTCTTGTTCTCTTCGAAAGCATTCACGTCGACGTGGATCTAAAATAGTTTCTAAATCTATCATTAAATCTTATTTTCCTCTGCCATTTTTGTTGCTTATACTAGTTGTCTTTGTGATTCAGCCATTTGTTTTTATGCTTCAACTCTTTCCCTTCGCATCTCAATATCACGATCCCTTTGAGAAACTGAGGCCTTCATCATCTCTTGAATTTTGGCATTGTCTTTAGTAATTGAGTTGAAATAAATAGACATCTCTTCATTATTCTTTCTTTTCATATTAGTTTTCTTCACACCATCAGGTCTCCGTGATAATGAAGAACCACCACTAGCATTTTCATTACATAAATTAATAAAAAATGAAGATATGAGAACTTGATTGATCTGGGGACCCAAGCTCATCAATCGATTCTGGAATAGACCTTCGTGATTTACCAGCAGAATACGACCTCATTCTTTTGGAGATATGCCATACATTGCCAAAGGGGAATGCTTTACATTTTCTTGTGAATATAACTTTCTTGCCATGTTATACTGTATAATGAAAAAGGATATATTTTAAAAAATAAATCCAACATCAAATAAGAAAGAAAATATAAAGGTGTTTCTCACTATATTATCTTCAGAAGCACTACTTGGATTTTAGATCTCGATTTGATCAATACACCCTTTGAATTTTCCAGAAACGGCTCGAATTTTTCGCACGCGAATTTCGATTGATCGTTTGTTGCATTCTTCCATCATTGAATTTGGTTTGCTGCTGTTGTATTCATTGGTAACCCGCTTCCAAAAAGCATTTCCACTTTGATTCTTACCTATATCTGGATCTTCTGAGATTTCTATCCAACGCTTGAGAAGATGTTCATCTTCCTTAGGAGTATAGTTTGTTTTTCTTTCGTTAGAAATTTTAAATGAATAATAAAAATAATTTCTATGTTTTTAGAGATTGTGTTCATGGGTGTGTTAAATCCCTATATTTATATACAAATATTTAGAATTGAATGGTGGTTGTGTTGAATGGTTATTGAGTGGTGGCTGGTGTTTGTGTTGAGTAGTTGTTGAGTGGTAGTTGTGTTGAGTGGTGGTTGTATTGAATGGTGGTTGTGTTGAGTGGTGATCAACTTCGTTGAGTGGTGGTTGAGAGTAGGTGCATAGTGTTGAGTGGTAGTTGATAGTCAAAGTGTTGAGTAGTGAATGCATGTGAGATATGTGTGATAATGGTAGGTGAGAGTATATGTATAAAATGTATGTAATTCATTCTTATTTTTCACAAAATCATTTGTATATTAGCCTTCTCTTATTAATTTTATTTATTTTCTGTCCTCTACTTGATACTTAAAAAAAAAGAGTTCCAATCATTCATCCCCCAAGACTCATCTGAGGATGAGTATGAGCAATTAATGATAAGTTATGATGTGGAACATATAGAATAATAAGAATGATGAGAATGCATGTTGATTGATAATTTACATAATTACATATGTTGTTATATACACTTGAGTCTAATCTATAGAAGGAAAGTATTTATGATGAAGGGCATGAAATCAGCAGCATGAAATCAGTGAAGGCATTATTTGTGACATCTTCAATTAATTCTTGAATATCTCTTATACTTTCCCACAAAATAGACGTCCCATCAGCTATGGATATTCTGGATCGTAAATATTCAAATCGCCATCGAGGTAGGGATTTTGTCAGAGATCTGCTAACTGGTCAAGTGTGTTGACATAAGAAACTGATAGTATGCCTTTGGAAGACAAGTCTCGAACAAAATGAATATCAATAGCAATATGTTTCATTCTTGAATGTTGGATAGGATGGAGTGCTAGCCGAGTGGCACTCATGTTGTCACAAAGAAGACGAGGCTTGGGAGAGATTGGAAGATGAAGGTCTCTGAAAAGTTGAAGCACCTAACAAACTTCAGAAGCTGCTGATGCAAGAGCTCGATATTTTGCTTCTGTGGACAAGCGAGCAATACCAGTTTGCTTTTGAGAGCACCATGAGATAGGATTTTGACTAAGAAAAACCACATAAGTCGAGGTGGAAAGTTACCTCCATAATCTGAGTCAGAGTAAGCTGTGAGTGAGAGATGTGTAATGGGATGAAGTAGCAATCCAAAGTGAAGAGTGCCCTACAAATAACAAAGGAGTTTCTTGACAGCAGCCCAGTCATCAGAAGAGGGAGAAGATAGTGCTTGTGCTAAGTGACTCACAGTAAAGGCAATATCAGGGCATGTGAATGATAGGTACTGGAGGCTACCAACAGCACTTCGAATGACAGTATGATCTATTGGGCGATGAGGCTGGCTTGGCAGAGGATGGTGTCATCATTAGTTTGGCACCGTCCATTTTCAAACGTCCAAACAAGTCCATTATATACTTGTGCTGAGAAAGGAAAAGGCCCTCTTTGCAACAGAAAACCTGTATACCTAAAAAATAGGAGAGTTCACCAAGATCTTTCACATCAAAAGATGATTCAGGATATGCAGTAAGAGATTGAATTTTAGAAAGGCTTGAGCCAGTGATCATAATATCATCAACATATACCAACACAATGAGCCGAATACCTCTATGAGAATACATGAATAATGAGTGGTCCACACGGGAATGAGCACACCTAAATCGAATGAGAACTGAGCTCAAAGCTTGGTACCAAGCAAGTGGGGCCTGACGAAGGCCATAGAGAGACTTTTTAAGAAGACAACACGAGTGGGATGCTGGGGTTCCGTAAAACCAGGAGGATGTTTCATGTACACTGGAGTAGAGAGATGGCCATGTAGAAATGCGTTGCTAATATCAAGCTGGCAAGTGATAGTACCGTTCAAATTGAAACGGGTTTGACAATTGGGCTAAACGTTTCATGATAGTCAACTCCAGATCGTTGGTGGAAGCCCTTAGCTACAAGACAAGCTTTAAACTTGTCAATAGTTCCATCAGGTTTACGCTTGATGCTGAAGACCCATTTGCACCCAATAACATTTGCATTAGGTGGCGGAGATACAAGATCTCCATCGAGGAGTGCAGTGAACTCATCAGTCATAGCTGCTCGCCATCGAGGATCAGAGAGTGCTGTAGAAACTGTGGTAGGTTCAGTGTCAAGCGGTAGAGGATGTTTAGTTGTTGAGAAGATTTGTTTTTGCATAAAAATATCATTTTGGCTTCGAGTACGCATGGCATGCGTACGAGTTTGAGGGGCATCAGCCTCTTGGGGAATGGTAATGGTGGGAGGGTCTGAAGAGGAAGGTGCCATGACATTTGAAACTGACTGATGATAAACAGGTGCAAGAAATAAAGGACTCACCGGAGGAGTTGGAGTTTCAACTTTAGGAATTAACGTCCAAAACTTTGTTTCTTCAAATTTTACATGTCGAGAAAAATATACTCAACCAGTGGAAGGGTCCAAACACCGATATACACTCTGTGAAGTAGAATATCTGACGAATATACATGGTTTTGATGGATATGAGAGTTTTTTGGGAATGTATGGTCGAAGCCAAGGGAAGCAAACACACCCAAATGTTCTCAACTTCAAGTAGTTAGGTTCATGCTTGAAGAGAACATGAAACGGACTTTTATACTTGAGCAGTGGCGTCAGAATTCGATTTATCAAATACACTGCAGTTTGAGCAGCGAAAGACCAAAACTGAGCCAGTAGGCCTGAATGATGGAGAAGTGCTCGAGTAACTTCAAGAATATGACGATTTCTTCTCTCTGAAATACCATTTTGCTGCGGTGTGTGTGGTGCTGTTGTTCGCCAGGATATACCATGTGAGGTAAGAAACGGGCGGAATGCCAAAAATTCACCACCATTGTCAGAATAAAAATTCTTAATTGCTATGTTGAATTGTTTCTCTGCTACAAGCTTGAATTGTTGCACAACAGATAGGACCTGAGATTTTGCTTTAAGAGGAAATAACCAACAATATCTACTAAATAAGTCGACTAACAACAAAAAATATCGACTACCATCGGGAGCAACACAAGAAGCAGGACCCCAAACATCAGCATAAATAAAATCTAGTGGACTAGTAGCAATAAACGATGAGTCAAGAAATGGTAAACGATGGCTCTTGCTAACATCACAAGAAATGCAATTGAAATCTAAAATAGCATTATTTGAAACTGGTAATTTAAACTGTTTGATGATGTTCAAACACCTTGAAGATGATGGATGCCCTAGGCGAGCATGCCAATTTGAAGTTGATGTGCGAACACCAAGAACAGCAAACTTGGCAGAAGACTGAGGTGGCTTGATGTGATAAACACCATCTTTACAGTGACCTTGAGCCAACGACGCCCCCGTAAGTCGATCCTTTATAACAAAATGATATGGAAAGAATTCCATGGATACGTCGGTAGATTTAGTGAATTGATGAATAGATAATAAGTTTTGTTTTGCAGCAGGTACGCACAAAACATTTTAAACAACAAAATTACGAGATGAAAATTGAAAATGAGATGAACCAGTGTGAGAAATAGATAGATTGGTACCATCAGCAATTTGTACGGCATTAGTGCCGTCATACTCTGAGTGAATAGACATTTGAGAGAGATAATTGGTGAGACTGTGGGATGCACCAGAATCAACTAGCCAAGAATTTTGAGACGTATGCATCGGTGGGGATTGAGCAACATTTGTTGTGGCATTTAAGTGCCTGCAAGTAGGGGCTGCATGGCCATTAATCCCACACCACTGACATATAATCGGGGAATGACTTGTGTGGTCTGGAGATCCATGACCATGAGTATTGAAATCTCCTCGTGTTGAAAAGTTTTGAGATCCCCGGCCTTGATTATAGTTGCTATGACCCCGTGTAGCAGTAGAGTTTGGACGACGGTTCTGTGATGAGGTAGAATGTCCACTTTGATGATTTTGAGAATGTCGAGCAATAGTGTTGGCAGTTGCAACGAGAGTCTGATTGCTATTTTCTAAAGAGAGGAGATAAAGTTCATGGGCCACAAGTATATCGTGTAGTTCATCAAACTTCAGTGATGATTCCCGAGAACGAATGGCTCCCACGATTTCATGATAGTTGGGATCCAGGCCCTTGATTGCAAATAGTTTAGATCATCATCTGAAATTGGAGTGTCGATTAGTCCAAGTTCATCAGCCTTGGATTTAATCATTTGAAGGTAGGTTGAGATAGATTTATCTCCAAGAGAGATATCAGCAAGATCTGATTCAATTGAAAAATGCAAGAGCGAGACTTTCCGGCATATATTCGACTAAGAATATCCCAAGCAGCTTTAGTAGTGGTGGCTGTTGTGATCATTGGCAAGATTTCCACAGCCACTGATCCAAAAATAGCAGCCAAGATAAGTTGATCTTGGCAAAATCAAGATTGATAAGTTGGATCAATTTTTGGGAGGGGACGATTTGCTTCCGTCAATATGTCCCATAAGATCGAATCCATTTAGGACGGCCATGAAATTTGCACGCCAGGATGTGTATGTGGATGGAGTAAGTTTCACAGGGATGTGGTGATGTGCTATTATGGTGATAGCAGTGGGGGTGGTGGAGGAAGAACTTTCTGTCGTCATGTTGTTTAGGAAAGGTAGGGAAGAATCGTTTAATCTCGTGAGAGTGGTGCTTAAACTGATACCATATAGAATAACAAGAATGATGAGAATGAATGTTGATTGATAATTTACATAATTACATATGCTGTTATATACACTTGAGTCTAATCTATACAAGGAAAGTATTTATGATGAAGGGCATGAAATCAGCGAAGGCATTATTTGTGATATCTTCAATTTAATTCTTGAATATCTCTTATAGAACAAATGTTGATGTCTCAATAAATCTACAATAATATTCTTACAGTAGCACACATGCTTCACCATTATAGTGATACTAGTTATAGAGGCTCAGTTCCTGGTCTTACAATAATTCATCGTGATCGAGAGGCAGTAGCACAACGTCTGTTCAATGATTGTTTTGCTGAGAATCAAAAATATAACGAAGCCATGATTCGTAGGCATTTTTGAATGTCTCGATCTTTATTTCTTCGTATTGTTGATGAGGTAAAAAAAATTTATAATTACTTTGTGCAACGACATGATGCAGCTGGGAAATTTGGATTATCCACACTTCAAAATGTCACTGCTGCATTTCATGTGTTAGCGTATGCTTTACCTGTTGATGCGACTGATGAGTACGTCAAGATTGGAGAGTTTACTGCAGTTGAATGCGTGAAGAAATTTTGTCGTTATGTTGTGGAGATATTCGGAGGCCACTACCTACGATCCTCAAATGTCAATGATATTTCTAGACTACTTTACATTGGAAAGCAACGTGGTTTTCCAGGAATATTAGGTAGTCTAGATTGTATGCATTTGAAATGGAAAAATTATCCAGTAGCTTGAGCTGGACAATATCAGATCGTAATGGACATCCTACTATTATTCTTGACGCCATAGTTGATTATGATCTTTAGATATGGCATGCATATTTTAGTATGCCTGTATCTAATAATGAAATTAATGTGTTGGACAGATCCGATCTCTTTGCTAATCTTGCTAGGAGAATTGCTTCTCCTGCACATTATGTCATCCAAGGAAAAGAGTTTAATATGGGATATTATTTAGCTGATAATATTTACCCCAAATGGTCAATCATTGTACAAACTGTTCGTGAGCCGCGCTCAACAAAAAAGAGATATTTTGCTATGAAACAAGAACCATGCTGAAAGGACGTGGAATGTGCTTTTGGTGTTCTTCAAAGTTGATTTGCAATTGTGGCAAATCCAGCTCGTTTTTGGAGCAGAGAAGATTTACATAATATAATGAGTGCATGCATAATTATGTATAACATGATAATTGAGATTAAAGAGATCTTGAGAGCCTAATTGAAGCTGCAATGGAGGCACCTGATCCAAATATAGAGAATGTGGGTAGCGACAACTTTGATTTTCAGGCATTTCTTGCTTGCTACAGACAAATCAAAGACAAAGATATGCACTACGCCCTTCGTAATGCATTGATTGATCATTTGTGGGATGAATTTTCTAATTTAGAGAGCTAGGAAGTTGTTGATGATTTTAATCCATATTTGAATTATATTTTAATGTGTCAAGTTATATTTTTATATTGTTATCTATGTTTGTATCATTAAATCTAAATTTACTTGTTATATATAATTTTTTAATTTAATATTTTAAAATTAAAAAAATTGAAAATTATAGATAATTTATAAATTATATTTAATAATAAATATCCATTATTATAATAGTCTATTAAATTAAAACATGATTTAAAATAAATTTAAAATTAAAAGAATAAATAAATAAATAAATATTCTAAGAATATTCCATGTGGTGTAAAACCATTGGAGCTGTTATATATATTTTGCACTAAAATAGTGTGTAATGTGCACTAGAATAGTGCAACGGCTGGAGTTGGCATGAGTAATAGATATATTCCCTCCATCCAATTTCAAGGTGTCCGTTTGCTTTTTTACACGTGGATTAAGGAGTATTATTATTATATGTAAAGTGGGTAGTTGTATCAGAGGGAACTGGTGGGCCATATTGTGTACTTTTTTACTAAATAGAGGAAATGGATACCTTTGAATCGGATACCAAAAATTATAAAATGGACACCTTAGAAGTGGACGGAGGTAGTATGTTACTATTTATCAATGGCTAATACTACTGTGCACCTGGTGCACCCCAGAATATGGTGCACCCACTTTCAGATCGTATACAATTATGAATAAAAACATATATAATTATGAAGAAAAATGTATACAATTTGTTTGTTAGTTTTTTAAATGAAAAATTGATTGTAAAAATTTTCTGGCCCCCACAAATCAAAATGTACATAATCCAATTATATGTGATCTCACTCCATACCTAATCATCTTTGCCTTTCTAAGAATGTAGCATTAATTCAAATTGTCTAAAATCTGTATTTGACAAATCACCTAATAACTTCGGCTTGTGCAATTCTTGAAGTCCTTTTTCACTTACATGAGCCAATCTCCCATTCCATGTCATCAACACCCTTACTTGTTAGATAAGAATCTTCGGAGTAAGTTTCTCTATTCAAGAAGTACAAATGACTTCTTCTTATTCCTTGTATCACTTTAGTCCCTCCCTTGGTTATTGTCAATTTTCCTTTCTCTTATTGAAACATGTAACCAAGAGAATCTAACATGTAAAGTGTTACTAAATTCCTTTTCAACTTAGGTACATACCTAAAATTAGTTAGAGTTCTTACTAATTCATTATGTAACCTGAGTTTAACAGGACCAATGCCTTTAACCTTAAAAGAAAAATTATTGCCAAGTAGTATTGATACTCCAACATATTGCTTCAAATCATGTAATCTGTGTTGATTAACAGAAAGACCCTCAGAAAACATTAAATCAGTAGTATCTAAGCCACTTACTCGATTTACCTGATTTCTTAAAGTATTGTTGTTGTTGATTGTTTTTCCAGCCTTGTATGCTTTTCACTTTGTGCAATTCTTGTTGAAATGTCCTGATTCAAGGCAGTGGCATTACTTCTTGGCCTCAGAATTAGTAGACTAATTAGCCTTCTTGTCTTTTTTCTTGTTATAAGCAACATCAACCTTCTTAGTCCATTGGTTTCTTTTCTTTTTGGCTACTAGACCTTCACCATTTGATTGCACGCCTACAGCATTTTGTAATTCCTTGGATTTCAAGAATTTGTTCAAAAGTAATGGAATCCTTACTTCCAAACAAAAGAGTATTCTTGAAATCTCCATTGATGGTGGCAATGAGGACGGGAGAATCATTGCCTTATCATAATCTTTCATTCCTTCATCAAGATTAATAAGATCATCAATGATCTCATTAAATTCATCAAGCTTACTCTCCACCATTTTGAATGAGTAGAGCTTCTGTTACATGTATAACCAATTGCTAGATTTCACTATGTAAAGGCTCTCTAGTTTCTCATGTACACCTATTGTAGTAGTTTCTCTAATTACCTCTCTCAAAGTTTTGTCTCCAAGGCATAGGAAGATGGCAATGTGAGCCTCCTCCCTATCTTCAACCTCTTAAGCATTTTCCTCTGGTGCCTCTGGTTGTTTGCCTAACGGATCAGTAGCCTTCTTTTTCTTCAAGACATAAGCCAATCCTTGCTGAATTAGAATAGCCCTCATATTGGCTATCCACAATCCAAAATTTGACTGATTTGCTAACTTCTCTATGTCAAACTTGGCTCCACCGTGCTTTCTTGATGAAATTTCTCACAGACGGTCACTTAAAAAGTTTTTTATCTCTAGAAAACTTAAATAATAGAAAAAAAAAAAGAATTGAATATGTGTTTTATGTGTGTGTTCATAAAGCTAAAAAAAAGAGCCAATGAATTATAGAGGTTTGGAGATAACGATTCTTATTACTTCTTGATGATTACAACTACAAATGAACACTCTAATGCATAGGAGAATACAAAAGAGCAAAAAATAATAAAGGATAAAAACTTGAGTGATTAGCTATCTTCTATGCCTTTTATAGAGTATAAAATGATCTTAGATCTAAATGTCTTCGACCCTCTGTTGTATGAAGCAAGAGCTTTCTAAAATACCGTGGTTCGTTTAAAAAAGTTATGGACACCCTTCAAGAACCATCGACAACAGCACACCAGAAAACTGTCCTATGTTGACTCCTTTCTTGACAGCATTACGTAGTTACTAGATTAACTGTCATGCTAGTTGGACAAACATTCATGCTTTACGTCCCTTAAATCTTCAAATCATCCAAGTACATGATCTAACATTTGAATCAAGGTTACTCATGATCAATCACTAATCAACAGGTATTGTACTCATGAGGCCAATCAAAATCAGTATTGGAATTGTAGTGAATAGTTGATTCTGATTGAAATCGCAAGTAATCCGCCGACCAGATTTGAAAGTTCACTAGAGAGTAAGAATGAGAAAGGGGGAAAGATGAATCATCAAGAATGGATAGAAGGAAGATATTTGGGTGTCGGTGTCACCGTCCTCATCATTGCAACCACATTAATTGTCGTTATCACCATAGATCTAAAGTTAATGGGACTTAGGCTACAGTGAAACTGAGCAAAAATGCCCACTTTTATATAATTTGACATACTTGCCCTTGATTTGACTTGAAAAATTCTTTGACCTGTTTTTTTCTTGACTCTCGTACAGTAAAAGTTCGAGTAATTTAAATATTAAAAAAATTAAAAGACCGAGTAGTACACTGTCAAAAAGCTAACTACAAAAATGCCAGGTTCAGAAGAAACTGAGCAAAAATGCCCACTTTTATATAATTTGACATACTTGCCCTTGATTTGACTTAAAAAATTCTTTGACCTGTTTTTTTCTTGACTCTCGTACAATAAAAGTCCGAGTAATTTAAATATTAAAAAAATTAAAAGACCGAGTAGTTCACAAGAAAGAGATAAAATCAGAGTAGTTATAATAAGGAATGAGAATGAAAGACCGAGTAGTTTACAAAAGAGAGAAAAATGAAAGATCGAGTAGTCCCGCAAAAAAAGAGGAGAGACCGAGTGGTTTTATAAAGAAAGAGGAGAGACCGAGTGGTTGGAATGAGAAATGAGAATGAAAGATCGAGTGGTTTTATAAGGAAAGAGGAGAGACCGAGTGGTTGATAAGGAAAGAGGAGAGACTGAGTGGTTGGAATGAGAAATAGAATGAAAGACCGAGTAGTTTTTAAAAAAAGGAAAGACCGAGTAGTTAATAATCATAAATGAGAATAGAACTATTTATCCAAAGACACCATGTCAATATCTATAAATTTAAATTAATTAATGAGGATATTTTGTATAAGATTTTATCAACTAATATGCATAAGATTTTGTATTTATTTTGGTTTAATAAATAAAGTTTTAGATTTTTAAAATTCAATCATATAATTTTAAAATCATCCAATATATACGTATAAATTATCAACTCACTCATTTAATATAAATATATTTAATTTTACAAATAAAAAATTATCTATTATTTTTTCTATAAAAAAATTATATTCACGCATCAAAAACATTTTAATATATTTAATATATTATCTCTTAAGAAATTTGTCAATATATTTAAATATATTTATCTCTTAAATATAGTTTACCTCTTAAGAAATTTGTCAATATATTTAATATACCTAATATATTATCTTCTAAGAAATTTATCAATATATTTAATATATTTAATGAAAGACCGAGTAGTTAGTCCACAAAACAAGGAAACCGAGTGGATTAAAATGAGAAATGAGAATTGAAAGATTGAGTATTTTTTTAAAAAGAAAGACTGAGCAGTTGAAAATAAGAAATAAAAAAGGAGAGAAAAGAGGAAAGATCGAGTAGTTGAAAATAGTTGAAAATGAGAATTGAAATTCTAAGATTGAAAACCCACATAGTTCACATAAAATAGTAAAGACCGAGTGATTTACAGAAAATAATTAACAAATAACATTGAAAGACCGAGTATTTTAATAATTAAAAAAAAGACGATTAGTTAAATAATTAACAAAAGAAATATCTAAAGACTGAGTAGTTTAAGAAAAAATATTGAGAGTTACTGTCCGAATGAAAAATGTCAGAATGTGAATGTGTCCCCATCCCGAAAATTATTGCTAGGAATTTCAAAAGGTTGACATGTAGTAGGGATATATTAGTAAAATCATTTCAAAAGTGGGCATCTTTGCTTATATTTAATCAAAGTAGTATTTTTGCAAATGTGAAAAACCATTTGGGTAGCATACCACATTTCTCAAAGTTAATTATGCAGAGAATAAAGAACTACATAGGAGAGAGAATGAACAAGATGAATGATGGAAAATTAAGCTTTTTTTTGTTTGAGTACTTCAGGTCAGATGGGTCGGTTGGATTGGTTTGGGCGTATAGACTTAGTTTTGTGTGCTAGACGTACGAGAGATTTTGCCTATTATTTTATTTTATTTGATTTTAAGACCAAACTTAAATAAAGTAAATCATTCAAGCATTAGTCAATTAATATGGAATTGTGGTTATTTGTAACATATATACTCCCGTCTCATGAAAAAAATTACGTTTACTATTTGCATGGAGATAAGAAATAATATAATATTTTAATGTGTAGTGGGTTGAGTGATATAATAATTTAATATATAGCGGATAGTTGTATTAGTATTATATGTGGGTCCCATAAAGATAAAATAATTGATTCATGTGGGTCTCATTTACTAAAAAAAATAAATGTAATTTTTATAGCGGGACGCCCTAATTAGTAAAATGTAATTCTTGTGGCGGGACGGGGGGAGTATATTTTAAGGTAAAGATTTGTGTGAGACCGTCTCATGTAAGCCCTTAAGTGAGACAGATAAAAAGTGATTACATCAATATCACTTTCACTATAAAATGTTATCATTTTTTTTATACTATAAATTGTTCATGTAATAGTTTATATCAGTACAATTATCACTTTTCATCGATCAGTATTACTTTTTTGTTAATGATATTATTACTTTTTATGCCCTGAGACGGCCTCACATAAGACCAGTCCATATTTTAATTATGCATGACAGTTGCAGTTTATATACTATATACTTTATAAAGTAAAAAAAAATTCTAAGTGCCACAATTGATACACTCACGATACACTTTAATTTCAAAATTAGGCAAAGACTTAGGTGAGACCGACTCACATATCTTCTTATGTGACACAGATCATCCATTAACCCAATTAACTAATTTTAAAGTGCCCTGTTTAGTTGTTATAAAATTAGAAAATTGAAAAATTAGTGGTAGAATAAAATTAATTGGGCCTAAATAAATTTGAAGGGTTTTGTTTGATTAATATGAAATTAGAAAATTTAAAATTAATTATGAAAGAGAAATTAGTTAGGACTTATATGTATATATTTTTTATTTACGCTTTTCTTATTTAAGTTGTACTCCAGTTTTTATTATATAAAAATGTAATAATTCAAAATTTATTATTCATTTAATTTAAATATTATAAACTTATAAAATGTGATAATATATGATAACCTTCAAATTTAAAAGTAATACTCAATTTATAAAAAGTGATAAGGTTGTTGTGAACTATTTCATAAAAAATTATAGTATAAAAAAATGATAACATTTTTTAAAAAAATGATAATATCTTTAAATAAAAGTGATGACTAATTAAAATATATATTTCTCGAACAATTTATAAAATAAATAAAATGTGATAATATTTTTAATAAAAAGTGAATCATAATTAAAGAAAAGTGATATCCGTCTAATTGAATTATTATTTCACGAACAATTCGTCGAAACAATGAAAGTGATAACATTTTTAATAAAATATTATACATGATAAAATAAAAAAAGTGACAACAATTTAATTAAATTATTTTATGAACAATTTGTAAAATGAATAAAAGGTGATAACATTTTTAATATAAAAGTGATACCATAATACTTCAATTATCTAATAATTGATCACTAATAATAATAATAATAATAATAATAATAACAATATTTATTAAAATTAAAAAATAATCCCTCCGTCCTACCACAGTTTTCACATTTCCTCATTTGTTCGTCCCAACACAGTTTTCACACCCTTAAAAAGGAAAAAAATCACATGAAAAATATCCTTATATGAACTCTTATTTTCAAAAATGACATCCTACTTAACACATTTAAAATACTAATTAAATAACTAAATATATTTACTTAACAAAAATTAAACTAATCCAATCTTACCCAATCACCCTGTTTGGTTGTATACTAAAAGTCAAGCTTTAGTATGAACAATTTTATAACAATATTTGAAAAGAGAATCATATGATCAAATGATTGCATCTTATAATTTATTTATATGCACGGTGCAATAGTCCATTTACTTTATACTGTAGATAGTATGTTGTGCGACAACACGCGGAAGATCATATTATCGGTTTCCTTATAAAGTATAAATAGATGCTCACAACCGAGATAGACATGGGTTCTCTATCGGTATGGTTGTAGTGTGATTTGGTATTAGTTTGTTTTGACTATAAAATCACATTAGTATGCTTTGTGCATATTGAGTAGGATCGCCTGAGATCTTTCGTCTTATACTGACTATATAGTAGAACTTGATCTCTGTTATTATGGAAGTTCGTGCTCTTAATCCCTATACAATAACCTCGACACGTAGGGTAGTATGTATTTCTTTGATTTATCAATGGGTGAGATTTATAAGTATTAAATCAACAAATTCGATGAGTTGGGAAATAGTGTTGTATCTATGGTGTGCTGTTGATTATAGAAGGAATTCATGTACGACATAGGTTGATGATGTCCCCTTGAGGAGCTCATAAGGTTTATCATGTAAATCTTGCAAGTGGATTAATTTCCGGCATGATAATAAGGTTGAGTGGTACTACTCTCGGATAAGATATTAATTAATTTGAGTTGTCAGTAACTTAATTAATTAATGGGCATTGTATATCTTAAACATGGGGAGACTTCGGGCTCATAATAAGAAGGAGCCCCAAACGTAATTTTGGGTTGGAGTGGGTAGTGCAGTAATAATAATTTAGTGGAATTTATTATTATTATTGGATTAAATATAAGCTTTGGGCTAAGCTTGAATATTTAATCCAATGGAGGCCCAACTCCAATTCTCCTCCTGATCCCTGCTGTAGCCCAGTATATAAGTGAACTCAGCCTCTTGGAACCCTAAGTTTTTCCTGCGCCTCTTTTGACGTGAGAAGGGAAAGAAGCAGATTGAGAGATCCTGCAGACTGTTGCCCACACAACAGCAGGATCACACTTGGAACATACAGTAGAAGATCAGAGGCAGTTCTCTGCAGCGATTCATCCTCTACATCAACCCTGAAGTACGATAAATATTATTTTTGCTTCCGCTGTGATTGTTTGCCTGATATCCTAACGATCATGTTTGAACCACACGATCCAATTGCCAACAATTAGTATCAGAGCGTTGGTTTCGTGGTGAAACGTGAACCGTAAGGTTGGGGTTTATGTGATTATAAGATTAATTGATTTGATCTAGATGTAATCGCATATTTTTTGAGCCATTCGTGTGTTCCTTATCGTGATAGAAAGCATGTGTGAAAGGGATTGTATGTGTATTATTATCCATTATTCCTTGGTGTTTCTCCATGTAAATCGTGTGTGATTTTTGTGGATTATTATTACTGAACACAACACAAACAATACTTGAAACACATCTGCTATCACACACACGAATGTACAAGTCAGTCAGAAAGAAAAAGATGGGAGCTCGATGGCCGGTTGAAGGCGCTGACTGGCGTTGGCTGGGCGGCTATGCAACTCTCGGTTGCTAGTGTGAAGGCGACCACCGGCTTCCGGTTGAACCAGTGGTGGCTTCTGGTCGCATCAGGAAGCGACCCGATTGAGTCCTCCATGAGTTCGAGGATGCTGGATCTCTGTTGCACGGCTGGAGGCAGTGGGATGTGAATGGAGAGACATTGAGTGGCCTCAAACTTGGATAGAGGGCGAGTCGAAGCAGATGCGCGGATGGTGTCGGCCTTGGGCGGCGTAATCCGAAGTGGATCCCATCCGGTGGGCTGACGGCGTTCATGCCGAGAGCAGCGGTCACCGGAGACTGTTCTATCAGGCAGAAGGATGGATCACGACAATGTGGAGTGGCGGCGGACTCTCGAACGGAGCAGGTGCGGCTGGTCCCAGTTGGTTGCACCGGCAGTGTGCTGTAGTCGCGCCACTGTTCGAGTTCCAGGCTTGGTTGTCGGCGGCTGTCGATGGACGGCGTGTGCATCGCTGGCATTCATGGCGGCCGGTAAGGATGATCGCCAGCTTGATTTCAATGACGATGTCGTGGTAGATAGGCGCTGCTAGGAGATCTTGCACTGCCGACGACGAGGGCGTCGGTAGCAGTTCATTGGCAGTGTCTGATCGGCTGGCAGAGAAGGATGGAAGCCAGCGTAACTTTGCTGGTTGATTCCTGGAGAGCAGCCAGCGAATTCGTGGCGGGTTGGCGCTGCTGGGAGGTCGTAGTACGGAGCTTGCGACGGCGCGACTCCGGCGGACGACGGCGCGACTCCAGTAGGCTGACGGCGCGACTCCGTCGGGATAATCGCCGACTGCAGCAGCGCCGGTGAGAGCTCTGCGTGAATGTTGCCATGGATCAGTTGCGACTGTGAGTTTGAATAGGGCAGCATTGATGCATCCTTTTGCTGGGCTTATTTTAATTGTGTTGTTTTTGGGCCTGGTTTATTTCATGGGCCCAATTTTTATTAAAAGCTTATGGGCTGCTGGGCCAATATTTATTGCTAGATTTAATTAATTATGGGATTTGTGTTGGGCCAAGTTTGTAGCAAAAATTAGCAGGATAAATGGGCTTAATTAATTTATTAATGGGCTGCTCATTTTATGCTATTGTTGCTTGGGTAGACTGGGCCTATTTATTTGATCCAACTTTTTAATGTAATTAATTGATATATATAATTGGTTTAATTATTGTACTTGACAATTAATTGTTATATATGGAAGCATGTTCTATGTGGTTTAATTATTAAATTAATTGAAATAGAAGCATGCTAAGTTGTATATTTTATTCAGGAATATTATATGCATGTTAAAAACCTTCGGTGTTAAATAACTAAGTGGGAGAAGGGATTGGTAATTAATTCCCACGGCCTCCATTATTGGTTTGTAAGTGATGTGAGTAAACTTGCGCGTTGGCAATAGAGCCTTCCTCCCTAACGGATGAGTTTATTCACGGATCACTGGTACAAACTTCTTTAAATAATTATTGTTTGTAATGTGATGCATATGGACTTGCGCGTTGGCTATAGTGCCTTCCTCCCTAACGGATGAGCTAATATGCGGTTCACTAGTACAAACTTATATAATTGATGGTTGTAGAAAGTTATCTGAGCGTGTGTGTACTTCTCCAACAGTAAGGCACATAAGCTTGGGCAGCGGACTTGGAATTAAATAATGGTACACACTAAGATGTAAATAATTAGTATCCTCCCTAATGGAGTCACTGCTATTATTTGCATGGCTAAAAAGGAACTGACTATTAATTATTTTATCATAAAGTTAGGTTGACAAATGAAATTAATGGGTAAAACCTTCTCTTGTAAATGTTCGGGTTTGTAAACATCCACACTAACGTGGCTTGCAGACTCACGGTGCTTGAGATGTCGGTGAATTTTATTTTTATATTTTTTTGAGGGAATCAATATAAAAGGATAAAATTCGAAGTTTTGATCAGTAAATTAATTTGTGATTCTTTAAATTTCAAATGGTTTTATTTCACTAGATGTTAACTAAAAGTAATTATATTTACTTGTCCAAATTAGATGATTAGAAAAGAATCTTGGTTTTGAATTTTACTGCTTAAGAAAATACAAGTGTGTTCTCACAAAGGACATCTCATGATGTTTTTCTAAAGTCTCTAGTGAAGAGATGAGAGGTTCATAGAAATATGATGATCTCATGTAACTCTTCAGATACTTGAGTAATTTAAAAGGTGATAGGTCATGATAGAATTTGATGAATGAATTGGAAATATATGGAATAGAAGTTGAAAGGGAAACCTAAGTCAATTTTATTCTCCATAATTGTCTAGATGTTTTGAGTGAGTTCCACCTGAATTACAAGAGGATGTAAATGGTGGGAAACTTCTGACAAAACATGTGGTAAAGGAAAGCCATTTTCATCATGATGTGAACAAGTTTAATATCTTATTTACTAGTGGTTTAAACATGATTAGTGATGGCATCTACTGACACGAACTGTGTAGATACTGGAATCACTAAATGTTTATCACTAAGTAAGAATAAGATTGTTATGACATGGGTAAAACTACAAAGGTAGTGACTATTGCAGTGGGAGTTGTTTATTTATCTCATGATAAGAATACACGATTGATTATGAGAAATTGTCTTTACGTACGTTTCATAGAAAGAATTTGATTTCGGTTTCTATGCATTATCGGATGGATACTTCATTTTATTTAAATGACATGGTCATAGTGATGAGGAATGGGGCTATAATCTGTAATAGTACGTTGGTGGATAATGTATACTCTTGAATCATGTACATCCCACAGATGCAACAAATAGTAATTAATAATGCATCTTCTAATATTAGTAAGAGAAAGGAACCTTCAAAGATGAACTAAACATACATTTGGCATCTAAGATTAGTTCATTTTACTTGAGTAGGATTCAAAAGTTGATAGCCGATAGACCGTGAGGTTTATCTGAAGTGGAAACTATCAGACTTGCGAGTCTTGCTTGGAATTAAAAATGATTAACTGCTTTTTCAAGGCTGTGGGGTGTAGAGCCAAAGATATATATGTTGGAATTAGTTCATTCTGATTCAAGCAAACCTAATATTATCCAGGCGAGAGATGGTTATGAATATTCGAAGATTATTCTAGATACCAATATATTTATTTGATGCACTGCATGTCTAAGTTCTTTGATTAATTCAAGAATTGCAAGGCTGGTACAGTGAAGCGTCATGGAAAATATATTAAGTCATTACGATTTAATCATGATGGCGAATACCTCTTGAGATAGTTAGGAGCTATTGATCAGAAGTTGAGATTAAATCTCAAATTGACTACACCAGGCATGCCCCAACTGAATGGTGTGGTGGATAGAAGGAATAAGGCTCTTATGGTTATGATTAGATATATGATGAATTATTTGGAATAATTAAATTCATTTTATGGATATGCCCTAGATACAGTAATTCGTAAAATCTTTTGTCTATTTGTGGGATATCCTAGTAAAATGAAGAGTGATTTATGTTGTTCAAAAGATCGAAGGGTGATTGTCAACACAAACACTGAATTTTTTGGAAAAGGACTATGTAATAAATCACAAACCCATGTATGAGTTGTTCTAAAGGTAGTAAGAAGAAAACATAAAGTATAAGTACCAAGTGTACAAGAGGATATACCACAAGGTAAACTGCAACGCGTGTCACGTTTGATACACAATTACATGTAGTGCCTTGTCGCAGTGGGAGGGTTATTCGACAACCCATGAGATACATGTTTTAGGAAAGTCGTAAGACTTGATCCCTAGTAAACATGGTATTACCCCAGGGATACGACGTTGCACTACAAGATTAAAATGCGGAATCTTAGTAAGTTGTAATGAATGTTGAAATAGAATCTACGGATTCCAAATTAAGTCTGGGAACTTGAAAGACCACTAAATAGTGTAAAAGACATTGGAAGTGGTCATAGGAAATAAAAGAGGATCATACGGTAAGGTGAAAACCTTAAAAGCAAAGTTTATTGCGAAAGGGTGTACTCAGAAAGAAATGGTTCGATTATGAGGAAACATGTTCGCTGGTAGCTATGCTAATGTTGATCCGGATTCTTTTATTTATTGCTGCTCATATTGAATTATAAGGAACAACAAATAGATGTCAAGACAGCTTTCCTGAATGGAAGTCTTGAGGAAAACATCTATGTGAAGCAAACAGAGTGATTCATTGCAAAGTGCTAATAGCATTTTGATAGTAAGCTTGAAAGTATCCAGCGATGGGCTAAAAGCAAGCTTTGAGATCATGAAGCATCTATTTTGATTAGGTAATCCAGTGGCATGGATTTAAATCAATGAGCGGATGAGTCTTGTGTGTTGTAAAGAGTGACAGAAACGTGGTGGTGTTTCTTGTACTATACGTTGATAGTATCTTGCTCATTGGAGACAATGAAAGAGTATTATCCGGCGTATGGGTACGATTAATAAAGCGGTAGAGATGGAGGACTTAAGAAGGGCAAAATATATTCTTTTGATCATGGTAATGATATCACAAGAAAGGATGTTATGCTTATTTCTAGTTTTGTAAAATGATACAGCTCATACTCGTTTAGCATGTGAATTTATCTAAGTGAATGTGTCTTTGAGACACAAAAAGAAGAAAAAGAAGATGAAAGCAGTTCCTTATGCTTCGGCGAATAAGGAAGCTTAATCTAAGGAATGCTATGCACGAAAATGGATAACTGTATTGCCAATGGCATAGACAGTTGGTATCAAACGTAACCCGGAACATGAATGATGAACTGTAGTAAGACATATATAAAGTGGCTGAGAAGGACTGAAAATTATATGTGGACTTACTAAACAGATTCACTGCTTCTTGTGGATTACGTAGATTTGGATTTTTTAGTCAGATTGGACGGCGGTAAATTCACCTCAAAGGTTATGTGTTTAATTTTAGAAAGTAGAGTCATAATGTGGAGGAGTGCTATATAGAAATATATTTCAGACTCCGGACTCCATCATGGAAAGATGATAAATTGGAGCCTATGAGGCCTCCAAAGTATCTATATGACTCTAGAGACTTCATGATGGACTTTGAAGTGTTTCTAAGTTTGCCCAAGGTTATCACAATTTACATTGATGATAATGGTGCAGTTACAAACTTGAAGGAATCACGAGTCCATAAGGCAATTAAACACATGGAGCGCGAGTACTACCTGCTACGAGAAATCGTATGATGAGGGGAAGGTTGTTGTCGCCTAGATTGCATCGGATGATGACCTATTAAATCCATTTGCAAGGACCTTAAGGAGAGAGTTTTTAATGGTCGTGTAGTTGGAGTAGGAATCAGATGTATGGCAGAAGACATGACAACATAGTCTTTTAGTATAAGTGGGAGATTGTTGGGTTGTATACTAAAAGTCTAGCTTTAGTATGAACAATTTTATAACAATATTTGAAAAGAGAATCATATGATCAAATGATTTCATCTTATAATTTATTTATATGCACGGTGCAATAGTCCATTTACTTTATACTGTAGATAGTATGTTGTGCGACAACACGCGGAAGATCATATTATCGATTTCCTTATAAAGTATAAACAGATGCTCACAACCGAGATAGACGTGGACTCTCTATCGGTATGGTTATAGTGTGATTTGGTATTAGTTTGTCTTGACTATAAAATCACATTAGTATGCTTTGTGCATATTGAGTAGGATCGCCTGAGATCGTTCGTCTTATACTGACTATATAGTAGAACTTGATTTCTGTTATTATGGAAGTTCATGCTCTTAATCCTTATACAATAACCTCGACACGTAGGGCAGTATGTATTTCTTTGATTCATCAATGGATGAGATTTATAAGTATTAAATCAACAAACTCGGTGAGTTGGAAAATAGTGCTATATCTATGGTGTGCTGTTGATTGTAGAAGGAATCCATGTCCGACATAGGTTGATGATGTCCCCTTGAGGAGCTCAAAAGGTTTATCATGTAAATCTTGCAAGTGGATTAATTTCCGGTATGATAATAAGGTTGAGTGGTACTACTCTCGGATAAGATATTAATTAATTTGTGTTGTCAGTAACTTAATTAATTAATGAGCATTGTATATCTTAAACATGGGGAGACTTCGGGCTCATAATAAGAAGGAGCCCAAAACGTAATTTTGGGTTGGAGTGGGTAGTGCAGTAATAATAATTTAGTTGAATTTATTATTATTATTGGATTAAATATAAGCTTTGGGCTAAGCTTGAATATTTAATCCAATGGAGGCCCAACTCCAATTTTCCTCCTGATCCCTGCTGTAGCCCAGTATATAAGTGAACTCAGCCTCTTGGAACCCTAAGTTTTTCCTGCGCCTCTTTTGACGTGAGAAGGGAAAGAAGCAGATTGAGAGATCCTGCAGACTGTTGCCCACACAACAGCAGGATCACACTTGGGATATACAGTAGATGATCAGAGGTAGTTCTCTGCAGCGATTCATCCTCTACATCAACCCAGAAGTACAGTAAACATTATTTTTGCTTCCGCTGTGATTGTTTGCCTGATATCCTAACGATCACGTTTGAACCACACGATCCAATTGCCAACACACCCAACCCAAATAGAAAACTCCCATCGATCTGTTCATTATTTTTCTCATAAGATCCACCCCCTTCTCTCTCTCTTAACTAGATCTCAACCCCACCTCCCACCGACGATGAGTGCAGGATCCGACCAACCACGATGGAGATGCATATTCCGGCGACACTCAACGAAATGGACCTCGTTGTGGACCCTGAACCACCTCCTCTCTCTCTCTAACCTAGATCTCAACCCTCACCACCGATGATACGCGCTACCGGATCCGACTCCAGTCGCGATGAAGATGCAGATTCCGGTGATAGACTTAACAAAATTGACCTTTTCGGGACCCTAAACCCACCCCCACCTCTCTTTCTAACCTAGATCTCAACCCCACCACTGACGATGCAGCGCCGGATCCGACTCCAGTCGCAACGGAGATGCAGATTCAAGCGACAGACTTAACAAAATAGATCTCGCCGGGGACTCTGAACACGATCTGAAAGCCGAAGAAGAGTAGATCTGGAAGCCGAAGAAGAGTATGTGGATGAAGAATTCGAACTGTTGAATTTCTCAACTTCTCCTCAATCTTGGGAGAATAGAACTCTTCCTCTCCATCTTCTTTACTCGACGCCACATTCACATTACTTCGATAATTCCATCGGAATCTCTCCTGCGTGTTCAGTGGCGGCAAAGGTAGAAGCTCCGGCGAGTCCATTTTTCAAGAATTACTAGTGCTGCTGCTTTCAAATACTAACCTTTTGAGATTGTTTATTACGAAAGGTTGGGCTTGTTGGGCTTGATTTTGCATATGTATTTTGATTTTGTTATTTGATTTTGTTCTCTGATTTGGTGATTTGTTGTTCATCATTTTTTTTTCTTTTTTTTTTCAATTAAATTATATGGAAAGTGGGTTAGGCAGTGTTGTAATTGTTGTGGGATTAACTCTAATTATAAAGTTAATCCCTTTGCAATTTTGGTCTGAATGGATAACTTTGTTCTCAAAAAAACAAGTTTGAAAAATAAAAAAAAGTGAATAGTAGAATTATTTTGTAACAGTATATGTGAACACTGCGTTGGGACGGGGAGTACTTAATTTGAATTACGTGCTAGTACTTTGTGTAGAAGACCATTGCCACCGCCAATTCCATTAAGATTTAGTAATCTTAATTAAAAACAAGCAGGCCCTTGTTTTTCTTTATTTATTTATTTATTTTTATTTTTATTTTATATTAATATATAGGATAGGATCCATCTCACATAAGGAGATCCGTGAGATGGTCTCACCCAAAACCTACCCTTAAAATTAACATCTAATTTTGACACACCTAACAAATTTTATAATAGCAAAAACTTGTGTGAGACTGTCTTACGTAAGGACTTACTTGAAATGAACAAAAAATAGTAATTCTTACTGAAGTAATGAAAACTAATAATACTATTTAATAAACAATTTATAATATAAATAAAAAATGATAGCATTTCATAGTAAAAATAATATTATTTTATAATGAAAGTGATAACTAATTTAAAAGATGTTGATCTCACGCAATATCTACCCTTTTATAATTTATTTATTGCTAAATATATCAAATTACCTAAAAAAGAAAAAAAAACATTTATTAATAGGATAGGTCTTGCGTGAGACCGTCTCACGTCACTACAAAAAAATCACCTGTTAGTGACGAATTTAATGACTGGAATGACTCCGTCACTGTTACACTCTTTAGTAAATTATTGTGACAGATCCGTCACAATATTAAAAAGAAAGTTTGGCACCTCTACTTAATTTCTATTTATTCGCACCGAGATGATTTAGTGACTGGAATGACTACACTCATTAGTAAAGTCAGGTTACCACGTGACCTATAGTGTTACTTGATAATAACTTATCAAATAATTTATTTATATTAAAGTTTCTTATTAATTTAATTATCTTTCACAAAAATATCCGTCACTAAATCCGTCAGAAAAAATTCCATCACTATTTACGTCACTATAGTGAGGGAAAAGTTCCATCACAAAAATATCCATCACTATTTCCGTCATTAAATCCGTCACAAAAATTTTCGTCACTATAGTGAGGGAAAAGCTCCGTCACAAAAATATCCGTTACTATTTCCGTCACTAAATCTATCACAAAAAATTCTATCACTATTTCCGTCACTATAGTGATGGAAAGCTCCGTCACAAAAATATCCGTCACTATTTCTATCACTAAATCCGTCACAAAAATTTCCGTCACTATTTCCATCACAAATTTAAATTTCCGTCACAATAATCGTTATAATAGTGACGGAAATATTTCTGTCACAAAATTCCGTGACTAACGGAGCATTTTTTTTAGTGCGTGATACATCCGTAAATTCGGCTATCGTAGTATATTATTTTTAATTTATGACGATAAACAAGTACACAATTTTCAAATTGTATTTTGTTGGATCTTAACTTGTCAGACAAAGTCTTTGATTTGCTTATATTATAATAGGTCGCCTATGAGCTAGGGTTAGACTTTTGTTTATCAAGTTTTAATTTGCTCTCCTCAACAGCAAATCTAATTTTTCATTCTTTAATTAGTTTCATTCTTCAATTAGTTCAGTTTAAATATTCACTCATTTTTGCATAAGACCCGTTACATGAGAATTCTTTAATCTCATGTTCACACAAAATATTACTCTTTATTTATTTTATTTTTTAAATAATATTCATATGTACAATCTTCTATGGTAAACACTTGCATAAGACCCATTACATGAGAATTTTTTTTACAAAACGAATAATAAGTGATAATATTTTAATAAAAATTAATTCATCGAATTAATAAAAAGTAATAATAATGTAATGAAAATTTTCAAAATAATTTATTGTATAAATATAAAATATGAATTTTTTAATAAAAAATAATAATATTTTTAACAAAAATTATAATTATTTAAAAAAGACGTAAAGAGGATTTCTCTTTTGCCCTCTTAAATGGTATATAAATAACATTTTATTTTAAATGGTACATATATTTTAAATAACGAAGTTATTATTTTTTTAATAAAAAATCGTTGATTTCGCCGTTGCTTGTTTGATGGAATTTTATTCTTGGCATATGTAAAGTATTAAAGTTTACTAAACTTTTTTTTATTAAGAGTATAACATTTAGTACTAGGACAAAGATTTATGTGAAACTGTCTTATAGAATGACTTTCGTAAAACGATAAAATATTATAATAACTTTTATAATGAAAAATGATAATAGTGCCGTGAACTATTTCATGAACAATTTATAGTATAAATAAAAAGTTATACTCTCTCCGTCTGTTTGAAAGAGTCCATATTATTTTTTGGGCATCCGCCCCAAATAGTTTCTTTTCTTTTTTTACATACATGGACCCCATACACCCACTAATACAATTAAAATATGAGACTCACAACCCCACTAATACAACTATTCACTATACATACATTAAATAATAATACTCTTTAATTCACTTGTAAAAAGCAAAACACCCTAATTCAACCGGACATAGGGAGTAATACTCTATCACTTTTTATAATAAAAGTTATTACTTTTTATCGTCTCTACAATATTTTTTATTAAAGATGTTATCACATTTTATTTTGAATGTTATCACTTTTCATTTATACTATAAACTGATCATAAAATAGTTAACACACCATTATCACTTTTCACCAATTGTGTATAATTTTTTATTATAAATGTGGTTACTTTTTATCGTCTCACACAAATCTTTAATCTAGTATTGAATGTTACACTCTTAAATAATAAAAAATATAAATTAAATAAGTAACACATAGAAAATACTCCATCCGTCCATCCTTAATCAATTCACTTTACTATTTTTGGTCGTCCATCTTTAATCTATCAATTTCTCCTTTTAGATATATGATACCCACACACATTACTAATACAATTAAAATATGAGACTCACACTTTTCACTAATAAAACTATCCACTACAAATAAAATAATAATATTCCTTAATATATGTGTAAAAAGTAAACGGATAGATTGACAATGGACGGGAGTGTATATATTTACATGTAAGGCCTAATTAATTTTTTTTCATAATTAATTTTTATAATTTTTAATTTCACACCGAAACCCCTTTAAATTTATTTAGGTCCAAATAATTATACTCTATAACTAATATTTCAAATTTTTAATTTTATAAAAATAAAAAAGGACTCTTTTAATATTATTTAATTGGATTAATGAATAATGTGTTTCATATAATGACAGTCTTACCCAAGTCTTTATCTTATTTTGCTTTTTCATATATTATGATAAAGTCTCTTGTGAGACGCTACTTATGTGAGACGTGTTAAAGTATGACTTTATTTAGATAAAATATGTTTAATAGTTGTTAAAATATGTTTTATAAAGTATACTGTGGATTATGCATTAAAACGTGTTATAATATGATTTATTATTGACATACTTTAACTACAAATAAGCATATTTTATCTATACAATAAGCATACTTTAGTGATGGGTCGACCCGTCTCACAAATAACATGTCTCACAAAAGAGTATCCCTAAGATTTTTAAATTATATTTATATATTAAAATTAGTTATAATATATATTTTAAAAGGCAAAGATTTGGGTGAGACCGTCTCACGGATCCCTTTATGTGAGACGAATCACCATTAACCCAATTGAATAATTTTAAAGGGTCATGTTTGGTTGCTATGGAATTAAAAAATTGAATATTTAGTTATAGAGTAAAATTAATTGGGCAAAAAGTAAATTTAAAGGGCTTTGTTTGGTTGATAACAAATTAAAAATTTTAAAAATTAATTATGAATGAGAAATTATTTTGTCTTTGCATGTATATATATATTTTTTATTTTTTTCATATTTTATTTATATTTTTTATTATTTAAAATGTAATAATTTAAAATTTATTATTTATTTAATTTATTTTTATTTAAAATATTATAAATTATAAAATGTGATAATATTTTTAAAAAGTAGTAATAATTTTTTATTATAAAAATATGAATAAAATAAAAGTGATAATTTTTCAATTGAAATATGTTATAAATAATTCATAATGTTAAAGACTAATGTGAGTATGTCTTGTGAATGACTTACCTGAGAATGATAATAAGTGATAATCTTTTATAATGAAAAATGATATCCAATGAATGGAAAGTGATAACGGTAATGTGAACTATTTTATGAATAATTTATACTATAATTGAAAAGTGATAACATTTAAAAAAAAGTGATAACATCTTTATTAAAAAGTGGTAACTAATTACGAAAGTAAATTTCAGAAAAAAATTTATAGAATTGATAAAATGTGATAATATTTTTAATAAAAGTGATACTAAGGAAAAGTAATAACGGATCAATTCAACTATTTTATGAATAATCAGTAGAATGGATAAAAAGTGATAATATTTTTAATAGAAAGTGATATTTGATCAATAAAAAGTGATAACAGACCAATTACATTATTTTATAAATCATTCATAAGATGAAAAAAAGTAATAACAATTTTAATAAAAATAATATTTGATTTATGAAAAGTGATAATCAATTAAATAAATTATTTTATAATTAATTTGTAAAATGAATAAAAAGTGATAATATATATAATAGAAAGTGATGCTTGATGATGAACTTTTAGAAATAAAAAATAAAGATATATTTTTTTTAATAATTAATTAAATTATGAAAAAAACTTGTGTGAGACCATCTCACATAAGTCCTTACGTGAGACGGTCAAAAAGTGATAACTTTTATAAAAAAATGATAATAAATTAATTAAAAGTGACAATTCTATTTTATGAACAATTTATAATATAAATAAAAAGTAATAACATTTAATAGCGAAAGTGATGACATTTTATAACGAAAGTGATAATTATTTTAAAAAGTAAAAAATGAAAAGACGGTATCATCCAAGACCTACCCGTTTTAAAATTACATAATTATTTTTCTTTTATTTTTGATATATTAACCAACAATATTTTTAGTACCAATATTCATATTTTAAATCTTGATTCTTAATAAGGCAAATAATAGATGTTAAGCCTGCACATTTAGTCAATATATTTAGTCAATATTCTTTATATTCCCCCCCTCCTGCTAATAAGTGTCTATTTTACCATTTTGGTTCGTCCCAATAAAAAGTGTCTATTTCCTTTTTTGATTGATGTGACACACACAATAATATTATTATACTCAACCACTACACATGGGTCCCACACTCAACACTAATACAATTACCCACTGCACGTTAAAATATTATTTCTCTCACCTCATTACACTTTAAAATATTATACTCTTTAATCCACGTGCAAAAAGCAAACAGACACTTATGGGAGGGATGAAGGGAGTATTCTTTATTGTATTTTTCCATTCTTTCTCCCATCAATCATGGGTAATATGTTGTATCATTGAATAGACTTTTATTATTAATAGTAGTCAAGATCGTCACCTCACTCAAGGGTGATTTTATCAAACCTTACACATGGTATCAGAGCATCGATCCTGATCTCTGAAAATCTTCTTGTATTCATCTGCAAACCATCACGACGGACTCATCTCCTCCGCCGTGATTATTCTCAAAACAGGACCGGTCCCCTCCTGTATTCATTTAATAGTGTCTTGCACTCCATCCCTCCATACTCTCTCTTTCGAATTTCTCTCATCTTCTACATCTGCTCCTATGGCCACTCCCGAAACACTGCCAGTCACGACCATGATTAACATGGTCGCTGCAATCAAACTTAATGCCACCAATTACTTACAGTGGCGCCGTCAGATCGAGCACATGACTGAGTGTTTTGATTTGATGGGATTTCTGGATGGTTCAGTCGTTGCTCCATCACCAACTGTCACTTCGGAGGCTGGTGTGGAATCTGTCAATCCCGACTACACCACTTGGAAAATAAAAAGACAAGAAGCTGTTGAGTGTCATGTATACCACCCTTTTCGAAGACGCCGCACCAGAGGTCATTGACTCGTCTACATCACTTGAATGTGTCTTCTCCTCAGTGTCTCATCAGCACCAACTTCGGGAAGAACTCTTATCACTTCGTCGGGGTTTCTCATCTGTTGACGAGTATGGCAAGAAATTCAAGAGTCTTTGTGATCAGTTGTCTGCTATTGGTCGTCCAGTTGATGAATCTGACAAGAGCCACTGGTTCTTGCGTGGATTGGGTGTTCAGTTTGCTAGTTTTGCAGATACTCGCATGGCCTTCACTCCTATTCCAAGTTTTCGTGACTTGCTTAATCAAGCCAAATAATTTGATGTTATACTTCATGCTATGGAGGGCCCTGCCTCTCAAGCAGCCTTTACTGTCGATCGCAACACCTATTTGAGCCGTGGATCATTACAGGGTAAGGGTCAACCCGGTAGTGGCCCTCGCTCTATGGGTCACAATGGTAGTCGGGGACAACATTATGATCATGGCTTGAATTTTGGCAGAGGGCGGAGCTCAGGCTATGGTGGTTCTAGGGGATCCTACTCTGGCAGTCCAGCTCGTGGCACTTCTTGGGGATCAAACAACGGGGGCGTAGGCCCTATATCCCTCGTTGTCAGATCTGCCGTGGGGAGCATTATGCAGACAAATGCCCTCAATTCCTTAGAGCTAGCCAGACTATTTCATCTTCAAACTTAGCACAGGCCTTCACATCCTCGTGCAATGTTTCGGACTCAACTCCCTATGGGTTTCTTGATTCATGTGCTTCTGCACACATGACGAATCATCCTGCAGCCCTAGACACCTACGAGCCTTATTCTGGTAACGGTTTTATCATTGTTGGTAATGGAAATTCTTTAAATATCTCGCATATTGGTTCTCGTGAATTGTCTACAGATGTTCAACTTTTAGATGTTTTTGTAGTGCCTCATATTACCAAAAATCTTTTATCTATCAGTAAATTAACCTCCGACCTTCCTGTTGATGTTTTATTTACTGATAAGTTCTTCACAATTCAGCACCGGGTGACAAAGAAAATTCTAGCTCAGGGAAGGTCTGATAAAGGACTATATTTACTTGACAAGGGAGCTCCGGCCTTGGTGGCAGCATTCCAGAATAAAACATCAAAGGGTAGTTTCGATTTGTGGCATATATGTACAGGGCATGTCCCATTCACTGTTATTTCATTACTGAATAAACTTGATCATTTGTCTGTCACTTCTGTTTAGCCGAATCCTAGCGTTTGCTCTTCTTGTCAGTTGACAAAAAGCAAGAAACTTTCTTTTCAATTGAATGAGAAGTGTGCTGATAACATTCTAGATATTATACATTATGATTTATGGGGTCCGGCACCTGTTACCACATCTGATGGATTTCGTTATTACGTTATTTTTGTGGATGACTTTTCTCGATTTTTGTGGATTTATCCGTTACGTGCTAAGTCTGAATTTTATGCTATTTTGGTTCGCTTTCATGCTTTTGTCTGCACTCAGTTTTCCCGTAAAATCAAGATTTTCCAAAGTGATGGTGGGAGTGAATTTGTGAATTCGAAAGTATGTGATTTTTTGAACTTGAATGGTATTCATTACAGGCTTTCTTGTCCTTACACACCACAGCAGAATGGTAGAGTTGAACGTAAGCACTATCACATAACTGAAATAGGTTTATCTATGTTGTTTCATGCTCATGCTCCCGCATCTCTTTGGTTCGATGCATTTGCTACTGCAGTTTTTGTAATTAACAGGCTTCCTTCACCAATTTTGCATGATAGTTCTCCTTTTCAACTTTTATTTGGCTATGTTCCGAATTATGCCAATTTTAAGCCATTTGGGTGTCAAGTGTTTCCTTATCTCCGAGACTACGTAGCCCACAAGTTGGAACCTCGCAGTCGTCCGTGTATTTTTTTGGGTTACAGTAGCATCTACAAAGGTTTTCGTTGTTTTGATCTTGTCTCCTCTCGAGTTTTCATAACTCGTCATGTACAATTTGATGAGTAGTGTTTTCCTTTCTCTAAAGCTCCGTCTACTACTTCATTATCAAATTTGGATTTTTCTACATTTTTGGATACTACATATTGTATCTTACCTGCATCCACCTTACCAGCATCTGCCCAGTCAGTTCCCAGACTCATCATCTTAGACGAGTCTGTTATGTCCCAGCCGACAGCTACGACTACCTATCCTCCGCAGGCTGACGACATTCCAGCAACTGACCGGGATTCTACTGTAGTACCTACTCCTGGCCCAACACCAGCCCCCGCCGAGCCACCACAACCACCACTGGCACCTGTTGTCTTACCTCATGTTCCTCATCCAATGATCACCAGGGCACGTGCTGGAATCTTCAAGCCTCGCTACCCTGTTGATTTGTCATCCACCGCTCTTTTAACAGCTCTTGTTACCACTTCTGAGCCTCGTGGTTTCAAGTCTACTGCGAAACATCCTGAATGGCTTGCCGCTATGCAAGACGAAATTGATGCCCTCTGCTTAAATCAAACATGGGAATTGGTGCCTTGCCCCGCTGGCACTAATATAGTTGGTTCAAAGTGGGTTTTTCATACGAAATTTTATGTTGATGGTTCAATTGAGCGCCACAAAGCCCGTCTAGTTGTTCAAGGCTTTACACAGATTCCTGGCACCGATTTTTACCATACATTCAGTTCGGTTGTTAAAGCTGCCACTGTAAGGATTATCCTGGCTCTCTCTGTTCAGCATGGTTGGCATTTGCATCAACTTGATATTAAGAATACATTTCTTAATGGTGTTCTAGACAAACCTGTGTTCATGGCTCAACCTCCTAGTTTTGTAGATGCTCGATTTCCTAATCATGTCTGTCGGTTAAAGAAGGCTTTATATGGTCTTCGCCAAGCTCCACTTGCTTGGTTTCAAAGGTTTAGTTCATACCTCTCTGACCTTGGCTTTCTTCAAAGTCGCAGTGACTCTTCTCTTTTTTATTTCCACAAAGGTACCTCTATCATTTATTTGTTACTATACGTGGATGACATTATCATTACAGGGAATGATTCTTCTATGTTGCAAAATTTCATCACTCGTACCCATCGTGAAATTGCTATTAAGGATCTTGGACGTCTTAATCATTTTCTTGGTCTTGAAGTCTCGTACACATCCAATGGTTTGTTTGTTGAACAAGCAAAGTACGCCCATGACATTCTTGAGCATGCAAAATTATTAGATGTTAAGCCTGTTTCCACTCACATGGCAGCAGGGGAATCTCTTCTTAGTGGCGGTTCTCCTTTTTGTGATCCTACTTTGTACAGGTCTCTTGTTGGAGCTCTCCACTATTTAACCATTACCCGTCCTGATTTATCCTATGCAGTTAGCTCAGTTAGTCAATTTCTTCACTTGCCTTCGGACGAACATTTTTCGGCAGTGAAACGAATTCTTCGATATGTAAAGGGCATCATGCATTATGGACTATCTTTCAACAGAAATCCGGACTCCTCAATCTTGGGGTAACTTATGGATACTCTATTTTTCTTGGGGGTAATCTTGTTTCTTGGAGTGCCAAGAAACAACCAACTGTTGCCCGGTCCAGTTGCGAATCTGAGTACTGCGCAATGGCAAATGCTGCAGCGGAGCTTGTTTGGGTCACGAACTTGCTCGGTGAGCTTCAGGCCATTCCTCCTCCTAAGCCCACCCTTTTGTGTGATAATAAGAGTGCAATATTTTAATCTCAAAATCCGGTGGCACACAAGAGGGCTAAGCACATTGATCTTGACTATCATTTTGTTCGTGAGCTCGTCTCTTCGGGTAAGCTAACCACTCATTTTGTACCATCTTATCTCCAGCTTGCAGACATTTTCACAAAGAGTCTATCACGTCCGGCTTTTGAATTTCTACGTTCCAAGCTTTGCGTGTATCTTCACCCCATGCAGCGCTTGATGGGGGTAATAAGACAAATAATAGATGTTAAGCCTGCACATTGTCAATATATTTAGTCAATATTCCTTATATTCTTTATTGTATTTTTCCATTTTTTCTCCAATCAATCATGGGTAATCTGTTGTATCATTGAATAGACTTTTATTATTAATAGTAGTCAAGATCGTCACCTCACTCAAGGGTGATTTTATCAAACCTTTCACAGTTCTAAACATCTCCTGTCTCTAGTTTGCCGACCAAATCCGTTTCCCAAAGCAAATTCAGCTCTGCCAGTTAGTTTTCTCAACTTCACACACCGTTGAGATCAGCCATGGCAACGAGCAACAACATCACCGCAATCCTCAACTTCGTGGCGCTGATGTGCTCCATCCCCATCATCGCCGCCGGCATATGGCTGGCCACCCAACCCGACAACGACTGCATCCACTGGCTCCGCTGGCCCATCCTCTTCCTCGGCGTCGCCTTCGCCTTCGTCTCTCTAACCGGATTCGTTGGCGCCTACGCCAAGAGGGAGGGCCTGCTCGCCGTCTACCTCGTCTCCATGTTCATTCTCGTCGTTATTCTCCTCGTGCTCCTTGTCCTCGCCTTCGTCGTCACGCGCCATGGCGGCGCGTACTCTGTTCCTGGGATGGGGTTCGAGGAGTACAGGGTGGAGGGCTATTCGTCGTGGCTAAGGGATCATGTCATCGGCAGTGATAACTGGGGGAAAATAAGGGCCTGTTTGGCGGAGTCTCGAACATGTTCCAAGCTTGCGAGGAAGTATATTGTGCCTGCTGATTTTTTTGCTGCTCACCTTTCTCCCATTGAGGTGATTAAGTTTATGAATTTGGGTGATTTTAATGATTCTTCCTAATTTCCGCTGCTATTCACTAGAGAATCATTAATTAATTCACAACTGGCTTAAAAAACATTACATTAACATAAAAAACCAAGTAAAAAATTTATACTCCATCCTCCTTTGAATACCATTTGCTTCTTTTTTTGTTTTCCTTTCCTTGAATGTGGAATAAAGTAGATAAGATTCCATTTTCTATTTACTTTAACTAAATTTGTGACATGTGTTGTAATCATTAATCAGATTATTGTCTAAGTATGCAACGGTTTAATGGTCTAAATATTCCATTAATCTCTTCACCGTTATGTAGATAATAGTTTAGAAAAAATTGCTTTTTTAACTAATTTTATTGAATTTTAAGGGTAAAGTTATATTTTTAATTAATAAATAAATAATAAAATAAGTTATTTGTGTTTGGAGAAAGTGATATTTTTTAAAATATTACTCCCTCACAAAGGTGGCGAAACATTTCTGCACGTAGATTAAGGGATATAATATTTAATGAGTAGTTGATGGTAGTTGAGGTGAGAAAAATAATATTTTAATGAATAGTAGGTAGGTGTATTAGTATGGTGTGTTGGTTCCATGAAGATATATTAATTGTTTTGTGTGGGTCTCATTTACTAAAAATGAAAAGGGAAATGTACTTCTTGTATCGGGACGGACGAAAATGGTAAAATGCAGGAGGAAGTATTATTTAAGATTTTATTTGTTTTGAAATTCTTACTACTCTCATAGGGTGAGGAGTGTAACAGGATAAATAATTGAGAAAAGAGTGAAATGCTTGTTGGAGAGTAGTATTATTTAAAAAAAAAAAAAAGTCACTAAATATGAAATGGAACGACGCTGTAGAATAGAAAATTAGGATCGAGATTAAAGATATAGATTTCAACCAATCAATTTAAATAACAAAAATATGAAAAAACAGTCAAATTCTTATTTAAACAACCATTAAATCCTCAGATCAAAGCTTGAATTATAAGAATATAGTAAAAAACGTTGTCACAAAGTGAAAGTTAGTAATAGGGAGGAACTTATATTTGAACATGATTGTTATTTTAATTTTCAAGTATCTTCACATCAAAGTATTCACTTGACTTGATTGAGTTTCTTTGTAATGGAACTCATAGTTCCTTATGTTTCCTTTGAATGCAATTTGGGTTTCAGTCAGGATGCTGCAAGCCCCCGATGATATGTGGTTTCCAATACTCGAGCCCCACGACTTGGATCAGCCCGTCTAACGCAGCAGCAGATGCGGATTGCACCATCTGGAACAACGACCCAAGCCAGTTGTGCTATAGTTGTGATTCTTGCAAGGCTGGTCTGCTTGGAAGCCTAAGGGAGGCATGGAGGAAAGCCAACATAATACTCATCATAACGGTGGTGCTTCTTATTTGGGTCTATCTCATTGCTTGCTGTGCTTACAGAAATGCTCAAACCGAAAATATTTTCCGTCTGTATAAGAGAGGTTGGGTTTAATTAGTCCATTAGCTTCTTCTCGTGTAACAAATGTATGTATTGGTTAATCTCATCTTCTATTTGTTCTAGCTACCTAACATGTGTGTATATATTCCTAATGCATTTTATGATAATCCTGGAATCGTGACATGAAATCACTTTGGATCACTTATTCCACGATGGTTCTACATCAAGTACGTACTGCTCTTTTTTTTTTTAAATGAATGACGTGTATTATAATTATTTCCTTAATTAACTTACCGTGCACATGAGTTTAATGGTTATTTTTAGAGTATTGTATTTCACCCTATGAAATATGTATTGGAACACAAAAAATATCATTAATTTGGATTTATCTATGTCAAAATAGTGCAACATTTATTTTGCCATGCCATTAGTATATGCTTTGAAAACACCTTCTTTGCCTTAAACCACTTTCCTCCCTTTTTATCAAGTTTTCTCAATATGCAACACTTTTTGACATTTGATTGTGTTGTTTTTTTTTTATCAACTTTTCTTCATAACCTTTCTAGAATTTGTTTTATGCTATCAAAAAGCTCATCCAATTGGACTTTAAAGGATGAATGAGCCAGAGTGAATCTAATAGGGGAACTACCCTCCTCCACATGTTCATATTCTTCATCATACTTCCAAAAGAAGTGGAATCTATTCGAATAAATCTATTCACTTTATTTTTTATTTTTTTTTTGGGTGCTTTGGGGATCTTTTGTACGCTCATTCAATCTTAATATCTTTTATTCATCTGGTTTTCACTTTTTTTTTTTCTTTAAGGAAGTAATTCTCAGCTAAGGTCTTGCTGCAAAATCTTTATAATTCATTAAGTTGAGTTTAAATTTAAAATATTACATAAACAAAAACATGGGTGAGAGCGTCTCATGAATCCTAATACGTGAGATGAATTATATGAAACTATTAATTAATTTTAAAGGGCTTTATTTAATGGGTTAATTGCATTAAAATATACCACTTTTCTCATTTTTTCAATTGAAACATGAATTATTTTTTGAATATTGTTAAATACACATCCTTTATTAAATACACACTATTTTTTAATTTTTTGTTAATTAATTTTATTTTATACACACCCCCTAAAATTTCAAAATTACCCTCTTAGAATTAAACTATCTTTGAATTATTTATTTACTATATTCATCTTCAACTATATATATCCATTTCTCTCTCAATTCTCGACCACCACCATCCACCCTTCCCATGTCACCCTTTCATCTCCACTAAATTATTTAGTTTCTCTTCTCTAAAACTCTTCATGCTGCAACTTCTCTCATCTATAGTTTAAAATTGTCCAAAGATTCCAATTCATTTTCCTTATTCCAATGAAGGCGTCATAAAACATGAAACTGTATGCAAAAATATGTGAAATGACGATTTAATATCTCCAATATTCAGATTACAGTCATTTTTGAGATAAAAGGGAAGATAAAGTATTCAACCAAAATATTAAGCCGGTTAAATATCCACCCGTTGTACTACAAAGGGCTTAAATTATGTTATGTGGAATGCATAATTAAGCTTTGAGATCATGATTTGACGGACGATGAGTAATGCGTAAAAGATTGAGTAATTTTTTATACTTGTACTAGTTTAAGTTTGATTTCTATCATTTTCTATCTTATTCTCTTTTATGAATTTGATTTGACTTGTAAAACTAATGTATTGTGAGCATTAAAAAAATGAATTAAGATTAATAAATAAGAAAAATGTAAATTAATTAAAATTGAAGAAGCAAAATGGTTGATGGAAGGAAGGAGATCAGAGTTAAAACCTTGCGTTCTCAAGATGGTAGAGTTGCATAGACCGAGAGACAAGACAAAGGAGATAATTTTGGTTTAGATAAAAAATTTTTTAGTACATTTTATTTAGGGTATGTATTTAATGAATTATTAAGGGTATTTTAGATATTTTAAAAATATTTTTTTTAATACATAATGATAGATTGTGTATTTATTTATAAAAGGGAGTGTGTATTTAAAGCAAGCCTTATTTTTTTATCAAAAAAATACACAACCTTTTATAATTTTCTCAATTTAATCACAAATTTTAATTTTTATTCTTTTTTAATTAAATATATGTTTTTTATAATTTAATTACAAAATTCTTCAATTAATAAAATATATGATTATCTTAATTAATAAGAAATAATATACAATATTCAATATTTAAAATAAAATGTATAAATTACATAAAAAATAATAAAATTATAAACAATTTTTTTTTTCGATAGAAAATCGGGGTAAAATTTGTTACATTTGTTTTCGAAAAAAAATTGTTGTGTTAGACAAAAATTTCATATGAATTATTAAAAAATTATAAAACAAAATTGTTTTCGATAAAAATGGGGTGAGAGTTTATTTATTATGCACTTATTAAACTTTTTTATATTGTATATATATTTATGCATTAAAATTTAAATATTATTATATTTTATATTTTTAATATATTTAATGTGTATTAGTTTTTAATAATTTATTAATGAGTTTATTATTGATAGTTACACACTTTTGAGGTAATTGCATCCCAATACAATGAAAAATAAAAATAACTCCAAAATACATAAATTCATGTTAGTCTTCATAAAATACCCTTCACATAGGCGCCGCTTATGGATGAATCTTCAACGGATTTCCATTGTATATGGGCTTCCTCTTCCACCGGCAAGCTGCACTGGTTGCAGATCTAGCGATGGCCCGCCACCGTCGAGCACACCAGCCGTTGTTCACGAGGGGGCCGTTCCCCTGTTTCTCCACTGCCTAGGGCAGTCTCCGTCGCCGCAGGATTAGGAGCCTTCCGCTTTCACCAACAACGCGGCTTTCAAATTCAAACGCGGTACTCACGATTTGCTATCGGCCCATGATATCTTAGATCCGAACGCGACACTCGCGTTTCTTGCTATTGGCCAAGCCGATTTCTCTGTTTTTCTCAGTCACTGCTTCGCGCTGTCCTTATAGGCCGGGTCGCAGTTGCTGTTTCGGATTTCGCTGCCTAGGGCGTTGTATCCACCTCCATCGCTTCCATCGGTGTGCCTCCCAGTGGTGTCGAGTGGAGGGCTACCTAAAATTGCTGGCCAGATCGTCTCTGAACTCTTGTTCGGAGGAAGAGGGGAATGAAGGCTGAGAAATCGGATATGGATTAGAGGAAGGTTTCACCATTAAAAGGCGGTGGTTCGGATTGGCAGCTCTTCAAGAAAAGACTGATTCACAATTGTTACAAAGTGAATGTCCCATTCACCCCGACACCCGCTGCTGCTCAGCCATCACCCGCTGTCGCCGGTGACTTCAATTTCCCCCTCTTTAAGTGCTTGTTCTAGAATCTTCCTTGAAAATTTTCTTACTTTTTCCTTTTCCTTTTTTAGTTTATTGACTTCATTTAATTTTGATTAATTTTTAAGATTTATGCAGGTTGATTGAGGATTTTAGTTGACTTCCCTATAAATTGCAAAAAAAATCATTATTTTTTAATAATTTATTTACTGATATATATATATATATATATATATATATATATATATATATATATATATATATATATATATATATATATATATATATATATATATATACTCGTATCATTTACTGTACTGATCAATAGGCTGATTAAAGTGTTATGGATATTGACTAATCATCATCGATCTCAATCAGAGCCTTCTTCCATTATTCAATAACCTTTGTTTAAATTCTCTAAAGAAAATACTAAGAAATAATATAGAAAGATTGTAGAACTCCATTGTTTCTGTAATTCAATAATGAAAATTGGATGTCTGTCATTGAGTTATGACAATATCCAAAAGCTCTAGGACAGAATTCTTTCATCTCTATTGTTTTGTCTAGATTCCTGGGATTCATCAGCTGGGATCAAAGAGTTGGTCTTGGTCTAGCAAGAAATCAAGGCATTCATACTTGTAGGTATATGTATCAGCTCATTTATCTCGCAAGTGGACAATGTGACATACGGATGTCAATGGTCGAGTTTAATTGTAATGGCAACAGTAATTGTTAGATAAATTCTTATGTGTGAAGGGAAATGGTGAAACAATAATCCTAATTCTCTACCATATCTAAGGACTAATATTGGATCCAAATATATTAATTACTCTATTTAAGACAATCTTGTCTTTGTATATGTAAATCCATTTGAAAAAGTAGTTAGATTCTCGTTATGCTGATGGAGTAGTTACATTGCCTACCTTATCTTGACATTTCAATATCATGTGCTTGTATGCATATTTATATATTGTATATAATTCATTTTTGTGTAATCTTGAAAACCATTGTATTAAAAATGGGGTCTTTGACGCAAAATTTCAAGAGACAAACTTCATTTTTCTTGAGAGAGAAAATCAAGATGGCAAGATTGGTTATTACTGATGTTACACCTATACTACTGTGAGTGCTTTCATTATATGTATAAACTCATAATTCTGTAGTCCTAAATTTTATTTTATTTGGTAACATGAAAAATGACAGAAGAAGTGACAGATGGGGGAGTCATTAGCACTAGATGCTCATGCCATGAGACTAATATCTCGCGCTGCCTTTGAAGTTGATGATTATGAGAGAATTGTTTATATTCTGCATCTCAGGTGATAGTTTTTGTGCCCATACGTGGATGGGAATTATTTCAAGAAAATGTCTGCAGACTCATTTTTTATACCTTTTTAATGCATCTTTTAACAATTCTCTTGCAAATGAACCACTCTGGGGATGTACTTTTTGTGCAACATTTCTTTCTTGTCTAGAGCTAGTTGTTTCAACATGGCACTGATGATTTCACTGCTAGATTCATGAAGTTGCTGTAAAAGAACACAAATATGGAGATTCTTTGAGAATATGTATATGAACAAAGTAGTCAAAGAGTATATTTGGTTATTCCCAGAAGTTCAATTGTAATTGCTCTTATTTATCTCTCTCAATTGAAAGCATAGTAGTTTACTTTTACTTTTACAAACTTTGCAAGTCAGTAGAGTTAAAATGTGCAAAACAAAATGGGTAGAATAAAATGTGCAAAAAAATGTGCAAAAGAAATTGCGCAAAATGAAATTGTGCAAAAACCAAAATATGCAAAACAAAATGTGCAAAAAAAATTCGTCGGACTGCTGCCGGTTGCCGGATCTCCGCCAGAACTTAAAATGTGAAAAAAAAAATGTAAAAAAATAAATTGTGCAAAAAAAATTCAATGGATCGCCGCCTGACCTCCGCTGCCGGCTCCCGGACCTCCACCGAAAATTAAAATGTGCAAACAAAATGTGTAAAAATAAATTATGCAAACAAATTGTGCAAAAAAAATTCGTCGGACCGCCGCCTGACCTCCGTCGTCGGTTGCCGGACCTCTCCCGGAAATTAAAATACGCAAACAAAATGTGCAAAAATAAATTGTGCAAAAAAAATTCGCTGGACCGCCGCCTGACCTCCGCCGCCGGCTACCGGACCTCCCTCCGGAACATTTTAAAATGTGCAAACAAATTGTGCAAAACAAATTTGTGCAAACAAATTGTGCAAACATAATATCACAATCATAATTGTGTAGTTATGAGTAATAGCGATTTGATTCATGTAGTTTATAGCAATTATGCATTATTATTTTATGTATCCAATAGTAAGTGACCCTTTATTAATATAGTAATGCATTTTTAATAAATAGAAGACATTGAGATTAAATGGTAAAAGATAAAAATACTAACATATATTTAATTGAAAAAAAATCATGATTAATTTAAAAAAATACACATTAAGGTTATGTATTTAATTGATAAAATAAAAGTTCATGATTAAATTGAAAAATGATGAGAAGGTCATGTATTTTTTTGATAAAAAAATAATTCATGATTAAATTGACAAAATGAGTAAAAATAATATATTTTATTGCAATTAACCTTTATTTAATTGCTATCAAATTAGAGAAAATAAAAAATTTAATAAAGAAGAAAATAAATTGGATCATGCATGTAAATATACTACTTCCTCTGGTTACTTATAAGAAATTCATTTACTTTCTGCATGTGAATTAATGAGTATTATTATTATATGTGCAGTGGGTAATTGTTTTAGAGGGATGTGGTGGGCCACGTGTGGGTCCCTTTACTAAGAAAGAAAAATAAATACCTTTGAAGTTGCCGCCTAAAATGGTAAAATGGATATCTTTCAAATGGCTGGAGGGAGTATATGTGTGTTATTTTTTTTTAAATTGCTTATTTAATTTATAAATTTTATTATTTAAAAATGTAGCAATTTAATTTTTTTATTCATTCAATTTTTTTTAAGGCAAAGACTTGTGTGAAACTAGAATTGATCTAATGTACACCAAATGCACACTAAAAACAAGATCCATATTTAGAAATGGATTAATTATATAATCTTAAAATAATAAATGGGTCATTCATGCTCAATGACTCTCCTCTCTCTTCACTCGCAATTAATCTGCTGCTCCCGACTCTCATCTCTTCACTCTCAAATCTGCCGCTAGTCTCCTCCCTAACTCCGCTGCCTCACTCCGTCCACCGCCGCCTCCTCTATCTTCTCTCCAATCTGCCTACTCCGCCTCCTTTCTCTGCGCGCCGCCTCCATCCGCCGTCTCCTCCCTCACTCCGCCGCCTGGTTCCATTCAACCGCTCCCTTTTTACTCTCCCCGTTTCTCCTTTTTGCTCTATGCATCCCCTCCCTCTGTTTATTATAGATGTAGATTGGTGTAAACTTGTTGTATAGAATTAGGGCAGAATTGAGGATTAAGTTCTCAAGTTAATTGGACTAGGTTTTGGTTCTGAAGGGAGGAGATGGGATCAACCGTTAATAACTGAACTGGATTAGATTCAATTGAGGTTCTGGTTCTGAGGGGATGAAGGAATCAACTGTGATTAATTGGGTTGGATTAGGTTCAATTGAGGAATCAACGGCTACTGTTGGATTAGGTTCAATTGAGGAATCAACGGCTACTGTTTGGGTGGAGAAAACTGATGTTTGGGTGGACACTAGTGGAATGTAATTCCTTCCTATTTGGATGAAGTTATGTTCCTTCATATTTGGATGAAGTAACCGATTGAGATTGAAATGTGGAATACAATATTTTCACATAATTAAGTTTATTGTGTATAAGTTTTAATCAAGTAATGTATATATTTATTTTCATAAATGTATTATTTATATTAAATGTAAATTAATATACATATGAATGTATTCTTTATACATTAATGCGTTACAACATATACATTAATAAGTTACAACTTATACACGTGCATATTAAAATATATACACATTCATGTATTACATCTTATACTAAAATGTATAGTGTTTTATACTAATATGTATAACGAAAATTAATAAATACGTTGATGAAAATATTGATAAAAATAATATCAATATTGATTTTTTTTATAAAATATAATACATTTATTGAGAAAAACATATACACTATTAAATTACAATTAATACATTATGAAATGCATATTAAATATCAATAAGATTTAACATAGTTTTTTTTATATAAAATTAAGTATACATTTAAGCCTAAAAGGTAATACATTTATGTTATTAAAAATATACACTACACAAAATTAAAACAATACACAATATCTTAATTCAAGAGTACCCACGTCATGATCAAATTCAAGAGTTTCATTCATAAATCACCCAATTCTCACAGTACATTCATCCAATCGACATTTTAGCCTCAAAAATAAAATAAAACTTGCATCGATAAATATTAAAAAAATAAAGTATTAAAAGATCTCTAAATATCTAAATATTCGAAAAGCATAGATCCACGACGCCATCGGAAGTATAGATCCACGATGCCGGAGACAACCATCAGCATTTTGAAGAATCAGATCCACCACCTTCATAACCTCTGTCGTAAGATCTCAATTAGATCTACCATCGTCATAACCACCGTTATAAGATCTTGAAGAATCGTATACCCAGTTTGAACTCGATCTTTATACAATATTCTTCTGTGCTTCTGTCTTCATGAGCAAGAAGAAGAAGGGTAGATCTATCTGATGAAGAATTAAAGAAATGGAGGAAAGAAAATGAGATGAAGGTAGATATGACGAAGAATTGAATAAACGGTAGGAAGAAAGATTCGAATAACGATGGAAAGGAGAGAGACCGAGAAGCGAAGAAAGAAAAAGTGAGAGTGCAAATGAAAATGGGTTAACATTTATTTAAATAAGTCAGTTCATTTGTATTTGGGATACTTGGTGCACCTTAAAAACTGGTGTACATTAGTATTTGCCGTGAGACTATCTCACGTAAGGGTTTACGTGTGATGGATAAACAGTGATACACTCAATTAATAAAAAGTGTTACTCTATTAATAAAAAGTGATAATACTATTTCATGAACAATTATAGTATAAATAAAAAGTTATAACATTTTATAGCGAAAGTGATAACATTTTATAGCGAAAGTGATAACTAATTTAAAAAGTGTAAAATGGTCTTACGTAAGACTTGTCCTTTTTTATTTTACTCCCTCTGTTCTGCTAATTAGTTCACACTTTGCCTTTTGATCTGTCTCAGTACCTGTGAACGTTTCTTAAAATGGAGATAATACATCTCAATAATACTCACTTTTTACACATACCAGCAACATTCCACTCCTTTTTCATTAAATTATTTAAGATACATTTTTTACAACATCTCAATAACTTTACATATCTTTATACATATAAAAATAATTTTTCTTAATCTCCACACACAAAAACACATGCAGTAATTATCAGGACAGAGGGAGTAAGTATATAAATTTATAAATGTGATAATATTTTTTAAAAGTAGTAATTTTTTAAAATAAAAGTGATAACTTTCCATTTGAATTATGTCATGAATAATTCACAATGACAAAAACTTGTGTGAGACGGTCCCACTGAATGATTTCGTGAGAAGGATAAGAAGTAATAACCTTATAATAAAAAAGATACTCAATTGATGAAAAGTGATAATTGTGTTGTGAATTATTTCATGAACAATTGATGTGAATGTTGAGGCTAGCATCACATCTTGAATCACATCGATCCTTCACTATTCCTCCAGCGATTTTGATTAACATCTAATACATTTATGTTGTTTGACTTGTGTTGTACTTAGTGTTGCTTTTAGATTTGTAGCAGTCAAAGCTAATACATGTCAGACACTGATTCGAAGTCAAATACGAATATGGAAAAGCTTTGGAAGGATTTAGAAGTTGAGTGGTGGTTACCCGAAGTAGTGGGTAGTTATTTCCCTCATTCATAGGTGATTCAACCTCTTCTAGTGGACCACTCACATGTTCTACTCCTGCAGCATGTCCACGAGTTTTATAGAAGCTTCCAGATGTTAGAAAATAAGGCTTGGAGAAACTACAATACACAGAAGCATTACGTGTTGTAGTGTAGTGTTTTCACTAATATTGTAATACTTTGTTCAGCATTACGTGTACATTGTTATTCTGTTAGTTTTGTGTGTACTGTTCACAAGCAGTGGAAGTGTATACTTGAAGTAAGCTTAGATCTAACAATTTAGATTTTCCATTTGGGAACTTGGTTGGATTTTATCCGATTTTATGTTTAAGAGTGGAAGGAATATTTCCATCTATTGAATCTAATTTTATAATCACTTTTTTCAAGTTAGTGATATTTATGCCATTAGGCTGCCACAAACGAAAGTTTGTGGAAAGATTGAGTAAATTGTGTGTTTAAGTTTTCCGCTGTTTAAACTTGTAATTCCTATTCAAGTATTATATTTGATGAGCGTTTTCTCAACACACAATTAATCCCCAAGTATGAAGGATATCAATTGTAGTTTCGAAGGTGACCAAGTTAAATATCGAATCCACAGAATGGATAAATATCACTTTAGTTATTTTCTAGCAATTATGACTATGTTGAGAATTGTAATTTTGGTTTGTAAATTAAGTAATAATTGAAATAGCAATTAAATAACAAGAACAAGAAAATAGTAGTTGTGATCAAATAAGATAATAGGTAGTTCGTCAAGCCATCCAGTTTCATTCGTTAATTCATACTTTCGTGTGTCGATGTTCGACTCTGCCTTGTGGTTTATGGACGCATCGCTAGACCATACAAATCTATCCTATAGACACAAATAGATAAGCTTTTGACACGTGTAAATATCCTCAGAGCAAGACGTATACTTTACCTCCCTTTCTAGGTACTATCATAATCAATTATTTCCCGTGCACTTAGTACTCTAACCCGATTTGATCCCTTTTTAGGTACTATAAAGTTATACTCTTAATCCTACTTGTTAACCCGAATTCAATTAAATTAACAAACATTCATATAAGACGGTTCTAATAAAACCTCGAAATTCCTTCACTTAGAATTATAACAATAAACCCTGCTCATTAGTGAACACACTCAACCAATAACCATGTTATGCATTCAGACTCTACACAACGATTATTGATGCACAAAACAACTATGAGTATGGATTAAAAACGTGCAATCTTATATAAAATAAACCACAAGTAGTGTTGTACGGAGTATACACACGAAATATAAATTAACTCATGAAACCTTTATAACCCTAGAACTACCGAAGTGGCTCTAGCCCATGATTGATCTAAGAACAATCATGGTTAGTTGGACCAATCTTACTTGAATCTCCAGCTACACCTCTGTCACCGCCCTCCGGATGGATCACCAATCTCTTCTCTTGTCTCCTCTTATGATTCTCGCGCCGTCGTTGTTTTCTTGACTGCATAAGCCTTCTTTTATACTTGTAATCACATCTCTAGGGATTGGAATGGGCTTTTCAAGTGATCCCACGTGTTTTGGCCTCGAAAATCCGGATAAGGTAAGTTTCCACGTTTTGGTTCGACCTCGTCAAACAGGTCGAACCATCGGCCACAAGTCAAACCACAGGTCGAACCCTGCTACTGGACACATTCTGCACTTGGTTCGACCAACTGTACAGGTCGAACCACTCCCTCTTTGGTCGAACCCCAGGTCGAACCTCACCACTGGACAATTTCCGCTCCTGGTTCGACCAACTGTCAGGTCGAACCCCAATATCGTGGTCGAACCCATCTTCTCGCGAACTGGTTCGACCATGGTTCGACCTGATGAACAGGTCGAACCCCTTGAGTCGTGGTCGAACCTTCCTTCTGCAACTTTTCAATGCTGGTTCGACCTGTAGGAGAAGTCGAACCCTCCTCCATCAGGTCGAACCCTACTCTTTCCTTGGCGGTTCGCGTGGTCTCAATTTCTTTTCTTCGATTCTTGGCACTTCCACTCCGTTTTTGCTATGAAAACCACTTAAATAGCTCCACTAACACCTGATTCATGCCAATTCACAATACATATAGGTTTTCCACCTATTTCCACCTCAAAACTCTCCAAAACTAGCACAAAACATGATGCCAAACTTGTGAATTTACAAACTCATCAAACCCCCAAACTTACATGTTGCTCGTCCCGAGGCAACCAAATCAAACCACAGGAGTCGTGTATAATTCACCAAGATCAAGTACAACACATATCACACATGCAACTTCATTCAATCAAACAAGTATTAATTGCTTCATATATATCACTCATGCAAAACCAATCCAATCACATACCATTCGGAGTACTAAGTAATTTCGCTCACAAGATAAGTATTTATTCTCTTTCACTTAAGTGCGTTAGGCACTATATAGGTTAATATAAACACTCATATCAATCCATTTTCACGCGTAACCATAAGCTTGACAAAGGTCTCAAAAATCAACTTATAATCAACTCTTCACTAGGATCACAAAGGACTTATTTTTGGGTTTTAATGTTGGCTCTTTGGCGAAAGGTAGGAAAATTTATGTAAAGTGACTTAAGACACTAGTAGAGAGTTACCTTGGAGGTTCTCGATTTCTTCTTCTTACAGCAAGTTCTCCTCCAATGTCGTCTCTTGAACTTGTAAAATTCCTCAATTTTCCTTCTTTTCATGGCATCAACATCATCTTTTTAAACAATTCGGGTACCGATTTCAGGCACTACCCTTCTTCTCATGTATAGGCCGTCAGCTGCTAAGCTTCATGCACCATGTATAAAAACAATCGGGGTACCATTTTTGGGCACTACCCCTAAACAAGATTTAACCATATTCTTTTCATCCAACCATATTCTATCTTCCTTTTCTTCTTGCAACACTTACTCACCTCCACTCTCTCTACCAATGATTAGGTTAATCAAGGCTCAAGTAAAGGTTTATAAGGTTATTTACTTCGGCTACCAAAGAAAAAGCTTTAACGGCTCAACGGGGCATCCAAAGGTTAATAAAATCATTAGGAAGGATAAATTTGGTTAAGTAACTTAATCACGAAATAATGACCTAAGATCATGTCCTCGCAATTTATCAATCATAAGTCTCACACAAGACTCCAAGCCAAGTTCTAGAATACGTTCATATGAATGATCCTCTTAAGAATAAAATAATCATGATCAAGCATGATTATCAAAGCTCAAATCCTCACATAGGTAATTAGAATCCTAAGTAATCCTCATAGCACATAATTAAGATCAATTTCACAAGAACTCAATATACTTATCAATTATACATGCTTTTCATCAATAGAAATTAACACATGAATATATGAATGCACAAAAATCAATAAGCTTATACCCAATCAATCATACAAGATATCACTTATACATTCCACTCACGCATGAATCACACCCCAACCTCTCAAGATAAAAAGAAGAATAAGGAAATCAAGATGAATCGGAGGAAACCAAAGAAAACCTGAAAAACTACTCCTCCGGAGCATCATCATCCTCATCATCATCATCCTCATCATCAAGCCTCCGTTCCACAATCCGATGCAAATCACCGATGTGCCTATCCAAGTAATCAACTCGATCACCCAACCTACCAACTTTCTCATTCAAAGCCGTATACCTCTCATTCAACGTAGCATAGTTGGCGTTGGCGAGTGCGAGCTGTCGGTTTATCTCCTGCTGGCTAGCAACGATCGCGACCAACTGCTCATGAATAAGGCGGAGCTACTCCCGTGTATCATTCTGGATAGCCCGCTGCTGCTGCAGTGCTGGCTCATGCTGATGTGCGTCGTGTTGCATCGACATCTCCTTATCCTGCTGCTCCTCTTCTTGATACTCCTCATCTTCGGGCTACTGTGGTGGACGGAACTCTCCTTGATCAATAATCTGCTTTAACTCCGCCATCCTACCATCTGCACACATCTGCGATACAGTCCTCCAATCATCACCCGACCTCGCTGCCACGAATAAGGCGTTGTGTCCAAGAGAATCCATCAACTTATTCCTTGCAACCCGAATAGTTGTCAAGTTACTCACGTCGAAGGGAAACATGAATTCGAAGGGCTTGAGTCCCCTCGTGAAGAACCAATCTCCATTTCTGAAATGTGCAAATCCTCCCTTCACGCACGTAAACATCACCAAATCGGGCTCTCCTCTAACTGGTGTGATGCCGGTGAAATCCAAATTATAATGCTCAGCCACGATCGTCAGTAACCCTCCAATATTCACCTTTTGAAATCCAATGGTCCTGAATCGATGTAGCTGTGCAATGAAATACGCTCCAACATTGAACTGCACCCCATTAAGCATACACCACAAAGCATAAAGCTCTCCTCTAGACACAATACTTCCCTCTGAGCGGGCGAACAACGTGTTGCTCAAGACACGATCCATGTACCTGAAAACTGGATTCTTTATTGAGGAAGCACGAGCCTGCTTAATCTTATAATCTCCAATATCCCCTGTAATCTCTCTCCAAAACCTATTAGCATTGAACGCACCATTCTCCAAGCGAGAGATCCCCAAAGGTGTCTCAAACAGCTCATTAAAATCCTCAGACGTCCATCTCCTACTCACTCCACCAAGCTGAAACGTACACTGATAGGGGTACCCAAGCGGGTCCTTCACCATCTCGAATGAGCAGACTACTTTCGCTGTAATATGAAAAACGTCGGCCTCTTTAACTCCATAAACCTCCGGATACCCACTTGATCAAACATCCAGAAAATGTCATTCTCGATTCTCATTATCCTCATCGCCTCATCATCTTGGTATCGAGTACGAGCTATCTTGTCCGAGACTTCTTCCCACTTTTCTTTAATCTCATCCCAGTTTTGCATTTGAATTTTGAAGTTCTCGGGTAAACGATCTTGTAGCCTCAGCTTCCTTGTCACTGTGTCCACATTCGAAGGCCTGTCATTCCTCTTCTTCGATCTTGCTTCATCCGCCTTACCTTTCCCTTTACTTGATCCTTGTCCCATTCCTGAAAACATCTACTTCAATACAACCAACAAGACAAGAACACAAGTATATGACTAGCATATCCTATACTCTACTCAAGACTTCAAGCTTCCATGCTTAATCAACCCAACTATCATCTCAACATCACTTGCTTAATTAACATGCTCAAAACATCTTCAATCACACTATCTTTAATCTTCAAATTATAAACAACAAGCATGCATTAACCAATTCAAGCTATTCAACAAGAATTTCAACAATTGAACTTCATGAACAACTCCAATTATCAACAATTCAAACCTAACTAACATGCTCATTCATCTATATGCATCATATCCTTGATCAATCCACATAAAACTCAAGTGATATCCATAATCAAGCAATCTCAAACCAATAAACATGAATTCATATGAATCAACTCAACAATATCCATTATCACCATGAATTTCAACTAAAATCAACATTAATCAACTTACCCACAACACATTTCTTGCAATAAACTTCAATCCTAAGGTAATTGAGTTGAAAAAAACGTACCTTTAGTCTTTCCCATGGTTAACAATCGACAATTGGCACACAACACTCAAAATGCGCGACTGAAGCCCTAATTCGCGACAAAAATCACCCAAATCCGCGCCCAATTCAAGAATTAAGAGTGTAATGTTGTGTAATCGGTGCAAAATCAAGTGTAATTGACGAATTTGTGTAAGGGTGTTAAGGTTCGGGGAGGGTTCGAGGTTTGGTGAACAAAAAGAATGATCGAACCCTTCTAAAAATCCAACTTAAAATGCGTACTTGACTGGGTTCGACCTCGAGTTCGACCTGCGGAACAGGTCAAACCTCGAGTGACAAGGTCGAACCTACCTTCTGGACGAACTTACCTTTTGGTTCGACCTAGGTTCGACCTTCTGAACAGGTCAAACCAATCTTGTGACGAGGTCGAACTTATCACCTGAAAAACAGAGTGCTTTGAACAGACTGGTTCGATCTCAGGTTCGACCTTCTGATCAGGTCGAACCATAACGGCTCAGGTCGAACCACCATACTATAAATTTTAAGTCACCGGGTTCAACCTTGGTTCGACCTGTTAGACAGGTCGAACCAAGAATGATCAGGTCGAACCACCTCACTAGATGATTTTCTGCATCGGTTCGACTTCCTCTGCTCGGTTCGACCTCCTGGCACTGGTCGAACCTCTCCTGGCTTTGGTCGAACCACCCTTTTAAGCTTCCAAACTGAGCGTTCTTCAATCCCTATACACTTCAAACTTCAATACGAATCATTAGGTACCAACTAGAGCACAACTTCATCTAAAATTTGTTCCACAAAATATCATTCATGAGTAACTCTGTAAAAGAAAACACAACCAAAACCCACTAAACATTAGGCAAGTTGTAAAAAATTGTCACATCAAAATCGATTAAAATTTTAATATGGCGCAAAAACCAACTCCCCTAACAAACATCACAAAGAAAAGATTATACTATCGGTGCTTATTGAGGTAAGTATAACACACCCCCCAAACTTAGTAAAAACCATAGGTGAAACTAAGTTTGCAAAGAGATGTAATTGCCAATAAGTAAGTACTTCAAATATAAAAATTTCTTACTCACACGAAAGAAATAAAACAATAAAACGGGAGGGAAAGGCCCCAACAAGCGCTCAAATTTAACGTCAGAGAGTCATGACGGTACCAAATCAGATCAAGGTATCCACAAAGATGACACAAACATCATCCGGCGACTTGTAATGCTTCAAGCAATGTCCATTCGCCGCAAAAATGTCTCCATCCTTGTCAATAAGCTCAAAACTCCCCCCTCCTAAGACTCGATGAATCATGAATGGTCCTGTCCACTTAGACTTCAACTTGCCTGCAAAAAGCTTTAAACGAGAGTTAAAAAGTAATACCTCATCTCCTTGCTTGAACTCCTTATACGAGATCTTCGAATCATGTCACCTCTTAATCCTTTCCTTATAGATCTCTGAATTCTTGTACGCATGACTCCGAAACTCATCCAAAAGATTGATGTGAGTAATCCTCAACTCCTTCACATCCTTGAGAGTCAAGTTCAAGCTTCGCAAAGCCCAAAACACTTTGTGTTGAATCTCTACAGGTAAGTGGCACGGCTTCCCATAGACAATCTGATATGGTGACATATCTAACACCATCTTGTACGTGGTCCGGAACCCCCACACGACATCATCGAGCTTCAAAGCCCAATCCTTTCTATTGATTCCGACCACCTTCTCCAAAATCTATTTGACTTGACGGTTAGAGACCTCCGCTTGCCCATTCGCTTGAGGATGATAGGGTGTAGTGACCCTATGCTTAACACCATACCCTTTAAGCACCTTCTCAAGAAATTTATTTACGAAATGCGTACCTCCATCACTAACAAGTGCTCTAGGGACTCCAAAACGGGCAAAGATATGCTTCTTCAAGAAAGATATAACAGTTTTTGAATCATTTAAGCGAGTAGGAATCGCTTCCACCCACTTAGAAACATAATCCACCGCAAGTAGAATGTAGAGAAATCCATTAGATGGGGGAAAAGGCCCCATAAAATCGATACCCCACACATCAAAAATCTCGACCACTATGCTTGGCTGAAGCGGCATCTCGTCTCTCCTACCGATGTTCCCCATGCGTTGACATCTATCGCAAGACGCCACATAGGTCTCACAATCCTTGAACAAGGTAGGCCAATAAAGAGCGGACTGAAGTACCTCAGCTGCTGTCTTTTAAGCGCCGAAGTGCCCCCCGTTAGGTTGTGCATGGCAAAACTCGAGAACACTCTCCATCTCCATCTCGGGCACACACCTACGGATGATATAATCCGTGCAAATTTTGTACACAAACGGATCATACCATATGAAAGTCTCAACATCCTTTTTGAATTTAGCAAGTTGATATCGGTTGAGATCCCTTGGAATTTCTCCCACAGCAATATAATTAACATAATCTGCATACCATGGATCAACTCCCTGCGTAGCAACCACACACGCTCGCTCAGCCCCTTCAAATAACACGGCCATGATCTTTTCATCCGGAAACATTTCCTGAATATACTCGAAAGAATTATCACAATGTTCCCTAGTCTCCAACCTCGAAAGATGATCCACTAGCACATTATCAGAACCTTTCTTATCCCGGATCTCCATGTCAAACTATTGAAGTAAAATAATCCACCTTATTATCCTAGGCTTCGTCTCCTTCTTTTCCATCAAGTACCGAATTGCAGAATGATTCGTGTACACAATAGTCTTCATGCCAACCAAATACTGACGAAACTTGTCGAATGTGTACACAACCGCCAAAAACTCCTTTTCAGTCACCGTGTAAATCTTTTGTGCCGCATCGAAAGTCTTACTTGCGTAGTAAATGGTGCAAAACTTCTTTTCCTTCAGCTGTCCAAGCACCACTCCAAGTGCTACATCACTTGCATCACACATTAGTACAAACGGTTGAGTCCAATCCGGTGTGATCAAGATAGGTGCAGAAATAAGCGTCTCCTTCAAAACTTGAAAAGCTGTTAGACAATCATCATCAAACACAAAAGGAACATCCTTTTCAAGTAAGCGAGATAAGGGCTTAGAGTATTTTGAGAAGTCTTTTATAAATCTCCTGTAAAAATCGGCATGTCCAAGGAAGGACTGCACTCCTCTTTCATTGGTCGGTGGTAGAAGCTTCTCAATCGCCACCACTTTAGCACGATCTACCTACAATCCTTTAGCCGAGACATGATGCCCAAGAACAATCCCATTCTTCACCATGAAGTGGCACTTCTCCCAATTCAAGACAAGATTAGTCACTTGGCATCTCTTCAAAACAGTAGCTAGGTTAGACAAACAAATATCAAAGGAGGAACTAAAAACAGAAAAATCATCCATGAACACCTCCATGATCTTCTCTATCAACCCATCGAATATTGCCATCATGCATCTCTGAAAAGTAGCAGGCGCATTACATAACCCAAATGGCATTTTCCGAAAAGCAAAGGTCCCGTAGGAGCAAGTAAAAGTGGTATTTTCTTGATCCTCGGGGGCAATCATAATTTGGTTGTACCCCGAGTATCCATCCAAGAAACAATAAAACTCATACCCTGCAAGACGATCTAACATTTGATCCATGAAAGAAAGAGGAAAATGGTCCTTACACGTGTTTTCATTCAACTTCCTATAATCTACACATGTACGCCATCCCGTAGGAATCCTTGTGGATATCGCTTCTCCATCCCCAGCTTTCACGACAGTCATACCCCCCTTTTTAGCAACTACATGCAATGGACTCACATGGGGACTATCACTAATAGGATATATGATTCCGACATCCAACCACGTAAGGATTTGCTTCCTAATTACCTCTTGAATCACGGGATTAACCCTCCGCTGATTCTGAACACTTGCCTTTGCCTCGTCTAACAATCTTATCCTATGCATACAATACGAAGGACTAATTCCTTTCAAATCCTCAAGAGACCAACCAATCGCAGATTTATACTTCCTAAGAACGTTCAATAACTCCTCAAGTTGATCATCATCAAGAGAAGAAGATACAATTACCGGATATTTTCATTGTCGCCAAGAAAGGCGTACTTCAAGTGTTCCGACAAAAGTTTTAACTCCTCTTTCCTCACCTCCATCGGAGGGCTCTCGTTATCCAAAGGCAAGTACTTCCTAGTCCACTTGACTTCTTCCACCTTAGTTCTTTCTGATTCAAACCTGTCATCACCCAAAGCAAGTAAGTTTTCAAGAAAGTCAATACATACCTCGTTGGAGAGTCCGTCAAGCTCCGTAGTGGGATAAGTAAGAGATTCCATCAAACATGTCTCAAGAGGATCCTTTGACAGGATCAGAGACATGTCCTCCTTCACAATCTCCTCCACCATGTCAATACTATGACACTGCGACTCCATGGGCATCTTCATTGCTTTGTCTAAGTTGAAAAGAACTTCTTCTTTGTCCATCCGCAATCTAAGCTCTTCTTTCTGAACATCAATCATAGCTCCAGCAGTAGCAAGGAAAGGTCTCCCCAAGATTAAAGGGATATTATCCTTGTCTTCTTCCATCTCTAGCACAAGAAAGTCCACAGGAAAGACTAGCTTATCCACTTTGATGAGAACGTCTTCAATTATACCTTTTGGAAATGTCATCGACCTGTCCGCCAATTGGAGAACCACTGTTGTAGGGGTCAACTCCCCCAAACCAAGCCTCTGAAAGATGGACTAAGGCATCAAATTTATGCTCGCCCCTAGATCGCACAAACCTCGCCGTGCCGGCCCCTTTCCGATTTCACATAGAATAGTGAAGCTCCCCGGATCCTTCATCTTTTGCGGCAGCTTCCTTTGGATGATTGAGATGCAATTCTCAGATAAATTCACCGTTTCAATTCCAGTTAAGCTCCGCTTCTTCAACAATATGTCCTTTAGAAATCGGGCATAGTACTGCATCTCCATGATTGCCTCTGAGAAAGGAATGCTCAAGCTTATTTTGTTCATTATCTCTGAAAACTTTTTGAACTTCTCTTCCAATCCTTTCTTCACAAGCTTGTAAAGAAACGGCGGAGGTATCTTTGTTTTGGGAATCCTCCATTCATCACGATCAACCTTCTCCGCTTTCTCCTTTTCGACTCTCAAACGCTTGGCTCTCTCCCACTTTTTCTTAGCTATTATCTCAGTACTTTGTTCATTCCGAACCACTGGAGTATCATCAACATCATCGAGAGTGTTTGGAGTGGCAACATGCAATTTCTGGTGGGGTTCGACTAGGGTTCGACCTGTGGAACAGGTCGAACCATGTACGTACTGGTCGAACCTACCTTCTAGACAATGGCTCTCTTTTTGAATTTGAGGTTCAACCTTGGTTCGACCTGTGAAATAGGTCGAACCATTGGTACCTAGGTCGAACTGGCCTACTGTACTCCTTCCGCCATCCGGTTCGACCAAGGTTCGACCTGTTTGATAGGTCGAACTATGATCGTCGTGGTCAAACTGTTGCTGTGACAAAACAGAGTGCTCCAAGTGGTGCGGTTCGACCTGGGTTCGACCTGTTGGATAGGTCGAACCAAGATTGGTTTGGTCGAACTGGTGTTCTAGAAAAACAGAGTGCTCCGAGTTGAACGGTTCGACCATGGTTCGACCTGTGGGACAAGTCGAACCATCTGCAGTTTGGTCGAACCGATGCTGCAATCTCTCCAGATCGTGTCCAGTGTGTTGGTTCGACCTCCCCTGTATGGTTCGACCTTCAATGTTGGTCGAACCATGTTCAAACCTCGCCCTAGACATGTCCAAATTTGATTCCGGCCTCATAGGTCTCTCGTACTGCGTTCCCAACCTTAATATGATGGCGTTGCAGGACCTTGGATTCTCAATACTTTGAGACGGGAACTTCCCCTTCTCAAGAGTTTGAGTAAGCTTGTTAACACTTCCTGCCATCTCCCCCATCAGTAACGTAAGGTCCTTCACCTGCTTAGATATAACCTCATGGTTTGAATCGATTTTCTTTTCAAGTTTGGCCTCAAGGCGTTTAACTCTTTCATCATTCTTGGCCATATACCTGTTCACAGTATCCTCAAGACCCGGTTTCCCTTCTTCCACCTTAGCACCCGGTTCAACACCCATCGGAGGTTGAATCGCATTATTTGGATTGCTCCATGAGAACTCTGGCCTCCTAGGCTGTTGATAACCACCCGGGGGACCACGATTATTAAAGTTTCCTCGATAGTTCCCTTGGTAATTCCGATTTTCTTGATCTGGATACCTAGTCCCTTGAATACTTTGACCCATGGCATAGTGTGCCTCTTCCAACTCCTCTTGGATTAGTCCCTCATTCTTTAACCTGCTGCATGATTGGTACGCACTGAGATAATTCGCTGATTTGCTTCTATTGGGATTCAAGTAGCTTGTTGATATTGGACAAGCTAGAGACGATCTCATCCTCTCTACTTGTTTTAACCATTGCTTGTTCAACCTTAGCTACCTTACCAAGGACATAAGTACCTCTAACTCTATCAGTTGGCCAATCCCTCGAATTCATCGAAATATCTTCAAATAACTTTTCGGCCTCTACGGATGACTTTGTAAGCAATGCTCCATTAGAGGAAGCATCCAATAAAACTCGTGAATCACAGTCCAATCCATTGTAGAATATACTGATATATTGAGCTTTAGATAGCCCATGTTGAGGACACTTCCTAAGCATGTCCTTGAATCTATCCCATGCTTCATGAAATTTTTCTCCTCCACCCATAGCGAATTGGTTAATGTCTTGCTTCATCTTAAACACCTTTGAAGGTGGCATATACCTCTCCAAGAACCTTAACTTCAGTTGCTCCCAAGTGGTGCACTCAGCTGCGTTGATAGTGTCATACCAATCTCTCGCCTTTTCAGTAAGCGAGAATTTGAACAAAAGGATCTTTCTTGCATCTTCATGTTCTCCTGCGTCTTTTTGAGTACTTGCATAGCCCAAGAACTTGTTCAGATACTGCTGCGGATCCTCGAAAAACTCACCTGAAAAGGAGTTCCTTTCTATCATGCTAATAAGAGCGGGATGAAGATCGAACGCTGAATTATTTCCCCTTGCTCCTAGAAGCCCAAAATTTTCAACCCCATTGTTTCTGAAAACCACTCGGATGGCTAGATTATCAGGATTCGCTGCCATGTTGACTGTCCTTACTCCCGAATTAACTTCAGTTGTAGCTTCAATCGTGTGCGAATTCTGCTCGTCAACTTCAACTCCAAAATTCAGAGCTTCAGTTGGATCAATAGTCTTTGCCTTGCACTTCTTCTTCATCTTCTTTCTTGATGATGCTCCGATTTCAGGATTATAGGGTTCAAGTTCACCTTTCTTTGATCTCGTAAGCATGCACCAAAAAAGAACTAGAATTAAAACAACAAAACAAGAAAAATAGCCTTAATAAACTAGAAATAACAAAAAGATATTTTAAGCCGTCCCTGGCAATGGCGCCAAAAACTTGATGAGCGTTTTCTCAACACACAATTAATCCCCATGTATGAAGGATATCAATTTTAGTTTCGAAGGTGACCAAGTTAAATATCAAATCCACAGGACGGATAAATATCACTTTAGTTATTTTCTAGCAATTATGGCTATGTTGAGAATTGTAATTTTGGTTTGTAAATTAAGTAATAATTGAAATAGCAATTAAATAACAAGAACAAGAAAATAATAGTTGTGATCAAATAAGATAATAGGTAGTTCGTCAAGCCATCCAATTTCATTCGTTAATTCATACTTTCGTGTGTCGATGTCCGACTCTGCCTTGTGGTTTATGGACGCATCGATAGACCATACAAATCTATTCTATAGAAATAAATAGATAAGCTTTTGACATGTGTAAATATCCTCAGAGCAAGACATATACTTTACCTCCCTTTCTAGGTACTATCATAATCAATTATTTCCCGTGCATTTAGTACTCTAACCCGATTTGATCTCCCTTTTTAGGTACTATAAAGTTATACTCTTAATCCTACTTGTTAACCCAAATTCAATTCAATTAACAAACATTCATATAAGACGGTTCTAATAAAATCTTGGAATTCCTTCACTTAAAATTATAACAATAAACCCTGCTCATTAGTGAACGCACTCAACCAATAACCATGTTATGCATTCAGACTCTACACAACGATTATTGATGCACAAAACAACTATGAGTATGGATTAAAAACGTGCAATCTTATATAAAATAAACCACAAGTAGTATTGTATGGAGTATACACACGAAATATAAATTAACTCATGAAACCTTCATAACCCTAGAACTACCAAAGTAGCTCTAGCCCATGATTGATCTAAGAACAATCATGGTTAGTTGGACCAATCTTACTTGAATCTCCAGCTACACCTCTGTCACCGCCCTCCGGATGGATCACCAATCTCTTCTCTTGTCTCCTCTTATGATTCTCGCATCGTTGTTGTTTTCTTGACTGCATGAGCCTCCTTTTATACTTTTAATCACATCTCTAAGGCTTGGAATGGGCTTTTCAAGTGATCCCACGCGTTTTGGCCTCGAAAATCCGGATAAGGTAAGTTTCCGCATTTTGGTTCGACCTCGTCAAACAGGTCGAACCATCAGCCACAAGTTGAACCATCAGCCACAAGTTGAAACACAGGTCGAACCCTGCTACTGGACACATTCTGCACTTGGTTCAACCAACTGTACAGGTCGAACCACTCCCTCTTTGGTCGAACCCCAGGTCGAACCTCACCACTGGACAATTTCCGCTCCTAGTTCGACTAACTGTCAGGTCGAACCCCAACGTCATGGTCGAACCCATCTTCTCGCGAACTGGTTCGACCATGGTTCGATCTGATGAATAGGTCGAACACCTTGAGTCGTGGTCGAACCTTCCTTCTGCAACTTTTCAATGCTGGTTCGACCTGTAAGAGAAGTCGAACCCTCCTCCATCAGGTCGAACCCTACTCTTTCCTTGGCGGTTCGCGTGGTCTCAACTTTGTCTCTTCGATTCTTGGCACTTCCACTCCGTTTTTTCTATGAAAACCACTTAAATAGCTCCTCTAACACCTGATTCATGCTAATTACAATATATATAGGTTTTTCACCTATTTACACCTCAAAACTCTCCAAAACTAGCACAAAACATGATGCCAAACTTGTGAATTTACACACTCATCAATATTCTGATACAAGTCAGTGTTGTACGCAGTGTCGACAATACTTAGAACAATATTTCTTTCGAAAACACAGTTACACCCATTAGACACTTGAACTTGGTCTCAATTTTTATATGAATTGATTAGAGCAAGCGTACTCTATCGTTTTGTAGAACGTGGTGACCAAGTGCAAAATTTATAATATCGAACCCAAGGGAGAAAGTGTGTGTATCCGTATTCGAAAGATATTTTACTCTAGAAGGACTAATCAATAAAAGATGGTGTTGATTAACACTACAAATTAATAACTAGAAAATCAATTAAAGATAGAAAGATACAATGGATATGGAAAATGAATGAGTGGATTAATATGAGATGGATGAAGTAACAATCTAAATAGGAGCAAAACAAACCACACTCAAGATCAAGGACACAACATAGATATGTTAGATTCAAATGGTAAATATCAATGATAATGGAATAGAAGCAATTACATATATTTCCCTAATCCCTTTGGCCAAGGTGATTAAGTTCTCAACCCATTACAAGTTTTAAGCACATAAGATTGAATCTCACTCTCAATTCCCTTAGAAGGTACTATGATCATAAGAATAGTCTTCTCACTCAAGAAGGTTAGAAGGTACTATGATCATAAGAATAGTCTTCCAACATGAATGTTCTAAGCACAAGAATGTTATGGCTTAACTCCCCTTACACTAACATGTTTAATTCAAATCATGATGTGATTCACTCAAAACCCTAAGTATAACATTGGAATGATCATCCTAATATCATGACAAGAGAATTTAAACACACACATCATAATTTGAATCAAGTAAATCATAGATCATGAAAGAAATTCTAAAATCACATCAATAAAACCATTAAAAATCCTACAAATCCATAGATCCCTAATCCATCATGTGGTTAGCCTCACAAGAGGTCTAGACAACAATAAACATCAATGAAAACACCATTACAATGCTTATGAATATCCATTGTTGCAATCAAAACAAAGAAAATACAAAATAAAGGTAAATTTCTCCCCTAATTGGATTTGGGTTGAATCCTCTCTTCAAGATGAAATTTTCCTTTCTCAAGCCTCAATCCTCCATAGATGTGTGATGGGTATATGAAAAGTGTGAAGATCCATGGAATTTGAAGAGAGATTGAGTGAAAATTGGGTGAAAAATGGATTAGAGATGATAATGTGTGAGAAAATGGTGAATGAGTTTGTGTTTCACGAATTTGGGTCTCTCCCAACTCTCCCTCAATCAAACTTGGGGAAAAAGTAGTCAAAATGGGAATTAAAATTAATTTTCTGGATAGGTGGATGATTACTCTTGTTTTACTTGGTTATATCCATTGCATAGCAAAGATGAATTTTTTGACGTGATATTGAAATTCACTAATTTTGTCACAAATCAATTCTCAAGGTCTATTAAGTATTTTCAAAGTGATGGAGGAACCGAGTTCACCGACAAACAAGTCCAGAATTTTTTTGCTACACATGGGATTCATCATACCATGTCATGTCCGTACACACCTTCTCAAAATGGTTGTGCCGAACACAAACATCGCCATATTATGGAAACTGGTTTAACTATGATGTTTCATGCTTGTGCTCCTGATTCACTCTGGTTTGATGCATTTGCAGCTGCTATTTATAATATAAATTGTGTGCCTCCAAGCATCTTGAAAGGAATATCTCCTTATGAATTGCATTATCACTGCTCTCTGTCTTATGGAAATTTTTATCCATTTGGTTGTAGAGTTTATCCATGTTTGAGAGATTACGCCTAAAAAGAAATTTCTCCTCGCAGTGTGCCATGTATTTTCATGGGCTACTTCCATCCATTTGCTTGTAGAGTTTATCCATGTTTGAAGATTATGCCTAAAAAGAAATTTCTTCTCGCAGTGTGTCGTGTATCTTCATGGGCTACAACAACCATTACAAAGGTTTTTGGTGTCTCGATCCTTCCACAAATTGAATCTACACTTTTCGCCATGCTAAGTTTGATGAAATGGCATTTCCTTTCTCAAAAGATCAATTAGCGGGTTCGAAAACTGGTCTGGAATAATTTTTATTTTGAAGAGGAATATTTGCAAGCTTCTACGGGCCCCCACCTCTGATCAGCATAAGTTCAAATCTATTGCTCATAAATCTGCATCATCGACACCATTTTTGTCATCTGGTATGTGCTCTCTTTGCCCATAGATGTATACACACATTGAGCACCTTATGCCACTAATTCCCCATCAGCTTTCGCCACCACCAGTTTCCACACATTGAGCACCTTATGCCACTAATTCCCCATCAGCTTTCACCACCACCAGTTTCACCTACGCCACACATTGAGCACCCTACACCTCCTATTCTTGTTATGGAGGAACCTTAGTTAGAATGACATTCTATGATTACTCATTCAAAAGCTGAAATTATCAAGCCCCTCCATGTAGCGGACGTAGCTCAATCTACTCTTTTTCCAGCTTTATTAACAGCACAAGAACCCAAGGGATTCAAATCTACAGCAAAAAAAATAAAAGGGGTGCCTACTATGGATGAAGAGATAGCATAACTTCATACGAACAACACTTGTGATCTTGTGCCTCGACCACCAAATACAAACATGGTTAGCTCAAAATGCGTATTTTGCACTAAATTCATATCAGATGGCTTAATTGACCATCACAAAGCCTGTCTCGTTGCTCACGGATACACTCAGTTACCTGGACTTGACTACTCTCACACATTCAGCTCGATAGTTAAAGCTTCAACTGTACATGTCGTTCTTTCCATTGGTGTTCAACACAACTGGTACTTTCACCAAGTTGATGCTAAAATGCCTTTATTAATGGTGTCTTAACTAAACCGGTCTTCATGGCACAACCCCCATGTTATGTCAATCAACTCTTTCCTAATCATGTTTGTTGATTAAAGAAAGCATTATACGGGCTAAAACAAGCTCCGCTCGCTTGGTTTTAGCATTTCAGTTCTTTTCTCATCAAAGTTAGCTTCGTTTGCAGTCGATCGTACACATTATTATTTATCTTTAAGCATGGCTCATCGGTAATTTATCTACTCATTTAAGTAGATGACATTATTCTTACAGGAAATATACCAAAATAATTCCTCGCTCGACTACAAAAAGAATTTTCCATTCGTGATTTGGGCAGATTAACATACTTCTTGGGTCTTGAGGTCACCTATATGGAAAATGGATTATTTCTCAATCAAGCCAAATATGCCACTGTTATCTTGAAGAAAGCTGAATTTCTTGATGCAAAACCAATGGCTACGCCTCTAGCCGCTGGATACGCACCCTCCTCGAATGGAACTCCTTTTGCAGACTTGACTTTCTATCGCTCTCTTGTGGGCGCTCTTCAGTATCTCACTAATCTATCACTCATCCAAATCTTGCATTTGCTGTAAACATGTCAAGCCAGTTTATGCAAAACCCAACAAGTGATCACTTTTACAGTGTCAAAAGAATTCTACGTTATGTGAAGGAACTCTCAGTTTTGGTCTATCTTTCACCTGTTAATCAGATTTATCTCTTCTAGGCTACTAGGATGTAGATTGGGCACGCTGCCTCGAAACACGACATTCTACTTATGGATACTCTATATTTCTTGGAGGTAATTTGGTTTTATGGAGTGCAAAGAAGTAGCCAACTATCTCTCGATCAAGTTGTGAATCTAAATACAGAGGCATGGCCAACACAGCTGCTGGATTTCTTGGGTCATCAACCTATTACATGATCTGCATATCTTACCAACAGCCCGTCCGATCTTACATTGTGATAATAATAGCGCTATATTTCTCAGTCAGAACCCCATTGCTCACAAACGAGCTAAGCATATCGAATCGATTATTATTTTGTTCGAGAGCTTGTATCTATGGTAAAATTATCAACCTAGTTCGTTCTCTTCTCTCTTCAAATTGTTGATATTTTTACAAAGGGTTTAGCTCATCCTCTTTTTGAATTTTTTCTTTCCAAGCTTCACATTGGTCGTCGATCCCCCATCTTGCTTGCGGGAGGGTGATAGTGGAATGTGAAAATAGAAGTTGTCAACATGTAAATGGGAATAGAATGTATAGATAGGTTTGCTGTTTTTATCTTAGTCCCTTAACTTTCTGCATTGTAGATTATTTTACCTAAGTTATATGCTTCATATATTTTGTTTATCTTAAAGATGATTATATATACAACATACACATCTCATCCACGATTGTGGTGAGTACTCAAATCTCTACAAAGCTAGTGATGTCTTGCATATAAATTAATATTGTATGGAGTAATGAAAGAGGGATGATTCATTAACTTTATAGCTATAAAATTTTTGTTGTGTCTGAGTTATATTAATTTATTGCCTGAACTGCGAGAATTGACTCTAGATTGAGGGAGTTGTGGAGGATTTAAAATCAAGGGTCTTCTTCTAATGATTATTATTGAGTGAATTTGGATATTAGTTTGTTGAATTTGAAATCAACTAGTTTTCAAATATTTGAATTTCAAATCTATTTAAAGTTTAAATGCAGTTAATCTTATTTATTTTCTATATTAGGTTCACAATAGCTCTTGTCCTGTAGTTTTCATATTTTTCCAGAATCATGTTTTATCTTACATTTATTATCCATGTAATTTAATGGCTCTTCATTGTAATCTCAGTTTTGTTGATCTTCACCCATTCATAAATTTTCAATGGAGGGAGTTACAAAGTGAGACTTCTGCCACTCGAAAGTATAGAAAGATGCTACTCAATTTCAGAGCAATACTGCATTTACTAGATGTTGCAAGATGAAAATTATGATAGGTAGCTTAGATGGAGAGTTTGGTGTCAATGGTGAAATAGTGTATAGATTGGTGATTGGTATCTTTTTTCTCTTTCCCAATTTAAAGAACTTATTTTCAGTAAATACAGACTCCTCATTGCTATAAATATCATCTCTATTTTACAAAAGATTGTGAGAATATTTCTTTGATGAGATCTTTTTAATATTGTAAATTTGTAATCAATTTTACTATAGTTTTCATTACTTTCTTCTCTCTCCATAGTTTCTACTCTCTCCATCCCATTTCAGATGGCACACTTTCTATTTTGGGTTGTTTCACAAAATTTTTCACCTTCCTAAAAGAGAAAAAAGTCAAATACAATCACCCTTCCCCATACACTTTATTTATAAAACACCACTCTCACCTAACACACCTAACATACTTTATCATTTATTTATTACCAAAAATATCATAATACCCCTAAAAATTATTATTTTTCTTAATATTCGTGCATAAAGTATGGTGCAAACAGTTGTGGGATGGAGGGAGTAGTCATTAAGTAGTTGTACACCTTGGTGTTGTTAAGATTTAATTTGATACTTTCATTGGGATTGTGATTTAATATGAATTCATGATTATAATTTTGATTTTTATTATATAATAATAATCAAAGTCTTGATCCTACTAATTCAAAAGAGTGATTCAATTAATTTTAAAGAGTAATCTAATTATTTTTATAGAGTGTTCTATCTACTACAATTTAATTCTTCACAATTCATAAGTTTATTTTCAAAAATAAGAGTCTCTAATCAAGAAATAATCCTTTTTTTGTCGGTAATGTTAGTTGTTAGTATAGTTAGTAGTTAGTCACCAAGCATCCATACTTTCCCTCTCCAAGCCTCCTTATAACTCCCCTGCAAATGCGTTCTCAATGGGAATCGAACTTGGGTTCAATCACTTAGTGAGGAGCCCAGTGGCCAGGTGAAAGGAGCAATCTTATTAATTCCCAAGAGTGATGCAATTATTTATAAAGAGTAATTTAATTATTTCTATAGAGTGATCTATGTTGAGAGTGGAATTTCACATGTTTTAGGTCTTACGTTACACTGTTTTCATTAGAATATGGCCATAATTTCGTGTAAGATTGCGTGATTTTCATATCTTGCATAATTAAGATGTTATTAAAGTGTTTTGTTGAGTTTTGAAGGTTAAAACAAATCAAAATGAAGCAGAATCGAAAATGAACAAGAAATGAGTTGAAAAGGGCCCAATACAAGTTGCAGGACCTAACACTACTTGCCAACACGAGTAGTGTTGAGGTCCAGAAGCAATCCAGTTTCAGAGCATCACAACTCAACTAAACAGGCAGCAACACGACTTATCAACTCGAGTCATTTTTGCCTTACATGAGTTACACGACATGCAACACTGGCCGTGTGTTGCCAACTCGTGTTGCATAGGGTTAAGTTGTGTTGCGTATTTTTGGGCCAAAAATTGGGTTTTACACCTTCCAGTGCGTGAAAACGTGTAAAAATTGCCCAGCTAAGTCAAATTCGAAGCCCAAGGTATAAAAGGAGATCCAAACACACAAGAGAAGGGGAGATCGATCATTCATCACAATTCACGTCCCATCCACACTCACGCATCAGATATCCATCCATCCATCCCATCATCCATCCCATCTTCCATTCAATCTGAAGAGGATTAAAGTGCGAGTTGAGAGAGATCTGACGATCGGAGAGATGGAGAAGGAATGCAGATCTACGCTGACGCTAGGGTTTCGAGTTTCTTATCTTTCTTCTTCTTTTGTTTTGATTATTGTTATGAATTTCATATCCATAAGTGTTTATTGTAACCTCATGGGCTAATTCCCATTACAGTTCTAGGGTTTGAAGGCTAGATTTAATTGATTTGGAGACTTAGACCAAATTTTGTGATTTTATGCATTTTATATTTTAATTTTATTTAATTTAATCAGACTTTACTTTTATGCTTCGTAACGTCTTCATAATAATTCATGTCTTTGCCCATGATGCTTGGTTTATTGTGTTAGCTTGTGTGCGTTCATGAATTGCATTATCTATATATTAGGAATTAAGGTAGTTTATCCATGAACACATTAATTCTAAGAGCTGGTTCATGAGCATTTTCTCAGCACACAATTTTAATCCCCAAGTGTGAATGATGCTATTGTAGCTTTGATAAGCGACCAAGTGTTTATAGAATCCAAAGGACATATTATTATCAATTTAATTATAATCTAACTTATTAAGACTAGTATGGCAATATAATTGTAATGATTATGTAACCAATAAACATATAATTAAAAGAACAATTAAAATAAACAAACAGTAGAGATTAAACGAAAGTGAATAAGTGAGAATATCAGTGATGCGCATTTTCTTTGCATGCAAAATTAATCCCTAAGTATGAAGAATATCAGTTGTAGCTTAAGCAAGTGACCAAGTTAAATATCGAACCTAAAGGATGGCGTATTATCAATTTAATTATTAACTAATTAATTAAGACGAAAGGCAATAAAAGTTTGAATTTAATTATCAACTATTAAACAAATAATTAAAATAATAAATAAAATAAAATATCACTGGAAGAATACAAAAGTGGATCAAGTAGGAGAATTGGTAGCTATAGGGTAATCCAGTTTTACTACTTAACTTTCCTCTCAAGTACAGGCCGACTCTGCCTTGTGGACTATGAACGCATTACTAAACCATGCAAATCTACTCTATAAACACAAGTAAATATGCGTGTAACACATGTGAATAACCTTAGAGCACGAGATGTAATTTCACCCCTCCTTTCTAGATACTATCAATATCAATTATTTCCCACGTCTGGAACATAACCCGATATGATCTCCTTTTATAGGTACTATAAAATTACCCTCTTTATCCAGCATACTAACCCGAATTCAATTCAATTAATAAACATTCATATATGACAGTTCTAATAAAGTTTTGGAGTCCCCTCACTTAGAATCATAACATGGAATCATGTTCAGCGGTGAACGCACTCAATCTATAACCAAGATATATATTCAGACTCTATATACTAATTGAAGATGCACAAAACGACCATGAATATGAATTAAGAAAGCACAATCATATATAAAATCAATCCACAAGTAGTGTTGTACGGAGGACAAACAAGAGAGTTTAATTAATTCATAAAACCTTCAAAACCCTAGATCTACCAAAACAGTTCTAGCCTATGATGTTATGAAGAACAATCATGGGGTTTGGATAGATCTTACCCATATATCTAGAAAATATAAGATAAATTAGGAATTGATAAAAACTCTAGTGTGGGCATCGTCGCGTCCTTTTCCGTCTTGAATCCTCCTCTTGGTTCTCCTCTTGATTCTATAAACAAATTTTCACAGTGATGGATAGATGGAGGAAAGGATGTGGATGATGGTTGGGGGGTCCTCTTGATTATATAGACGAATCTTCACAGTGATGGATGGATGGAGGAAAGGATGTGGATGATGGTTGGGGGATGATCCCCCCTTGTGGGGTGTAGGATGATTGTGTTGTGTTGCCTTCTCACATGAATAATGATGTAAAGTATATATAGGTGTGAGAAGAGAATTAAATAAGAAAATAAAAAATATGGGTAAATCATGGAGGATTATGTGATAAGGAGATTAATTGTGCTCCAAGAAATAAGTAATTTTTAGAAATTTTCGAAAATTCTTGTTGGTAGCTATGCGACTTCACGATATTTTGCATAACATCCTCGTCCATACTCCGATTTTAGTGATTCTTGTGCTCATGCGATCCTCTTTTCCTTGACTCTCTATCCCTATAAAAAAGTCCAACATCTGAAGATGTAATAAGTCATGTAAAGTGGAAAAGTCATGCTGAGTAGAAACAGCTTGCGCGATATCACTATTTCGATCATAACTTTCTCGTTTGGACGCCGATTGAAGTGTTTCTTACGTCAAAATGACCCATTCTTCTGTGGCTTTCCAACCTTCTATTACACTACCATTTTTGAGCTCCATATGAACATAGAAAAATTACAGAAGTTAGACGTGCATTTTTCAGCATTCTTGCACAAGTTACACCTTTTCTCCAACTTTGCACTTTTGATCATTTTTCCACCTAAAACACAATAAAACAACTCAAGTACACCTTTTTCTCACATATATCAAATATAAGACACTTGTGCTAATATATAACAGCAATTCTCATAAAAAAGGTGTTAAATTGGATACTAAAACATGCTTATTTTCACTCTCATCAAAGCCCCAAACTTATCCATTGTTCGTCCTGAGGAAACAAAATAAAAACAAAGAGAGAGAGAGAGTAAGAAAATTAGCGGGAAAACAAGAATTATGACCAATGCCCCCTTTAAAATACAATTGTCCTCAACTTAGGTCATGCAACTCCAACTACATGTAATAATCAATTCATAGCATACAAGATAAGACAATCACCACCAATTCAAATGCTCCATTGACATGTTCTCACGGGAAGTTTATATCACTCATACTCAAGTGTAAAAGATGTACACTTATGGGTTAAGTTGTTTATGCTCAGATTCAATTCAAGTGCATGCGTAACCATCAGCTTGCAAAAGTCTCAAACTCTCCACCACTAAAAGTATGATTCGAAAATGAGATCAAAAAGAACTTTTTTTTATGTAATGTTGGCTCTTTGATTAAGGTATGAAATATATAAATAAGTGACTCAAAACTTGGATCAATCAAGTCGCGATCCATCATGATCTTTCATTCTTCTTACTCACTTCAATTAAGCACACATCCTCCTCAACTCTAGCTTCTATCCTGTTCTCTTTCAAGCACAACATTTTTTCCTTCTTTTTTCTTTTTTTTCTTGAGGTACCAGTTTTGGGCACTACCTCTTGTTAGATTGTATACTAAAAGTCTAGCTTTTGTATGGAACAATGTTTTAACAATTTATTTGTAATGAGAATCATATGATCAAACGTTTTGCATATTATAATTTATTTATGTATTTTGTGTAAAAGTCCTTTTACTTTATACTGTAGATAATATGTTGTGTGACAACACGCGAAAGATTATATTATCAGTTTTCTTATAAAATATAAACAGATGCTCACAACCGAGACAGATGGGGTCTCTCTATCGGTATGGTTGTAGTGTAATTTGGTATTAGTTTGTCTTAACTATAGAATCACATTAGTGCACTTTGTGTATTGAGCAGGACCGCCTGAGATTGTTCTCTTATACTAACTATCACTACAAGAAATTTGGGTTTTAACCACTCATCATATGTGTGGGTAAAATATATTTTTGTGTGGGCATTGCGTTTTACCCACACATAAAATAAGTGTAAACATGTGTCACTATAATTGTGTTGATAAATATTTTTAGTTACACATATAAATTGTGCAGGTAAATCTTTATCTTTTATCCACACATGTATGTGTGGAAAAACATTTGTGAGAGTATATATAAAAAAATTTATATCGTGAGCGAGTGTGTGGTCTTTTTATTTTATAATTTATTTGTCTTATCTTATCTTATCTATTTTTGTTCCTTGTAAGATTCGAACCCGTATCTGTGCACGCGTGAAAGGAAGCTTTTGCCATTTGGCTATATAAATATTTCACTTAATTTTTTTATAATTATATATATATAGATAGATAGGATATGTTTCCAAAATAAGCTATTTTATCTAAATATAATTATAATTTAATAATATTTTTCAAGAAATATTTGTTAATTTTGTGTTTCCTATTAATTAATTATTTTTTATCAAATAGAGTATTATATTGTCACATGAAATTCTTTTTAGCCACACATAAATTTTATGTGTAGCTAAATAATATATTATTAGTCACACAATTTTAATATCTGTGATCATGTGTGGGTATTCTTAATATCTAAAATATTTCGTAAAATTAAAATGTCACTTTTTGTTTTTAGTGACACATTTTAAGTGTCACAATTAAGTTGTTATATTACCCACACACAAAATATTATGTGTCACAATTTACCCACACATCTCATGTGTGGGCATTTTATGTATGGGTATTGACCAAATATTTTGTAGTGTATATAGAAGAACTTGATCTCTGTTATTATGAATGTTTGTGCTCTTAATCCCTATACAATAACCTCGACATGTAAGGCAGTATTTATCTCTTTGATTCATCAATGGGTGAGATTTATATATATTAAATCAATAAACTCGGTGAGTTGGGAAATAGTATTATCTCTATAGTGTGCTGTTGATTGTAGAATAGTATTATCTCTATAGTGTGATGTTGATTGTAGAAGAAATCCGTGTCCTCTATAGGTTGATGATGTCCCCTTGAGGAACTCATAAGGTTTATCATGTAAATCTTGCAAGTGGATTAATTCCGACATGATAATGAGGTTGAGTGGTACTACTCTCGGATGAGATATTAATTAATGGAGTTGTCAGTAACTTAATTAATTAATGGCATTGTATATCTTAAACATGGGGAGAATGTCGGGCTCATAATAAGGAGCCCATAACATGATTATGGGATTGGAGCGGCAGTGCAGTAATAATATTTTAGTGGACTATATTATTATTATTGGACTTGAGCATAAGCTTTGGGCTAAGTTTGAATACTTAAGTCCAATGGAGGCTCGACTCTAATTTCTCCTGCCAGTCCCTGCTATAGCCCATGCATAAGTCATCTCAGCTTCCTGGAATCCTAAGTGTGCGCCTCTTTTAACGTGAAACACAAGGAGAGAAAGAAGATTGAGAAGATCCTGAAGATCATCGCCTACACGACGTCAGGATTGAACTTGGGGAATACAGTAGAAGATCAAGAGGTTGTTCTCTGTAGCAGTTCTTCAACAATATACCCTGGTGAAAGGTAATGCGAACTTTGAATACTTATTGCTTCTGCTGATTAAGTTTGCATAGAACCCTAACGGTTCAAGCTAACCATACGATCGAACACCAACAATTGGTACCAGAGCATCAGTTTCGTGGTGAAACGTGATACATTAGGCTAGGGTTTATGTGTTATACATGAATTAGTTGTCGTATAGAAAGCATGAGAATTAGGGTTTGGTATATGTGTGAATTATCCATGAAATCCTATATGCTTTGTCATTGGATGTTCGTGTGTGATTGTTTGATGATTGTACACGTGAATCACATACACGATCATCACTCAACTGCTCGACGTCGATGGTGGCTACACGGCTAGCCTGGGTGTGACTGGACTGTTGGGGCAAGACCACGAAGGAAAGGAGCCTTGATGAGATCGAGCTGGATGATGGAAGCTAGAACCATCAACGCATGCCTGGGTGATGACGGTTGTGACTGCTGCTGACTAGTGCAACTGGCGAGTTTTGCGGGGCTGGACGAGCATCGCTGATGGCCGGACAAACGATGGCATGGGCTGATGATGGGTGACTCTGATCAATGATAATGCATGAGCGGCGCTGAGGGCTACACATAGTGGCGGCTGGGTATCACATTGCCGGCGATGTCATGGAGCACCGTGTGGCGAGCACGAAGACGAGTGCACAGTGGAGTGCATTGCTGGTGAGGTTATGTCGGTGCGAGTCTGGGCTGCTAGGCGCTGCGCTGGTTTCTTGTCTATGGCGGAAAATGGCGTGCAGTGCATATCCGGGTGAGTCGACCAGTATTCTGGGCAAACCAAGTAGCATTCTGGGCGAGTCGAGCAATATTTTGGGCTAGTCGATAAGAATTTTGGCCGAGTTGATGAGAATTCTGGGTGAGTCGATGAGAATTTTCTTGAGAAGTTTCGAGCGAGTTGACAGTGTTCTGGGCAAGCCGACATCATTCTGGGCGAGTCAAGCATGGCATCAGGCGTGTAGATGGGCGACATAGACCGTGCTGGGGCATTCCAGCGAGTAGCACTGGTGGACTTTAAGCTAGAGTTGGGCACGCCTCGTGCCAAAACCTCATACAACTCGTGCGAAAAAGTTTTAGGCCAGGCGCTGGCAGATTTTTTCAGTTGTGCACGGTTGACGGGCCAGAGACATGCAATGGGCAGTACGACTCGTGCAGAAGCCCTACACGAGTCGTGCAAGTGTTGTCCTTCGGGCAGCCGGAGTCGGTTTCGCATTTCGTCATTTTTCGTGCTTATTTTGTGACATATAACTGCTTTAATTGTAATATTTTATAATTATTGTTATATATGCTAGTATGTTCTATGTGATTTATTTTTTTAAAATTATTTAAAATAGAAGCATGCTAGGATGTGTGTTTTATTAGTGTAATATTATATGCATGTTAAAAACCTCAGTGTTAAATAACTAAGTGGGAGAGGGGATTGATAAATAATTCCCGCAGCCTTCATTATTGGTTTGTAAGTGATGTGAATGAACTTGCGTGTTGGCTATAGTGCCTTTCTCCCTAACGGATGAGCTTATTCACGTATCTCTGGTACAAACTTCTATATGATGGTTATAGGAAGTTATCCGAGCGTGTGTGTACTTCTCTAACAGTAAGGCATACAAGCTTGGGCAGTGGACTTGGGACCAAATAATGGTGTACACTTAGGTGTAAATAATAAGTATCCTCCTCAACGGAGTCACTGCTATCATTTGTTTGGCTAAAAGGAACTGACTATTAATTATTTCATCATAAAGTTAAGTTGATGGATGAAATTAATGGGTAAAACCTTCTCTTGTAAATGTTTGGGTTTGTATACGTCCACCCTAACGTGGCATGCAAATTCACGGTGCTTGAGATGTTGGTGAATTTTATTTTATATTATTTTGAGGGATTCAATATAAATTGATAAATTCAAAGTGTTTGATCTGTTTATTATTTATGATTCTCAGGATTTTCAAATGGCACTCAACTCACTTTTTGTTATACTTAAAGAACACAAACTTACTGGCACTAATTATGTTGACTGGAAACAAAAAATGGATATTGTTTTACCTGCTGAGGATTACATCTTTGTACTCACTTAGGAATGTCCTGCGGAGCCTACTGATGACTCTACAGAAGAGCAAAGAGCTGCTTATAATAGGTGGATCAAAGATGATAGGATGGCTAAGTGCTATATATTAGCTTCAGTGTCAAGTGTGCTTCAACATCAACATCAAGCTATGAACTCTACCTATGATATGATGCAGAATCTTAGGGAACTCTTCGGGCACCAGAGTCGTCCTGCTAGGTTGGAGGACATGGCTGTGCTGATGAATACCAAAATGGCTGAGGGCACTCCCATGAGGGAGCATGTTCTTAGAATGATGTGCCAACTCAATGAGTTGGAGGTCCTTGGAACTGAAATCAATGGAAAAACTCAAGTCGATATCATACTCCAAAGCTTGCCTAGGAGTTTTGAGCAGTTTCGTCTCAACTATGGTATGAACAAATATTTGTACTCGTTGGCGGAACTTCTAACAGAACTTGTGGCGGCAGAAGGGTTGTTTAGTCGAGCTCCTCAGGTTCATGTTGCTGAAAATGCTGCTCGTCCTAGGCCGAGAGGCAGTAGGAATGAGAAGAAACAAGGGAATTCAGCATCGGTAAACCAAGTGAAGGCAAAGACCGGTACGGTCAAGAAGCCTAAAGGCAAGTACTTCAAATGCAAGCAGTTGGGTCATTACAAGGTTGACTGCCCTCTTCTGAAGGGGAACAGGAATGGTAAGTCTTTTATACTAGTTGTTGAATCATGTTTAGCGGCTGTATCTGCTGATACTTGGTGTGTAGGTACGGGAGCCATTGACCATGTCTGCAATTCTTTGCAGGGGTTCCATCAAACCTGACAGCTTAGTGATGGGAAGATTACCATATCATGGGGAATGCTACAAGGGTAGCGGCTGTTGCAGTGGGAGACGTCTATTTATCTTTTAATAAGAATAAATCTCTTGTTTTGAGGAATTGTCTTTATGTACCTCATTTTAGAAAGAATTTAATTTCGATTTCTAAATTGTTTATGGATGGATATTCTGTTTCTTTTAATGACAAGGTTGTTTTAAGAAAGAATGGAATTATTATCTGTGATGGTGCATTGATAGATAATTTGTATACTCTTAATCCAATTTCTCCCACAGTGCAACAAATTGAATTGAATGATACATCTACTAATAAGAGAGAAGAACCTTCGAAAATGAACCAAACATATCTTTGGCATCTAAGATTAGGTCATATTAACTTGAGTAGGATTCAAAGGTTGGTAGCTGATGGACCTCTGAGTTCATTAGTAGTGGAAAATTATCCAACTTGTGAATCTTGCTTGGAAGAAAAAATGATAAAAAGGCCTTTTAAGGCTAAGGGGTATAGAGCCAAGGATTTGTTGGAATATGTTCATTCTAATTTATGTGGTCCTATATCTGTCCATGCAAGAGGGGGTTATGAATATTTCATCACATTCATTGACGATTATTCTAGATAAGGATATATTTATTTGATGCGCCGCAAGTCTGAGTGATTTGATAAATTCAAAGAGTACAAGGCTGATGTGGAAAAGCAACTTGAAAAATATATCAAGACACTACGATCTGATCGTGGTGGCGAATACCTCTTGGGAGAGTTTAGGAATTATTTATTAGAGGAAGGGATTGAATTCCAATTATCTGCACCGTGTACACCCCAGCGGAACGGTGTAGTAGAAAGAAGGAATAGGACTCTTATAGAAATGGTAAGATCAATGATGAGTTATTCGGAATTACCAATTTAATTTTGGGGATATGCCTTAGATATAGCGGCTTACATCCTGAATTTAGTACCTTCTAAATCAGTAGCCTCCACACCCATTGAATTGTGGACCAAGCGAAAGCCTAGTCTCAAACATTTTCGGATTTAGGGTGCTCCGGCACATGTGTTGAAGGCGGATGCTGATAAGTTAGAATCGCGTACGGATGTTTGTTTGTTTATAGGGTATCCTAAAGGAACGAGGGATGGTATGTTTTATAGTCCTAAAGACCAAAAGGTGATCGTTAGCATGAACGCTAGGTTTTTGGAAGAGGATTACGTAATGAGTTACAAACCCATGAGTAAAATTGTTCTAGAGGAAGTAAGAGGGGAAACACCAAACATAATACCAACCGTACGAGAGGATATACCATATGACACTGCATCGCGTGTCGCAATTGCCTTCGGAGCCTCGTCGTAGTGGGAGAGTTGTGAGACAACCCGATAGATTCATGGGATTAGGAGAGTCGTCAGACTTGGTCCCTGGTGAACATGAAATCGACCCATGGAATTATGATGAAGAACTATAAGATAAAGATGCTCAATCATGGCAAAATACAATAAAATCTGAAATAGAATCCATGTATTCTAATCAAGTCTGGGAGCTTGTAGAACCACCTAACTATTGGATGCAAGTGGGTCTATAAAAGAAAAAGAGGATCTGATGGTAAGGTAGAAACCTTTAAAGCAAGGCTTGTTGCTAAAGGATATACTCAGAAATAAGGAATCGATTATGAGGAAACCTTCTTGCCTGTGGCCATGCTTAAGTCAATCTGGATTTTTTTGTCTATTGTTGCTCATATGGATTATGAGGTATGGCAAATGGATGTTAAGACAGCTTTCCCGAATGGAAGTCTTGAGGAAAACATCTTCATGAAGCAACCAGAAGGATTCATTGCAAAAGGCGAAGAGCATCTTGTGTGTAAGCTTAATAGGTCCACTTATGGATTGAAACAAGCTTCAAGATCATGGAACATCCATTTTGATGAAGTAATCCAGTCATATAGATTTATTTAATGTCTGGATGAATCATGTGTGTACAAGAAGTGTGACGGAAATGTAGTGGTATTTCTTATACTCTACGTGGATGATATTCTTCTCATTGGAAATAATGTAAAGGTATTATTGGGCGTAAGGGTATGGCTTTCCAAGCAGTTTGAAATGAAGGATTAGGAGAAGCCGGACATATTCTTGGGATCAAATTAATAAGGGATCGCAAGAAAAGAATGTTGTGCTTATCCCAAGCTTCATACATTGATACAATCCTGGCTCGGTTTAGCATGCAAGATTCAAAGTAAGGTTTTCTACCTTTCAGACATGGAATACCTCTATCTAAGGAAATGTGTCCTAAGAAACAATAGGAAATAGAGCAAATGAAGGCGGTTCCTTATGCATCGGCAGTAGAAAGCCTCATGTATGCAATGCTATGTACGAGGCCGAATATCTGTTATGACGTGGGCATGGTCAGTAGGTATCAAAGTAATCCAGGACAAGGGCATTGGACTGCGGTAAAGCATATTTTGAAGTACCTGCGAAGGACTAGGGATTATTTGCTGGTTTACCGGGTAGATATTTTGTTACCTTTGGGTTATACTGATTCGGATTTTCAGTTAGATAGGGATGCTAGTAAATCCACCTCGGGTAATGTGTTTACTCTTGGAGTAGGAGCCATAATATGGAGAAGTGTAAAGCAGAAATACGTTGCGGACTCCACCATGGAAGCTGAATATGTAGCAGCCTCTGAGGCAGCTAAAGAAGCAGTATGGCTTAGGAACTTCTTAATGGACTTGGATGTGATTCCTGGTTTGCCCAAAGCAATCATAATTTATTGTGATAACAGTGGTGCAGTAGCAAACTCGAAGGAACCACGAGCCCATAAGGCGAGTAAACACATTGAGCACAAGTACCACCTAATACGAGACATTTTTAGAAGAGGGAAGGTCGTTGTCACTAAGATTGCATCTGAAGATAACCTAGCTGATCCTTTTACTAAGGTCCTTCCAGCGAAAGCGTTCGATGGGCATGTAGAAGGAATGGGGATTAGATGCGTGTCAGCAGATATGGCAGCGTAGTCTTTTAGTATAAGTGGGAGATTGTTAGATGGTATACTAAAAGTCTAGCTTTGTATAGAATAATGTTTTAATAATTTATTTGAAATGAGAATCATATGATCAAACATTTTGCATATTATAATTAATTTATATATTTTGTGCAAAAGTCCTTTTACTATATACTGTAGATAATATATTGTGCGACAATACGCGGAAGATCATATTATCAGTTTCCTTATAAAGTATAAACAGATGCTCACAACTGAGATAGATGGGGACTCTCTATCGGTATGGTTGTAGTGTGATTTGGTATTAGTTTATCTTGACTATAGAATCACATTAGTGCACTTTGTATATTGAGTAGGACCGCCTGAGATCGTTCGTCTTATACTAACTATATAGAAGAACTTGATCTCTGTTATTATGGATGTTCATGCTCTTAATTCCTATACAATAACCTTGACATGTAAGGCAGTATTTATCTCTTTGATTCATCAATAGGTGAGATTTATATATATTAAATCAATAAACTCGGTGAGTTGGGAAATAGTATTGTCTCTATGGTGTGCTGTTGATTGTAGAAGGAATCCGTGTCCGCTATATGTTGATGATGTCCCCTTGAGGAGCTCATAAGGTTTATCATGTAAATCTTGCAAGTGAATTAATTCCGGCATGATAATGAGGTTGAGTGGTACTACTCTGGGATGAGATATTAATTAATGGAGTTGTCAGTAACTTAATTAATTAATGGGCATTGTATATCTTAAACATGGGGAGAATGTCGGGCTCATAATAAGAAGGAGCCCATAACGTAATTATGGGATTGGAGCGGTAGTGCAGTAATAATATTTTAGTGGACTATATTATTATTATTGGACTTGAGTATAAGCTTTTGGCTAAGCTTGGATATTTAAGTCCAATGGAGACCCGACACCAATTTCTTCTCCTGGTCCCAGCTGTAGCCCATATATAAGTCATCTAAACTTTCTAGAGCCCTAAGTGTGCGCCTCTTTTGAGGTGAAAACAAGAAGAGAAAGAAGATTGAGAATATCCTGAAGATCGTCGCCCACACAACGTCAGGATTGAACTTGGGAAATACAACAGAAGATCAAGAGGTTGTTCTCTGCAGCAGTTCTTCAACAACATACCCTGGTGAAAGGTAATGCTAACTTTGAACACTTATTGCTTCCGCTGATTAAGTTTGCATGAAACCCTAACGGTTCACGCTAACCAAACGATCAAACGCCAACACCTCTCGCATCCTCTATAGGTGGGTACTAGATTTAAGCACTATCCTAGGGTACTTGATTTCATGGAGTACTAGATTTAAGCACTACTCCATGATTTTCTTTAGATGCATTTTCAAGCTTCAATCACTTTTTCAACACCAATTTTATTCCTTCCCAAACTGTTATCAAACTCCATCCACACACTTTGAAAAGCCATTAATTCTCTTCTAGAAGGATAATCAAGGCTCAAAAAAATTCAGATGCTCAAAGTGGTTATTTCGCATAGTCTGCCAAAGAATGAGATTTTTAGGCTCAACGGGTCTAACTACGGATAAACATCATTCGATAGGAAATTATTTGGCTAAGTGACTCATAAATTCAAGGATGGCCTAAAATCATTTCCCATCATCTAACACACATGTAGTCTCAAGTAAGACAAGAGGCAATTTCTAGAATACACATAGAAGAATGATACTCACCAGAAAAGAATTATCATGTGATTATGTACATGATTAATGAGGCTCAAAATCTCACATGGGTTTTTAACAAGTAATAGAGCACCTTTCATGGTAAGTAATATCCCACAAGTACACATAGAACTTCATACCATAATATAACTCAAGTACACTTCCTTCATCAATTTCAAGAGCATATAAATTTAGGCACAAATAAAAAATATAAGCTCATGTGGATCACAACCATAAACTCAATCATTCCAATTCATGAATTAAAAGCACATAAGAATTAGAATAAGAAAACGAGGGTACCTGATTTTTCTTCAACGTATGCACGAGCTCCTCGAGTTTTTCAATTCAATCAGGTCAAAAACTCAGTGTAGAACTCGACTTTTCCCTCTTTTACCTTTTTCTATCATCAAAACTCAAGCACACATCATCATCACAGGATTCATCAATAATAAAATAAGAGAACTATAAAAAAGACTCAATTGACTATCTAATCGACTCCACACACTAGACATACCTACACAACACACTAAACATTAGGTAAGTTGCAAAAAATTGACATACCAACACCAATTAAAGTATCAATATACCGCAAAAAATCAACCTTCTAACAAACAAACAACCAATGAAAGGAAAAATTATACCCTTGGTGCTCATAAGATGAGGTAAGTGCATCACCCCCCCCACAAACTTAGTAAAAACGTAAGTCGAAATTATGTTTGAAAAGAGATGTAATTGCTGAAGCGTGAGCACTTCAAATATAATTAATCCTCAATCACACAAAAGAAATAAAGCAATAAAATGGAAGGGACAAGCCCTCAACAGGCGCTCATGTTTAACGTCGGAGAGTCACGACGGTAAAAGACTTAATCAACTAGAAATATTAAATCAATAATAGCAACCATCCCCGGCAACAGCGCCAAAAACTCGATGCATGTTTTCTTTGCATTCAAAATTAATCCCCGAGTATGAAGGATATCAGTTGCAGTTTAAGACCAAGTTAAATATCGAACCCAAAGGACAGCGTATTATCAATTTAATTATTAACTAATTAATTAAGACGAAAGGCAATAAAAATTTGGATTTAATTATCAACTATTAAAAAATAATTAAAATAAAAAATAAAAAAAAATATCACTAGAAGAATACGAAAGTGGATCAAGTAGGAGAATATGTAGCTCTAGGGTAATCTAGTTTTACTACTTAACTTCCCTCTCAAATGCAGGTCGACTCTGCCTTGTGGATTATGGATGCATCACTAAACTATGCAAATCTACTCTATAAACACAAGTAAATATGCACGTAACACGTGTGAATAACCTCAGAGCAAGAGACGTAATTTCACCCCCTTTTCTTGGTACTATCAGTATCAATTATTTCCCACGTCTGGAACCTAACCCGATATGATCTCCCTTTATATGTACTATAAAATTACCCTCTTTATCCTGCTTACTAACTCGAAATCAATTCAATTAATAAACATTCATATATGACAGTTCTAATGAAGTTTTGGAGTCCCCTCAGTAAGAATCATAAGTTCATAACATGGAATCCTGTTCAGCAGTGAACGCACTCAATTTACAACCAAGATATATATTCAAACTCTATATACCAATTGAAGATGCACAAAATAACTGTGAATATGGATTAAGAAAGCACAATCATATATAAAATCAATCCATAAGTAGTGTTGTACGAAGGACACACAAGAGAGTTTAATTAATTCACAAAATCTTCAAAACCCTAGATCTACCAAAATGGTTCTAGCCCATGATGTTACGAAGAATAATCATGGGGGTTGGATAGATCTTACCCATATGTCTGGAAAATATAAGATAAATTAGAAAACGATAAAAACCCTAGATGTGGGCGTCATCGCATCCTTTTCTGTCTTGAATCCCCCTCTTGGTTCTCCTCTTAATTCCACAGATGAATCTTCACAGTGATGGATGGATGGAGGAAAGGATTGGATGATGGTTGGGGGTGATCCCCCATTGTGGATTGTAGGATAATTGTGTTGCGTTGCCTTCTCACATGAATAATAATATAAAATATATATAGGTGTGAGAAGGGAATTAAATAAGGAAATAAAAGATATTGGTGAATCATGAAATATTAAGTGATAAGGAGATTAATTGTGCTCCAAGAAATAAGTAATTTTCGGAAATTTTCGAAAATTCTCGCTGGCAGCTGTGCGACTTCACGATATTTTGCATAACATCCTCGTCCATACTCCGATTTTAGTGATTCTTGCACTCGCGCGATCCTCTTTTCCTTGGCTTTCTATCCATTTAAAGATATCAGCAAAAGTCTAACATTTGATGATGTAACAAGTCATGTAAAGTGGAACAGTCGTGCTGAGTATAAATGGCTTGCGTGACGTCACTCTTTCGATCATAACTTTCTCGTTTGGATGCCGATTGAGGTGTTTCTTATGCCAAAACGACCCACTATTCTGTGTCTTTCTAACCATATATCACACTTTCAGTTTTGAGCTCCATAAAAATACAGAAAAATTACACAAGTTGGACATGCATTTTTCAGCATTCTTGCACAAGTTACACCTTTTTAAACTTTGCACTTTTGATCATTTTTCTACCTAAAACACAATAAAACACATCAAGTGCACCTTTTACTCACATATATCGAATATAAGACACTTGTGCTAATATATAACCACAATATTTATAAAAAAGTATTAAATTGGATACTAAAACAAGCTTATTTTCACTCTCATCAATAGGTAGTTCTTCGGGCCATCCAATTTTACTTATTAATTTTCCTTCCGTGTATCAATGTCCGAATCTACCTTGTGGAGTATGGACGCATCACTAAACCATGCAAATCTACTCTATAGACATAAGAAAATAAGCGTGTGACACATGTGAATATCCTTGGAGCAAGAGATATAATTCACCCCCCTTTCTAGGTACTATCAGTATCAATTATTTCCCGTGCACTTAGTACTCTAACCCGATATGATCTCCCTTTATAGGTACTATGAAGTTATTCTCTTTATCCCACTTGTTAACCAAATCATATTCAATTAACAAGTATTTATATAAGATAGTTCTAATGAGACTTCGGAGTCCACTCACTTAGAATCATAACTTATAATCCTGCTCAGTAGTGAACGCACTCAATTTATAATCAAGATATGTATTCAGACTCTACATAACAATTAATGATGCACAAAACAACTCTGAGTATGAATTAAAAAAACATAGTCATATATAAAATAAACCACAAGTAGTGTTGTACGGAGTATATACACGGAAGTTCAATTAACTTATAAAACCTTCATAAACCCTAGAATTACCGAAGCAGTTCTAGCCCATGATTGATCAAAGAGCAATCATGGTGATTGGATAGATCTTACCCATAGTCTTGAAAATTACAAGATAAATTAAGATGCGAAGTAAACCCTCGATGTGGGTGCCATCGCGTCTCTCTCCGTCTTGAATCTACACTTGGTTCTCACTTGATTCGACAGATGAATCTCTCTCCACAGATCCATGGATGATGGTAGGGTTTCGGATATTGTGTAGAATAAAGGTGATGAATGGCTCTCTTTTCCCCTGCATAGGGTTTTCCTTTTATAGCTTTAGCTCTCCTCATGGACCTAGAATGGGCTTTTGAGTAAAAACACGTACTGAAGGTGTAAAAATATGGATCTAGGTGTTTCTTGCGTATTGGTTCGACCAAGGCCCCTGGTCGAATCAACCAAGACCTGGTCAAACTGACTTGTAATAAATTGACAGGCTCCTGGTTTGACTCGAACAGCTGGTCGAACCACACCTTCTAATCTTTATGCTTTTGGTTCGACCACGGTTCGACCAACACGCTTGGTCAAACCACAGTGTCATGGTCGTACCATACTTCTGCTATCTTCTTATACCTGGTTCGACCGTGGATACTGTCGAACCACTCCCATTTGGTCAAATCGAGTGCCTACAACTTCCCTTCTTTGGTTCCGATCACTTCTATCCCGTTTTCCTTCGAAATCTTCTCAAACTGCCTTACATGCACCTGATTCATGACTTTCCACTACATATCTCGATTTATCTTGACTTAAGATCAAATCATACATCATTATCACATGAATCAGAGCTAAAATTATGTGAATGTACACACTCATCAAACCCCCAAACTTACATGTTGCTCGTCCCGAGGTAACAAAATCAAAACCATAAGAGTAAGTATAAATTTCACAGGTCCATCTAGTCAAGTACAATTCATACCTATACATGCAATTCTATCAATTAAAAACAAGTATCACTCACATCAAATATTTCATTCATGAAAAATATCACTCAATTAAAACACACTTTGGAGTACTAAGTCATCTAGCTCACAAGATAAGTGTTTACTCTCGCTCTCAAGTGTAAAAGATGTACACTTTTGGGTTAGTATATACGTTTATATTCAATTCATATTCCCGCGTAACCATAAGCTTGGCAAGGGTCTCAAAAATTAACTTATAATCACTTCGTTACTAGGATCATAAAGGACTTGCTTTTGGGTTGTAATGTTGGCTCTTTAGTAAAGGTAGGAAAATATAGATAAAGTGACTAATTCACTAGTAGAGAATTACATTGGAGTTTTGCTTTTCGTCAAACAGCTTCTTCTTCTCCATTTTTTTCTCATGATCTTTACGATTCATCTCTTTTCCTTCTTCACGTTGGCATCAACATCTTTATTTCTCCTTTCTTCAAAGTACAAGGTGTTGGATTGCATACTTAAAGTCTAGCTTTAGTATGAACAATGTTTTAACAATTTATTTGAAATGAGAATCAATGATCAAATGATTGCATCTTATAATTTATTTATATGTCCAATGCAATAGTCCACTTACTTTATACTATAGATAATATGTTGTGCGACAACACGCAGAAGATCATATTATCTATTTTCTTATAAAGTATAAACAGATGCTCACAATCGAGATAGACGGGGACTCTCTATCGGGATGGTTGTAGTGTGATTTGGTATTAGTTTGTCTTGACTATAGAATCACATTAGTGCACTTTGTATGTATTGAGCAGGACCACTTGAGATCGTTCGACTTGTACTGTCTATATAGAAGAACTTGATCTCTGTTATTATGGATGTTCATGCTCTTAATCCCAATATAATAACCTCGACACATAAGACAATATATATTTCTTTGATTCATCAATGTGTGAGATTTACATGTAATTAAATCAACAAACTTGGTGAGTTGGGAAATAGTGCTATCTCTTTGGTGTGCTGTTGATTGTAGAAGGAATCCGTGTCTGACATAAGTTGATGATGTCCCCTTGAGGAGCTCATAAGAATTATCATGTAAACTCTGCAGGTGGATTTATTCCGGCATGATGATGAGGTTGAGTTTTACTACTCTCGGATGAGATATTAATTAATAAAGTTGTCAGTAACTTAATTAATTAATAGACATTGTATATCTTAAATATGGGGAGACTGTCGGACTCATAATAAGAAGGAGCCCATAACATAATTATAAGATTAGAACGGTAGTGCAGTAATAATATTTTAGTGGTATATATTATTATTATTGGATTTAAGTATAAGCTTTTGGCTAAACTTGGATACTTAAGCCCAATGGAGTCCCAACTCTAATTTCTCCTCCTGATCCCTGCTGTAGCCCATATATAAGTCATCTCAGCTGTTCTAACCCTAGAGAGACACACCTAACACGTGAAAAGGATAGACAGAATAGCAGATTGATAAGATCTTGAAGATCGTCGCCCACACGACGTCGAGATTGGACTTGGGAATACAGCAGAAGACCGGAAGATTGTTTGCTGCTGTTGTCCGTAAACTTGTATGATTTTATAAAATTGTACAGAAGTCAGAATTCAACGTGTGATATACTGATGGAAAGCCACGGAAGAGAGGATCATTGGGATCATTGTGATGCATAGATCACTCAAATCAGAGATCAGACGAAAGAGTTATGCTCAAAACGGTGAGGCTGCGCAGGCTTCCAGTGAGAATCCATCTTCTCCAACATACCCTGGTGAAAGGTAATACGTTTCTTGTTTTCATGCTTCCGCTGACTGTTAGAAATGTATGGAACCCTAACGGTTCATGTTAACCAAATGATCAAATGCCAACACAAGGTTACCAATTTCGGGCACTATTCTCTAAGCAGTCGGGTACCAGTTTCAGGCACTACCCCTAAACAAGATTTAACCATATTTTTCTTTTCTTCATATCGCTCAACCAAAATCTTTCTTCCTTTTCTTCAAATTCAAGCTAGCATTTATTCACCTCAACTCTCTACTAATGAATAGGGTATTCAACAAGGCTCAAGTAAAGGATGAATAGAGGCTTTTTATCAAGGCTTGCCAAAGAAAAAGTTTTCAAAGGCTCAACAGGGCTTCCAATGATTCATACAGTATAAGGGAAGGTAAAATTTATCTAAGTAACTCAAATAAACAATAATGGCCTAAGATCATGTCCTAATAACTAGTCAACCATAAGTCTCACACAAGATTCCAAGCCAAGTTCTAGAATACAGTCATATGAATGATTCTCTCGAGAATAAACTATCATGCATGGATGTAGCATGATTTCTTAAAGCTCAAATTCTCACATGGTAATAGATTCCTAATCACTCCTCATAGAATATAATCAAGGTCAATTCCACAATGAACTCCATATATTTAACAATTATACATGCTTCTCATCAACAAAATCAACACATGCAAAATACGAATGTAATATACTTAGCAAAGAACCTAACATATCAATCAAAACAAGTATCATCAACCAATCCAACCTCAAGTCAGAATATCAATATACGTACATGCCACTCATACCACAAATACCCATTCTGTAAAGAGAAAAAGAGAAGGGGGATGAGATGAAACAGATAAGATGAAAAACCTGGTGCCCTCTACTCCTCCGGAGCATTATCATCATCATCTTCACCCCTGTGCCAATCATCGAAGTCTCTTTGTAGGGTATCCACCTTCCTATCCAGAGCTTCATAGTTATCATTCAAATCCCCTAATCTCTGATCCATCACCACATAGTTAACATGCAGCGCGTTGTATCCCATATTGAGCGTGGCATAACTAGTGGTAAGCAAGCTCAGCTGGCGGTTCGTCTCTTTCTGATTGTTGTTTAGGTTGGCAAGGTATTCATTCATCAACCTAAACTGCTCCCTATAATAATCGTCAGGGCCGCCCCAATACTGCTGTTGTGGCTGTGCTGGATATGGTGGTGGTGGCATCGCATGCTACTGCGGAATTAACCTTGTGCGCTAGAGTGTTCATCAACCTATTATTATCATTCCGGATCATAGTCAGAGCCCTCACATTATATGGAAACATGAAAGAAAAGGGTTTAGAACCCCTAGTGTAATTCCAGTCTCCATCTCGATGATAAGTAAATCCAGCTTTAACACACGCACTCATGACTAGGTTCGGATCCTTCAAGATGGGTGTAATGCCAATGAAATCCATGTGGTACAACTCAACCACAGGAGTAAATAATCCTCCAATACTCACTCTCTGAAATGTGGAACTCCTGAATCTGTAAAGCTGCTGAATCAAATACGAACCCACATTAAACTTCACTCCATTCAACATACACCAGAGAGCATACAATTCTCCCCTAGACACGCAACTCCCTTCAGACTGGGCAAACAACGTGTTACCCAGAACTCTATCCATATATCAAATAACGGCATTCCGAATCAAAGAAGCACGAGCATCCTTTGTCTTGAAATCCATGTCCTCTACGGAAATAGACCTTTAAAAATCATTCAGCTTGAAATACCCATTCTCGTGCCTAGAGATCCCCCTAAGAGTTTCAAATAGCATGTTGAAATCCTCAGCTGTTCGTGTTCGCTTCTCGCCTCCCAGCTGGAATGAATACTCGTAAGAAAGGGAACAAGAACCCTTCTTGACGGTGATTGAGCACAAAACCTCCACAGTCACATGAAAGTACGTCGGCCTTTTCAACTCCATGAAATGACGGATGCCCACTTGATCGAAAATCCACATAATATCATCAAGAATATTCATTACAATCATGGCCACATCATCCTGGTACCTCGTTCGAGCGATCTTATTAGACATATCGCCCCATCGATCCTTTATCTCCTCCTAATTCTTCATTCGAATCTTAAATCCCTTAGCAGTCTCTCCTTAAGCCTCAATTTTCTAGTAACCTCATCCTCACGAGATGGACTATCATGTCTCTTCTTAGAACGAACTTCAGTCTCCTTTTCTTTTCCTACAAAATAATATTTCAATACCAAATGGATACAAGAAAAGTAAACTAAACCTAGTTCAAAAATAACTATACATGAAACTCTACTCAAGACTTCAAGTTATATGTGTATAATCAATTATAACACATCATGCTCTAAACTCCATGTGTTCAAAAGTTTAGTAACAAGGAATAATACACATGCTACCCAATTTCACTCCAAATTCAACTCCTCAACAAGAAATTTTAAACAATTGCATCATCACTTCACTTCCTTAAGTATGCATCTATCAAATTTAACAACTCAACTCAAAATTCTACATGCTTCACTTCACCACTCAAATTACTCAACAATTTCACTTAAACATCAAGGTCTATCAACAAATTAACAATTAAAATCGGACCTATCACTTGTTCATATGAAAATTCAAATAAAAATCCAACTTATACCATGAATTCACATAAAAATGAGTTCAATCAACTTACCCACTTAAAATCAAGCAATAGAACTTCAATCCTAGGGTAATAGAGTCAAGAGAACGTACCTTTCGATCCAGCCATGGCTTAGAATGAACAATGTACAAAAAATCCCCAAATTGGATGGAAAACCCTAATTTTAAAACAAAATGCTTCAAATCCGTGAGAATTCGAGTATATGAAGGATGGAAAGTGGTTTAAATGGAGTAGAATCAAGTAAAAACAGAGTTTGGAAGAGAGGGTTCATGGTTCGGAGAGGATTCGAGTGAGGGTAGTGTGAAGAATGTACAAAATAGGGGTAAAAATCTGGCTTAAAACACGACTTACCTGTACGGTTCGACCCTAACCAGGTGGTCGAACCACCTCATCATGGTCGAACCACACTTCTGGATGATTTTCGAATTCAGTTCGACTCAAACCATTGGTCAAACCAAAGTGTCGTGGTCGAACCAGCCTGTATTAAATTCTGTGATGGCTGGTTCGACTCGAACACCTAGTCGAACCACAATCCCTTTGGTTAAATCGCCCTGTAACAAATTATCTGACCTGTAGTTCTACTCGAACCACTTCGTTCAACCTCCACTCTTGGTCGAACCGACCTCCTGATCCTTCAAAATTGATTCTTCTTCGTCCCCTACAAACTTCAAGCTCAAAAACGATCATTAAGTACCAAAACAGTGCAAATCTAAAGCTAGAGAACCACATTAAGACTCAATAATAATCATATATATACTCCACATACGACTCAATGAATAAAACACTACTAAACATTAGGCAAATTACAAAAAATTGACACATCAAAATCGGTTAAAATTTTAATATGCCGCAAAAAATCAACTCCCCTAACAAACATTACAAAGAAAAGAGTATACTCTCAGTGCTAGGATAAGGTAAGTACATCACACCCCCCCAAACTTAATATAAACTATAGTCGAAACTAAGTTTGCAAAGAGATGTAATTTCCGATTAGTAAGCACGTCAAATATAAAGATTTCTTACCCAACTAATAAAATAAAGCAATAAAACAGGAGGGAAAGCCCCCCCAATAGGCGCTCTTGTTTAACGTCGGAGAGCCACGATGGTACCATATCAATGCAAGGTATCCTCAAAGATGACGCAAGCATCATTCGGCGACTTATAATGCTTTAATCGATGCCCATTTGCCGCTGTGATGTCTCTGTCTTTGTCCATGATCTCAAAACTCCGCCCTCTACAGGCTCTATGGATAATGAAAGGTCCTGTCCATTTCGACTTCAATTTCCCTTCAAAGAGCTTTAAACGAGAGTTAAAGAGTAATACCTCATCACCTTGCTTGAACTCCTTATAAGTGATCTTTGAATCATGCAATTTCTTCATTCTTTCCTTGTAGATCACTGAATTTTTATAAGCTTGATTTCTGAACTCGTCTAGATGATTGATTTGAGTCAACCTCAATTCCTTTTGATCCTTAAGGCACAAGTTCAAATTTCTCAATTCCCATAAAGCTTTATGTTGAATCTCTATGGGTAAGTGGCACGGCTTCCCATAAACTATTTGATAGGGTGACATATCAAGCACCATCTTGTACACAGTTCGAAAGCCCCACAAAATATCATCGAGCTTCATAACCCAATCCTTCCTATTAGTTCCGACTACTTCCTCTAAAATTTGTTTTACTTGTCAGTTGGAGACCTCGGCTTGCCCATTAGCTTATGGATGATATCGTGTAGTAACCCTATGCTTAACACCACAATCCTTGAGCACTCTTTCAAGAAGCTTGTTGACGAAGTGGGAACCTCAATCACTTACAAGTGCTCTAGGAACTCCATAGCGGGTAAAGATATATTTCTTCAAGAAAGACAACAAAGTCTTTGAATCATTCATGCGAGTAGAAATTGCCTCAACCCTCTAAGAAACATAATCAATAGCTAAAAGGATGTAGAGAAATCCATTAGATGGGAAAAACAGCCCCATAAAATCGATTCCCCATGCATCATAGATTTCAACAATAATGCTCGACTGAAGTGGCATCTCATCTCTTCTACTTATGTTTCCCATCCTTTGACATCTATCTCATGTCACTACATAGGTTTCACAATCTTTAATCAAAGTAGGCCAATAAAGAGCATATTGAAGTACCTTTGCTGCAGTCTTTTGGGATCCGAAGTGCCCCCCATTAGGTTGTGCATGGCAAAAATTAAGAACACTCTCCATCTCCATCTTGGGCACACACCTACGAACGATAAAATTCGTACAAATTTTGTAGACGAACAGATCATACCATATAAATATCTCAACATTCCTCTTAAACTTTGCAAATTGATACCTGTTGAGATCTCTTGGAATTTCTCCTACGGCTATGTAATTGACATAATCCGCATAACATGGATCCACTCATTGAGCAGGGACTACACAAGCTCTCTCCGCTCCTTCAACAAACACTGCCATAATCTTCTCATCAGGGAACATCTCCTCTATGTATTGGAAAGAATCTTCACAATGCTCCCTTGTCTCCAACCTTGATAGGTGATCCGCCAACACGTTCTCCGTACCTCTCTTATTTCGGATCTCCATATCAAACTCTTGCAGAATGATCCGTGTACACTATAGTCTTCATGCCAACCAAATACTGTCGAAACTTATTGAATACATACACAACAGCTAGAAACTCCTTTTCAGTGACAGAGTAGTTCTTTTATTCTGCATTAAAAGTCTTACTCGCATAGTAAATGGCACAGAACTTCTTCTCTCTCATCTGCCCAAGCACGACTCTAAGTGCTAAATCACTTGCATCACACATAAGTACAAACAGTTGAGTCCAATCTGGTGTGATCAAGATAGGTGCAGTAATAAGTGCCTCCTTCAAAACTTGAAAAGCGGTTAGACATTCTTCATCAAAAACAAAAGGAACATCCTTTTCAAGTAAGTGAGACAACGGTTTGGAGTATTTTGAGAAGTCTTTGATAAATATCCTATAAAATCATGCGTGTCCAAGGAAAGACCGCACTCCCTTCTCATTCTTAGGTGGTAGAAGTTTCTCAATCGCCACCACCTTTGCTTTATCCACCTGCAATCCTTTGGCTGAAATATGATACCCTAATACAATCCCATCTTTTACCATGAAGTGACACTTCTCCTATTTCAAAACAAGGTTAGTATCAATACATCTCTTCAAAATAGTAGATAGATTAGTCAAACAAATATCAAAGGAGGAACCAAAAATAGAAAAATCATCCATAAACACCTCCATAATCTTTTCAATCAAGCCATCAAATATCGCCATCATGCAGCGCTGAAATGTAGCAGGTGCATTACACAATCCAAAAGGCATCTTTCTAAAAGTAATGGTTCAATAAGGGCAGGTAAAAGTAGTCTTTTCCTGGTCCTCGAGTGCAATCATAATTTGATTAAACCCCGAGTACCCATTCAAGAAACTATAAAAATCATACCCTGTAAGACGATCAAGCATTTGATCCATGAAAGTAAGGGAAAAATGGTCTTTGCATGTATTTTCATTCAGTTTCTTGTAATTAGTACACACACGACATCCAATATGAATCCTAGTGGCTAAAGTCTCGCCATCATCGGCTTTCACAATGTCATGCTCCCCTTTTTAGCTACAACATGCAATGGACTCACATGGGGACTATCACTAATTGGATATATAATTCCTACATCTAGCCATGTTAGGATTTGCTTCCTAATCACTTCTTGAATAGCGGGATTCACTCTCCACTGATTCTGAATGCTACTTTTGGCCTCATCTAACAATCTTATCTTATGCATGCAATATGATGGATTAATGCCTTTCAAATCATCAAGAGACCAACCTATCACAGACTTATACTTTCTAAGCACATCTAATAACTCTTCAAGTTGATCATCAGTTAGAGAAGAAGATACAATTACCGAATATTTTTCATTGTCACCTAGATAGGCATACTTCAAGTGTTCTAGTAGCGGTTTCAACTCCTCTTTCTTCTCTTCTTTTGATGTGCTCTCACGATCTAATGGCAAGTATTTTCTAGTCCACTTCACCTCTTCAAACTTGGTCCTTTTTTATTCATACCTGTTATCACCCAAAGCAAGTAGATTTTCAAGAAATTCAATATATAACCCATTAGAGAGCTCATCTAGCTCTGTGGTGGGAAAAGTAAGAGACTCTGCTAAGCATGTCTCTAAAGGATCCTTTGAAAGGATCAAAGACATATCTTCCTTCACGATCTCCTCCACCACATCAATGTTGTGACACTGCGTCTCCATCTGCATCTTCATTGCTTTATCAAGATTGAATAGAACCTCTTCTTTATCCATCCTTAGCCTTAGCTCACCCTTTTTAACATCAATCATAGCTCCAGCAGTGGCAAGGAATGACCTCTCTAAGATAAGGGGAACATTATCCTTGTCATCTTCTATCTCAAGTACAAGGAAGTCCACAGGAAAGACTAGTTTCTCTACTTTTACAAGCACATCTTTAATCACGCCCTTTGGAAAAGTCATAGACGTATCCGCTAATTTTAGAGCAACCGTTGTGGGAGTTAACTCCCTCAAACCAAGCTTTTGAAATATTGACAATGGCATCAAATTGATGTTTGCCCCAAGATCGCATAGAGCTCATCGTGCCAGCCCCTTTCTGGATCCTTTAACTTAGACGGCAGCTTCCTCTAAATGATCGAGCTATAGTTCTCAGATAAATTCACCGTTTCAATTCGTTCAAGCTTCTCTTCTTCAACAGTATATCTTTTAGAAAGCGGGCATAGTATGGCATCTATATGATTGCTTCAGAGAAAGGAATGCTCAAGCTTATCTTGTTTATAATATCTGTAAACTTCTTGAACTTTTCTTCCAATCCCTTTTTGACTAACTTGAATGGAAACAGAGGAGGTATCTTTGTTTTGGAAATCCCCCATTCATCACGTTCAACCTCTCTACTTTGTCCTTCTCGGCTCTCAATCTCTTTACTCTTTCCCATTTTTTCTCTGCTATAATCTCAGTATTCTGCTCTTTGGATGGTACTGGAGTAGAATTAACATCAAGAAAAGCATTCGGCGCTAAAAACAATGCCGAATGAGGTGGTTTGACCTTGGTTCGACCATGGGTACTGGTCGAACCAGGCGAGTAATGGTCGAATCATGCTTTTGAAAATGCGTTCTCCACTGAACAAGTTGGTTCAACCATGGTTCGACCAATTGGATTGGTCGAACCATACTGGTCATGGTCGAACCGTGCTTCAAAAAAACAGAGTGCTGCGGACAGGCTGGTTCGACCTCAATTCGACCAACAGGGTTGGTCGAACCATAGTGATCGTGGTCGAACTGGTCAGCTGGAAGCTCCGGAGGTTGCCCAGGTGCTTGGTTTGACCTTCACATTGCGGTTCGACCTGCTAGCTTGGCCGAATCGAGGTCTAATTGAGCTCTTGGAGCTTTAGAATTCATTTTCGGTATCATCGGTCCCTCATACTACGTTCCAGACCTTAACGTGATGGCATTGCACTACTTCGGGTTTGTTGTACTCTAAGATGGGAAATTTCCCTTCTCTACGGTTTGCGTCAATTGATTTACATTCCTGGCCATCTGTCCTATCAACAATGTCAAGTCCTTCATCAGCTTAGATATATTCTCATGATTTTCATCAATTTACGCCTCTAGCTTGGCCTCCAGGCGATCCACTCTTGAATCATTCCTCGCCATGTACCTGTTCACCGTATCCTCAAAACCAGATTTTTCTTCTTCAACCTTAGCACCCGGATCAACACCAATAGAAAGTTGTACTACAGTATTAAGATTACTCTATGAAAACTCCGGCCTCCTTGGTTGTTGATAATTACCCAGGGGACCACGATTATTGTAGTTCCCTTGATAATTCCGGTTTCCTTGATTTTGGAACCTCGTTCCTTGAATACTTTAACCCATGGCGTAGTTCACTTCTTCTAATTCCTTTTGGTTAGCTCCTTCATAACAACATCCTGCTGCATCACTGGCACTGCTGTGCTATATCAGTGATCTGCTTTTGCTAAGACTCAAGTAACTTATTGATACTAGCCAAACTAGAGACGATCTCATCTTCTCTACTTGACTTAACCATAGTATGCTCAACCTGCGCTACTTTTCCAAGAACATAAGTGCCTCTCACTCTATCAGTTGGCCAATCTCTTGAATTTATTGAAATATCATCAAAGAGCTTTTCGACCGCAACAGATGACTTTGTAAGCAATGCTCCATTTGATGAAGCATCTAGTAACACTCGAGAATCACAACCAATCCGTTGTAGAAAATACTGATGTATTGAGCTTTAGATAGCCCATGTTCTGGACACTTTCTGAGCATGTCCTTGAATCTGTCCCAAGCCTCATGAAATTTCTCATTACCACCGATAGCAAATTGATTGATTTCTTGTTTTATCTTAAACACCTTTGAAGGTGGCATGTATCACTCTAAGAACTTCAATTTCAATTGCTCCTAGTAGTGTATTCAGCAGCAACAAGAGTATTGTACCAATCTCTCGCTCTTTCAGTAAGCGAGAATGATGAGAGTGAAAATAAGCGTATTTTAGTGTTCAATCTAACACCTTTTTAATGAGAATTATTGTTATAAATTAGCACAAGTATCTTATATTCAATATATATGAGAAAAATATGCACTTGAAGTTTTTTGTTGTGTTTTACGTGGAAAAAGGATCAAAAGTGCCAAGTTGGAGTAAAGGTGCAATTTGTGCAATGATGCTGAAAAACGTACGTTCAACTTGTGTAATTTTTTTGTATTCGTGTGGAGCTTTGAAGTGGATGTGTAATATATGGTTGGAAAGCCACAGAAGAGAAGATCGTTTTGGCATAAAAAACACCCCAATCGGATTCCAAACGAGAAAGTTATGATAAAAGTGGTGACGTCGCGCAAGCTGTACTGAACAAAACGGCTGTGCCAATTTTCGTGACTTGTTATACATAAAAATGTTAGAGTTTCTGTAATTTCTTAACATGGATAAAAAGCTAAGGAAGAGAGGATCACATGAGCGCAAGAATTACTCAAATCGGAGGTCGGATGTGAAAGTTATGCGTGAAACGGTGAGACTGCACAAGCTTGCTCGACCAAAGGAGATCCGTTCAACCAGCATCATCTTGGTCAAATGAAAGAGGTCAAGTCGAGTAAAATGACGAAATTCTTACAGAAGGTTTGCTCGACCATTGCTCGACCAAGGGAGGCTTGTTCGACCAAGAAGGTTTGGTCTAACAGAATGTCGCTGATTCTACTTTTGGCAATTCCGGGTTTCTTTTACCAAATTTAACACATGTCTCAAGTAAAAGCCCATCCAAGGCATATAAGGAGAGCTTACAAGTATAAAAGGGGGTGTATATCACATCATTATTCATCATACAATCATATTGGAGAGGAGAGAGGCCACAACAATACTACACCCCACAAGGGTGGATCACCCCCCAACCATCATCCACATCCTTTCCTCTATCCATCCATCACTTTGAAGATTCGTTTGTGGAATCAAGATGAGAACCAAGAGGAGGATTCAAGATGGAGAAGGACGCGACGACTCCTGCATCTAGGGTTTATTTCGTTTCCTAATTTATCTTATAATTTTTCAGACATCCGGTAAGATCTACCAATACCTAAGATTGTTCTTCGTAACATCATGGGCTAGATCCTTTTTGGTAGAACTAGGGTTGTGAAGGTTTTTACAAATTAATTGAATTTTTGTATGTAAACTCCATACAATACTACTTGTGGATTTATTTTATATATGATTGTGCTTTTTTAATCCATATTCACGGTCGTTTTGTGCATCTTCAATTGGTATATAGAGTCTTAATATATATCTTGGTTGTAGATTGAGTGTGTTCACCGCTGAACAGGATTCCATGTTATGATTCTAAGTGAGGGGACTCCGAAGCTTCATTAGAACTATCATATATGAATACATATTAATTAAATTGAATTCGGGTTATTAAGTAGGATAAAGAGGATAATTCTATAGTACCTATAAAGGGAGATCATATTGGGTTAGAGTACCAATTGGCCAGGGAAATAATTGATATTGATAGTACCTAGAAAGGGGGTAGAATTATATCTCTTGCTCCGAGGTTATTCACACGTGTTACACGCATGTTTACTTGTGTCTACAGAGTAGATATGCATGGTTTAGTGATGCGTCCATATTCCACAAGGCAGAGTCAGACATCAACACACGGAAAGGAAATTAATGCGTGAAACTAGATTACCCTAGAGCTACATATTCTCCTATTTGATCCACTTTCGTATTCTTCTAAGTGACTTTATTTTATTTGTTATCTTAATTAATTGTTTAGTAGTTAATAATTGAAACCTCAAACTTTTATTGTCATTCATCTTAATTAATTTAGTAAATAATTATATTGATAATACGCCATCCTTTGTGTTCGATATTCACTTGGTCGCTTGCTAAAGCTGCAATTGATATCCTTAATACTTGGGGATTAATTTTGCGTGCAAAGAAAACTCGCATCAAGTTCTTGGCGCCGTTGTCGGGGAAGGCTATTATTATTAGTTTATTATTTCTAGTTTGATTAAGACTTTTATTTGTGATTATTTAATTCTATCTAACCTTGAATTTTTTTGAGGTACTTGTGCACTAGGAAAAGGAGAGGAAAGAAAGGAAGAAGTAACACACAGAGCTAAATGTAAGCAAATAAAATTCGCGGTCCAATCAAATGGCGACATGTGGATTTTCATGATTAAAATATCAATTTTAGTTTATTTTATTTTATTTGGGATTTAATAAATTAATTCCTAAAATAGATTAATAAATAATTAATAATTAATTTAATACCCAACAAATGAAAAGGGGTTTAAATTAAGTAAAGCCTGACTCAAGTCAAACAACCCAAGTCAAATAAAGCCTGGAAGGTTCTAGAATCAGGTCAAATCAAGTAATGACCAATCAAGTTGTGTTATATATGGAAAGGCCCGAGCCCGTTGAATCAGGTCAAATCTGTCATTGACCAATCAGATTGCGAGTTATTTATGGGGCATCCTCTACCTTCACCTATATAAGGAGCCCTCCTTCATCTATTCAAAGACACATCGAGAGCGATTCTCTATGAAGGTCAAAGACTTCAGAATTATCTGATTAGTTCTTCGATTCCTTCAATGAGAGTCAACTCAAACACAGAATATATCTGGGATTCAGGTTTTAAGCCGCCAGGATCAAGCATTCTTAAGTCAAGTTCTTCAGTAAACGACTTATAATCTAGGATTTAGGTGCTAAGACGCCCGGATTTATGCGTTCTTAAGCCAAGTTCTTCCAAAAATGACTTATAATCTGGGACTCAGGTGCTAAACTGCCCGGATTTAAGCCTGCTTAAGTCAAGTTCTTCGGTAAACTGCCTATAATCTGGGATTTAGTTGCTAAACTGCATGGATTTAAGCTATCTCAAGTACAAGTTCTTCAAAGAACGGCTTATAATCTGGGATTCAGGTGCTAAAGCGCCCGGATTTAAGCCTGCTTAAGTCAAACGGCCTATAATCTGGGATTCAAGTGCTAAACCGCCCAGATTTAAGCATTCTTAAGTTAAGTTCTTCGACGTTCTTCGTGAAGTTAACGGCATTCTAATATATTGAACAAAGTTCTTCACCGGAAACCTTCATGGATCAACGTTTAATTCGAATAAAGGCACAGCCTTCGGATTAACGTTATAAATCCACGAAGCCGAGTTTGGACAAGCTTCATCTGAAGATCCAACTCAACACACTCAAGTCAAAGTCAAGTCAAAGTCAAACCAAATTGGTTCGAGAGAAGAATCAGAGGATTGATTGAGATTGTAACCCGTTTACATTATCTTTTTAATTAAATCCATCTGAAATTATCTTTATTCACCTTTTTGTATTTATTTTATCATAAATACAAAATTTGTTGTTACACTAAACATGACCGGAGCAAGGCAGAATCCGTATAATGTTGCCATACATGAAATTTTCACATACAAAGGGATTTGCAGCATGGGATTGATAGGAGCAAGGGGAGAAGATGATGATTTTGAGATACACCCACTCTTATCAATATGGTAGAGAAGAATCCCTTTTCTGGGAGTTCCATTGATGATCCATATCAGCATCTCAAAAGATTTATTGGTTATGCAAACACTCAAAAGGGTACTGGAGCTCATGACAATGCTAGGCGGATCACCCTATTTAAGTTTTCCTTGATTGATAGAGCAGAGGCTTGGTATGAGACTCTTGATGCAGCAGACTGCACTACATGGGACCAACTGCAGCAGAAGTTCTTAGAGAGATACATGCCACCCTCAAGGATCTTAAGAATGAGGCAAGACATCACCCAATTTGTTATGAATCAGGGTGAGAAATTTCATGAGGTGAGGGATAGGTTTAAAGACATGCTCAGGCGGTGCCCACAGCATAGAATGTTTAAGGCTCAGTACATAAGCATCTTCTACTATGGATTGGATTGTGAGTCGCGTATTCTTATTGATGCATCATCAGGTGGAGCACTATTATCTAAGACAGCACTTGAAGCAGAAAAGTTGTTTGAAAACATCTCTATGAATTCACGTGACTGGCCTACGGAAAGAGTAAGAGGAACTTATATACTTGGCAAGGTAGCGCAGGTTGAACATCAAGTGGTGAAGCCGAATAGGGATGATGAGATCGTCTCTAGTCTAGCTAACATCAACAAGCTACTAGCATCCCAGCAGCACGAAGTGAAGAGTGTTGAAGATACCTTCAATCGATACATGGCTGAGAATGATGCAAGGATTGATCGTCTTGAGGATACCATGAATGTTGATTATGCAAATTTATCTAAGCAGTTGAAGGACCTTACCTTGATTATGGGGCAGATGGCTACGAATGTGAATCAATTGACACAAACATTGGAGAATAATACCATCACATTGAGGTCTGGGATGCAGTACGAAGGTCCAATAAAGTCGGTGGACGAAAATGATAAAGGCAGGGCTCCTGTTCGACCAAGCTCCTAATAGTCGAACGGTGGTCAAATGAGTTCTGGAAAAATAGAATCTCGATGCTCTGTTTATGCCCCTCCATTCGACCAAAGCATTTCCATTCGACCAGAACATCTTGGTTGAACGCTGGTCGAACAACGCAGGGGGAGATGACTTCGCGATCACAGCTGCCATTCGACCAGACCACCAAGGTCGAACGGTGGTCGAACAACAACTGGAGAAAGATAGTCTGTGATCATCACCCTTGTTCGACCAAACTCAGTCTGTTCGACCAAACACACTTGGTCGAACAGAGGTCAAACAGTTTGGTTCAATGCCCGTTTCGATACTGAATGCTACACCTGTTGTTCAGAACACTCCAGAGCCATCCCAAGAGCAGAATAATGGGCTTATAGTGGAGAAGAAGTGGGAAAGAGCAAAGTGGTTGAGAGCCGAGAAGCTTAGACTGCAGATGGATAATGAAGATATGGTTTTCTCTCTTGATCAAGCAATGAAGATGCCCATGGATACTCAATCGTCTAAGAGCATAGATGTGATTTCTAACTTGTTTAATCTTGATTTTTCTAAGACAGATGACTCTGAATTCGAGTAGAAGATTGACAAGGAGGAATCTAGACAGCCATGGGAGGAAGAAAATTCCAAGGATCATATACTTGTTACCAAGAAAGATGAGGTGTTGAGTGTAGACAAGAAGAGGGAAAGAAAGTATTTGAAGGTGAGGATGCGAGAAGATCGTCCTCTACCATCGTGACTCTTCGACGTTAAACATGAGCGCATGTTGGTGGCTTTTCCTTTCGTTTTATTGCTTTATTTATTTCGTGTGAGTAAGAAATTTTTATATTTAAGGTGCTTACTAATCAGTAATTACATCTCTTTGCAAACTTAGTTTCAACTTACGTTTTTACTAAGTTTGGGGAGTTTGATGTTCTTACCTCATTAAAGCACCAAGAGTATAATCTTTTCTTTGTAATGTTTGCTAGGGGAGTTGATTTTTTGTGGAATATTGAAACTTTAATTGGTTTTAATGTGTCAATTTTTTGCAATTTGCCTAGTGTTCTGTGGTGTTTCTAGTGTGTGGAGTCGATTAGATAGTCAATTGATTCTTTCTTATAATTCTCCTATTTTATTATTGATGAATCATGTGATGATGAGTGTTTGAGATTTGATGATAGAAAAATGTAGGAGAGTGGCAAGACGAGTTCTACACTGAGGCCTGACCTAATCAAGTTGAACAACTCGAGGAGCTCGTGATCGTTTTGAAGGAGAAAAAAAAATTAGGTGCTCTCATTTCCTTATTCTAAATTTTATGTGTGCTTTAAATTCATGGATTGGAATGATTGAGTTTATATTTTTGGTGATCCACATGATCTTATATTTTTAAATTGTGCCTAAAATTCATATGTTTTTGAAATTGATGAAGGAAGTGTACTTGAGTTATATTATGATATGAAGTTCTATGTGTACTTGTGGGATATTACTTATCATAAAAGGTGCTCTGTTACTTTTTAAAAACCCATGTGAGATTTTGAGCCTCGTTGATCATGTTGCATATCACATAATTTCTTTTCTGGTGAGTATCGTTCTTGTGTGTGTATTCTAGAACTTGCCTCTTGTCTTACTTGAAACTACATATGTGTTAGACGATGGGAGATGATTTTAGGCCATGAATTTATGAGTCACTTAGCCAAATAATTTCCTACCAAATGATGTTTATCCGTAGTTAGCCCCGTTGAGCCTAAAAATCTCATTCTTTGCCAGCCTATGTGAAATAGCCACTTTGAGCATCTTTTTGAGCTTTGATTCTATCATGACGAGAATTAATGGCTTTTCAAAGTGTGTTGATGGAATTTTATAACAGTTTGGGAGTGAATGAAATTGGTGTTCAAATAGTGATTGATCTTGAAAATGCCTCTAAGAAGAATCATAGAGTAGTGCTTAAATCTAGTATTCCATTGAACTAAACACAGTAGGGTAGTGCTTAAATCTAGTACCCTATGGAGGATGTACGAGGTAGTGCCCGAAACTGGTACCTCGAGAAGAAGAAGAAAAAAGAAGGAACAAATGTGATGTTTGGATGAAAGAGAAAAAGTGAAAGAGTTGAGGAGGATGTTGTGCTTAATTGAAGTGAGTAAGAAGAATGAAAGATCATGCTGGAATGGGCACTTGATTGATCCGAGTTTTGAGTCACTTATCTATATATTTCCTACCTTAACCAAAGAGCCAAAATTACATCCAAAAGAAAAGTCCTTTTTGATCCTATTGTCGAATCATACTTTTAGTGGTGGAGTGTTTGAGACTTTTGGCAAGCTTATCGTTACACATGCACTTGAATTGAATCTGAGCGTAAACACCTTAACCCATAAGTGTACATCATTTACACTTGAGTACGAGTAATATATACTTCCCGTGAGAACATGTCAATAGAGCATTTGAATTGGTGGTGATTGTCTTATCTTGTACGCTATGAATTGATTATTACATGTAATGAGAGTTGCATGACCTAAGTTGAGGACAATTGTATTGTGAATAGGGTATTTGTCATAGTCCTTGTTTCCCTACTAATTTTCTTACTCTCTTTCTCTTTATTTTTATTTTGTTGCCTCGGGATGAGCAACGGGTAAGTTTGGGGGATTGATGAGAGTGAAAATAAGTGTGTTTTAGTGTCCAATCTAACACCTTTTTGATGAGAATTATTGTTATATATTAGCACAAGTATATTATATTCAATATATGGGAGAAAAAGGTGCACTTGAGGTGTTTTGTTGTGTTTTAGGTGGAAAAAGGATCAAAAGTGTCAAGTTGGAGTAAAGGTGCAATTTGTGTAATGATGCTAAAAAACGCACGTCCAACTTGTGTAATTTTTCTGTATTCATGTGGATCTTTTAAGTGGATATGTGATATATGGTATTGGAAAGCCAAAGAAGAGAAGATCATTTTGGCATAAAGAACACCCCAATCGGATTCCAAACGAGAAAGTTATGATCAAAGTGGTGACGTCGCGCAAGCTGTGCCGAACAGAACGGCTATGCCACTTTGTATGACTCGTTATACATTCAAATGTTGGAGTTTCTTTAAGTTCTTTATATGGATAGAAATTCAAGGAAGAGAAGATCACTTGAGAGCAAGAATTACTCAAATCGAAGGTCGGATGTGGAAGTTATGTACGAAACGGTAAGAATGTGCAAGCTCTCTCGACCAAAGGAGATCTGTTCGACCAACATCGTCTTGGTCGAACGGAAGAGGTCAAATCGGGCAAAATGACCAAATTCTTAAAGAAGGTTTGCTCGACCATTGCTCGACTAAGGGGGTTTGTTCGATCAAGAAGGTTTGGTCAAACAGAATGTCGCTGATTCTATTTTTGGCAATTCTGAGTTTCTTTTACCAAATTTGACGTATGTCTCAAGTAAAAGCCCATCCAAGACCTATAAGAAGAGCTTACAAGTATAAAAGGGGGTGTAGATCATATCATTATTCATCATACAATCATATTGGAGAGAAGAAAGGCCACAACAATACTACTCCACATAAGGGGGGATCACCCCCCAACCATCATCCACATCATTTCCTCCATCCATCCATCACTTTGAAGATTCATTTGTGGAATCAAGAGGAGAACCAAGAGAAGGATTCAAGATGGAGAAGGACGCGATGACTCCCGTATCTAGGGTTTATTTCATTTCCTAATTTATCTTGTAATTTTCCAGATATCCAGGTAAGATCTATCCAACACCCATGATTGTTCTTCGTAACATCATGGGCTAGAGCCTTTTTGGTAGAACTAGGGTTGTGAAGATTTTTACGAATTAATTAAACTTTCGTGTGTAAACTCCGTACAACACTACTTGTGAATTTATTTTATTTATGTTTGTGCTTTTTTAATCCATATTCACGGTCGTTTTGTGTATCTTCAATTGGTATTTAGAGTTTGAATATATATCTTGGTTGTAGATTGAGTGCGTTCACCGCTGAACATGATTCCATGTTATGATTCTAAGTGAGGGGACTCCGAAGCTTCATTAGAACTATTATATATGAATACTTATTAATTGAATTGAATTCGGGTAATAAGTAGAATAAAGAGGATAATTTTATAGTACCTATAAAGGGAGATCATATCGGGTTAGAGTACATATTGGCCAGGAAAACAATTGATACTGATAATATCTAGAAAGGGGGTGGAATTATATCTCTTGCTCCGAGGTTATTCACACGTTTTACACTCATGTTTACTTGTGTCTATAGAGTAGATATGTATGGTTTGGTGATGCATCCATATTCCATAAGGTAGAGTTGGACATCAACACACGGAAAGAAAATTAATGCGTGAAACTGGATTACCCTAGAGCTACCTATTCTTCTATTTGATCCACTTTCGTATTCTTCTAAGTGACTTTATTTTATTTGTTATCTTAATTAATTGTTTAGTAGTTAATAATTGAAACCTCAAACTTTTATTGCCATTCGTCTTAATTAATTTAGTAAATAATTAAATTGATAATACGCCATCTCTTAGGTTCGATATTCACTTGGTCGCTTGCTTAAGCTGCAATTGGTATCCTTAATACTTGGGGATTAATTTTGCATGCAAACGCGCATCAGAGAACTTAAATAAGATGATCCTCCTTGCATCTTAATGAGTTCCTGCATCCTTTTGTGTACTTGCATAACCTAGGAACTTATTCAGATGTTGCTGAGAATCTTCAAAGATTCCCCCAGAGAAGGGACTCCTTTCAATCATGCTGATCAGAGCAGGTTAAGATCAAAATCAGCTCCAGCCCCTCTTGCTCCTAACAGCCCCGCATTGCCTCCTCCGTTGTTCTTAAAGACTTCACGGATGGCAAGATTATCCAAATTCGCCATCTTGTTGACTGCTTCTGCTTCCGAGTTATCTCTGATTGCAGCTTCAATCGCTTGCGAGTTCAGCTCGTCAACTTCAATTCCTAAATTAAGAGCTGCAGTTGGTTCTACGTTCTTATTCTTCTTCTTCTTTTCCTTCTTCTTCCTCGACGATGCTCCAATCTCAGGATTATAAGGTACTAACTCTCCTATCTTTGATCTAGTGAGCATACACCTAAGAAAAATAAGTGTTAGAAAATAAAGACAAGAATCAAATAGTATCAACTAAACTAGAAATAATAAACTAATAATTAATGTCATCCCCGGCAATGGCGCTAAGAACTTGATGAGCGTTTTCTCAACAAACAACATTAATCCCCAAGTGTGAAGGATACTATTGTAGCTTTGATAAGCGACCAAGTGTTTATCGAACCCAAAGGACGTATTATTATCAATTTAATTATAACCTAACTTATTAAGACTAGTATGGCAATATAGTTGTAATGATTAAGTAACCAATAAACATATAATTAAAAGAAAAATTAAAATAAACAAATAGTATAGATTAAACGAAAGTGAATAAGTGAGAAGATAGGTAGTTCTTCGGGCCATCCAATTTTACTTATTAATTTCTCTTCCGTGCATCAATGTCCGACTCTGCCTTGTGGAGTATGGACACATCACTAAACCATGTAAATCTACTCTATAGATACAAGTAAATAAGCGTGTGACACGTGTGAATATCCTTGGAGCAAGAGATATAATTCACCCCCCTTTCTAGGTACTATCAGTATCAATTATTTTCTGTGCACTTAGTACTCTAATCCGATATGATCTCCCTTTATAGGTAATATGAAGTTATTCTCTTTGTCCTACTTATTAACCCGTATCATATTTAATTAACAAGTATTTATAAAAGATAGTTCTAATGAGATTTCGGAGTCCCCTCACTTAGAATCATAACATATAATCCTACTCAGCAATGAACTCACTCAATCAATAATCAAGATATGTATTCAGACTCTACATTACAATTAATGATGCACAAAACAACTCTGAGTATGAATTAAAAACGCATAGTCTTATATAAAATAAACCAAAAGTAGTGTTGTACGGAGTATACACACGAAATTTCAATTAACTTATAAAACCTTCATAAACCCTAGAACTACTGAAGCGGTTCTAGCCCATGATTGATTGAAGAACAATCATGGTGTTTGGATAGATCTTACCTATAGTCTTGAAAATTACAAGATAAATTAAGATGCGAAGTAAACCCTAGATGCAGGAGCCGTCGCATCTCTCTCCATCTTAAATCTTCACTTGGTTCTCACTTGATTCGACAGACGAATCTCTCTCCACAGATCCGTGGATGATGGTAGGGTTTTGGATGTTGTGTAGAATGAAGGTGATGAATGACTCTCTTTTTTCCTGTGTAGGGTCTTCCTTTTATAGCTTTAGCTCTCCTCATGGACCTAGGATGGACTTTTTGAGCAAAAACACGTACTGAAGGTGTAAAAATATAGATCCGGGAGTTTCTCACGTATTGGTTAGACCAAGGTCCCTAGTCGAATCAACCTAGACCTGGTTGACCCGACCTGTAACGAATTGGCAGGCTCCTAGTTCGACTCAAACAACTGGTCGAACCAGAAGCTTCGTGGTCGAACCACACCTACGAATCTTTATGATTTTGGTTCGACCACGGTTCGACCAACACGCTTGGTTGAACCATAGTATCGTGGTCAAACCACACTTCTGCTATCTTTCTGCGCCTGGTTCAACCATGGGTGCTAGTCGAACTATCCCCTATTTGGTCGAACCGGGTGCCTACAATACCCCTTCTCCGGTTCTGATTACTTCTATCCCATTTTCCTTCGAAAATCCACTCAAACAGCCTTACACGCACCTGATTCATGACTTTCCACTACATATCTTGATTTATCTTGACTTAAGATCAAATCATACATCATTATCACACAAATCAGAACTCAAATTACATGAATTTACACACTCATCTTTGGTAAATAAGATGCTTGAAATATTTAGTGGAACAATGCAATAAGGCATTCAAGTAGGAAGTGATTAGAGCCTTGTAGTACTTTCAGAGAATATCTTGTTAGTCAAACTTACCATCCGGAGGTATTGTTGTTTGTGTTGAATGTTGATTAGTATCTAGAAAGGGGGACTTGGTAATATTCGCACACCTTAGAAAATAAATCAGAATATACCATTAGCTTAAAATCGGGTCATATCTGGTGGGTTAACAGGGCTACGTGGTGTATTTTCATAAGAGCTGCATGAATGATCAATTGGAAGTCTTGGAATCCAAGTTAATTAGTCTATACGTGATACCTTAGAACTTTCGTTTATCTCTTGACTTAATTTAAAATCTTTCTTCTTTGTTTTATTTATTAAGTTATTTAATTTTTAAGTCTTTAGTTAATTAATTCACAAACTCCTGAAAACCAGTTACTTAATTCTGATTAGTTAGTAATTTAGAAAAAAATAGATAATTAACTGTCCTGTTGGGTTCGATAATGAAGTTTGGTTGTTTGCCACTACAATTGACATCCTTTACACTTGGGTATTTAATTGAAGTGCATATAAAACGTTCATCAATCTACAACTTATAGTTTGAATACAATTTAATTCTTCACAGGACATGACTACATTTTTTGAATCAGAGTCTCAAATCAAAGAGTGATCCAATTAATTTCAAAGAATACTCTAATTATTTTTATAAAGTAATCAATCAACTTACAAATTGCATTCAATTTAATTATTCATAGTACATGATTTCATCTTCAGAAATCAAAGTCTCAAATCAAAGAGTAATCTAATTAATTTAAAAGAGTAATTTTATTAATTTCAAAGAGTAATCTAACATTTTTTATAGAGTAATCAATCAATTTTAATAGGGTTAATTACTAGAAAAGTCCTGACCTTTACGTTGATTGCGAATTAGTCCAAACTTTTAAGAATTTACAAAAAATTATACAACTTTAATGCTCAGTTGCAAATTCCACCACAGGGCAGCAAGAGATCTGCCAGGTTGCTAACATGATATTTTCTTTGCCACGTCACTCCTCCACCTGTAAAATAAATAAATAAATAATATAACGTGTATATCTTATGTGTACTCTAAGTCAAAATCAAGGAACTTAAAAGTCAAAATTATTCTCCCATTCACATAAGTCTTCTCATATACCTTCCCGCTGCTTCCATATTGGCATCGTCGCCTTCATCTCGCCGTGCTGGATGGGTTATTTTATCTCCACTACCTCATTCTTCAAGTGATTCTAATTTCTCTTATTCATCACGCAGCAGCCTTTCATTTCTCTCTTCTTCAAAAATAATATTTTCACACCAATTTCTCGTCGGAAGTCCAGTGCCAGGATGGCAATCTCAAACGCATCCATTCTTGCTATCCCATCTCTGCCTTGGTCTCCCCCACTCGTGGCGGTTGGCGTCGCCGGAGAAATCTTGCCGGGGACTCTCTAGAAAATGTGCGGCAATTGTATACGATTTTTGTAGACATTCAAGCTCTAATTTGGGTTTTTGATCCTTTAACTGGATTAGTAAATCTTACAATTTTGGTTGGTCTTTGGTGTTGGACGAGAGTGTTTTGGGAAAGGGGAGAAGAGAAAATGGTAATTTTGTGGGCAATTTGGAATCGGTAGAGAGAGAGAGGAAGAAAATAAAGGAGAAATAGTTGCTTGATTAATTGAAAAGAGATGTGGTTGATTGATATCCCTCTTCTTTGCTGATGCATTGTTCTCTGCAAATGGATTCTTATCCTATGGTTGAACAACCTCCAGATATTGAATGATCTCATCAGAAAGAGAGCATGAGTGTGTGATGTAGGTATTTACCATAGACTTCAATGGATTTACAGACGAAGGAGACGTGATTCAGTGCTAGCAACGGCAACCCTAATTCTTCATTTACTTCACGATGTAATATCTTGTCATCTTGGGCCTCCACATAACCGGGTTTTACAACCAGTCACTCCGACTTCGTAGTTCAATTGGGTTCTTCCAAGAACGATCTATGTGTCTTCAACCAATATATTTGTTTCCATGGGAGAGAGAATATTGAACATTGTCGCCTGACTTTTTTTAACAGGTGAGGGTGATATGGCAAAAAAAATAAGTCAGCCACCAGGCAGGGCTCCAGCTGCCCGGTGGTTCGATTTGCAATACAGGATAAAGGTCAAGTACTTATTTGTAAATATTCAAAAGTTTGGACTAATCCGCAATTGGCGAAAATATTGGAACTTTTCATGTAATTAACCCATTTTAATATTTCATTCAATTAATTTTTCACAGGAAAAGAGGATGGTGATGCAAAAGTAAAGACAAGTGTTCATGTTTTGACTTGTCTACAGAGCTAGTTTCTATTCTCACCCACCTCATTTACTAATTATAAATTTCTTAACCTAACCACTCATATGAGCTATCTAAGAAAGCCCACCATAGCCAAATAACACTTGATTCTAACTCATCTCCTTCTATGCCAAGTTTTTCCTTTTTGACTCCTGCGTTTGTGTGGACTAAGATTATTTTTATAAGTCTCCCCCAAACACCCACATTTTTTCATACAACAAACTATTTAGTTATGAAGAGTAAATAGTCCAATTTATTTTTTGGATTTATTTATTCTGCATTCATTCAACAAAGCACAATTCATTTCAAGAAATGCACTCTTTGACCGAAATGCAATCCATGGCTACGAATGTTTTCTTAGCGTATGTGTCGGTGGTTGTGTGCTGATGCTTTTCCGATTGGTGGCCCATGATTTCATCCCTGAACCCGTAAAATCTTTCTTCTATGTGATGTTCAGTCGTTTCTTTGAACACTTTATCGATAAGCGAGAAGGGCCTCGAAGTCGGGGAGGCAGAAAGATTGCAACAGGTGGTGGGAGAGAAGATGTTGGAGAAAAATAGAGAAAGTGGAGAGAGGAAAACAAGTGTTGGGAGAAAAATAAAAAGAGTGGAGAGAGAGAGACCCTTTGTGCATGGAAGAGAGAAACAGGAGAGATAAGATGCATATAACCTATTTAACTTTATTTGACCATTGAAGATCCGGTCCTTAAAAAAAAAAGATGTGCCCACCAAAGTCTTTGTCTAATTAATAGAGTTGGTCTCTTGTATCCCCGGGTGCAAAAAGTGTATAATGGCACAATATTTTGTTCTAAAAGGTATACACTTTAATTAATAAGGGTATAATTTTTTCAATAAAAATGTTGAATGAAATATGAATAGTATAAAAGTTTGATTAAAAAAATTAAATTTTTTTAGGAAATAAAGGGTACACATTCTTATATTAAAGAGTATATCATTTAATACTAAATGATATATGATGAGAGTGAAAATAAGCATATTTTAGTATCCAATTAAACACCTTTTTGATGAGAATTATTGTCATATATTAGCACAAGTGTCTTATATTTGATATATGTGAGAAAAAAGTGCGTTTGAGGCATTTTATTGTGTTTTAGGTGAAAAACGATCAAAAGTGCAAAGTTGGAGAAAATGTGCAACTTGTACAAGAATGCTGAAAAACACACGTTCAACTTGTGTAATTTTTTTGTATTCATGTGGAGCTCAAAAATAAAAGTGTGATATATGATTGAAAAGCCACAGAAGAGTGGGTCATTTTGGCGTAAGAAACACCTCAATTGGAGTCCAAACGAGAAAGTTATGATCGAAATGGTGACGTCACGCAAGCTGTTTCTACTTAGCACGACTATTCCACTTTACATGACTTGTTACATCTTCAAATGTTAGAGTTTTGGTGAGATCATTATATGCATAGAAAGCCAAAGAAAATAAGATCGCTTGAGTGTAAGAATCACTAAAATCGGAGTTTTGACGGGGAAGTTATGCTCAAAATCGTAAAATCGCGCAACTGCTAGTGAGAATTTCCGAAAATTTTCGAAAATTACCTATTTCATAGAACACAATTAATCTCCTTATCATATAATCCTCCATGATTTACCCATATATTTTATTTCCTTATTTAATTCCCTTCTCATACCTATATATTTTACATCATTATTCATGTGAGAACAACAACACATTCATCATACACCCCACAATGGGTGATCACCCCACAACCATCATCCACATCCTTTCCTCCATCCATCCATCACTGTTAAGATTCGTCTGTGGAATCAAGAGGAGAACCAAGAGGAGGATTCAAGATGGAGAAGGACGCGACGACTTCAGCATCTAGGGTTTTATTCGTTTCTAAATTTATCTTGTATTTTCCAGACATATGGGTAAGATCTATCCAACCCCCATGATTGTTCTTCGTAACATCATGGGCTAGAACTATTTTGGTAGATGTAGGGTTTATGAAGGTTTTATGAATTAATTAAACTCTCTTGTGTGTCCTCCGTACAACACTACTTGTGGATTTATTTTATATATGATTACTAGTACGAAACCCGCGTAATACGCGGGGTTATTGAAATATATTATTTTAAAATAAAATTTATTGTTATTAAAAAATATTAAAGATATAAATTGTATTGATAAAAATATTATGTACTATGTAGTATTATTTTCTTTTTGCATATAATAATTTGATAGTGTGAGTTTAATAATATAATATTTTAATGTGTAGTAAATGTAAAAGAACATGTATAATGAATTAAGTATGTAATTGTTTTCTGTGGATGTCATTAAAATATGAAATTGATACTACTTTGTAATATACAATAAATCAAAATAATAAAATGAATATTGTTTGAAATAATGATTGATATCTCGTGCAACCATCTGTATTAATTTTATTGTATATATGAGTTTCTTAATAAATGTATTTTTTAAAATATATGTTCAGACATTGATTAAAAAAGTAAACAAAACTTGAAATAATAACTTGATATCACGTGCACCTATTTGTATTAATTTTATTAAATAATGTATATATGTTTCTTAATATATGTATTAGTATTTTTTTTTATTTATTCAACTATTAATTTAAAACTAATTGAAAATGCGTTAAAAATTGCTAACAAATCCTATAAACTCTTATTCATTAGCCATAGAAACTCATCCGCCACCTCTGCAACAACCACAATCAATTTTTACTTTCATCATTATTTTTTTTAATAATATGAAATCTTCTATCATTTGTCAACATATATGTATAAATAGTTAAATATCTTAAGATTCTTATAGACGACTTGCACTCATTTGTCAACGTATGCATAGATAGATAAATATCACAAGCTTCTTATAGAAGACTTGCTCCATTAGTAAAACACATAAGCTTTATAGAAGTCTTATATACAATTATTCAAACACACAATAAATAAAAATAATATTATATTTTATTGGGTGTTCTATTAATTTACCTTTTTTTTAATTGTAGGTCACTATTTTGTATTCTATCTTGTAATATAATTAACATATAAAATATTTTTTATAATATTTTATTAAACTTTTTTTAATGATTATTTTTTTAAATTTTAAATAAATAATGCTATATTATATATCTTTTCTTTTTTTATTAAGTAAAAAGAAAAAAAATATTGTATTTATTGTTCATTTGCTAAATATATCACACAAATTCCATATAATAATGACTAATAATTATTTTTTAAAAAAATACTCTATTTATTATTACATGACACTGTCAAGTTAGTCAATCCAATATTTTTTTTACATCATCTTTTTTTCATGCTATATCGCTATTTTTATTTTTTTACTATCAATTTTTAAAATATATATTTGTTATCTATTGTTATTTCAATATTTTGTTTACATCATACTTTTTTCATTCTATTTATATCTATCAATATATTTTTTCTCTACCGTAATTCCAATAATTTGTTTACTTCATGCTATTTATATCTATCAATGTATTTTTTCTCTTTTCTCATTCCAATATCTTATTTACATCATCCTTTTTTCATGCTATTTATTTTGCTTTTTTTTTTAATACAGTTTTTTTTTCTTAATTGTCATTCCAATATTTTAAAGGAAACCAAATTCTAAGTAGATATTCTTTAAATTATTTTTTTTTCTTTATTGTCATTCCATAGGGAAACCAAATTAAGTGGGTATTCTTTAAATTTGAAGACTAAACCCAGAAAACTAAACTTTGATATTTCACGTATACTCTTTCATTGATATATATTCATATGCTGATTTTCAAATTTGGCAAAAATTTTCCCTAAGCTAATTCATATGCTGATTTTCAAATTTGGCAAAAGTTTTCACTAAGCTGATTCAAACTTTATTTTTTGCGCTTCGCTCTTTCTTTCATTTTTTTGGAATGAAGCTCCGATAAAATCGGTTCCTTCCTTCCTCCCAGAGATAAAATCCATTCCAAAGGATAAAATCTCGTTCCTTTCCTCTCAAAGGATAAAATCTGTAAAATTGAAAAAAATATATATCAAATGATCAAATTTTATACGACATTGAAAATAATTAATTTAAGGTTCTTACCTGCCACACTATACCACCAACGCCTGCAGAAGTCCAATAATTAATAAATTTACCTAAATATGCTAATGAAAGCAGCATAAAAAAAGGCAAACACGACTTATTCATATTTTACTCTTTTGCATTCCAAAATTTAGTCCTAATATTTAGTTTTCCATTGATATTTTGTACAGAAAGCAGGAAAGGGGATGAGATAGGCAAGAGGTAGCTTGCTTCCAAGCCGGCCGACTGCGAGGAAAGTAATCGAGGCTAACAATCGAAAGGTCAAAAATTAAAGAATAATTTTTTTCCTGTTTAATATGCAGATTACTTAAGTAGAAAAACGAAATCTGATCGATAAAATTACCTTCGTATAAACTGATCTCTTCATCGCCGACAACAAAGAGATTAGGGCTCTCTTATCATTGCCGACAATAAAGAGATTAGGGCTCTCTTCGTTGCCGACAACAAAGAGAATTAGGGTCGCCGACAACAAAGAGATTAAGGCTCTCTTATCATCGCCGACAATAAAGAGATTAGGGCTCTCTTCGTTGCCGACAACAAAGAGAATTAGGGCGGAGAGATAGAGCAGATTGGGATTATGCAGATTAGGATTATTGTCTTGCCATCACCAGATTTTGCGGGAGGAAAATATTCTTTTTTGGGTACTTCAACAGACAGATTAGAGGATGGGGGAGAGAGAGTGGAGATTAGGGCAGAGTTAGGCTGAAATTGGGTTTGCGTGATATTTATTTCTTTAAATTCATATAATTTCCAATGAAGTCCCTAAAATATTTAGAAATTTTGAAAAGGGCACCGAATTTCAATAAATAAAGTAACTAAAACTAATTCAAAAATCTGATAATATGCCACCTCACCCTTCAAATTAACACTATGCTGCCACCTCAGCAAATTTTGATCCTTCTTTAGTATACTAAATAACTTTCATAATCTATATTCACGGTTTTGTACATCTTTAATTGGTATATAGAGTCTGAATAGTGCGTTCACCGCTGAACAGGATTCCATGTTATGATTCTAAGTGAGGGTATATAGAGTCTGAATATATATCTTGGTTGTAGATTAAGTGCGTTCACCGCTGAACAGGATTCCATGTTATGATTCTAAGTGAGGGGACTGCGACGCTTCATTAGAACTATCATATATGAATGTTTATTAATTGAATTGAATTCGAGTTAGTAAGCAAGATAAAGAGAGTAATTGAAATTATATATCTTTCTCCAAGGTTATTCACACGTGTTACACGCATATTTACTTGTGTCTATAAAGTAGATTTGCATGGTTTAGTGATGCGTCCATAGTCCACAAAGCAGAGTCGGTCTGCACTTGAGAGGGAAGTTAAGTAGTAAAACAGGATTATCTTAGAGCTACATATTCTCCATTCTTGAGCCACTTTCGTATTCTTCCAGTGATACTTTATTTTATTTGTTATTTTAATTAATTGTTTAGTAGTTCAATAATTAAATCTCAAACTTTATTGCTTCCGTCTTAATTAATTTAGTAAATAATTAAATTGATAATACGCCATCTTTTGGGTTTGATATTTAACTTGGTCGCTTGCTTAAGCTGTAACTGATATCCTTAATACTTGGGGATTAAAATTGCTTGCAAAGAAAACGCGCATCAGTATACCTTTCAAAAAATGTAGGATTTGGGGGCTCGGTGTCCCAAGAGAACGCAAGTTTTAGCCTAATTAATATGTGGTTCCTCGATCAATGTTATCTTTTTTATTTTCTCTATTATTTTTTATTTATTTTTTAATATTTAAAAGACCATTATACTCTAAACTCAAATAGTGAAATATATCCTAAACCATAAGAGTGAAATTATTATTATACCCTTAAAATTATACAAAAGCCCTAAGGGGAAAATATATCTTAAACAACAAGAATGAAAGTACAATTATACCCTAAATCCTAAAGATAAAATATATTCGAAACCACAAGGGTAAAATTATAATTTTATCCTTAAAATTAATCATAAACTCTAAACCCTATGGGTAAAATATACCCTACATCACAAGTGGGTGAAATTATAATCATACCCTAAACTTTAAACCCCATGGATGAAACCCAGAAAGGTAAATTATAAATATACCCTTATAATTAACACTAAATCTTATGAATAAATAATAAACATAAATACTAGAAATAAAATATGGCATAAACCATTAGGATAAAATATACCCTACACCACAAATGTGAAATTGTAATTATACCTCAAAATTAAATTGAAAAAAAACCCAAAAATGGTTTATTACTATAAAAATACACAATTTATAGTTTAATTATAATTAGATACAACGAAAAAGTAAATTACTTATAACTACAAATCTACATTTAAACATCTCAATATTACCTCTATTTCAAAATAAGCAATAAATTATTATTCTATACATTTATTTACATGATTTACGTTTTCATCTCTGTCAGAAGAGTGTCTTTTGGATGATTGAATCTCTCCAACATGAAATTAGTATCATCGTTTGCATCTTTCACGATGAGTTTCCATGAATTGTGCAATTGTGAAATTGAAATCTGCAGAGTTATTGATGGGTTGGTGTAGGGGTGGGCAAAATTTTTCGAAAACCGCCAAACCAACTGCATTGCACTGAACTGCACCGCGTTTAGTAATAATTGTACATAAACTGCAATTACTTATTTGTCATGAAATCGCACCGCCCCCGACAATGCAATTTGAATTTTTTCCTAAAATCGCACCGCACCGACACCTTATATATATACTTATATTAATATATCACTCCCTCTGTCCCTGGCAAAGGTTGTCGTTTATATTTTTGCACTTGGATTAAGGAGTATTATTATTTTATTTATATTGGATAGTCGTATTAGGGGGATGTAATGGGTAGTGGTGGGCATATTTTACTAAAAGGGGGAAATGAGAACCTTTGAATGGGACGCTCAATATAGTAAAATGAGGACCTTTCGGTGGAACGGAGGGAGTATATTTTTAAATATTAATAAAATATTTTTTAAAAATATAGAGCTAAACTGGTCTTTTACTCTAAAAAAATGTATAATTCTAGTAATATGTATGATGTATAACCCTTTAGGACACAAAACATATGGAAAAATAAAATAGAATAGACTAATACTTCGAAGAGACTTATCCATCTTTCACAAATCCACTAAAGAAGTTTGGCTCTATAGTTTCAAAGAAATGCACCAGACATGCATCTGAATGATGATAAAAAGACTCTCGAGACCGCATCTGAGCAGGTGTTATAGTTTATCTTATTGGTATTGTATCATTTTTTAATTAAAACTGCTAAAACCGACCGCAAAACCGCTAAAATCGTTTGATGAAATTTAATTGGAAAATCGCAGTTCAAAATTATACTATTAATCGAACCACAGTTAGCAATGCAATTTAAATTTAGTCGAAAAAACCGTCAAACTACAACGTTAGCACCCCTAGGTTGGTGGACCAAATGATGCTATTTGTTCCATTTAGAATAACCAGTTGACCTGATTGAATGACTTGGAGGATATTCATCTATGAGTGAATTATCTCTGTTGGCGACCCATACTATAGTTCTTGGTATCACGCTGTAATATCAAATGCCCACGTAGCGATTCCTGGATTTTGTGGGTTGAAGAAACCCAATTAATAATTGGAAGCTTCCAGATGAAATCAATGTAGCAAAATGGTCAATCTCTAAATATATGAGGTGTGTAATATAAGATTCTGCACAATAGTGTTCATTGAAACAAATGAACGCTAGTGTACAATTTTATATGTACACTGATGTGCAAACCAGTTTAGGAACAAAAATAGAGTCAGAAACAGTTGTAAATTGTAAAAGTACATATTAAAATGTACACTAGTGTGCATTTCATATTTTATGCATAAGATCATGTACCAAAAAGGATTGCCATTTGTTCAACCACATAACATGAAACGTACATCGATGTGCATTTCATACCATTGGATTTTAATCATGGAACGCCGTTAATTATACTAAGATCATGTGTTTTGATTAGGTGAGAATTCCCCAAATAGGTGAGTATGTTTCCTTTGTTTTGATCTGGTCAAAATTTGTGAGAAATTTAGGGAGAGATTTAGGGATGATTATAACATGTCTTTTATATAAATTTTACACTTTAGTGTTAACATATGTGGTTTGAGTAATAGAAGCTATAATTTTGTATTTAAAAGTAATTTTTTAAGATTAATCTATTGTATAGTAATAGGGGGCGGCTATTCGCACCCCCAGAATTACTTAGGTACCCCATATTTTAAATAAACCTCAATAAATTGAAAAAAATAGAACATTTGTTATACATACCCCACTTATGACCAACTTCCCCTTTTTAATGACTTTCAATCATTATTATTCAATAGTAGTCATTTCCAGCCCTCCTGACCTAAAAAAGATCTTGAACTTCGTGAAATGTAAAAAACAAATTAATAAATTTGAGTTGGGTGATAAATCAACATAAAAACATAGATTGTAGAAATAATTATTTTAATTTGCAGCTTCGTCATGGAATTACCAACTCACCTCTTGATATTTTTTGGGGCAGAAGCCCAAATTAGTTCCCAGGATGATTAAAGAAAAATTAATTAAGAAAAATCCATGGAGGTAAAGCGTTGTTCACTCCGCCACCGTTTTGCCGTCGATGGCTGCCGACACTGTATGGAGAAATATGTTCTGAAATAGATTCTAACTCTCACGCCCAAACTAATCCTTTTCGTAATCCCAAAACTTGTTTTTATCAAAAAAAAAATCATTGGGAGAAAATTTTCGTAAGTTTGTTTTTTCAATTTTTATTTCAGACGATGAGATTAATTTGTAATATTGTCTTTGGTAATTAACGGCGTGAATTTAATTTGTTTTCTTTCTTTGAAATAAAAACAAATACAGTTCTAATTTTGTAGATGGATAATGATGGGTATGTTGAAGAATGAAAATATATTTAAGTCATTTTATTAAGGATAATTTAGATTTAATTGTTTTGGGGTGTATCCAGCAATTTCGGGGTGCGAATAGCCACCCATAGTAATATTAATATATATATTGTGTACCTGCTAATTAGTGATAAAAAAAAGCAAAAAAAGAAAATGATGAAACCACATTTTAGTGTAAGGAGAGAAAAGACATATGGCAGCTGGGCAATTACACATAACCGACATGAAACACACCTGCTTGATGCAATATCCTCAAGCACTACAGTGAACTCGAGTTCCCTGGAAACAGCTAATAAGGTCTTCCCTCCATCACATTCAAAAGCTGCCAATTTAGCTTCATATGTCTCATGCAGCTCGATCAAGGACTTTCCTTCCAGTGCCCTTCCTAGCAACCTAAATAATGTAACCACGACGGACCAACGCTTAGGGATGAAACAAAATAAGGTCTAAAGAAAAGGAAGTGAAAAGGAGAAAATGCTCGTCGGACACGCACTGTAATGGAAGAACTGCCCATCAGCCTTGTTCACATTTACTTTGAAGTGACTCATAAATGACCTTGATAATGTCATGATTGAACATTCTATAACTTGAAATAAACACAGCACTTAGCAATTGCAATGAATCAAGAAGCCACATCCAAAGAAACAGCACAATAAAAAATCATTAATTTTCTAAATATATATTGAGCATAATCAAGATGAATAAGGCAATCTATGTTTCGAAAAACACCTTAGCCACTATATCCCTCATCAAAACACAAATCACACCATCAGTCTCAAGAAACATAACCACTCATTATTTTGTAATTTTTTAATTCTTTTCTTTCAACAGAGGTGGACATTAGACAAGTAGAATCTTTGTATCATCTTGGGTGAAAATAAAGGAAAAATAAGCTCAATAATCTATTCCACGAAAGAGAGCACCAATTATGAGTTTATATAGTGGAATCAAATAAAGTTCCTTCAAGGGGGTCTACAAAATAACTTACAAAGTTTCAAACTAACTTCACACACCAGGATGAACTTCAGTGGCTTTGGTGCTATAGTCATTGAAACTGTTGAAGTGCATATTTTTATTTTGCCTACATAAGAAAAGTTAATAACAATTCTAATCTCTGTAAACAGCTTTTATAGTATTAATATCCAAAATCAAAGTAGAAGAAAAATATTAAGCTGAGGCAGAGACCAAACTAATTGGTGTATATTATCATGTTTGCATACATGAATAACATAAATATAGAATAAAAATTAAAAACATTATAGAAGAAATAAACACAAAAATATTCTACAGTCTGATTCGACATACAATAAGAAATCTAGTTAATGATACCGCTTCTACTTATGCAGCCATATCCAAATTTTCTTTCTAAGGAGTTATAACATAACTGGTATAATAGCACAGCGTGCCCTTTGCAGGAGTCCACACTATATATCATGTTTTAAAAATACTTTAGCTGGTATGCATGTATCAACTGTAGACTATTATATAAAACTTGATTTTAACTAATGATATAATAAAAATAAAATTAAAAAAAGAAAAGATTTTGACTAATGATTTATAATACAAATTAAAACATGGCTCTGCAGGTATATTTATTGAAATTTCACCCAAAAAGTAGTTATAAAAGCTTATCATATACTATTAATTATTGATTTTGACCATAACACAAAGTTTGCAATAATAAGGATATCCAATTGAGTTGGTGTGATATCCATAATTTTTCAAACATAACAGGGAACAAAAAGAAGATAAACTAACCAAAATAAAATTAAAGAAAATAGTTCTCGAAATCAACTAGGTATTTGTATAATCAGAGACAAAGGTGTCAAGAATGAAAGCAGTTCAAATACAAGATTGCACTGCATTTAAGGTGGGGTTATTCGGAGCCTAAAAAGGATGGTTGAGCCTTTAAAAAGGAATTAAGAGCGGAAAATAACCAGACATACCTATATCGAATTAACACCTCAATCCAGCGATTCGTGACTCCGAATTTGAGACCACAAAAAAGAGTGCAACATCGACTCCAAACGAAAAACGAGACATCGCTGATGCTGTTGCCAAAACTGCGAAGAAACAGAAGAAAGAAACCCTCACGTTAACCAACTAAATAACCTAAAAATTACATCATCCTATGCCTTGTGTAGAAAATGATAAGAAATACATTTTAAGGCAACAACAATACATGCAGTGAAGATAAGTGTGCAGTGAAGACCAGGAGAAGTAAAAAAGGCACATGCAGAGAAAATCAAAAGGTGATGCAATTACTGAGTGCCAAAGTTGAAGCTATCGAAATTAATGGTGGTGGTGGTGCCGTCTGTGACAGATTGGCCGCCAAAAACCTTGTCTTGTAGCAAGGTCAAAGGTCTACACACTGCAATTTCAAAAAACCACCGTACGAAATCAAGATTTGAAGGGAAAAATTTTATCACTAAAGCAGAAAAACTGTGAGAATTTACAATTGAAGATTAGGTCTGAAATTAGGGCTCACACAGAAAAAGGAGCTAAATTAGGCGCATGTGAAGCTTAAATGAATGAAGAAAATCAGGGCATAACGTACCTTTATCGAATTTAAATCCCCAATTCAGGATGTTAGAGGTCACCGCGGTGGAACTGAATTGCAAGGAGCTCAACAGGCAGAAAACTCAGAATTGCACAATGGATTTACTATGGCAGAGTAAAGATAGTAGATGAAAAGTTCATTTCGTATTAAAAAGAGGACACGGGGATTAATCAAACAAAGCAGATGGTCATGTCTATTTCGCCATGGGAAACCGGAAAAACACTGGCCCATTTTGAAGTTTCCACTCTTTTATATAGTAATTGATAATAAACAGGGGGGACTTAATTGATTATGGCATAGCATAGAAAAAATAATTCCATTACAGAATTACATGAGAAGAAATAAAAGCCAAAGGGCTATACAATAAATGCAGCAGAAACAGTCTATTTTTGCTTCAACCCAAAAAAATATATATTACACATAATTACTTGTTTCTGTTGATTCCAAATGAACAATCAGTTGTATAACGAACTATGCTGCAGATGATTCTGCAAGGTTCTCCTTTGAAGACGATGAAGGGCCCTCAAGAGAAAGATCTCCAATTCCCTTTGGTGGGCCAATGCTGCATCTAGCTGTGTTATGCAGATCAATGGCATCTTTGATTTTTTGAAACTGCAGAAAATTTTAACAGAAAGTCACATCTAGTTCCATAAGTAAGAACAAAGCTGATAAATTGGCAATTTGCAGCAATGAATCAAGTTGAACGCATAGAGTAAAATTTTCTGGCAAATTGCTGTGAAAAGAGTGGCACTTACTTTGGCTAGGGAACAAGAAAAGGACTCAAGCTGTCCATCTGCTCCGCGGTAGAAGTGGAAATACGGAAGAACTTTCACGTTTAAACTCTTGCACATGGGCTTATTCTCATCGAAATTAACCTTCAAGAACAAGATATCTGGATGTTCCTGTGCTGTCCTGCAAAGCTGATAATGAGAATGTCAATATGCTCTAAGCAATTTAATTAAAACCTGGTATAATAAAGTAGAACACTGAAAGAAAAGATTACTTTGGGGAATAATGCACGACAAGAAGCACACCATGTTCCATAAAACTCGACAATAACTAGCCTGTCACCAGCCTCGCTCAAAGCATTCAAAAATTCTTGTGTGGAGTGTATATCAATCATGTTTGGGCCAGCATTTCTTTCCCACCACTTGGGCTGCTCAGTTTCAGTAGCAGTAGCATGTATCTGATATGAATCACCACCGAAATACACATCAATAACCGTACAGAAGATACGTAGAATCTCAACACCAAAAGAATATCTTATTTTTGTGAAACCACGATTGTCAAAATAATAATAAGAAGACTTCATCAAGTTAAACAGTTCATCAAATCTCTTATGAGAACACAATCTCCAATGTGTGATTACAATAATTATAGAATATGTTCAATGGTTTTTATTTAGGAGAAAATAAAAAAAGACCAAAATATATAGTAAATTTAGCATCAAAATAGTGCCAAAGGTAAACTATATGGTTCCCTAAATGCCACTTTGTTCGCAGCGTAATATCTGAGGAAGATTAATTTTCAAGAACATGAATAAAACATTGCAACAAATAATGGTAAAGCAAGTTCTCTGATAGTCAACAATGATCACCAAAAAGAAAAAAAAAACTTCTATATTCATGTTATAGAAACAATTCAACACAATCAAACCCTTAAATAGTTACATATTAAACTGCCCCAGAACAGGCCAAAGTCTATCTGAAATCCTAAAGCCAACATATACACATGAAAGGAAAACCCATTGTTCCAAGCTTACTATCTACTCATATTTTCATCTTTTGAGTAGGTACAAATGGTTCAATTACATAAATGCTTACATTCACCTTCGCAATTTTAAGGGTTAATTGTGAATTAAATCACAACTAATACTTCAATTGCAAAAAAGACATTTTTTTGGAATTTAGAAAACAAAGACACAACTTTAATATATATTCACACCTTAATCCAAAACATAGCTTTACTTTTAATATTGCTCGCTATTTTCAAGCCTGTAAATATACCTCTTCACAAATAACACAACCTTGCCTTTAGATTTGTATTTCGACTTCTTTCACATTATCTAAGTATCTTAAACTTGATCATTAACTTGAGCAACAACAAATATTTAAAGTAGTTTTTTTCCCGCTAAATTCAAAAACTTTTGATCTTTACTGCCATCGATGTAAAAGTGATGAATATTAGTTTATTAACTCAATTTTTATAAAGATCTCTCGTTAGTACTTTGTGCACAACTTGACGTATTTTGTGAAGCATTTCTGTGAATATCAGTGGAAAAAATAAACAGCACAAAGGAAAAAGGAAAAAAGGAAAAGGAGAAAGTAACTATATCTAAAAGGCACATAAGAAATTATTGGGGTAAGAGTTAATAGATAGTTGTATCATCTGTCAAAAAATAAATTTTCCAGCTGACGGTTCCCCCTGACAGACTTTCAGGATTCCAAGATTATGATTATGTTGGTGTACTTCATATTACATACAAGTAAAGGGGATGGATCAAACTATAAACCAATACACATTTTATTAAGCAAATAGGAAACACGGGCACATTGCAACAAAACCAAAGCATAGAAATGTAGAAATTCCAGTTGAAAGTCCACAACGTAATCAGAAAACAGGTTGAATTTTATATAATAAATTAAAATTTTAACAGGAATCTACAAAGGAAATGCTCTGTCATTCCAAATAAATTAGCTGTAGGAAGAGTAGGGCAAGACCTCAAATTGATTCTGACTAATGCGGAAGAGCTCTGAAAGTTCAAAATAAGAAATGATCTAAGTTCAGTGATGGATAAGCCTCAATTTTAAGTCGAATCGAAGATAGCATACCATTGGCAATAGTAACCAGCAACACTAACTGTCTCTGCTTTTATCTGTTATAAATGAGTTATAGGATACAATATGATAACAACTTATCTAATCAATTTAAAAACCACTTGAGCCATCAAAGTCTCAAAGAACACCAAAATGTACTTCAACACCAACTTGAGAACATGAAAGATCAATATACCATATTACGTGAAAAGTTAGACTCTGATTCTGATGCCAATTAAATCCTGAATCCCCAAAAAGAGATAATTTTAACAAATGCGCAATCATGATATGTTGACTTCTAGGATTCAAATAGGAAGGATAGTGAATATAAACCCACTAAATGATAGTGCAACAAAATTCCTAAATCACATAAATCATAAGTGATTACTGTTCTTTTACTTTATTAAGGGAGTATATTCAATCATAACCTTTTATCTACAGCCTAAATAGACTTTTCTAAAATGGATTAAAAAAACATGAGTGGTTGACTGCATATTTTTTGGTATGCATAAAATCATCTGCCAAAAACTGCTCAGAAACATGGAAACACATATCTTTCCTCTATGTTGTTTCATGGAAAGTATTCTAAAATTTCATGTATAAAATATTCTAAAATCAATTGCTCCGTAAATGGAGCACAAATGTATCATTTTATCGGGCCCATAAACATGTGACAACCTCAAACAGTTAGCATAACAATAAGACAAAATCTCTTATAAGACGGTGCCTATGTGAGACGGGTTGTGATATGGGTAGAGCCATTACGATAAAATGATTATTTTATAGGTAAAGTATGTTATTTGGTAGTTAAAGTATGATGAATGATACGTTGAAGAATGATTGTAGGGTGTTATAGTATGATTCACTAAAGTATAATTATTGGGTAATGAATCATACTATAACATCTTAAAGTCATACTTTAATGCATCATTCATCATACTTTAATATATAATATCTTGAACCAAATGTAGCTTTATTTTTTAGTAATACTCGCTATTTTCAAGCCTGAAAATATACCTCCTCATCTTGAACCAAATGTAGCTTTATTTTTTAATAATACTCGCTATTTTTAATAACACAGCCTTGAGTTTAAATTTGTATTTTGACTCATTTCATGTTCTTTAAGCATCTTAAAACTTGATGATTAATTTGAGAAACAACACATATTCAAAGTAGAACTTTTTTTTTATCCTTCCCACTAAATTCAAAACTTTTTTCTTTTCAGCCATCGTAGTAAAGGTCATGACATATTAGTTTTTTAACCCAATTTTTAATAAGATCTCTCATTTAGTACTTTGTGCACAACTTGGTGTATTTTGTGGAGCATTACAGTGAATTAGTAAAAAACAGCAAAAAGGAAAAGGCGAAAGTAACATCTGAAAGGGGATGTTAATAAAAGGAAAGGTAGTTGTATAGGGAACTATATCTAAAAGGCACATAAGAAAGGGAAGAGTTAATAGCTAGTTGTATCATCTGTCAAATATAAATTTTCCAGCTGATAGTTCCCACTGATAGATTCTCAAGATTCTAAAATTATGATTAGGTTGGTAAACTTCATATTACATGCAAGTAAAGGGGATGGATCAAACTATACACCAATACGAATTTTGTTAAGCAAACAGGAAACATGGGCATGTTGCAACACAACCAAAGCACAGAAATGTAGAAATTCCGGTTAAAAAGTCCACAAAGGAATAAGAAAACAGGTTGAATTTTTCATAATTAATTAAAGTTTAAACAGGAATTAATATAGGAAATGTTCTGTCATTCCAAATAAATTGGCTGTAGTAAGAGTAGGGCAAGACCTCAAGTTGGTTTTGACTAACGCAGAAGAGCTCTGAAAGTTAAAAATAAGAAACTGATCTAAGTTCAGTTATGGAAGCTTCAATTTTAATAACAATCAAAGATAACATAATGCTGGCAATAGTAACCAGTAACACCTACTGTCACTGCATTTATCTGTTATAAATGAATTATATGATACTATATGATGACAACTTATCTAATCTAATTAATTTAAATACCACTTGAGCCATCAAAGTCTCGAAGGTCGTCAAAACTGCGAGTTCAACACCAAATTGAGTACATGAAAGATCAATATACCATACTAAGTGAAAAGTTAGATAAGAATTCTGATGCTAATTAAATTCTGAATCCCCAAAAAGAGATAACCAAGAACAAATGCACCATCATTCTACGTTGATTTCTATGAATAAAATAGGACAGACAGGGAAATAAACCCACTAAATGATAGTGCAACAAAACAATACCAAAGTCACATAAATCTCAAGTGATTAGTAGTTCTTTTACTTTATAAGGGGGTACATTCATCATAACCTTTTCTCTATAGCCAAAATAGACTTCTCTAAAATGGATAAGAAAAATGTGTGGTTGACTTCATATTTTTTGTATACATAAGAACATCTGCCAAAAACTGCTCAGAGACATTGCAACGTTTATCTTTCCTCTATGTTGTTTCATGGAAAATATTTTAGAACTTCACGAATAAAATATTCTAAAATCATTTTGTCTGGCCCATATACATGCGGCAACCTCAGGCACTTAGCATAACAATAACACGTCCATCATGATTATTAATAAACAGTAATATTCAGCCTACAACCATGGAGTAGATAATTTTCAGAACCCTCATAAATCTAGAAATAATATGCAAACGTCTCATAAAAATTCAAAGAGATATAACTCTTAATAGGCACTCTAAGCAAGAATTAAATTGTTTGTTTACCTTGAATGACCCCAATTGTTTATGACAATGGGGTCTAAAGGCAATTGGAGTGCCAAAACCACCAGCATTAGAAGAAATATCCGAAACGGAAACTATCCCTCTGTGTACTCCTCCTTGATTGCGTGGATGAGTCCGTTGACAAGAATTCAAAGACGACGAAAAAGAAGTTAACAATGAAGAAGAGAACCTCTGAGAATTACAAGCTAATCTTATCACATCAGCCATTTTGCAGCGCAAATTGATATTGAATTCTTCACTTTCTCCTTCAATCCCTCCCTCGTAGCAGTGCGCTTTCTATAATCGAGTTATTTCAGAAAAAATCCTCATCAGCCATCACCACCATGTTATAGAGAGAGAGAGGAGAGAGAGAAACGAAAATGGAAGCGAAGAGGTGAGATTTTTCTTGTATCATACCCGTTTACACCCACTGTGTGTGAGGGGGTGAGCGTTGGAAAAGAGAGTGAAACGAAAACAAAATACACGCTGATATTATATGTGGTGGAGAATGGAGGGGATTGGAATTTTGGGTAATGGCCAAATAACAATTTCATCCACCATTTTGCATGTTTTAATTAAAGACAAAGTGTTGCATGCTATATTCACTCGTTTAAATTCAATTTTATATCTTTTAATTTGAATGTTATAATCTTTAGCATAAAATTTTTATAACTTTAATATCTGAAAAGAAAAAAAAATTCTAACTCTCAATAATTTTCACCTCTCATTTGGCAAGGAGATTAAGAAAAATAAACTTGTTAAACAGATCAACTCTAACTTAATAGGCTCAGTCTTATAGGGCTTCAGGTTAAACGAGTTTCGGGCTAATCGAATCTGTTTAAATGAGCCACCGAAAGGTAAACATAACCCTAACTCTAATGGGATTCGGGCTAAACGGGACAGTTCTAAAAGCTATACTATAAGAATTACAAAAAGTTATTGTCAGAAAACAAACTTTCAGAATCGATCAAAACTCACAAGAAAACGCTCAACTCTCTCTCTCTCTCTCTCTCTCTCTCTCTCTCTCTCTCTCTCTCTCTCTCTCTCTCTCTCTCTCTCTCTCTCTCTCTCTCTCTCTCTGATTTAGTGTGTGTGCTACATCATCTACCACCATTAAAGGTTTTATTTCTCTTACACATGCAATTGTGAGGCTCGCAGTAGTTGACTTAAGCTTTCCTACTAAATCCCTACAATCATCAGATCTATGTAAGTATTCATGATATCCATTAGAAAACTCATCAAACCTATCATCAAAATCTGTAGAAAGAAAAGTAAGAAGTTCGCTTTGGCATTTTTCAACTGAATCCTTAGACAGGATCAAAGGCAAGCTCATCTCCGCAATAATTCCCCTACTACTTTGATGCTTCTGCACTCTTGCATGTCTGTAGGCCACTTCATAACTCTCTCAAGTGAGAAGAGGACTTCTTCATCATTGACTTTCAACTTCAGCTCCCCTTTTTTCACATCAATATTAGCTCTTGCAGTCGCAATGAACGGCCTTCCCAAAATTAGAGGAACTTCATCATCTTCTTCTTCTTCCATGACTAGCACAATGAAGTCCACTGAAATATGAACTTCCCCACTTTAAATATGACATCTTCAACTACCCCCCTAGGGTAGGTTAAGGATCTGTCAGCAAGATGCAATGCAACAGATGTCGGCTTCAGCTCCCCCAAACCAAGCTTCTTGAATACAATATAAGGCATCAGATTAATACTAGCCCCCAAATCGCATCCTTTCCCAATCTCATATGGTATGGTGAAGCTCCCCGGATCTTTCAACTTCGTAGGAAGTTTTTTTTGTATCACTGAACTGCAGCTCTCTATCTTATTCACTCACTCACCTCCGGTCATACTCCTCTTCTTAGACATGATATCCTACTAGAACCTTGCATAGTTAGGCATCTCTTCTAAGGCTTCTGCAAAAGAAATATTAATGTTGATCTTCTTGAACATCTCCACAAACTTTCTGAATTTCTCATCTAATCCTTTCTTTAAGAATTTCTGTAGAAACGGGATTGGATGCTTTGTATTTGGAATCCCCTAAATATTCCTTTCAAACTCCACTTCTTTATCTCTTTCTGCTCTTGCTGCCTTAACTTTTTAGCACTTTTTCAGTTGCACTTCAGGTTCTTTCAAATTTTCATCAGTTTCAGGGACCTGAAAATTATTTCTGAATGAGATCACCTGCACGAGGATCGAGATGAATTTTTGAATTTTTTGCCGGAGAAGGGCACGAGTCGTGATGGCTAGCACTTGACTCGTGCCACACATTTTCTCGTGCTCGAATGAGTTATGCCGAGTTGCATCACTCGATTCATGCCGATTGGAGTCTCAGCCATGCGCGCTGATTGGAGGGCGGCATAAGTCGTGCCACTTGTCAGCAAACTCCAACATTTTTTGTCCGACTTTCCAATCTCCGTTTGGTCTCCAGCCTGATCTGATGGCATATTAGGACCCTCATACTGCGTTCCACTCCTCAGTGTGATAGCCATAATTTACTCCTTTGGATTCATCACCGTTTGAGATGAAAACTTTCCTTGTTGTCCTAATATCCCAACTGCATCATGCAACTTTCCAAGAGCAATATCAGTTTCTTTCTATTTTTTCTCATTCTTTTTCTGTCTGATTTTAGCTTGCTCTTAAGTAGTCATCATCAGATTGACTATCAAATTCATCTGGTCCCCTTGCTAATTCATCCATAATTTCATCATCCATAGATGCTTTTCCTTCAACAAGCTTATGAGCTGGATCAAAACATAGAGGAGGCTCAACTACTTTACTCGGGTTTCTCTAAGACATATTCTCATTCCTTTCTGATTGTTGAAGTTGTAATTTCCTTGGTAACCACCTTGCTGATGCTTTTAGTTGTTTTCTTGGTCATTCCTTCCCTATTGCTGATTCATAGTTCTGTATATTTCTGGAATCCCCTTGTAAGTTTGACCCATTGCATAATTCGCATCCTCCATCAGTTCTTCATCTCCAACCATCATAGCTTCTTCTCCTCTGTTTCCTTGAGTAAGGCGATCCTTCTTCTTATGCAGCTCACTAAGTAGATTTTTTAGATTTGACATCTCACTGCTGTTGACCTAAACTTCTACTTTAGCTACTTCGTCAAAAGTGGCTCTTCTTTCTGTTATCTCCGCTGGTCAATCATATGTGTTAGCTGCCATCTCTCCAAAGATCTCTTCTGCTTCATCTGCTGACTTTCTAAAGACCGATCCACCTGCTGTCGCGTCCACTAACACTCTTGAATCACCTCTTAGACCTTGATAGAAAAATTCTAAGTAGGTGTCTTTTGTAAACCCATGTTGTGGACCACAGCGCAAAAATTCCTTGAATCTCTCACATGCCTCATAGAAACTCTCCAAGCCTCCTTGTTTAAACTAAGTGATTATTTTCTTCACCAAGAAGCTCTTGGAGGGAGGGAAGTATTTGTTTAAGAACTTATCTGCCAACTACTCACATGTAGTACAACATCCAGCAGGGAAGGTTGTTGTACCACTTCTAGCTTTCCCCCTTAGTGAGAAAGAGAAAAGCTGCATCCTGATAGCATCCTCTGGAATATTCCTATGCTTATGTGTCCTCGCATACTAATCAAATAGCTGCAGATGCTCGCTAGGATTTTCCAGAGGTGACCCATTAAACTGCTGTCTCTCTACCTCCGAATTAGTCTGAAAAGTAACTCAAAATTCTCTGAGTGATTGCGGGTCCATTCAATCCAGCGTTCATGATGTGCTTTAGCTTGTACTGGTCCCGCATAGGGGTCGGGGCCCCTTGATCATTAGCTATCACTACTGTATCAGTCTCCTCAGCTAAGTCAACTCGTCAAGTTTTTGTGAAAGCTTTTCAACTTCCTCTTCTTCTAACGAATAAAATAAATCCGACTCTGGAATGGAAATAGGTGTGTATGGCTTCTTTCTTTTGCTTCTGTTCTGTCTGACAAGTACTTCAAATTCTAGGCTGAGTGGTTCGATGGGCAGTACACTTGACCTAGTGATCATACACTTATTCTCACACAAAAAATCAGAATATTTTGGATCTAAATTAAATAAAAATAAAAGCAATTAAAATTTAACGTCCTAGACTAAATAAATCATAAAAGAAATAAATAAAAATCTAAGAACTATCCCCGGCAACGGCGCTAAAATCTTGTTCACTGATTTGTGTGCGTCCCATCCCCAAGTGTACGGAATCAGTTGCAGCTCAACACATGACCAAGTAAAATATCAAACCCAGAGGATAATTTTAAACTCACTAATTAATTCTATTTATGATAATTTTAATATAAGACAAATTTGAAATTTTTAAAGGATTTAATTAAACTAATGATGCAGAAAATAAATACTAAAAATAATAAAATAGAAAATAAAAATAATTGTTCTAGCTCTAGGAAATTCAGTTTTAATTGGTAAAATTAAATCACTAGACAATCAGTTAAATTCCTGTAGATTTTATGAAAGCAATCATATAATTATATTAAATCTCTTTTTTAAAGTAAACTTAACACATGAACTGGTTTAAACCCTCAGATGCAGAAGAATAATTCCTACTCCCAGGTACATCATGCAAAATTCCATTTAAAACAAGAGCACTAGACTTCCCTTTATAGGTACTTAAGAAATAAACTTCAATTCTCACCTAACAATCTAAGAAACCAAATCCTATAGAATGGTAATTAATAGATATATTAAGTGTCCAAAATTAATTATTCTAATGAATAAAGGTTATATGGTTTGATCCCCTTTACCCATAATAGATAGACAAATATAATCTCTTTATGACACAAGCAACAATCATAAGCATGCATAAGACAATGATATAATCAAGAATGAGGACAGATCATAAAAGGCAAAAATATAAGTCTTAATCAAAGCATTAATAATGGAATAAGAATACTGAAGAAATTCATAACCTAGTCTAGGTCATCAATTCAATCCAATTCAAACCTTCAAAATCCTAGAACTATCCAGAAAAGTACTAGCCCATGGTGTTATATGCAACACCCATGGTTAGAGTAGAAAATATTCCCATAGGTCTATAATTAAAAAATAAGAAAGAAATGTTGTGAAATATTTTATATGGACATTACTCCTTATATCATTAGAATAGGAAGAGAGTTTATTTACTATTGTACCATTTCTCTTCTCTATATAAAGAGTGAGAATATTTGGGTTTTGTACACTTCAGTCGTTAATAAAATCTCTTTTTCTCCTGCTTCTCTGTATTCTTCTCCTCTTCTTTATATTTCTCTTATCGTTCTTATCATTTACTTTACAATACGTTATCAGCACGCACTAGCCAACTGAGTTATTAATCTATCAATTGAGGAGTTATTGATCTATCAATTGAGGAGAATCGAGGAGAAAGTCACTATATTAGTTGGAGGAGACCATAGAAAAGAATCGTTATCTTTTCTGTGAGGTAATTCGATGATATTTATGATTTATTAATGTTCACAATTATTTAAATAAAATATAAACATGCATTCAAATTATATAGATTCATAATTATTCAAAATTGTTTGTAGTGATGAATTTGTCCAAATAATTTTTTTAATGGAATTGTTCAAAATCATGAATCTGCAATTTTTTTTCATGTACTAGATTCATCTTATTAGATTAATTAATGAGATAAAAGTCATTGAGTTATTATATATTATTATTATTATTGTGCACAACATTCGTAGTCATGAATCTGTCAATATCGATATAAAAATTTTAAAGAAATTTTTTTTTTATTTTTAGAGATTTACGTATAGATAATTTTAAAGTGTGTAATATTTTTTAAATTATTGAGTGCACACTTACAATTGAAAGCTTCTAATCAATGTCCCATTGTTTGACCTTTGAATGATTATTACTCATTAATAAATTTTCATATTGTACTCATAATTTTTATTACGTAATATATACAATATTTAGGTATACACTATTACTTATTAATAAATTTTTATATTGTACTCATAATTTTTATTACCTAATATATACAATATTTAGGTAAACACATGATTTTGATTGTTATTATTATTTTTATTATTATTATTATTTAGTATAAATGTAAATAGCTAACTTGATGAATGTGTTTCCTAAATTGATATATTTGATTGAGGAATTATTTGATTTCGTATTAAATTGGCTATTTCCTTGGATATATGATTGATAGTGATACTACCAAATAATTCGTTTGCTTGGTACGTAAATTTTGTGTATTTAATATTTGCATATTTAAGTAAAACAATAGATTTCCATTATTGAATATCACAAGTGCCTTTATATGTTAATACCAGATATTGTTTACATCAATGTTTTAATTGATGGCCAGATAACGATATTTATGTGATACATGTGTTTATTATTGGTAGCCTGCTTATTTGCTACTTATGAATATATTGATTGATTGATTTATAATGATAATACAATTAAAAAGTAAAAAATCATAATTAGATTTCACATAACATATTTCCTTATTTCTTTCTATAACTGAAAGATTTTTTTCACTCATCATATTTTATGTATAAAGTTGGTCCTCAATTCCAATTGAGATTTTTCCATGTATAGAAATTTTTTAATTTAAGAATCATACGACATGTGATTAAAGTTGTTGTATATGTTAAATATTTTAATTGTGAAATCATTAATTTGGCAGAATTGATACCAATTCAAAATTCAAAATTTTTTTATGGAAAATAGTTTTAATTTAAAAATCAAACTTTATTATATGATTAAACTTTTTGTATACTGCCAAATATTTTTTATATATGTTATGAAAATCATGAATTATTTATATGCATCTCATTATTATGATATGATGATAAGATATATTTTTCATGCAATTGAGAAGCAAATCTCATGAATATTTATTTCTTGATGTACACATGACATTTGATATAAATTTGTAAGATGCACTTATTTTTAAATAATTGTAATTCATTAAAAGTATCCAACATCACTAAAAGAGAATATGTGGAGATCGCTTTTGATTTCAATAACTATTTAACCTGGTGGCTTTAGACGTTTGAAATTTATCTCATGTGATTTTAGTAAACCTAGCCATTATTTCAAAAGTTGAATGTACTCCGGCCTAGAAGGCCAAAAATACTAAAAATTTCTTCGTCATCATCTGAACAAAGACCTTTAAAAAAAAAGAAGAGTTTTTAACAGAAAAATATCTTGTTATTTTATAACAATCCCTGAAGGAACGCTTTGATCAACAAGCTCAATATGACTGGCTGAATCTAAGATTTCGAGATTTAAAATCTGTAACATAATACAATTCTGCTTTACACTATATTATCTCACTGATCTGTAAGCAGAATATTACAAAATCTGAACTGATTAAAAAAAAATCTTTCCACCTTCTATGCTAGCAACCTCGTACTCCAGCAGCAATACATAGTTAAAAATTATATCAAGCATTCAGAACTCATCCCTGCATTATTGGTAGCAGAAAAACATAATCAATTATTAATGAAAAACCACAATGCAAAGCCAGTAGGTTCAAAACATGTGCCTGAAGCACATGGTACATTTGAAAAATTATCCTGGCGTAGAAGATAAAGAGGATGAGTAAGAATTAATTATAATTGAAAAATAAATCCACATTGACCTTTTCATATGTTGAGGATGAATTCAAAGTTTTAATCAAGCACTCTAGCAGAGGCAAATCTATTATACATATCGATGTATGATCTTGTAAATAATAACACACAACAAATAATTTGGTTGTGGAATATCAAAATATATGAAAAAAAGAGAGAGATATTTGTGGAATAAAAATGGTGTAAATAAAAATATTTATTTGCCTGAAGTAAATAAAAATATTAACCTAGTCAATGATGACAAATTTGGGACCTAAGCTTGTAGATTAAGGAGACCAAGTATGATTTCAACATTTGAGATTTTATTAAAATGCTAGACAAATTAGTTATATTCCTCTCCATAAAAATATTTGTTCAAACATGATTTCTTTTCTATGACATTATTATTTTATTTGTATATGCTATTAAATTATTTTGTTTGATCATACAAATTTTGTAAGTTTGATATTTGGAATTGATATTTATATTGTTGTGATATTGTTTTTTGAAACCCAACATTTCTTAAAAATACGGCATGAGTGATTGGGTCATTTTGAGCAAACAGATGAGCCAAATAATTTAAATTCTTATAGTCATGAAATATGAAATGACACTTGTGAAGTTTGTGAGGAATTTTTATGGTATGATATTTACATATTAAATTAAAGTTGGAATTATTTCTTCGAATATGTTCAAGAGATTCAAGGAGAAAAAATGTTAAAATTTTCTAATGTGATGACCAAAATATTTAGTGATGTATCCATTGAATAAATATATTTTTATTCAAAGTGCACTAATACAAATGAAAATTTTTATGCTGAACTCAAATATTGAATATTTGATTTGTTCAATTTGGAATTGATATCGATTGATAATATTTAAAAAAAAAGTGGAACATCCAATGTCTTATGCAGTGAATATTTTATTCCAACAATTAATATTTAGGGAATTTGGAATAACCAAACACAAATTCTGGCTCATGCATATCATAATTATACCCCTTTTTATAACTAGTGCTGCTCAATCATGGCCAGAAGCCTTAAACATTTCCCATCTACAAATTTTGAATTGTGCAATTAGTATTTTAAATCACCACTATTGCGTACTTCAATGGATATTCTAATGATAATTATCCGTTAATTTCTATTAAGCCCAAAATAGGGGATCAATATATATGTTAGTATGCTAACTGCACATTTAATGAAGATTATTTCACGGCATTAGGGGAAGAATTAAGCCCAATATTTATTGAATGCCGAGAAATTCTATTATTTTGCACTAAATTGTCTGAACCAGAAGTTCAAAAGATTATTAGTTTGCAACAACAAATAAACTGTCGAACTATCATGATGAAGTGATAAAGTCCCTTATATTTATAATCAATGCACCACTGGAAGTGGAGTTTCCTAGGGACATAATATTTTAAACAATTATTGGATCAACGCTAGAAGCGTGAAAGACTTTATGATTTGAAAATTAAATATCCGCGGAAATTAATTTTAAAAATAAATTGTCACTTCCAAAATTATCTGAAGAGTTTGTTTTTTATAATGAAAATTCTTTTCAATAAATTTGTCCAGAAGACAAATACCCAGTTAATTCGTACGTGCATCAAAATAACTAAAATACTGAGTATGCGAAACGGTTAGATCCAAACATATTGGGAAATGACGAGGATCTAGTTACATAAATATAGATATATAGAAATCATTATAAAAGTTGGGAGAAGAATATGAATTTAAATAGAAAGTTGTCGACAACACATTGCCTCTTTGATTTCTTTTACTGTTTTGAATATTAATCTGGATCCATAACTTATATTTGATGTCATAGTGCCAGAAGCACGAAAATTTTGGTAAGACAGAATAAAACATTGAGGTCGAGTTTAACTCATTAAATATGCATTTGAATGTTATCTGAAATGATATAAATATTTGTCCCAAAAGGACCCATGAATGATAAAGTGGTGATCAATTAAAGCTCAAAGGGTTCTTGCAAAGACCCAGTATATAAATGATACATACTCTCTCATTATACATTATGTTTCGCTACTTAATTTATATGACAGTTTCAATATATTTAGATATGCAGTAAATACACAACATTATATGATTTACATAAAAATTCAAGAAGGATTAAATCTTCTCAATTTGGATGAGAATAAAATATCACAACATATAAGTTATAACTACAATATTGGTCATTGCAAGACCTAGAAACATTTAATGTAGATGCGTTATATTTGAATTTATTATTCTTTCTTAAAGAAAGATCAAGATTGTGTATATATGTATGGTTTAAGTTAGAAATGTATAAGGAATTTATATAAGCTCATGCCAAGATGACAGATTTTTTAGAATGAAAGAATTTCGATAAACCAAAAAGTTGTCTCAACTTGTAGATTGAGAATATTTTAAAGTTTAAACACAGTTAATTCTTTTGATAACTATTTTAGATCAATTTCGATATATCTATTCAAGTTGTATGTCAATTGTCGTTTTTATCCTTTGAAGTGGAAAACTAATGTCTGTATACTTGAAGTATATAATAAGGATATTTTGGACTAGAAGTCCCTCCATTCAGTGTTTTTAAAGCACACGTTTTCTTATAATTGTATCAAGCCTGATATGCACTTATGACGAATTTGCTAGCAAGATTTTATGACTCTTGGACAAAGAGAAGTTACATGAAATTAAATATATCCTCAAGTATCTCGTAGATACAAAATATATTTGTTTATTTATAAGAAACTAACGTGACATTGACATATTGATTTGAATGTTTATTAAATGATCCTCATAATGTTAAAGTTTCAAATTGGTGTAATAAGATTGTTGATATAATAAATATTTAGCCCATGGGGCATGATGAAAGGCTAATTTCCCTATCTTTTATAAGGTAATATATTATGTGTTGCATGGATGAGCAATTAATATATTATGTGAGACATGACAAATTTATATGCTCCAGAAGAGCAGTGATTATTACAAATAGCATTTGCTCATGTAAATTATTTATCATTATTTTGTTTACTCCCAAATTATATTTTAGTATGTCCTTGTTTGTATAATCTTGACCCAAAAGATTTTCGTCTTCAGGATTCCAAGTAAAATTTCAAATTTTTTGATCTTGAAGATCATCAATTATATTACAATGTATCCTCATTTTCAAGGGGAGCAGTAATTTCTAAATAATCCAGAAGGCTAAGTCCTGAAGACTAATAGTTGTACTCTTTTTTCATTAACTAAGTTTTTCCTACTGGGTTTTCTTAGTCCATGGTTTTAATGAGGCAACTAAAGCAACACATGAAATTGTAAGACCTGTACTTTTTTTTCTTAGCTAACTTTTTTCCCTAAAAGGTTTTCTTAGTAGAAGGTTTTTAATGAGACAGGCAAATTAAATGTTTTGGGTGAGGGTCTTGAAGACCAAGCTGTACTCTTTTTCTTTAACTAAGTTTTTTCCTATGAGGTTTCCTTAGTTGAAATTTTTTTAATGAGGCAGCTAATATAAAATATTAAAATGATAAGACATGTACTCTTTTCCTCGATTGGGTTTTTCCAAAGGGTTCTGGTGAGGTTTTTAACGAGGCATGCATATGACGTCATAACATCGTAATGTCCAAGGGGGAGTGTTGTGAAATATTTTATATGGACATTACTCCTTATATCATTAGAATAGGAAGAGAGTTTATTTACCATTGCACCATTTCTCTTCTCTATATAAAGAGAAATATTTGGGTTTTGTACACTTCAGTCGTTAATAAAATCTCTATTTCTCCTACTTCTCTGTATTCTTCTCCTCTTCTCTATGTTTCTCTTATCATTCTTATCATTTACTTTGCAATAAGAAAGAATGAGAAAAACCCTAGATATGGCGCAGATCTCCTTTCTTTCCTCCGTGGTTTTGAATCTTCATCATTCTCCTTCTCAAGTAAGCAACACTGATAAACTCTCTAATTGCGGGATGGGTGGATGTGATGGTGGATCTTGATTTTAGTATTGTGGCAGGGGTATGAAAAATTATGAAGAGTTATGGAGAGTTATTATTTTGGGAGGCTCCTTTTATAGTTGAGGGCTGATATAATTTGAACTCATTCTCAAAAGTGGGCCTTTTCATGTCAAAAATACGAACGGGCAAAAAAAACAACAAAAAATAAATCTGGCCTCTCTGGACAGAACTCTGCACGAGTCGTGCCAGCAAGCGGCACGAGTCGTGCCAGATGTGGTGTGCACACAGGAGTCTTGGTAGCATCTGCAGCACTCAGCGGGCGCGCTGGATAGAACTCGAGTACGAGTCATTCTAGCAGGCGGCACTTGTCGTACTGGGGCGTGGGTTGGCCGAGAAATCTCAGTAGCTTTCGGCATGGGCATCAGCATGCCTAGGCGGCATGGACAGGGCGCTCTCGATAGCTCTAGGTGGACTCAACACGAGCTGGCAGCTCAACTCGACAGCTCTTTGTAGGTTAGGCAGCAGCACTCGGCGCCCATGGCCAGCACGAGTCATGCTCCTTTTTGGCACGGGTCGCGCTGGCTCTTTTCTTCCCAACCTCGATCCTGACTTTTGATTTTGCTCCTTTTACCCCCTATTTTTCACCTAAAACACGAAATAATACCTCATAAGCATCTGTAACACAAATATATGCAATTCAACCAAAAGATGCTCAAATACGGATATAAATTCAACAAAACGGTGCTAAATTGGACCCTAAAATACACAGATTTTCACATTAAACAACTATATATCTTGTGAGCATAGGTGGATTGAACACTTGATTTTGTGACGTAATTATCTTAACTTGCATGTTTTGAATAAATGGATGCTTCTGAAAATGAAGTTATGTGAACTGCATTAAGATTGATTACATGTTCTAATGCCTATTTATTCTTTATCGTTCCTTGTAAAACATGAATGTTCCATATCTCATTTTTTCTTTCTCTTGATTTGTCGTTTTCGTTGTTCGGGGACGAACAATACTTTAAGTTTGGGAGGTTTAGTGAGAGTAGAAATTCATGTATTTTTATATCCAATTTAATACCTTATTGAGTGATTTAATTTTTATATTTAACACTAAAAGTCTTACTATGCATATAATTGTGAAAAATGTGCATTTGAAGTATTTTGTTGTGTTTTTATAGGAAAAATAATGAACTTGTGCAACATTTCAGAAAACGCACGACCAAATTGTATAATTTTTTTATTTGTTAAGAATTCAAAATTATATTTTTGTATATATGGTTAGAAAGCCACTTAAGAGAGGGTCATTTTGGTGTGTGAATCACTTAAATTGGACTTTAGATGAAGAAATTATGACCAAAACGTGAGGTCGCGCAATCTGCCAGCGAGAATAAAAAAATGCACGAAAATTATCCTCTATTTCTTATTTTCTTGGAGGCTAAGTTATTTCCCAATCACATATCCTTCCATATTTTCCATAATTTTATTTTCCTTCTTATCTTATTCCATTTTCATACCTATATATACTTCATTCTCATTATCACACAGAAACATGGAGAAATCACCCAATCTACCACCACCACATTACCTAGAGTTTTAAACCCTAATCCACCATATCTGACTTTCATATTCTACCCATCATCCGTCATCCATCATCTACAGAGGATTCAAGAGAGTATTCGTCTGCTTGATCGGAGACAGGAATTCTGGAAAGGATGGAGTTGAAGACGAAATAAGTTTTCCTTCTTTACTCTATTCTCTTTTAGATTCATGGGTTAGTCTTCTTCTATAGACATAGTTATTATTTGTAGCACCATGAGCTAAGTATATTTTTGGTAGTGTTAAAGTTCTAAAAGTTTGATTTGTGTTTGATTTATGACCTAGACATTGAGTTTATTATTTTTTCAAACTTCTTATTCTTATATTGAAGTTTAAATTTTTAGACTTACATGATTTTGTTCTTAATTCTCATTTCTTTTATATTTGCCTGAAGTTAGCTCGAATTTCTATATAATTGGAATTACGAATGTGTACATGATTATATTTGACTTTTTTTTAGATAATTGAAGGGGATTAATATATATAGGATGCCTTATTATCTTTGTATGATCATTGTTAAGAGAAATATGGTAAGGAAGCTTGTATACAATTCTTTTAGTACCTAAAAAGTGTAGATAGTGCATTAGCATATTAAGGAATTTTTCATGAGTCAATCTAGAAATGAAATAAGGATTTTGGGTATTTAATTCTTTTAGTACCTTCTAGGAGAATAGGGAATTATCTTATTAATTGGTCATATGATTTTCTTTTTTTTTAAGATTGTTAAATCTCACTTGATCATAGTAGTTTTTCATGCTTAAGCGATCATACAAACACTCTTATAAACCTGGTTTACATAGCTTAGTATATGAACTTGGGTCTTTTCTTACGTTAAACCTTGTAGTCCCTCCCTTCCAATCCTATACACCCTATGTATTGCTAGGTGTTTAACAGTCTCTTATATATCATGGAAAATAGGAGTAATTATAATGCTATGTTTAATTTTTATTATTAATTAATCCAGGTTTATGTTTTCAAAATACACCGCCTATATTTTATAAATCATCTCTTTCAAAATCCACCCCTATATTTTATAAATCATCTCTATATACATATATCAACCCTATAAATACTCAACTCTTCCATCCACCATATATTATCTATCATTAATTTTTTTTCTTTTTCCATCCTTTTTCTATTTTTCTAATAATAATACTCTATTACACATTAATACACACTTTTTACACTTGGATTTGATATAAGTTTAAATCCACCAATCAAAAAAAAAAAAAAACAAACGTTACATTACTATACATGACTTGTTAAATATACTTAAACCTAAAACAAACATCATCTAAAGGATATAATTATAATTTCACCTTCATGGTTTAAGATTTAAAATTTTCTCTATCCTTAACAAGTTGATTCTAAAATTATAATTGTAATTTCGCCTATGTGTTTATGATTTATTTTACTCTTAGAATTTAATATTTAAGGTTTAGTATTTATTATATGAGTATAATTATAATTAGCAATAAATAATTAATAAAAGAAAAAAATTGGTGGAGACACGAAACCTAAAAAATAAAAAATAATGACTACGATAAAATAAATAGAGATCACAAAGATTTCATGCGAAATTAGTTCCATCCAATCCTCTCATTATTCTAGCTATTTCTATCATTTTATTGAATATGTTTGATATAATTATAATTATTCTTTCTCTATACATATATAATTATAAGAGCAACACTAATGTGATGGTGTGATCGTTTTATATTTTTTTATTATTAAATTTTACTTTTTATTAATTGATTACTCTCTTATGAGGCGGGTATGTGTAAAACTGATTGTAAAATGAGTCGACTCATTATGAAAATATAGGAAAAATATGCTTATTGTAGTTAACATATGCTAGTGAAATCATATTATAACACACATTAAAAACATAGTTTAATTAATTATTCATCATACTTTAAAAAAATATATTTTAACTACGAATTAACATTGCTTTATCAATATAACAAACATACATTAACATTGACTCTACTCATCTCATAACTCGTCTTATATATTTTCGTCTTATAATAGGCTTTGTCTTCATGAAATTATTATTTCTTTATAATTATACAGGTAAATATCAAAATTAATCCTGTAAGTATGACATGTTCCAACTTCAATTCTTTTTTATTGCATTTATCACTTTTTGTCCTCCGTTGCCCGGTTTTAGTCATTTTAGTCCAAATTTAATCCTTTTTCGCCGGAGATTTAAAAAACTCGTTGAAAAATTATGCGTGAGTTGCACGCGCTTAAAGTTGGTCATGTAAGTATGAACTGTTCCAACTTCAGTCATTTTTTATTAAAATTTTTACTTTTGGTCTTCCATTGTCCGATTTTAGTCATTTTTTGTCCAAATTTAGTCCTTTTTTGCCAAAAATTTAAAAAACTCATTGGAAATCATGTGTGAGTTGCACGCGCTCAAAATCTACATGCTCACAATTAAAGAAATCTTTAATGTTTGCGGCGGAGTTAATTAGACTTCCAAGAACCCTCATCAAATTGAAGAAGAAACTCTAAGTTCAATCCCTAATTGATCAAGTTGGGCTTCACAATGCTGCCAACACATTGATCGGAGATGAAGGACACCGCGACGTCTTGGGCGAAGAACACGGCTTGTTTCGATCGGGATTGATAATTCATGATCTGATTTTGTTGTTTCTTGATTAACCGACATTGTGATTGGATTCAACTAGCGCTTACATGGTGGTAAAGGTTTTGCAAAGAATTGCTCAGTGTGCAAGCATCGTGATAATGACGATTCATCGGTCTAATTATCGAATTCTGGGATTATTGGATCGCATGATCTTTCTATTTTGTGGACAAAAGGTTTATAGTGGGCCTCCATCGCTCCATTAAATTTGCCATTGTTCTTATCAGATTTCAAGCATCTCATTCAGAATAACGATAATTAGATTGATTTCGCACTCGACCTATTCCGTGAACTCGAGGGCTCACCCGGTGGAACCAAAAGCCTTGTCGAATTCAACAAATCTTTGAAAAGCATTGAAGAGATCATCAAGTAATCAAACCAACTCCAATTATGCAATCTCAATTTTATCTCTTAAAAAAGCAATCAACGCAAGCATTTTCAGAGGGAAGTTTGTTTTCGACGCCACCGGTAAGGACGTCTCTACCAATCCATCATTAATTCCAACGTTTACGAACCACTCTGGATTGATATAGGGTGTTGTCGAATCGATCCTTCTCTTCTGAGCCAACATCCCCAAAGTTTTGAGCGCGTGCAACTCAAACATGATTTTCGATGAGTTTTTTAAAATTTTGGCGAAAAATGACTAAATTTGGACAAAAATGACTAAAATCGGACAACGGGGGACTAGAAGTAAAAATTACAAAAATAAAAGGACTGAAGTTGGAAAAGCATACTTATAGGGCCAACTTTGAGCGCATACAACTCACGCATAATTTTTCGGCGAGTTTTTTAAATTTTCAGCAAAAAATGACTAAATTTAGACCAAAAGGACTAAAAAATTGGATAACGGAGGACCAAAAGTGAGAAATGCAATAAAAAAAGGACTGAAGTTGGAAAAGACCATACTTACAGGACCAATTTTGATATTTACCCTAATTATACTATACTCCCTCCGTCGCGCGTTAAGGTTTACATTTTTCGTTTTGATTTGTTTCCAGTTAAGGTTTATATTTTCTTTTTTTATCAAGTTGGACCCACACAAAATAATTAATTATTCAATATTGGTCCACACACAACACTAATACAACAACTCCCGCACATTAAATTACGAGATAGAGAAAATATAAATGAATTGTTTTATACTACTATCACTATTATTTTCACATAAATGATTAGGATGGACTTACTTTTTTTAATTAAATTTACCACCGGCCTCACAAACCAACACCTCACCCCAATCCGCTATAGTTAATGCATTGTGTAATTTATTGTTTTCTTTATTTTTTTTACTTTCCTTTTTTTTTTTATAATTTAGGGTATATTTCATCTTAAGATTTAGAGTTTAAGGTATAATTGTAATTTTACCCTTATGAATTATGGTATATTAATTCACTTCTAGGATTTAGGGTATAGTTCTAATTTCACCTTTGTGGTTTAGGGTATATTTTGCCTCTAAAATTTAAGTTTTAAGGTATAATTATAATTTCACCCTTGAGATTTAAAGTATATTTTACCCGTTTAGGATATGGAAAAATTAATTAAGGTGACATATACTCCAGGTTCTAACTAAGTTACACTCTATTTTCAATGAAATATAATTAAATCTTTTCCGGAAGTGTTTCTCTAATTATAATGGTTATACGATTACGAATAATAGATTGCACATTGAAGTTCCCAATTAGTTATAGAATTTATATTCAATATGAAACAATTGTATTCTCTGCACCACCGGTTAATACTCCGTCCTCCTTTGAGCCCCTTCTCCCTTCTTCTCTCCCATAAAAATGACCACAACTTACGGCACAATATTCACCGACGCGCCACCTCCAGAGCTGCCATTCAAACACCGGATCCGATCGGGAATCGGGATCCGGCGGCCATGGAAGGACATGATGACGTCCTTCTCTCTGCCGGAAAGCTTCAGCGCCGCCATGCAACGCGTCCGATCCAACGCCTCCCATTTCCACGTCAACTACGCTATCATCGTCTTGTTCATGCTCTTCATCAGCCTTCTGTGGCACCCCATTTCTCTCATCGTCTTCACCGCCACCATGTTCGCATGGCTGTTTCTGTATTTTCTGCGGAACGACCCGATTGTCGTGTGCGGGTACGGGGTGGAGGAACGGGTCGTGTTGGTGTTCCTGTCCGTCTTCACGGTAGTGGCGCTGCTCCTCACGAACGCGATGGTGTTTCTGGTGGGGCTGGCGGCGGGGATGGCGGCGATGATGGGGCACGCGGTGTTTAGGAGGACGAATGATTTGTTTTCCGATGAGGAGGAGGGTGGCGGGTGGGGTGGTGGTAGGGTGGTGGTGGATTTGAAAGAGACGGCTTCTGCGTCTTATTCAATGTCCTAGGGAGATTAGGTATGATCAAGAATTATGTAATTAATTTCATGATTTGTTAGGCAAAAGAATTAAAGTCGCAATTTGTTAGAACAATTATTTTGTGTACAGATTCTGGATTCATTTTTGAGCAAATTTGTTGAGAATGGAAATGATATTTGCTTTAATTAAACTTGGGCAAAATCTTGAATATAATATGGCAAAGACGGGGAGAGACGGACTCAATTTTGGATTATCTATTGACCAATTAAATAATTTTAGGTAAAGATTTGTATTAGCATGAGACAGATAAAAAGTAATACCTTCTAATGAAAAGTACCCCTCCATCCCGGATTAAGGAGTATAATATCTTCTAATGAAAAGTACCCCTCCATCCCGGATTAAGGAGTATTATTTTTTACTGTGTATTGGGTAGTTTTATTATAGGGATGTGATGAATAGTGGTTGATCTGTTTTTACTAAAAGAGGGAAATGAGAACATTTGAATGAGACGCCCAATATAATAAAATGGGGACCTTTCGGTGGGACGAAAGGAGTAATAATTTGATGAATAATTTATAGTTAAATAAAAAGTGATAAAATTTTATATCGAGATTAAAAACTATTTTAAAAACTGTAAAATGGTCTCACGTGAGACAGTTTTACCCAAAATTTACCCATAATTTTAAAGGCAAAGACTTGTGTGAGGCCGTGAAACGGATAAAAAAGTGATAACTTTTATTATGAAAAGTGATACTTAATTAATTAAAAAGTAATAACTTTTATTATGAAAAGTGATACTCTCTTCATCCCATGAAAAGAGTTACATTTACTGTTTGCACGGAGATTAAGAAATATAGTATTTTAATGTGTAGTGAGTTGAGAGATATAATAATTTAATGTATAGTGAGTAGTTGTATTAGTATTGTGTGTTGGCCCCATGAAGATAAAGTGATTGATTTATATGGGTCCCATCTACTTGTAGCGGGATGCCCTAATTGGTAAAATATAACTCTTGTGGCGGGATAGAGGGAGTACTCAATTAATGAAAAGTGATAATACTATTTCATGAATGGCAAAAACTTGTGTGCGCCCGGACACACGGAAGCACATTCCGTGTTCCTTTAGAATTTTGTGTTAAATTGTATACCCTTTAGTATAAAGATATGTTCCATTTATTTTACAAGACAAAAATTTGTGTGCGCCCGGGCGCACAGAAGCACACTCATGTACCTTTAGAATTTTGTGTTAAATTGTATACCCTTTAGTATAAAGATGTGTACTCTTTATTTTCTGAAGAAAAATAAAAATATATTAATGAAAAGTGTATACCCTTTAGAACATAATGGTGTACCCTTATTAATTAAAATGTACACCCTTTAGAACAAAATAATGTAACCTTATCCATAATACTAAATTCTAAAGGCGCACGCAAGCCTCGCTCTTCATGAATAATAATTTATAGTATAAATGAAAAGTGATAACAATTTATAGCGAAGTGATTATTGATTTAAAAAGTGTAAAATGGTCTCACGTGAGACGGTCTCATGCAAGACTTACCCAATTTTAAAAGATCCTATTTAATTGTTATTGTGGTAGGACCCATTACACTGGGCCCTCAAAGAGAAGTATGGGGCACATTCGATTGGGCCCAATTGTATCGCCCTCTCCCCAAGACAGCCGTTGGGCTAGAAATGAAACGCTCTCAACAGCTGGCCCTCAATTGTGTAGCCGAGCGTGTCCTCTCATGCGTCCGACCCATATGAGTCCTCCTTCTCCCCGCTTGACCACTTGCGCTGGCCAGTCTAGGAGTTATATGGATATCCCCTAAGATTCATACACAGAGAATATCCTAAAATATATCTTTTTAATAGCCTCGCCTGGATAAGCATTTAATGCCTACAGTATTTGTAATAAATGCGATGTGACTCGAAAGATCCGCAGATATGGATGATGACAGCCACACTCATTATAAGGAGTTCGCTCCTGAGGAATAAAAAACAATAATATTCACCTCCAAAAGACACAAGATTTCCTGGAGGAAACTCATGAGCATTCTTTCACTCACTACTAAATTATTAGATTAGTACGCAAATTCCCAAATCTTTCTTAAACAGCCACATTATCTCATTATTAATGGAGGATTAAATCCAGCTATCTACATTTAGCGCTAGAGGAAGGACCTCCCCTCACTCTCCGTACCTTAGCGGATATCAGAAAGGCAATTTTCGTGGTTATTCCGCCTACCGATCGCATTAGTCAATCGATATGACAAACGAACAAGACGAAGCCACGCTAAAAAAAGTCGGGGGAACAACCAGCCAACAGTATGGGATGTCGAATCCTCCCCAGATTGTTAAAAAAGAAATTCCACCACAGAAGGGAGTTCAGAAGTAGGTGAAATGGAAATCGATTTCCGAAAAAAGTATTTTGACCTCCTTAAGCAGCTAAAATGAAAGCGACTGGCTGGACAAAAGAGTGCCAGTCGAAATTTGAGTTTTGAGCTAGAGAAAGACGCCGCATAACAAATGGACGAGCCACAATGCAAGCGAAGTCCACCCCAGAAGTCCGTACACGAGTGGATGGGGCCAAGGCGTGTCCAGAACGAGCCGCGCAAGGCTCAGAAGGTAGTGGATGAAGGACGCGAATGGAGGCAAGCGGGTAATCGAGCTAACTCTGTTGCCAGTACGACCCCTACACACATAATCGGGCATATAAGTGCTAAAGACCGCCTAGGCACCGAGCTATTAAAGTCTCACCGATAACAAATAGGCAAGAGCGCAGGTGAGGACCCCTTGACCAAGTTCAAAAGGCAGCACGACTCGGAGCTAGAGGCCATGAGGAGATGACTCGATGAGGCAGAGAGAAAGAATAATGCTGGGTTACATAATATTGCGGATCCAGAGGCCGAACGAACCCCCTTTCACCCATCGAATCGTCATAGTCCCCTTACTAAAAAAGATCCGAATACCCATATCCCTTAATATGCCAGCAACTCCAACCCAACAACACACCTTAACAAATATGTGGGGTGAATGCTAGTCCAAGGGAGTTTAGAGGAGGATCGCTGAAAAATGTTCCCTTTGATACTAGGAGATAGAGCACATTCATGGTTCGAATCACTACCGGTTAACTTGATTGATTCGTGGGCCCAACTAGCAACGGCCTTCTCCTCCCATTTGCATACCTTGGATAGGGAAAGGAACCCAAACAGAAACTGGCCTGCCTACGACAAGGAACGAAGGAGTCACTCAAAGACTTCATGAAAAGGTTCAATGAGCAGCGCTCCAACACGGAAGAAATCTCGGATGAAACATCTACCATCTTGGCGGAGGTAGCCTTGCTTCCTAGATCCTCGATGTGGACAAGCTGCCAGCAGAAGCTGCCAACCAATTATGCAGCCTTCATGGCCCTGGCACAAGCATTCATCCACAGTGAGAAAATCCTTGAAGAATATAAAAAGTATAAGGGCAAGAGCTAGGAGGGAGAAAAGAAGAAAAAGAAAGGAGATAAGGATTATAAAACCCCATCTTCGTTTAAACCCTTCCCAGAGGATGAGCAGGTACAGGAAATGACAGAGGTTCTCGAGCTGACTCCCAAAGAGATATTTAACAAGATTCAGGATACCAACTTATTAGCCCCTCCACCAAGGATACGAGCGGATCCAGCTTATCTGAACAAACAAAATCTGCAAATACCACAAATCGATAGGGCACGACACCAATAAGTGTCGAGACCTATTGGGAGAGTTGTTAAAGCTATTCGAGGATGGAAAGTTGGATAGGCTGGTAACAGGTGCAAAGCATAGAAGGGAGTTACCTCCGGAGCCAAACGAGCGACCGAGAGGAATCGCTACCCCTCAAGGATGAGATGCGTCAGGCGAGCGACTACCTTCCCCACCTCGAGAACTGTATACGATGGAGGAACATTACGTAGGGATGTCACAAGCCCTGACCACCCTTTCTCGTAGGAAGAGAAAGGCCGAGCTCCGATAGCTGGATAGATTCCAACAAACCCTGAAGGCAAGCCCGCACATGAAGCCGACATGCTCTTCTCTAAAGAAGATCTTGCCGAGGTACAAATCCCCCATAATGACCCATTAATAATCTTAACCATTATCTCAGGAGTGAAGGTGCACCGATGCCTGATAGACACGGCCGCTTATACGAGCATCATATTCAAGAAAGCGTTTGAGGCCATTGAAGCAAGCAGTGAGAGCCCAACGTACTCTCAAGTTTAAGATAGTCGATCTCCCATCACCCTACAATTGCAATTTAGGGAAGTCATTCATACACAAATTCAATTCTGTCCCATCGACAATCCACCAATGCCTAAAATTTGTAACCACCGACGAGAGAGTCAGCACCGTCAGGGGAGACCAAAAGAAAGCTAGGGAGTGCTCCTTCATCGAGAGGGCCGAAGGACTCAGCTACCATGACCCACATTTTCAATTGCTAGTGGCTGAAGAAAGATAAAGGGAAGAAGCCCCGGACGTCGCTGCAGAACGCAACCCGTCACTAGAATACCCAAACTCGGTGAAAGTTTGCAAGTTCTGACCCTTTGGCATAAAAGAAGTCGACTTATCCCCAATCACTGACGAGGATCCAAGGCCCAAAAGGAAAAGGAAAAGAGGGTAACTAGTCAAAGAATCCGAAGCCATAAGGATGGAGCCAAGCAACCCGAATTTAGAATTATACGTCGGGTCGCAACTGAAAGAGACTAAAATGACAGTTTTAATAGAGTTCTTGAAGGCTAATCTGGATGTGCTTGCATGGACGCTGACAGACATGCTGGGGATAGATCCCAAACATGCATGCCATTGGCTCTACGTAAACCCATCTTACCATCCAGTCGAGCAAAAGAAAAGGAAGTACAGTCCAGAGAAATATGAGATCATCGAGATAGAGGCGAGGAAGCTCTTGGCGAACAGCCTCGTAAGGGAAGCCTTGTTCCCCTCGTGGGTGGCCAACCCAGTCCTAGTCCAAAAGGCCAACAAATCCTGGAGACTCTGCATCGACTTCACTGACCTTAACAAGGCATACCCCAAAGACAGCTTCCCATTACTGCATGTTGATCAGATGGTGGACGCGACGGCAGGCCACGAGCTAATGAGATTTATGGATGCATACTCGGGCTATCACCATATCACGATGCACCTAGATGATGTGGAGAAAATGGCTTTCTACACTAAAAGGAACTTACTGTGCTGGGTAATGATGCCGTTAGGGTTGAAAAATATGGGCGCCACATACCAGAGATTGGTCAACAAAATGTTCTAGGAAGAGCTAGGCAGAACCATGGAAGTTTACGTGGATGACATACTAATCAAAAGCATAGCCATGGGTGACCACGTACGCCACCTGAGTAGAGCATTCAACATTCTATACCACTACGGGATGAAGCTAAACCCGAAGAAGTACACCTTCGTAGTTTCAGCGGGAAAATTCCTCGGCTACATGGTGAGCAAAATGGGTATAGAAGCGAACGCAGGCAAAGTGAAAATGATACATGTATGGAACACCCGAAGCATGCTAAAGGAGTGCAAAAATTGGCTTGAAGAAATGCATCCCTCAGCCGCTTTCTATCCAGGCCATCAGACAAGTGTAAATCCCTCCTTGACGCGATTCGCAAAGAGAAGTTTGAATGGACACCGGCAGCCCATAAAGCCTTCGATGGACTAAAAAATATCCTAGCCAACACATAAACTCTCTCGAAGCCATGACCAGGTGAGACTCTCAGTTTATACATAGCCACGTCAGAGTCAGCATTGAGCGCGGTTTTGGTCCGCACAAGGGAGAAGCAGCAGGAGCCAGTATATTACGTGAGTTAGATGCTCAGAGATGCAAAACTCATGTACCCCGTAGTTGAGAAACTCAATTACACCTTGGTAATGAGCGCGTGGAAGTTAAGGTCTTACTTTCTGGGACACCGAATCGAAGTACTGACATCCTTCCCGCTAAGGCAAGTGCTCTCCAAACCCAATTTCGCGGGGAGATTGATGAAGTGGGCCATAGAACTGAGCTAATTTGACATCAAGTATGTCCCTAGAATGGCCATTAAAGCACAAGCCCTAGCAGAGTTGATAGTCGAGCTCACCATACCTACCTTGCTAAATGAAGTAATTGCCAAGCCGTGGCAGATGTCGGTAGATGCATCATCCACGGCTCACACAGCTGGAGCTGGAGTAGTCCTCACAATCCCCACAAGCGAAATGTTCTGCTCGGAAATCAGGTTCAAATTCCCCACAACCAACAATGAAGCCGAGTACGAGGCCTTACTCTCCGGCATGAGAATGGCATTGACGGTTGGGGCCAAGAGGGTGATAATCTTTAGTGACTCCAAGCTTATAGTTAACCAAATAAAAGGAGATCACGAAGAAAAAGACCAACAACTCGCGGGATACCGAAAGCAAGTCGACGAAATTATCCCAAAATTTGACCACATATCCATCACACAAGTGCCTAGGCAGTGCAATACGTAAGCTGACACCCTAGCTCGACTAGCAACTTCAGAAAATACCAAACAGCTAGGAAGTGTTAGTGTAATGAGGCAGGGAGCACCAAGTGATAGGATGATCTGGCAGATCGACGAGGAGAAAATGTGGATAGCCCCCATCAAGGCCTTCTTAGAAGAAGAAAACAAGCCGGAGGACAAGTTGGAAGCCAAGCTGCGACTCCGAGCAGCCAAATATACCTTAGTGGGCAGAGTATTATATAAGAGAGGATATTCGATGCCACTCTTGAGGTGTCTGACCAAGGACGAAGCCACAAAAGTCCTCTCGGAGATGCACGAGGGCATTTGCGGGAATCACTCAGGGGGGCAAGCTTTAGCCCAGAAGGTCATTAGACAGGGGTATTTATGGCCTTCCCTCAGAAAGGACACAGTCGAATACACTAAGGCATGTAAAAGCAGCCAGATATACGCCCCTCTAATCAGGACCCCTTCACTAAACTAATCACAACGGCAGCACCATGGCCTTTTACCAAATGGGAAATTCATTTAATCGGCCCATTCTCCCTGGTAGAGGAGATATCAAATTCGCGATAGTTGTAGTCGATTATTTCTCCAAATGGGCGGAAGCAAAGACGTTAGCCACCATCAACAAAACCAACATGATAGGATTCATATGGAAGAACATTGTTTTCCGCTTTGGAATACCTAACGCTATAGTAACCAATAATGGAAAACAACTTGAAGGGGTAAAACTCCAAAGATTCTGCGACGGCTTGGGAATCAAGAAACTGTTCTCGTCACCATACTACCCTCAGTCTAATGGGCAGGTAGAGGTAGTAAACAAAGTGATCAAGCATACTCTCAAAACAAGACTGGAAGGACTTAAGCAGAGTTGGGCCGCACAACTACTAGGAGTTATGTGGTCTTACTACACCACCACCAGAACACCAATAGGAGAAACTCCATTCTCCCTAACATACGGCATGGAAGCGGTCATCCCAGCGGAAGTAACCCACCCAACTTTTCAAATATCCCACCAGGATGAGAACCCTAACCCTGAAGCCCTTAAGCTCAACCTAGATCTGGTGGAAGAACTCCGATTACAAGCAACAGAAAGGCATGCAATATACAAATTCAAATTGGAGGCTTAATATAATAAGAAAGTCCATAGAGAGACTTTGCGACGGGTGAGTCGGTGATGAGGAAGATTTGTCAGACAGTCGGGGAGTATTTGGTAGAAACTGGGAAGGCCCGTATATGATAAAAAGAAATCTGGGCAACTAAGCATATGAGCTTAGCGAACTTGGTGGTGAGAGAATTAAGCACTCATGGAACGCTCAAAATTTAAAGTGTTTCTATGCCTGATGACGTAGTATACCACCCATAAATGTTCATACTTTAGCAAGGGTGTCAAGGCCGCATGAGTTTAACCTCAGGCAAAGGCCCATATTAAATAAAGTACGAGCAAATTAAAAACGCACACTATTCCACAACCTACTAAATAAATAGCAATCAAGCAAGAGGACATTAACTGATAAAGCTTGGAATATGTTCGAAATATGCCTTATAAAGGCTACAAAGTACCTTATGGGGACATCAGAGCAAGCAAAATAGAAAGCTTAAAACTAAAAAGGACCACCTGTCCCACCTAGATCCCCTCCTGTGCCACTCGGACCAGCGCCATCAGCACCGCCACCAGCAAAGTCGCGGAGGCTCCTCATCCAAGCCACCTCTGCTTCCAATTGCGAGACACACTCACTCTCACGTTCCAGCTCATGCTCGGCAAAATAGGGGGTAGCCTCCAACTGATGAACTCGGCCCTCAGCCAGTAGAGCCCTCTTCCTGTAAGTTTCAGATTGAGCATTGGCTGTAGCGATCAACTACTCGGCCACTAGCGCCTGACGAGTCTCGGAGGTAATAGAAACCTCTCCAGCACAGATCGAGGCCCCAGCACTTAGGCTAATGCCAAGTAGAACTGTTAAACCGAACGAGTAGCTCAAAAACTCGACTCGGCTTGTTAAAGCTTGAGCTCGGCTTAACTCGTACTTACTCGAGCTCGAGTTTGATTTCGTTTTATGCTCATTTCGTTAACGAGCAGAGCTCGGCTCGGATCGTTAAAGCTTGACAGTAATAATAATAAATTAATATTATTTAATTATATTATATTAATTACTATTAAATATAATAATAAATTAATAAAATTAGGGCTCGATAGGCTTGTAAAAGCTCGAAAAACTTGACTCATTTTGCTTAATGAGTCAACCTGAGCTTGAGCTTGGCTTGAGAATTACTCGTTCAAGCTCGAGCTCGAGCTCGTGATAAGCTCATTTTCTAATCGGGCCGAGCTTGAGCTCGCTAGGCTCGTTTAATAGCCCTAATGCCAGGTGGGATGGCCTAGTCAGATTCAGCCAATAGGAGAAAGCGACACAGAAGGGTCAAAGCATGGCCGACACTAGCCAGAGCTGCATTTAAGATCTCATGGGGCCCCGAGCATTGAAGCCAATGAGTTAGAATAGGACTCCAAGAACGGGAGGGGATGAAGCCAGCTTCTGACACACTTAGCTCTAATTCTAGCTTGAGCTTCTCCAATGCTCCGCAACCTCAGCAGATCTGATAAGGCAACCAGAGGCACCCCGCCACCAGCGCCACCCATTTTGGCACGCACATCCTCCTCCTTCAGGGGCCTGATGAGAGTGTAAATTTGCATGTTTTGGGCCTTGATTTGCGTGGAAATGGAGTACTATTTGGTCTTTTATGGAGACGAATTGGTACGTTTATGGGAAAGGCACAAATCAGAGGGTACAAGGGCGATTTGAGCATATTTGTATAGGAAAATAGGTGAAAAAGGCTCGGAATTGGAAGATATTATTTTAGAGGCAAAATCAAGGTGTTGTTCGACCTCAGTTGGCTTGTTTGACCAACAGCACATGGTCGAACGGGAGATGACAAGTCGAGCAGATTTCCAGAGCCCGTCAAGTGAGCCAGTTTGACTTGGAGGACTTATTCGACCAATATTATCTTGGTCGAAGATGAGAGGAAGTCGAGCAAAGTGGAGAAAACTTCTAGAGAGCTCGTTCAACTTGGATGAGTTGTTCGACCAAGATAAACCTGGTCGAGCAACTGTGGTTTAGTCAAATAGATTGCGAAATTGTCCAGAATGTTTTGTTCAACCAAAAGCCCTTGTTCGACTTGCATACTATGGTCGAATGGTGTGTTGCTGAATGCTATATATGGTAATTTTGGATGTCTTTCACCAAATTTGACGTGTGCTTCAGGCAAAGGCCCATCCTAAGCCCATAAGAAGATCCTATGTGTATAAAAGAAGGGCTTTCGCAGGAGAAAGAGAGACACATCCAACGCACAAGACAACACATCTTCCTTCATCCACCAAGCCCTACCACCATCCGAAGGGGTTTAAAGAGAGGTTCGTCTGGCGAGTCAAGTAAGGTCATACCAACTAGCCATGATTGTTCCTAGATCAATCATAGGCTAGAACCACCTTGGTAGTTCTAGGGTTATGAAAGTTTTATGAGTTAATCGAATTTCCATGTGTACACTCCGTACAACACTACTTGTGGTTTATTTTATATAAGATTGTGCTTTTACAATTCATACTCACGGTTGTTTTATGCATCATTAACTGTTATGTAGAGTCTGAATATATCTCTTGGTTATTGATTGAGTGCGTTCACCGCTGAGCAGAATCACATGTTATAATTCTAAGTGAAGGGATTCCAAAGTCTTATTAGAACTATCTTATATAGATACTTGTTAATTGAATTGTATTCAGGTTAATAAGTAGGATAAAGAGTATTACTTTATAGTACCTAAAGAGGGAGATCAAATCGGGTTAGAGTACTAAGTGTACGGGAAATAATTGATTATGATAGTACCTAGAAAGGGGGGTAAAATATACGTCTTGCTCTAAAGATATTCATACGTGTCATATGCTTGCTTGCTTGTATCTATAGAGTATGCTTGCATGGTTTAGTGATGCATTCATAAACCACAGGGCAGAGTCGGACATCAATGCATGGAAAGGAAGTTAACAAATGAAACTGGATTACCTGATGAACTACTCCATTACTTATTTGACCACAACTGAATTCCTACTCTTATTTGTTTACTTATCTTGCTATTTTCATTATATGTTATTTAGTTTCTTAATCAAACCAACTCAATTTTACCACATAATCTTAATTAATTAGCATATAATTATATTGATACTAATCCATCCCTTGGATTCGATATATACTTGGTCACCTTTCGAAACTACAATTGATACCCTTACACTTGAAGATTAATTTTGTGTGTTGAGAAGATACTCATCAAGTTCTTTGCGTCGTTGCCGGGGACGACATTAAATATCTTTTGATTATATCTAGTTTAATTGAGATTATTATTCTTGTTTTTGATTTCTAACACTTATTCTTCTTAGGTGTATGCTCACAAGATCAAAGAAAGGTGAATTAGAACCATATAATCCAAAGATTGGAGCATCGTCGAGGAAGAAAAAGAAGAAGAAGAGTAAGAACAAGAATATAGATCCAACTGAACCTCTTAACTTTGGAGTTGAAGTTGACGTACTAAATTCACAAATGATTGAAGCTGCAACCGAAGATAATTTGGAAGTAGAAACAATCAACATGGCAGCGAATCCTGATACACTTGCCATCCGTGAAGTCTCTAAGAACAACGGAGGGGGCAATGCTGGGTTGTTAGGAGCGAGAGGGACCGGAGCCGATTTCGATTTGTACCCTGCTCTTATAACCATGATTGAGAGGAGTCCCTTCTCAGGGGGAACATTCGAAGATCCTCAACGACATCTTAATAAGTTCCTTGGGCATGCAAGTACACAAAAAGATGCAGGAGCTCATGAGGATACGAGGAAGATCATATTGTTCAAGTTCTCGTTGAATGAAAAGGCGAGAGATTGGTACGATAATCTTGATGCTGCTGAATATGATACATGGGAGAAGTTGAAAGTAAAATTCTTGGAGCGATACATGTCACCTTCTAAGGTGTTCAAGATGAAGCAAGAAATCAACCAATTTTCTATCCATGGGAATGAGAAGTTTCATGAAGCTTGGGATAGATTCAAGGACATTCTTTGTAAGTGTCCTCAACATGGGCTATCTAAGGCTCAATATATCAGCATATTCTACAATGGATTGGACTGCAATTCTCGAGTATTGCTTTATGCTTCATCCAATGGAGCGTTGCTTACAAAGTCATCCGTAGAGGCCGAGAAGCTATTTGAGGATATTTCGATGAATTCAAGAGATTAACCGACTGATAGAGTTTGAGGCACTTATGTTCTTAGGAAAGTAGCACAAGTGGAGCACACGATGGTGATGTCGGGGAGAGATGACGAGATCGTCTCTAGCTTGGCTAACATTAGTAAGCTACTAGAGTCTCAACAAAAGCAGATCACTGATTTATCCTAGAGAGTACCAATAATGCAGCAGGACGGTGGCTATGAAGGAACAAGCCACGAGGAGATCGAGGAGGCAAACTACGCTATGGGTCAAAGTATTTAAGGAACTAGGTACCTGAATCAAGAAAACTAGAACTACCAAGGGAAATACAATAATCGTGGTCCCCCGGGTGGTTACCAACAACCTAGAAGGCCGGAGTTTTCATGGAGTAATCCGAACAATGCTATGAAACCTCCTGTTGGTATTGATCCAGGAGCTAAAGTGGAAGAAGGAAAGCCAGGTTTTGAGGATACGGTAAACTGGTATATGGCGAGGAATGATGCGAGAGTAGACCGTCTCGAGGAAAAGTTAGAGAAGAAGATTGATGATAATCATAAGGACTTGTCTACTCAAGTGAAAGACCTCACGTTGTTGATGGGGGAAATGGCAGAGAATGTCAACAAATTGACTCAAATTATTGAGAAAGGAAAGTTCCCATCTCAGAGTATTGAGAATCCAAAGTCTTGCCATGCCATCACATTGAGGTCGGGAATGCAATATGAGGGTCTGATGATGCCTGCAAGTTAAGCCGAAGGAGACAGGGGAGTTGTTCGACCAAACTGGAGTTACTCGACCAGACTAACAAATTGAGCAGAGGTCGAACAACCTCAGGAAAAATAGAATTACGATACTCTATTTTTTTATCAACCATTTGACCAACACCATTCTGTTCGACCTGACTGTCTTGGTCGAATGGAGGTCGAACAGAAGCACTGTGATGAGAGTTCGCGATCTGGGACTTCATTCGACCAACACCTTACTGTTTGACCCAACCACGTTGGTCTAACAGAGGTCGAGCAACATATTCTGGATGAGAAGATGTGATCCGACGAACTGCTCGACCAAAACCAAGTTTTTCGACCAACTTACCCTGGTCGAACTGAGGTCGAGCAGAGTAGTTCAAGGTCCGATTCAATACCCAATGCAACCCCTATTGTTTTGAACACTTCAGCTACATCTCAAGAGCAGAATACCAAGCTTACAGTGGTAGAAAAGAAATGGGAAAGAGCAAAAAGGTTGAGAGCCGAGATAGATAAAGTGGAGAAAGTTGAACGTGATGCATGAGGGATTCCCAAAACAAAGATACCTCTGCCTTTTCCTCTCAAGCTCAAGAAGAAGGGGTTAGAGGAAAAGTTCAAGAAGTTTTCAGAGATCATAAACAAAATAAGCTTGAATATTCCTTTCTCTGAAGCAATTCTAGAGATGCCGTATTATGCCCGCTTTCTAAAGGATATTCTTTTGAAGAAGAGAAGCTTGAACGGAATCAAAATGGTGAGTCTGTCTGAAAATTGCAGTTCGATTATACAAAGGAAGCTGCCAGCTAAGCTTAAGGATCTGGGAAGCTTTACCATCTTGTGTGAAATTGGAAAGGGGCCGGCACGTCGAGCCTTGTGTGATCTAGGGGCAAGCATCAATTTGATGCCGTTGTCCACTTTTAAAAGGCTTGGTTTATGGAAATTAACTCCCACATCGGTGGCTCTACAGCTAGCGGATAGGTCTATGATTTTTTTGAAAGGCGTGATCGAAGCCATTCTCGTCAAAGTTAAAATGCTTGTCTTTCCTGTGGATTTTCTGGTGCTAGAGATAGAAGACGACAAGGATAATGCTCCTTTAATCTTAGGGAGACCATTCCTTGCGACTGCTGGAGCCATGATAAATGTGCAAAAGGGTGAGCTACGGTTGAGGATGTATAAAGAAGAAGTCCTATTTAAATTGGATAAAGCAATGAAGATGCCGATGGAGATGCAGTGCCACAACATTGATATAGTGAAGGAGATCGTTAATAAAGATTTGTCTGATTCTTTCTAAGGATCCTCTTGAGACATGCTTGATGGAGTCTCTTACTTTTCCTACTACGGAGCTAGATGAACTCTCCAATGAGGTATGTATCGATTTTCTTGAAAACTTGCTTGCTTTGGGTGATGACAGGTATGAATCGCAAAGGAAAAAGGTTGAAGAGGTGAAGTGGACCAGGAAGTACTTGCCTTTGGACAGAGAGAGTGCACCTCAAGAAGAGAAGAAGGAGGAGTTTAAACCAATACCGGAGTACTTGAAGTATGCTTATCTGGATGACAATGGAAAATATTTGGTAATTGTATCTTCTTCTCTTGATGATGATCAACTTGAGGAATTGTTAGATGTACTTAGGAAGTGTAAGTCTGCGATTGGTTGATCTCTTGACGATTTGAAAGGTATTAGTCCTTCGTATTGCATGCATCGAATAAGGTTGTTAGATGAGGCCAAGAGTAGCATTCAGAATCAGCGGAGGGCGAATCCCACTATTCAAGAAGTGACTAGGAAGCAAATCCTAACGTGGCTAGATGCAGGGAATATTTATCATATTATTGATAGTCCCCATGTGAGTCCATTGCATGTTGTTGCTAAAAGGGGGGGCATGACTATATTGAATGCTGAAGATGGTGAGACGTTAGCCACTAGGATTCCTATGGGATGGCGTGTGTGTACGGACTACAAGAAGTTGAATGAGAATATATGTAAAGACCATTTTCCCCTTCCTTTCATGGATCAAATGCTTGATCGTCTTGCGGGGTATGCGTATTATTGCTTCTTGGATGGGTACAGAATCATAGACGACTTCAACTCCTTTACCAGATGTTATCTCATTGACACGAGCAACAAAATCTTCCTCTTATGGATAAAGTAACTCAATTAGTAGAGAATTAAAATCGAAGATCTTTTGTACTGCAGATTCTTACACTTCAAGGCTAGTTATAACCAGATCATAATTGCACCCGAGGATCAAGAGAAGACTACTTTCACTTGCCCGTATGAAACTTTTGCCTTTACAAAGATGCCTTTTAGATTGTGTAACGCGCCTGCTACATTTCAGCGTTGCATGATGGCCATATTTGATGGGTTGATAGAAAAGATCATGGAGGTATTTATGGATGACTTTTCTGTATTTGGTTCCTCTATTGATACTTGTTTATCTAACCTTGCTACTGTTTTGAAGAGATTCCAAGATACTAACCTTGTTTTGAATTGGGAGAAGTGCCACTTCATGGTAACAGATGGGGTTGTTCTTGGCCATCATATCTCGGCCAAGGGATTGCAGGTTGATAGAGCAAAGGTGGTGGTGATCGAGAAGCTTCCACCTCTACTAATGAGCGAGGAGTGCGATTTTTTCTTGGACATGCCGGTTTCTACAGAAGATTCATAAAAGACTTCTCGAAATACTCTAAGCCCTTATCTCATTTACTTGAAAAGGATGTGCCTTTTATGTTCGATGAAGAATGTTTAACAACTTTTCAAGTTTTGAAGGAGGCACTTATTACTGCACCTACCTTGATCACACCAGATTGGACTCAGCCGTTTGTATTAATGTGTGATGCGAGGATTTAGCACTTGGAGTGGTGCTTGGGCAGTTGAAGAATAAGAAGTTTTGCGCCATTTACTATGCGAATAAGACTTTCGATGCAGCATAAAAGAACTACACGGTGACTGAAAATGAGTTTCTTGATGTGGTGTACACATTCAATAAGTTTCGACAGTACTTGGTTGGCATGAAGATGATAGTGTACATGGATCACTCTGCGATTCGGTATTTGATGGAGAAGAAGGAAACAAAGCCAAGGATCATTAGATGGATTCTTCTTCTGCAGGAGTTTGATATGGAGATCCGAGATAAGAAAGGTACGGAAAATGTCTTGGCGGATAACCTATCAAGGTTGGAGATAAGGGAACAATGTGATGATTCGTTTGATTACATAGAAGAGATGTTCCCTGATGAGAAGATCATGGTGGTGCTTGTTAAAGGAGCTGAAGAGCATGAGTAGTAGCTACCCAAGGGATGGATCCATGGTATGCGGATTATGTAAACTACATTGCTGTAGTAGAAATCCCGAGAGATCTCAACTGATACCAACTTGCAAAGTTCATGCGAGTTGTTGAGACGTTCTTATGGTATGATTCGTTTGTTTACAAGATATGTATGGATTCCATAGTCCGTAGGTGTGTGCTGGAGTTGGAGATGGAGAGTGTTCTTGAGTTATGCCATGCACAACCTAACGGGGGGCACTTCGGGGCTCAAAAGATGGTAGCGAAGGTGCTATTACCCTATCACCCTCAATCGAATAGGCAAGCGAAAGTCTCCAACCGCCAAGTGAAGCAAATCTTAGAGAAGGTAGTCGGAACCAATAGGAAGGATTAGGGTATGAGGCTCAATGATGTTTTGTGGGGGTCTTGAACTGCTTACAAGACGGTGTTGGATATGTCACTGTATCAAATTGTCTATGGGAAGCCATGCCACTTGCCCATAGAGATTCAGGACAAAGCTTTTTGGGCATTGAGAAGTTTGAATTTGTCCTTAAAGGATCAAAGGGAGTTGAGAATAACTCATATCAATCAACTAGATGAGTTTAAGAATCGTGCTCATAAGAACTCAGAGATTTTTAAAGAGAGAATGAAGAAATGGCATGATTCGAAGATCTCTTACAAGGAGTTCAAGTAAGGTGATGAGGTATTACTTTTTAATTCTCGCTTGAAGCTCTTCGCAGAAAAATTGAAATCGAAGTGGATGGGGCCATTCATTATCCATAGAGCCTGCGGAGGGGGGAGTTTTGAACTTATGGACAAAGATGGGGACATTATTGCGGTGAATGGGCATCGGTTGAAGCATTATAAGTCGCCGGATGATGTTTTCATTGTCTTTGAGGATACCTTGCGCTAAATTGGTACCGTCGTGACTCTTCGACGTTAAACATGATCGCCTGTTGGGGGCTTTCCCTCCCATTTTATTACTTTAATTTCATTAGTGTGCATAAGAAATTTTCATATTCGAAGTGCTTATTATTTAGAAATTACATCTCTTTACAAACTTAGTTTCGACTATAGTTTCTACGAAGTTTGTTTGGTTTTTTCGGTATATTAAAACTTTAGCCGATTTTGATGCATTGATTTTTTTTTTGTAATTTGCCTAGTGTTTAGTGAGAGTTGTTATTTTTGGTGTGATTGTGGAGTTACATTGGATGTTATATGGTTTCTCTAGCTTAATTTATGGATATCTTAATACTAGATGTTGTCCTAGAGTTGAAATTTGCAGGAAGAAATGAGAAGGGTACGAATTTGTGGGGGATCGTGAAGTTGTTCGACCTTACAAAGGTTGTTCGATTAGGCATTTTGGTCAAACAATGGTCGAACAAAGCGTTAAAATCTTCTAGAGGAGTTTGTTCGACCAATCAGCGGTTGCTCGACCAGGGGGATGAGATCGAACTAAGGTCGAGAAAGACAGAGAAGAACAGGAGGCGCGATAAGGCAGGTTATTCGACTTAGCACTACATGTTCGACTAATTTATAGATGTCGAACGGAGGTCGAGTAAAGTGCCCAAAATGTCAAGAAGGATTGTTCGACTTAGCACTACCTGTTCGACCAAGTCATGAAGGTCGAACGATGGTCGAACAAGTGAAGGAAAAATAGGGGCTCGACTTCCACGTGTTGTTCGACTACGAAATTTCAGTAGAACAGAGGTCGAGCTAGGTGAATTTAAAAGCCAGATCTGAGTCATTTGACTTATAAACGTTGTTTGACCAATCTTCACAAGTCAAGCCACTGTCGAATGGAGGCTAAGAGCAGTTTTAAAAAGGTATTTTATTCCATTCGACACACTCACTCCCGTCACTCTTTCTCGAGCACCATTTTGTAACTGTAAGTTCTTTCCCTTAACTTCCTCCCTTTACTTTAATCCTCTCTTCCACACACTTCACATCCAATTTTGAGGGATTGCAAGATCCAATCTTGGATTTTCACTCAACTTTTGGGGATTTTTGCTCTTGTCAACGCATGCAAACATGTCATACAAAGGTATGTTTTCTTCTCATTTCACTTGCGGATCGTGATTATGTTGATTAGTAAAGAATGGGTGAGTGGATTCATGCTAGATTTGGTCTGTATTTGATTGCCATGATGATTGAATGATGGATATGATGTGCTTGGGATGAATACATGTTATGAATGGGTTCTTATTGATGTATGATAATTTGTTAATGACAAGCATATTCTATTTGTACTTGTAGTTCATAAGAAATTGATGTTGATTGCATGCTTGAAGAGTGCTTAGAAATCTATTAACCATGTGAGGATTTGAGCCTTTTGATCGTGCTATATGCATATTTGTTTATTCTTGAGAGACGTTTGTGTACTCGTATTCTAGAACTTGACTTGGAGTCTTATGTGAAATCTATAATTGATAGGTACTAGAAAGTGATCTTAGGCCATTATTGTTAATCGAGTTACTTAGCCAAATTTATCTTACCTTATTATATAATTATCATTGCAAGCCCTATTGAGCCTTTGAGCCTTTTTCTTGGCAAGCCTTGATAATGAGCTGTTTACCCTTTTTGAGCCTTTAACCCAATTACTAATAAAGAGTGAAGGTAGACGAATGCTCCAGGAAGTTTTAAAGTGGAGGAGAGATTTGGTGAAAGTAAATTCGAGAGACAAGAAGTTAAATCTTATGAGGGATAGTGCCTGAAACTGGTATCCTGAATGCTAGAGGGGGTAGTGCCCGAAACTGGTACTATACTTGTAGAACACCGGAATTGGCTTGTTATTATGAGAAGAAGTTGAGCCAAGTAAAGATGGAGGAATGGTCTATGAGCATGATCATGTAAAGCAGTGAAGAGCGAGGACCTGAAAGAAATATACCAGGGTACTTCTTTACTAGTAAAGTTAGTCACTTACCTATATTCTTCCACCTTAACCAAAGAGCCAACGTTACATCCTATAAGTAAGTCCTTTGTGATCCTAGTATTGAGTCAATTATGGAGGGAGTTTTGAGACCTTTGTCAAGCTTATGGTTACGCGAGTACATAAATTGAAAGTGAGTGTTGATATCAACCATAAGGTGTATAGCTTTTACATTTGAGTGAGAGAGTAAATACTTACCCGTGAGCTAGATGACTTAGCACTCGTAGAAGTATTGTGATTGATTGATGTTTGACGTGAATGAAAGGTATGATAGTTGCATGTTTTAAGTTAATATAATTGCATGTATTTTGATATACTGTACCTGGTGATTACACTCTCGGGTTTGATTGTTGCCTCAGGACGAGCAATATATAAGTTTAGGGGTTTGATGAGAGTGTAAATTCGCATGTTTTGGGCCTTGATTTGCGTGGAAATAGAGTACTATTTGGTCTTTTATTGAGACGAATTGGTACGTTTATGGGAAAGGTACGAATCAGAGGTTACTAGGGCGATTTGAGCATATTTGTATAGGAAAATAGGTGAAAAAGGCTCAGAATTGAAAGACATGATTTTAGAGGCGAAATCAAGGTATTGTTCGACCTCAGTTTGCTTGTTCGACCAACAGCACGTGGTCAAATGGGAGATGACAAGTCGAGCAGATTGCCAGAGCCTGTCCAGTGAGCTAGTTCGACTTGGAGGACCTGTTCGACCAACATTGTCTTGGTCGAGCAGATGAGAGGAAGTCGAGCAAAGTGGAGAAAACTTCCAAAGAGCTCGTTCGACTTGGAGAAGTTGTTCGACCAAGATCAACCTGGTCGAGCAATTGTGGTTTGGTTGAACGGATTGGCAAAATTGTCCAGAATCTTTTGTTCGACCAAAAGCCCTTGTTCGACTTGCATACTATGGTCGAACGGCATGTCACTAAATGCTATTTATGGTAATTCTGGATGTCTTTTACCAAATTTAACGTGTGCTTCAAGCATAGGCCCATCCTAAGCCCATAAGGAGATCCTATGTGTATAAAAGAAGGGCTTTCGCAGGAGAAAGAGAGGCACATCCAATGCACAAGACAACACATCTTCCTTCATCCACCAAGCCCTACCACTATTCGAAGAGGTTGAGAGAGAGGTTCGTCTGGCGAGTCAAGTAAGATCATACCAACTAGCCATGATTGTTCCTAGATCAATCATGGGCTAGAACCACCTTGGTAGTTCTAGGGTTATGAAAGTTTTATGAGAATCGAATTTCCATGTGTAAACTCCATAGAACACTACTTGTGGTTTATTTATATAAGATTGTGCCTTTTCAATTCATACTCACGATCGTTTCGTGCGTCATTATCTATTATGTAGAGTCTGAATACATCTCTTGGTTATTGATTGAGTGTGTTCACCGCTGAGCAGAATCACATGTTATAATTCTAAGTGAAGGGATTCCGAAGTCTTATTAAAACTATCTTATATAGATACTTGTTAATTGAATTGTATTCGGGTTAATAAGTATGATAAAGAGTATTACTTTATAGTACCTAAAAAGGGAGATAAAATCGTGTTAGAGTACTAAGTGCATGGGAAATAATTGATTATGATAGTACCTAGAAAGGGGGGTAAAGTATACGTCTTGCTCCAAAGATATTCACACGTATCATACGCTTGCTTGCTTGTGTCTATAGAGTATGCTTTCATAGTTTAGTGATACGTCCATAAACCACAGGGCAGAGTCGGACATCAACGCATGGAAAGAAAGTTACCGAATGAAACTGGATTACCTGATGAACTACTCCATTACTTATTTGACCACAATCGAATTCTTACTCTTATTTGTTTACTTATCTTGCTATTTTCATTATATGCTATTTAGTTTCTTAATCAAACCAACTCAATTTTACCACATAATCTTAATTAATTAGTATATAATTTGATTGATACTAATCCATCCCTTGGATTCGATATATACTTGGTCACCTTTCATAACTACAATTGATATCCTTACATTTGAGGATTAATTTTGTGTGTTGAGAAGACGTTAAGGCGCAAAGTAGACAAACAGTGGAAAGATCAAGACCGTGAAGGCGCAAAGGAGACAAAAAAAAGAGGTAGGTGGGAGAGCTTACAAGACTCCGGGGTCTGAAAGGTGCAAGGAAATGGTAGATAGTTTCCAAGATGGTCCCGACACTCAAATCCGTAAACCTAAAACCATTAGCGCCTCTAGTGCCGACCACAATATCATTCTGACTAAAGATAGGACAAATGCCTCGTTGCACTTGCAAATAATAGTACCCCTGACACTTGGGATCACGAATATACCTGTATACATAGTCAATGTCGCTGGTCGTATGGGACGAACACCCACTCTCCTGAAGAAGAACCTAAAGGCCAACCAAACTAGCCCAAGCAGAAGTTATCAACTGCAAATGGGCCAAACTCCAACCTATTAACACCCGGGTAAGAGTCTGGGCTAGCGGAAGTCGCACGCCTGCATCAAACATCCCCGTATTATAAGCCGCATGACCAGACGCTCCCCTCCAAGGTCGCTCTCGATTACTGGGAGTTACGAAACCTATACCAGGGTATCTGTAGATGTTGAAGGAACTTTCCACATCCTCTTCCTTCATACTTGAAGCATAACCCCTCAAAGTAGTGTTGGTAATAGCGCGTCCCCGACCAGAGGGACGACTGAAGCTTCCAGGGTCAACTGAGTCCTCTGGATTCATAAATGATAGCGAAGCCCTACCTTTAGTCTTCGCCACGACACACCGGCAAGGAGTCCCAGCTGCAAGGGGTGTGGCTTCTCTCTGAACCTCGTAACGCGGTAGTGAAGGGATAGAGCAGCGGCCGCTATGTGTCACTGGAGGTGCCCTAGCATTGCTGGCCTCCTCCTCCTCCTCTCCAGAACCGTTAAAGTCTTGGGAGGACCTCGAGTCCACAGCCAAAACTGGAAAAAGAAGACCACTAAGGATCAAGCAAAAGAAGACCAGTGTCGCTAAAGGATAAATAACAGCCATCAAGAAAATTTGCAGAAGGAGAAAACTGAGAAAAAAACCACAGAAGTAAGGAAATGGTATGCGTGGCCTCTCTAATTGCATGGCCAACCATTTTATAGAGAAACGGGGGTAACTGTTCCCCCTCGAAATTTAAATAGTCCATCCCAAAATTCGAACGAAGACCATTAGATCATTACATGTAGATGCTATCAAGCACGAAGCCAAGAGGGAATGATAACTGATGTGACAGTTCAAGAAAAAAATGGCAGCGAGAATATCGGGAGATCAAAAGTATTAATGGTGCATTTAATACGTGTCAGAAACTACTGTTTGGGATAATCATCTTTATTGAAGAGCAAAAATACAAATCGGCTAAAAATTCAAAATAGAAATGTACATTATAATACCCTTATCCTAAAATCTAACTCCCGCTAGTCGGGCCAGTTGGGAGGGGGAGAGCTCCTTCACGTGGAGCCACCTCGAAAGTCGATGCCATAGATGTCTGAGAGACCACCCGAGTGGCAAAGTTGGGAATAAGGAAAAAGTCTGATACTAATCCCAAGAGGGCCAATTTCATCATTTCGGCTCCCAATCAACATTGGCCGACAATCCAGAAGTGGTTATCCGAGCTTGCAGCATCCTACGAAAATTTGCTAGGAGTCTGGGCACTCCATTCACATTTGCCAATTGCCCTGAATGTGCAAGAGCCTTAGCAAACCCGACGATACCAGCCACCTTCCTCTCAGAATTTATCAAGGCCGTGAATCGATGCTATACCTACTGCTAAGCGCGGCCACCTCAGATTCCTTTTCAGCTAACTCCCTCTGGCATTCCACGAGCCGTCCCCTGACGTCGATTAAATCCTGAGTCAGAAGCTCGCACTTTCCCTCTGAGCCCTTTAGCGCCTCTTCAGCGGCCTTCAGCTCCTCTTCACGGGGACACAGTCTCTCTTCAGCTAACTTCAACTCCCCCTTAACTACCTCTAGGGCTATCTCTAAAGTCGCGCACCACTGAGTTGTTGGATTGTATACTAAAAGTCTAGCTTTAGTATGAACAATGTCATAACAATATTTGAAATGAGAATCATTGATCAAATGATTGCATCTTATAATTTATTTTATATGCATGATGCAATAGTCCATTTACTTTATACTGTAGATAATATGTTGTGCGACAACACGCGGAAGATCATATTATCGGTTTCCTTATAAAGTATAAACAGATGCTCACAACTGAGATAGACGGGGACTCTCTATCGGTATGGTTGTAGTGTGGTTTGATATTAGCTTGTCTTGGCTATAGAATCACATTAGTGCACTTGTGTGTATTGAGCAGGACCGCCTGAGGTCGTTCATCTTATACTGACTATATAGTAGAACTTGATCTCTGTTATTATGGAAGTTCGTACTCTTAATCCCTATACAATAACCTCGACACGTAGGGCAGTATGTATTTCTTTTATTCATCAATGGGTGAGATTTATAAGTATTAAATCAATATACTCGGTGAGTTGGGAAGTAGTGCTGTCTCTATGGTGTGCTGTTGATTGTAGAAGGAATCCATGTCCGTTATAGGTTGATGATGTCCCCTTGAGGAGCTCATAAGGTTTATCATGTAAATCTTGCAAGTGGATTAATTTCCGGCATGATAATAAGGTTGAGTGATACTACTCTCGGATGAGATATTAATTAATTTGAGTTGTCAGTAACTTAATTAATTAATGGACATTGTATATCTTAAACATGGGAAGACTATCGGGCTTATAATAAGAAGGAGCCCAGAACATAATTTTGGGATTGGACGGGTAGTGTAGTAATAATATTTTAGTGGACTATATTATTATTATTAGATTTAATTAAAAGCTTTGGGCTAAGCTTGGTTAATTAAATTCAATTGAGGCCCAGCCCAATTTCTCCTCCTGGTCCCTGCTGTAGCCCAAGTATATAAGTCATCTCAGTTCCTGTTAAACCTAAGTCAGTGCCTCATTTGACATACGGGAGAAAAAAAAGAGCAGAATGAGAGAACTCTGGGGATTATTGACCACCCAACACCAGAGTTGACTTTGGGACATACGGTAGAAGATCAGAGGTGTTCTTCACCGCTGTTCATCCTCTACATCGACCCAGAAGTACGGTAAACACATTTTATGCTTCCGCTGATTTTGTTTGCCTATTTTTACTAACGATCACGTTGAACCGCACGATCCAATTGCCAACAATTGGTATCAGAGCGATGGTTTCGTGGTGAAATGTGAATCGTAAGGTTAGGGTCTTGTGATTATATGATTATGTGTTATGATCCGGATGTAATCACATGTTTTTGTGCTTATCGTGTTTCAAGTACGCATGATAGAAAAAGCATGAATAAGGGTTTGTATTATTCTATTTCACGTGATTTCCCTTATTGACATGTTAGAATGAATACGAATGCTGTTTTATTAATCACTGCATACTTTACACACGCATTCACTATGTGTGACGGGGTCAACGTGGAAAGAAGAAACTTTCATGTCATTGTCAATGTACGAACACGATGGACCCGATTTCAAATCGACCCAGAAAATACGTTTGCAAGCACGAATCAATAATGGTGGCGCGTGTGGCGAGTCGGAAGCGAATACATGATGAACGGTATGAGGCCGGCTGCCCAGCGGCGTGTCGATGACCGTCGAACGAAGAGGGCTTGAACACGTCACTTGTGGCGTTGGTGAATGGCTGGATTCGAAAGGCTAGCGATGGGTCAGATTGGCATGGCTGGGTGATGACGGGTATGACTGCCGATGACCGGCGTCAAAGATGAGATATCTGGTGGTTGGCGAAAACTGCAGCGGGAAACGTTGACTGGAAGGCTGTTATTGGATGAGTCTACTGGTGCTTCCGATCCTTCCGAGCGGTTCGCGGCGTCTGATGGAGCAGCTTCCAGGCGGGTTGCCGGGGTTTTCGATCGAGTCAGGAGGCGATCTGACCGAGTCCTCCATGGATTCTGTTCCCTCCTTTCGATCGGATATGGGCAGTTCCGGGGCACAACGTTGAGAGGCTTCAGACCTTTGCGGCTGGAGGTACCGGCGAGGCTAGGGGCTCCGCGGCGGTGCTGATGGTATCGCCTTTAGACATCGATCGGGGCTGCCAACAGCCGATGCCTTCCGGTGGTCGCAATCGGGTGCACAGGTTGAGCGGCGGAACGGCGACTGGTTTGGCGATAGTCATGCGTCCGGCAAGGTGTTGTGTGGGCCGGCGATGCTGCAAGGTGTGGACTGGCGCGACGGCGGTGGGCTGGGACACGACCGACGATGGCTGCTGCACGATGTTGGCGGCTGTCAAATAGGGCAGCTCGTGGCATACCATCGGCGGCAGGGCTGATAGCCAGCGGTCGTGGGACCAGGAAGCACCAGTGGAGACGGGTGTTGAAGCTGGTCGCGGCTGGGGCTTTTCTAGGGCAGCAAGCATGGGTTGTTGGGCCTAGTTTAGTTATTGGGCCTAATTTTTATTAATGCTATTGGGCTGCTGGGCCCATTTTTAATTAGGTATTGTTGGGCCCAATTCAGTAATTAATAGTGGGCTGCTCAATTTTTAATTTGGGTTTTGGGCTGTTGGGCCCAAATTTTATTAAAATGGAAATGGGCTGCTGGGCTATTATTTTATTGTTGGTTTTAATTAATTGTGAGTAATGGGCCAAGCATGATAAATTAATTAATTATATTAATGGGCTAATTTTGTGCTGGTGGGCTTGGTGGATTTAATTTGATTTTGGGCTAAGATTATGGGCCATGGATAATGGGCTTGATTAATTATTTAATCTGCTGCTCATTTTGTGCTTATTTGATGCTCTTCAGGCCCAAATTAATTGATCCACTATTTATACAATTAATTATGTTGTATAACTGATTAATTGATTTAATTGTCAATTATTGTTGTATATGTTAAAGGCATGTTCTATGTGATTTATTTACTTAAATTACTGTTAATAGAAGCATGTCTTAATTGTATATTTTATTCTGAAATATTATATGCATGTTAAAAACCCTCGGTAATTAAATAACTAAGTGGGAGAGGGGATTGGTAATAAATTCCCGCGGCCTCCATTATTGGTTTGTTAGCAATGTGAATAGACTTGCGCGTCGGAATTAGAGCCTTCCTCCCCATCGGATGAGTTTATTCATGGATTGCTGGAACAGACTTCATTAAATAATTACGTTTGTAATGTGAAGCATATAAACTTGCGCGTTGGCATAGACCTTCCTCCCTATCGGATGAGTTTATATGCGGTTCACTGGTACAAACTTGTAATTGATGACTGTAGGAAGTTATCCGAGCGCGTGTGTACTTCTCCATCTGTAAGGCACACAAGCTTGGGCCGCAGACTTGGGGTCAAATAATGGTGTACACTTAGATGTAAATAATAAGTATCCTCCCCATCGGAGTCACTGCTTTTATTTGCATGGCTAAAGAGGAACCAACTATTAATTATTTTGTCATAAAGTTAAGGTTGACAAATGAAATTAATAGGTAAAACCTTCTCTTGTAAATGTTCGGGTTTGTAAACGTCCACACTATCGTGGCTTGCAGACTCACGGTGCTTGAGATATCGGTGAATTTTATTTTATATTGTTTTGAGGGAATCAATATAAAAGAATAAAATTCAAAGATTTGATCGGTAAATTTATTTGTGATTCTCTGAATTTCGAATGGTTTTATCTCACTATTTGTTTACTAAAAGACATTATATTTACTTGTCCAAATTAGATGATTGGAAAAGAATCTTGGTTTTGAACTTTAATGCTTAAGAAAATACATGTGTGTTCTCACAAAGGACGTCTCATGATGCCTATTAAAGTCTCTAGTGAAGAGATGAGAGGTTCATAGAAATATGATGGTCTCATGTAACTCTTCGGATACTTGAGTAAATTAAAAGGCAGAAGATCATGGTTGAATTGATGAATGAATTGGAAAAGCTTGGAATAGAAATTGAAAGGGAAACCTAAATCAATTTATTCTTCACAATTGGCCTGGATGTTTTGAGCAAGTTCTACCTGAAATACGAGAGGTAGTATATGGTGGGAAACTTCTAACAAAACATGTGGCAAAAGAAAGCCAATTTTCATCATGATGTGAACAAGTTTAATACCTTATTTACTAATAGTTTAAACATGATTAGTGATGGCATCTACTGACACGAAGTATGTAGATACTGGAATCACTAAATGTTTATCACTGAGTAAGGATAAGATTGTTAATTACATGAGTAAAACTACAAAGGTAGTGGCTATGGCAGTGGGAGTTGTTTATTTATCTCATGATAAGAATAAACGATAGATTATGAGAAATTATCTTTACATGCATTTCATAGAAAGAATTTAATTTCGGTTTCTATGCATTAACGGATGGATACTTCATCTCATTTAAATGACATGGTCATAGTAATGAGGAATGAGGCTATAATCCGTTAAAGTATGTTGGTGGATAAAAAATATACTCTTGAATCATGAACATCCCACAGATGCAATAAATAGTAATTAAATAATGCATCTTCTAATATAAGTAAGAGAAAGGAACCTTCGGAAATGAACTAAACATACATTTGGCGTCTATGACTGATTCATTTTACTTAAGTAGGATTCAAAAGTTGATAGCCGATAGACCGTAAGGTTTATCTGAAGTGGAAACTATCGGACTTGCGAGTCTTGCTTGGAAGTAAAAATGATTAACTGCCTTTTCAAGGCTGTGGGGTGTAGAGCCAAAGATATATATGTTGGAATTAGTTCATTCTGATTCAAGCGAACCTAATATTATCCAGGCGAGAGGTGATTATGAATATTCGAAAATTATTCTGGAAACCAATATATTTATATGATGCACTGCATGTCTAAGTTCTTTGATTAATTCAAGAATTGCAAGGCTGGTACAGTGAAGCGTCATGGAAAATATATTAAGTCATTACGATTCAATCATGATGGTGAATACCTCTTGGGATAGTTAGGAGCTATTGATCAGAAGTTGAGATTAAATCTCAAGTAGTCTGCACCGGGCGAGCCCCAGCTGAATGGTGTGGTGAGTAGAAGGTATAAGGCTCTTATGGTTATGATTAGATAGATGATGAATTATTTGGAATAATTAAATTCATTTTATGGATATACCCTAGATACAGTCATTCGTGAAACATTTGTCTATATATGGGATATCCTAGAAAAATGAAGGTTGATTTATTTAGTCCAAAAGATCGAAGGGTGACTGTTAACACAAACACTAAATTTTTTGGATAAGGACTATGTAATAAATCACAAACCCATGTGTAAATTATTCTAAAGGAAGTGAGAGGAAAACACAAAGTGTAAGTACCAAGTGTACAAGAGGATATACCACAAGGTAAACTACAACGCGTGTCACGTCTGATACACAATTACATGTAGTGCCTTATCGTAGTGGGAGGGTTGTATGACAACCCATAAATATATCTTTTGGGAGAGTCGTGAGACTTGATCCCTAGTGAACATGGTATTGTCCCACGGATACGACGTAGCACTACAAGATGAAAATGCGGAATTCTTAGTAAGTTGCAATGCATGTTAAAATAGAATCTACAGATTCTATATTAACTCTGAGAACTTGTATAACCACTAAATGGTGTGAAAGCCATTGCAAGTGGTCAAAGGAAATAAAAGAGGATCATATGGAAAGGTGAAAACCTTGGAAGCAAAGCTTGTTGCAAAAAAGTGTACTCAGAAAGAAAGGGTTCAATTATGAGGAACAGATTCGCTGGTAGCTATGCTTAAATTGATCCAGATTCTTTTATTTATTGCTTCTCATATTGAATTATGAGGAACAACAAATAGATGTCAAGACAGCTTTCCTGATTGGAAGTCTTGAGGAAAATATCTATGTGAAGCAACCAGAGTGATTCATTGCAAAGTACTAATAGCATTTTGATAGTAAGCTTAAAATTGTCCAGCGATGGACTAAAGCAAGATTTAAGATCGTGAAGCATCTGTTTTGATTAGGTAATCCAGTGGCATGGATTTAAATCAATGAGCGGATGAGTCTTGTGTGTTGTAAAGAGTGACGGAAACGTAGTAGTGTTTCTTGTACTATACGTAGATAGTATCTTGCTCATTGGAGATAATGAAAGAGTACTATCGGGCGTATGGGTACGGTTTATAAAGCGGTAGAGATGAAGGACTTAAGAAAGGCAAATTATATCCTTTTGATCACGGTAATACGGATCACAAGAAAGGATATTATGCTTATCTCAAGTTTCATAAAATGATACAGTCCATACTCGTTTAGCATGTAAATTTATCTAAGTGAATGTGTCTTTGAGACACAAGAAGAAGATAAAGAGGATGAAAGCGGTTCCTTATGCTTCGGCGAATAAGGAAGCTTAATTTAAGGAATGCTATGAACGATATTGGATATCTGTTTTGCTGAATGCATGAACAATGGGTATCAACGTAACCCGGAACAAGAATGATGAACTGTGGTAAGACATTTATAAGTTGCCTGAGAAGGACTGGAAATTATATTTGGATTTACTAAACAGATTCACTGCTTCTTGTGGATTACGTAGATTTGGATTTTTTAGTCAGATTGAACGGTAGTAAATTCTCCTCAAAGGTTATGTGTTTAATTTTAGGAAGTAGAGTCATAATGTGGAGGAGTGTTATATAGAAATATATTTCAAACTCCGGACTCCATCATGGAAAGATGATAAATTGGAGCCTATGAGGCAGCCAAAGTATCTATATGACTCTAGAGACTTCATGATGGACTTTGAAGTGTGTCTAAGTTTGCCCAAGGTAATCACAATTTACATTGATGATATTGGTGCAGTTGCAAACTTGAAGAAATCACAAGTCCATAAGGCATTTAAACACATGGAGCGCGAGTACCACCTGTTACGAGAAATCGTATGATGAGGGAAAGGTTGTTGTCGCCTAGATTGCATCGGATGATGACCTAGTAAACCATTTACAAGGACCTTAAGGCGAGAGCTTTTAATGGTCGTGTAGTAGGAGTAGGAATCAGATGTATGGCAGAAGACATGACAGCATAGTCTTTTAGTATAAGTGGGAGATTGTTGGATTGTATACTAAAAGTCTAGCTTTAGTATGAACAATGTCATAACAATATTTGAAATGAGAATCATTGATCAAATGATTGCATCTTATAATTTATTTTATATGCATGATGCAATAGTCCATTTACTTTATACTGTAGATAATATGTTGTGCGACAACACGCGGAAGATCATATTATCGATTTCCTTATAAAGTATAAACAGATGCTCACAACTGAGATAGACGGGGACTCTCTATCGGTATGGTTGTAGTGTGGTTTGGTATTAGCTTGTCTTGGCTTTAGAATCACATTAGTGCACTTGTGTGTATTGAGCAGGACCGCCTGAGGTCGTTCTTCTTATACTGACTATATAGTAGAACTTGATCTCTGTTATTATGGAAGTTCGTGCTCTTAATCCCTATACAATAACCTCGACACGTAGGGCAGTATGTATTTCTTTGATTCATCAATGGGTGAGATTTATAAGTATTAAATCAATATACTCGGTGAGTTGGGAAGTAGTGCTGTCTCTATGGTGTGCTGTTGATTGTAGAAGGAATCCATGTCCGTTATAGGTTGATGATGTCCCCTTGAGGAGCTCATAAGGTTTATCATGTAAATCTTGCAAGTGGATTAATTTCCGGCATGATAATAAGGTTGAGTGGTACTACTCTCGGATGAGATATTAATTAATTTGAGTTGTCAGTAACTTAATTAATTAATGGACATTGTATATCTCAAATATGGGGAGACTATCGGGCTTATAATAAGAAGGAGCCCAGAACATAATTTTGAGATTGGACGGGTAGTGCAGTAATAATATTTTAGTGGACTATATTATTATTATTGGATTTAATTAAAAGCTTTGGGCTAAGCTTGGTTAATTAAATTCAATTGAGGCCCAGCTCAATTTCTCCTCCTGGTCCCTGCTGTAGCCCAAGTATATAAGTCATCTCAGTTCCTGTTAAACCTAAGTCAGTGCCTCATTTGACATACGGGAGAAAACAGAGAGCAGAATGAGAGAACTCTGGGGATTGTTGACCACCCAACACCAGAGTTGACTTTGGGACATACGGTAGAAGATCAGAGGTGTTCTTCACTGCTGTTCATCCTCTACATCGACCCAGAAGTACGGTAAACACGTTTTATGCTTCCGCTGATTTTGTTTGCCTATTTTTACTAATGATCACGTTGAACCGCATGATCCAATTGCCAACATGAGTCACCTCTTCTCTTTCGGCTTTTAGGCCCTCTGAGTACCTCCGCTAACTCCATGTCCCTCCTCGCCTGAACCAACTCCGCTTCACGCTTGCGACTGCGAACTATCAGCTGTGCTATCTCCTGATTCTTCTGTGCCAGCAGGGATGATGCTTGACTCAAATAAGTCAAAGTCCTGGACTGGTAGTTGGCGGCAGAGTAAACTAGGTCATCGATGTTCAACTCCCTGATGATATTGCTCTCCTCTTGAGTGAAGGAGACAGGGATGGTTTCTGCCGCCCTTCGCATATAGGCGGGGAGATCTGGCTGGCTGAATTGGTAAGGGTTGGACCTATAAAGACTCCACAAAAAAGGTGGAAGCGGACGAATCTCTGCGAAAGATGCGCCAACCTTAAAGTCCAAGTAGAGGGTTTCGGTGGAAGGGGCCACGAGAAAGGAATGCCCTACCGTTAAAGAGACCCAAACTCTCAGCCCGAGCCCTCTTACTTGGGGGCTGAGAAGAGTCGTCAGCAAGTGACGGTTGGCTTGCCAGATCAACACCGACAGGACCTCCAGGCTGGCGCTGCACGAATTGGACGATCGGTGAGGAGCTACCGGAATCAGGCAGGAGGTAATCCTTGTCTTGCTCCTCCTCACACTCGTCGGTTGCATCATCGAATCCCTCTTGTCCAAGAGGATCGAGAACGTCTTTGCCTAGATCCCACCGAGCAGCTTCCTCACTAGTCTGAATAGCCTCAGGGTTCACCTCATAGCCGGGCACAAGAACATTCACCGACGGAGCCTGGGGGCTTGACTCTATAGGCGAGGTATCATCCATCTCTACGATCTCCACCAAAGAGCCCGGTTGGACAACTGCAGGTCTGATGGGAACGGAAGACCCATCTGGCCCCACCACTAACCCGACAGGAAGATTTGGGGTGGCGATTGATACTCCAGGCAATCCAGTACTCATCTCGTCATGGGCAGCCACAGTCATCATCGGTGGTGGAGCGGGCGCGTGATTAGCCATAACTTGTAGTTGGATTGACCAATTCAAGAATTTATCAAACCACAGGGAGGAAGGCGCTAGAGATTAAGCGATCTCACATTTTTTGTAATTTTATAGAGACGAATCATCAAAGGAGGATGTTGAAACAAGTAAATAAAATCAATCAAAGCAAGCAAACAAACAATGATCAACAAACAAGATAGATAGATGAAGGGTGGATTTCCAAGTTAAGTAAAAGTGAGATTAACAATAATCCAGAAGTGGAAATTCTAGGAATTAGGTATCAAATTCATATGTATCATGGATATAGAATTAAGGGCCAAAACTAAATTCACCTAAACTCCCTCTCGAGATGGATAGGATATGAATCTCAATTAGCACAATGGATTGATTCTCACTCAAACAATTCCAACTAGGTACTAAGCTTGAAATGAGAGTCCCTTCACACAATTAATCAACCTCTCAATCAAACCAATCATATGTTCTATCAAAGGGTTCTAAATTCTAAAGGATTTCTCAATTTCTTTACAATTTATAATACACATGAAGTGTTTGATGAAATGATTCACTCAATTATCCTAAGCATATAATTGATTTCTCAATCTAATCACATATTTAAAACAACTAAACACACAAACCATCATAAACCTCAAGAATCTCAAACATCAATGATAGAAAATCTATTTACCCAATCAACATATGAATTAAAATACACAAATCCCCAAAATTATCCCACAACTCTCATGTTGCTAATCTCACAAGGGAGATTAGCCTACCTTATTCATAAGAACATTAACATAGACATTAAGATCCTTACAAAACATGATAAACTATAGGATTCAATATAAAAGTTGGATGAAAACTCCCTTGGATGCCTCCAATGGTGATCTTCTTCTTCCCGTTGCAATCTTCCTCTCTTCCTTGCTTCTTTTCCTCAATTGGATGAAGTTTTTGATGGTTGGATGAAGGTAGATCCAATGGATGGTGAATGGATGAAGATGGTGGTGTAAAATGGGAGAATTGGTGTGTGATGCGTGTGTGCAGCCTCAAACCGATAAAAATCTGATCTAATGTTGAATTAATGGGTATTTATACCCCTTGGGAAGCTTCTAGAAGGTTCTGGAATTTCTGCAGGATTTTTACATGACTCAGCTCGAGTACATGTACACGGCTCGAGTTGGGTCGTGTTCTGGCGATAATTTTTGGCAGAAGACGGAGCTCGAGTCGAGTAGCAGAGCTTGACTCAAGTGCTGACTCAGACACGGCTTGTGTTCTAAACTCGAGCATAGGGGAGGGCATGTAGCAATTTCTGAAGTCGGCGCACGGACTTTCTGGATAGGCCCATGCGCAGCGCACGGCTCGTGCTGCACCAACTCGACTTGAGTAGCAGCACTCGGCTCGAGTCGGGTTGTGCCCTATTTATCTTCTTCGTTTCATCTCCCTTCTCTATTTTTGCTCTATTTTTACCTATTTTACATACGTTTAAGCTCATTCTCACACATTCTCATAAAAACACAAAACATAATCAAATAGAACACAAATACGGATAAAATAACACGAAAACACACATAAAATACACTAAAATCTAGGTAAAAATATCACTCATCAGCGCGTGGGGATCCACCATCAGCCCATGCTTGACAAGGAGCTCGTTAGTGATTATGTCTGTGCTCCTATCTTGCGGACTCATTTTACTGATAACCTCGACAAGCTCGAGGAATCTCTTAGAGAGAGGAGACCCCGCGCAGTTGTCTCTGTCTGGGAAAAGAGTACAAGGAGAAGAAATGAGTCACAGTATAGCATCCAAATAATAAAAAAATGGAGAAGAAGAGAAAGGATAACACAAGAGCAAGAAACTTACGTGCACGAAGAATTTGAAAGTTATCTGGGCCAGCTTCCATTAATGGCCACCCAGAACCACCACTCCTTCCAATTTTTTAATAGAAGTAGATTTTCCTGAAAGGGATATCCTATTTTTGGAGTTGAGGCGATAAAATCCCTTGGCAGAAGGCTCCTCTAAAGGACGTCATAGATGATCGATTTCCTTCAGAGACAGGTGGCGGTAACCTTTCTCGCGGAAGAGGAGTATTAGCCCAATCAAGGTCGCCCAGGCATTTGGGGTTAATTAGGCCGGAGCCAAGTTCCAATAATGAAGTAGGTGACCCAAGCTAGGATGAAAGGGAAAATGGAACCCTAGCTTCAACATCGAACCATTCAACGCCACGAACCCCTCTAATGGCTTGCTCCCCCAATCACCGGGGATGGGCTTCGCAAATCTTACCCCCAGATCTGCATACTTTGAGGCCAGCTCTTCGAATTGGGAAAAAGGAATTGAGCTATCTTAATAGTGGGCCTTCATCTCGTTGTGAGCCCTGTCATGTGACACAATACGTGCCCGAATATTCGCCAGATCCAAAACGTCTTCCATTGATGGAGAAAGGATAGGCGGTAAAGAACGAGACGCGATTGGAGGGCATCGAAAAGAAGAGGAAACTTTGCCCTCTCCACACAATTCTTGGTAAGCTCTTTCCAGATATTCCGAAACCCCTTCTCCTCCACTCACCGCTCGTCTCGCACCTACTGGACGACCAGAATCATGATGATCGTCTTTCTTCATACAATGGCTCGCCAAAGAAAAGAACAATGAAAGAAGACAGAGCAAAAGGAATGAGAGAGAAAGGAAGCGTGAGAATTCTGAGGCAAGAAAGGCATTCTTATATACTAACCTAACCCTAATCAATCGACGCGACCCTTCTGGAGAAATAATAAAAGCGAGGCTCCTTATTCAATCGACGCAATGATTAGGCGATGCCTTGAACACCAAATCTGGTTCCTGAAATGTCACATCAGGAAAAAGAAAAATTTAAAATTGGGGCGACAAATGCGCACGCGCAATGGGATATAGGCCCCGCCTCCACTCGCCAAACCCTCCTGAAGCCGAAGCCTGGGAGCTAATGTGGTAGGACCTATTACACTGGGCCCTCAAAGAGAAGTATGGGCCACATTCGATTGGGTCCAATTATATCGCACTCTCTCCAAGACAGCCGTTGGGCTGGAAATGAAACGCTCTCAACCGTTGGCCCTCAATTGTGTAGCGAGCGCATCCTCTCACGCGTCCGACCCATACAAGTCCTCTTTCTCCCCACTTGACCACTTGCGCTGGCCAGTCTAGGAGCTATATGGATATCCCATAAGATTCATATATAGGGGTATCCTAAAATATATCTTTTTAATAGCCTCGTGTGGCTAAGCATTTAATGCCTACAATATTTGCAATAAATACGATGTGACATGTCGAAAGATCCGCAGATATGTATGATGAAAGCTCGCTCATTATAAGGAGTTCGCTCATGAGGAATAAAAAACAACAATATTCACCTCCAAAAGGCACAAGATCACCTGGAGGGAACTCATGAGCATTCTTTCGCTCACTACTAAATTATTATGTTAGATTAGTACGGATAATCCCCCTATCTTCCTTAAACAACCACATTATCTCATTATTAAAGGAGGATTAAATCCTGCTATCTACAATTATTAAATTAGAAATTGAAAAATTAATTAAAAAAGAAAGAAAAAGTCTCTTGTGAGACTTTATTCACGTGAGACGGATTTGAGACGGATATTCATTTCTGATTTAACCCGTTATTACTTTTGATTTTAAATTAATTAGTTTTTCATATCCCCCAAAAATTTCCCACTTAATATAGATTTATGAGAGAAAAAAAGAGAGAGAAATAACCTTTCCCGATTCATATACAACATACCATCCTCCATCGACATAAACGAAATCAGAAATAGAGAAATGGGAGAAAGGAGAGAATATCCATTTTGAGGCTGGGGAGTCCAGAGAGAGAATCAATTTATTCCTAAGGTTTGTCTCTTCCATTGTCTACACCAAAAACTCGTCGTCTATTTCTGCATACCCAACCACAACTTTTCCTAGAGTTTGTCGGAAAAGTCATGACCACCGACGAGGCCACTGTTGCTGACTCCATCAAATCTACCAACTAAGAAATCTTCGTTCACTATCATCGTGATGTAACAGGGTGTGTCGGATCTCACCATAGTGAATTTAGAGATATTCAGATTTTAATAATTTAAAGACGAGTCAAACATAGGATTCTTGCAACTTTCCCACCTAGACATAATTGGAGGGTCTACAAAATCTTAACATACAATATCACAGAAATTACATACTATAGTCGATTAGCGACATATTATAACAAGAAAATGACATATTATAAGACATTTTACATAAGATATGTTAGACGTACTGCAACATCAATGAAATTTAGTTTCATCTAACATACAATAATACATAAATTACATACTATGACACGGATATGTTATGCTATAAATGAAATAGAATATACTTTTAGCTGACATACTATATCACGTACATTACATACAATAACATGAAAACGGCACACTATAAGAAACTGAAATATATTTCCAGCTAAGACACAATAACACAGAAATTACATAATATAACCCATCCATGACATACTGTAACATGGAAACGACATACTGTGAGACATACGCAATAACAGAATCATACAATAAAACAAAAATTACATACCATAATGTGGATTTGACATACTATAAAAGTAACATAATACATACTTTTAGCTGGCATACTATAACACATGCATTGCACACAATAACATGAAAATATATAACACATGTAATGTACACGAGCGTTAGTGAGAACGAATTATGATTTGCAGCGACGATTCACTGGAGAGAAAAAAATAGTAACTAGAAATAACTAGTCATTAGATTGGGAGGTTTGAATTAATTCCATATATTTAGGAATTACTAAAAAAGTAATGGGTGATGACTAATCATAACTTATCCCATGAATTTTGGAACTATTAAAGATAGGAGTTGATTAATCATATAATTATCCTATATTATATTATTAAATTATAAATAATATGTTAGGTTGACACATTTCACAACATGTCTTTCTTATGACCTGTCTCACAAGAGAGTTAATCAAATAGAAATTAGACCTAAATAATTTTAAAGGGGCTATTTGGTTAACATCAAATTGAAAATTAAAAAATAATCATGCAAGTAAATTAATTAGGTTATATGTATTTTTCTAAATTTTTTCTTATTTAATTTATATATATATTTTATTATTAAAAATATAATAATTTAAAATTTGTTATTCATTTATTTTATTTTTAAATTTAAATATTATAATTTATAAATTTATAAAATGTGATAATATTTTAAAAAAGTAGTAATATTTTTTGTATATATAAATATGATAATAATGAAATAAAACTAATAATTATATCATGAATAATTATGGCAAAAACTAGTGTGGAACTATCTCATAGAATGACTTTTGTTAAAATAATAAAAAGTGATTTACAATGAAAAATGATACCCAATTGATAAAAAGTGATAACAGTACTCTGAACTATTTCATGAACAATTTATAATATAAATGAAAAGTGATAACATTTTTAAAGGAAAAGTGATAGCATCTTTATTAAAAAGTCATAACTAACTATCAAATTCTATTTCACGAATAATTTATAGAAGTCAAACACTAGGGTAGGCACAACTTTTTTTTAAAAAAAAATTACAACCAGATCTTTTTAGGAAATATGGGTCAAAAAAGTTACGCGGGTTATGATTCAACTTTTATTTCATCTTTCTCTCTCCATATATTCTTCTTTCTCTCTCTTTTCATTATTGTGATCTACGCTAATTTATCTTTCTCTCCCCAGATATTCTTCTTTCCTTTCTCTCTCAGATATTCTTTCATCTCTCTCTTCACTGTTGTCTAGATCTCCACACAATGACCAAACCCAAATGACGGGAACTCATCTACCACCGGAGACATCTAGTGCATCTTAATGGCAAAGCTCCTTGAAGATCATGCTGAAGTTTTTTTATTGATCCGTAAGAGTTGTGTAGGTTATTTTTTAGAGAAGAAGACAACATAATGTGCCTTGTATGGGACCTCCTACAGCGATTGGCTGGAAGCAGTGGCTCTGGAGATGGGTCTAACAGCGAGTGGTGCTGGCGAGGAGACCGATTTTGGGTTCTGGTGAAGAAGTCAATTTCGGCGTTGGTTTGAGGGAGATGAAAGTTTAAGAAAACATACTCAATTTTGAGGGTGTTGTTTGATCACTTTTGAAATGGGAGATTCACTTCCTCAATTTTCACGAATTTAAAATTATGTGTTGTTTTTTTTTATTCTGCTATGACTGTATACTTGTCTTTAATTCATTTTGCTCTTCCTTGTAAATTTAATATCCTTTGCTTTAATAATAGTTTATTCTATCATTTCTTTTGCTACCCAAAATCTCTCCACTCTGTTCAAGTTTCAACAATATTTTATGCGGTTTATCTTTTCAATCACTCCGCTCTATTTCAACAATGTTCTATTTAGCTTATCATATTGTTTTAACAATAGTTATGTATTGTTTTATTTGGTAAACATATTTTATGTTACTATTTTTTATTAATTGGGTTACTCTTTATAATGTATAAAGTTATTATAAATAATCTTTTAGATTACTCTTTGGCCTCGTTTGGTAACATCCTTTTCACATCCATTATACTACCATTTTAGAGTTTGGTAGCACATAATAAAATAATAAGGGGCCCGCTACTAGAGACATGACCAGTTGCTAACTACTATTTCCTCCCACATTATTAAGGTGGGGGATCCCCTATTCCAAAGATGTGTTTCATCTTGTGTTTCAAAACATAAGATGATTGACACATCAACACTTTTAACTTTTTGAAAATTTACAAGTGTTGTGTCAATCATCTGGTGTTGGATGGAACACCCTTTTGGAGCAGGGAATCCATTCTCCATTATTAATATGCCCAATCGCGCAGTATTAGTAATAAGGGTTGGAAGAGTAGTTGATATTAGGCAATAAAATTACCATTCTAACCTTGAGAATGAAACAATAATAGGCTCGTATGAAAGAACAGAGATTGAGTCTCCCTTTCGTTGTGTTTCTCTCTCTTCACCCGTTCCTGTCTTTCTTTTCCATGAGTTTGCGGCATTTTGCGAATGAGATTGTCGCTCATATTGTGAAGGATTTTGCATAAACTCATCCTTAATTTTCCTGCAAAATTCCAACAAGATGAAGGTGAGAAGCATCATGTTTATGTAATTTCTACTATTTTTCAAAATCAAGAATAGAGATTGAAAATGGCCCTATAATACTGAGATTTGATGAGGTTTGTCTGTATACGGTATATTCTCTTCTATTGTGAATTTATTTTTTTATAATATCTGATTCAATTTGTTTAACCCTTCAATTGTTAACTAAGGGTTACGATTAAATTTCTAATAATTTAATTACTTCATATCCCTTTTTTCCTCCCGTACATTTGCATCTCTGCACCTTTTCCTCTTTTTTCTTTTCCAATCCCTCAAGATCCTTCTCAGCTATTACACCGTCGTTTTTCACATCCACCTCTTAATTTTAGGTTCCAAGTTGTAGGTTTTCTGTTTTCCTTTTCTTTTGAATATGTTCATGAGCAATCGATTGTGAATTGCACTGTGTTGGACGACTGTTTTGATGTGTGTTAGCTGTAAAAATAATTAATTTTGACCAACTTTGAATGTTGATGAGGGCAGAGCTAGCTGTAGTGGTAGAATGATTTGGGGATTTATTTGGTGTGTTCTCATTACAATTAATGGAGTAGTCTAACTCTATCTTCTTCTTTATCCATCAATCCACTATTTGTTTTTTTAAACAAAATCTATAATGGACTCAGCTAATAAATGTTATGTGGGTGTAGTTTAACTTATGGTCATTGATGAGTGATATTTTCACCTAGATTTTAGTGTCTTTTTATATGTGTTTTCGTATTTTTTTATCCGTATTTTATGTGTTATTTGGTTGTGTTTTGTGTTTTCATGGAAATGTGTGTGAATGAGCTTAAACCTACTATTTTCACTTTTTATTTGATGCTAAATAGGATAAGGAAGATGTAGGAAAAAGCGGAACTCAATTTGGAGTTGAAACGAGGGAGAACGAGCCAAAACAGTGAAGGAGTCAGGGCAGCAGCAACACGACTGGCCGTGTCGGTGGCACGAGCCGTGTCGCAGTACACGACTCGTGTAGCTAACACGGGCCTGTCCAGAATGGTCGTGCGGCAACATCTATTCATCCAACACGACCACCACTTGGACGTGTTGCGGAGCTTGACTCGTGTTGCAGCACACGACCCGTGTAGCCAACACGGGCCTGTAAGCGATGGCCGTGCGGGAGCATCAGTTCACGCAACACGGGCACCTCATGGCCGTGTTGCGCCACACGACTCGTGTCGTGTCTTGGATCAGAAAAAAATCAGAATCCTTCTAGAAGGCCCAAAAGGGTATAAATACCCCTCCATTCATATTTTATAAAAAAAATCCGAAATCCACTCTTCCACACACACCTCACACACCTTTTCCTCCATTTTTCACCTTCACCTTCATCCATTCTTCATCCTTTGGATCTACCTTCATCCAACCATCAAATCCACCATCCAAGTGATCAAGGAAGCAAGGGAGAGTGAGATCACAAGAAGAAGAAGGAGATCTCCATTGAAGCACTTCAAAGGGGGAATCTAATTCTAATTTTTGTGCATTTCTTTATAGATTGATCATGTTTTGTAAGGATCTTAATGTCTATGTTAATTTTCTTATGGATATGAGAGGCTAATCTCCTTTGTGAGATTAGCTCCATGATTGGTGTTGGATAATTTAGTTTTTATGCAAATTGATTTTAATCTTGAATGGGCTTTGTGTTATTTCTATCATTGATTGTTGATTGCTTGATGTATATGATGATTTGTGTGATTAATTGTCATGGGCATGTGATTAGATTGAGAAATCAATTATGTGTTTAGGATAGTTCATTGAATCATTTCATCATACACTTCATGTGCATTAATTTAGAATGAGATAGAGATATCCTTCTAGATTTAGAACCCTTTGATAGAACATTTGATTAGCTTAATCGAGAGGTTGGTTGATTAAATGAGGAGACCCAAACAATTAGTGAATTCATAGTACCTTAAAAGGGAATATTGCTTATGATTTAGTACCTAATTAGGGAACTCATAGAGTAATTAGTACCTAGTGGGAGGTGTTTGCTATTGTCTCGATCCTATGTGCGTTTGGGAGCCTTGTTGAGGGCCTACATCCTATCCATCTCGAGAGAGAGTTTAGGTGGAATTAGTGATCGCTTCTATACCTTGTCCATGAGAGATTAGAATTAATTGCATGATTACTTAATTATCTATGCCATGATTGTTGTTAATCTCATCCTTGCATCATTTGGAACCCTTTTATCTTTGCATTCATTTTATCTTTATTTCTTGCTTTAGCATAATTGCATTCATTTGCTCCTATCCTCTCTTTCGTCGTCCTTATAAAATCACGATAAACTTGAGATCGCTTAAACTCTAGTACCTTCCTCCCTGTGGTTCGATAATTTCTTTAATTGGTCATGCCCACTATATTATGGCTAATCAGTCATTAATTGTATCTTATAAAACGATTGAAGAGTCTCACCCCTTGCCACCTTCCACTATACTCACAGTCCACACTTTGTTATGTGAATGAACGTTTTTTGAGATATCATTATTTTTGTTCCATAATTTTGTTAAAATCCAAATTTAATTTTAACGTAGTATTTTTTTCAATTATGAATTAATATTACTGTTTTCAATTGAAATGCAGGTTGTATTTTACTTAATTACTTGTGGGTTGTCATACCTTTGATTTAAAGATGATTCCTTTTCTTATAATGCAACTTATTTGAAGGACACACCAATTCTAATACTCCGAGATGTATTATTTACTTCAATCTTTGAAGGGCCTAATATATATTTGGCATAAAAGAGTACTGAACTTGTACGTAAAGAATAAATTATAAATGAAAAAATTCATTATAAAATTAAACTTTTTTAATTAAATCGAATTAAGAGTTTTTGTAGTGTGTATTTGAAAGTCATGGGACAAATCTATACCAAAACCCTACCTTACCAATAATAGTATGAAGATATTCTAATTTACATGCACTTGTGTGATGGTATTTAAAGTTTACTGCTTGTTTAGAGTTTCGTGGAGTATTAAATTCTACGATATACAATCACTTGAAACTGTATGCAGTTTGCTCGCATTTAATTATATGCCTATAATTTTTATTTAAGTAATATACTTAAGTGTTTGTGTGGTGAAGTATTTAATTTTCCTATATATATGTTGGTATTTAAAGTAGAAGATAAATGAAGGGTGATAGTGAATAGGTGTGGCGTGAGGTGAGATGGTTAATGGGTACGTAAGAAAGTGTGGTTAATTTTGGTTTATAGTGGCGGGTATTAGATAGAGTGGACATTTTTTTAAGGTGTAGAAATAGTTTGGGTAGTATAATGAGGTTTTGGGTAGTAGAATGCGGAAACTTATTTTAACCCAGTTAATAATCTAACAGGGCTCTGATACCACTGTTGATATTTAAAATTTTAGAAAGATGGATTAGAGAGGTGGCGAGAGATATTGGATTGTGAAAATTATTTTAGAAAGGGATTAAAGGAGTGGGTACTGGAAAAATGTTTAGAAATGAAGTGATAGTTTTGGTTGGAGAGAGATTAGTTAATAGGCTTAGTGGGACGTGTAGTAGTGAGATGGAGAAATTGATACTATACTAGGTTTTGATTGATGATTTTCTCTTACATTACATGTGTGAATGCCAACCCCTATTTATATATAACTAGTACTAGTATGATGCCCCATGCCAATGCACGGGAAAAAAAAGAAATTACAGTTTTAAAAAATTATAAAATGTTCTATAATGATTTATTTAGGTATATTTTAAATATTGAAATATGTATTTTTATTATATTTATATTTACATGTTATCAATTTTATTATACTATCAAGTAACTAAATCCTATTTAAAATGTTATATGCATTTAAAAATCTAATTTTAAAAGGTACTATTTAAATTATTAACAATAATATTATAATTATAAATATAAATTACAAAAAACTGAAATAAAATTAATTTATTGAAACAAAGTAAATTAATAAAATAAAGCAAAAATATTCATCAACTCAATAAAAAGAAAAGCTGAAAAATTATATATTTACACTGAACTTGGATTTCAGAATACAGTCCATTGTGTTTAACAGTCTACACGTTCTCTATAATAGAAGTGTCAGTTAATTAGAAATCAACAGTATATAAAATGAAATAATGTATTAATTAACCAATTTTCGTGCTCACGAAGTCTAGAACTATCGCCTTTTTCGAATATGGTAATATAATAATTATTGGGAGATTCATTAACGTGAAGGCTTCTTGAAAAAGTATTAAAACTATCTGCATTTGTTCTAACTACATCTTGAGTCAATGAGTTGTATGCACCATAGTCAATATTCTTGTTTCCATAGCACATGTGGCAACTTTAGAACTTTTTAATATTGAGATATCTAAGAAAGAATTATATAATTATAAGATAATAAAAAATTTAAGATTTTATGCATTCTAGGAATTAAGTGCAACACAAAGTACCATTTTGACTTTGAGAATAATTAGATTATATGTAAGTGTAAAGTAATTAAAATGTGATTTGGATACGTACATTGCTTGCTAATCCCAAAAAAAAATGTAAGATTATGTAATGCATTTTTTTTATAACTTACAATTTATAATATCTAGAATGGCATACTCAAGCCATGTATGGGTAAGTTAGTTGCATCGGCATAATAAACTTCCATTGTTTCGGCATATAATATTTCATTTAATTTCATAACGGGATAAATTAAACTAAAAATCTCTAACCTGAATTGATACGTGATCGTTTAATTTGCAAACACTCTTTTAATTTGATGACGACGGGCTATTCTTGCTGATTCAAGATACAACTTAAAATTAAAATTTATATGAAAATAATTAATCTATTAATAATTAAATAAAATACTTACCTAAATTTATTCTCAAAAACTTTTCTCTGCTATTGCTTGTCATTCTAATTTGGTTGGTGATTTGATATTATCTATCTTCGGGAAGCATGGCATAAGAGATTCCGAATGTAATCTTCAGGATTCATGGACTGCATCAGAAATTCTGAATGTAAATTTTAAAGTGATTGATATGTTTAAAGTGATAAAAAGGTGTAATGAGAAAAAAAGTGTTTATTATAGGGATACCTTTGAATTAATTCCTATAGATACTAATTAGCATTAATCGATTATGCAAACATGTTAATTGGTTTTGATTATTACTTACCATTTTGGAATTAATCATGTTACTATAAATATGTCCAAAATTTTTGTGAAATATTAAAAATGAATTTTAATTAATGCACATTTTTTTATGCAAACGTCATTTCCATGCATAATTTTTATGATTTGTGTAATATAAATGTATCTCTATAATTCCTATAGCTATTAATTAGCATTAACCAATTATGCAAACATCATGCAATCATGGTAGGTACGTAGTTATGGAGATATGAATTTTTATGAGTAACGAATGCACACAATTAATAAAAATTAAATAAATGTTCACAATTCAAAGTTTATTTCCCTCGATTTACAGCTAATAAAAGGTAAAAACATTGATTCCATTTTTAAGACTTAAAAAGAAAAAAGATAATTCGAAAATGAGAAAATATAGCCAAATAAAAGAGATAGTTCAAATATGAGAAATAATATCAAATTGTGTTTGAAAATGAAATAATGTGGAAACAGAAAACCATCCACACATATATATATAGCATAATTGAACACCTTTAATGTATCTATTCTAAATAAAATAACTATTAATAATGGAAAGTAGCAACAATCAATATAAATAAATATTAAGAATATGATTAACTTATTAAAAAATAATGATAATAGGGATACGTTTTGTTAATGATGAAATCATATAGGATTAACTTATATATAATAAAAGAAAAATTAGAACTCAACAGAGTCATCATCACCATTATGTTAATAGAAAATATTGAGTATTAATTTACTAAAAATAAAAATAAACAATACTGATGTATTCCAATATTCTAAGATTTCTAAAATTATTAAAATTAAAATAGGTGCTTATAATACTAATGTATTCCAATATCCAATTTTAATTTACTAAAATTAAAATAGGTGCTTATAATATGCTAATTAAAATTAAAACTCCAATAACTCCGTTAACTCCAAGGCAATAAGTATGCTTATAATATATGCTAATTAAAATTAAAACTCCAATAACTTCACTACTCCAAGGTAATAAGTATTAATTAAATAAGAGTCTATAATATGCTTTTCTTTTATAATTAAAATTAAGATGATACAATATTATTTTACTATTTTTAAATTGCCACATTGGATTCATTTTAAGCCATATACTTGACACATAGGCTAAACTCCATGAGAAGTGGACAACTCATCATACTAAATTGCCACATTTGATTCATCTTAAGCAATATACTTGACACATAGGTTAAACTCCACGAGAAGTGGACAACTCATCATACTAAACTCCCAATTAGCATATGTTAGATATTTGTCGTTTGGCCCACCACCTCAGTTAATCTAATTACTTCTAGATAATTCTATACAATCTAGAACTTTTAATGTTTATCTAATATTTTTTGATAACTATCAGTTTCATTCTCTAAATTTTTCTAGAATTTTGATTATTTTTCTAGAATAAGCAAAAATAATTTATCACTACACTAGTATACTCCACTAGACTTGGTTATGGCATCAAACAACAAATTAAAATTATTACAATCTATTCTAATTTACAAGTATTACTCTAATTTTCTTCTTCAGCAAATTTTTTTATATGATGATATTTATTAATCGTTGCGTACTTATGTAAAGACACGACCTCTGATCCAATTTAGTTGGATATAACATGGTCCTACACTAATAATGTATCTTTTTTGTGCAGTGGAAGAGTATCTAGTAAGCTTTATATAACGTGTGAAACCACCTGAGGTTTGTTCTCTACTTGTTATGTACTTACTTTCTATTTGTAGCATTGTCAAAAATTACGTTAGTTCATTAATATTCAATAATAATTATTATATTCAATATGTTGTCAAAAACTATGTTATTTCATTAATTTTAGTGGAATTTTATGCAACTGATAACATTCTCATGTTCAATATGATTTAGAAGATTTAGAAAGTGAGTCATGGATCATAACGTCTATTTAGGCTTAACTATAAAGCAGAAAATATAAGCAACTTTATATTACCTTAAATATGCCGTGAAGTTAGATCTGCATAAATTTTTTTGCTGTTTGGCTTTACTTGTTAGACAGAAATGATGAGAAAGAGTGTAATAGGGTGCCTTGACAATTTTAATAGACATTCTTTGTCTTCGTGAATGCAGATATATATCCACTTAATTCAACTGAGTGTATATCATGACGTGCCTTGGTAGAAAAAATTCATGGGTATTCATATTCCTGCTGACATTACTCTAGCATCATCTTACTGTAATCCATATGATATTTCATCTGCTCAAGAAAAAATCTAGACGAGTTCGTAGACGACCTAACACAATATGATCATATATTATGATAGATAGAATTCCCCATCAATCTTTCAAATTGGATCGAATGTATTGTGATAGTGATATACAGACTGTAATGGCAACTTGAGAATGGATAGGAATGCTTTTGGCAGACTTTGTTATTTGATGAGAGAAATAGGTAGGTTATCAGACTCCAAATATGTCAGCGTAGAGGGAAAATTATCTATTTTTTATCTGTGTTGGCTCATCCTAAAAAGAATATGATTGTTAAATTTGACTTTCGGAGATCTAATCAAACAATTTTCCACTATGTGCACATCGTTCTTAAAGCATGTTAAACCCTGTTATGGTGATACCAACACCTATGCTAGATGATTCAATGAATCCAACGTTGAAATGGTTCAAGATAATAATCATGCTTATTTCATAATTTTTATAACATATTTTTTTATTTATTCTGACCAACATTGGAAATGAGTCATATTTTATGCTAAAAGGGTTATTTATGGGCATTAGATGAAATTCGTCTCCCAGTCCATGTCCCAGAAATGCATAAAGCCAGATTTAGGGATTGAAATAAAAAATACACCACCAATGTGTTGGGGGTTTGTGACCAGAATGCAAATTTTGTGTATGTGCTTCCAGGTTGGGAGGGTTCTGCGGCTGATGGCAGAGTTCTATGAAATGCTGTCTACAGACCTCATGGTTTGAAGGTTCCATTAGGTATACAAAATTATTTTTTCGATGTAGATGCCCTTATAAATTCACATGTTTTCCACACTTGATACATAAAAAATTTTGATCATGTACTTATGATTTAAGGGTATTACTATCTATGCGACCAAGCTTATGCTAATTCTGAAAGCTTTTACACCATATAGAGGTGCTAGGTATCATCTAGATGGTTGGAGTTCGTCTTCTGCAAGGCCAACAAACCACATAGAATATTTCAATATGCGGCACACTCGTACTCGCAATGTCATAGAGCATGCATTTGGAATCTTGAAGAGTCGTTTTAGCTTACTTAGAAGTGCCTTTTATTATCCTCTTGAGATTCAAGTTAGACTAATAATGACATGTTTCTTAATTCACAACTTTATACGCTCAGTTACACTAATTGATCTATTTGAGGATATGTTAGATGATGATCCATTACAATATGATGATGATGTTGTGGACATGGTTCATACGTCGGCTGCGTGGACCCAATTTCATGATTATCTAGCATAATCAATTTTCACATAATCGAATCAGACAATCTAACATTCTTGAAGTTGTTGCTGGGGGTATTTTTTCGAGACAATTATTTTAAAATTTATTAAGCAATTGTAAACATTGTGCCCTTTCTTATTTTTACTATGAAAATGAAAGCATTGTTTCCTTTCTTGATTTTTTATTTGGTTGTGGGGGTCTATAATATTAATGATGGTGTGTATGATTCTCGTTTTGATAGGGGTATTAATTAGTAGACTTATGTATTTGGGTTATCGTGTGTAATGAGCCACACGTGTGGTTGTGCTAATTATCGTGTTTGAGATCATTAAGTATGTTAGACACTTGCTATTTAATTTAGAAATTATGTCATGACTTAATGCATATTGTAGTATGGAATTTGTTCATGTTGTTATGCCCTTAAGGTAATATTGTAACAGATGTGTGGTCAGGTTGTATAATTTTATCTACTTGTACTACATATCGCATGGACCTTAACAGGTGATGATGAATGTTAAAAAATAATTCATGGACAACATCCTAAACTTTTGCAGACATTGAAAAAAAAACTTTTATCTCCTGAAAAGTAATTTGAAAAAGCCATGGGACTCATGTGAACCAACAATGGATATCTTGTAAGTATTCTATGTGGATTTTTGTCAATTGGAGATTCACATATCCCATATGATATGCTTCAATTGCACTATATATACACTTGGTTCCTTATTTAGCTAAATGCATACATTTGATAATTCAGTTGAATATATCCATCAAATCTATCTAAAAAAAATGGTGTTACCTCTAATCGCTCCCAAAATAATCTACACTATGATAATGTTTAGAATGAAGATATGGATCATATTTTTTATTAACACACTCATTTCATAGCAACAAGCCGAAAATTAGAGCGTAGGGGATGAAAATTACCATGCTTTTCTTGTTGCACATGTGGTCATTAATGAAAAGTGTAATGTCAATTTACAATTTGATGATATGGTGGGACGAATGAATTTTCTTCAAAAAAAAAAAGAAAAAGGCACAATTTGTTCACCAATTTATGCAATAAACCAGATGTATGGTGGGATAAACCATCCAGCACGATATCTGCATCTCGCCATCAATGGGAAACTCTATCTTCAGTAACGATCATTAATAATTAAGATTTCGTTATATTTACAATTTAACTATCACTCTAGCAACTTTCCATTGTTAATGTAATTCAGTGATCATATTTGTCAGTAATACCCATTATACATGGCCTATTTTTGTCAGGTTGAGCCTCTAATCAATCAAATAAGGATGTTGTTCCGTCGAGATCCTCCTCCAACCCGAAATGAGGTTATTGTTATAAGCGATGGCACATACCCATCCCATGTAGACCGTAATAGGTCGATTATAGTCGACTCCGATGAAGAGGAAGTAGATTCACCATCAATAATGCATAGGACGCGTCAACCCCCTCCATCCGTTGAACAAGTTCATCCCATAAAACTTGAAAAATTCTTTAAATAAGGAATCTGGTTCATCTGTTGCATCATCTAGGCCACTGAAGTAGTTCAAAATCCCTAAAGACAAGAAATGAGCCACTTATTTGGTCGTATCATGACCAACTCCGTATAGGTGGTTAATTTCAAATAAAAACTCATGATGTCCTGTCTATCGTGTAATGTCAATTATTTTCATTATATTTGTGTAGTATTAATGTTGTGTTTTCTGTTGGGTTGAAGACTTGAAATTGTAGTCTAACGTGTTGTTACATATTTAATTTCACCTACATAATGAAGGTAATGTGTGGACCTTTGAGTTAATTACAGTTTTCCTTGCTTTAATTTGTCAAGGATATAAAGATCATGAATTGCATCAAGATGCATTGGGATAACAAACACCGTAAGACTAATAAAGTAGGTTTCGATATAGTATTACAAAAGCACAACAATTCTATCATAATGAGAGTTTCAATAGGATTTTCATGCTTATACTTTTATCATAATTTCATCTAATAGTGTAAGACTGAAGGTTACAAACCACAAGAAGCAACCATGACATATAGAAATTTACTTTGACAGAATGTTATAATCTTTAAGGTCATGACATAACATATATATCAATGAATCTAATAGCCACTCTAATCTAATTCATCCAACTCTAGTACTGCAAGCTTCACCCATTCTCCAACACTTGAATAAAATACGAAATTACATCCAACAAGTAACAAATTATATCAAACACAACAACAGAAACGTAAGATAAACAAAATGTAATATAATTTATGCATTTTGCCTTATAAGTTTTTAGCATATAGGACTATCAATAATGAGATATTTCTCATAGATAAACAATGCACATCACGTTGTATGAGACCATTAAAAGCTTCTCCATTGAAATTAATGACACCTTACAAATTGCAAAACAGTAGCAATGCAATGAATCACAGCCTTGCAATAACATATTAACAAAACAACTAAAGCAAGGTTGTTCGACGACCAGAGTTCTCTACAACCAAAATGCACTACATATATTATCAAAAAGAGGATGACGTTCACAATACATCTCCAACTTCAAAATGCAAGTCATATTCTTTAGGGAAAACACTCTTAATGGCATTCATCAGGGCATGTTCACAATCTTTGTTAAGAAAATCTGTATCACATACCACTTCAAGAGCCCACTTTCCCATTACTTCAAGTTGTTTACCCTTAAATAAAAAAAGGACAACCACATTTTTCCATCTTAGTCTCTCTTCTCTTGCCTGTTTTCTTGAGTATATGGACTCCGCATCATACATATCTTCTTTTTTATTTGCCAAGACTATGGCGATTTCTGGCATTCTATCACGTTACACTCCACCCCTTTCACAACCCATGAGTAATCGACCCTTATATTTATTTTTACAGAAATCGGACTATTTAACCACGACAACCATCCCATTATCTTTTCCAACTTGCCTAACCCATTGTATAAGAGAATTTCTCGTCTCAAACAAATTATGATTTATGGAGACATCCGTGTAATCAACTATCATCTCATTATTAATAGAAGCACCATCACAAGTTTGATCTCCATCAACATTTTTATCCTACATAAGATAATAAAAAGAAATAGACAATTAGAAATCGATTAGATAAAATAAAATCCTCATTGATTCACTTTTCAATTTGAATTCGCTGGTTTTAAGCTATTTTCGGCCCGTGACTACCGAAATTGAGTCATATTTTCTGCAGAAACTAGCCGAAAACATATAATTTTTTGACAACTAGCGGTTAACAATAATGCTACAATTTCATCCACTGACAGCTGATTGTTGTGAACTATTTTTGGCCAATCACAATTGATCAGCGAAAAACCTAACAATCGTAACTCTACGGCGATGAAGCAACCAAAAGTACTGAAAACATGAAGTTTAAAAGCAAAAAAAAAACTTAAATTACATGTTGGGTTATTGTCTCCGATGTCCATTACGCAACACATTGAACTATTAAATTACAAAAATAAGAATTAGGGTTCTAATAATTTAAAATTATAGTTTTTATTTTTAATGTGGAAAAGTTTTAATATTTATGAATAAAAACAATAATTGCAAACAATTTACCTCACTAAATTACATCAACTAACTTCTTTGTTGTTTTTAATCTTGTTCTTTGTCGTCTTCTCTTTCTTTTTCTAAGTTTTCTAAAATTTAATATATAAAAAAATTATTTTGGGTGTATTTAGTAATAGGATGGGATAGACTTAGTAAAATAGATTGATTGTAATTAATTTTAGTGTAAATTTAGGGGTGAGGAAAGATAGACATTTCATTATCTTTTTTTAATAAAATTGGGTACTGCCCTTAGTAAATTTTCAAATGGCAATAATGCCGCCCTTGTCATAAATCAAAACGCAAATGTGTAAGAGAGAGGAGTTGGTTTTATGTGCTCCATAAATAAAATTTCATAACGGAATCAAAGAAGAAAATTGAATGAAAAATTTTCCAAAATTAGAAATTCCAAAAAACTTAAATAATTACATATGCATATGGTTAGGACATCTCAAACTATAAACCTTCATTGAGTTATCATATCCATAGTTAAATACATTGCTTAATTATTTTCAATTAGCGTTTTAACCCGTGCGATGCACGGGGAGACGTTATGATAAAAATAATGTATTTGTTTGTAATTTATAAAAAGTTTTAAAGAATGAGCTTTGGTTATTGGGAATTATATTAAAGTTATTTAATTGCATTTAAGGTAAGATATTGTGAGTGCAATCTCATATATTATTTTTGGTTTAATTTTTAATGTATTAAGACTAATATGATGAATCCCTTATTAATGTAATATAATAGCATGTATACGAATGATGTTTAGGTCTACAATAATAAAATTTGAAATTAAAATTTTGTTATATTATGAAAAATGAAAGTGAAGACCTTAAAAAAGGATTGGTTAGTCAATTCAAAGTCGAAGCTTTAATGTAACATTGGCATAATTTTTATAAAAATTAATAGGTTAAATATAAATATTTACAAATAATATAAAACACACAAATAATATAATTTTGTGCTTAATAAAGAAATTAAATCAACAAAACTTTAAAAACTTAACTAATTAAACTTCTATAAAAATAAATAATAAATTTAAAAAAACTATAACTTCCATTAAATAATTGAACTTCCAGCGTATAACCCGTGTGATGTACGGGAAGACGTTACAACAATAATACTCTTATTTTTTTTTGTAAATTTAAAGAATTAAAACGAATGATTATTTCTTATGAGGATTTTTTTATTAAGGTTCACGGGTACAAAAAAACCGATTGTGGGTACAAACCACTAATTTGATATCGTATAATTAATGAACTATTAAGAGTTTGTATATCACATAAAACCCAATGTACATGACACTGTAAATAAAGTTTCTATCAAGAGATAGGAACGTGAAAGTATAGGGTTTAGGGTTAAAGGCGATATGAGGAAGCAAACTCCAAATAAAATATTAATAGAGAGTAAAAAAAATATAATGATATTTACAACTATATAAAAAAAAAATTAGAACCATAATGACCTCGAATAACTCATTATCTGTACGAAAGCTTGTCTTTAGTACATGTTTCGACAAAATAAAAATAATTAGATCTAAAAATCCCAGTAAAATAACTTAGTAATATGACGTATAGTTCTCTACATTAGTAAAATAATATAAATTTAAAACATATGTTGGAGGAACTCAACATGATTTAAGTAATACAACTCTACTTCATCTATTAATTTATTGACTTAATACAAAGTATTGTCTTGATCATGATAATTATGGAGAACTTTAATCAATTTTAAAAATTCTTATAAGATAAACAATGAGTTAACATTTTTATTTTTTCAGAATTTACAAAGTTTCATATTAATGTTTTAATTGACTTTTAATATAAAAATCTAAATTCCATATTTAGGCTTCAACAATAATGAATGATTTTTCATTCTTAGAGAACTTCTCTTCATCCTCATGAAAATCCTAACCATATAAAAGAAAATCATTATACATTCTTATCTATCAACTAAAATTTAAATTAAGAAATTCTCAACACTTCTAAGTGAAGCAAAAGTAAAAAAAAGGAAGAAAAAAACACATCAATCTCAAAAAGAATTTAACTTCATACTAAACAGATTTGTATGCAAATTAAAGGTAACTATCATTATCATCATCGATGAACATTAAAAGGACTTAGTTATTATCGTGATACTTATCCAATATCCAACTTGTTGGATTGTATACTAAAAGTCTAACTTTTTGTATGAATAATGTTATAACAATTTATTTGAAATGAGAATCATATAATCAAATGATTGCATCTTATAATTTATTTATATATTCGATGCCATAGTCCACTTACTTTATACTGTAGATAATATATTGTGCGACAACACGCGGAAGATCATATTATCAGTTTTCTTATAAAGTATAAATAGATGCTCACAACCGAGATAGACGGGGACTCCCTATCGGGATGGTTGTAGTGTGGTTTGGTATTAGCTTGTCTTGGCTATAGAATCACATTAGTGCACTTTGTGTGTATTGAGTAGGACCGCTTGAGATCGTTCGACTTATACTGACTTATAGGAGAACTTGATCTCAGTTATTATGGATGTTCGTGCTCTTAATCCTTATACAATAATCTCGACACGTAAGGCAGTATGTATTTCTTTAATTCATCAATGGGTGAGATTTACATGTAATTAAATCAACAAACTCGGTGAGTTGAGAAATAGTATTGTCTCTATGGTGTGCTGTTGATTGTAGAAGGAATCTGTGTCCGTTATAGATTGATGATGTCCCCTTGAGGAGCTCATAAGGATTATCATGTAAACCCTGCAGGTGGATCTATTCTGGCATGATAATGAGGTTGAGTGGTACTACTCTCGGATGAGATATTAATTAATGGAGTTGTCAGTAACTTAATTAATTAATGGACATTGTATATCTTAAACATGGGGATACTATCGGGCTCATAATAAGAAGGAGCCTATAACGTAATTATGGGATTAGAACGGTAGTGCAGTAATAATATTTTAGTGGTATATATTATTATTATTGGACTTAAGTATAAGCTTTGGACTAAGCTTGGATACTTAAGCCCAATGGAGGCCCAACTCTAATTTCTCCTCCTGGTCCCTGCTGTAACCCATATATAAGTCATCTCACCTGTCCGGAAACCCTAATCTATGAGATTAATCACACCTAACAATGTGAGGGGGGTGATAGAATAGTAGATTGAGAAGATCTCGAGGATCGTCGCCCACACGACATCCAGATTGGACTTGGGAATACAGCAGAAGACTAGAAGGTTGTTTGTTGTTGCTGTCTGCCACCTTCTACGATTTTTATAAAATCGTACAGACTTTAGAAACGGATGTATGATATACTGATGGAAAGTCACGGAAGACAGGATCGTTTTGGCATGTAGATCACTCAGATCCAACATCGGATGAGAGAGTTATGCCCAAAACGGTGAGGCTACGCAGGCTGGTGGCGAGAATTCATCGTCTTCAACATACCCTGGTGAAAGGCAATACGTTCCTTGTTCACTTGCTTCTGCTGCTTGTTAGAAACATATGGAACCCTAACGGTTTACGTTAACCAAATGATTGAATACCAACAATTGATATCAGAACTTCGGTTTTGTGGTGAAGCGTGACACGTTAGGCTAGGGTTTGTGTGATTATGTGATTTATTTTGGAATAGAATCACATGAATATTAGGGTTGGTTTTATGAATTGAATCCATGGAAATCCCTCTTTGAAACCCTATATGTATTTATCGGATAGTGTACATCGTCAAAACCAATTTTTCCAGAATGGCTGATGGTTGATGAACACTCTAAACTGCACACGGCACACTTTGCACCATGGGCATGATCGAAGACGGGATTGAGCGGTGGTGTGAAAGGATGAAAGGTTGGATGGTTAGTGCTTATCACGGGCTTGGGCATTGAAGAACCCTGGTTATTGGCAGAACCGATTCACGGCTGATGTGTACACGGTAAGGGCTGCATCATCACAGAAGTGGTATGTGGAGTGCATGTTGTATTGCTGTAGCAGATGAGGCTGATGGAGCCTGGTGGAACACGCGGAGGGCAGCGACTTCGCGTACATGGCACTCAGGCATGCTGGCCACCTGGGACTGCATTGCTGATGGCAGCGCTGATGCTGATGGCAAGCAATCAGCATCGGTGGCTGTGTCGAGCGGGGCATTGAAGGCTGAGGCACGTCAGATATTATTCCAGGCAAATCAAAGCCAAGTTCCGAGCGGGTTAGGGTAGGATTCCAATCGAGTCCCACTTATTTTCTAACCGGGTCTAGAGGAGTTTCAACTGGGTTTGCAGCAGCCTGATGGCAGATCGCTACAGCAAGGCTGGGCAGGCGGCAGTCGATGAAACTGGGGATGCAGCATGGCTGGCATTCTGAACAGAGACTGGCGGCGTTCCGATCGAGGCTGTAGAGTTTTTGAATGGGTCTGTAGAAAGCTTCTGGTTGGGACTATTTGTGTTTCTGAGCGAGTTTCCTTGCTGGGCGGCGGGGTCTGCAAGGCTGGCATTGAAGTTATTTTTTCTGGGCGGCAGGAATGAAGTCTCCGAGCGGGCCTGGGTTTTTTCCAAGCGGGTCTACATAGCCGTGGCTGGTGGCAGGGGCGGATACAGGGGGGTACAAGGGGGTACGGCTGTACCCCCAAAACCCCCCCAACCCCCCTACCCCCACCCCACCCCCAATTTATTTTTAAAATTTTTTATATATATATTTATATATATAAATAGTTATATATTAATTAATTTGTATCCCAAATTATTTAATTAATATAAATTTATAAACAATTTATCATAATTTTTAATAAATTTACACTATAAACTCATAATAATAATGTCTTACATTGCTTTTTACAAATAAAAAGTAGATGGTGTCAACAATAATTATAATTTTAGGGTGTTATTTAATTATTATACGATTTTGAATATCAAATACTCCCTCCATCCCTCTAATTACTTCACACTTTTTTTATCCGCTTCAGCACAAATATACTTTCCTAAAAATGGTAGAAATACATCTCAATAATATCCATTTTTTACACATATTTCAATAATTTTATACATATTTTCATTAAATTATCTAAAATACTCATTTTTTACACACGTCTAAGCAACTTTAAATATAAAAATTAATTTTTCTTAATTTATGCATACAAAAAACACATGTTACTTACGGAGGGAGTAATATTTTTATAATTACGTCGTACCCCCGAAAAAAATTTCCTGGATCCGCCCCTGGCTGGTGGAGAAGGGGCTGCACGCTACACATCTTCATTCTCGATGTTGCCAGATGGTGAAACACGGCTTGGAGCATGGCTAAAAGCGGACCACCGTTGGCTGGAGGCTTGGAATGCCATGGCTTCACCATGACTGAGAGATGGAAGGCAGCTTCTCGCTGGAAGCAGGCTGAGCGACAATTCCAACATAATAATGGGGCTTCCGGCGAGGAATGAGTCTACTGGGATTACCAGTGGCTGGGCTATGAGTTTCGGCGAAGGTGAACTTTCTGGTGGACACTCAGCTAGCTGAACCAGAGCTATTGCAAGTGGTCTTCCAGCTGGATATGAGATGGCTGAAGCTGGCTGTCACATGGCTAGATGGGATGACCTGACCGGTGACTTTCTTGTGTTTTTCGAGATGTGAAAGATATCCGATGGGCAGCTGCTTGGAAGGTTCCATGGTGGTACAGTATGTGGTTCATAATGCTGCGTAGGGGTTGATTACTTGGGGCACAAATTTTGTCTACCTACTTGTTGCCCAAGTTTTTTCCTTTTTAATTGCTTTGAGAGTTGACTTAGTCAATTCTTATTTTGGCCTATTTTTTTATTTCCTTATATATAATTGTTATAATTGTTCAATTTGCCAATTATTGTTATATATTTAGAATTATGTGCTATTTGATTTACTGCCTTATTTGCCGTAATAATTGCATGTTTAATTGCATAATTATATTTGTGAATATTATATGCATGTAAAAACCCTCGGTGTTAAATAACTAAATGGGAGAGGGGATTGGTAAATAATTCTCGTGGCCTCCATTATTGGTTTATAAGTGATGTGAGTAAACTTGCGTGTTGGCAATAGGCCTCCCTCCCTAACGGATGAATATATTCACAGATCACCGGTACAAACTTCATTAAATAATAATTGTTTGTAATGTGACACATGAACTTGCATGTTGGCAATAGGCCTTCCTTCATAACGGATGAGTTTATGTGCGGTTCACTGGTACAAACATATAATTGATGATTGTAGGAAGTTATCCGAGCGTGTGTGTACTTCTCCAATTGTAAGGCACATAAGCTCGCGCAATGGACTTGGGATCAAATAATGGTGTACACTTAGGTGTAAATAATTAGTATCCTCCCCAGCGGAGTCACTGCTATTATTTGCATGGCTAAAGTGGAACCGACTATTAATTATTTTGTCATGAGGTTAAGTTGACAAATAAAATTAATGGGTAAAACCTTCTCTTATAAATATTTGGATTTGTAAACATCCACACTAACGTGGCTTATAGACTCACAGTGCTTGAGATGTTGGTGAATTTTATTTTTATATTTTTTTGAGGGAATCAATATAAAAGGATAAAATTTGAAGATTTGATCGGTGTATTTATTTGTGATTCTCTGATTTTCAAATGGTTTTATCTCACTTATTGTATACTGAAAGAAATTATATTTACTGGTTCAAAATTAGATGATTAGAAAAGAATCTTAGTTTTGAATTTTACTGCTTAGGAAAATAAAATGTGTTCTCACTAAGGATGTTTATATGATGCCTATTAAAGTCTCTAGTGGAGAGGTGAGAGGTTCATAGAAATATGATGGTCTCATGCGACTCTTCATATACTTGAGAAAGTAAGAAAGGCAAGAGGTCATGATAAGTTCATGAATGAATTGAGAATGCTTGGAATAGAAATTGAAAGGGAAACCTAGATCAATTTAATTTTCATAATTTGCCTGGATGTTTTGAGCAAGTTCTACCTGAAATACGAGAGGCTGTATATGGTAGGGAACTTCTGAGAAAACATATGGCGAAGAAAATCCAATTTCATCAAGATGTGAACAAGGTTAGTATCTCATTCACTAGTTGTTGAAGCATGATTAGCGATGGCATCTACTGACACGTTGTGTGTAGATAACGGAATCACTAAAAGCCTGCAACTAATTGGAGCCTATGAGGCAGCCAAAGTATCTATATGACTCTAGAAACTTCATGATGGACTTAGAAGTGATTCTAAGTTTGCCCTAGGTTATCACAATTTATTTTGATGATAATGGTGCAGTTGCAAACTTGAAAGAATCACGAGCCCATAAGGTAATTAAACACATGGAACATAAGTACCACCTGTTACGAGAAATAGTATGATGAGGGGAAGGTTGTTGTCACCTAGATTGCATCGGATGATAACCTAGTAAATCCATTTACAAGGACCTCAAAGCGAGAGCTATTGATGGTCGTGTAATAGGAGTGGGAATCAGATGTATGGCAGAAGACATGACAACATTGTCTTTTAGTATAAGTGGGAGATTGTTTGATTGTATACTAAAAGTCTAGCTTTTTATATGAACAATGTTATAACACTTTATTTGAAATGAGAATCATATGATCAAATGATTGTGCCTTATAATTTATTTATATGTTCGATGCAATAGTCCACTTACTTTATACTGTAGATAATATGTTGTGCGACAATACGAAGAAGATCATATTATCGGTTTCCTTATAAAGTATAAATAGATGCTCACAATCGAGATAGACGGGGACTCTCTATCGGGATAGTTGTAGTGTGGTTTGGTATTAGTTTATCTTGGCTATAGAATCACAATAGTGCACTTTGCGTGTATTGAGCAGGACCGCTTGAGATTGTTCGACTTATACTGACTTATAGGAGAACTTGATCTCAATTATTATGGATATTCGTGCTCTTAATCCCTATACAATAACCTCGACACGTAAGGCAGTATGTATTACTTTGATTCATCAATGGGTGAGATTTACATGTAATTAAATCAACAAACTCGGTGAGTTGGAAAATAGTGTTGTCTCTATGGTGTGCTGTTGATTGTAGAAGGAATCCGTGTCCGTTATAGGTTGATGATGTCTCCTTGAGGAGCTCATAAGGATTATCATGTAAACCCTGCAGGTGGATCTATTACGGCATGATAATGAGGTTGAGTGGTACTACTCTCGGATGAGATATTATTAATGGAGTTATCAATGGACATTGTATATCTTAAACATGGAGAGACTAACGGGCTCATAATAAGAAGGAGCCCATAACGTAATTATGGGATTAGAACGGTAGTGCAGTAATAATATTTTAGTGGTATATATTATTATTGTTGGACTTAAGTATAAGCTTTGGGCTAAGCTTGGATTCTTAAGCCCAATGGAAGCCCAACTCTAATTTCTCCTCCTGGTCCCACTGTAGCCCATATATAAGTCATCTCAGCTGTCCGGAAACCCTAATCTATGAGATTAATCATGCCTAATACTGTGAGGAGGGTGAGGGAACAGTAGATTGAGAAGATCTCGAGGATCGTCGCCCACACGACGTCGAGATTGGACTTGGGAATACAGCAGAAGACTGGAAGGTTGTTTGCTACTGCTGTCCGCCACCTTCTATGATTTTTATAAAATCATACATACCTCAAAACAGGAAGTGTGATATACTCACGGAAAGCTACGGATGAGAGGATCGTTTTGGCATGTAGATCACTCAAATCTGACATCGGATGAGAGAGTTATGCCCAAAACGATGAAGTTGCACAGGCTGGTGGTGAGAATTCGTCTTCAACATACCCTGGTGAAAGATAATTTGTTTCTTGTTTACTTGCTTCCGCTGCTTGTTAGAAACGTATGGAACCCTAACGGTTCATGTTAACTAAACGATCCAATGCCAACACAGCTCTTGTCCCACTTAAGGATATTTTTATTTGAAATTACTAATATAATGTAGATACAGAGAAAATTAAAGTGAATTCAACAGGAATAATGATATACCAATCAATCTACATATTTCACCAAAAATCCAAATTTCTCATGTAGTAATTAACCTACTTCAACTCAGTTAAGTCGGCATTGATATTGTTTAGCAATCTATATATACAGATAATCTGAAAATATCCAATGTTGGAGCAAGTTAATAATAGAAGTACACATAATGAATATAATATCGAGCAACTTGGCAATAAATATTTAAGTTACTATTAAGTGCTCATGACTATTGACCTTTAATATTCAAAGGCAAGTAATATAATATTATCAGTTTTTTTGTCTTTGCTCTTCACAAAAGTAGAAATACATAGAGTGTAAGTTATCATGATTACTCCGTGTTCTTGCGCAGGGTTTTGATATATCATTCTAACTAAGTGATCAAAATACTTTCCAATAGCACTTCATTACATTTAATCCTCTAGCAAGCATGTTATATGAACTAAAAATCTTGTTTAGTTTGTGCAAGAGATAAGAGAAGTGTGCTTGCATCAGCTGAAGAGCTAAATCCCAAACTATCATGCCCATCTGCAACATATGTTAAGAGCTCTGGAAATTCCTAAAGATGTACAGTCAACTGAGTTACTACAATAAAAAGGATGGAACATAGAAAGTTTTATCATGGCGATGATGGCTCAGATTAGAATGAATGCAAAAAGTAACTCTTTAACCAACTATCTTAACAACACACCCAGTTTCTAGCAGCAGTACAACAAAGAGGTTCATAAAAGATTGAGGAACAATTTGAAGATATATTATAAATTTAATAAGAGATAAAATAGAATATTATCTTTAATAATGAAAAAGTATAAATTAACGCACAATATACTTATAATATCGGGGTTCACAGGGCTAAAGAACTCAGGAATTAACTTTTTATCCAACCTAAAATTATGACAATATAGATTCTAAAAGCATCAGGTAAATACAAACAGTAAATTTAATTAACAGTAAATAAAACCCTAAAACCCTAAACCCTAAACACTCTAAAAAAAATTATCACCTCCCATTAACGTGAAAAACATTGGTTGTCCGACCTTTATGTTGTAATATTGAGATATTTCCTATATTGTTGCGGCAAAAAAATATGAACATGATCAATATTATTCAATTTAGCAATCCAGTGTATTCCATTAAGATCGTAAATATGGATAGAGTATTTTTAGTACAATCGAACTGGCTGTAAAAATATAGTTGGAACAACCTGCAAAATATAAAAATAGCAACATATTTTAGCTCACAGTTAAAAATTATTATCACGAAAGCAGAAAAATATTTCATTTGTGCGCAAGTGTGTATAGAAGTAAATAAAGAATCCTGATACAAATGAAGAGGGTAGAAGTATATAAACATTGCAACGACTATAGAAGTAAATAAAGAATCATGATAAAAATGAAAGAGGATAGAGATATAATTAGATTTCAGCTTCCTGAGATTTATGTTATCAAGATAAAGATAAATTATAAGCTCATGTAATTTATAAAGGAAGACTTGAACCAATGCTTAAACAAACTTCAAACCTAGGCAATTTATTGTTTGAAACATGGAAAGAGAAGCATATTAAACCATTTAAACCCAATTAAGAGAACATATTAGAGAAAGGACTTCCAAAATATTGACAGCTTGAGTGACTAATTTAAAGCAATAATGCACTACTGCAAAGAGCAGGGCAAATATCTTAATCAGTCTATCATATATACCCCTACTATTTCTCTCGTCTCAGTACTATATACTTGTAGAAAAATTACCTTCCGGGTAGGAGCTTAGCTAATTTAGCACTTTTATTTCCATTAGCCCAATGAGCATTGAGAAGTATAAGCTCCTCCTTTAGAGTCCAAGCATCCCTCTTAATATGTGGATTTAAATGATCGTGCCGCCTGAAAGTTAAAAAACTATATTTATTCTTACTAAATCAATTGTCAATTAAGCATGAAAAATAAGGAGGCCAAATACATATCAATATTGTGCTTGGTCAATATTTATTTATATTTAATTGTATGCAACCCAGTTTTTTAGTCTCTTTCCAAGAAGGCCTCCTTTGCACACATCTATGATTTTCCCATCTATTAGAGCTAGACCTATTTTATTTCCTTATTTTTTTATTGTATATAGTATGCAGTCCAGTCCATACACCAATATTATATAAATAGAAGTTAGAAAAAAATATATTTTTTCCTTTTAGAATTTTAACAGTGTCATAGGTAATGATCAACTTATTCTATGTCCAAACAACATAGAATGTGTTGTTTAAACAAGGTCATTGTGTAAAGATCAGCATAATATTTAAAATACAAAATCAAAGAGAACTAACATACATTACCCTGGTACCTAGAATAGAGGTAGAGTATGAAGAAAAACTTGAGAAATTTTGGAGAATTGATAAATTAGGTTGTGGCGATGCTACCGATTAAGAAGTTTACACCATACTAATTTTGGAGTTAATGTTCCCAAGATGCAATGATCATTATATCAGATACCAGAATGGGAATCTTATATGGAATGGACCAAAAAAACATGTCATTTAAAGAATTATGTCCAGTGTTCACATATTAAATCCAAATAAATAAACATGAAATTTGACTGACATGCATAAAAAATCATTACAATAATAATGGAATAATAATATCAGATGATACACTTTTCCCATCTTTCAGTTATGTCCTAGAGAAATAAAATTCCTAGTTATCTCATTAGTATATGTTATAAATCATATACCGTTAGAGCTTTATTAATCATTATTATTAGTTAACCTAAGTTTTAGTCTTTAGTTGAGTTAGTTATGGTCAGCAGTTTATAGTGAGCTAACAACAAATAAATAGTCAGTGACAACCATACTTGATTTACAGTTAATTTATCAAAATCTATAGAAAGGATTTCAATATTTGGTTCCTGAAAAGTACATGAGAAAAAAAGAATTAAAAAAGTAATTTGTTTATAAACCAAAGGAAAAATATAAGGATACAAAATGAAGTTCCAATTAATTTCTCACAAATATCCATATTGTACCATTCCAATAATTAAGTGATTAGAGGACCAAAAATCTATTATATCCACCATTAACAAAAATCAATTTCAAGGAGCTTAAAAGTCAAAGAAGAAAACATTAACCGATGGAGAATATTGAGACTTGACCATTAAGTTGCTCAAACGCCTGGAAATAGTAAAAATAAAAGCGAAAAAGTTAGGAAATGAGATAAATCTTCAGATTGTATGCTTTAATTCAAAGGCAATAGAAATATAAGAGAATAAAATAATGAAGAAGGATAAACTCTTTTTTTTCAAGATTGTTATTACAGAATTCGAGGGGTCATTTCTTATGTATATCATCTGAAAAACATCTCTTCATCCTGATAACCATTTTGTGATTACCAGATTCACCAAGTTACTTGATTTGTATACAGTCAACTCTCTCAATGTATGAAAAAAATATAGTTATTAAATAGCAACCTAATGCAAACTTAATAACGGACAATTAAATATAGTTATTCATTATTATTAAAGGTTGTCGTAAACTAAACATGAGAGTGAATAATAAGGCCACCTAGAGATTCATACATTTCTCACTCTTAATCATGTAAACAATTAAACCTGAAATTTAACATTTAAAAATGATATAGTATACACTAAAGGAAATAAAGAAAATTTTGTTATGCTATAAACATGAACGAAAAATCTTACCTCAATTTTATAACAGGTGCTTTGTGGTAATAATTGTCTAGACACATGATATCCGATCTTATGACTTTGTATAGAAAAAAAATCATGACAAACGAAATGTTAGCAATTATGCTTAAAAAATACACTAGAATCATCATAAAAAGAGATAAATATGATAAACACACTTCCTTGAGTAAATTCACAAATGAGCAGGCCAATCGTAGGATCCGTTAGATATGGTTAGATTCATCATAAATTGCAGATTAAAAAAACATAAATGCAAAAGTTGTTTGACATTTGTGCTTATGTCAAACCAAGAAAATAGAAAGAAAAGTTTCAAGAATCACTAATAATATTGACATCAATAAAATTACGTCTATAAGCCAAACCAACAAAGTAACAATCGATTGACGTATGCATACATATATGCAACAACTACAAAACATATATCGTTCATTTAATTAAACAAACTTACCAAAGAGATAAATGATGAGCAGAGTTTGTTTTCTTTTGAATCCCATTGTAAAATGTTGTTCTCATGAAGAACTTTAAGGCCATCTGTAGCATCATTAAAATTAAAAAAAAAAGAACTTAAATATATAAGAAGTGAAAAAGAAGTCATAGGCATAAAGAGTGGTGAAACAACAATGTTAAAGCTGATACCTAGTTGCAGCATCAAGTGCTTTGCAATTGCCTAAGAAATTCATCCTTGATGTTCTTGAATATACATAGAAAGTCCTCCATCTATAATACTTCAAGATAATGTACATCTTTCTAGACAATACACAATAAAGTTTCTTTAAGTTGAATACCACTAAAAAAATATAATTTAAACACAAAATAATAATTATAATGGTTCATATATGAGTAGTATTAGTACCATTTCACTCATGAATTTTACCATTTGATACAACCAAACCAACACCGTAGACTTCTATGAAGCTTCAACTAATCAAAATAAAACTAAATGAAAAAAATTAGAAAAAAACTGCCTAAGAGTTGACATTCGTTAAAGATGTTAATGACACTGCTATTACATGTGAAATTAAGTCGCAAATACTGATTAAATAAACTACCCCAAAACCTGACTAATTTTACTAATAGTTTAAATATTATCTAAAGCCACCAGCAATATTGTTGTTAGCACATATCAACTTATATTTGTCAAAAATACCACAAATGAGCCCTAGAGTAAGAAAGGAAAGGGCTAATTCATAAATGAGCAGGCCAATCGTAGGATCCATTAGATATGGTTAGATTCATCATAAGAATTGCAAATTAAAAAAAACCTTAAACGCAAAATTCGTTTGACAATTATGCTTATGCCAAACCAAGAAAATAGAAAGAAAAAGCCTCAAGAATTACTAATAATATTGACATCAATAAAATTACGTCAATAAGCCAAACCTACAAAACAACAATCGATTGACGTATGCATACATATATGCAACAACAACAAAACATCTATAATTCATTTAATTAAACAAACTTACCACAAAGATGAATGACGGGCAGAGTTTGTATGCTTTTAGATCCCATTGTAAAATGTTGTTCTCATGAAGAACTTTAAGGCCATCAGTAGGATCATTAAGATTTAAAAAAAAAAAAGAACTTAAATATATAGGAAGTGAAAAAGAACTCATAGGCATAAAGAGTGTTGAAACAACAATGTTAAAGCAGATACCTAGTTGCAGCATCAAGTGCTTTGTAATTGCCTAAGAAATTCTTCCTTGAGGTTCTTGAATATATATAGAAAAGCCTCCATCTGTAATACTTCAAGACAATGTATATCTTTCTAGGATCTGACAATACACAATAAAGTTTCTTTAAGTTGAATACCACTCAAATAATATAATTTAAACACAAAATATTAATTGTAATGGTTCATATTTGAGTGGTATTATACTATTTCACTCATGACTTTTACAATTTGATACAACCAAACCAACATCGTAGACTTCTATGAAGCTTCAACTAATCAAAATAAACTAAATAAAATAAAAAAAAAACTGTCAAAGAGTTGACATTCGTCAAAGATGTTAATGACACTGCTATTTACATGTGAAATTAAGTCGCAGATATAGATTAACAAAACTACCCCAAAAACTGACTAATTTTACCAAGAGTTAAACATTATCTAAAGCCACCAACAATACTTTTGCTAGCACATATCAACTTATGTTTGTCAAAACTACCACAATATAATTTTCTTGTTCCATTGCATAAATACTTGACTAAACGAACATCTGTGCTCAATTTATGTTTATCAGAAATGTGTATCTCAATTGATTTTACAAATCTAATGCCCTTAAGAATTTCTTCCATGAAAGAGCATTTAGAATAAAATGTTCAGAAATGTCTATCTCAACTGCTTCCATGTCCTCAATGGTTGCACCTTATTGATTTTAACATGAAATAAAATTATTTTACTATTTAGAATATGTTGAATCCTTTATTTTAAGATGTTAGTGTTACCTCGCTTCAGTCCCCTCATTTTAAAAATATTGGCCTGATTTCTATAATAGACGAAAATTTTGTGTTATTTTTAAGAGTCATCAGATACACTTTAAAAAAAAAAAAAAAAAACAACAACAGCAATACAAAATTTTCATGAGAAAATTTATGCAATAGTATAAGCCCTGGAGAGATTCAACTGGTTAGAACAATATGCCATTTTCATTTACGTGCCTTGTTTAAAGCTAACCACATGATCAACAATGGAATAATTGAGATTCTGGCAAATAAGAGAACTGGATGCAAACCATAAGAGAACCTTGAGAGGGAAACAAAAACGTAAAATATATAAATTGGTTTCTAATAATCTTCTAAGGATTCAAAAAAAATATTCATTCTTCCATATTGTTAAAAAGACATAAGCAAATGAGGCCATGACACGACATGCTTTAAAAGATGCAAATCATGACCATAAAAAACTTCAGAATTATTTATAAAGATGAAAAATATTAAAAAAACCCAAGTAATTATCTTATTTAGCATTAATGAAAATTAAGAGCATAGCTGAAGAAGAAATTTCCCATTTCCAATTAGTTAAAGAATATATGTTTACAAAAAAAAATCAGCAATTATGAATCAAGATATACCACACATCTGATTTGTGGTGGATGTTCCAGTCTTTCTGGGTTCTAAATTGTGTTGGCTCACTTAACAGGGCCTATTTAGTTAGTAGCATGACACACAATATTTGATCTCTTTAATAAATTAAAAGATCTACATCCATATATATACGCATAGTAGCGTCTTAAAAGATAAAAATTTTCCAACGATCAAGTAAACTATCCTCAAAGTCTTAGTGGATATGATTATATGAATGCACTCCAATGAACATTTGACCACATCATAGATGGGCATGTTACGGAAATCACCAATTTTTCTCTACCTAGAATGGTTCCCTGAAAAATTCCATAATTCAATTCAATTATTGTCATTCAAATGAACCAATCCTGACATCAACATTACTAACATTTTTTAACAATGCAAGCTTGATATGAATTGAGAAAGATGAACCTTCATATGAAAACATACTATCTTTTTCAGCACCGAACATGAAGCTGATGGGAAATCCTTGAACATTAAACCTGCTCATCAAAGATTGGCAACTATAATTGATTAGAAATGTGATATATTTCTATCATTGTTGATTATAATCTAAAGAAAAATACGATTAAGCTAAGACTCTTTTTTAATCATTACTGATCAAGCCAGATTATATAGTCATCATCCTTCGTGAACAGCCCTGATGCAACTTATTACTTAGGTTAGCTCATAATCTCGAAATTTCAGTTTATCATATGATCACAATGAGTCATATATTATTAAAAAAAAATAGTATATATATATATATATATATATATATATATATATATATATATATATATATATATATATATATATATATATATATATATATAAATTCAAGTGCAATGCTAAAGTCTGCTGCAGATTTAGATAGGAAGAAAATCATAATGAAACTCTAACTGTATATGATTAATAATAAAGTTGCAAAAATCTAAATAATAACAATATTCATAATAAAAATTTAATGTCAGAGATGTTGAAATGCAACTAGAGCATTTAAAAAACATAAGGCCTCATGGAATTTATATTCATGACCAGTACTCGCTAAACCCCTCAAATCTTCATAAAATTTTTGGACTTCCATAATTTCTCTATTCAAATTCTTAATTACCTACTAAATATTTCCTATAGTTTTGCGTGCTCAGTTTTATCCAATTTTTTTTTCAAAATGACATCTGCTAAAAAATCATCGCAATACTTAGAAGAGATTTCAAACTCGCCATCAAATTATTTCTACCAACATACATAGGATTCGAACATATCTGCCAATATTTGAACAAAAGTTCTTATACCAAAATGGAAAGAAAAAATGAAAAAGAACTTACGTACATACATTTTGACAGTAAGAAAACCCTAATTGAGGAAGATGGTGAGAAAGAAAAAAAATTAGAGCGTGGCTGGCGGCGGCGCTGGTTCAAAAACACTATCTTCGCACTCTTGATTGTGTAGGTTTAAAACCCTGTGATATCTGAATGCTTGAATCTCGAACACCCTTATCACGTCATCATAATATGATCTCCGAATCTGCAAAAGTGAAAACACTATTCACGCAATTGAATCTCACTCTTCGATTAGTAATCAAATCAGGGGTCGTGGTTTACCTCTATTGAACGATGATCCTTCTAAAATTGAGGCAAAGAAAACAAAGGGGTCCATTGATGCCATCCAAGAAATAATACATTACACTCCTTTGACTGAGGCAAATATTTTTTGCAACAAATCTGAAAATATTTTATTTAGGAAATAATCTCTATAGAAAAATAAGAATGTTATCATCGTCTATGAATAATTAGAATATTTAATCATAGGGTTTCAAAACTAATGAGATTAATGAGTGAAGATAATTCAATGGTGTTGATTTAATTGAAAAAATTAATGGTGGAGATTAAAGCAAATAGTTTACCTAGATGAAAAATAATTAACCTAAAATAATAAAATTAATTTTGGGGGGAAAGATTTTATCCTATGTAGTAAAATAGGTGATATTATATATATAAAGATATTCAATCATAACATTAAATATTTGTTAAAGAAATAAATATTAAATCTTTACTTATATTTTTTCCTACACATTAATAAAACGTAATGTAACATGCAAGACACGTTCCTCTATACTTTTATATGCTATAAATTAACACAAAATTTTGCGTGACTCTAGGAACATGAATCTTGTTCGTGTGCTAGGTCCGACCCACCCTGAATGTTATACCATTTAGTTTAAAATTTTAAATTCTTAATTTTTTTTTGTCAAATATTAATATCTTGTTATATTTCAACCGATATTATAATTAATATCATTTAAAATAAAATATAATATCATGTGTATCCGCTTCCTCTAAAATTAAATCACCCCAACTCTTTGTATCCATTTTAAATAGTCCCTTTGCTAATTGCAACACGCGACTCTACCGTAACAATTTGTCAGCAAATTAAGAATATGAAAATGGCAACATTATTCCAACTTATTTCATTAGCTCATTAACAAGAAAAAGTCCTATTTTATCAAGTATACATGTATTTACCTCACCAAGAAACCCACCGTTATCTGCATCTATCTCAACTATCTACCTTACACTTAACAAGAATCTCATCACTTCACTAAACCTAAAAAAATGAGTTTTCAATGGTCCTGCAAAAGAACACTACGTGGAAATGAGTCCGTTCCATTGTTAGGAGCTCCATCAACATTGAGGATGGATGTGACCAAGTTGTATATCTCGACATTCTCGAAAGACGGGACCTTCCGGCCACTTCCGAACCGAGGTCCATGACCAACAAAAATGCTCCTCATGGAGAACAATGCATTGTCATATCCATGCGAACCTCCACATTCTTGCTTCTCCAATCTCGTTTGCTCCACCTTGAACCCCTCTTCGACCAACCCTACGACCGGTGGAATCCGGCCACTAGCCGAATAATGCAGCCTCTTAGGCAACTCCTCCTTGAGATACATTCTCAAGTATTCACCGTTGGATACATTACCGGACTTTAGCTCCTCGTTCATCTTTGCCACCACATCCTTTGGCGAAACACCGGACAGAGGAGCAATTGCAAGCAGAGGACTATAAGATTGAACCCATTCCTTTGGTATTCCTAAATCATCTAAGAATATCAACTTCTTATCACATGTTCCAACCATGCCATGATCACCCAACAAGATGATGTTCACATCCTCAAACACCCCTCTTTCTTGCAGCCCACTAATCAACCTCCCAATCATCTTATCCACTCTAGCAATGGCTGAAGTGATTCTAGGGTCATCAGGGCCAACCTTGTGACCCTGATGATCAGGATCCTCAAAATACAATGTCATGAATGAAGGGATCTCACCACTAGGAAGATCAAAGAATTTCAAAACAGTATCAACTCTGTCTTCAAACGAAAAAGAAGCATTATAAACCCCACAATATGGTTTAGGACAGTTCCAAGAACCCTTAATTACCTCGGAGCCAGGCCAGAAATAGGTGGCAGCTTTCAAGCCGTGGCTCACCATTGTCTCCCAAAGCGGCTCGCCGAGCCACCACTTGGGGTCGTGGCTGGACATGGTGAAGAAATCCCCAATTTCTGGATCGATGAAGAAGTTGTTGACGATTCCATGGTAAGCAGGGTACAATCCAGTGACGATGGAGTAGTGATTTGGGAATGTGAGGGTGGGGAAGACAGGGATCAAACCCGGTTCAGCTTCGGTTCCGTTCTTGATTAGTCGGTGTATATTCGGAGTATCCGTTTTGAATTGGTAACCGAACCGAAACCCATCAGTGGAAATCAATAAAACGACAGGGTTTTTGAGTTTTGTGAGAGGCCGTGAGAACTCGCTAGGTGTGGAGGATGAAGAACGGAAGAAGAGAGTGGCGAAGGCGAGGGCTATAGAGAGAGAAACAAAGGTAGAGAGAAGGAGGGATATGAGTAGAAGGGTTCTGGTGGGGGGTTTAGGATGGGAGTACGAGGAAGCAGAGTCGGTGTGTAATGGTAAGAGAGCAGTGGTGGGTGTGTTTGGCAGATCGTCTTCTGATATTGGCATCGGATTGTTGTCATTTGGAGTCAAAATTGGTGTGGAATCAGATACCATTTCAATTCCCAGATTTTGATTCTGGGATTTCAGGGCAATTCTTGGTCAGAAAACCTGTAGATGCTTCGAGAAAGGGTTGATGTAAGGGTGAAAATGGGAGAGATTTCTCTGTATCTGAAATGCAAGGAGAGAGGGAGGGGGTGGGGTGGGGTGTGGGGGGACTGTTAGGTGACATGAAGGTAGGGATGTAAGAAGGTGGTTATAGGGTAGGTTGGTTGATTGGCTTCCAAAGGAAGGGATGACATGATTTGGTTACAATGAGAGAGGTAGGATGTCCTAGTCCCAGGAAGGATTTGTTTATCGGAAACTTGATATCAACTCAAGCTCAAAACAACCACCATTTCCGATTCCAATGATGCAGCCAAAGATGAGGGTATGTATGCATATTTGTGATGGAAGAGGATTACTCTGTTCGGGGAGAACGATAGAGTGATGTTTCTGCTGAGCTGGTGGTTTTGGTGCTCCGATTACCTTTAGACCCAGGGGTTTTTAGATTCAAGGTAAACTTTTTAATGAACATCTTTAATTAATTCAATTTTATGAGAGCAAAACACAAGCAAATGATAACATAATCACATGGCACAAACTAGTATCCAGAATTTAATAACATGTATAGCATCACACCCACTTGCATTGAACGTCTATGATACACCAATTCATTCCTAATCAATCTTGAAATCCTTATTGAATTAAGGAACTCCCACAGCATATTCACATTTCTGCAATTCAATTCCTTAATTTAATGTACATATTTCCAGTGCCATTTAGTATATCTATTTCAGAGAAAAGCACCATATTTTGTATTAGATTCCCATTGAAGGCCGTTAAAATGATGCATACTGAGGCATTGAGGACAGAGAAAAGCTTACCAATCACATTCAGCTATCCAATTCAATCTGAGGCCTACAAGGTGCATGTAGTTTTCATTGTTATAATTACAGATTATAATTCTTCAGAAAATTATTTCAGTATTAAGAGATTGCACCTTAAAAATTTCAAGTATCTCCATCTCCATCTCCTCCTTTTTATCTCTTGCTTCCAACCTAATTTTATATCTTTGAGCTTATGGAAACATTTCTCCTGTTGAATGCAATGGCTCAATTGGAAAGTAGAACCCTTTGGTCTGGGTTGATACTCCATAAAGTTATCTATGGTCTATGGAATCTTGAAACATGGAGATATTGATGGAGATTTTTTTTTTTTGTGGGGGGGGGGGTGGGGGGTGGGGGGGGTATCTGTGTCTGTCCTCATGATATATTTGAGTATAAAGGCAAACCACGAACCAAATAAAAGAAAATGAAATAGAATCAGTAACCAAATAATACAACCGTTTACAATCACACGTGTTCTCAAGATTAAGAGGTTGAAAACTATCGAGTTAAAAAATATGAGTTCATCAAGCAGAACTATGCTAAGTTACAGTATTATTGCAACGTATTTCTTTGAGTTACTTAAATTAGTTTTTCCATGTGTTGCTTCATATAATATTTTCTTTGAGGACTTCCTACTTCCACACCTTTAAATTGAGATCAATATTAGACCTATTAGAGATTAGAACTCGAGAATGGCTTCTTCTCAAATTGTCTGTACTACTTTCAGTTACTGTAAAACTTAAACTGAATATGATATAAAATATGCAGAGCCACATGAGTGATATGTTTGCCCTCCATGCCACCACAATGGCGAACAACTTTGGCAACTCTCATGAAAATGAGAATTAAATGGCTAGTTTCTGTTTCAGATGTTTCTGCTAATGCTGGTGGTTTTGGTACTCCGATTACCTTTAGACCCCAGTACCATGAAGAATTGGGGTTTCTTCAAGGTAAACAAACAAGTTAATTCTTCCTTAGAGTGCAGTAAAATTCTATTAAGAGTTGTATATCTTTGAAATTTGAATTTTTATGAATGTTTGCATATTATCTCTTGATTTATACGAGTTTTTGAAAATTAGTTTCCAGGATGCATTTTATGGCATAATAACTTAATGATCTATATGTTGATAGACTTAAGTTCACGGTTCATTAATAATCTTGGTAAAGGTATTATTGCAAAATATTCATTCCTTACATTTCTGTTTATAATTAGAATCTGGAATGCTCCGCGGTCTCATGTCCTCATGGAAGTTCTGCTGAAATTTGAGATATCTATGCTTTGGCTATTCTTGAAATGTCACCCTTCATCAAATTGAGGGCTGCATTTATTTTCTATACATATTTTGAATTAGAATGTTATTTCTCTCCTGTTGACATGTACGCTGTTGCGTACTTTATTGACAGCCAGCACAAATTATTCTTCACACTTGCATAAACCCTTTGAATGGAAAAGTAAAAAGAATCCAGGTGGGGAAAAAAATTGATGGATGGGGGCAAGAGCGGGTGTCGACGAAAAAGAAGAAAGCAAGCCGGAACAAGAAATGATTCAGCAACGAACTGATCATATCACTGGGGGTCGAAGCAGAGAGACGAAACTGGAGCCGAAGAAGAAGGTCAGCTGGCCAGGGAGTTGGCACTGCACCCTCGACAGGTGACCATTTGGTTTCTAAACAAGAGGGCTCAATGGAATTCCAAGCACATTGAGAAAGAATACTCCATTTTGCTTGCAAGCTACAACAACTTGGCCTCCCAGTTCGAGATCATGAAGAAGGAGAAGCAATCCTTGCTTGCTCAGGTATGTGTTCTTGAACTAACTAACTGCAGAATGATTGGTTAATGAGTAGCTGATCATGTTAGTGTTGAAGAACAGTTGCAGAAGATGATGAATGAGGATTTGGATAAGGGGAAGAAGGAGTGTTGTGTGGGGGAATCAGATAACAGCAAGAATATTGGCGATGATTGGCAAATGAAGGATCATTTGGATGTGGGGATGGTTTCAGATGATGATCATTTGAATAATGACTATACGTGGATAAATTTAATTACTATTTTAAGCCATTTTTATAGAACACTATAAGTAGCTTTTTGGTATGTGCAGTGCCAATCTCAACAAAATACACTGTATGCAGAAGAGATTCCAAGATGTCAAATGGAGTTTGCAGCATACAATTTATTGAGTGTGATATTGCATTCCAACAATAATAGGGGCCTCGTGTCGTAATATATTAGATGAGTGTGATAAATTTATAATTAAAATATACTTTTAAGATTGATGTGATGTTTTTTCTTTGGATTATGAAATTTAATTTGAGATGAACAAAAATAAAAAGTATAAAATTTAACTTGAAATGGAGAAAATAATATATATTGTGTTACTCCACTAAAAATATTACTCATACAATTTTCTTTGTAAATTTAAATTAAGAAAAAAATATTAAAATATTGGCAAAGACTTGTGTGAGATCGTCTCACGGAAGCCCTTAAATGAGACGGTCAGAAAGTGATAACTTTTATCAAGGAAAGTGATAATAAATTAATGAAAAGTGATAATGTTCTTTCATGAATAATTTATAGTATAAATAAAAAGTGATAACATTTTATAGCGAAAATGATGATTATTTTAAAAAGTGAAAAATAGTTTCACATGAGACGGTCTCACGCAAGACCTACCCTAAAATATTATTAAATGTTAAATAAATAAAAAAAATATGTAATTATATAACATTAAAAAAATTAATTGAAAAAAAAAATTACTCTCACTTAATGAAAAAAAATGAAAAATCACCAATGGGGGGTGTAGGGCAGGGGTTGGGGTGGGGTGTGGGCGGGGGTGGGGGAAGAATTCATCTAACAAATGAAAAATACCGACGGCGTTGAAGTTGAACTAGTTGAACAAAAGCTTTTTTTTTTTTTTGCTTTTTTTTTTAAACAATTTTATATTTTTATAAATAATTATTATTTGTTATTAAACAGTTTGTCATTTATTTAAAATATTAGTATCACTTTTATTAAAAGTATAAATTATTTATTTATGAAATAGTTGAGTATCATTTTCATTATAAAAGTCATCACTCTGTCTAACACAAAGACTTATTTTATACTCTCTTCGTCCTCTTTAAAGAGGATTTTTTTTTTATTTTGGGTGTCTCACCCAAAAAATCTCATTTCTTTTTTTACACACGGGATCCATACACACTAATACAATTAAAATGGGGTCGCACTCTCACTGATACAACTATCATTTCACATTAAATCATAATATTCTTTTGTCCACGTGCAAAAAACAAAAGACCTTTTTGGGTAGGACGGAGGGAGTATGAGTTGGTCTTTTGTTTCTCTAGGTGTATAAGGTGTATAAGGGTATAACATTTTATTTTAAAAGATATACACTTTAATTAATAAGAGTGTAATTTTTCATTGAAAAGATCGTTTGAAATATGAATATTGTAAATGTTTGATTTAAAAAATTAATTTTTTTAAAAAATAAAAAGTACATATTTTTATACCAAAGAATATATCATTTACTATTAAAGGGTATAATTTTTAAAAAATGCGAAATTTGGGCACTGTATCACCGAGGCATGTATTTTTAACCCTTTTTTATTTAAAGTCAAAACCTTTTATATATCTTTCAAAAGTCAAATAAGAACATTAATTTAGATGCGAAATTTGGGGCACTATATCGCCGAGGCATGTACTATGTTTTAAGGAATGAGATCACCTGTTATATAGTGATGTTTCATCTCCTATTCCACTAATTAAATGATTGCCACGTGGCATGATCAATGCCCAAAATTCAATGCTTGCTCCAAGGGTTTATTAGTCATTTGTAGGGTATAGTTTTTTTATGTTGTGGAACACCAATGGAACACCGAAAATGTAACAGGGAAATCAACTTGATGTTTTAACCCTTTTTATTTAAAAGTCAAAACCTTTTATATATCTTTCAAAAGTCAAATAAGAACATTAATTTTCACTTTTAATAGCCCTTAAATATCATTACGCGTGAAAGATGATTATGTTTAAATTAGCATATCAACGTAAAGTAAAGGAACACTCCAAACTACCTCCTTGTGATAGACTCATCCTCTCTTCAACACTGCTTAAACATTTATTTTTATTAGGAGTAACTAATATTGTGGAATAATATCGCATTTTTTTGTTTTTTAATCTGATTCTTCAAAATTTTCTACTCATTTATTACACGTTAAATATTTTTTATTAAAATTAAAATTTATTTTTATCAATTTATAATAATGAATAATATAAATGAAAAAACTAAAAGGAGATGAGACGAAATTCAAAAGCAAGTCTATTTTGCTGGGAGAGCATACTCCTTCCGTCCCATCCTAATGGGTTACATATTTTTATTTTGGGCGTCTCATTCTAATGGTTACATTTCCCTTTTTAGCATATGGGACCCACACAAATTAATTACTTCTCTCTCTATGGACCCACACATCCTACTAATACACCTACCCACTTTACATTAAATTATTATTTCTCTCACCTCAATACACATTAAAATATTATATTTATTAATCCACGTGCAAAAAGCAAACGTAACCATAAGGACGAGATGGAGGGAGTACTTTTCTTATAATTTAGAGTTGGTCCCTTGTATTCTCATGTGCACAAAGTGTGTAAGGGTACAACATTTTGTTTTAAAGAATATATATTTTAATTAATAAGGGTACAACATTTTGTTCTAAAGGTATACACTTTTTATTAATATTTTTTATTTTTTTCAGAAAATAAAAGGTACACGTCTTTATATTAAAGAGTATACAATTTAATATTAAAGGGTATGGGCTTACGGTGTGTACCCGAAGACACACAAGTTTTTGCCTTTAATTTATATATTGGTAAGTATTGCGGGAAATTGTCTCAACGTCATATCATTTTATATTTTTTAAATTAGTTATTACTTTTACTATAAATTAATGCTGTTACTTTTCATTTATACTCTAAATTGTTGAAATAACATTATCACTTTTCATTAATTGAGTATTACTTTTTACTATAAAAATTATGTGAGACGTTCTCACACAAATCTGTGTTTGTTTTTACATATTATTATTAAATGTGGTTTTATCGCAAAATAATTGAAAATCATTCCAAACTATACATTTTTTTAGCTAATTATATTGTGCACCCGGGTGTACCCTAAGATATGGTGCATTCATTTTAAAAAACATACATAAATATGAACAAAAACATACTCCCTCCGTGCCATTTTCATCTTCATATTTACTGTACACACGCAAATTAAGAAAAGTTGTTTTTTGAGTAATTTTTGGGGGTAGTTTGGTATTTTTGGGGAATAAATAAATGATAAAGTATGTTATGTGTGTTAAAAAGGTGATGGCAATTTTGAAATTAAAGTATGTTAAAGGGATATTAGTTATGTACCTTTTCCTTTTATGAAAGTGTGAAAGTGAAATTGGGACGGACCAAAACGGAAAGTGTGAAGTTGAAGTTGGGACGGAGGGAGTATATAATTATGAATAAGAATATATACAATTTAATTGTTAGTTTTTTTAATGAAAAATTGAGTGTAAAAAAATACAATTATTAAAAAAACATGTATACACTATTGAATAAAATATTATACACATTTGGATGCTAATTTTTTTAATGAAAAATTTAGTGTAAAAAATATATACAATTATTAAGAAACACATATGCAAAATAGAATAAAAACATGGAGTACAAAATAAAATAAAAAGTTATAAATATATGGGTGCACATTTGCGCCCGGTGCACCTAATATCAATTCTCTTTTTTTTTTATACTTGTATGAAATCATCTTACGGATTCCATTCCGTAAAATGAATTATTCATTGACTCAGTTAAATACAAATTCAATTTTTTAAAAATGGCAAAAAAGAGGGTCGTTTTCTATCAAATTTCAACTATTAATTATAACAGTTGTTTGTTTTCATTTAAATAATTAATTTAATAATATTTATTTTAAAATATTTTAAAATAAATTATTTTATTATTATTAAAAATAATATATATCTTTATTTATAAAAAATATTTTTTATAAGGCAAAGACTTGTATAGACCGTCTCACGTAAGATCTTACGAGAGACGGCCAGAAAGTTATATTCTCATGAAGGAAAGTGATAATAAATTATTAAAAAGTGATAATGCTCTTTTATGAACAATTTATAGTATAAATAAAAAGTGATAACATTTTATAGCGAAAGCGAAAGTGATAACGATTTATAGCGAAAGTGATAACTATTTTAAAAAGTGAAAAATGGTCTCACGCAAGACCTACCCTTTTTATAATTGGATACTAGTTTTTATTTATTTAACTAGTCATAGCAACGTGAATTGCACCTTTTTTTTAAGTTAGAAAATAGAAAATTTTATTGAACGAGCAAGAGGGTTGCCCCACAATACAGGTACATTCGTGCTACATCAGTAAGCAAAAGTAAGAAAACTACTTCATACAAATTCTAGGATTAGTAAACAATTCCCTAAAATTTTTTGTATTTATCACCTTTCGATTTGAGATAATAAGTCAACTCCAACATCTAACTTTTATTTCACCAATTATAGGAGTGGGCGGTATGGTATACCAAAGTTTTTGAGTTATACCGTATACCATATCTAAAATATCTATATTAGAAAAGTCATACCTTTAACATACCGAAAGTTTCGGTATACCATAGTTCTGTATACCAAAACTTCGGTATAAAAAAATTGCATACATTTTTTTTACCGATATTTAAGTATATCTTACCATATTAATTATTTCAGTAAATACTGTCAATACTAGATGTTCAATATATCATTTTACATGTACTAATCTTCTATATCATTTAAAATTAAATCATAAATTTATAGAAAACAATGACAAAATCCAAATAATCCACCATAAATTACAATAAAATTGATAAAAATAAATATGTACATAATCCACAAATTACAAACAATATGGAAAACAAACAATTTAAATTTAAAATATTAACAAAACATAATAAAGGTAAGAGTTTACTCGTACTGAGTGATTGGTGTATTTGAGAACGAATAAAATCTAAGTTAATTTAATACACTCTTAGATTGAAATTAAAATAAAAAAATTATAATCATATCCTAAATTTAAAATAATAAATTCTATAGTACTTCGTGCAAAGAATGTTCTCCTATATTACATTAAATTTAATGATGCGTCAATAATTTTAAAATATTAGAATTTCTTTTAAGTATATATACCTTACTAAAATAATTTACGGTATTGATTGATCGTAATATAGGGGTATAACCAATTAAAAAAATTATCGAACCACAGGGAGGAACGTGCTAGAGTTTAAGCGATCTCAAGCTTATCATGATTTTATAAGGACGACGGAAAGGAGCGGATAGGAGCAAATGAATGCAATTATGCTAATGCAAGAAATAAAGATAAAATGAATGCAAAGATAAGATGGGTTCCAAATGATGCAAGGATGAGATTAACAACAATCATGGCATAGATGATTAAGTAATTATGCAATTAATTCTAATCTCTCATGGACAAGGTATAGAAGCGATCACTAATTCCACCTAAACTCTCTCTCGAGATGGATAGGATGTAGGCCCTCAACAAGGCTCCCAAACGCACATAGGATCGAGACAATAGCAAACACCTCCCACTAGGTACTAATTACTCTATGAGTTCCCTAATTAGGTACTAAATCATAAGCAATATTCCCTTTTAAGGTACTATGAATTCACTAATTGTTTGGGTCTCCTCATTTAATCAACCAACCTCTCGATTAAGCTAATCAAATGTTCTTTCAAAGGGTTCTAAATTATGAAGGACTTCTCAATCTCTTCACAACCTATAATGCATATGAAGTGTATGATGAAATGATTCAATGAACTATCCTAAACACATAATTGATTTCTCAATCTAATTACATGCCCATGACAATTAATCACACATGTCATCATATAAATCAAACAATAAACAATCAATGATAGAAATAACACAAAACCCATTCAAGATTAAAATCCAATTGCATAAATACTAAATTATCCAACACCAATCATGGAGCTAATCTCACAAAGGAGATTAGCCTCTCATATCTATAAGAAAATTAACATAGACATTAAGATCCTTACAAAACATGATCAATCTATAAAGAAATGCACAAAAATTAGAATTAGATTCCCCCTTTGAAGTGCTTCAATAGAGATCTCCTTCTTCTTCTTGTGATCTCACTCTCCCTTGCTTCCTTGATCACTTGGATGGTGGATTTGATGGAGGGGATCAAGTGTAGATGGATGGAATCAAGGAATGGTGAATGGGATGAAGGGTAGATGGAATGGAGAGGAAAAGTGTGTGAAAAATGGTGTGTATTAGGTGTAGATCTGATCCCCACTGATATTTACACTCCAAAATGGGTGTTTTTACCCCTTAGAACCTTCTAGAACACATTCTAATCATAAAAATGACTTTGGGCCGAGCATGGGTCGAATTCGGGTCAAGTTCGGGTTGGTGCAGCGCAGTCTCACCGTTTCGCACATAACTTTCACATCCGATCTCCAATTTAAGTAATTCTTACACTCACGCGATTCTCTTTTCATTGGCTTTCTATCCATATAAAGATCTGACAAAACATCCAATATTTGAAGGTGTAACAAGTCATACAAAATAGCACAACTGTGCTGAGTAGAAACAGCCTGCGCGACGTCACCATTTTAATCATAACTTTCTCGTTTGGGCTCGGATTGAAGTGTTTCTTATACCAAAACGATCCTCTTTTATATGGCTTTCCAACCATATATCACACTTCTTGTTTTGAGCTCCACAAGAGTACAAAACAATTACACAAGTTGGACATGCGTTTTTCAGCATTTTGCTTAATTTGACTCATTTTCCCTCGTTTCAACTCCGAATTAAGCTTCGTTTTTTCCCAAATTTTCCTTCTCGCGTCTAGAATCCATTTTTACCTGGAAATCATACATTTAAGTTTATTCTCACACATTTCCATAAAAACATAAAACACAACCAAATAGAACACAAATATGGATAAAATAATACGAAAACACATATAAAAAGACACTAAAATTTAGGTGAAAATATCACTCATCACACCCCCAAACTTAAAGTGTTGTGCGTCCCCCAACAACGAAAATGATAAACCAAGGGGAGAGATTTTCACCTAGGAAAAGACTAAACGAACATAAGTAATAACACATCGATAGCAATAAGAATTACAATTTATGCTAAGTCATCCTACATCATTAAACTCGTGACATGAAAAATTAACAAGTTTAATCTAAAGAGAATAAAAGTGTAATATTGTCCCTTTTTAGTCCAAGTCTCACATAGGTTATAAATGTCACTCAACACTCTTTAAAGTAGGGTAAATCATCACTCATTAACCGATTGGTTCGACTCGCCATAAGCTTGCTCGTGGACTACATTCACAAACCACTAAAGTTTCAATTAGTGATCAAAAAGGTCTTTAATTCGGATGTAATGATAGGCTCTTTGGTAGGGTAGGAAGAATATGGGTAATAGTGACTAATCATGTGTAAGCAATTGAAGAAGTAGCTACTTTCTTCCATACTTTCACTTATCTTTCTTCCTTTCTTGTCTTTGGTACTCACAAGCTCTACTCATCAACTTTCCTTGGATTTCTTGAGCTTCTTATGATTCATGCTTCCTTCTTTGGATTTTTAAGTACTTGAGCATATTATTGTCGCTTTGCTCGTATTTCTTGTTTTGAGGTTGCATGTGCATTCTTCATTTTGCTCTTTTCATCCTTTTTCTTGCTTGTTACCATTTTCTTTCTTTCTTTTGTTCTTCAATCAAACCTTTCTAGTTACCATCTCCTCAATCACTCACACAAAAGGTATGTATGTAAGGCTCAAGTGGGTAATTAAGGCTTGTAGTGTGCTAAATTCACAATAAAATGGCTTAAAGGCTCAAAATGGTTAACTAGGGATGATGTTCATGGTAGGAAAATATTTGGCAATGACTATAAATGACAAGGATGGCCTTAGATCATTTCACTAATCTCCACAAATTGGGCTCATTCCTATAGTCCTTGAGCAAGTTCTAGCTTATCAAAACTCAATCGATCCACTCATGAAGAAAAACCATGTATGCACGGTTGAGGCTCAAATTCTCACAAGCTTATGCATTGGACCTTAAGAAACTTATTACACCACATTCATCTCAAAATTGAACAAGTTAAGTAAAACATGTCACAATTCAAAAGTGTAGAGATTTTTAATTATAACTTGTCATCACTTACTACCACAACATATCACCACTCATGTTCAAAAATGACTCACAACATCCCAAAACAAACCACTAAACATACCAAGACAAAAATAAAAAAACACACAAAACATAAAATAAAGACTCAACAAACAAGAAACAAAACAAAAACACATAACATGCAAAAGCAACAATCACCGTCATTAACAATAAAGCACACATTCTATATCATCCATGACATTTAAGCTCACAATCATCCCAACTTTTGATTGAAAAGTAAACCTCCCAAAAACATAACACATAAAGTAGCATGCTAATCACATCAATACACATCAAAATATATCAAGCAACTAGAAGTGATAAGGTGTAGAGTACTCCCTCAATAGGCATTTGGTAAAGAAAACGTTAGCTCCAAGCTCCATTCGTGCTTCCAATACCTTTCATTCATGCTCAAACACTCAACAAACACCGTTAGCTCAACAATTGCATTTAACAAATATGGACTATCATGCACTTCAACGCCACCAATCATACCAAAATCAAACCAAACTCATGAGAAAAATTTTAAAATTAGCCCAAAAATACGAAAAGTATATGCTTTCAATACAAAGTATGTCACACCACGCCATATCCCCCCAAACTTAAATTGAAACAAGAGTTTCGAGGTAAGTTTGCAAAAAGTGGTGTGACTTACTTTCACACTTCAAATCAAGCACTTATCGTTTGTCCAATACGCATTCTCCTCACAAGCACAATCAACATACATACCAAAAATGCAAAATAAGCAAATCCACAATCCTTATTGAAAGCATTAAATAAAGCAATAAAGATAATGATGAGTTGCCTCCCATCGAGCACTAAGTTTAACGTCTTCAAGCCGGACGATAGTCTTTAGCTCATTGTGGTCTTGAATAGTCCTTAGGCACTATCATATGTTTCTTCTTGAAGTAGTGCCTTGTGCTCTCCCATTCAACCACTAGAACGGTTCCCTTCTTGTTAAATAGCTCAAGCAATTGGTCTCCGAAGGCGTTCTTCACAAGGAATGGCCCTTTCCACTTGTTCCACTTTTTCCATGGGGCTTTATATGCATTTTGAACTTCAACCACATCCCCCGGTAAGAATTCGGGCATTGACAAGTGTTGGTGCCCTCTTGCAACCTTTTTCCTACAATCACCAAACAAATTTTTATCAATGAAATCATGAAAGTTCTTAAGAAAATTTGAAATTTCAATAGAATGAGAAGGTTTTGGCTTGTGGGGAGTAGAATCCATGATCTTAGTTTCCGGAGGTTTCTTTTCTTCCATAATGGCATAAATCTCATCATGGTTTTGAATCTTGACTTTCTCTACCATTTCTTCAAGAGCTTCGACAAATATATCGAATTCCTCCGTCAACTGTTCTTTCAACTCTTTAGCTTTCACCCACTTGGGCACCCTTTCTCTATTTTCCTTCATAACCTCATCAACCCCCAAACTATCCTCTTTTCGATCTTTAATGGCCATGCATAGATTCGTTCCGGAGGTAGAAGGCTTGTTGTTCTCAACGGTGGATACAACTTGAATAACTTGGTGCTCAATGGAATCTAATCTAGCACCGAATGCTACTATTGCACTTGTCACCATTTCACACCAATTTCCCATTCGATCCATCCACGCTTCATTATACTTACTCTCCTTCTCCATGCGCTCCATAATTTTTTCGATCGACTCATCTCTAAGCTTCTCTCTATAGTCAAGTTGGGAGAAATAAGAGGTGTTGGAGTCTTGAAAATTTCTCCATAGTTGTGGTTGATTTCCATCTTGATTTCTAGAAAAATTTTCTTGAAAACCATCTTCCACACCTTGAGGGTATACTTGATGATGCATTTGATGAGGAACTCCAAAATTCTCATAACCTTGTTGTTGGAATTGCGTATCTTGTACTCCGTAATCCGGTTGCAAATTAGGTTCACCATTTGGCATTTGAAATCCTTGAAAATTTTCTTGTGTGTTCATAGCGGAATGAACACTTCTATTCACCATATCTCGAAGAATATCCATGTAGCTCATTGATAAGTCATATTCTGGCATAATTATTTGGTTGAAATTCATGTTTAATTGATTGACTTATGTGCTTATTTGGATGCTAAATTGACTTATCTTGTCTTTGGTTAATTGAGGATTTAATGATACAAATTGATGTGGAACGGGCTGTTTTGTGCAGGAAATTCGTTGCTGCCAAATTGACTGACACTGACCCCCTCAGTGTCAGAAGGGACTGCGAAAATTCAGCATAAATAAGGAAAGTGTTGTTGGGCAGATTCTTATATTTTCTCACACGATTCCAGCGAAGAGATCAGCCCAAGTCAGGCCCATGTTGTGGAGAAGGCTCGATAGATTAGTCAGTAAGAAAAGAAAAGATCCTTGAGATATTTTAGGAAGAGATAAGTAAGGAAAGAGATCAAACAAGATTACTTGGGGATCAAGATAGAGATATTTATGGGAGATACAAGCTATTTTTGGGGGAGCATCATACACGATATATGAGAGCAGATTAACGTGAGAAAAGAAGCACGGAGAGATTAACGTGAGGAACTCCAAGGCAGATTTTTGGCGTGAAGTTGAAGATTAATCAAGACATCAATCGGTTCTTTAATTTTATATTTTAATCTCATTTTTGTTATGAACATGCGGGGCTAATCCCCTTTTCTAGTTTAGGATTCATGAACCTCCTGTTGAATAATTAATTTAATTATTTATGATTTTTACATTAAACCTTTTGTGCAAGTTTATTTTATTACATGCAGTGATGTTCTTAATTGTGGTTTGATAGTTATTCTAGCCTGATCACCTATTTAATTATTAAACTGCTGAATGTTATTCTATGACCTACAATCCGTAATTGTTGTAGGAATTGTATTAAGTAACAAATAGAGATAATTCCCTCTAGGTGTAATAAAATCTAGGTTGTATGATACCTAGCCGGATTTCGTAGCCTAGTAATCCTATGTTTAGAGTTTTAATGCATCTACGAGTTCGAATCCATAGGGTCACTCGTAGATAGTTCAATTTAGTGGTCGTACCCTAGTTGATGAACGTAAGAACATTCGGGTTGATTGGTCGTACCGTCAATCTAGGGATTTGAGTTTGTGCACTAGGCTAGATGTTTAATTCAAATGATTAATTAATTTAGTAAACGGGAGGGGATCGATATCCTAAACTAGGCTTTTATTACTTGGTTAATTTTATATTAATTTTCATCTACTTTGTTATTTAAATATTGAGTTGATTTATTATTTGAGTATTTATCAATTTTCACAAACAAAACCCCCTTTTATTTATTTCATATGTTAGTAACACTTTAATTTAATTAGGATTCATTATACTCTCTTGGGTTCGACCCTACTTACTACTATACTACCTATAAGTGTGAGTTGGAAATATAAATTATATTTTGGTACGCCCGCGACAGCATATCAAATTTGGCGCCGTTTGCTCGGGGAGTAAAATTGAATTTTGTTAAATTTTTTGTGTTTCTGACATTATTTTGCATTGTTACAGGTTCTGGAATTTTTTCGAATTTTTCTGGAATTTTCAAAATTTCCAGTTACACTGACACTGACCCCATCAGTGTCAGAAGGCCCTGTTTTCGAAATTTCTTTTTCTGTGGATGATTACTCGATCTTCAGGTAAAAAACAGCTTGAATACATATCTGAAATCGAGAGAACTGCCCGGAGGTTGAGAAAGGAGTCCCGGAAGAAGAAGGAAACAAGCTCATCCATTGGCGAAACCGCAGAAAACCTTACCGAGTCCGAACTTGCAGCTGGTCCACTTCATCTTGAAGAGGAGAATTCTGATTTTTCTGATCTACAGGAGGAGAATACTGTAGGATCTGAGTCAGGAGAGGAAAATATGGCTGGAAATAATGAGGAAAAAACCTTGAATGAATTGGCAAATCCGGACATAGTCCATCAGCCGTTATGCATTAACTTTCCAGCGATCACTGATAATACGGTATTTGAATTGAAATCAGGATTGATTCACTTACTTCCTGCTTTCCATGGTCTTTCAGGTGAAAATCCTCACAAGTTTTTGAAGGAGTTCTCGGTTGTATGCATGAGCATGAAACCAACCGGAGTGACGGAGGAAATGGTCAAGCTTAGGGCATTCCCCTTTGCAGTGAAGGACATGGCGAAGGATTGGTTGTATTATCTCCCTCCTGGATCGATTAATACGTGGGCCGAAATGGAGAAGCTTTTTCTCCAAACGTACTTCCCAGCCACTAGAGTTGCTGTATTGCGCAAGGAGATATCTGGAGCTCGTCAGATGCAAGGGGAGAGTTTATATGAGTATTGGGAGAGGTTTAAACGCCTCACGTCAGCATGCCCCCAGCATCAGATAAGCGATCAATTGCTGTTGCAGTACTTCTATGAAGGGTTGTCGATCATGGATCGAAACATGCTTGATGCTGCTAGCGGTGGAGCATTCATGATGAAAACACCTACTGCTGCTAGAGACCTGATTGCTAGCATGGCTGCCAACACTCAACAGTTTGGCACACGTGATCCATCAGTTAGAGAAGTAAAGGAGGTCCATGACTCTAAGTTGGAAGAAACTTTGAATAAGTTGACACTTGCTGTGGAGAATCTTGCTAAAGGAAAAGAGGTAAACCCACCATCCTGTCAATATTGTTTAACTAACGACCACTCTACTCTTGATTGCAGGGTTACACCTAGTGATGAACAAGTAAACGCCATGGGGCGATATGATCCCTTTTCTCAAACCTACAATCAGGGTTGGAGAGATCATCCTAATCTCAGGAATGGAAGTGGACAAGGAGGAAATTGGGGGCAACAACAGTTTCAAGAGCAGAGAGTGGCGAATAGACAACAGAATTACCCTCAAGATGGTGGAAATCGCCAACAAGGTGGTTCAAGTTCCGGAGCTTCATTTGAGCAGATGATGAAAGAGTTGGCTGCCAGCAATCTTAAATTTCAAGAGATGACACAGTCATCTTTTCAGGACTTGAAGATGACAACTCAATCGTCAATCCACTTGGAAAATCAAGTAACCCAATTGGCTACAACTGTAGGCCAAATACAAGCTCAAAACAGTGGAAAGTTGCCCTCACAAACGGAGGTTAATCCTAAGAATGTGAGTGCTATTACACTGTGGAGTGGGAAACAGTTGGAGGAGGTTGCACCGCCCAAAAAGCCTGACCAAGACATGGAAAAAGATAATGAAAAACCTGCTGGAATAGTGAAGGATCAATCTGATCAGTTTGGGGCTGAAAAATCTGACGTGCAGAAACGAAACACTGACCCCATCAGTGTCAGAAGGTCGAAAAAAAATCAGGATAAAAATTCTGACCCTATTCCTTTTGATATTAACCGTTTACCTTTTCCAAGCAGGATAAGGAAGCCGGACACCACTGAGAAGGATATGCAGCTACTTGAAGTGTTTCAGAAAGTGCAGATCAATTTACCTCTTCTTGAGGCAATTAAGCAGATTCCGAGATACGCCAAGTTCTTGAAGAATTTGTGCACCAATAAGAAGAAGTTGAAAGTAGATGAAAAAGTGGTGATGGGAGAAAATATTTCAGCTGTCTTCCAGCAAACGTTACCTCAGAAGCGCAAGGATCCTGGCATGTTTGTAATTCCTTGTCAGATTGGGAGTTGTAAAGTGGAGAGAGCCATGTTGGACCTTGGAGCTTCCATTAATGTGATGCCTCGATCAGTGTTTGAGAAGCTGGGTGTGGGAGAGTTGAAGAAGACTGGAGTTGTCATTCAACTTGCCGATCAAAGCCAGGCATACCCAGATGGAGTCATTGAGGATGTTCTTGTTCAGGTAGATAAACTCATATTCCCTGCTGATTTTTATGTGTTAGAAATGAATGACCACCCATCAAATTCCACTCCTATTTTGTTAGGGAGACCATTCCTCAACACGTCTTGCACTAAGATAGATGTGAGTGAAGGTACTCTAACGATGGAATTTGATGGGCAGATCATCAAATTTAATATATATGATACTATGAAATATCCCGATGATGCTAACCTACTTTCTGTTGTGAGTACTATTGAGCCTACTGTCCAGGAACATTTCGAACTCACCAGTAGGGATACATTGGATACAGTAATTGATCATGGAATCATGAAGGAGGATGCTGAAAATTGGGATAAAGAGGAGCAGAATTGCTATGTCAATGATTTGCGTGGTTCTTCTCAGAGACCAAGCACCTTAGATATAGCTTCTGTTAAATTGCCTGTGAAGTCTCCTACAGACGTTAATTCAGTTTTTCTTTGAATGTTGTTGAGCCTTTGGTGCAGGATTGTTTTGAACTAACTCGCAGGAATAACTTCAACACCATCATTGCAAATGGAAGCATGAAAGAGCATAAGAAGAAATCGAGAAAAAAAAAGCTTGGTGAAGTGCCAAAGTTAGAGTTGAAAGTGTTCCCCGAACACTTGAAGTCCTCGTTCTTGAGGCCGAACCATGAACTCAAGGAATATCATAAGGGGTTTCGCACTGTTGAGGTCGATCGGATGGAGTGGAACGAAATTTCACATACTTGAAAGATACATCTCACCTAAGTCGAGCCAACGACAATAAACAAAGCCGCTGATTGGGAGGCAACCCAATTTTCTCGCTTTATTTTTATTTATTTTATGTTTATTTATTTATTATTTTTTTCAATAAGGTGTCTGATTGCTCAATCTTAACTGCCTGAGGTTCGTAGATACAGCATGTGGAATTTAATTGCAGAGTCTATTCGAAGTTTTATTGTCAAGAAAGAAATAATGAAATTGGGTCATGAATAATTTTCCTGCTTTAATTTAACTATACTAGAGGCCCAACTTATCTTCATTTTCTTTTTACAGGAAAGAGGCCCAACTATGTTAGCCCATGAATCAAAAATTCCGCCGTGTATCGTCTCTGCCATGGCAAGACATCGTTTGAGGGTTCGAAAAAAGAGGAAACAGAAGAGAGAAGACGATGCAGAACCGTCCCGGGCGATATTCGTATTTTGCGAACCTAATGTCGTCGCTGCCGGGTCTGTTTCCGACGACCCTTCTGCCGCCGCTGTTCGTCATGTTCCAGATGACAGTCCTCCAGCCTCGGCCTTACAACCCGACACCACAGCAGCCTGTCCTGTCAGTGTACAGCTTAAAGAGCTTCCACCGCTGGAAGCTGCCGCTACCCGTATCGAGCCCGGCGATAGAATTCCTGCAGTAACCGAAGTCGCCGATGGCAGACCCCAGCGACCCCGATGCCGCCACCTGTAATGAGCCCAGCGAGAACACTTCAGTGCTGGAAGACGCCAAGGACGAGGCACCGCGAATGCCACGCCGTGTAATCAGGTGTATTCTACTCATTTACATACTCATTTACTCTTTTCTCCTTGCTTTTGTTTGGGGACAAACAACTGTTTAGGTGTGGGGGGATTTGTATATTGGGGGCTAGATATGTTTATATGATATGCTATGTGATTTGGCTGTTTTTGGGTGAGTTATTGTGGCTGTATTTTAGGCATGTTTTGGTTGGTTTGGGGTGTAAATTTGAATTTCTTATCTTGTGTCATGTTTTTGGTTGTCCTTTTAATCTCATGTTGATGTAGAGTTGAAAAAATGAGGAATAAGTCTTTAAAGGGGATGAGAGTGATGCATGATTGAGAGGGTAGCAGTGATGTTTAGGAGCTGTTGAAATCTGATTTTCTTTGCAAAATTTTTGTGATTGTAGTAGCTGATTTTCTTTCAGAATTTCATGGCAAATATACCCAATTTTTGTGAGCTTTTGAGCCTTAACGAGCTATCATCTATAAGCTCATTTGAATTTCTTTCTTGAGTGCATTGAATTTGAATTGTTCATTCTAGAACTTGCTCTTTTGAATGCATTTCGAGACCATGTGATTGATTGTGTACGATAAAATGATAAGGGCACTTAGGTTTAACCCTCTTGGCTTAAATTGTCCCACCTGATAGTACGAACTTTAGGGAAGCCACGTTGAGCCTAAGCCTTTTCTTTGGATTATGAGCACATAAATGAACCTTAAATTCCCATTTATTTCTTAAACTTCTCCATTTGAACCCTTCATCACTTTGCTATATGTGAGTCTTGTGAAAGTACTTTGAGGTTGAATTGATGATGGTGGGGGAGAAAGCTGAAAATTTTGAAATAGTTGGAGAAGGAGAATAAAGAAAAGGAAGGAAGGTTGGCTGATGAAAAAAAAAATTCTGTTAGAAAAAGGAAAAAAAAAAGAATATTCTTGAAAAAAAAAGAGAAGAAAAGGATAAAAAGAAACAGTGATTCTTGTAAGTATGACACCTGCTGTTCCTAGTCTATGAAAGGAGCAGGTGTGGGGAGATTATTAGTGCAAGAAAAAGGGTGTTGTGAAAAGGAAAATTTGGGGATGATGATGGATGTTTTGATTTGTAGAGATCACATGTTGTGAAGTGATGCATTTAGCCATTCTTATCTCTTTATTTACCTTACCCTGACCTAAAGCCCCATTACAACCCACTCGAAGACCCTTTGATTATTGCACATGATTCGTCCAAAATTGGTGGAGAATTGATTTGGGAGCAAGCTTATGGTAATGGCTTTTCTTTTCAATTTTTGAGTGACTTGCTACCTAGATCATATTTTTGAGTGATATTGAGTGAATCTTGGTGAGGCCATGGAATTTTGAAAAATTTGAAGCCATGAAAGTTGCAGACTTTGAGTGAAGAGTCATGTTTTATTTAGTTCCGAATGCTCATTGGTTGCTTGTCTCTTGAAGTGTGTAACTTTCATTTATCTTGGTAGATGTTACTTGGTTTTCTATTCTCTATGATTTTGGTTTGCTTGAGGACAAGCAAAGTTTAGGTGTGGGGAGATTTGATAAGTCATATTCTAGCGTAATTATTTGGTTGAAATTCATGTTTAATTGATTGACTTATGTGCTTATTTGGATGCTAAATTGACTTATCTTGTCTTTGGTTAATTGAGGATTTAATGATACAAATTGATGTGAAATGGGCTGTTTTGTGCAGGAAATTCGTTGCTGCCAAATTGACTGACACTGACCCCCTCAGTGTCAGAAGGGACTGCGAAAATTCAGCATAAATAAGGAAAGTGTTGTTGGGCAGATTCTTATATTTTCTCACACGATTCCAGCGAAGAGATCAGCCCAAGTCAGGCCCATGTTGTGGAGAAGGCTCGATAGATTAGTCAGCAAGAAAAGAAAAGATCCTTGAGATATTTTAGGAAGAGATAAGTAAGGAAAGAGATCAAACAAGATTACTTGGGGATCAAGATAGAGATATTTATGGGAGATACAAGCTATTTTTAGGGGAGCATCATACACGATATATGAGAGCAGATTAACGTGAGAAAAGAAGCACGGAGAGATTAACGTGAGGAACTCCAAGGCAGATTTTTGGCGTGAAGCTGAAGATTAATCAAGACATCAATCGGTTCTTTAATTTTATATTTTAATCTCGTTTTTGTTATGAACATGCGGGGCTAATCCCCTTTTCTAGTTTAGGATTCATGAACCTCCTGTTGAATAATTAATTTAATTATTTATGATTTTTACATTAAACCTTTTGTGCAAGTTTATTTTATTACATGCAGTGATGTTCTTAATTGTGGTTTGATAGTTATTCTAACCTGATCACCTATTTAATTATTAAACTGCTGAATGTTATTCTATGACCTACAATCCGTAATTGTTGTAGGAATTGGATTAAGTAACAAATAGAGATAATTCCCTCTAGGTGTAATAAAATTTAGGTTGTATGATACCTAGCCGAATTTCGTAGCCTAGTAATCCTATGTTTAGAGTTTTAATGCATCTACGAGTTCGAATCAATAGGGTCACTCGTAGATAGTTCAATTTAGTGGTCGTACCCTAGTTGATGAACGTAAGAACATTCGGGTTGATTGGTCGTACCGTCAATCTAGGGATTTGAGTTTGTGCACTAGGCTAGATGTTTAATTCAAATGATTAATTAATTTAGTAAACGGGAGGGGATCGATATCCTAAACTAGGCTTTTATTACTTGGTTAATTTTATATTAATTTTCATCTACTTTGTTATTTAAATATTGAGTTGATTTATTATTTGAGTATTTATCAATTTTCACAAACAAAACCCCCCTTTTATTTATTTCATATGTTAGTAACACTTTAATTTAATTAGGATTCATTATACTCTCTTGGGTTCGACCCTACTTACTACTATACTACCTATAAGTGTGAGTTGGAAATATAAATTATATTTTAGTACGCCCGCGACAGCATATCACTCATATTTTTGGGGTTGCTCTCTTTCTTCTTCCTTCTCAAGGTATGCACCTATAAAAGAAAGAAAAATTAGAACAAAATTTTCCAAAGCAAATATAAGATGCAAAAATAAAAAAAATGTCCTTATTAAGACCACTCTAAACAATCCTTCGTCAAACTACTAGCAACCGTTACCTCCCCGGCAACGGCGCCATTTGATTGATCGTAATATAGGGGTATAACCAATTAAAAAAATTATCGAACCACAGGGAGGAATGTGCTAGAGTTTAAGCGATCTCAAGCTTATCGTGATTTTATAAGGACGACGGAAAGGAGCGGATAGGAGCAAATGAATGCAATTATGCTAATGCAAGAAATAAAGATAAAATGAATGCAAAGATAAGATGGGTTCCAAATGATGCAAGGATGAGATTAACAACAATCATGGCATAGATGATTAAGTAAGTATGCAATTAATTCTAATCTCTCATGGACAAGGTATAGAAGCGATCACTAATTCCACCTAAACTCTCTCTCGAGATGGATAGGATGTAGGCCCTCAACAAGGCTCCCAAACGCACATAGGATCGAGACAATAGCAAACACCTCCCACTAGGTACTAATTACTCTATGAGTTCCCTAATTAGGTACTAAATCATAAGCAATATTCCCTTTTAAGGTACTATGAATTCACTAATTGTTTGGGTCTCCTCATTTAATCAACCAACCTCTCGATTAAGCTAATCAAATGTTCTATCAAAGGGTTCTAAATTATGAAGGACTTCTCAATCTCTTCACAACCTATAATGCATATGAAGTGTATGATGAAATGATTCAATAAACTATCCTAAACACATAATTGATTTCTCAATCTAATTACATGCCCATGACAATTAATCACACATGTCATCATATAAATCAAACAATAAACAATCAATGATAGAAATAACACAAAACCCATTCAAGATTAAAATCCAATTGCATAAATACTAAATTATCCAACACCAATCATGGAGCTAATCTCACAAAGGAGATTAGCCTCTCATATCCATAAGAAAATTAACATAGACATTAAGATCCTTACAAAACATGATCAATCTATAAAGAAATGCACAAAAATTAGAATTAGATTCCCTCTTTGAAGTGCTTCAATGGAGATCTCCTTCTTCTTCTTGTGATCTCACTCTCCCTTGCTTCCTTGATCACTTGGATGGTGGATTTGATGGAGGGGATCAAGTGTAGATGGATGGAATCAAGGAATGGTGAATGGGATGAAGGGTAGATGGAATAGAGAGGAAAAGTGTGTGAAAAATGGTGTGTATTAGGTGTAGATCTGATCCCCACTGATATTTACACTCCAAAATGGGTGTTTTTTACCCCTTAGAACCTTCTAGAACACATTCTAATCATAAAAATGACTTTGGGCCGAGCATGGGTCGAATTCGGGTCAAGTTCGGGTTGGTGCAGGGCAGTCTCACCGTTTCGCGCATAACTTCTACATCCGATCTCCAATTTGAGTAATTCTTGCACTCACGCGATCCACTTTTCATTGGCTTTCTATCCATATAAAGATCTGACAAAACATCCAATATTTGAAGGTGTAACAAGTCATACAAAGTAGCACAACCGTGCTGAGTAGAAACAGCCTGCGCGACGTCACCATTTTAATCATAACTTTCTCGTTTGGGCTCGGATTGAAGTGTTTATTATACCAAAACGATCCTCTTTTATGTGGCTTTCCAACCATATATCACACTTCTTGTTTTGAGCTCCACAAGAGTACAGAAAAATTACACAAGTTGGACGTGCGTTTTTCAACATTTTGCTTAATTTGACTCATTTTCCCTCGTTTCAACTCCGAATTAAGCTTCGTTTTTTCCCAAATTTTCCTTCTCGCGTCTAGAATCCATTTTTACCTGGAAATCTTACATTTAAGTTTATTCTCACACATTTCCATAAAAACATAAAACACAACCAAATAGAACACAAATACGGATAAAATAATACTAAAACACATATAAAAAGACACTAAAATTTAGGTGAAAATATCACTCATCAGGTATTTCGGTATATACCAAAATACTACGGTTTTAAAAATTTGCATATCTTTATCATACTAAAAAATTCAATACGGTATCATACCTTACCAAAAATTTCAGTATGCCTAAAATTTCAGTAAGTTTGGTATTTTTTGATATGGTAAGTGCGGTATACCGAAATTTTAATATTTTTCCCAACCCTAATCATACTTCCTTTGTCCCACTGTTTCTTTTTGAAGAGAAAGTCATTTCTTTGCCTCCAAATTATCCGCACCATCCCTACCCAAATACACGACGCCACCATTTTTCCTTTTTTTTCTAGGTAGTAAGCTGCTGAAACTCAACAAGTTAGCACCAGGATTTTGATGGAGTATAGATTGCACCCCAAGCTACGAGAACACATCTACCCACAGCCCTCTAGAAAATACACAATCAAATAGGACATGTTGTCCTGTCTCCATTACATTTCCACAAGTGTCATAGTGATCATTGGCGTTAAAGTTTACGCATCCTCTAGCCATCAGATTTGCCTTCGTCGTACTACATTCCAAATGAATTTCCACACCTGGACTTGTGCCTGATGAATTGCTCCACTTTTCCACATTAGGTTGCAAACTTTCTTCACCTCTTCATTTAACTCGTTTCCCCCCAATTTTTCATTAATGGCTTTGTAGCCACTTTTAACTGGATATATTCCATTGTTTTCTTTTCTCCACTGCCATGAGTTTTCTTTTCCTTCTCTAATATTCATGTGTCAAGTAATACTTATCATCTCCTCCATTTCGCTCTCTCCCCATTCTCTAAGTCTTCTATTCCACTTAAAATTCCACTTCCATTCACTATTTTCCATTTGTCCCATTTCTTCAATAAATTTATTTTTGTCTTCAAATAAGCGATATAGCCTAGGAAATATAAGTGTTAGTGGCACGGAGTTACATCATTCGTCCTCCCAGAAGAGTGTGCTTTTTCCATCCTCAATATATCTCACTGGCCCTTCTTTGAACCAATCTCCTTTACTTGTGGTAGTACACTTCTGAATATCAGTCCATCATTTGCTATATATACCCAACCACCTCATCTTCTCTGTTTTTGTGTGATTTCACTAGGTCCCACCACATATAATTTTTCCATCTTTAGTCCTCCAAATCCACTTGCTAACAAGTGCTTTATTGTGGATTTCAACATCTCTCACTCCCACACTCCCCAACTGGTTCTCTTTTACAAATATTTTCCCATTTTATCCAATTAATCTTCCTGTTTTCAGCATCTCCACCCCATAAAAAATTTATTTGTAATGCACGTTACATGTTACTTCCTTGGGTAGGTCTTACGTGAGACTGTCTCACATGAGATCATTTTTCACTTTTTAAAATAGTTATCACTTGCGCTATAAAACGTTATCACTTTCACCATAAAATGTTATCACTTTTTACTTATACTATAAATTATTCATGAAATAGAATTATCACTTTTCATTAATTTATTATCACTTTCTGACCGTCTCACGTAAGCCCTTATGTGAGACGGTCTCACACAAGTCTTTGCCTACTTCCTTTATTACACATTTTTTTAAGAAAAAAAAGAGTTTAATTAATTTTTTTACTCCATTTCAAAAGTCAATTTAATCATTTGTTATATAGTTATTTTCACATAATAATAGGCGTCGGACACTCTCTTAAGTGACGGTACATATATCTGTAACCCGATCCAATTAATTTATTTAGTTAAATTCATAGATTAGAAAAATTGTACTCCCTATGTATGTGAATCCAAAAAGATGCTAGATCCTATATATTCACTTGATGATCAGGGTAATTGTTAAAAATATACAAAATGAAGATGTCAAAATCAATTATGCCTATCTTTGAAAAAAGTTATTAATTCTACCAATTTGCTAATTTTCGGACGATTTTGCCCTTGAAATTTTTTTTGTAAAGTCAGACTGGTCAACCGGTCAAACGGGCAAACTGGTCAAAACTTTTTCATGTCGGTATCCATGTAGGTGACTATATCGGTAACCATGTAGGTAAACATGTTGGTATACAATCATGTTGGTATACAGCTTCATTTCAACTTAATTTTCCTCATATTCCTCACACTTCAAAATGGTATCAGAGCCTTATGTTTATTTATTTATAAATGGATAATTTATTATAAACTTATATCACTTAACGAGAGGAGAGTTTCAAAGAGATATGGATCCAAACGAAAGTTCGACATCCGAGAGTGACAGGACTATCAGCCATGTACAATGTTGGAGCAACAGGGATTTCTGGCCTGTTGGATATGACGAGACAAGCAGCTCTATACAACAGTACTATAATATATTGTATAGACAATATGCTGAGAAAGAATACGAGGACGCCGATCGAATTTGGGACAATCTCAATCGAAGGTAGAAACTGGTGGAAGCCCGGGCTAACCACACTAAAGAGGAACACCTGGAGGATATCCGTCAGGATCAAATAAGATACTCCAAGGAAGTTTCAAGGAACATAATAGAAATTCAGAGTTTCATCAAGATCCATGGACGTGTCCCCAAACAAGAACAATGGAGGAGACGACCAAACCAGGGTCCAAGAGAGATCTGCAAGCCGTATCACTTTTCACATTGGACAGAATGACGGAGTGGAAGGAGATCGAGACAGATAACTCTAAGATGAATCAAGATCTTAGAGAATTACAGAATACGGTGAGATTCTTTGGAGAATATTGCCAGAGTATGTCCAAGACGATGTTCGAAATCAGCCTTAAGATGGATAAGGTGGAAAAGTTGCAGAACAAGCAACTCGACCTCATCGTGAAGTTAATAGAATAAGTAAAGTCCTTGGAAACCAAGGTGACAGGAAGAAGGCTAGGAGGAAGGTTACCACTAACCTTCGGAATAGAACCCCCTTTTACATCAAAAAGGGAAAACGACAGAGGTCACAAGACCAAAGTCCGAAAGCGAGAAGATGATTGCTATCCTTCGAGGAGAATCCACATCCCCTGATGGAAAGAGTAAATTTTGAAGATCTACAATATCTATATGAGTCCTTTCAAGGACTATCAATTGTAGATCTAAAGATGAATGTTAGAGAAACATCAAGTTCTAAATAACAGTCACAGGCTCATCAGACACAACATGATCGAGGCCAAAATGAAGAAAACTCTGGATCACAGGGAATCCATGAGGCAAGACAAGAAGAAACATTCCAACAACCAGGAAACTTCAAGATGAAGGCAATAGGAATGTCAACAGGAGCAAGCCGAGTTTGAGGGTCTAGTCTACACAACACCCCATATGGTCGGTCTCACCTTAAGCCGATAAATCCATACAAGTTGATCTTAAAATAGACACTCTCGACTTCAAGAACAGAGAAACTCTGATCGATGAGTGGACAAATGCAATAAAAATTGAAGGAGGTGCACTAGAGCTAGATAAAGAAGGGTTCATAAGATTCCTATGTTTGATTGTATACTAAAATTCTAGCTTTAGTATGAACAATGTTATAACAATTTATTTGAAATGAGAATCATATGTTCAAATGATTGCATCTTATAATTTATTTATATGCACGATGCAATAGTCCACTTACTTTATGATCGGTGTCGTTTTCACCTAGATTTTAGTGTCTTTTTATTATGTATTTTGTGTGTTTTTATTCATTTTGTATATCATTTGGTGGTGTTATGTGAAGATATGGAGATGTGTGCCTTGAAATGATAAATGTGTGATTTTCATAATTAAGTGCCTTAAATTGTGCTACATTTGTGAATATTTAGAGAATTAGTAAATTGGTGTAATTTGTGTGATTATCAGGTAAAAATGGATTCTAGACATGATAAAGAAGATGTGGGAAAAAACAGAGCTCGATTTGGAGTTAAAACGAGGGAGAATGAGTCAAAGCAAAATGCTGAAAAATGCACGTCTCAATTGTGTAATTTTTCTGTACTTTTTTGGAGCTCAAAAATAGAAGTGTGATACATGGTTGGAAATCCATAGAAAAGAGGATCGTTTTGGTATAAGGAACACTTCAACCGGAGCCCAAACGAGAAAGTTATGATTTAAATGGTGACGTCGCGCAAGCAGTTCTTACTCAGCACGGTTGTGCTACTTTGCATGACTTGTTATACCCTCAAATGTTGGAAGTTTTCTCAGATCTATATATGGTTGGAAAGCCACGGAAGAGAGGATCGCGTGAGCGCAAGAATCACTAAAAACGGAGATCGGATGTGGAAGTTATGCGCGAAATGGTGAGATTGCGCAGCACACGATACGCTACACGGCCCGTGTACCGAGCACGGCCCTGTAAGGCATGGGCGTGCTCGGACACCAGAAAACGCTACACGGCCACCTCCGTGGCCGTGTGACGCTGCACGGCCCGTGTAGGTTCAAAAGGCAGTTTTATGATCTCTAAATGTTCTAGAAGCTTCCATGGGGGTATAAATACATGTTTTGACCACAAAATTCGAGAGGAATCATTTTGGATCAGTTTCCACACACACTAAACACCTAAATCACACACATTCATCTCCATCTCTTCCATCCTTCACCTCATCCATCCAAACCACTTGATCTCCTCAAATCCATCCATTAATCCATCAATCCACCAATCTAAGAAGAGGAATTCATCATTGATTGAAGATTGTAGCATGATCAAAGGGGAGGAAGTTCACCATCAAAGGGGAGCCAACTTACCTTTATTTTGTTATTTTCTTCATTATTTGGCTCAATTGGAGCAAGCTATGTATTGTATTGATTCTACTATGATTTGTAGTGGCTAGTCCTTATGTGAGGCTAGCAATATGATTGGTTAGGAATTATGTAGATTTTGCACACCACATGTTTGATGAAATGATTGTTATGAATATTTTCTATCATGAATGCTTATTCTCATTTGATGCATGATTTGTGTGGTTAAATTCTCTATGCATAGTGTTAGGATGGCCATTCCAATATTATGTATGGTAGTTTAATTGAATCATTGATTGTATGAGGTGACTTAGTTAGTATGAGGGGAGGAAAGCCATTCCCTCCAAGTGCTTAGAACCTCATGATAGGACATTAGTGATGAACTAGTGAGGGGAACCAACTTATGATCATAGTACCCATGAGGGAATTGAGAGTAAGACAATCTTAGGAGATTTAAACTTGTAAAAGAGTTGAGAACCTAATCACCTTGGCCATAGGGGTTAGGGGTACAATTGTGATTGCCCTTAGTATCATAACTTGAAAATCATCAATGCATGTGTGTGTGTGAGTCTACATAAGCCTTATCCATGATGTTGCTTGCCTTACATACTTCTTAGATTGTTCACCTTCATCCATTTTCCATCACACTTGTACATGTTCTATCTTTCATTGCTTTCCTAGTTGTTAGTTTGTAGTATAATCAACCCCCATCATTCTTTGATTCGTCCTACTAGAGTAAAGCATTTCTCAAACACGGCTACCCACTTTCGCCCTTGGGTTCGATATCTTATAAATTTTGCACTTGGTCGCTTACGTGCTACACACGATAGAGTACACTTGCTCTTATCAATTATCAAAATTGAAACCAAGTTCATGGCGCCGTTGCCGGGGAGAAAGCCTTCGGTGTAACGTGTTTGAATTTGTTAGCTCTACTTAGGACATTTTTCTTATTTTTGCATTCTATATTTGTTTTGGAAAATCTTGTTCTTACTTGTTCTTCTTAATAGGTACATCAACCTTGAAAGAAGGGGAGAAGGAGCAAAACCAAAAATAGTAAGTGAAGGAAAGTTGTAGCAAGCCTTGAAAAGAAGAGTATGAACATGGATGGGTGGAACCAATACATGGGAGGAAATTATGGAAATCTACTTGGTTTGGTTCCAACACAACAATCAATGGGCTATAAGAATGAGAGCTACTATGGGTATAGTAGTCAAATGAGTCAAGCAAGCTCTCAAAGCTACAACAATGGGAGTTATGAGGAATGGCAAGGAGCTTACAATGTTAATACATTCCAACCGTATCAAGGAAACACTTATTCCGTTCCGAGTTCTTACAACAATCAAGTTTCTATGGATACCCTTCTATCCAAAAATGATGCCTTGATAGAAAAGCTTAAAAGATATATTTATGGAAATGATACAAGGCAAGGCTTTCAACCAAGTCTTTCAAGCTATGAGCCTCAAGATACCTACTCCATGCCTACTTCCAACTTTAATGGGGGACAAGTGTGGAACATGCCCAATTACCAAATGGGGAATGAAACAAGTATGCAAAATGGGTATGTCCAAAGGAACAATGCGAGGCAAAGTTTTCAATCAAGTCTTCCTAGTTATGGGTCTCAATGTGTTCAAAGTATGCCAACATCTTATCCTACGGTGCAACAAGATTGGATGATGTCAAGTCATCAAGTGGAGGATATTTCTTACATGCAAGGGAGTAATTTCCAAAATCAAGGGAATTATCTCCAAGGACAAAGGTGGCAACCACCGAGTGAAGAGATAAAGCCAACCGTAGAAGATAGAGAGAGTAAACTCGTGGATAAATTGAATGAGATGTTGGAATTTCTAAGAAAAACGAGTGAGGAAAATAAGAGGAGATTTGGGGCCTTCGAATGTCAAATGAGTCAAATGACAAGAGAAAGGAACACTCTTCAGGAAATGGAAAATTTTGATGAAAGGATTGAAGAAACATTAGAGGTAGAAGAGTGTTCGAGGGATAATGAAGAAGATTCAAGAGATGTGGAGCTTAATGAGGAGAAGGAAGACAAGGTAAAAGAAAGTTTCGAGGAGGAAAGTGAGAGGAATAAAGAGCTTGAGGAAGAAAAGAGCTTTGAAGATAAAGAGATTATCCAAGATTTCTTGTCTCATGTTGAGAAGGAAAATTCAAGTGAAGATGAAGAATCAAGAGAGGAGTATGAATTTGATGAAGTGGAACAAGGTCTAGAAGCACTTGATGATGAGTTCGGGAGTGAAATGAGCATTTCTACATCTATTAACTCTTCAAGTTGCATTGATTTTCAAAATATTGTTTATATTGACTTTGTCTTACCTATTGATTCTTCTCAAAGCTTTAGGTACAAGAGAGAACTTGAAGAAGTGTTGGGCACTTACTTGATAAAAAAGAATAAGTGGTGGTCACGGAAGGAAAGGTCAATGGAATGCAAGCTCAAGCGAGTTGATTTTCTAAAGCCAATCTCGAAAGATGCTACCGAGGTCGTTACTTGCCACAAATGCCTAATAGAGGAAGAAGCACAAAGATTAAAATTTGATGGCAAGAACGAACGATATCCTTGGCCATTCCGATGAGTTCTCCATAATCCGTCCGGCTTGAAGACGTTAAACTTAGCGCTAGATGGGAGGCAACCCATCATTTATTTTAATGCTTTCATTTAATTGCTTTGATTTAGTTTTCTTGCATTTTTTTTGTGTGTAGGTGGATTGTGCTCATGAAGAAAAACACATAAGGATGAGACGAGATGTGCTAGATTTTGAATGAAGATGTATGTCACACCACTTTGTTCAAACTTAAATTTAACACTTGTGTTAATTTAAGTTTGGGGGGAGAGTGTGTGGTGGCCATACTTGAATGTTGGCATGCACATACGTCATCACAAGGTACGTTTAAGATGATCAATGGTGGAAACTACAAGGGTAAGTCTCACCACTTTTTGCAAACTTAATTCTCAACTTATTTCGATTTAAGTTTGGGGGGATAGTGTGTGGTGTGCCTTACCACTTGTGTATGCTTGATATATCATGTTGATAGAGTGATTATCTTGATTGTCTTGTAAAAATTGGGTAAATTTTAAAATTTTTCTCATGAGTATTGGATTGATTTTGGTTAGTTTGGTTGTGTTGGAGTGCATGATAATCCTTATTTTTATTGCAAGTGTTGAGCTAATGGTTTGTTGAGTGTTTGAGCATGGATGAAGGATAGTGGAAGCATGAATGGAGCTTGGAGCTAACGCTTTCATTATCAAAATGCCTATTGAGGGAGTTCACTCTACATCTTATCACTTCTAAATTGCTTGACATGAATTGATTTTGATTTGGATTGTAGTGGATTAACATGTTACTTCATGTGTTATGTACTTGGGAGGTTTACTTGCTTTATTTAGGTAGTTTACTTGCTTTATTTTTATTTTTGAATAAGGTGGCAAATCTTGAGCTTACATGTTATTGGAGGATTGAGGATATGTGCTTTATTTCTTTTGATGGGTGAATTGTCGTTGTTGCATGTTTTGTGTTTTTGTGTTGTTTCTTGCTTGGTGAGTCTTTGCTCATGTGTTTTGTTTGTATTTTTATTTTTGTATAGGGTTGTTTGGTGGTTTGTTTCGGGAAGTTGTGAGTCATTTTTGAATGTGAGTAATGGCATGTTATTTGTGATAGATGATGGCGAACTATGTTGAGAATCTCTACTCTTTAAAATTGTGACATGTTCTATTTAACTTGTTCAATTTTGAGATGAATTGAGGTGTAATGAGTTCCTAAAGGTCCGAGCAAAAGCTTGTGAGCGTTTGAGCCTCAACCGTGCATCCATGGTTAATTTCTTAATGAGTGGGTCGATTGAGCCTTGATAAACTAGAACTTGCTCATGGACTACGGGAATGAGCCCGATTGGTAGAGGTTAGTGAAATGATCCTAGGCCATCCTTGTAATTTTATAGCCATTGTCATATATTTTCTTACCCTATACATCATCCCTAGTTAGCCACTTTGAGCCTTTAAGCCTATTTCTTGTGATATAAGCACAATACAAACCATGATTACCCACTTAAGCCTTATATATATGCCTTTGTGTGGGTGATTGAGGAGATGATGGTCTACAAGGTTTGATATGAGAATTGTGCAAGAGAAAGAAGGAAATGATAAACAAGCAAGAAAAGGATGAAAAGAGCTCAAGCAAAATGCACATGCAACCTTCAAATTAAAAAAGGAGCAAAACAACAAAAATATGCTCAAGGAATTCAAAAGTCGAAAGAAAGGAAGCATGCAAATTAAAAGAAGCTCAAGAATCCAAGGAATGATAATGATTAGTGCTTGTGATTAGAAAAGAAAAAAAAAAAGGAAGATAGAAACGTGAAGAAGTTGAAGAAGTTGATCATCTCTTCGATTACTTACACTCGATGAGTCACTCTTATCCATAATCTCCCTACCCTTACCAAAAAGCCTAACATTACATCCAAAAATAAAAGACCTTTTTGATCATTAGTTGAAGCCTTGGTGGCTTGTGAATGTAGTCCGCGAGCAAGCCTATGGTGCGTCGGGTTCAATCGATTGATGAGTGAAAATTACCCTACTTCATAGAGTGTTGAGTGCATTTTGATACCCGTTGTGAGGCTTGGACCGGAAGGGACTTTATTACTCTTAATTTTCTTAGACTTGAACTTGTTAATTTTTTTATGTCATGATTTTAATGTTGTAGTGTGACTTGATATGATTTGTAGTCCTTGTTACTTATGATGTGTTGTTGCTTATGTTCGTTAGGTCTTTCTCTAGGTGAAAATTCCCCCTCTCGTTTTCTCATTTTCGTTGCTCGAGGACGAGCAACACTTTAAGTTTGGGGGGTTGATCGGTGTCGTTTTCACCTAGATTTTAGTGTCTTTTTATTATGTATTTTGTGTGTTTTTATTCATTTTGTATATCATTTGGTGGTGTTATGTGAAGATATGGAGATGTGTGCCTTGAAATGATAAATGTGTGATTTTCATAATTAAGTGCCTTAAATTGTGCTACATTTGTGAATATTTAGAGAATTAGTAAATTGGTGTAATTTGTGTGATTATCAGGTAAAAATGGATTCTAGACATGATAAAGAAGATGTGGGAAAAAACAGAGCTCGATTTGGAGTTAAAACGAGGGAGAATGAGTCAAAGCAAAATGCTGAAAAATGCACGTCTCAATTGTGTAATTTTTCTGTACTTTTTTGGAGCTCAAAAATAGAAGTGTGATACATGGTTGGAAATCCATAGAAAAGAGGATCGTTTTGGTATAAGGAACACTTCAACCGGAGCCCAAACGAGAAAGTTATGATTTAAATGGTGACGTCGCGCAAGCAGTTCTTACTCAGCACGGTTGTGCTACTTTGTATGACTTGTTATACCCTCAAATGTTGGAAGTTTTCTCAGATCTATATATGGTTGGAAAGCCACGGAAGAGAGGATCGCGTGAGCGCAAGAATCACTAAAAACGGAGATCGGATGTGGAAGTTATGCGCGAAATGGTGAGATTGCGCAGCACACGATACGCTACACGGCCCGTGTACCGAGCACGGCCCTGTAAGGCATGGGCGTGCTCGGACACCAGAAAACGCTACACGGCCACCTCCGTGGCCGTGTGACGCTGCACGGCCCGTGTAGGTTCAAAAGGCAGTTTTATGATCTCTAAATGTTCTAGAAGCTTCCATGGGGGTATAAATACATGTTTTGACCACAAAATTCGAGAGGAATCATTTTGGATCAGTTTCCACACACACTAAACACCTAAATCACACACATTCATCTCCATCTCTTCCATCCTTCACCTCATCCATCCAAACCACTTGATCTCCTCAAATCCATCCATTAATCCATCAATCCACCAATCTAAGAAGAGGAATTCATCATTGATTGAAGATTGTAGCATGATCAAAGGGGAGGAAGTTCACCATCAAAGGGGAGCCAACTTACCTTTATTTTGTTATTTTCTTCATTATTTGGCTCAATTGGAGCAAGCTATGTATTGTATTGATTCTACTATGATTTGTAGTGGCTAGTCCTTATGTGAGGCTAGCAATATGATTGGTTAGGAATTATGTAGATTTTGCACACCACATGTTTGATGAAATGATTGTTATGAATATTTTCTATCATGAATGCTTATTCTCATTTGATGCATGATTTGTGTGGTTAAATTCTCTATGCATAGTGTTAGGATGGCCATTCCAATATTATGTATGGTAGTTTAATTGAATCATTGATTGTATGAGGTGACTTAGTTAGTATGAGGGGAGGAAAGCCATTCCCTCCAAGTGCTTAGAACCTCATGATAGGACATTAGTGATGAACTAGTGAGGGGAACCAACTTATGATCATAGTACCCATGAGGGAATTGAGAGTAAGACAATCTTAGGAGATTTAAACTTGTAAAAGAGTTGAGAACCTAATCACCTTGGCCATAGGGGTTAGGGGTACAATTGTGATTGCCCTTAGTATCATAACTTGAAAATCATCAATGCATGTGTGTGTGTGAGTCTACATAAGCCTTATCCATGATGTTGCTTGCCTTACATACTTCTTAGATTGTTCACCTTCATCCATTTTCCATCACACTTGTACATGTTCTATCTTTCATTGCTTTCCTAGTTGTTAGTTTGTAGTATAATCAACCCCCATCATTCTTTGATTCGTCCTACTAGAGTAAAGCATTTCTCAAACACGGCTACCCACTTTCGCCCTTGGGTTCGATATCTTATAAATTTTGCACTTGGTCGCTTACGTGCTACACACGATAGAGTACACTTGCTCTTATCAATTATCAAAATTGAAACCAAGTTCACTTTATACTGTAGATAATATGTTGTGCGACAACACGCGTAAGATCATATTATCGATTTTCTTATAAAGTATAAATAGATGCTCACAACCGAGATAGACGGGGACTCTCTATCGGGAAAGTTATAGTGTGGTTTGGTATTAGCTTGTCTTGGCTATAAAATCACATTAGTGCACTATGTGTGTATTGAGCAGGATCATTTGAGATCGTTCGACTTATACTGACTTATAGAAGAACTTGATCTCTGTTATTATGGATGTTCGTGCTCTTAATCCCTATACAATAACCTCGACACGTAGGGCAGTATGTATTTCTTTGATTCATCAATGGGTGAGATTTACATGTAATTAAATCAACAAACTCGGTGATTTGGGAAGTAGTGCTGTTTCTATGGTGTGCTGTTGATTGCAGAAGGAAACCTTGTCCATCATAGGTTGATGATGTCCCCTTGAGGAGCTTATAAGGATTATCATGTAAACCTTGCAGGTGGATTTATTCCGGCATGATAATGAGGTTGAGTGGTACTACTCTTGGATGAGATATTAATTAATGGAGTTGTCAGTAACTTAATTAATTAATGGACATTGTATATCTTAAACATGGGGAGACTAACGGGCTCATAATAAGAAGGAGCCCAAAACGAATTTTGGGATTAGAACGGTAGTGCAGTAATAATATTTTAGTAGTATATATTATTATTATTGGACTTAAGTATAAGCTTTGGGCTAAGCTTGGATACTTAAGCCCAATGGAGGCCCAACTCTAATTTCTCCTCCTGGTCCCTGCTGTAGCCCATATATAAGTCATCTCAGCTGTTCTAAACCTATTCTCTGTGCCTAACATAAGGGAGATAGAGAGTGAACAGAAGATTGAGAAGATCTCGAGGATCGTCGCCCATACGACGTCGAGATTGGACTTGGGAATACAGCAGAAGACCGGAAGGTTATTTGCTGCTACTGTCCGCCACATTATACAATTTTAATAAAATAGCACAGATCTCGGAATTGAACGTGGGAGATACTGGTGGAAAGATGCTGAAGAGAGGATCATTTACCGCTTAGATCACTCAAATCAGAAATCGGATGAGGAAGTTATGGCCATTCTCGTGTCACTACGCAGGCTGCCGGCGAGAATTCATTATCTTCAACATTCCCTGGTGAAAGGTAATACGTTTCTTAGTTTTTCTTGCTTCCACTGAATTAGAAATGTATGGAATCCTAACGGGTCACGTTAATCAAATGATCGAACACCAACAATTAGTATCAGAGCTTCGGTTTCATGGTGAAGCGTGACACGTTAGGCTAGGGTTAATGTGATTTGATTCTCAAAATTAGAATCGCATATCAGCCTGTAGGTTTTGGTATAATTGTTTTTATCCATGAAAACCATATATCTACTGTTGATTGAATTCGACGATTCACGACCACGATGTGAGATTGAAAGGGTTAGGGTTTTTTTGGAAAACTTTAAGTTTATCTAGATGGTGTTTTGGGCAGCTATGTTGCGATGACTGCTTTGGGCTGGTGCACGGGAGTGGTGTGCTGGCTATCGATGCAAGCACTGATGGCTAGAAAAATATGTCGGGATTACTCTAGCAGTGGCGATAAATCGCGATAGAGGCTAACGGGCCATGGCTTGACGGACAGACAAGTGGCTGCAGCAGATAGCATGAAGCACACGCTGCTGTTCGTCGGATTGCAAGTGAGTAGGTGGTGAGTTCACTGGACATCTAATGGCTGGTGATCGACGGCAGTGCCTGGTGTTTGAAAGACTGCGTTTCCAAGTGGCCAGGGCGAGTCTCAGCAAATTTCGATCGAGTTGCTTCAATTTCCGAACGAGTTGACCAATTTCTGGGGCGGGCGAGTCCAGGCGAGCCCTTCTGGATTTTCAGGCAAGCCTGCATGTTTTTCTGGGCTAGTCACTTTGGCTGGTGGCTGGGAAAGCATGGCGCAGGTGACATGATGGTGGGGAGGCTGCTCTATGCTGGAGGCTAGTGCTGCTGAGCGACTGGGCGAGCACAATGTTCAGTGATGCTAGGCGACTGGATGAGCCAACTGGCGGCACGACCCAGAGGGCTGCTGGGATGCAATCGGGATAAATTGTGCTGGCAGAAATTTCTGCCGAGCAGCACGATGCTGAAGATTGATGGTGGGTATTCTGCTGGGTATTTTCGAGCGAGTCAGTGAGTCGGCGAGCAGGACCAAACAGCGCATGTAAGGGCCGCTATACATACACGGCATCGTGCAGAAGCTGTAGTAGAAAACATCGACGATCTGGACGAGTCCACTTTCAGTTCCGAGCGGGTCAGCTTCAGGTTCTAATCGAGTCTGTGATGGGCGTGAGACACGACAGTAGGCTGGGCACGAATTATTCTGGAGGAAATCATTGCTGGAGTGGCGTGTGTGAATCAGCAGGCAAGCTCAAAGGGGAGCGGGGCTGCTGGGCGCTGAGGACACGCAGCTGCTGGGCATTCACGGGAGATTGCTGGGTGCTGAGGACACGCAGCTGCTGGGCATGCGAGGAGGCTGCCGAGTGGAGTCGGGCTGGCACACGATAGTAGCCGCATGAAGGCGAGCAGGCATGCACTGGGCACTATCTGCAAGGCGATGCGCGCGCCGCTACTGGCTGTGTGACTATTGTGTAGGCTGGCACAAATGTGGCAGGATGAAGACATGATCAGTACAGCCGGGCTGCATCTCTCGTGCAGACGGGAGTATTCAGTGCATGCTGGTTTGCTGGAGGTGCCAGGCTGGGTAGTCGATGGCACAAGTGGCGATAGTTGTCGGCACGATCACCGACAGCAGGCGGCAACAGTGGTGATGGCGTCTAGCACGACCCGATGGATGGCGCTGGAGTGCGTCGGCAATATGGTGGACCAGGCTGCGGACAAGAGATTGGAAGAATTTTCTTCATGATATTCTTCCAGAATTTCATTTAGGTTTTGGGGCGCTGCCTCACCGGGGAGGTCGATACCCATCGCAGTTGCCCGCATTCATGATTGGTGGCGAACAATCAAATTTGCCATGATATATAACTGTTAATAATTGATTTATTTATTAATTATTGTTATATAAGTTATGCATGTACTCTGAATTTACTGTCTTATTTTTCGTAATAGGAGCATGCTAGGTTGTGTATTTTATTTTTGAATATTATATACATGTAAAAACCCTCGGTGTTAAATAACTAAGTGGGAGAGAGGATTGGTAATTAATTCCCGCAGCCTCCATTATTGGTTTGTAAGTGATGTGAGTAAACTTGCGTGTTGGCATAGTCCTTCCTCCCCATCGGATGAGTTTATTCACGGATCACTGGTACAGACTTAATTAAATAATTATTATTTATAATGTGATGCACATGAACTTGCGTGTTGGCATAGACCTTCCTTCCCATCGGATGAGTTTATTTGCGGATCACTGTACAAACTTATAATTGATGACTTTAGGAAGTTATCCGTGTTGGCAATTGGATCTTGTGGCTCAAACGTGATCGTTAGGATAAACGATAAACAATAAGCAGCGGAAGCAATTAAATCGTTTACCGTACTTCTGGGTTGATGTAGAGGATGAACCGTTGCAGAGAACCACCTCTCAATCTTCTGCAGTATGTCCCAAGTTGAATCCTGCTGTTGTGTGGGAAACAATCCGCAGGATTCTCTCAATCTGCTCATGTTCTTTCTAACTGTCAAATGAGACACTGACTTAGGGTTAACAGGAACTGAGATAACTTATTTATAAGGGCTACTGCAGGGACCAGGAGGAGAAATTGGGCTGGGCCTCAATTGAATTTAATTAACCAAGTTTAGCCCAAAGCTTTTAATTAAATCCAATAATAATAATATAGTCCACTAAAATATTATTATTGCACTACCCATCCAATCCCAAATTATGTTCTGGGCTCATTCTTATTATAAGCCCGATAGTCTCCCCATGTTTAAGATATTCAATGTCCATTAATTAATTAAGTTATTGACAACTCTAATTAATTAATATCTCTTCCGAGAGTAGTACCACTCAACCTTTTTATCATGCCGGAAATTAATCCACTTGCAAGATTTACATGATAAACCTTATGAGCTCCTCAAGGGGACATCATCAACCTATAGCGGACATGGATTCCTTCTATAATCAACAGCACACCATAGATACAGCACTACTTCCCAACTCACCGAGTTTGTTGATTTAATACTTATAAATCTCACCCATTGATGAATCAAAGAAATACATACTGCCCTACGTGTCGAGGTTATTGTATAGGGATTAAGAGCACGAACTTCCATAATAACAGAGATCAAGTTCTACTATATAGTCAGTATAAGAAGAACGATCTCAGACGGTCCTGCTCAATACACACAAGTGCACTAATGTGATTCTATAGACAAGACAAGCTAATACCAAACCACACTACAACCATACCGATAGAGAGTCCCCGTCTATCTCAGTTGTGAGCATCTGTTTATACTTTATAAGGAAACCGATAATATGATCTTCTGCGTGTTGTCGCACAACATATTATCTACAGTATAAAGTAAATGGACTATTGCGTCATGCATATAAAATAAATTATAAGACGCAATCATTTGATCAATGATTCTCATTTCAAATATTGTTATGACATTGTTCATACTAAAGCTAGAATTTTAGTATACAATCCAACAATCTCCCACTTATACTAAAAGACTATGATGTCATGTCTTCTGCCATACATCTGATTCCTACTCCCACTTATACGACCATTAAAAGCTCTCGCCTTAAGGTCCTTGTAAATGGTTTACTAGGTTATCATCCGATATAATCTAGACGACAACAACCTTCCCCTCATCATACGATTTCTCGTAACAGGTGGTACTCGCGCTCCATGTGTTTAATTGCCTTATGGACTCGTGATTCCTTCAAGTTTGCAACTGCACCAATATCATCAATATAAATTGTGATATCCTTGGGCAAACTTAGAAACACTTCGAAGTCCATCTTGAAGTTTCTAGAGTCATATAGATACTTTGGCTGCCTCATAGGCTCCAATTTATCATCTTTCCATGATGGAGTCCGGAGTCTGAAATATATTTCTATATAACACTCCTCCACATTATGACTCTACTTCCTAAGATTAAACACATAACCTTTCAGGAGAATTTACTGCCGTCCAATCTGACTAAAAAATCTGAATCTACGTAATCCACAAGAAGCAGTGAATCTGTTTAGTAAATTCATATATAATTTCCAGTCCTTCTCAGGCACTTTATATATGTCTTACTACAGTTCATCATTCTTGTTCCGGGTTACGTTGATACCTTCTGTTCATGCGTTCAGCAACACAGATATCCAACTTCGTTCATAGCATTCTTTAGATTAAGCTTCCTTATTTGCCGAAGCATAAGGAACCGCTTTTATCCTCTTTATCTTCTTCTTGTGTCTCAAAGATACATTCACTTAGATAAATTTACATGCTAAACGAGTATGGACTGTATCATTTTATGAAACTTGAGATAAGTATAATATCCTTTCTTGTGATCCGTATTACCATGATCAAAAGGATATATTTTGCCTTTCTTAAGTCCTTCATCTCTACCGCTTTATTAACCGTATCCATACGTCCGATAATACTCTTTCATTGTCTCCAATGAGCAAGATACTATCTACGTATAGTACAAAAAACACTACCACGTTTCCGTCATTTTTTACAATACACAAGATACATCCGCTGATTGATTTAAATCCGTGCCACTGGATTACCTAATCAAAACAGATGCTTCACGATCTCAAAGCTTGCTTTAGTCCATCGCTGGACACTTTTAAGCTTACTATCAAAATGCTATTAGTACTTTGCAATGAATCACTCTGGTTGCTTCACATAGATGTTTTCCTCAAGACTTCCAATCAGGAAAGCTGTCTTGACATCTATTTGCTGTCCCTCATAATTTAATATGAGCAGCAAAAAATAAAAGAATCCGGATCAATTTAAGCATAGCTACCAGCGAATATGTTCCCTCATAATCGAACCATTTCTTTCTGAGTACATCTTTTCGCAACAAGCTTTGCTTCCAAGGTTTTCACCTTTCTGTATGATCCTCTTTTATTTCCTATGATCACTTGCAATGGTTTTTACATCATTTAGTGGTCATACAAGTTCCCAGACTTAATATAGAATCCGTAGATTCTATTTCAACATACATAGCAACTTACTAAGATTCTGCATTTTAATCTTGTAGTGCTATGTCGTATCCGTGGGATAATACCATGTTCACTAGGGATCAAGTCTCACGACTCTCCCAAACATATATTTATGAGTTGTCACAAATCCTCCCACTACGACAAGGCACTACATGTTATTGTGTATCAGACGTGACACGCGTTGCAGTTTATTTTGTGGTATATTCTCTTGTACACTTGGTACTTATACTTAGTGTTTTCCTCTCACTTCCTTTAGAACAATTTACACATGGGTTTGTGATTTATTACATAGTCCTTATCCATAAATCTAGTGATTGTATTAACAATCACCCTTCAATCTTTTAGACTAAATAAATCACACTTCATTTTTCTAGGATGTCCCATAAACAGAAAAATATTTTACGAATTACTGTTTCTAGGGCATATCCATAAAATGAATTTTAATTATTCCAAATAATTCATCATCTATCTAATCATAACCATAAGAGGCTTATTCCTTCTTTCCATCACACCATTCAGCTGGGGCATGCTCGGTGTAGTCAACTTGAGATTTAATCTCAACTTCTGATTATTAGTTTCTAACTATCCTAAGAGGTCTTCATCATCACGATTGAATCGTAATGACATGATATATTTCCCATGAAGCTCACTGTACCAGCCTTACAATTCTTGAATTAATCCAAGAACTTAGACATGCAGTGCATCAAATAAATATATCGGTTCCCAGAATAATCTTTGAATATTCATAACCACCTCTCGCTTGGATATTGTTAGGATTGCTTGAATCAGAATGAACTAATTCCAACATATATATCTTTGGCTCTACACCCCACAGCCTTGAAAAGACAGTTAATCATTTTTACTTCCAAGCAAGACTCGCAAGCCCGATAGTTTCCACTTCAGATAAACCTTACGGTCTATCGGCTATCAACTTTTGAATCCTACTTAAGTAAAATGAATTAGTCATAGACGCCAAATGTATGTTTAGTTCATTTGCGAAGGTTCCTTTCTCTTACTAATATTGGAAGATGCATTATTTAATTACTATTTATTGCATCTGTGGGATGTACATGATTAAAGAGTATACTTTTTATCCACCAACGTACTTTAACAGATTATAGCCTCATTTCTCATTACTATGACCATGTCATTTAAATGAAATGAAGTGTCCATCCGTTAATGCATAGAAACCGAAATCAAATTCTTTCTATGAAAACGTACGTAAAGACAATTTCTCATAATCAATTATTTATTCCTATCATAAGATAAATAAACTACTCCCACTTCGTAGTTTTACCCATGTTATTAACAATCTTATCCTTACTCAGTGATAAACATTTAGTGATTCCAGTATCAACATACTTCGTGTCAGTAGATGCCATCACTAATCATGTTTAAACCATTAGTAAATAAGATATTAAACTTATTCACATCATGACGAAAAATGGCTTTCTTTTGCCACATGTTTTGTTAGAAGTTTTCCACCATATACAACTTCTCGTATTTCAGGTAGAACTTACTCAAAACATCCAGGCAAATTGCGAAGAATAAATTAATTTAGGTTTCCCTTTCAATTTCTATTCCAAGCTCTTCCAATTCATTCATCAATTTAACCATGATCTTCTGCCTTTTTAATTTACTCAAGTATCCGAAGAGTTACATGAGATCATCATATTTCTATGAACCTCTCATCTCTTCACTAGAGACTTTAATAGGCATCATGAGATGTCCTTTGTGAGAATACATATGTATTTTCTTAAGCAGTAATTTTCAAAATCAAGATTCTTTTCTAATCATTTAATTTGGACAAGTAAATATAATGTCTTTTGGTTAATAATGAGTGAAATAAAACATTCGAAATTCAGAGAATCACTAATAAATTTACCGATCAAAACTTCGAATTTTATCCTTTTATATTGATTCCCTCAAAACAATATAAATTAAAATTCACCGACATCTCAAGCACCGTGAGTCTGCAAGCCACGTTAGGGTGGACGTTTACAAACCCGAACATTTACAAGAGAAGGTTTTACCCATTAATTTCATTTGTCAACCTAACTTTATGACAAAATAATTAATAGTCGGTTCCTCTTTAGCCATGCAAATAATAGCAGTGACTCCGTTGGGGAGGATACTAATTATTCACATCTAAGTGTACACCATTATTTGATCCCAAGTCCGCTGCCCAAGCTTATGTGCCTTACTGTTAGAGAAGTACACACGCGCTCAGATAACTTTCTACAACCATCAATTATATAAGTTTGTACTAGTGAACCGCATATAAGCTCATCCGTTAGGGAGGAAGGCACTATAGCCAACGCGCAAGCCCATATGCAACACATTACAGACAATAATTATTTAAAGAAGTTTGTACCAGTGATCCGTGAATAAACTCATCCGTTAGGGAGGAAGGCTCTAATGCCGACGCGCAAGTTTACTCACATCACTTACAAACCAATAATGGAGGCCGCGGGAATTTATTACCAATCCCCTCTCCCACTTAGTTATTTAATACCGAGGGTTTTAACATGCATATAATATTCCAGAATAAAATATACAACTAAGACACGCTTCTATTAACAGCAATTTAAATAAATAAATTACATAGAACATGTCTTACAAATATACAACAATAATTGACAATTAAATCAATTAATCAGTTATATAACATTAATTAATTGCATAAATAGTGGATTAATTAATTCGGGCCCTAGAGCAACAAAGAAGCACAAAATGAGCAGCATATTAAATAATTAATCAAGCCCATTTTCCATGACCCATATACTCAGCCCAAAATTAAATTAAATCCACCAAGCCCACTTGCACAAAATTAGTCCATTAATATAATTAATTAATTATCATGCTTGGCCCATTATCCACAATTAATTAAAACCAACAATAAAATAATAGCCCAGCAGCCCATTTCCATTTTAATAAAATTTGGGCCCAACAGCCCAAAACTAAATTAAAAAATGAGCAGCCCCTATATATTACTGAATTTGGCCCATCAGGCATTATAATTGGCCCAGCAACAATGGCCCAAAACAGAAGCCCACATTAGCTGCTGCCCTAGAAAACACACCAGCTGAAACCGATGTAAAAAGCACCGCTGCTGCTCGCCGGCCGGAGTCCTCCGGCGCCATCAAGCCTCGACGTTCCAGCAGCGCCCGTCGATGCCGTGCACTATCTTCTCCACGATGAAGCAGCCTGGAGAACTCACGCCATTAAGCAGCCGCATATAAGACGAGGCAGGCCTTCGCCATCGGCCACCAACAATATGATAGCTTCCGACTCGCTCGAGGCCACCACCGACTCGCCCCCGGAACCCACCTCAGAGACGACGGAACGTGTCACAGACGCGACCGAAACCTGCCTCCAGCTCACTCCAGGCGCCGCCGCGATGCCTCCAGCTTGTCGCCATCAGATCGACCGGCAGTGAGGCTTGCCCGTGCACCACCGATCTTCCATCATACCATAGATCGGCCGACTCTAGCGCTTTCGACTCCGACCACAGCCTTCCGCCGTGCAGCCACCAGGAAGACATGTCTGATCGCTACCAGATCGCCATGGATTCGCTCGGAGGTCGCTTAATCCCAGTCAGAATCTATCGTCAACTCGGCCGAAAAACCATCGTCGACTCGCCCGGGGACTTCGCTGCTCATGATTATCAGGGCAGCCACCAGCCCCCAGTCGGACAGCCATCGACTACCAGCGCCGGCTTAGTTGCGCGCCTCCGATCTGCTCCGTCACGCCGTCGTGCAGCCTTAATCGCCTGGAGCTTTCACACCGCCTACCAGCAGCGATTTCATCAACCAGCCCAGACTCGGCCTGAATCTGCCACCGCCGTGTGCAGGCGATTGTCGCGCTGTCGTTGTAGGTTTTCTCCAGTCACCGTGCGACGCCTCTGTTGCACATCGTGCAGCCCAGCAATCACCAGCCCAACACGATCTATTCATCCGTCGCTCATGGGCAGTTGGGTGTGTGTAGAAATTCAGGCAAATAATCCAGAGACGTACTCATGTGTGTTACGATTATTGAATTTTTGTTCAGTCAACAACCCCGGCAATAAACACACAAAGCAGATAGGATTTTATTGCATAAAGTAATAACTAACCCCGTATTCTCACAGGCAATAATTAACAGATTATTTCACATAATCAAATAATCAAAAAACCCAACCTCACATCTCACGTTTCACCATGAAACCAACGCTCTGATACCAATTGTTGGCAATTGGATCTTGTGGCTCAAACGTGATCGTTAGGATAAACGATAAACAATAAGCAGCGGAAGCAATTAAATCGTTTACCGTACTTCTGGGTTGATGTAGAGGATGAACCGTTGCAGAGAACCACCTCTCAATCTTCTGCAGTATGTCCCAAGTTGAATCCTGCTGTTGTGTGGGCAACAATCCGCAGGATTCTCTCAATCTGCTCCTGTTCTTTCTAACTATCAAATGAGGCACTGACTTAGGGTTAACAGGAACTGAGATAACTTATTTATAAGGGCTACTGCAGGGACCAGGAGGAGAAATTGGGCTGGGCCTCAATTGAATTTAATTAACAAAGTTTAGCCCAAAGCTTTTAATTAAATCCAATAATAATAATATAGTCCACTAAAATATTATTATTGCACTACCCATCCAATCCCAAATTATGTTCTAGGCTCCTTCTTATTATAAGCCCGATAGTCTCCCCATGTTTAAGATATTCAATGTCCATTAATTAATTAAGTTATTGACAACTCTAATTAATTAATATCTCGTCCGAGAGTAGTACCACTCAACCTTTTTATCATGCCGGAAATTAATCCACTTGCAAGATTTACATGATAAACCTTATAAGCTCCTCAAGGGGACATCATCAACCTATAGCGGACATGGATTCCTTCTACAATCAACAGCACACCATAGATACAGCACTACTTCCCAACTCACCGAGTTTGTTGATTTAATACTTATAAATCTCACCCATTGATGAATCAAAGAAATACATACTGCCCTACGTGTCGAGGTTATTGTATAGGGATTAAGAGCACGAACTTCCATAATAACAGAGATCAAGTTCTACTATATAGTCAATATAAGAAGAACGATCTCAGACGGTCCTGCTCAATACACACAAGTGCACTAATGTGATTCTATAGCCAAGACAAGCTAATACCAAACCACACTACAACCATACCGATAGAGAGTCCCCGTCTATCTCAGTTGTGAGCATCTGTTTATACTTTATAAGGAAACCGATAATATGATCTTCTGCGTGTTGTCGCACAACATATTATCTACAGTATAAAGTAAATGGACTATTGCGTCATGCATATAAAATAAATTATAAGACGCAATCATTTGATCAATGATTCTCATTTCAAATATTGTTATGACATTGTTCATACTAAAGCTAGAATTTTAGTATACAATCCAACAATCCGAGCGCGTGTGTACTTCTCCATCTGTAAGGCACATAAGCTTGGGCCGTGGAATTGGGGTCAAATAATAGTGTACACTTAGATGTAAATAATAAGTATCCTCCCCATCGGAGTCACTGCTTTTATTTGCATGGCTAAAGAGAAACCGACTATTAATTATTTTGTCATGAAGTTAGGTTGACAAATGAAACTAATGGGTAAAATCTTTTATCGTAAATGTTCGGGTTTGTAAACGTCCACACTATCGTGGCTTGCAGACTCACAGTGCTTGAGATGTCGGTGAATTTTATTTTTATATTATTTTGAGGGAACCAATATAAATGGATAAAATTCGAAGATTTGATCGGTGTATTTATTTGTGATTATCTGTAATTTCAAATGGTTTATCTCGCTTAATGTTTACTAAAATAAATTATATTTACTGATCCAAAATTAGATGATTAGAAAAGAATCTTGGTTTTAATTTTACTGCTTAATAAAATAAAAATGTGTTCTTACTAATGATGTTCTGTGATGCTTATTAAAGTCTCTAGTGGAGAGGTAAGAGGTTCATAGAAATATGATGGTCTCATGGAACTTTTCGGATACTTGAGTGAGGTTATAAAGGCAAGAGATCATGGATACGTTGATGAATGAATTGGAAAAGCTCGGAGTAGATATTGAAGGGAAACTTAGATCAATTTATTCTTCATAGTTTGCCTGGATGTTTTGAGCAAGTTCTACCTGAAATACGAGAGGTTGTATATGGTGGAAAACTTCTGACAAAACATATGGCGAAGAAAATCCAATTTCATCAAAATGTGAACAAGTTAGTATCTCATTCACTAATTGTTGAAGCATGATTTGTGATGGCATCTGCTGATATCAATGATCCTCATTCCTTGGTCTAACTCTCCTCTCGTCCATCTATAATACACAATACTCAAGTTATATCAAACTTCGCAATAAGAATGTTAATGCACTTAGTTAAATTCCACCATAGTTATTCAACTTAGTATGAAATCTACTATGCATCAACATCACTTGTTCACATTATTAGGACTTCAAACTCGATCATAATATGCACTTCACCATCATTCATCTCAACTAACAATGATTCATATCTCAATTTCTAAACATTTTTACACATATGAACTCCAAATTACATCCTCATCAAACATCATTCACATGTTATCTTCAAATTCAAATAAAATTCTCTCTTAGACATTTCATCGAACACTTGTCATGCACAATGTTTCAACTTAATTTCAATATTCAATTCATATAGCCTCACACCCAAATCCTCCATATCTAAGTCAACATCCTCACAAATAAACACTATACTCATGTAATTCTTCAATTAGTTCAACACAATTACTCAAATTCATGATTCTCACACAATCCCTAAATTACTCCTCATGAACCCTAATTCAACTTTATTCAAAAATCAAATTGAAACATGTATGATAATCACTCAATAAAGCATACAAAATTCACACTATAACAAAGCCCATGTATCAATTCAATCAATTCATATCAAAATTCACAAGTTAAGGTTCAAAATTTCATACCTCTAGACAATTGGATGTAGAGAAGTGTTTTGGATGTGCAAAATTAACTAACTTCGCTCACAATCCCTCAAAACTCACCTTGGGGGATGATTCGTATGCTTGGAAAGATGAATTGGGTGCAAACAAAGTGTGTACGGAAGAAGGAGGGTGTGTGGAATGAATACGGAGCGGGCCTTTTTAAAACCTAGAACAAACCCTGCACGGCCCGTGCTGCGCTGCACGGCCTCAAGTGAGGCCGTGTAGTATTTTCTGATGCTCTTACACGGTCAGCTGTTACAGGACCGTGTGAGGAACATGGCCCGTGTACCTTCTCTCCTACACGGCTCGAGCTGCGGAGCTCGACCTTCCTCCTGGCCGTGTAGCATTTTTTATGTCACTACACAGCCAAGTGCTACAGGGCCGTGTGCGGAGCTCGGCCCGTGTAGCATTTTTGCCCTGTTTTCTAATTTTTTCACACTTTACCTCATTCTTGCCCTATTTTTCCACTTCTCAAACACCTTTTCATGCTCAAAACATTTCAAAATATCATTCACACCACAATTATGATAAAAAATGAATTGAAATGTACTTAAAACACCACCAATCGTACCAAAACTAAACTAACTCATGAGAAAAATTTTAAAATTGACCATTTTGCAAGACAATACAAGATAACATAACATAATACACATGGTTCATCACCCACTAACAAACAAAGTATAAGTCACACCACGCACTATCCCCCCAAACTTAAATCGAAACAAGTTGCGAATTAAGTTTGCAAAAAAAATGGTGAGACATACCTTTGTCATTTTCTCAATGCTCTCCATGAACTTTTCTTCCGATGACTTTTTTGCATCTTTGAAATTCGTATGATCAAGTATGACCACCACGCAACCTCCCCCCAAACTTAAATTAACAAAGTGTTAAAATTTAAGTTTGTAAAGAGTGGTGTGGCATACATCATCATTCCATCTTTAGCCTCCTTGTCTTTTATCTTATGTATTTTTCCCACATGCTTAACCACCTTCATATCAAATCTACAAGAAAACTAACTAACAAACAAAAAGAAAATAAAATCTACACTACTCCAAAATCAAAGAATTTTAGGAAGAGAGAGTATCCATAAACACTATCTCATTTTGAGAAGGAGATAGGTAATGCTTCACTCTATGACCATTTCCCACAAACTCATTATTCGGACCCTTGAGTTTCAATGTATGTCCATTCAACACTTCAAGCACTTCATATGGCCCCATCCATTTAGACTTAAGCTTTTCGGGAAACAACTTAAGCCTCGAATTGAATACAAGAACTTTGTCCCCCGGAGCAAACGTCTTTTCCTTCAATTTAACATCATGCCATCTCTTCATATTCTCTTTGTAGATGATTGAGTTATCAAATGCTCTTCCTCTAAACTCCTCCAACTCAACTAACTTCAACAACCTTGCTTGACCACTCTCCCTTTCATCCATATTAAGGCGTTTGATAGCCCACAAAGCACGGTGTTCCAACTCCACGAGGAGGTGACAAGCTTTACCATAGACCAATTGATACGATGACACACCAAGAATGGTCTTAAAAGTCGTCCTATAAGCCCATAAGGCATCATCAAGCTTATCCGACCAATTCTTTCTCCCTCCATTGATGGTCTTCTCCAAAACTAACTTGATTTGACAGTTTGAAACCTCCGCCAAACTATTTGCTTGAGGGTGGTAAGGTGTAGCCACTCGATGCGTCACTCCATATCTCTTTAACAAATTCTCCATCAACTTGTTTACAAAGTGTGATCCTCCATCACTCACTAAAGCCCATAGAACTCCAAACCTAGCAAAAATATTCTTCTTCAAGAACCTTTGCACAATCAAAGCATCATTTGTCTTAGTGGGGATTGCCTCCACCCACTTTGACACATAATCCACGGCTAGTAAGATGTACAAATATCCTTTTGACGAGGGAAATGGTCCCATAAAATCAATGCCCCAAACATCAAATATTTCCACATCAATCCTTAATGTCATGGGCATTTCATCTCGCTTACTTATTCCCCCTATCCTTTTACATCTATCATACTTAGCAACAAACTTCTTTGCATCTTTAAACAATGTTGGCCAATAGAATCTCGATTGTAAAACTTTAGCCCCCGTCTTTTGATGAGCGAAGTGACCTCCACACAAAGATGAATGACAAAGCTCAAGAATCTCCATGACTTCTTCCTCGGCCACACATCTCCTTATTACTCCATCATTACAAATTTTAAACACATATGGCTCATCCCACAAATACTTCTTCACTTCTACTTGAAACTTCTTCTCCTTGTACTCATTAAGCAAAGTGGGCTCGATTCCATAAATAATATAATTGACATAGTCGGCATACCAAGGCGGCACATTCACAATGAGAGAACACACTTGCTCAACCTCCAAGAGCAAAATTTCTTCATCCGGGAACTCATCCCCAATCGGCTTTAAATCCTCATTCTCACCTCCATTTTCCAATCTAGACAAATGGTCTGCGATCACATTGTCCACACCTTTCTTATCCTTGATGACCACATCAAATTCCTGCAAAAGCTACACCCAATGGATTAAACGAGGTTTAAAATCTTTCTTACTCATGAGGTATTTTATAGCCGCGTGATCCGTGTAAACAATCATTTGTGTTCCAACCAAGTATGGTCAAAACTTTTCCAAAGCATATACAACAGCTAAAAATTCCTTCTCCGTTGTGGTGTAATTGACTTGGCATGAATTTAATGTCTTCGAGGCATAATAGATTGCTCTAAACTTCTTCTCCCTTGTTTGGCCCAACACCACTCCGATGGATTGATCGCTAGCATCACAATGTAATTCAAATTGCAAACTCCGATCCAGGATAACCAGTATTGGTGAAGAAGTGAGAGCATCCTTAAGCACCTGAAATGATACACAACATTTATCATCAAAGTTGAATGGACAATCTTTTTCAAGCAATTTACAAAGAGGTTAAGCAATTTTGGAAAAATCCTTAATGAAGCGTCTATGGAAGCCCGCATGGCCTAAGAACGATCTCACCCCCTTCTCACTAGTAGGAGAGGGAAGACATTCTATGGCTATCACTTTAGCTCTATCCACTTTTAACCCATGCTTTGAAATATGGTACCCCAATACTATCCCATCGGTCACCATAAAATGACACTTTTCCCAATTTAGCACAAGATTCGACTCTTCACATCTCAGTAACACAACGGTGAGATTAGTCAAGCATATATCATAGGATGAACCATACACGGAAAAATCATCCATAAACACCTCCATTATATTTTCAATTAAACCATCGAAGATAGCCATCATACAATGCTGAAAAGTGGCAGGGGCATTACATTGACCAAACAACATCATTCTAAATGCAAACGTACCATAGGGACATGTGAACGTTGTCTTCTCTTGGTCTTCCATTGCAATCAATATTTGATTGTACTCAGAATAACCATGAAGAAAACAATAATACTCATGCCCCGCAAGACGATCCAACATTTGATCTATGAATGGCAATGGGAAATGATATTTCCTAGTGTTTTCATTCAATTTATGATAGTCAACACACACTCTCAAATCCATGATAGTTTTAGTGGTAATCGTTTCATTTGTATCGGATCTAACAATAGTCATACCACCCTTTTTTGCCACTACATGTAAGGGACTTGCATTTTGACTATCACTTATTGGAAAGATTATTCCCGCATCAAGCCATTTTAACACCTCCTTTCTACCACTTCTTGCATTATAGGATTTAATCTATGTTGGTTTTGCACACAAGACTTCTCATCATCAATCAAATGAATTTTATGCATACACATAGATGGGCTAATACCTTTCAAATCTTTAATGCTCCAACCAATAGAGGATTTATGCTCTCTCAAAACTCTTAACAACTTTTCTACTTCTTAATCATTAAGGAAAGAGGATACAATTACCGGATACATTTCATTATCTTCCAAGTAAGCATACTTCAAATGCTCTGGCAATGGTTTTAGCTCTACCTTCTTCTTCTCTTGCACTTCCTCATTCGGTTCTTCATCAAGTGTCTCCACTTTTGCTTCCTTTGCTTCCTCACTTGTGAGTTCCCTACAAGCATTTAAACCATGTAAATCATCAATCATTTCATCATTTTCCAAACAAAAAGAAGATTTAGATTTAAAAAGAGATTCAATAGAGTAAGAATGACTTATGATAATTTCCAACAGATCCTTTGAGTGAAGATGATACATATGTTCTTTTACAATTTTTATCCATAACCTCCAATCTTCTATATTCTTCCTTGTTCCGTGGATACCGCATAGCCTCTCTTAAAGAAAATATCACCTCTTCTTCATTCACCCTCAAAGTGAGCTCTCCTTTATCCACATCTATCAATGCCTTTCCCCTGGTAAGAAATGGACAACCAAGTTTTAATGGAACATTTGAATCCTCATACATGTCTAATACCACAAAATCAACGGGGAACACAAACTTGCCAACTTTGATCAAAACATCTTCCACAATTCCCTTTGGGTATGTCAACAACCGATCGGCTAATTGAAGTATTACCGATGTCGATTTGACCTCACCAATGCCCAACTTCTTGAAAATTGACAATGGCATCAAGTAATACTAGCCCCAAATCACATAAGGCTTTGTAGTTTTCATGTTCTCCCATCTCACATGGAATTGTAAAACTCCCCAGATCTTTTAATTTAGTGGGAAGTTTCTTTTGTAAGATCGCACTACATTCCTCCATAAGGTTCACCGTTTCAAACTCTCCCAAGCTTCTTTTTTTCGATAAGATATCTTTCAAAAACTTGGAGTAGTTGGACATTTGTAGTAGAGCCTCCGAAAAAGGAATATTCACATGTATCTTCTTCAACATTTCAAAAAATTTGGCAAATTTCTCTTCTAATCCCTTTTTCATGCATCTTTGTGGGAACGGGATTGCAACGGGCAACTTAGGAATTTCCCATTCATCCCTTTCAAACTTCTCTTCTTTCTCTTTACGTTTTGCTTCTCTACATCTTTCCCACTTCTTTGGAGACTTCACCTTTTCTTTTTCAAGTATAAGGGTACTTTCCTCCTTTTCAACTATTTCAACTTCTTTCTCTTTTCCTTCTTCATCCAATCTTTCCATAGGCTCAACTTCACATTCTACCTCCTCTACTTCCGTTGGCATAAAAGGCCCTTCGTATTTTGTTCCACTACGAAGTTCAATAGCCTTGCATTGCTCCTTTGGATTAGTAATGGTTGTAGATGGAAATTTCCCTTGTCGATGAACATCTTCCTTTTCACTTGCCATTTGACTCATTTGTGTCTCCAAAGCTTTGAATCTATTATCATTCAACTCTTTCTCTTGCTTCATGAAATCAAACATCTTGGTTATTTGATCCTCTATCGAAGACTTTCCTTCACCATTTAGAGCTTTCTCACCCAGATTGATGCCCGGTGGAAGAGTAAGTGCATTCCCTTGATTCCCATGTGATAAATTCTCATACCTACGAGGTTGATTAAAATTTCCTTGAAAGTTACCTTGCACCCATCCTCCTTGCCTTTGTGGATATCCCCCTCCATGATTGCCAAAGTTACCATCATAATTTCCTTGAAAATTCCTTCCTTGCATGAAGGTAACTTCCTTAAGCGTCATCTCCGGTGGACACCATGTATCTTGTATTCCAAAATTAGAGGACATACCTTGTTAAGGCATAGATGTAGGTATTTGACAACTTTGAGAAGATTGACCCATATTAGGTATCGTCATGCCTTGTTGAAGATTAGGAAACACTTGTTGATTCATCAAAGGCAATAACATACCTTGTTGAGGACTTGCAAGCACTTGTTGATTCACCATAGGTGTCGAATTTGGAGACACTTGCATGTTAGCATTCATCCTCTTTAATATCTCTGTGATCGCCTTGTTGGTCATATCTTCCTTAGGCATTTACACCTTTTTCACTTGTTGCAAGCACACTTCTTCCATCTTAGCAATTCTCTCCCTATCATACATCCCCGATGCACGATCCATAGATCATTGACCCGTATTCAAAGCTACTTCCTCACATATGGTAATTGCTCTTTCCGAAGTTTGTCCTAAAATCGAACCTCTAACCGAAGCATCAATAAGTATCCTCTTACTTCCATGTAAACTGGCATAGAAAAATCCTATTTGTTATTCTTCGGGGAATCCGTGTTGTGGACACTTCCTTAGCATCTCTTTGAATCGGTCCCATGCTTCACTAAATGTCTCAAGTGGTATTTGCTTGAATTGAAAGATTTTCCCTTTGAGATGCAACATCTTTGAAGGGGGAAAATACTTGCTCAAAAATCTTTGTGCCAATTCTCTCCAAGTGGTATAAGATCCTGGTGGTAGAGTATGATACCAAGCCTTAGCTCTATCTCATAATGAAAATGAGAAAAGTTTCATTTTAACAACATCCTCACTCACCCCATTTATCTTTATCGTGTTGGCTAACTCCGTAAATTGGGCTAAGTGAGCATTCGGATCCTCCATAGCACCACCACCAAATTGGTTTGCTTGCACCATATTGATCAATCCCGTCTTGATCTCAAAATTATTCACATTCAATGACGGGCCCATTCCATAATTCCCATATTGCGGTTGGAAGTGATCACGGACATTCATTCCTACTTCATTGTTTCCATTTCCACGGGGTTGATTTTGCACCACCAGAGGATTTTCCTTACTTCTTGTTGTACCATCAAGTTTTGAATAATAACTTGCATTTGTTGATTTTGCAAGTGCATTTGTTGAGCATACACTTGTGGCACAAATTCCGGATTATTATAACCCCCTCTAGCATTATCAACTCCATGAAAATTCCTCATATTGCCTTCTTTATCAACCATGTTTGCATTATCACTTACTTCTTCATACTTTCCTCCGTAGGCTCTAACACTCCTCATCTTTGTCTTCTTAAGGTAGCTTCTAATTCCAAGTTCAAAGGTTCAATAGATTGAGACCTTGAACGCGTTTGCATGTACCTACAAGAAGTTCCAAATTAGTTTTCCAAGTAACCAAGACAAGTAAACAAGTAAACAAATAAAAAAAATATCCTTATCAAAACTAATCAACTTCAAACTCGTTACAACCAAAAGTTTAACATTTTCCCGACAAGCGGCGCCATGTTCTTAGTCACATTTCTTGTAAAAATGTGTAAAAGTAAGAGACTCTATCGTCGAGTAAATGCATGATCAAGTATAAAATTTATAATAATGTCATTCCAAGGGAAAGGTAACTCTAGGTTGTATCCGGATTTTCCATTGATTTGTGCTTTGTAAGGATGATAGATTGAAGTTTTTGTAATTAAGACTAATACTTACTTATCTACTCAATTAACTAATAATTTAGTCTAACAAAGTAAATGATCAATTAACACGCAAATGATAAATGAAATGGATGTAGAAATTCACTTGAGAAGAGAGCAAGGCTAATCATACTCATGATTAAGACTTGAGCTAGATATATAAAACTCTTTATAGTAATTCTTATTAACTTGTGGATTAAAAACAATCACAATTTTACCCCTAATCCATATGGCCAAGGCAATTAGGTTCTTGACTCTTTTACAAGCCTAAATCTCCTAGGATTGACCTTAATCTCAATTCCCTTAAGGTACTATGATCATAAGTTGGTTATTTTCACTCAATCTCTTAAGTGTCCCTCTATGAATGTTCCAAGCCTAAGGAGGGTATGACTTACCTCCCCTTATACTAACTGTTGGATTGTATACTAAAAGTCTAGCTTTAGTATGAACAATGTCATAACAATATTTGAAATGAGAATCATTGATCAAATGATTGCGTCTTATAATTTATTTTATATGCATGACGCAATAGTCCATTTACTTTATACTGTAGATAATATGTTGTGCGACAACACGCGGAAGATCATATTATCGGTTTTCTTATAAAGTATAAACAGATGCTCACAACTGAGATAGACGGGGACTCTCTATCGGTATGGTTGTAGTGTGGTTTGGTATTAGCTTGTCTTGGCTATAGAATCACATTAGTGCACTTGTGTGTATTGAGCAGGACCTCCTGAGATCGTTCGACTTATACTGACTTATAGAAGAACTTGATCTCTGTTATTATGGAAGTTCGTGCTCTTAATCCCTATACAATAACCTCGACACGTAGGGCAGTATGTATTTCTTTGATTCATCAATGGGTGAGATTTATAAGTATTAAATCAACAAACTCGGTGAGTTGGGAAGTAGTGCTGTATCTATGGTATGCTGTTGATTGTAGAAGGAATCCATGTTCGTCATAGGTTGATGATGTCCCCTTGAGGAGCTCATAAGGTTTATCATGTAAATCTTGCAAGTGGATTAATTTTCGGCATGATAAAAAGGTTGAGTGGTACTACTCTCGGATGAGATATTAATTAATTTGAGTTGTCAGTAACTTAATTAATTAATGGACATTGTATATCTTAAACATGGGGAGACTATCGGGCTTATAATAAGAAGGAGCCCAGAACATAATTTGGGATTGGATGGGTAGTGCAATAATAATATTTTAGTGGACTATATTATTATTATTGGATTTAATTAAAAGCTTTGGGCTAAGCTTGGTTAATTAAATTCAATTGAGGCCCAGCCCAATTTCTCCTCCTGGTCCCTGCAGTAGCCCTTATAAATAAGTTATCTCAGTTTCTGTTAACCCTAAGTCAGTGCCTCATTTGACAGTTAGAAAGAACAGGAGCAGATTGAGAGAATCCTGCGGATTGTTGCCCACACAACAGCAGGATTCAACTTGGGACATACTGCAGAAGATTGAGAGGTGGTTCTCTGCAACGGTTCATCCTCTACATCAACCCAGAAGTACGGTAAACAAGATTTAATTGCTTCCGCTGTTTATTGTTTGCCTGTTTTCCCTAACGGATCACGTTGAACCGCACGGTCCAATTGCCAACAATTGGTATCAGAGCATTGGTTTCGTAGTGAGATGTGAGACGTTGGTTAGGGTTTTTGAGATTATATGATTATTTGTAATGATCTGGATATAATCGGTTGTTGTTGTATGTTCTCATGTTTCAATTATCATCGTGAATTTCTGAACATGATGTGCGGGACTGAATATGTGTGGATTATACATAATTCCTATGAGCTTTTGTCGTTGAAATTGTGTGATTATTGTAATTGGACAAACTATACACACACGTGAACGCCACCTCCAAACCATCTTTTTCCCTTTTCTCTCTCTGTTCACGGACGTAAACGGCACTGTACGTTGGGATAAGCGACTGGCGACTGCACAGTAGAGATGATGTCGTACATCTCGTCTGCAATGGGCGCTGGGACTGGTGGTCAAGACAGTGTCTGATCGGAGAAGATGACAGCGGTGCGTGAAAGGCTAAGCAGTGATATCGAAGCGGCGGCTTCACGCGGCACTGTCAAATTCGACGGTGAGGACTGCTGACTGGACAAGTCCGACAGGGCAATTCGAGGAGTTCTTGGCGGTGTCGAACGGAGCGTTGAAAATCCGGCGATGGATTGAGATTGTGGATGTTCAGATCGAGTCATCGTACCTGGACAGTGTGCTTCCGAACAATTTTGACAGATCGGGTCTGGAGTTTGAACGCGTGAGTCGACTCGTCGGTTCCGAGAGGCGTGGCTGCAGGCGCTGACGGGTAGTTGCGGCGGATGCGTGCGGTGCGGGCTCCAGCAAACACCTCGACCTGCTGGTTCGTCGGAGATGGGCCGATGGCGGAGGCCTGCCTCGTCGAGTATGCGGCTGCTTGATGGCGTGAGTTCTCCTGGCGGCTTCATCGTGGAAAAGACAGCGCACGGCATCGACGGGCGCTGCTGGAACGTCGAGGCTTGATGGCGCCGGAGGACTCCGGCCGGCGAGCAACAGCGGCATGGCATCGAGGAAGAAGCAGGCGGCTGGTGAAGTCGATTAGGGCAAGGATAATGCGCTACCCTACTGGGCTTTAATTCTTTGGTTTTGGGCTGTGGTTATGGGCCCAAATTTAATTAAAAGCCTGTGGACTGCTGGGCCTATTTCTTGCTTGTGGGCTGCTCAATTAATTTTAATTTGGTTTTGGGCTGTTGGGCCCAATTTTAATTAAAATGGTAATGGGCTGCTGGGCAATTTTAATTGCTGTTTTTAATTAATTGTGGATAATGGGCCAAGCATGATAATTAATTAATTATATTAATGGACTAATTTTGTGCTAGTAGGCTTAGTGGAATTAATTTAGTTTTGGGTTAAGATTATGGGCCATGGATAATGAGCTTGATTAATTATTTAATCTGCTGCTCATTTTGTGCTTATTTGTTGCTCTTGGGCCCAAATTAATTGATCCACTAATTATGCAATTAATTAATGTTATATAACTGATTAATTGATTTAATTGTCAATTATTGTTGTATATGTGACAGGCATGTTCTATGTGATTTATTTATTTAAATTGCTGTTAATAGAAGCATGCTATTATGTATATTTTATTTCTAAATATTATATGCATGTTAAAAACCCTCGGTAATTAAATAACTAAGTGGGAGAGGGGATTGGTAATAAATTTCCGCGGCCTCCATTATTGGTTTGTAAGTGATGTGAGTAAACTTGTGTGTTGGCATAGGCCTTCCTCCCTAACGGATGAGTTTATTCACGGATCACTGGTACAGACTTCATAAATAATTATTGTTTGTAATGTGGCACACAAACTTGCGTGTTGGCATTGGTCTTCCTCCCTAACGGATGAGTTTGTGTGCGGTTCACTAGTACAAACTAATAATAGATGATTGTAGGAAGCTATCCGAGCGCGTGTGTACTTCTCCAACTGTAAGGCATACAAGCTCGCGCAGTGGACTTGGGATCAAATAATGGTGTACACTTATGTGTAAATAAATAGTATCCTCCCCAACGGAGTCACTGCTATTATTTGCATGGCTAAAAAGGAACCGACTATTAATTATTTTGTCATAAAGTTAGGTTGACAAATGAAATTAATGGGTAAAACCTTCTCTTGTAAATGTTCGGGTTTGTAAACGTCCACACTAACGTGGCTTGCAGACTCACGGTGCTTGAGATGTCGGTGAATTTTATTTTTATATTGTTTTGAGGGAATCAATATAAAAGGATAAAATTCGAAGATTTGATCTGAATATTTATTTGTGATTCTCTGAATTTCGAATGGTATTATCTCACTAATTGTTAACTAAAAGAAATTATATTTACTTGTCCAAATTAACTGATTAGAAAAGAATCTTAATTTTGAAATTTACTGCTTAAGAAAATACATATGTTCTCTCAAAGGACGGTTCATGATGCCTATTAAAGTCTTTAGTGAAGAGATGAGAGGATCATAGAAATATGATGAACTCATGTAACTCTTCAGATACTTGAGTAATTTAAAAGGCGCAAGATCATGATAGAATTTGATGAATGAATTGGAAAAGCTTGGAGTATAAATTGAAAGGGAAACCTAGATCAATTTTATTCTCCATGTTTAGCCTTGATGTTTTGAGAAAGTTCTACCTGAAATACTAGAGGATGTATATGGTGGGAGACTTCTGACAAAACATGTGGCAAAGGAAAGCCATTTTCATCATAAAGTGAACAAGTTTAATATCTTATTCACTAGTTGTTTAAACATGATTAGTGATGTCATCTATTAACACGAAGTGTGTAGATACTGGAGTCACTAAATGTTTATCACTGAGTAAGGATAAGATAGTTAATAATATGGGTAAAACTACAAAGGTAGTGGCTATTGCAGTGGGAGTTGTTTATTTATCTCATGATAAGAATAAACGATTGATTATGAGAAATTACCTTTTCATATGTTTCATAGAAAGAATTTAATTTCGGTTTCTATGCATTAACGGATGGACACTTCATTTCATTTAAATGACATGGTCATAGTAATGAGGAATGAGACTATAATCCGTTAAAGTACGTTGGTGGATAATATGTAAACTCTTAAATCATGTACATCCCACAGATGCAATAAATAGTAATTAAATAATGCATCTTCTAATATTAGTAAGAGAAAGGAACCTTCGGAAATGAACTAAACATACATTTGGCGTCTATGACTAATTCATTTTACTTGAGTAGGATTCAAAAGTTGATAGCCGATAGACCGTAAGGTTTATCTGAAGTGGAAACTATCGGACTTGCGAGTCTTGCTTAGAAGTAAAAATGATTATCTGCCTTTTCAAGGTTGTGGGGTGTAGAGCCAAAGATATATGTTGGAATTAGTTCATTCTGATTCAAGCGAACCTAATATTAACCAGGCGAGAGGTGGTTATGAATATTCGAAGATTATTCTGGAAACCAATATATTTATATGATGCACTGCAAGTCTAAGTTCTTGGATTAATTCAAGAATTGTAAGGCTGGTACAGTGAGCGTCATGGAAAATATATCATATCATTACGATCCAATCGTGATGATGAAAACCTCTTGGGATAGTTAGGAACTAATAATCAGAAGTTGAGATTAAATCTCAAGTTGACTACACCGGGCATGCCCCAGCTGAATGGTGTGGTGGGTAGAAGGTATAAGGCTCTTATGATTATGATTAGATAGATGATGAATTATTTGGAATAATTAAATTCATTTTATGGACATGCCCTAGATACAGTAATTCGTGAAACGTTTGTCTGTATATGGGATATCCTATAAAAATGAAGAGTGATTTATTTAGTCCAAAAGATCGAAGGGTGACTGTTAACACAAACACCAGATTTTTGGAAAAGGACTATGTAATAAATCACAAACCCATGTATAAGTTGTTCTAAAGGAAGTGAGAGGAAAACACTAAGTATAAGTACCAAGTGTACAAGAGGATATACCACAAGGTAAACTGCAACGCGTGTCACGCCTGATACACAATTACATGTAGTGCCTTGTCGTAGTGGGAGGGTTGTATGACAACCCATAAATATATGTTTTGGGAGAGTCGTGAGACTTGATCCCTAGTAAACATGGTATTATCCCACGGATATGACGTAGCACTACAAGATGAAAATGCGGAATCTTAGTAAGTTGCAATGAATGTTGAAATAGAATCTACGGATTCTAAATTAAGTGTGGAGCTTGAAAGATCACTAAAATGGTGTAAAAACCATTGCAAGTGGTCAAGGGAAATAAAAGAGGATCATACAGAAAGGTGAAAATCTTGGAAGCAAAGCTTGTTGCGAAAATATGTACTCAGAAAGAAATGGTTCGATTATGAGCAAACATGTTCGCTGGTAGCTATGCTTATGTTGATCCGGATTCTTTTATTTATTGCTGCTCATATTAAATTATGAGGGACAGCAAATAGATGTCAAGACAGCTTTCCTGATTGGAAGTCTTGAGGAAAACATCTATGTGAAGCAACCAGAGTAATTCATTGCAAAGTACTAATAGCATTTTGATAGTAAGCTTAAAAGTGTCCAGCGATGGACTAAAGCAAGCTTTAAGATCGTGAAGCATCTGTTTTGATTAGGTAATCCAGTGGCACGGATTTAAATCAATCAGCGGATGTATCTTGTGTATTGTAAAGAGTGACGGAAATGTGGTGGTGTTTTTTGTACTATACGTAGATAGTATCTTGCTCATTGGAGACAATGAAAGAGTATTGTCGGGCGTATGAGTATGGTTAATAAAGCGGTAGAGATGAAGGACTTAAGAAAGGAAAAAATATATCCTTTTGATCACGGTAATACGGATCACAAGAAAGGATATTATGCTTATCTCAAGTTTCATAAAATGATACAGTCCATAATCGTTTAGCATGTAAATTTATCTAAGTGAATGTGTCTTTGAGACACAAGAAGAAGATAAAGAGGATGAAAGCGGTTCCTTATGCTTCGGCGAATAGGGAAGCTTAATCTTAGGAATGCTATGAACGATGTTGGATATCTGTTTTGCTTAATGCATGAACAGTGGGTATCAACGTAACCCGGAACAAGAATGATGAACTGTGGTAAGACATTTATAAAGTGCCTGAGAAGGACTGGAAATTATATGTGGACTTACTGGACAGATTCACTGCTTCTTGTGGATTACGTAGATTCGGATTTTTTAGTCAGATTGGACGGCAGTAAATTCACCTCAAAGGTTATGTGTTTAATCTTAGGAAGTAGAGTCATAATGTGGAGGAGTGTTATATAGAAATATATTTCAGACTCCGGACTCTATCATGGAAAGATGATGAATTGGAGCCTATGAGGCAGCCAAAGTATCTATATGACTCTAGAGACTTCATGATGGACTTTGAAGTGTTTCTAAGTTTGCCCAAGGTAATCACAATTTACATTGATGATATTGGTGCAGTTGCAAACTTGAAGAAATCACAAGTCCATAAGGCAATTAAACACATGGAGCGCGAGTACCACCTGTTACGAGAAATCGTATGATGAGGGGAAGGTTGTTGTCGCCTAGATTGCATCGGATGATGGCCTAGTAAACCATTTACAAGGACATTAAGCCGAGAGCTTTTAATGGTCGTGTAGCGGGAGTAGGAATCAGATGTATGGCAGAAGACATGACAGCATAGTCTTTTAGTATAAGTGGGAGATTGTTGGATTGTATACTAAAAGTCTAGCTTTAGTATGAACAATGTCATAACAATATTTGAAATGAGAATCATTGATCAAATGATTGCGTCTTATAATTTATTTTATATGCATGACGCAATAGTCCATTTACTTTATACTGTAGATAATATGTTGTGCGACAACACGCGGAAGATCATATTATCGGTTTCCTTATAAAGTATAAACAGATGCTCACAACTGAGATAGACGGGGACTCTCTATCGGTATGGTTGTAGTGTGGTTTGGTATTAGCTTGTCTTGGCTATAGAATCACATTAGTGCACTTGTGTGTATTGAGCAGGACCTCCTGAGATCGTTCGACTTATACTGACTTATAGAAGAACTTGATCTCTGTTATTATGGAAGTTCGTGCTCTTAATCCCTATACAATAACCTCGACACGTAGGGCAGTATGTATTTCTTTGATTCATCAATGGGTGAGATTTATAAGTATTAAATCAACAAACTCGGTGAGTTGGGAAGTAGTGCTGTATCTATGGTGTGCTGTTGATTGTAGAAGGAATCCATGTCCGTCATAGGTTGATGATGTCCCCTTGAGGAGCTCATAAGGTTTATCATGTAAATCTTGCAAGTGGATTAATTTCCGGCATGATAAAAAGGTTGAGTGGTACTACTCTCGGATGAGATATTAATTAATTTGAGTTGTCAGTAACTTAATTAATTAATGGACTTTTTATATCTTAAACATGGGGAGACTATCGGGCTTATAATAAGAAGGAGCCCAGAACATAATTTGGGATTGGATGGGTAGTGCAATAATAATATTTTAGTGGACTATATTATTATTATTGGATTTAATTAAAAGCTTTGGGCTAAGCTTGGTTAATTAAATTCAATTGAGGCCCAGCCCAATTTCACCTCCTGGTCCCTGCAGTAGCCCTTATAAATAAGTTATCTCAGTTCCTGTTAATCCTAAGTCAGTGCCTCATTTGACAGTTAGAAATAACAGGAGCAGATTGAGAGAATCCTGCGGATTGTTGCCCACACAACAGCAGGATTCAACTTGGTGTTAGATTTGTATACTAAAAGCCTTGCTTTTGTATTGAACAATGTAATAACGATTTTATTTGAAATGAGAATCATATGATCAAACTGTTTTGCATATTATAAATTATTTATTTATATGTTTGTGCAAAAGTCCATTTACTTTATACTGTAGATAATATGTTGCGCGACAACACGCGGAAGATTATATTATCAGTTTCCTTATAAAGTATAAACAGATGCTCACAACCGAGATATACGGGGACTATTTATCGGTATGGTTGTAGTGTGGTTTGGTATTAGTTTGTCTTGACTATAGAACCACATTAGTACACTGCTTTGTGTATTGAGTAGGACCGTCTGAGATCGTTCGACTTGTACTGTCTATATAGAAGAACTTGATCTCTGTTATTATGGATGCTCGTGCTCTTAATCCCTATACAATAACCTCGACACGTAAGGCAGTATATATTTCTTTAATTCATCAATGGGTGAGATTTAAATGTATTAAATCAACAAACTCGGTGAGTTGGGAAGTAGTGCTGTCTCTATGGTGTGCTGTTGATTGTAGAAGGAAACCATGTCCGTCATAGGTTGATGATGTCCCCTTGAGGAGCTCATAAGGTTTATCATGTAAATCTTGCAAGTGGATTAATTTCCGGCATGATAATAAGGTTGAGTGGTACTACTCTCGGATGAGATATTAATTAATTTGAGTTGTCAGTAACTTAATTAATTAATGGACATTGTATATCTTAAACATGGGGAGACTATCGGGCTCATAATAAGAAGGAGCCCAGAATGTAATTTTGGGATTGGATGGGTAGTGCAGTAATAATATTTTAGTGGACTATATTATTATTATTGGATTTAATTAAAAGCTTTGGGCTAAGCTTGGTTAATTAAATCTGATTGAGGCCCAGCCCAATTTCTCCTCCTGGTCCCTGCAGTAGCCCAAGTATATATAAGTTGTCTCAGTTCCTAATAACCTAAGTCTGCGCCACTTACGTAGAGAAGAGATTAGGAATAGATTGAGAACTCTCTGGGAATTGTTGACCACACAACACCAGAGAGTTGACTTTGGGTAATACTGCAGAAGATCAGAGGTGTTCTTCTCAGATTATCATCCACTACATCAAACCAGAAGACAGGTAATTGTTTTATGCTTCCGCTGTATCTAATTATCTATTTTGTTTATCGAATCACGTTAACCATAAGATCCAATTGCCAACAATTGGTATCAGAGCATGGTTTCTTGGTGAAACGTGATTTGATAGATGGGTATGTGATTAATTGATTAAATGAAATAATCTGTTTTAATCGCATGTTTGGTCAGTATGTAAGAAGTGATTTTGTTATTACTTTGTGATCTTCTGTTGTGTGATCTACTGTTGTTGTAGTGTATTATTTTAATTGAATACATGGTACACATATTTTGGTCACACAAAGAAGTCGGTAAGTCTGTCTATAGTCACCCGTTTCTCACACACACTCACACCTTGCACGGTGGGTGTGCATCCGCCGGCGCGTGGAGAATCGTAGACAAAGCGGCGGTGACTGCTCGACTGAGGGTAGTGACAGGTGGGGCTCATTTGGCGGTGTCAATCTGCTGAGGACTGTGAACTATCTTCTCGTCGCTCCTGTTCAGATTTGGCTTCAAGATATCGGTGGCGGATTGCGCTGCGTCAGATCGATGCAACGCCGAGCAGATCCGGCGTCCAGATGGCAGCGGCGGGAAGGGCTGCGGCAGATCGATGCATTGCCAGGCTGATCCGGCATCCAGATGACGGCGGGAAAGCGATTCCGGGAAGATCGAGTGTCCAACTGACGGCGGCGGGAAGCATGTCGATGATGGCCGGGTTGCGAGGGCGTTTCATAGGCAGGTGGGTGCTTCCGGGCGAGTCAGGGGTGGCTTCTGAGCGGACTGATCGGCGCTGCGTTCCGTGGAGCTGGGCACTTCAACGACGCCGGAGATCCACAGCGGATTTCGGCGCGCTGAAGGCATACGGCTGATGGGATGGCAAGGCGAGATCGTGACTGGTCGTTGCTGCTGCGAGGTCTCCGCTGCGGATCCAGCACGGCAGAGGGCGGACGACGTAATTCCAGATGGACTGACGGTGCAATAACGTGGGCGCGGTGGCCGGTGTCGTTTTCTGCCATCGTTTGCTGGCTGTGATGCTACGGGAAAGAGACTGCGGCAGGGAGCTCCTTGGCGGCGGGCTAATGGCGATGTTTCGGTGGACAGATGGCGGCGCCGCCGGCGGCAGTGGCGCCTGATAGCGCGGCTGATCCTTAGATGATGAAGAGGAGAGGGCGGCGCTGTTCCTAGGGTTGTGCTGGTGTTGGGCTCACATTTTTTTAATTGTTTGTGATGTTGGGCTATCATGTGGATTGGGCCTGTTTCTATAAAATAAAATTAGCTGGGTAAATGGGCATTATTAATTATTTAATGGGCTGCTCATTTAATGCTGATTTTGTTTGGGTTAGCTGGGCCCATTTTTGATCCAACAGTTTTAAGCAATTAATTAATATATATAATTGATTTAATTGTTTTACATGACGATTAATTGTTATATATGTGATAAGCTTGTTCTATGTGATTTATTTAATTTTAAATTACTTGATATATAGAAGCATGCTAAGTTGTATATTTTATTGTGAAATATTATATACATGTTAAAAACCCTCTGTGCTAAATAACTAAGTGGGAGAGGGGATTGGTAAATAAATTCCCATGGCCTCCATTATTGGCTTGTAAGTGATGTGAGTAAGCTTGCGCGTTGGCATTATAGTCTTCCTCCATATCGGATGAGTTTATTCACGGATTCGACCTTATTTACACCATTAGTTATCCGAGCGCGTGTGTACTTCTCCATCTGTAAGGCACACAAGCTTGGGCCGCGGACTTGGGATTAAATAATGGTGTACGCTTAGGTGTAAATAATATGTATCCTCCCCATCGGAGTCACTGCTGTTATTTGCATGGCTAAATATAAACCGACTATTAATTATTTTGTCATAAAGTTAGGTTGACAAATGAAATTATTGGGTAAAACCTTCTCTTGTAAATGTTCGAGTTTGTATATGTCCACACTATCGTGGCATGCAAATTCACGGTGCTTGAGATGTTGGTGAATTTTATTTTATATTGTTTTGAGGGATTCAATATAAATTGATAAATTCGAAGTGTTTGATCTGTTTATTTAATTGTGATTCTCAGGATTTTCAAATGGCACTCAACTCACTTTCTGTAATACTTAAAGAGCATAAACTTACTGGCACTAATTATGTCGACTGGAAGCGAAACATGGACATTGTTTTAACTGCTGAAGATTATATCTTTGTTCTCTCTGAGGAATGTCCTCCGGAACCTAATGATGACTCTACCAAAGAGCAAAGAAATGCTTATAATAGGTGGACCAAAGCTGATAGGATGGCTAAGTGTTACATTTTGGCTTCTATGTCAAATGTGCTTCAGACTCAGCTTCAAGCTATGGGGACCGCCTATGATATGATGCATAATCTTAGGGAACTCTTCGGGCATCAGAGTCGTCCTGCTAGGTCGAAGGGCATGTCTGTTCTAATGAACACCAAAATGGCTGAGGGAACTTCCGTGAGGGAGCATGTCCTCAGGATGATGGGCCAACTCAATGAGTTGGAAGTTCTTGGAGCTGAAATCGATGGGGAAACCCAGGTCGATATCATACTCCAAAGCTTGCCTAGGAGTTTTGAGCAGTTTCGCCTGAATTATGGTATGAACAAACATTTGTACACATTGGCGGAACTTCTGACAGAACTTGTGGCGGCGGAAGAACTGTTTCGTAGACCTCCTCAGGTTCATGTTGCTGAATATGCTGCTAATCCTAGGCCGAAAGGCGGTAGGAAGAAAAAGAAGCAAGGAAATTCAGCACCGGTGAACCAAGTGAAAGCAAAGACGGGTGCGGTCAAGAAGCCTAAAGGCAAGTGCTTCAAATACAAGCAGCCGGGACACTACAAGGTAGACTGCCCTCTTCTGAAGGGGAACAGGAATGGTAAGTCTTATATACTAGTTGTTGAATCGTGTTTAGCGGCTGTATCTGCTGACACTTGGTGTGTAGATACGGGAGCCACTGACCATGTCTGCAATTCTTTGCAGGGGTTCCACCAAACCCGACAGCTCAGTGATGGAGAGATTACCATACTCATGGGGAATGCTACAAGAGTAGCAGCTGTTGCAGTGGGAGACGTCTATTTATCTTTTAATAAGAATAAAACTCTTGTTTTGAGAAATTATCTTTATGTACCTCATTTTAGAAAGAATTTAATTTCAGTTTCTAAATTGTTTATGGATGGATATTCTGTTTCTTTTAATGACAAGGTTGTTTTAAGGAAAAATGGAATTTTTATCTGTGATGGTGCATTGATAGATAATTTATATACTCTTAATCCAATTACTCCCACAGTGCAACAAATTGAAATGAATAATACATCTACTAATAAGAGAAAAGAACCTTCTAAAATGAACCAAACATATCTTTGGCATCTAAGACTAGGTCATATTAACTTGAGTAGGATTCAAAGGTTGATAGCTGATGGACCTCTGAGTTCATTAGTAGTGGAAAATTATCCAACTTGCGAATCCTGCTTGGAAGGAAAAATGACCAAAAGGCCTTTCAAGGCAAAGGGGTATAGAGCCAAGGATCTGTTGGAATTGGTTCATTCTAATTTATGTGGTCCTATGTCTGTCCAAGCAAGAGGTGGTTTTGAATATTTTGTCACTTTCATTGACGATTATTCAAGATATGGATATATTTATTTGATGCGCCGCAAGTCTGAATGCTTTGATAAATTCAAAGAATACAAGGCTGATGTGGAAAAGCAACTTGGAAAATATATCAAAATACTACGATCTGATCGTGGTGGTGAATACCTCTTTGGAGAGTTTAGGAGTTATTTATCGGAGAATGGGATTGAATCCCAATTGTCTGCACCGGGCACACCCCAGCAGAATGGTGTAGCAGAAAGAAGGAATAGGACTCTTATGGAAATGGTAAGATCAATGATGAGTTATTCGAAATTACCAAATTCGTTTTGGGGACACGCCTTAGAAACAGCAGCTTACATTCTAAACTTAGTACCTTCTAAATCAGTAGCCTCCACACCCACAGAACTGTGGACCGGGCACAAGCCTAGTCTGAAACATGTTCGGATTTGGGGTGCTCCGGCACACGTGTTAAAGGCAGATGCTGATAAGTTAGAATCACGTACTGATGTTTGTCTGTTTATAGGGTATCCTAGAGGAACGAAGGGTGGTTTATTTTATAGTCCCAAGGACCAAAAGGTGATCGTGAGCGCGAATGCCAGATTTTTGGAAGAGGATTATATAATGGATCATAAACCCATGAGTAAAATTGTTCTAGAAGAAGTTAGAGGGGAAACACCAAATGTAATACCAATTGTGCAAGAGGATATACCATAGGACACTGCACCGCGTGTCACACATGATACACAAATACCTACGGAGCCTCGTCGTAGTGGGAGGGTTGCCAGACAACCGGATAGATTCATGGGATTGGGAGAGTCATCCGACTTAGTCCCAGGTGAACATGAAATTGACCCATGGAATTACAACGAGGCACTGCAGGATAAAGATACTCAATTATGGCAAAACGCAATGAAATCTGAGATAGAATCCATGTATTCTAATCATGTCTGGGAGCTTGTAGAACCACCTAATGGTGTAAAAGCTATTGGATGCAAGTGGATCTATAAGAGAAAAAGAGGATCTGACGGTAAGGTGGAAACCTTTAAAGCAAGGCTTGTGGCTAAAGGATATACTCAGAAAGAAGGAATCGATTATGAGGAAACCTTCTCACCCGTGGCCATGCTTAAGTCAATCCGGATTCTTTTGTCAATTGCTGCTCATATGGATTATGAGGTATGGCAGATGGATGTCAAGACAGCTTTCCTGAATGGAAGTCTTGAAGAAAACATCTACATGAAGCAACCAGAAGGTTTCATTGCAAAGGGCGAAGAGCGTCTTGTGTGTAAGCTTAAAAAGTCCATTTATGGATTGAAACAAGCTTCAAGATCTTGGAACATCCGTTTTGATGAAGTAATCCAGTCATATGGATTTATTCAATGTCCGGATGAATCATGTGTATACAAGAAGTGTGACGGAAACGTAGTGGTATTTCTTGTACTCTACGTGGATGATATTCTGCTCATTGGAAACAATGTAAAGGTATTGTCGGGCGTAAGGGTATGGCTGTCCAAGCAGTTTGAGATGAAGGACTTAGGAGAAGCAGGACACATTCTTGGGATCAAATTAATAAGGGACCGCAAGAAAAGAATGTTATGCTTATCCCAAGCTTCATATATTGATACAATCCTGACTCGTTTTAGCATGCAAGATTCCAAGAAAGGTTTTCTACCTTTCAGACATGGAATACCTCTATCTAAGGAAATGTGTCCAAAGACACAACATGAAATAGAGGCAATGAAGCTGGTCCCTTATGCTTCGGCAGTGGGAAGTCTCATGTATGCTATGCTATGTACGAGACCAGATATCTGTTATGCCGTGGGCATGGTCAGTAGGTATCAAAGTAATCCAGGACAAGGGCATTGGACTGCGGTAAAGCATATTTTGAAGTACCTGCGAAGGACTAGGGATTATGTGCTGGTTTACCGGGCAGATACTTTGTTACCTTTGGGTTATACTGATTCGGATTTCCAGTCAGATAGGGATGCTTGTAAATCCACCTCGGGTTATGTGTATACTCTTGGAGGAGGAGCCGTAATATGGAGGAGTGTAAAGCAGAAATGCGTTGCAGACTCTACCATGGAAGCTGAATATGTAGCAGCCTCTGAGGCAGCTAAAGAAGCAGTATGGCTCAGGAACTTCTTAATGGACTTGGATGTGATTCCTGGTTTGCCCAAAGCAATCATAATTTATTGTGATAACAGTGGTGCAGTAGCAAACTCGAAGGAACCACGAGCCCATAAGGCAAGTAAACACATTGAGCGCAAGTACCACCTGATTCGAGACATCGTTAAAAGAGGGGAAGTCGTTGTTGCTAAGATAGCATCTGAGGATAACCTAGCTGATCCTTTAACTAAGAGCCTTCCAGCGAAAGCGTTCGATGGGCATGTAGAAGGAATGGGGATTAGATGCGTGTCAGCAGATAAAGCAGCGTAGTCTTTTAGTATAAGTGGGAGATTGTTAGATTTGTATACTAAAAGCCTTGCTTTTGTATTGAACAATGTAATAACGATTTTATTTGAAATGAGAATCATATGATCAAACTGTTTTGCATATTATAAATTATTTATTTATATGTTTGTGCAAAAGTCCATTTACTTTATACTGTAGATAATATGTTGTGCGACAACACGCGGAAGATCATATTATCAGTTTCCTTATAAAGTATAAACAGATGCTCACAACCGAGATATACGGGGACTATTTATCGGTATGGTTGTAGTGTGGTTTGGTATTAGTTTGTCTTGACTATAGAACCACATTAGTACACTGCTTTGTGTATTGAGTAGGACCTTCTGAGATCGTTCGACTTGTACTGTCTATATAGAAGAACTTGATCTCTGTTATTATGGATGCTCGTGCTCTTAATCCCTATACAATAACCTCGACACGTAAGGCAGTATATATTTCTTTGATTCATCAATGGGTGAGATTTAAATGTATTAAATCAACAAACTCGGTGAGTTGGGAAGTAGTGCTGTCTCTATGGTGTGCTGTTGATTGTAGAAGGAAACCATGTCCGTCATAGGTTGATGATGTCCCCTTGAGGAGCTCATAAGGTTTATCATGTAAATCTTGCAAGTGGATTAATTTCCGGCATGATAATAAGGTTGAGTGGTACTACTCTCGGATGAGATATTAATTAATTTGAGTTGTCAATAACTTAATTAATTAATGGACATTGTATATCTTAAACATGGGGAGACTATCGGGCTCATAATAAGAAGGAGCCCAGAATGTAATTTTGGGATTGGATGGGTAGTGCAGTAATAATATTTTAGTGGACTATATTATTATTATTGGATTTAATTAAAAGCTTTGGGCTAAACTTGGTTAATTAAATCTGATTGAGGCCCAGCCCAATTTCTCCTCCTGGTCCCTGCAGTAGCCCAAGTATATATAAGTTGTCTCAGTTCCTAATAACCTAAGTCTGCGCCACTTACGTAGAGAAGAGATTAGGAACAGATTGAGAACTCTCTGGGGATTGTTGACCACACAACACCAGAGAGTTGACTTTGGGTAATACTGCAGAAGATCAGAGGTGTTCTTCTCAGATTATCATCCACTACATCAAACCAGAAGACAGGTAATTGTTTTATGCTTCCGCTGTATCTAATTATCTGTTTTGTTTATCGAATCACGTTAACCATAAGATCCAATTGCCAACACTTGGGACATACTGCAGAAGATTGAGAGGTGGTTCTCTGCAACAGTTCATCCTCTACATCAACCCAGAAGTACGGTAAACAAGATTTAATTGCTTCCGCTGTTTATTGTTTGCCTGTTTTCCCTAACGGATCACGTTGAACCGCACGGTCCAATTGCCAACACTAACATACATGCACAATTCAATATATTATTCAATTAAACATCCACTCATAATATTGGAATGATCATCCTAATACTATGAATAGAGAATTTAATCACATAAACATTGAAATGAAATATGATTGATATATAATATAAAGAAATCCACAAATCAATTCAAATCATTACTCAAGTTCTACATATCTAACTTTTTACCTCAACCATTCATATGATTAGCCCTACTATAGGACTAGACACTAAACATGATGTTTAAGTCATTACAAAACATACTTTGCTCCATTTGAACCAAATTGAGAAGAAAATCAACAAATGAAAAATGGATTTGCTTCCCTTGCATGGAGAATCCTTCCTCTTCTTCAATTTATCAACTTCTTCACTCCTTTAAGCTTTCCTCTTCTCAAAATGATGTGGAGATGGATTGGATGAAGTTTTATAGATTGATTGTGGAGATCAAAGGAAAATTGGATGGATCTAATGGATAGAGATGGAGTATGGATCTAGTGTGTGAGGAAATATGGTGTGGAGTGTGTAACTGCTATGCATCTGATCTCCTCTTCAAAATTTTGCACAAGTCATCCTTTTATATAACTTATGGACCTTCTAGAAGCTTCCAGAACATTCTATAAATTGCACAGGTTTTTGCACCTACACGGCCCGTGCTGCAGCGTATGGCCCGTGTAGGGTACGCCTAATTCGGCGTGTTATGCGTGCTTCCAGACACGGCTCGAACTGCATTGCACGGCCTTGATCATGGCCGTGTATCATTTTCTGAAGATAATGCATGGTTTCTTCTTACAAGGCCGTGCTCCGCACACGGGGCATGCAACAACGCACAGCCCGTGCACCAGCGCACGACCATTCTCCTGGGCCAGCAGCGATTTCTGATGATACTACATGGCCATTTGTTATAGGGCCGTGCTCCGCACATGGCCCGTGTACAAACATACCATGTTCTTCCGTCTCCGTTTCGCTCCCGCCTCTATTTTTGTCCATTTCTTGACCTGTTTTACATATATTTAAGCTCATTTACACAATTCTATCAATGTATACCACATTCCTTAAAATAACAATAACTCCACCAAAAGTAACACAAATACAGATAAAAATATCTAAAAATCCATAAATAAAGACACTAAAATCTAGGTGAAAATAACTACATCAAAGAACAGCTACATGAGCCAATGAAAGATTCAAGGATTGTAACTGCTATACATGTGGAGCTAGGGGGCACATCTCACCAGATTGCCCATAAAACTAGAAGCGGGGAGTGCGACAGTTCGAAATAACTCCAGAAGTGGAGAAAGCTGTTTACTTCCAAGATCTAATACAAGTATATCAGTTTGAAGATATACCCTCAGACGAGAGTATCTATGAAGAAGAGTTCTTCAGCCAAGACGAATCTTCCGAAGATGAGTCGGAGTGAAGAAGAAAACTTCAGGTAGGTAATGCAAGAAGACATGTTTGGATTCTTTTCCCAGACATTCATTTCTCATAATACTCTTATGAGAATAATGAAGGAGGATCCAAGACACAATTTATATGATGGATTCACCATGGGAAGATGATGAGTGTGTAAATTCACAAGTTTGGCACTATGTTTTGTGCTAGTTTTGGAGAGTTTTGATGTGGAAATAGGTGGAAAACCTATATATATTTTGAATTAGCATGAATCAAGTGTTAGTGGAGCTATTTGAGTGTTTTCTTAGCAAAAACGAAGTGAAAGTGCCAAGAATCGAAGAGACGGAGTCGAAGCCATGCGAACCGCCCAAGAATTATGAGGGTTCGACCTCTCCAGCAGGTCGAACCAGCATTACTGAGCTTACAGAAGAGGATTCGACCACGACGTTTGAGTTCGACTTGCCAGTTGGTCGAATCGGGAGCGGGAATTGTCCAGTGATGAGGTTAGGCCTGGGGTTCGACCAAGTCCTAAGTTGTTCGACCTGTTCAAGAGGTCGAACCAGTGCAGAATTCTTCCAGTAGCGGGGTTCGACTTGGGGTTCGACCTGTGGCCAGTTATTCAACTGTTTGACGAGGTCGAACCTACGTGCGAGAACTTACCTTATCCTGATTTTCGAGGCCGAAACGCGTGAGATCACTTAGAAAGCCCATTCCAAGCCCTAGAGACGTGATTACAAGTATAAAAGGAGGCTCATACAGAGAATAAAGAGAGCTTTTGATCATCAATCATAAGAGAGACAAGAGTAGAGGTGGTGATCTATCCGGAGGGCTGTGACAGAAGTTCGCTGAAGGTTCAAGTAAGAATGATTAATCTAACCATGATTGTTCCCAGATCAATCATGGGCTAGAACCGCCTTGGTAGTTCTAGGGTTATGAAAGTTTCATGATGTAATTCATATTTCGTGTGTAAAACTCCATACAACACTACCTGTGGTTTGTTTTATATAAGATTGCATATTTAATCCATACTCATAGTCATTTTGTGCATCAATGATCATTGTGTAGAGTCTGAATACATAACATGGTTATTGGTTGAGTGCGTTCACTACTGAGCAGGGTTTATTGTTATAATTCTAAGTGAAGGGATTCCGAAGTCTTATTAGAACCGTCTTATATGAATATTCATGAATTGAATTAAATTCGGATTAATGAATAGGATGAAGAGTATAACTTTACAGTACCTAAAAAGGGAGATCAAATCGGGTTAGATTCTAGATGTAGAAGATAATTGATTATGATAGTACCTAGAAAGGGGGGTGAAGTATATTTCTTGCTCCGAGATTATTCACACGTGTCAAGCGCATATTTACTTGTGTCTATAGAGTAAACTTGCATGGTCTAGTGATGCGTCCACAAACCACAGGGCAGAGTCGGACACCATCACATGAAAATACGAATTACTAGTGAAACTGGATGACCCGACGAACTACCTACTATTCTTATTGATCACAACTCACTTTTCTTTACTCTTATTATTTCTTTTTGCTATTTCGATTAGAAGTTATTGTTCCTTAAACCTTTACAATTACCAAACATAGTCTAAAGTATACTAGAATATAACGAAATTGATATTTAACCGTCCCGTGGGTTCGATATTATAACTTGGTCATCTTCGCGACTACAATTGATATCCTTATACTTGAGGATTAATTTGTGTGTCGAGAAAACCCCTATCAAGTTCTTGGCACCGTTGCCGGGGACGGCGTAAAATATCTTTTTTGTATTATTTCTAGTTTATTAGGACTATTTACCTTGTTTTGTTGTTTTTTTCTTATTCGTTTTAGGTGTATGCTCACAAGATCAAAGAAAGGTAATCTTGAACCGTATAATCCTGAGATTGGAGCATCATCAAGAAAGAAGAAGAAGAATAAGAGCAAGGCAAAGACAATTGACCCAACTGAAGCTCTGAATTTTGGAGTCAAGGTTGATGAGCAGATTTCGCAGACGATTGAGGCTACAACTGAAGTTAATTTGGAAGTAGAAACAGTCAACATGGCAGCGAATCCGGATAATCTAGCCATCCGAGAGATTTTCAGAAATAATGGGGCTGGAAATTATGAGCTTTTAGGAGCAAGGGGAACTAACACAACTTTTGATCTTCATCCAGCTCTTATTAGTATGATTGAAAGAAACTCCTTTTCAGGAGGGTCTTTCGAGGATCCGCAGCAGCATCTGAACAAGTTCTTGGGTTATGCAAGTACTCAAAAATACGTAGGAGAACATGAAGATGCTAGGAAGATCCTTTTGTTTAAATTCTCGCTTACTGAAAAGGCGAGGGATTGGTATGATACTATTAACGCAGCTGAGTGCACCACGTGGGAGCAATTGAAGTTAAGATTCTTGGAAAGGTATATGCCACCTTCGAAGGTGTTTAAGATGAAGCAAGATATTAACCAATTTGCTATCAGTGGAGGTGAGAAATTTCATGAAGCGTGGGATAGATTCAAGGACATGCTCAGGAAGTGCCCTCAACATGGGTTATCTAAAGCCCAATATATCAGTATATTCTATAATGGATTGGACTGTGAATCAAGAGTGTTACTTGATGCTTCTTCTAATGGAGCATTGCTTACAAAGTCATCCGTTGAGGCCGAGAAATTATTTGAAGACATATCGATGAATTCGAGGGATTGGCCTACTGATAGAGTTAGAGGTACGTATGTTCTTGGAAAGGTAGCTCAGGTTGAACAAGCAATGGTGAAAACAAAGAGAGAGGATGAGATCATTTCGAGCTTGTCCAATATCAACAAGCTACTTGAGTCTCAACAGAAGCAGATCAGCGAGATATCTCAACGAGTGCCAATCATGCAGTAAGAGATGATGAATAATGGAACCATCCAAGAAGAATTGGAGGAAGCAAATTATGCCATGGGTCAAAGTATTCAAGGAACGAGGTACCCAAATCAAGGAAATCGGAATTACCAAGGGAACTCTCGAGGAAACTTTAACAATCGTGGTCCCTCTGGTAGTTATCAACAGCAACCAAGGAGGCCCGAATTTTCATGGAGCAATACGAACAATGCAGTGCAACTTCCGATGGGTGTTGATCCGGGAGAAAAGGTGGAAGAAGGGAAGCCTGGTTTTGAGGATACTGTGAACCGGTACATGGTAAAGAATGATGAAAGAGTGAACCGCCTTGAGGTCAAACTTGAGAAAAAGATTGATGATCACCACAGAGATTTGTCCACTCAAGTGAAAGATCTCACGTTGTTGATGGGTACAATTGCAGAGAATGTGAACACATTGACTCAATCTGTAGGCAAAGGGAAGTTTCCGTCTCAGAGTATAGAGAATCCAAAGTCATGTAATGCCATCACACTGAGGTCGGGAACGCAGTACGAGGGACCGATGAGGCCGGAATCAAAGTTAGAATTTTCTAAGCCTCGGTTCGACCAACACTCAGAGGGTTCGACCTGGCATACAGGTCGAACCATGGTCAAACCTCATCAGCAAGAGCACTCTGTTTTGTCGCAGGAACGGTTCGACCAACACTCAGAGGATTCGACCTGGCATACAGGTCGAACCATGGTCGAACCTCAACAGCAAGAGCACTCTATTTTATCGCAGGAACTGTTTGACCACGATCGTAATTGTTCGACCAACCTATCAGGTCGAACCCAGGTCGAACCGGAGGATAGAAACTATATAGTGGAATGGTTCGACCACGATCGTAATTGTTCGACCAACCTATCAGGTCGAACCCAGGTCGAATCGTAGGATAGAAACTATACAATGAAGCGGTTCGACCTCAGGGGCAATTGTTCGACCTCCAATGTTGGTCGAACCCAAGTCGAACCTCAAGAGCAGAATGAGATCAGTCTTCTAGGAGAGAGGTTCGACCAATACAAACCTGGTTCGACCTCTGAAACTGGTCGAACCCTAGTCGAACCTCTCCAAGATGTTTTGATTGATGCACCTGATGTTCCTTTTGATGTCGATGCAACTCCAGTGGCACGGAATGAGCAAAGTACAGATATAATAGCTAAGAAAAAATGGGAAAGAGCTAAGCAATTAAGAGCCGAAAAGGAGAAAGCGGAGAAGGTTGATCGTGATGAATGGGGGATTCCCAAAACAAAGATACCTCCACCATTTCCCTACAAGCTAGTAAAGAAGGGATTGGAAGAAAAGTTCAAGAAGTTTTCAGAGATAATGAACAAGATAGCCTTGAACATCCCTTTTTCAGAGGCAATCATGGAGATGCCATATTATTCTCGATTCCTTAAAGACATATTGATGAAGAAGCGAAGCTTAACCGGAGTTGAAACGGTAAACTTATCTGAGAATTGTAGCTCAATTATTCAAAAGAAGTTGCCACCAAAGATGAAAGATCCGGGGAGCTTTACTATTCTATGTGAGATCGGGAAAGGGCCAGCACGGCGAGCTTTGTGCGATCTAGGGGCAAGCATCAATTTGATGCCGTTGTCCATCTTTCAGAATCTTGGTTTGGGAGAGTTGACCCCGACAACTGTGGCTCTCCAATTGGCAGATAGATCAATGACGTTTCCGAAAGGTATTGTTGAAGATGTTCTTGTAAAGGTGGAGAAGCTAGTCTTTCCTGTGGATTTCCTTGTACTAGAAATGGATGATGACAAGGATAATGTTCCTTTAATCTTGGGGAGGCCATTCCTTGCTACGGCTGGAGCTATGATAGATGTTCGGAAGGGAGAACTTAAGCTGCGAATGGACAAAGAAGAAGTACTTTTCAACTTGGACAAAGCAATGAAGATGCCAATGGAGTCCCAGTGTTATAGTATTGACGTGGTGGAGGAGATTGTGAAGGAGGATATGTCTCTGATCTTGTCAAAGGATCCTCTTGAGACATGTTTGATGGAGTCTCTTACTTATCCCACTACGGAGCTTGACGGACTTTCTAACAAGGTATGTATTGAATTTCTTGAAAACTTACTTGCTTTGGGTGATGACAGGTTTGAATTGGAAAGAACTAAGGTGGAAGAAGTCAAATGGACCAGGAGGTACTTGCCTTTGGACAACGAAAGCGCTCCAGTGGAAGAAAGAAAAGAGGAGTTGAAACCATTGCCGAAACACTTGAAGTACGCTTTTCTTGGTGATAATGACAAATATCCGGTAATTGTATCTTCTTCCCTTAATGATGATTAACTTGAGGAGTTATTAGATGTCTTAAGGAAGTACAAGTCTGCAATAGGGTGGTCACTTGATGATTTGAAAGGTATTAGCCCTTCGTATTATATGCATCGGATTAGGTTGTTGGATGAAGCTAAGGCGAGTGTTCAAAATCAGCGTAGGGTGAATCCCGCAATTCAAGAGGTGATAAGAAAGCAAATCCTTACGTGGTTGGATGCTGGAATTATATATCCTATTAGTGATAGTCCCCATGTGAGTCCATTGCATGTAGTTGCTAAAAAGGGGGGCATGACTGTAGTGAAAGCTGAGGATGGAGAAGCTATAGCCACGAGGATTCCTACGGGATGGCGTACATGTGTGGATTACAGGAAATTAAATGAGAACACGTGTAAGGACCATTTTCCTCTTCCTTTTATGGATCAAATGTTAGATCGTCTTGCAGGGTATGAGTTTTATTGTTTCTTGGATGGATACTCGAGGTACAACCAAATCATGATTGCTCCCGAGGATCAAGAAAATACCACTTTTACTTGCCCCTACGGGACCTTTGCTTTTAGGAAGATGCCGTTTGGATTGTGTAATGCGCCTGCTACTTTTCAGAGATGCATGATGGCGATTTTTGATGGTTTGATAGAAAAGATCATGGAAGTATTCTGATTAGCCATAACTTGTAGTCGGGTTGACCAATTCAAGAATTTATCGAACCACAGGGAGGTCGATACTAGCACTTAAGCGATATCACGTTTATCACGATTTTATAGAGACGAATCATAGATGGATGGTTTGGGTAACAAGTAATTAAATGAAAGTAGACAAACAATAATCCAATGACAAGATAAAAATGATGAATGAGTGGTTTTCCAAATTAAGTAGAAGTGAGATTAACAACACTATTGAAGTGGTAACTTATGGATTCATGCATTAAACTCATATGTATCAAGGGTTAAGACTAAGGGCCAACACTTATACCACCTAAACTTCCTCTCGAAATGAATAGGACGTAGATCATTTGCACAATCTCAAAATAGCTCAAAGGTTGGTTCTAAATTAAACTATTCCAACTAGGTACTAAGTTCAATTATAGAATCCCTTCATATAATCAATTGACTTCTCAATCTAACTAATCACATGTTCCATCAAAGGGTTCTAAATAATAAAGGACTTCTCAATCACTTTACCATCTATAATGCACATGAGGTGTTTGATGAAATGATTCACTTGACTATCCTAAGCACATCATTGATTTCTCAATCTAATCATATAATTAGAACAATCAAACACACAAAACATCATAGATCTCAAGATATATAAGCACCAATGATAGAAAATCAAATATCCCCATCAACATATGAATTTAATTACATAGATCCACAAATTAACCAACAACCTTCATGTTGCTAATCTCACAAGGGAGATTAGCCTACAATCTTCATAAGATCCATAACATAGACATTACAATTCTTACAAATCATGATAAACTAAAGGATTAACACAAAATTGGAATGAAAACTCCCTTGGAAATGGATCCAATTGAATCTCCCTTCTTCCTTTGGTGATCACCCAAGCTTCCTTGCTTCTTCACTTGATTTGGATGGAGGAAATTATGGAGAGATGATGTAGATCTCAAAAATGGATGAATGGGATGGAGAATATGGTGTGAAATCAAAGGAATGGTGTGTGAGGTGTGTGGGAACAGTAGAATTTCGGATCTCTCTCATAAAATCTGAATGGAGGGGTATTTATACCCTTATGGGCCTTCTAGAAGGATTCTGAATTTTTTCTGGTCCAAGACACGACACGAGTCGTGTGGCGCAACACGGCCATGAGGTGCCCGTGTTGCGTGAACTGATGCTCCCGCACGGCCATCGCTTACAGGCCCGTGTTGGCTACACGGGTCGTGTGCTGCAACACGAGTCGAGCTCCGCAACACGGCCAAGTGGTGGTCGTGTTGGATGAATAGATGTTGCTACACGACCATTCTGGACAGGCCCATGTTAGCTACACGAGTCGTGCACTGCGACACGGCTCGTGCCACTGACACGGCCAGTCGTGTTGCTGCTGCCCTGATTCCTTCACTGTTTTGGCTCGTTCTCCCTCGTTTCAACTCCAAATTGAGATCCGCTTTTTCCTACATCTTCCTTATCATGTTTAGCATCAAATAAAAAGTGAAAATAGTAGGTTTAAGCTCATTCACACACATTTCCATGAAAACACAAAACACAACCAAATTACACATAAAATACGGATAAAATAATACGAAAACACATATAAAAAGACACTAAAATCTAGGTGAAAATATCACTCATCACACCCCCAAACTTAAAGTGTTGTGCGTCCTCGCACAACGAAAATGATAAACCATGAGGAGTGATTTTCACCTAGGAAAAGACTAAACGAACATAAGTAATAACACGTCAATAGCAATAAGAATTACAAACTATGCTAAGGCATCCTACATCAATAAAATCATAACATGAGAAATTAACAAGTTCAATCAAAAGAGAATAAAGTGTAATATAGTCCCTTTTAGTCCAAGCCTTACATAGGTTATAAATTTCACTCAACACTCTTTAAAGTAGGTAAATCAACACTCATCAATTGATTGGCTTGACTCGCTATAAGCTTGCTCGTGGACTACATTCACAAACCGCCAAGGTTTCCATTAATGATCAAAAAGGTCTTTCATTAAGGATGTAATGATAGGCTCTTTGGTAGGGTATGGAAGATATGGATAATAGTGACTAAACAAGTGTAAGTAATCGAAGAGACGGCCAATTTCTCCAACTTCTCCACTTTTCTTTCTTTCTTTCTCAACTTTGGTAATCACAAGTACTAATCATCAACTTTCCTTAGATTTTTATCTTCTTTTAATGCATGCTTCCTTCTTTGAACTTTTAAGTACTTGAGCATATTGTTATTGCTTTGCTCATTTTCTTGTTTTGGGGTTGCATGTCCATTCTTTCTTGTGCTCTTTTTCATCCTTTTTCTTGCTTGTTTACCATTTCCTTTTTTTTCTTTTTCTTCTTTATCAAACCTTTCTAGTTACCATCTCCTCAATCACCCACACAAATGGTATATATGTAAGGCTTAAGTGGGTAATCATGGCTTGTAATGTGCTTGTATCACAATAAATAGGCTTTAAAGCTCAAAGTGGTTGACTGGGGATGATGTTCATGGTAGGGAAATATATGGTAATGACTATAATAACAAGGATGGCCTTAGATCATGTCACTAATCTCCACAAATTGGGCTCGTTCCTATAGTCCTTGAGCAAATTCTAGCTTATCAAACACAACCAATCCTCTCATGAAGAAAAATACCATGTATGCACGGTTGAGGCTCAAACGCTCACAAGCTTGTGCTCGGACCTTAAGAAACTTATTACACTACATCCATCTCAAAATTGAACAAGTTAAGTAAAACATGTCACAATTCGAAAGTGTAGAGATTCTTAATCATAACTTGTCATCACTTACTACCACAACATATCACCATTCATGTTCAAAAATGACTCACAACATCCCAAAACAAACCACCAAACATACCAAGACAAAAATAAGAAAACACACAAAACATAAAATAAAGACTCAACAAACAAGAAACAAAACAAAAACACATAACATGCAAAAACAAAAATCACCATCATTAACAATAAAGCACACATTCAAATCATCCATAACAATGTAAGCTCACAATCATCCCAACCTTATTGAAAAAGGAAATCCTAAATTACGAAAATAACATCCCAAAAACATAACACATGAAGTAACATGCTAATCCATTCAATTCAAATCAAAATCAATTAGAAGTGATAAGGTATAGAGTACTCCCTCAATAAGCATTTGGTAAGGAAAGCGTTCGCTCCAAGCTCCATTCGTGCTTCCAATACCCTTCATTCATACTCAAAACTCATACAACACCATTAGCTCCACAATTGCATTAAAAATATGGATTCACATGCACTTCAACACAACCAATCATACCAAAATCCAACCAAAACTCATGAGAAAAATTTTAAAATTGGGTGAATTTTACAAGAAGACCTATCATCATCAATATATCATCATATCAAACACACTTAAGTGGTGGCGAGTCACACCACGCACTCTCCCCCCAAACTTAAATCGAACTAAGAGGTGAGAATTAAGTTTGCAAAAAGTGGTGGGACTTACCCTTGTAGTTTCCATTGATGATCTTCTTGTGGAGAAGTAAACGCATCCACATGACTCAAGCTATGTTCACCATGCACTTTCCCCCCAAACTTGACTCAAGACAAGAGTCGAAAATTAAGTTTGCAACAAATGGTGACATTTTTACTCAAATCCATGAAGCACTTCTCCTTTCTTCAACATGCATTTTTCTCACAAGCACAATCCACCTACAAGACCAAAATCAACAAAAAGCATCAAAATAATAAAAGAATGGGTTGCCTCCCATTTAGCGCTAAGTTTAACGTCTTCAAGCCGGACGGAATTTCACGATCATTGGACCAACGAATGGTCCATCCCACTTTCTCCTCGCATCCTCACTTTGAACATTAGCTTGGCCTTCTTCTTGTCCACTAATTCAACTTCTCCATTCTTGCTCACGAGCATCAAGTCGTCATCAAGAAGTGAATCTAATGGACTTCCTCTTTCTCCTCTATCAATTTTCCAATCAAGGTTCGGAGCTTTCTTTCTTTCAACATCACAAGAAGACAAGTTAGCATTTGACAATTTCATATAATCATGAAGAAATGAATTTAAATTGTCAAAGAGAAGAGAATCATGATCATCGAAATCATCCGGAGGTTTTAAGTGAAACTTGGCTCCTTTGTCCTTCTTACACATGAACGTGACACTCTTTCCTTTTGAGCTCAAGGATAACTCTTCTCTACCAACATCAATTCTTGCTCTTCCCGTAGCTAGAAATGGCCTTCCCAAAATGAGTGGAACTTTGGGGTCCGCCTTCACTTCCAAAATCATGAAGTCGACCGGGAAAGCTAGCCCTTTCACCTTTACCTCCACGTCTTCAACAATCCCTAGTGGCTTCACAACCTCACCATTGACAACTTCAAGACGGATAGTCGTAGGCTTTAGCTTTCCAATTGCAAGGTCTTTGAACGTGGCATGAGACATCACGTTAACGCTTGCCCCCAAGTCACACAATGCATCAAGAGTCCCTTTCTTTTCAAAATCACAAGGGATTATGAACTTCCCCGGATCACCAACTTTTGTAGGCCCTCCTTTTAGCATCGACTCACTTGTTTCGGGTTGATCCTCTTTCTTTTTCTCCTCGTATTTCTTCTTGAGCTCTTTCACATACTCCTCAAACTCCTTTTTCTTCTCTTCCTTTACAAACATTTGTGGATAGGGAATAGGAAATGGAGTGATCGGAATACCCCAATAGTCACGCTTATACTCTTCTTCCTTGACCTTCTCCTCAACTTTCTTTTCCTCTTGCACCCTCTTCCACTTAGGTATCCATTTAGGCTCCTTCTCTTCTTTCTTACTTATCTCTTTCATTTCTTCAACAACCTTGCTTTCCCCCAACCCTTCTTCAACCTTTCGTTCCTCCTTCATATCAACCAACAAACATTGAGCTTTGGGATTAACCTCGGTTGTAGCCGGAAACTTTCCTTTTTGTTGAGCACTCATTGAGCTCGCCATTTGACCAAACGAATACTCCAAGGCTTTGAGTCTTCTATCATTGTTTTCCTCAATTGCTTTTAATTGTCTTTCATTTACTTCCTCAAAAACCTTGAATTTTCTTTCAATCATTTCCTCTTGATTTTTGTTGGAAGCAATCAATTTTTCAAGAAGTTCTTCGGTAGTCGCCTTCCCTTCATTATTTGGCGCTTTAGCTCCCAGATGATACCCCGGAGGATACGCAACCGCATTGCTCGGGTTTGAGTAGGAGAAGTTCCCTTGCCTTTGTTGTTGTTGTGGATATGAGCTTCCGCTACTTTGGCTAGTGAACCCTCCTTGCCTTGGTTGATGTTGTGAATGTGAACTTCCACTACTTTGAGCGTTGAATCCCCCTTGCCTTTGTGGATAACTTCCTTGATTTTGATTGAAATTACCTTGGTAATTGTTTTGATAATTACCTTGATAATTTCTTCCTTGCATATAAGACACATCCTCAACACGGGGCATAGAGTTGGTCCATTGTTCACCATTCACAGCATTCGGAGGTAGCACACCTTGCTCGACTTGTAGCCCCTCAACCATATTCACTCCTTGATTGTTCATACTTTGATTCAAGCTCATTTGTTTAACAACTTCCGCCACTATCTTTTCCATGCTTAGCATACTTGGTTCAACACTTACACTCTTCACACTAAACTGTTGTCCTTTATCATAGCTTTCAAAACCATAGCTTCCACTAACTCTCTCCGATGGCCATTGATAGACATTTGTAGCAATCTCATCAAAAATTCGAATAGCCCTTTCCGGAGTTACACCTAGTACGGATCCTCCTGCCGAGGCATCAACAAGCACTCTTTGTCCGTTCACAAGTCCTTGATAGAAAAATCCAACTTGTTGATTCTCCGGGAAGCCATGTTGTGGACACTTGCGTAGCATTTCTTTGAACCTTTCCCACGCTTCATAAAAACTCTCTTGAGGCATTTGCTTGAATTGTGTGATCAAGCTCTTCATTTGAAGCGTCTTAGAAGGTGGAAAGTATTTGTTCAAAAACATTTGCGCTAGCTCATCCCAAGTGTTGCACGTACCGGGAGTAAGAGTGGAGAGCCATGTTCTTGCTCTATCCCTCAAAGAAAATGGGAATAACCTCATCTTTATGCAATCCTCACTCACTCCGTTCATCTTTACTGTGTTGGCAATCTCCACAAACTGAGCTAGATGAGCGTTAGGATCTTCATTCGGAGCTCCACCAAACTGTTGCTCTCTCACCAATGAAATCAAGCCCATTTTAAACTCAAAATTGTTAGCATGAATTGGTGGTCCCATCATTTGTGGAATTGCCCTTGGCATGAAGAAGTCTCGTATCACTCTTTGATCATTTTGAACTCCATGTTGAACCGGAGGTGGAGGTGGTGGCACATAAGCTTGTTGTTGAGGAGGATAAGGTTGTTGAAAACCTTGTTGAATCATCGCTTGTTGCACCAGTTGTTGAATATAAGCTTGATTGTTTATAGCTCCATGATTTTGATAGGCTTGTTGAGGAGGATTCTCATTGAATTGATGTGCGTTGTCATGCACGTTCATATTGTATCCTCCTTCCCCATCATGCTCTATCCCAACACGATTGTCTCCTTGAAAATTCTCCATTGAATTACTATTTTTGGTTTTGTTCTCTCTTCTCTTTCTCCTCAAAGTGTTTTCAAGCTCTAGATCAATTGGTTCGACTTGCTTCCCTTTTGACCTCGTTTGCATACACCTTCAAGACAAGAAAAATTAGAACAAATTTTCACAAAGCAAATACAAGTAATAAATACAAGAAAATAAATGTCTCTAGTAAGATCGTTTTAAACGTTCCTTCTTTAAGCTACTAGCAACCGTTACCTCCCCGGCAGCGGCGCCATTTGATTAGCCATAACTTGTAGTCGGGTTGACCAATTCAAGAATTTATCGAACCACAGGGAGGTCGATACTAGCACTTAAGCGATATCACGTTTATCACGATTTTATAGAGACGAATCATAGATGGATGGTTTGGGTAACAAGTAATTAAATGAAAGTAGACAAACAATAATCCAATGACAAGATAAAAATGATGAATGAGTGGTTTTCCAAATTAAGTAGAAGTGAGATTAACAACACTATTGAAGTGGTAACTTATGGATTCATGCATTAAACTCATATGTATCAAGGGTTAAGACTAAGGGCCAACACTTATACCACCTAAACTTCCTCTCGAAATGAATAGGACGTAGATCATTTGCACAATCTCAAAATAGCTCAAAGGTTGGTTCTAAATTAAACTATTCCAACTAGGTACTAAGTTCAATTATAGAATCCCTTCATATAATCAATTGACTTCTCAATCTAACTAATCACATGTTCCATCAAAGGGTTCTAAATAATAAAGGACTTCTCAATCACTTTACCATCTATAATGCACATGAGGTGTTTGATGAAATGATTCACTTGACTATCCTAAGCACATCATTGATTTCTCAATCTAATCATATAATTAGAACAATCAAACACACAAAACATCATAGATCTCAAGATATATAAGCACCAATGATAGAAAATCAAATATCCCCATCAACATATGAATTTAATTACATAGATCCACAAATTAACCAACAACCTTCATGTTGCTAATCTCACAAGGGAGATTAGCCTACAATCTTCATAAGATCCATAACATAGACATTACAATTCTTACAAATCATGATAAACTAAAGGATTAACACAAAATTGGAATGAAAACTCCCTTGGAAATGGATCCAATTGAATCTCCCTTCTTCCTTTGGTGATCACCCAAGCTTCCTTGCTTCTTCACTTGATTTGGATGGAGGAAATTATGGAGAGATGATGTAGATCTCAAAAATGGATGAATGGGATGGAGAATATGGTGTGAAATCAAAGGAATGGTGTGTGAGGTGTGTGGGAACAGTAGAATTTCGGATCTCTCTCATAAAATCTGAATGGAGGGGTATTTATACCCTTATGGGCCTTCTAGAAGGATTCTGAATTTTTTCTGGTCCAAGACACGACACGAGTCGTGTGGCGCAACACGGCCATGAGGTGCCCGTGTTGCGTGAACTGATGCTCCCGCACGGCCATCGCTTACAGGCCCGTGTTGGCTACACGGGTCGTGTGCTGCAACACGAGTCGAGCTCCGCAACACGGCCAAGTGGTGGTCGTGTTGGATGAATAGATGTTGCTACACGACCATTCTGGACAGGCCCGTGTTAGCTACACGAGTCGTGCACTGCGACACGGCTCGTGCCACTGACACGGCCAGTCGTGTTGCTGCTGCCCTGATTCCTTCACTGTTTTGGCTCGTTCTCCCTCGTTTCAACTCCAAATTGAGATCCGCTTTTTCCTACATCTTCCTTATCATGTTTAGCATCAAATAAAAAGTGAAAATAGTAGGTTTAAGCTCATTCACACACATTTCCATGAAAACACAAAACACAACCAAATTACACATAAAATACGGATAAAATAATACGAAAACACATATAAAAAGACACTAAAATCTAGGTGAAAATATCACTCATCACACCCCCAAACTTAAAGTGTTGTGCGTCCTCGCACAACGAAAATGATAAACCATGAGGAGTGATTTTCACCTAGGAAAAGACTAAACGAACATAAGTAATAACACGTCAATAGCAATAAGAATTACAAACTATGCTAAGGCATCCTACATCAATAAAATCATAACATGAGAAATTAACAAGTTCAATCAAAAGAGAATAAAGTGTAATATAGTCCCTTTTAGTCCAAGCCTTACATAGGTTATAAATTTCACTCAACACTCTTTAAAGTAGGTAAATCAACACTCATCAATTGATTGGCTTGACTCGCTATAAGCTTGCTCGTGGACTACATTCACAAACCGCCAAGGTTTCCATTAATGATCAAAAAGGTCTTTCATTAAGGATGTAATGATAGGCTCTTTGGTAGGGTATGGAAGATATGGATAATAGTGACTAAGCAAGTGTAAGTAATCGAAGAGACGGCCAATTTCTCCAACTTCTCCACTTTTCTTTCTTTCTTTCTCAACTTTGGTAATCACAAGTACTAATCATCAACTTTCCTTAGATTTTTATCTTCTTTTAATGCATGCTTCCTTCTTTGAACTTTTAAGTACTTGAGCATATTGTTATTGCTTTGCTCATTTTCTTGTTTTGGGGTTGCATGTCCATTCTTTCTTGTGCTCTTTTTCATCCTTTTTCTTGCTTGTTTACCATTTCCTTTTTTTTCTTTTTCTTCTTTATCAAACCTTTCTAGTTACCATCTCCTCAATCACCCACACAAATGGTATATATGTAAGGCTTAAGTGGGTAATCATGGCTTGTAATGTGCTTGTATCACAATAAATAGGCTTTAAAGCTCAAAGTGGTTGACTGGGGATGATGTTCATGGTAGGGAAATATATGGTAATGACTATAATAACAAGGATGGCCTTAGATCATGTCACTAATCTCCACAAATTGGGCTCGTTCCTATAGTCCTTGAGCAAATTCTAGCTTATCAAACACAACCAATCCTCTCATGAAGAAAAATACCATGTATGCACGGTTGAGGCTCAAACGCTCACAAGCTTGTGCTCGGACCTTAAGAAACTTATTACACCACATCCATCTCAAAATTGAACAAGTTAAGTAAAACATGTCACAATTCGAAAGTGTAGAGATTCTTAATCATAACTTGTCATCACTTACTACCACAACATATCACCATTCATGTTCAAAAATGACTCACAACATCCCAAAACAAACCACCAAACATACCAAGACAAAAATAAGAAAACACACAAAACATAAAATAAAGACTCAACAAACAAGAAACAAAACAAAAACACATAACATGCAAAAACAAAAATCACCATCATTAACAATAAAGCACACATTCAAATCATCCATAACAATGTAAGCTCACAATCATCCCAACCTTATTGAAAAAGGAAATCCTAAATTACGAAAATAACATCCCAAAAACATAACACATGAAGTAACATGCTAATCCATTCAATTCAAATCAAAATCAATTAGAAGTGATAAGGTATAGAGTACTCCCTCAATAAGCATTTGGTAAGGAAAGCGTTCGCTCCAAGCTCCATTCGTGCTTCCAATACCCTTCATTCATACTCAAAACTCATACAACACCATTAGCTCCACAATTGCATTAAAAATATGGATTCACATGCACTTCAACACAACCAATCATACCAAAATCCAACCAAAACTCATGAGAAAAATTTTAAAATTGGGTGAATTTTACAAGAAGACCTATCATCATCAATATATCATCATATCAAACACACTTAAGTGGTGGCGAGTCACACCACGCACTCTCCCCCCAAATTTAAATCGAACTAAGAGGTGAGAATTAAGTTTGCAAAAAGTGGTGGGACTTACCCTTGTAGTTTCCATTGATGATCTTCTTGTGGAGAAGTAAACGCATCCACATGACTCAAGCTATGTTCACCATGCACTTTCCCCCCAAACTTGACTCAAGACAAGAGTCGAAAATTAAGTTTGCAACAAATGGTGACATTTTTACTCAAATCCATGAAGCACTTCTCCTTTCTTCAACATGCATTTTTCTCACAAGCACAATCCACCTACAAGACCAAAATCAACAAAAAGCATCAAAATAATAAAAGAATGGGTTGCCTCCCATTTAGCGCTAAGTTTAACGTCTTCAAGCCGGACGGAATTTCACGATCATTGGACCAACGAATGGTCCATCCCACTTTCTCCTCGCATCCTCACTTTGAACATTAGCTTGGCCTTCTTCTTGTCCACTAATTCAACTTCTCCATTCTTGCTCACGAGCATCAAGTCGTCATCAAGAAGTGAATCTAATGGACTTCCTCTTTCTCCTCTATCAATTTTCCAATCAAGGTTCGGAGCTTTCTTTCTTTCAACATCACAAGAAGACAAGTTAGCATTTGACAATTTCATATAATCATGAAGAAATGAATTTAAATTGTCAAAGAGAAGAGAATCATGATCATCGAAATCATCCGGAGGTTTTAAGTGAAACTTGGCTCCTTTGTCCTTCTTACACATGAACGTGACACTCTTTCCTTTTGAGCTCAAGGATAACTCTTCTCTACCAACATCAATTCTTGCTCTTCCCGTAGCTAGAAATGGCCTTCCCAAAATGAGTGGAACTTTGGGGTCCGCCTTCACTTCCAAAATCATGAAGTCGACCGGGAAAGCTAGCCCTTTCACCTTTACCTCCACGTCTTCAACAATCCCTAGTGGCTTCACAACCTCACCATTGACAACTTCAAGACGGATAGTCGTAGGCTTTAGCTTTCCAATTGCAAGGTCTTTGAACGTGGCATGAGACATCACGTTAACGCTTGCCCCCAAGTCACACAATGCATCAAGAGTCCCTTTCTTTTCAAAATCACAAGGGATTATGAACTTCCCCGGATCACCAACTTTTGTAGGCCCTCCTTTTAGCATCGACTCACTTGTTTCGGGTTGATCCTCTTTCTTTTTCTCCTCGTATTTCTTCTTGAGCTCTTTCACATACTCCTCAAACTCCTTTTTCTTCTCTTCCTTTACAAACATTTGTGGATAGGGAATAGGAAATGGAGTGATCGGAATACCCCAATAGTCACGCTTATACTCTTCTTCCTTGACCTTCTCCTCAACTTTCTTTTCCTCTTGCACCCTCTTCCACTTAGGTATCCATTTAGGCTCCTTCTCTTCTTTCTTACTTATCTCTTTCATTTCTTCAACAACCTTGCTTTCCCCCAACCCTTCTTCAACCTTTCGTTCCTCCTTCATATCAACCAACAAACATTGAGCTTTGGGATTAACCTCGGTTGTAGCCGGAAACTTTCCTTTTTGTTGAGCACTCATTGAGCTCGCCATTTGACCAAACGAATACTCCAAGGCTTTGAGTCTTCTATCATTGTTTTCCTCAATTGCTTTTAATTGTCTTTCATTTACTTCCTCAAAAACCTTGAATTTTCTTTCAATCATTTCCTCTTGATTTTTGTTGGAAGCAATCAATTTTTCAAGAAGTTCTTCGGTAGTCGCCTTCCCTTCATTATTTGGCGCTTTAGCTCCCAGATGATACCCCGGAGGATACGCAACCGCATTGCTCGGGTTTGAGTAGGAGAAGTTCCCTTGCCTTTGTTGTTGTTGTGGATATGAGCTTCCGCTACTTTGGCTAGTGAACCCTCCTTGCCTTGGTTGATGTTGTGAATGTGAACTTCCACTACTTTGAGCGTTGAATCCCCCTTGCCTTTGTGGATAACTTCCTTGATTTTGATTGAAATTACCTTGGTAATTGTTTTGATAATTACCTTGATAATTTCTTCCTTGCATATAAGACACATCCTCAACACGGGGCATAGAGTTGGTCCATTGTTCACCATTCACAGCATTCGGAGGTAGCACACCTTGCTCGACTTGTAGCCCCTCAACCATATTCACTCCTTGATTGTTCATACTTTGATTCAAGCTCATTTGTTTAACAACTTCCGCCACTATCTTTTCCATGCTTAGCATACTTGGTTCAACACTTACACTCTTCACACTAAACTGTTGTCCTTTATCATAGCTTTCAAAACCATAGCTTCCACTAACTCTCTCCGATGGCCATTGATAGACATTTGTAGCAATCTCATCAAAAATTCGAATAGCCCTTTCCGGAGTTACACCTAGTACGGATCCTCCTGCCGAGGCATCAACAAGCACTCTTTGTCCGTTCACAAGTCCTTGATAGAAAAATCCAACTTGTTGATTCTCCGGGAAGCCATGTTGTGGACACTTGCGTAGCATTTCTTTGAACCTTTCCCACGCTTCATAAAAACTCTCTTGAGGCATTTGCTTGAATTGTGTGATCAAGCTCTTCATTTGAAGCGTCTTAGAAGGTGGAAAGTATTTGTTCAAAAACATTTGCGCTAGCTCATCCCAAGTGTTGCACGTACCGGGAGTAAGAGTGGAGAGCCATGTTCTTGCTCTATCCCTCAAAGAAAATGGGAATAACCTCATCTTTATGCAATCCTCACTCACTCCGTTCATCTTTACTGTGTTGGCAATCTCCACAAACTGAGCTAGATGAGCGTTAGGATCTTCATTCGGAGCTCCACCAAACTGTTGCTCTCTCACCAATGAAATCAAGCCCATTTTAAACTCAAAATTGTTAGCATGAATTGGTGGTCCCATCATTTGTGGAATTGCCCTTGGCATGAAGAAGTCTCGTATCACTCTTTGATCATTTTGAACTCCATGTTGAACCGGAGGTGGAGGTGGTGGCACATAAGCTTGTTGTTGAGGAGGATAAGGTTGTTGAAAACCTTGTTGAATCATCGCTTGTTGCACCAGTTGTTGAATATAAGCTTGATTGTTTATAGCTCCATGATTTTGATAGGCTTGTTGAGGAGGATTCTCATTGAATTGATGTGCGTTGTCATGCACGTTCATATTGTATCCTCCTTCCCCATCATGCTCTATCCCAACACGATTGTCTCCTTGAAAATTCTCCATTGAATTACTATTTTTGGTTTTGTTCTCTCTTCTCTTTCTCCTCAAAGTGTTTTCAAGCTCTAGATCAATTGGTTCGACTTGCTTCCCTTTTGACCTCGTTTGCATACACCTTCAAGACAAGAAAAATTAGAACAAATTTTCACAAAGCAAATACAAGTAATAAATACAAGAAAATAAATGTCTCTAGTAAGATCGTTTTAAACGTTCCTTCTTTAAGCTACTAGCAACCGTTACCTCCCCGGCAGCGGCGCCATTTGATTAGCCATAACTTGTAGTCGGGTTGACCAATTCAAGAATTTATCGAACCACAGGGAGGTCGATACTAGCACTTAAGCGATATCACGTTTATCACGATTTTATAGAGACGAATCATAGATGGATGGTTTGGGTAACAAGTAATTAAATGAAAGTAGACAAACAATAATCCAATGACAAGATAAAAATGATGAATGAGTGGTTTTCCAAATTAAGTAGAAGTGAGATTAACAACACTATTGAAGTGGTAACTTATGGATTCATGCATTAAACTCATATGTATCAAGGGTTAAGACTAAGGGCCAACACTTATACCACCTAAACTTCCTCTCGAAATGAATAGGACGTAGATCATTTGCACAATCTCAAAATAGCTCAAAGGTTGGTTCTAAATTAAACTATTCCAACTAGGTACTAAGTTCAATTATAGAATCCCTTCATATAATCAATTGACTTCTCAATCTAACTAATCACATGTTCCATCAAAGGGTTCTAAATAATAAAGGACTTCTCAATCACTTTACCATCTATAATGCACATGAGGTGTTTGATGAAATGATTCACTTGACTATCCTAAGCACATCATTGATTTCTCAATCTAATCATATAATTAGAACAATCAAACACACAAAACATCATAGATCTCAAGATATATAAGCACCAATGATAGAAAATCAAATATCCCCATCAACATATGAATTTAATTACATAGATCCACAAATTAACCAACAACCTTCATGTTGCTAATCTCACAAGGGAGATTAGCCTACAATCTTCATAAGATCCATAACATAGACATTACAATTCTTACAAATCATGATAAACTAAAGGATTAACACAAAATTGGAATGAAAACTCCCTTGGAAATGGATCCAATTGAATCTCCCTTCTTCCTTTGGTGATCACCCAAGCTTCCTTGCTTCTTCACTTGATTTGGATGGAGGAAATTATGGAGAGATGATGTAGATCTCAAAAATGGATGAATGGGATGGAGAATATGGTGTGAAATCAAAGGAATGGTGTGTGAGGTGTGTGGGAGCAGTAGAATTTCGGATCTCTCTCATAAAATCTGAATGGAGGGGTATTTATACCCTTATGGGCCTTCTAGAAGGATTCTGATTTTTTTCTGGTCCAAGACACAACACGAGTCGTGTGGCGCAACACGGCCATGAGGTTCCCGTGTTGCGTGAACTGATGCTCCCGCACGGCCATCGCTAACAGGCCCGTGTTGGCTACACGGGTCGTGTGCTGCAACACGAGTCGAGCTCCGCAACACGGCCAAGTGGTGGTCGTGTTGGATGAATAGATGTTGCTACACGACCATTCTGGACAGGCCCGTGTTAGCTACACGAGTCGTGCACTGCGACACGGCTCGTGCCACTGACACGGCCAGTCGTGTTGCTGCTGCCCTGATTCCTTCACTGTTTTGGCTCGTTCTCCCTCGTTTCAACTCCAAATTGAGATCCGCTTTTTCCTACATCTTCCTTATCATGTTTAGCATCAAATAAAAAGTGAAAATAGTAGGTTTAAGCTCATTCACACATATTTCCATGAAAACACAAAACACAACCAAATTACACATAAAATACGGATAAAATAATACGAAAACACATATAAAAAGACACTAAAATCTAGGTGAAAATATCACTCATCATATTCATGGACGATTTTTCAGTTTTTGGTTCTTCTTTTGATATTTGTTTGTCTAACCTTGCTATTGTTTTGAAGAGGTGTCAAGAAACAAATCTTGTCTTGAATTGGGAGAAGTGCCACTTCATGGTGAAGGATGGGATTGTTCTTGGGCATCATGTTTCCGCCAAGGGATTGCAAGTAGATCGTGCTAAAGTGGTGGCAATTGAGAAGCTTCCACCACCGACCAATGAAAGAGGAGTGCGGTCCTTCCTTGGACACGCCGGTTTTTACAGGAGATTCATTAAAGACTTCTCAAAATACTCTAAGCCCTTATCTCATTTACTTGAAAAGGATATTCCTTTTGTGTTTAATGATGAGTGTCTAACAGCTTTTCAAGTTTTGAAGGAGGCGCTAATTACTGCCCCCATCTTGATCACATCGAACTGGACTCAACCGTTTGTACTTATGTGTGATGCAAGTGATGTAGCACTGGGTGTGGTGCTCGGGCAGCTAAGGGAGAAGAAGTTCTGCGCCATTTACTACGCGAGTAAGACTTTCGATGCGGCACAGAAAAATTACACGGTCACTGAAAAGGAGTTTTTGGCTATTGTGTATGCATTCGATAAGTTTCGTCAGTATTTGGTTGGCATGAAGACGATTGTGTATACGGATCATTCAGCGATTCGATATTTGATGGAGAAGAAGGAGACGAAGCCTAGAATTATAAGGTGGATTCTACTACTTCAGGAATTTGACATGGAGATTCGGGATAAGAAAGGAACAGAAAATGTGTTGGCAGATCACTTGTCAAGGTTGGAGACTAGGGAGCATTGTGATAATTCTTTTGAGTATATTGAAGAGATGTTCCCTGATGAGAAGATCATGGTTGTGGCTGTTGAAGGGACTGAGCGAGCATGTGTGGTTGCAGCGCAAGGTATGGATCCATGGTACGCGGATTATGTTAATTACATTGTCATTGGAGAAATTCCAAGGGATCTCAATCGATATCAACTTGCGAAATTTAGGAGGGAAGTTGAGACATTTATATGGTATGATCCGTTTGTTTACAAGATATGTACAGATTCTATTGTCCGAAGATGTGTACCCGAGATGGAAATGGAGAGTGTGCTTGAGTTCTGCCATGCACAACCAAATGGGGGGCATTTTGGAGCGCAAAAGACTGCAGCTAAGGTACTTCAATCCGCTCTCTATTGGCCTACATTGTTTAGAGATAGTGAGAGCTATGTGGCGTCTTGCGATAGATGTCAGCGCATGGGAAATATAGGTAGGAGAGATGAGATGCCACTGCAGCCTAGCATAGTTGTGGAGATATTTGATGTATGGGGGATCGATTTTATGGGGCCTTTTCCCCCGTCGAATGGGTTTCTCTACATTCTTCTTGCTGTGGATTATGTTTCAAAGTGGGTGGAAGCAATTCCTACTCGTGTAAATGACTCGAAAATTGTTTTATCTTTCTTGAAGAAGCATATTTTTGCCCGTTATGGAGTTCCTAGAGCACTAGTTAGTGATGGAGGTTCCCACTTCGTCAATAAATTTCTTGAGAAGGTGCTTAAGGATTATGGTGTTAAGCATAGGGTTACTACACCCTATCATCCGCAAGCGAATGGGCAAGTAGAGGTCTCCAACCGTCAAGTCAAACAGATTCTGGAGAAAGTGGTAGGAACTAATAGAAAGGATTGGGCTATGAAGCTCGATGATGTGTTATGGGGGTTCCAAACCGCTTACAAGACGGTGTTAGATATGTCACCGTATCAAATTGTCTATGGGAAGCCGTGCCACTTACCCGTAGAGATTTAACACAAAGCGTTTTGGGCTTTGCGACACTTGAACTTGACCCTCAAGGATGTGAAGGAGTTGAGGATAACTCACATGAATCAATTGGACGAATTTAGGAGTCGTGCTTACAAGAATTCAGAGATTTATAAGGAAAGAATGAAGAGGTGGCATGATTCTAAGATCTCATACAAGGAGTTCAAGCAAGGAGATGAGGTACTACTTTTTAACTCTCGATTGAAGCTTTTTGCAGGTAAGTTGAAGTCTAAGTGGACGGGTCCATTCATGATTCATCGAGCCTTAGGAGGGGGGAGTTTTGAGCTTATTGACAAAGATGGAGACGTTATCGCGGCGAATGGGCATCGGTTGAAGCATTATAAGTCGCCGGATGATGCGTGTGTCATTTTTGATGATACCTTAATCTGATTTGGTACCGTCATGACTCTCCGACGTTAAATATGAGCGCTTGTTGAGAGCTTACTCTTCCGTTTTATTGCTTTATTTCTTTTGTGTGAGTAAGAAATTTTTATATTTAAGGTGCTTACTAATCGGCAATTACATCTCTTTTCAAACTTAGTTTCGACTTACATTTTTACTAAGTTTGGGGGGGTGTGATGTTATTACCTCATTGAAGCATTAAGAGTATAATCTTTTCTTTGTATTGTTTGTTAGGGGAGTTGGTTTTTGCGGCCATATTGAAATTTTAATCGATTTTGATGTGACAATTTTTTACAACTTGCCTAATGTTCAGTGGTTTTTGGTTGTGTTTTCTTTTACGGAGTTACTCATGAATGATGTTTTGTGGAATAATTTCTGAAGTTGTGCTCAAGATTGTATCTAATGAGTTGTGTTGAAGCTTGAAGTGTGTAGTGAATGAAGAACACTCAGTTTTGAAAGTCAGAAGGATGGTTCGACCAACATTGGAGGTGGTTCGACTAGTGCCGGAGGTCGAACAAAAGCAGAGGAAGTCGAATCGGAGTCGAAAGTTGTCCAGTGAGGTGGTTCGACCTAAGCCATATTTGTTCGACTTGTCCAGGAGGTCGAACCTGAGGTCGAACCAGTCAGTTCAAGGCACTCTGTTTTCCAGAAAATGGGTTCGACCAATTCAAGGATTGTTCGACCTGATCAGCAAGTCGAACCCAGGTCGAACCGAGAAGAGCATTTGTCCAGAAGGTAGGTTCGACCACGTCATCCATTGTTCGACCTGTTCAGGAGGTCGAACCTGAGGTCGAACCAAGCCAGGTACGCAACTTAAGTTCGATTTTTTGGAGGGTTCGATCATTTTTTCGAAACACCAAACCTCGAACCCTCTTCGAACCTCTACACCATTACACAAATTCTTCGATTACACTTGATTGCACACCGATTACACAACACTACACCTTGAATTTTCGATTTAGTCACGGATTTGGACGTGTTTTGTCGCGGGTTAGGGCTGAAATCGTGATTTTTGGTTGTTGTGTGTTCTTGATTGGTTGTTCACCATGGGCAAGTCAAAAGGTATGTTTTTTCCAACTCAATTACTCTAGGATTGAAGGTTTAGGTATGAAATTCAATTTGAATAAGAGGATTGATGTTGAGTAGGGTTGAATTTCATGGTGAATGTTGATATTGTGACTTGTTTCATATGAATTCTTGTTTCTTGGTTTTAGGTTGTTTGATTATTGATAGAACTTGAATTTTTATGAGGATTGATCAAGGATATAGAGCATCTAATAGAATGAGCATGTTGATTTGGTTTGAAATTGATGAAATTGAAGTAGTTCATTAAGGGAAACATGTTGAATTTTTGATTGAATTGCTTGGATTGTTGATGCATGTCTGTTGGTTATTTAAAGAAGTGTGAATGAAAATGTTTTTGAGCATGTTGAATAATCAAGTGGTGTTGAGACGATAGTTGGAGTGATTATGCATTGATGCTTGAAGTCTTGAGTAGAGTATGTGATGTGCTAGTAAAATACTTGCTTTCTTGTCTTGTTGGTTGGATTGAAGTATTTGTTTTCAGGAAAGGGACAAGAATCAAGTAAAGGTAAAGGAAAGGCAGAGGAGGAAAGATCGAAGAAGAGGCATGACAGGCCTTCGAATTTGGACAAAGTGACAAGGAAACTGAGGCTGCAAGATCGTTTACCCAAAAATTTCAAGATTCATATGCAAGATTGGGATGAGATCAAAGAGAAGTGGGAAGAAGTTTCAGACAAGATAGCTCGCACTCGATACCAAGATGATGAAGCGATGAGGATAATGAGAATAGGGGATGATATATTTTGGATGTTCGATCAAGTAGGGATCCGAAGATTCATGGAGTTGAAGAGGCCGACGTACTTCCATGTTACAGCGGAAGTAGTTTGCTCATTTGAGATGGAGAAGGACCCGCTTGGGTACCCATATCGGTGTACGTTTCAGCTTGGCAGAGTGAGTAGGAGATGGACGTCGGAGGATTTCAATGAGTTGTTTGAGACGCCTTTAGAGATCCCTCGATTAGAAAATGCTGCATTTGGTACAAATCGGTTTTAGAGGGAGATCACCGGGGAGATTCGAGATTATAAAATCAGACAGGCTCGTGCTTCCGCAATAAAGAACCCAGTCTTGAGGTACATGGACCGCGTCCTGATCAACACGTTATTCGCCCGCTCGGAGGGGAGTGTTGTACCTAGAGGAGAGCTTTACGCCCTGTGGTGTATGCTGAACGGGGTACAGTTCAATGTTGGAGCTTATTTCATTGCGCAGCTGCATCGATTCAAGACCATTGGATTTCAAAAGGTGAATATTGGAGGGTTACTGACGATCGTGGCTGAGCATTACAACTTGGATCTCACCGTCTTTACACCAGTAGAAGGAGAACCCGATTTGATGATGAGCACGTGCGTGAAGGGAGGATTTGCCCATTTTAGAGATGGAGATTGGTTTTTCACGAGGGGTCTCAAGCCTTTCGAATTTATGTTCCCCTTCGACGTGAGCAACTTGACAACTATTCGGGAAGCAAGGAATAAGTTGATGAATTCTCTCGGACATACCGCCTTATCCGTGGCAGTGAAGTCGGGTGGTGATTGGAGAGCGGTAGCGCAGATGTGTGCTGAGGGGAGGATGGCTGAGTTACAGTAGATCATTGATCAAGGAAAGTTCCATCCACCTCAGCCACAGCAGCATGAAGAGGAGGATCAGGTAGATGAGCAGCCGGAGATGGAGATTCCGGAAGAAGAACAGCATGATGCGCCTCAGCATGCTCCGGTACCGCAGCAGCGGCGAGCAGTTCCAGGTACCCGGGAGCAGCTTCGCTTGATTCATGAGCAGCTGGTCGCAGTAGTAGCTGAACAGCAGGAGACGAACAAGCAGCTCGCGCTCGCTAACGCCAACTACGCCACGCTGAACGAGAGGTACTCTGCCTTGGATGAGCGTGTTGGTAGAGTGAGTAGTCGAGTGGATATGATGGATAGGCACATTACCAGTCTGTGTCGAGCTGTGGAGAATAGGATGGATGAGGATGACAAAGATGATGATGAGGATGATGATGCTCCTATGGAGTAGTTTCAGGTTTTCTTTTGGCTTCTCCGATTCATCTTATCTCTCATTCTTCTTTTTATTCTTACAGATTGGGGTGTGATTCATGTGTGAGTGGCATGTACTTGATATAGTTGATCTTGTATCATTGATTTGTATATGGGTTATTGATTCTGTGCATTCATGTGTTTACGTGTTTATTTTCATTGGAAAGAGCATGTATAATTTGTTAAGTATATGGAATTCATGAGGAATTGATCTTGATTATGTGCTATGAGGAGTACTAAGAATTGATTACCTATGTGAGGATTTGAGCCTCTATCATGATTGATCATGATAGTTTATTTTTGAGAGAATCATTCGTATGAACGTATTCTAGAACTTGGCTTGGAGTCTTGTGTGAAACTTACAATTGATGAAATATTAGGACATGATCTTAGGTCATTTTTGATTAATTGAGTCACTTAGCCGAATTTTACCTTTCCTAATGATTTTATAAACCTTTGGTAGCCCTATTTGAGCCTTTTAAAAGCTTTTTCTTTGGCAAGCCAAATAAAAGAGCCTTAATTACCTTATTTGAACTTTGAAAATACCCTATTCATTGGTAGAGAGAGTAAGGTGAATAAGTGTGCAAGAAGAAAAGGAAGATGGAATGAGGTTTAGTAAGAAAAGTACATGGTTAAATCTTGTTGGGGGTAGTGCCTGAAACTGGTACCCCGAATTGTTTATACATGGGGTTTGAAGTTTTAAGAAGCAGTCGAACGATGTTCGAGAAGGGTAGTGCCTACAACTGGTATCCGAGCGATCAAAAGAAGAATGATGTTGATGCAAGGAAGAGAAGGAAAATCTAAAATTGCAAGTGCAAGAGAAGAATTGGAGGAGAATATGAAGCCGAATGAGAAATCAAGAACCTCCAAGGTAACTCTCTACTAGTGTCTTAAGTCACTATGTCCAAATTTTCCTACCCTTTCCAAAGAGCCAACATTACAACCTAGAAACAAGTCCTTTGTGATCCTAGTATTAATTTGATGTAAGTTGCTTTTTGAGACCTTTGCCAAGCTTATGGTTATGCGTGAATATGAATTGATATGAGTGTTTCTACTAGCCTATAGTGCCTCACGCATGTGAGCAAAAGAGAGTAAAGACTTATCTTGTCAGCGAGATTACTTAGTACTCCGAATGGTGTGTGATTGGATTGATTTTACATGAGTGAAATATATGATGCAAGTAATTCTTGTTTGATTCAATGAAGTGGCATGTGTAATATGTGTTGTACTTGATCTTGTTGAATTATACACGACTCCTGTGGTTTAAATTGGCATGTGTAATGAGTGTGTAAATTCACAAGTTTGGCACTATATTTTGTGCTAGTTTTGGAGAGTTTTGATGTGGAAATAGGTGAAAAACCTATATATATTGTGAATTAGCATGAATCAGGTGTTAGTGGAGCTATTTGAGTGTTTTCTTAGCAAAAACGGAGTGAAAGTGCCAAGAATCGAAGAGACGGAGTCGAAGCCATGCGAACCGCCCAAGAATTAGGAGGGTTCGACCTCTCCAGCAGGTCGAACTAGCATTGTTGAGCTTACAGAAGAGGATTCGACCACGACGTTTGAGTTCGACTTGCCAGTTGGTCGAATTGGGAGCGGGAATTGTCCAGTGATGAGGTTCGACCTGGGGTTCGACCAAGTCCTAAGTTGTTCGACCTGTTCAAGAGGTCGAACCAGTGCAGAATTCTTCCAGTAGCGGGGTTCGACTTGGGGTTCGACCTGTAGCCAGTTGTTAGACCTGTTTGACGAGGTCGAACCTACGTGCGAGAACTTACCTTATTCGGATTTTCGAGGCCGAAATGCGTGAGATCACTTAGAAAGCCCATTCCAAGCCCTAGAGACGTGATTACAAGTATAAAAGGAGGCTCATACAGAGAATAAAGAGAGTTTTTGATCATCAATCATAAGAGAGACAAGAGTAGAGGTGGTGATCCATCCGGAGGGCTGTGACAGAAGTTCGCTGAAGGTTCAAGTAAGAATGATCAATCTAACCATGATTGTTCCCAGATCAATCATGGGCTAGCACCGCCTTGGTAGTTCTAGGGTTATGAAAGTTTCATGATGTAATTCATATTTCGTGTGTAAAACTCCGTACAACACTACATGTGATTTGTTTTATATAAGATTGCATATTTAATCCATACTCATAGTCGTTTTGTGCATCAATGATCGTTGTGTAGAGTCTGAATACATAACATGGTTATTGGTTGAGTGCGTTCACTACTGAGCAGGGTTTATTGTTATAATTCTAAGTGAAGGGATTCCGAAGTCTTATTAGAACGTCTTATATGAATATTCATGAATTGAATTAAATTCGGGTTAATGAATAGGATGAAGAGTATAACTTTACAGTACCTAAAAAGGGAGATCAAATTGGGTTAGATTCTAGACGTAGAAGATAATTGATTATGATAGTACCTAGAAAGGGGGGTGAAGTATATTTCTTGCTCTGAGATTATTCACACGTGTCAAGCGCATATTTACTTGTGTCTATAGAGTAAACTTGCATGGTCTAGTGATTCGTCCACAAACCACAGGGCAGAGTCGAACACCATCACATGAAAATACGAATTACTAGTGAAACTGGATGACCCAATGAACTACCTACTATTCTTATTGATCACAACTCACTTTTCTTTACTCTTATTATTTCTTTTTGCTATTTCGATTAGAAGTTATTATTCCTTAAACCTTTACAATTACCAAACATAGTCTAAAGTATACTAGAATATAATGAAATTGATATTTAACTAACCCGTGGGTTCGATATTGTAACTTGGTCATCTTCGCGACTACAATTGATATCCTTATACTTGAGGATTAATTTGTGTGTTGAGAAAACCCCTATCAGAAGATTGGAGCGATATCTCAACTTCAAAAAGAGAAAGCATAACATCATATATAAGGTGACTAAAGGGGAAATAACCATCCCTATGGAGCTCACAGGAAATATGATGAAAATGCAACTGGTTCCTTATGAGGAGATCAAGAAGAAAATCATTAAACTCCCAAAAGAGATATCTAAGGCCATGTCTTGGGTCCATATCCGAGCTATTTGGATCCTCATTAAAGCAACATTCAAAGAAAAAATCGATACATCAATCGATATCGCTATCTTTGATAAGAGGATCAAGAATACAAGAGAGGAATGCCTAGGAGGGCTCTCAGGAAATCTGTACGCAGGAAAAGTAGCGTCCTACATTTACCCAAGGATTGCTTATAATCTGGCCGACCGAGATTTCAGTCGGGCATTCACTCTTCATCAAGATTTCAAAAACAAAGACTTGATGAAAGAAGAAATAGGCCTTACTCTATCACGTACAGTATCTCATATGCTCTATCAAACACCCATCATTCGGATTTATTCCAAATGAAAGAGTACATTGATATACCAGAAGTGTTCGAGAAAGTTGCATGCGCAACTAGGCCAAAAATAATGGAGTTACCGCCAATCCACGACATGGATTTGCGAATCAGGGATAAGCCAATCTAGAGTAGGCAAGATGGCCTCAGATTCAAGCAAAGAAGGATTTCTTTCCAAGAAGACAGAATGATTAGCGAAAGATGTGGAAAGAAACTGATCGTGGAGGTAATTCAGGAACCAGAAAAGTTCACAACTAAAGGTGAACTAAAATGCCCAGAAGGATAGAGAGGAGTCAAAGTAATATTCGATATCACTAAAAAGGAAAATTTTATTCCTTGTGATGTCCTGTATTATCTTCAACAACCAACAACTGGGAGATACTAAGGACAACTCAAACTTGGTGATCTTGAGCTGATAATTGAGGGATTTGCAGGAACATTCCCAGAGCAACTAGTACTGGGATTAGAGTTTCTCGAGGATCACAAACCTTGGGAACGATTATAGGATGGAATGAATTCACGGTCAAAGGGAAAAAATACAAGGTGTACTAGTAGAGGCTCAGGCTTATAAGCTATGATCCACCCATGGCCACAAGTCCGTTCTCAATATATATCACCGTTGGAATGATATATAAGGAGCATCGTGTAGAATATTTTGCGGTATAAATTGATTCAGGAGCCGACATCTGCACAGCAAAAGAAGGAGTCTTTCCTAAAGACTCAGGTGAAGAATTTGCAACTGTACTAGGAAAAGATTTCTTGCAAAGGGTGCTAATCCTTAACAGAGGAATCAAGCAAGCAGAGATCATGATTGGAGGAGCGGATTGTACCCCACAGTACAAAGTAAAGACTCTACCAATATATTTTCATAACACCGGAGTGGATATTCTATTAGGAAATAATTTCCTACAGACATTCAAGCATTTTACCCAAGAAAATGCAATAAGAAGACTTATTTTCACAACCCTTTGTGAACATATGATCATAGCACCAAGACTGCGTAATGCATTTCAGAGAAAAATACCAATCAGATTACGCAGAAAGCGTGGTGATGAAGGAAAACTTAGCCATCTAAAGATGAATGATCGAAGGAAATATGGCAAAACAGTACTTCAAATGAGAACCGAGATCAGAGAAGGATAGAAGATGGAGAAACTAAAAAGAAAACACAATCCACCTTCTCAAGGTAAGCTTGGGAGAAAGCTTACATAAAAATGCCACAATCGAAGAGCAAACATCTTTGGAGGACGTCAAAAGGAAGATACAGAGGAACTTCAATGAGGATCCTCTAGCCTGGTGGGGCAAAAACGAGCTCAAAGCCTCTCTCAAATTGAAAGAGGGAAAGGAGCATGAGTTCGTGAGATACAAGCCTATCCTGATGAATCAAGAAGATCGGAAGGATATGCAGCAAATAATTAAGGAACATCTGGACCTTAAGTTGATATCCACAGGAATATCTCCATACAGCAGTCCAGGATTTCTAGTTCGAAATCATGGAGAAGTCAAGCGTGGAAAGCCGAGACTTGTAATCAACTACAAGGGAATCAACAACATCTTGGAGTTCGATGGATACTACATACCAAGTAGGGAACACTTGGTTAACTGTATCAAGAATGCCAAGGTATTCTCAAAGTTCGATTGTAAATCTGGGTTCTACCAGATTATGATGGAAGAAGGAAGTAAAAAGTTCACAGCCTTCTCCAGACCACAAGGCCATTATATCTGGAATGTCATACATATGAGCTTGGCGAATGCACCTCAGATATACCAAAGGAAGATGGGTAATCTTTTCAAAGATTATTTCTCATTCATGTTTGTTTATGTGGATGACATCCTCATAACCTTAAAGAACATGAAGGAACATTTAGCATATCTGGAAGTATTTTCAGAAGCATGCCACAAGGAAGGATTAATGCTTTTTGAAAAGAAGGCAGTAATAACAACAAGGCAGATTGAGTTTCTTGGAGTCGAGATTGATGAATCCGGAATTATTCTACAACCACACATTGTAGAAAAGGTTCAAGGATTTCCTGAAGATTTCAAGGACAAGAAGCAATTCCAAAGCTTTTTGGAAGTTGTCAACTTTGCTGGAATATTCATTAACAATCTGGCGCAATACAGGAAGGTGTTCAGTCCTCTGTTGAAAAAAGATGCTGAATTCAAATGGGAGAAATCACAATAAGCAATGGTTAAACAGCTAAAGGAGGTTTGCTAGAAGCTCCCCAAGTTAGCTATACCAAATGACGAGGATGCACTGGTACTCTACACAGATGCCAGTGACCATTGGTGGGCAGTGGTTCTAACTAAGTCCACACCTGAAGGAGAAGTGTCGTGTAGATACTGTAGTGGGCTCTTTGCAGATAATGAGGCAAAGAGATGGCACATCAATGAAAATGAATTCTTTGCGGTTTGGAAGGCGTTCAAAAAATGGTCGTTATTTCTTCTCGCAAAGAAATTTATCCTTAAAATTGATAACACAAGCATCAAAGCCTTTTTGAAAAATAAAATTGAATCTAAACTAGAAAAGGCTAGACTATTAAGATGGCAAGCAGAATGCCAATATTATGATTTTAATATTGTCATTATTAAATCTATTGATAATGTTTTGACAAATTTCCTGACGAGAGATGGAGGGAGCTGAAATAGACTCCATCCTGACTGTTTCAAGGCACCTGATAGACAACCTGGAGTTGCTATAAAGGGAATTCGAGAATCTAGAACTCAATATAATGTGTGCTGGAAAATTACAAGAAAGTGATCGGACCAAAGTGTCTAATCGCATACGAGTTTGTATTCGCAACAATGCGAGTCTCTTCGAGGCATTACAAGAGCCACTCCTCGGGCTGTTGATGGTAATAGCAATCGATAAAAGGAGAGTAGTCGAGAACGGGACTCTAAACCCGGAGCAGGGGATTCAAATACCCCTGGCACGAGTTCTAGATTGGAACCTCCAAAAGGGGAACCAATCCAAGAAAAAGTCAAGGTTCCTGAGTCACATCTTGAGCCTTCGAATCAACCCAGCACCACTGGGGTCAAAGAGGGAGAGATCAACCTTAGGCCTATGGTGGGCACTGCTAAGGTTGGTATTAACTTAGATGATTTCTCTTATTGGTAGAAATACCAGGACAGCTAGGAGAATTTGAACACCAGACAAAGAATCTGACCGGAGAAATGATGGGTGGATATAGCTGGGGAATATCCCCGAGTTTGGATGCGAGAGGATTCAAATCCAAATGATGTGAAGCAATGGTATAATTTTGGAGTGTTAGCTTCAATATATATTGTTGCACCAAGCTTCCCAGAGCTTTCAAAACTCCCAGAATGGCTGGGAAAAATAGTTTTCAAGGCATGGGAAAACAACACAACTCTATTCAGGGGAGATGTCTTGGAGCTTTACTTCACTAGTGCGGCTCCAGAACCAGTAGGGAAAGACGACCATGAGGCCTTCTATTTCATCAAGCTAAGAAGACCGGATGTCTCAGCATCAAATAATATCAAGGAGTCTTCTGGGAAGGAACCAGTCTTGGTTTCCACCTTTTCTGAGGAGCAGATCTCCACGCACAGAGCGAGGGGTTTGTTTGTCTGCATTCAAGCAATGGTGGAGGTGAAGTTCCCATTCAAATTCGAGCACAAGTCTTTGAATGGGTCTTTTCTGATGAATACTTTAACAGGAAAGAAGACAAGGTTTAATGAGAAGGCCTTCCAGGAAAAACAAGAGCTTCTTTGGAAGAACAAGATTCCGGTGAGCAAACAAACTCATCGGAGATATTACAACATGGCCCATTTTGGGCAATGAATGAACAAAGTGTGCACCAGCTATTCCATCCAAACCAAACCAGAGTTCGAAAAAGGAATAAGATTGGGCATAGGGATGATCGGGAGTGTTGAACCACTCCCAGCAAAAGAGACACGTGAAAAGAAGAGGGTAAAATCTCTTCAAACTATCCGAGAGCCAGGAGAACCTTCAGGCACCAAAGAAGACAAATGACTCTTCAAAAAAGCAAGAGTCAGATGACTTTTCTGAAAGGGTAAAAGGCATGTGATGGACAAGAAGGACAGCCCACTAGGAGGCATCCAATAAAGAAAATGAGACCAGCCAGCTGCTAAAGTTGGAATCCAATGGAATGACATAAGCGCTGACGTAAGAATGATGATGTAAGCGGTGACGTCAAAGAAGATTGAAGAGGCTTTGATATCCGGATTTTGGGTCCGAGAGCCTCTATAAATAAGAAGTTTGAGAAAGCAGAAGTCATCAACCATTCCCCTCTGTTTTCTCCTATCCAATAAACATTGTATCTTTATTTTCTTTTCTTGTATGAGTGTTCTGAGTGTAGCTACAATAGGTAGCTAAAGGAGTTATCTCCTCTTGTTCTGTGAGGATGAGTGTAATAAATTCTCCATTCCAAAAATAAATAGTCTTGGGCTACTGCCCGAATTATGTAACCTTCCATTATATTCTGCAACCTTAATCTCTATATTTTCCGACGAGAAATAGTAGCAACATTCTGCATACCCGGTGTAGGAAACGAACCAGGGTTGTGCTGAGATCCACTGAAGGAACGGGATTGAACCATCACACTGCAGGGTGTGTGATTGGTTGTGAGAAGCAACTGTAAAACCTCCCGGATACCCGGTGGATTGACAGTCAAAGTTGGTTAATTACGAAGATTAATGTTGTTTAATTAATGTACGAAAGCATGATGGGCCTGATATGGTCGTAATGGACTACGTCTATTTTGAGGAAATGAAAAATATTAAAATTGAGTTAGAATGAGCTTAAACTGATATGGTTGCCATGCTGGCAGCCATGTAGGCCACTATTATGGTAGCCGACAGGTTACTGACACAGGGGTATTAAAGTCCAGAAAATTTACTATTCATAGGAGAGAGAAAAATTGGTGGTATTAATCTAAAATTTTGGATTTTGGGTATTTTTAAAAGTCTCCCTTATGATTATATAAAGAAAAAGAGGACACACATCCTACATGAGCATATCTCTAATTCCCTAAGCCTCAATGTCCAAAAAATATTGGTGAATCGCTATTGTATTTGTGAGTTAAAGTTGATATTTTTCAATAATACGAATATCAAGCGATCTATTTTTTACACATCGTATACTCCCTCCGTCCTGTTTCAATATTTACGTTTGCTTTTTGCAAGTTGATGAAGGAGTATAATATTTTAATAGTAGTGGGTGGAAAGATATACTCCATCCGTCCCACAACAAGAGTGGTGAAACTTTTTTGCACGTAGATTAAGGGATATAATATTTAATGGGTAGTTGGGGGTAGTTGAGGTGAGAGAAATAATATTTTAAGTAGGTGTATTAGTGTGAAGTGTGGGGTTATGGAGAGAGAAAAAGTTAATTTGTATGAGTTCCTTTTACTAAAAAGGGAAAAACACCTATTGTGTTGAGACGGACGAAAATGGTAAAATGCACTCCTTGTTGTGGGACGGAGGGAGTAATATTTAATGTAAAGTGGGTAGGTGTATTAGTATTGAATGATATATTAATTGTTTTAGATGGGTCTCATATTCCAAAAAGGAAAACGTAAACATTGAAATGAGATGCGCAAAATAGAAACGTAAAGATTGAAACGGGACGGAGAGAGTAGTTCATAAACCTTTTCCATGCAACTTCTTTCTATTGTTGCTGTCTTTTTTTCTGCTCAAAGTATTACTTTTGTCTACATTAGCTTGGACTCTAGTCGATAAATTCATAAATCTATATACTCCCTTCGTCCCAACTTAATAGTCTCATTTGTTTTTGGGCATGTGGATTAAGGAGTATTATTATTTAATGTGTAGTGGATAATTATATTAGTGGGTATGGGGCCCCATGTTTTAATTGTATTAGTGGGTATGGGTGGGTCTCATGTGTCCAAAAAAGAAAATGAGACTCTTTAGGTGGGATGACCAAAATGGTAAAATGGTCCTCTTAGCCTGGGACGGAGGGAGTATAACGTATCAAATGAAAAGTTAACGAATATCAGGTTACTATGAAGTTGCAAAAATCTACCAACATATGTTATGTACTCCCCTTTCATAAGCTGACTCCTATTACTGTAGTATCCCATCATGATTAGCTTCCTTAATCCACACAACATAATTTTTTTTTTAAAAAAAGTTTCATCTATTTAAATAATAAAGAAATAAGTGACCTAAAATATCATTCTTTGAGTCTCCATTTGATTATCATGCAATACAATCTTAGAAAGACAATCGTGCATCTATCCAACAGTTAGTTTCATTGCCACCTTCAGAGAATTTTTTCAATTATTTAACCCAACAACTGTTTTCCTTGCCATCTCCAGGGAATTTCTTCCATTATTTACCACACGTTAATCAAATTATTCAAATTGTGAATCTTCTTTATCTTCGTCAGGGTAGAAGAGCGCACCATCATCACAATAATACTAAGAAGCATGCATATTTATGTGGGTCTCTTTTCAAGTGATACTGCATCATCACAAAATGTATTGACATCCAATGATTCGCCAGCTTTCTCATACATCTCACCTTCTTCAATCTCTATGAAAAGATGAGTTTACACATGGCCACTCAAATGATGTATAAATTTTTCAAATTCCATTAATATAAAGGTGCAGAAGTTTAAGGGTTGTATGAAGGCGAAGAGCTGATGAATGAAATTAGATGCCCCCCAGATCCTTCAGGCAGAACCATTCAGTTTCTTGCATTATTAAACCCTGATCTACCTTTGATTAAACGAAATGTTATCGTATGAAATTAACTCTGGAGGATTGATTAAACTAGATAATTATGTTGGTACAGGCTTTGATAATGGAGATGGCTTCTTATATGAACTCCATAGACAGAAACCATCTGCTAATAGCTGGCTTAGATGGGTTCTATGGTCAATCTTCACTGTGGAGAATATTTTTGTGTCTGAATTTTAAAATGCTGGAAAGATAATATAATCTTAAGGTAACTCATTTATGCTCTACTGTTATTTGTATATGCTTGAGTTTGGAGAAAACATAAATGACGTTAATTTTATGAAATAACTAGTCAAAAGAATGTCGTAAACGATAAATGCTAGTAATCAACTAGTGCTAAGAGAGGTTTTAAGTTCACAATTAATACTACTGACTATTTCTACATTATCTAAGATGCTTAACAATTAATTGTATCGTCAAAGGAAGCTGCAAGTCTGCGCCTTATATATAGTCATAGCGTTTCTGAAGCCTATCATTGTGATGTTATGTTGTTAGGCATTTATTAGCTATTTAGGTTCTTCATGGTGGTTTTTAGCTCTGTTGTCATCCTTTTATACTGTACCAACTCCATCTCTATTACCGGATGCATCTCACTTTTTTGTGGACGCTTGTTCTTTTGTTTTGTCTTGGAGTAATATGGTATGATACTTGTTCTTTTGTGTGGTCTGTGAGTAATGTTTCTGCTGTGCTCTAGTCTTTTCGGTGTGTATATGATTACTAAGTGTTTATACGACTATGAATATGTATGTCCTCATTTTTTTCTGATGTATATGCTTCATTAAACTTTGTTCTACACTTCTTTGAAAATGTCATGTATCTCATCACCTAAAATGCCATTGAACACTAAATTTCCATTTAGACCACTTACTTCTTTCTTTCAACGTTTTCTAAAGTAGCAATTATCATGTCATTCATTGTTGTTAATATACTTATTTAAGTAATGAGACGAAACACATTAAAATATGTTAGTACATAGATTGTCTCAGTTCTTGGATCTCATTTCATATACTGATATTTGAACTGTCGACAGTGATGATTGGGGTGGGTGGCTTCTATTTTATTGTATGTGGGGATCATGAGAATTGACAAGAAGTAAACTGAGTGGATGGAGTTTACTCTTTCTCTTTCCATATGCTTTGTTTATTTATTTATTTATTTTCTGAAATATTGCAATCGATATACAGAGTGGAAATGTCTAACATCCATCTCGGGAGTTGGAAGCTAACTAGATTTTTGACCAAAATGACTTCAATTTCCGATATTAATATTCTATATGCTTAATGCTATTTTAAAACCACCCAACCTAGCCATAAATTCAATAAATTATGTACTGTCTCAATCAAATATAGTCCCCGTCTGTTTCTTTTTCTTTAAAATGAGAGGATATTAAATAAGCTTCTATTTTGGCAGAAGAAGCAAAGGGGGTGATGTACGAAGAACAGAAAAAGCTAGCTCAGCATCAGGCACAAATAAAATCACAGATGGCTCTTTATGGAGATGAATTGGCAAGGAAAAGGATGCAGGTATGTGATTTTTTATTTTTGTGTATATTGGTGGTTTTCAAATAATTTTAGGAACTTAATTCTTGAGTTTTATATTCCGAGAATGAACATCATAGATCAAGAAATCAGAAACTTGTAAAAATTCAAGAATAATATTCAATGAGGCGAGAGGCTGCTAGACGAGCAATAGAGGAGCAAATTCAAGCACAACGTCGCCAAACTAAAAAGGAGAATGTTGAGATAGAATGTGAAACTATTAGGTTGCGGGGCCTTGGCAGAGGCAGAGGGAAGGGTCCATGAAGCTAAGCTAGCAGAGGATGTTAATAGGCAAATACTGGTTGAACGTGCAAAAGCTGCTTAATCTTTTAAATAAAGTTATCCCCTGGTAGCTTTAATCCCCTACTGACTATTCTTTCAATGCAGGGGGTCTTTGAGCAATTTTAACAGATCAAAATAAGCTCATTGTAGCTGTAGATGGTGTAACAGCACTTGCTGCTGTTGTCTACACTACAAGGTATTGCAATAGTTAATTTAAAAGATTGGAATTATTTTAGTATCTTAGGTTGTTAATATTTGATCTTAGTCTATAGTTAATATTTCATTTTCCTTAAAAATTGAAATTATCGTTCCCATAGTCTCCATTTTGGCTTGTTTTTCATATAAATTGATCCATTGTGATAATTTTCATGCAAGGCTGCTCCATTATTTCAGTTCTTTGATTTGGTAAAAATTAAGGAGTTATGGCATTATCTTCTCAGGATTTTGGCAGGCTTCGCTTTTCTATATCTTGTCCTGTTTTAGCATGTTACAATATTCAGCATTTGTTTCATGTTATTGCATGATGAAACTGCAGTAGATGGATGATGCTAAATTTGTGTGTGTTTTTTTTCTTACTTTTTTATGTATTTTTTTTTAATTTTGAATTCGACATCACCTCTTAGATTGTTAAATATTCTTCTTCTGTATATTTATGAAACTTATTTGTCAAACTTGACTGATAAAAAGTAACTCGTGACTGTGCTCCAGGTTTCAAAATCTGGTCTGCAATCTGATTGCTTAAGTTGGAAAGGTTATGAAGTAGATAAGTCAAACACTAAATTGAAAACATTTCTGAATAGTATTCATTGAGATGATGATTTAGGTTGTGTAGGCTCAGGCATTTCAATGAAAAGACTTCTGTTTTTTTTTTTGCTGAGCTTCTACTTCAATGCAACATATCATATATTGTATATTTTTTTAGTTATGTACTTATGCTATTACTTTTAGATACCCTTTACGCTGTGTAGTTAAGCTTTAAGTTATAAAACACATTTCCGTATTTAGAGCTGATTAAAAACTTGCTACCTCTGATTCTATTTAATCTCAATCTTTCTGATGGCGAATTGCCGCCTCAAGTGTTGTTGCTTGATGACCCTCGATCTGTTCTCTACTGTCTTAAAATTTAAAGACGCTCTTTGACTACTGAGTATACTACTGATCTAGTAAACTTAGAAGTAGGACTTCCATAAATTGAAAATGGATGTTGAGACTTGGGAGTAAAACAGCTCTTAATACATTGTACATGATTGAGAAGATGGGCTGTTACATTTTTTTAGAATATTAGCTCCCACTGATGTTCATTGGAGAACAATATGTGAAAATATAGGGTTTAAATCATCTTCTTACATAGCTTCTTCAAATTATGTTTTATGTATCACTTCACCCATGTTCCTGCTTTGGGTTTAAGCTCAAGCTTTGATTTAATGAGGCTGTATCTAAGAGATCTAGATGCTGCACAGCCTCTTATAATTGTATAGCCAACTTCAGCCATTTGTTTTACTTGAAACACGAAAGTATAATAAGTATATCTTATAACTTCACCATGTCATAAATCCGGGAGTGGAGCACAAAAATCATTGATAAGGGACTCTTGTTGGTTTATAATATGTATGGTAATATATAACTTAAGATTGTTTCCGTTTGCAGATGGGACTTATGGTCAACCCTCTTAAACTTGGAGATATATTATACGAGAGGATTTGTTAGAAAGATGTATGATTCCTTAACATTACAGATGATAGCATAGTTGATTCACATGAATTTACATCTAATTCTAAAAAGAGTTGGTTTCTGTCAAATACATTTGCAGCAAAGGAATCTCTTGAGTCACTGAGGAGATCACAAATAATGATAGATGGATTTTCAACAGCTGGAAAAACGTTATTTGCGACTTCATTGAAAGTATGTCATTCTATACACAATCTTCTACTTTCTTTCTCGTCCAAAATCATTAGCTAACAACTAAATGATTTTTTAAGGTGCCATGTACTTGTTCCCACAAAAAGGCTTTCCTCCAAAATTCATCGAGGCTGCGAAGAAGGCTGGAAAAGTACCAGACATCTTCTACTGTCTCAAGCTTGTAGAAGCCACAGGAATCTCTACTGTCCCAATTTCTGGCTTAGGCCAGAAAGAAGGGTATGCTCATCCTCAACATGCTTTGTGATACTACACATAGTTACACAAAGTCAGTATATACAAAATATAGGTAATTAGATGTATTGATTCTCTCTTGATCTTGCACTGCTTCAATGTTTGGTATGGCATGAGTTGTTTGTTGGTCAATATAACTTTTGATAACAAAGTATGTGTGCTCATATTTATTTATTGTTTTCGCTGTTGGCTTTTATCGTCACGTATTCTCTCATTTTTGACCAAGCTTATTATGCGAATAATAAAGTAATGTTTGTTTTGATGCAGGAAGTAGCTATTCAACATGACAAATGAACTCCCCACTGTATATGAAATTGTGTCAGGCGCAGCAAGAAAACAGTAGAAAGAGAATTGTTCAGTGTCAAATAGTAGCAGCAAGTGCAAGTCAAACTCAGAATTGGTAAGTGAAAGGGCTTTCAGCTAGCTATTCTGTTCCACGGTGTCAAATAGTACTCTTATATTAATGTTTCCTAACTTTACTTGACGATTTTCATTTTAGTCTTGTAATTTTTTTTCTTTTCTTTTAGGTGATGATTTCCATCTTTAATATGTGTGAACACCAGTCTTAGTTGCATGCCTAATAAGGTAACTCACGCTATTTTGGAGATTTTTTTTCCATTAAAGAACTTGAGTACTTTCAAAATATTGCAATCAGTAACCCCATATATATATATATATAAAAGCTCGAGTCATTGTGCCGGAGTTGCAACGTCAAAATAAATTTATAATGGTAGTTACTTGGCTTTTTCAGATGATATCCTATAACTTATACTTATTATGGATTTATTTAACTGAGTGTTGGTCATTATGGATCTATTTAACTAAGTGTTGGTTCATTATGGATCTATTTAACTTCGTTTTAGCCTCCTCATTTGTACTCTGTATGTTTTGTATTACCTGCAACAATGTTCATACTGTCCTTTTTTATTACATTAATGTTGTCATTATGTCTTTTCAATAATTAAATTGGCAGTGCTTGTACTTTGCAGTCTTCATCTGAACTGGATGGGCGAAATTAGAATGTTAATCAAAACTGTAATTTAAACGAATTGGTTGCCTGATATAGAGTGTGGGTTTCGAGACTAGGCTGTTGGGTTTTTATTAAGGGCTGGGGCAGGTTTCTGCTACTTAGTAAAATCAAACCATGTAGCAGCTAGTCAGTGATGAGCAACTAGGGTACTCTCTTTAATCTTACTATGGCTGCTACTTGTGCTACTCTCAAATTTTATGCTTTGTCATGATTTTGACGTGCTTTCTATGCTGTCATTTTCGTTAGTAGAAAAAGTTAGATGGATTTTGAATGTTGGTAGAAAAAGTCAGGTCATTTAAGTATTTTTCTTTGCTGTGAGCCTGTGGCTTTACCTTTGTGCAAACAATGGCAAATGAACTTTATGATTGTTGAAATCATACATTCATAATAAGAACCGTCTTCTTTCTTTTCTTTTGTTTCTTCAAAGGGGAAAATGATCGACAAGCTTAGCTGTATAGTATAATCAACAAAGATGCAGTATCCTAAGTGACTTGTCTTGAACAAACTAATGTAATGGGTTATGATGATAATTGCATATTGTTTCATTGATGTGTATTGCGGGTTCAGGGTAAGAGTCTAATAATTGGATCTTTAATGGCTTATTCATCTTAGACTTTTGAAAGCAGTTTACGTGGGAAAAATGAAGGAGAAAAAGCAACTTTATCACAATTGGTATTCCTTTTATTTCTGTCACTTTATTTTACTTTGTTATTTCAATAGTTATCTCAATTTCTATTTAGTATTTTCTGTTAATTATTATAAAGTGCCCTAAATTCTCTCTTTGTACCTTTTTTTCATCTTAATTTTTCCTATTTATGTCCGTCAAACTTTTATTATATCTTTATGGCTCGAGATATTTGACATATTGTACTAAAATCTTTTTCAGCATTTAATTGACTTGGCAGGATCTGAAAGTTCCTGAACAGAGACAAATGATTAAGGAGAAAAGAGGGTTCATACATAAATAAAAGCTTACTTACACTTTGAACTGTAAGAGACATGGCCACACACTAATTTTTCCTGTACATGCTTGTTCCCCATTAATTAACTTTGCCCAAGAACCAATCGTCCTCTCTTATTCTATATTATGCTTCTTTCTCTCTTCAATTCTAGCCAGTGGGATAGTGATTTAAACTTGAGTTGAATGCTTTGGTTATTGGTTCAACTTGCATACGAGGATTCTTTCACCATTTGGGCGGGGATTGTAACTTTCCATAAATTTCCCATTTTTGGTTGTTTACTGTAGTAAATCTCTTGAAATTTTGATTTAACCATCATTTGTTGACTTCTTCTTATAGGGTTTGATTTAAGAAATTGTTGGTGAAATGGGATCTTGAGATTCACTTCTTTTTTTTATGGCAGTGTGAAATGAAATCTGAATGCGCATTCTGAGTTGTTGATCGATCTTATTCCTTTTAATGCAGGAGATATGTGTAGCTAACTGTGATGGAGTGGACATATTAATCAAAAGATGGCTTTACATCATGTTTTGTGGGTTGGCCAGGTCATCAGGTTGCAGCAGATATGTATATATATGTATAGCTACGTATGTAGATGTGTCGTACTTCTTTAGGTATATATTATTAGTTAACTAATTTGAATTGTGGGTTAGAATGTTAGACAATGGGTATATATTTTGTAGGGTTGAATGTTAGACATTGAATTTGGATATTTCATGGATGTATGGATATGTTGATGAATGAATGGATGCGTTTATTGAAATTCCATTTAAATTTAAAATATTGTTGAAATAAATAGGCAGGTGATAGCTTTTTGAAAGAAATATATTGGTGAATCACTGACATCTATAACTCAAAAAGATATTAGTGATTCACTGATATCTATTGTTCTAAACATTTTAATATTAGCTAATTTATATCGGTGAATTATTAAAAAATATTAGTGAAATACTGATATGTATATCAAGAAAAGATATCGATGAATCATCGATATCTATTACTCTAAACCTGTAATATCAACTTCATTAATATCGGTAATTTTATAATAGATACCAGTGAATCACCAATATCTATAGTTACATTAGATATCGGTGATTCATCGATATTTATTAAAGGGATCTTTAATAACACCTCTATTAATAACGGTGAAATTATGAATAGATATCGGTAAATTACAGATATCTATTGTAACAATAGATATCGGTGATTCACCGATATCTATTTAGGATACCTTTAATAACATCTCCATTCATAATGGTGGAATATTGAATAGATATCGGTGATTTATCCATATCTTTTCTCAAAATAGATATCGGCGATTCACCGATATCTATTTAGGAAACTTTTAATAACACCTCCATTAATAACGGTGGAATATTGAATAGATATCGGTGATAACGTTTGATGCATGCCTAGCAACATATATTTTGATGAGGTATTTTCCTTTCCTTTACTTTGTTCGTTGCTACTATAAATTATACTTATAAAATGTGGAGTATCTATTGAAAACATGATAAAGACTTATTTGCATGACTCCATTATTAATTATAATGTTTTGGTTTTCAGAACTCATTACATGATTTTCTCAAAATTGATAATCTGATGAGCTTACTGATGTTAATATTTAATTTTCATATGTTGTCCGAAAGCTGAAAGGGAAGCAAGAAACAAGAGCGTGTATAGTAAGATATTTCTTTATTTCTTTTACTTAATTAATTGCTCATAAAGATCCTATATCTCTATGTGAAAATTTTATTTTAAGACACTGTTTCTCTAAGTATAAACCCTCTTTGCATTTTTTATAACATTAATTATTAGCATATTTCTTTCAGATTGATGGTATGCACCCACTCTTTTATTATAAATTCTTTACCCTACTCAAAATCCTTTGAGTGCTCATTTAATTTAGGGTAACAAAGCATTAAGGAAAGTGGAGGTGAGAAGGTGTTTTATCGTGGAATCAGCGATGGAGAATGGATCTTAGCGAACATAATATGGTGGAACAGTTGCAATTGGAGTTTCAATTAAATTACCATAAACAATCTTGACAAGAAATTTCTATTATTTGTTTGATAAATCCTTGATTTTCGGTTTAATGTTCATCGCTCTATGTTGAGCTAGGAGAGTATAAAAAGCTCTGAATGTTCATGCTATGGTCGGTAGTATTTTATTTCCTCTAATTTATTAGGAAATGAAAATCAAAGAGGTACTGATCCACATGACTTCATTTGTACCTCATGTAATATTTTCATCAAATTCATGCTGTTGATGTCTGTAAATGTCATGTTATGTACCTGTCCCATATTTGTTTGTGCTGTGGAGAAACTATTTGGATTCTTATGCTGAGTTGAGAGACTAACTCATATTAGAAATAGATTGGGAAAAAAAAGTGCCCTTGGAAATTCAAAATCAAAACCTTAAAAAATATCAACCACACTACCTCACTTTTGAATCTTCATGAATGTCCAATTAAGTATCAACCAAATGTTAACACCTTACATTTTTCAATGTTTTAAAAATGTCAAATTAACCATGACACTCCATATTTTAGAAATCCCTTTAAAAATACGTACCTTTAAAGTTTATTGATATAGAAGATTGTGTTGAAAATTAATATTTTTAATAAAAAAACTACATTAAAAAAATAAAAAAATATCACACTACAAAGTATGACGTGCATGTGACGTGCATCGCACGTCTATAATACTAGTTATCATAAATATGAGAAGTTGTCAATAATAAAAAAATTAAATATTATTTGTATTAAAGTGAAGAGATTAATGAATTACAAATAAATTTTGCATATCTAGTAAAAACAAAATTAATTAACTTATAAAAATTAATTAAATTAATAAAAATATATAAATTGATTATTATGAATATGAGAAGTCATCATTGTTATAAATTTATTATTATTATTATTATTAAATTGTAAATTTTAATAAAAAAGTATTAAATATTATATCATTGATAGAATAAATATAACATAAACTCATAAATAATGAGGGTTCACTATATACACTGATTTAAAGAAGATTATTTCTCATTATCTCTAATAATGAGGGTATACCATACACGCCGATAAGCTTTTCACCTTTATTATAATTAGTGAATATAAGAATTTTTTTTACCAATTTTATTGATTTTTTGGGATACTGTGGTATTTTTAAATAATAAATAAAAGATAAAGTAAGTTAGGTGAGAATGATATTTTTGAAAATATGATATATTTATAGGTTATTTGCTTTATAATTTTTACTATTATTTTATTAGAGTTTTATCGATTCAAGGCTTGAAAATTGAATAAACCATCAATTCGGGGACTGAATTTTTTTATCGATTAGAGGCTTAAATTATACAAAACTATCAATATAGGGCCTAAATTCAGGTCCTGAATTGATAAAATATGACGTAATATGTGATAAATTCAAGCCCTTTGATAGTTTTATAATGTTCAGGCCCCTAAATCGGTAAAAAATAATTCAGGCCCCCAAATTGATAGTTTACCAATTTTTCAGGCATTGGATTGAGAAATTTTCATTTTTAAGAATGAAAAGTAAAATGACACAAATAAATGAGGAAAGGGTGAAGAATGTAATAGGATAGAGAGAGTGGAATATAATATGATTTGACAAAATTGCAATACTGGTCCACCCGTCAAAGTCCCATTTGGTTTTGGACCCAATTATTTTGGTTTTAATCCTAAAGGTTTTTTTTCCTTCAATAATGGTCCCGCACGTTTTATTTTTTTTATTTTTTACCCCTTGCCATAAAAAACTAACGACCCTCAATTACGTGATACTCATATGGCTGTTACCATTGCTACTGATCAAAATAAACAGGGGTTTTCACTCCCAAATTCCCAACCCTAATTTCTTCCCCAAATCTACTCTCTCTGATTTCTCAACCTTTAAACATGCTGCATACACATGCATGTGCAAGATGATCTCTAACGCCACCGGAGAGGTCATAATCACCAACAAAGAAACCCTTATCTTCGATAAGATGGAAGTCCTCCATTGCTGGGGATGGTACCACAATTGTTATCATCACCGGTGCACTACTCAAAGCGTCAATAATCTATTGACCGCTGGGATCCACCCACCATGTTATATGATTTACTCCATAAGATTGCGATTAAAGTGGTGGACATTTCATCGGCGATGGCTATTCCCGTGGAATTGTCGATCGTGACTACCATGTCAAATCTGCTTCGAATTTGCTCAATTTTAAGGTAGTCTCACAATGCTCCACTTTTTTAGCTCCTTTAGCTATTGATGTTGTGCTTTCTGTGGTGGATTATAGTAAACTCAATTTGGTGGATTTAAAAGATAATAAGACTGTTAAGAAATTAGGTGGTATTGTGGATGATTTATGATGAGTGATGATGTCTGGGAACATAAGTTGCAAGCTTTCTAAAATCTGGGTTTTTTAGATGATGACATAGTGACAATGTTTAGAAATGATCCACGAGTGTTCTATGTGTCCATGGATAAGATTAAGAAGGTTATAGACCTTTTACTTGCGTTTGGAAAATTCAATATGTCGAATATTGTTAATCTCCCAAGGAATTCAATTACGAGCTGACCTACTTTATCAACAATTTTTACCACTTCAAATGATAAAATTTTTAAGAAATTTATTAGCTCTTATTTTGACGATGTTAGTGGTCTTTGGTTTGCTAAGAGTTCCCGGTCTGTGGCAAGAAGGAGATAAACCCTTAAACATCAGTTTAGCTATTGAATTGTATATAAAAGTCTAGCTTTAGTATGAACAATGTTATAACAATTTATTTGAAACGAGAATCATATGATCAAATGATTGCGTCTTATAATTTATTTATGTGTCGATGCAATAGTCCATTTACTTTATACTGTAGATAATATATTGTGCGACAACGCGTGAAAGATCATATTATCGGTTTTCTTATAAAGTATAAACAGATGCTCACAACCTAGATAGACGGAGACTCTCTACCGGGATGGTTGTATTGTGATTTGGTATTAGTTTGTCTTGACAATAGAATCACATTAGTATGCTTTGTGTGTATTGAACAGGACCACTTGAGATCATTCGACTTATACTGACTACATAAAAGAACTTGATCTCAGTTATTATGGATGTTCGTGCTCTTAATTCCTATACAATAACCTCGACACGTAAGGCAGTATGTATTTCTTTGATTCATCAATGGGTGAGATTTACATGTAGTTGGGAAATAGTACTGTCTCTATAGTGTGATGTTGATTGTAGAAGGAATCTGTGTCCGATATAGTTGATGATGTCCCCTTGAGGAGCTCATAAGGATTATCATGTAAAATTGCAGGTAGATTTATTCCGGTATGATAATGAGGTTGAGTGGTACTACTCTCGGATTAGATATTAGTTAATGGAGTTGTCAGTAACTTAATTAATTAATGGACATTGTATATCTTAAACATGGAGAAACTAACGGGCTCATAATAAGAAGGAGCCCATAATGTAATTATGGGATTAGAACGGTAGTACAATATTAATATTTTAGTGGTATATATTATTATTATTCGACTTAAGTATAAGTTTTGGGCTAAACTTGGATACTTAAGCCCAATGGAGGCCCAACTCTAATTTCTCCTCCTGATCACTGCTGTAACCCATATATAAGTCATTTTAACTGTCCGGAAACCCTAATGATAATTGATTCATGCCTAACATTGTGAGGAGGGTGAGAAAATAGCAGATTGAGAAGATATTGAGGATCGTCACCCACACGATGTCAAGATTGAATACTGTTGGAAATCTACTGAAGAGAGGATCGTTTTGTCGCGTAGATCACTCAAATCGGAGATCAGATGAGAGAGTTATGCCCAAAACCGTGAGGCTGCGCATGTTGCCGATGAGAATTCATCTTTTCAATATACCCTGATGAAAAGTAATACGTTTCTATGTTTCTTGCTTCCACTGATTCATAAACGCATGGAACCCTAATTGTTCATGTTAACCAAATGATCGAACGCCAACATTAGCAACTAGGAAAATGTAGCAATCTTGCATATTAGTGTTGTGCAGTTTTGTATTATGAATGATCTTATTTTTCTTTGCCTAGAATGAGGGTTAATTTTACTCCATTTATCTTCGTTTGCCTAGGTAATATTGAGTTATTTTCTTTTACACTTTTATGCCTAATTATGAATGTGTTGATAAGAAGTTTTGATGATTTGTTGTTTCTGGCTTGTTATGTTTCTTTACCCTGACATTTAATTGTGGTTGGATTATTTAATTTCTTAAAAAAATGATGTTGTTGCCCGCAAAATTTGTGTGCACATGTGTTTTGGGACTAAAAATGCAAGATTTTTTGTTCTGGTTGTGAAGGATGTTCAGTATGACCAAAATTGCTTAACGGACTAACGAAAAACTTAACAGCGGGACCATTATTGTTAGAAAAAACTTTTGGGATTGAAACCAAAGCTATTGGGTCCAAAACCAAATGGGATTGTGATGGGTGGGACCACTTTTGCAATTTTTTTCAATATGATTAAATTTTATGATGTATCAAATTCTTCCTCTGTTCTAACTTTAACTTCACACTTTCTATTTTGGTTCGTCTCAACTTCAACTTCACATTTTCATAAAAAAAACTTAACTAATATTTTCTCCAATATATTTAAATTTAAAATTATCTCACATTTTTAATATACACATAATCATATACTTTATCATTATTTATTATAAACAATACAAAATTAACTTCAGAAGTATATGAAAATTTGACTTTAATTAATATTAATGCAAACAGTAAATGTTAAATTGAATAGAAGAGAGAGAGAGAGAGAGAGAGAGAGAGAGAGAGAGAGAGAGTATTTAACTCTACATAATATAAATGGTAATCATTAAATGAAATTTAGAAAATTTACAAGCAACAAAAATAATAGGTGTGGTCCCTTATAAGATGAATATATGTAAGATGAATGATGAAACATATTAATTTAATATTAAAATATTAAACTACGCAATAATATTAAAAATTTAAAAGAAAATAAGAAGGGGGACAAAGAGAAAGGATGAAGGGGAACAACGACAAATAAGAAGCCAAATAGACGGCTTACAAAAAGAGCCCTAACATGTGGCTACGAGAATCGAACAAGAATAAAAATATGATTAACTAGTATATTAAGGGAGCCAAAATGGCTTGAACAATGGAACCTGACTATAATCATGAAAAGAGCCAATAACAATGGCATGAGTATGGAACTAAACTAAAAAAGTGCTGTGACATGTAGCAAAAATAGAAGGGGCTGATCTCGTGCTTCATGATCAGCAACAGGCTTAAATATGCATTTTAGCCATGGGAAGAGGGTTGCCGCACTTGGGTGAGTAGCCCTACTCCCCCTTTGTTAGCAATCTGCATAAACACCAATTAAGTCGAGGCCTACTCAAAAGAAAATCGGATGAGAGAAAGCTGCCATAAGGAAAACAGATTGCATCCGGGTGGAAGAGAGAGGTCGTAAGACCAAAAAAACAAACTGAAACCAGCTCCATGGCTATGAGAGATCAGAATATGTTAAACAACTTGCCAAAAGGACCAAATACTCTCGGGGTAGATGCAAATGTTGGAGCGCGGAGCATAGGGAAGTTAGAACTTGGTTGAATGAAATGGGAATCTGAGGCCAAAAAGGCAGCCTCCACATCCCTAAACAACCTGGTGCATCAAGAAAGAAAGTGAACGGCTGCTGCTAATGCATACAGCAGCAAAAACACCAAAGCCGGTGAAGGCTGAGTTGATGGGTATCCAAGCAAAATGGGGATGAGCGTTTTCTTTGCGCGTAAAATTAATCCCAAATATTAAGGATATCAATTGCAGTTTAAGCAAGTGACCAAGTTAAATATAGAACCCAAAGGACGGCGTATTATTAATTTAATTATTAACTAAATTAATTAAGACGAAAGGAAATAAGAGTTTGAAGGAATTAATCTAACAACTAAAATACTAAAATTAATTAACAAATAAAATAAAATAGCACTGGAAGAATACGAAAGTATCTCAAGAATGGAGAATAGGTAGCTCTAGGGTAATCCAGTTTTACTACTTAACTTCCCTCTTAAGTTCTGGCCGACTTTACATTGTGAACTATGGACGCATCACTAAACCATGCAAATATACTCTATAAAAACAATTAAATATGCGTGTAACACGTGTGAATAACATCAGAGAAAGAAACGTAATTTCACCCCCATTTCTAGGTACTACCAGTATTAATTATTTTCCACGTCTGGTATCTAACCCGATATGATCTCCCTTTATAGGTACTATAAAATTATCCTCTTTATTTTGCTTACTAACCCGAATTCAATTCAATTCAATTAATAAACATTCTTATATGATTGTTCTAATAAAGCTTTGGAGTCCACTTACTTAGAATCATAACATGGAATCATGTTCAACAGTAAACGCGGTCAATCAACAACCAAGATATATATATTCAGACTTTATATAACAGTTGAAGATGCACAAAATGACTCTGAATATGGATTAAAAATGCATAGTCATATATAAAATCAATCCACAAGTTGTGTTGTACGGAGGACACACAAGAGAGTTTAATTAATTTATAGAACCTTTAAAACCCTAAATCTACCAAAACGGTTCTAGCTCATGATGTTGCGAAGAACAATCATGGGGGTTGGATAAATATTACCCATAGTCTGAAAAATTAGAAAACAGAAGAAAATAATTAGGAAAACCCTTGGTGTAGAAGTCTCCTTTCTTCTCTCTTCTGTCTCTTCAAATCTTCTTGGTTTTCTTTCTTGATTCCACAGACAAATCTTCATAGTGATGGATGAATGAAGGGATAGATGTGGATGATGGTGTGGGGGGTAATCCCCCTTCGGGGATGTGTAGGATGATTGTGGCCACTCTAACCCTTCTAATGATGTCCTTTTATACTTTTAGACTCTCCCAATGGACCTTGGATTGGGCATTTTTAGTAAAAATACATAGAAACATGCACTGGAGGTGTAAAATCTCCAAATCTGGATGTCCGTGTCCTTGCTCGATCAAACTGCTCCTTGTCAAGCAATACCTCCTAGTCGAGCAACTTTGTGCAGTCTCACTGTTTCGCGCATAACTTTCACATCCTGACTTCGATTTTAGTGATTCTTGTGCCAAAATGACCCTCTCTTTCTTAGATTTCTATCCATATAAAGAATTCACAAAAGCTTCAATATTTGAAGGGCATGAGTTGTGCTGGTTGTCATAGCTTGTGCAACATCACCATTTTGATCATAACTCCCTCATCTAAAATCCGATTGAGGTGTTTCCTGAACTAAAATGACCGAATCTTCCGTACTTTCCAAAAGTATATCACATGCCCAATTTGGACTTCCACACAAACATAGAAAATTTACACAAGTTGGACGTGTGTGTTTTCAACATTCTTGCACAAGTTTTTCATTTTCTCCAACTTTGCACTTTTGATCTTTTTTCCACCTAAAACACAATAAAATAACTCAAATGCACATTTTTCTCACATATATTGAATATGAGACACTTGTGCTAATATATTACAACAATTCCCATAAAAAAGTATTAAATTGTACACAAAAATATGCTTATTTTTACTATCATTAGGGGGCCCATCGGAAGTTGCAGCAAGGGGCCGCATGCTAAAAAATTATCGAGAGCTAATAAGTTGAATGGCCGGGGCTAAAAAAACCACCGGAAGTAGAAATACACAACCTTAAAGTTGTTTCTCCATGCACAGCGGATGGAGGAAACACGAGTGAATGGAGGATACTTGTTACGAGTTTTCTTTGCACGTAAAATTAATCCCCAAGTATTAAGGATATCAATTGTAGCTTAGGCAAGCGACCAAGTTAAATATCAAACCAAAGGACAGTGTATTACCAATTTAATTATTTACTAAATTAATTAAGATGAAAGACAATAATAGTTCGGGAAATAATTAAACAATTATTTAAAATAGAAAACAAAATAAATCAAGAACTAGGAAAATACGAAAGTAAATAAAGTAGGAGAATAAGTAGCTCTAGAATAATCCAATTTTATTCATTAATTTTCCTCTCAAATGTACTGTCCGACTCTGCCTTGTGGACTATGGGCGCATCACGAAGCCATGCAAATATACTCTATAGAGACAAGTATATATGCGTGTAACACGTGTGCATAGTCTTGGAGCAAGAGATATAATTTTACCACCCCCCTTTCTAGGTACTATTAGTATCAATTATTTCCCCGCGCATTAGTACTCTAACCCGATATGATCTCCCTTTATAGGTACTATAAAATTAACTTCTTTATCATGCTTATTAACCCGAATTAAATTTAATTAATAAACATTCATATACGACAGTTCTAATGAAACTTCGAAAACCCCTCACTTAGAATCATAACACGCAACCCTGTTCAGCAGTGAAGGCACTCAATCAACAACCAGTTATACATTCAAACTCTATATAACAGTTGAAGATGCACAAAACAACTGTGAATATGAGTTAAAAATACACAATCATATATAAAATAAATCCACAAGTAGTGTTGTATGAAGGATACACAAGAGAGTTCAATTAACTTATAAAACCTTCAAAATTCCTTGAAATACCTAAAAGGTTCTAGCTCATAATGTTGCAAAGAACAAACATGAGAGTTGGATAGATCTTACCCATATGTATGGAAAATCAGAAATATGACGAAAAGAACTAAGAAAACACTTGGTGTAGCGATCTCATTCCTTCTTTCTTTCGTCTCTTCAATTCCTCTTGATTCCCCTTCTTGATTCCACAGACAAATCTTTACAGTGATGGATGGATGGAGGAAGGGAGGGATGTGGATGGTGGGGGTACTCCCTTGTGTAGGTGGTGGAGGATGATTTTTTTATATGAATGAGATGCAAAATATATATCGATGTGAGAAGAGAATGAAATAAGGAAAGACAAGATATGGGTGAATCATGGAGGATTATGTGATAAGGAGAATAATTGTGCTCCAAAAAATAGGAAAGACGGGCTAATTTTTGGAAATTCTCGCCGGTAGGTGCGCGATCTCACAATTTTGAGCATAACTTCCTCGTCCGAACTCCGATTTGGGTATTTTTTTCAAAATGATCATCTCTTCTGTGCCTTTCCAACCATGTATCACATTATTAGTTTTTAGTTCCACAAAAACATAGAAAAATTACACAATGTGGACTTGTGTTTTTCAACATTCTTCTAACTTTGCACTTTTGATCCTTTTTCCACCTAAAATACAATAAAATACCTCAAATGTAAATTTTTCTCATATATATTTCATATAAGACACTGTGCTAATATATGATAATAATTCTCATTAAAAAAGTGTTAAATTGGACACTAAAATGCACTGATTTTCACTCTCAATAATACACAATCAAGCAAATAATCACTCAATAAAACGCGCTGATTTTCTAAATGCTACCATGAAGATTTAATATTAAAATATTATTGCTATATAAATAAAATATACTTACTTTAATATGTTCGGACTGTCTCATAAAAGACTTTGTCAAGGTGCAAACTCCAAATCCCTTAGAGTTTGTTTTCGAATTTATAACCCAGATTATATAATTCATTCCATATTCTTTTTTAGGTTTAATAAAATCAATTTACATAAATCTCACATAATTCTTACACTCATCACATCCTACTTTCTCACATATATCACACCCTACTCTTATAATTATTCCCCCATCTCAAATTCATCTTCACGTTTACTGTAGATACGAAGTTTAAGAAAATTCACTTTTTGGCTTACTTTTGGGGGTAATATGATATTTTTTATAACAAAATAAATGTTAAAACATATTATGTGCGTTAAAAAGGTGACGATAAATTTGAAATTAAAGTATGCAAGAAAAATATTGATTAGTTGTTTTTTTCCTTTTATGAAAGTGTGAAATTTATTTTTTTCCTTTTATGAAAGTGTGAAATTGAATTTGGGACAGACCAAAAGGAAAAAGTTTGAAGTTGAAGTTGGGACAGAGGGGCTATTTAACATAAAGTTAAAATTCACCTACTTAAATCCCAAAAACAAACATAAATTAACATTATTTATTGAATTTACTAAATATACCACTTAATTCTAAATGTACCTTTCTTATTACTATTCCATCCGTCCCACTGAAATGATTACATTTTATTTTTGTTTGTTCCAATACAAGAGGTGCATTTCACTTTTTAATAAATGAGACTGATGAGCGTTTTCGCAACACACAATATTAATCCCCAAGTGTTAAGGATGCTATTGTAGCTTTGATAAGCGACCAAGTGATTATCGAACCCAAGGACGTATTATTATCAATTTAATTATAATCAAATATTATTAATACTAATATGGTAATAAAATTGTAATGATTAAGTATAAAAATAAATAATTAATTAAAGTAGAAATTAAAATAAATAACAGTAGAGAATAAAAGAAAGTTGCTCAAGTGACAAGATAGGTAGTTCTTCGGGCCATCCAATTTCACTAATTAATCTTCCTTCTGTATATCAATGCCCGAATCTGCCTTGTGGAATATGGACGCATCACTAAACCATGCAAATCTACTCTATAGACACAAGCAGACAAGCGTGTAACATGTGTGAATTACTTTGGAGCAAAAGAGCTATAATTACACCCCCTCCCTTTTCTAGGTACTATCAGTATCAGTTATTTCCCGTGCACTAAGCACTCTAACCCGATATGATCTCCCTTTATAGGTACTATATAATTATCCTCTTTATCATACTTACTAACTCGAATCTAGTTCAATTAATAAGTAATTATATAAGATAGTTCTAATGAAGCTTCGAAGTCCCCTCACTTAGAATCATAACATGAAATCCTGCTCAGCAGTGAACGCACTCAATCAATAACCCAGATATGTATTCAGACTCTACATAACAGTAAATGATGCACAAAACAACTCTGAGTATGAATTAATAAAGTATAATCTTATATAAAATAAATTCACAAGTAGTGTTGTACGGAGTATACACTCGGAAGTTCAATTAACAGATAAAAACCTTCATAACCCTAGAACTACCAAAGTGGTTCTAGCCCATAACGCTTTGAAGAACGTTCATGGTGATTGGATAGATCTTACCCATAGTCTTGAAAGTTAAGAGATAGATTAAGTTGCGAAATAAACCCAAGATATGGGCGCTGTCGCTTCTCGCTCCATCTTAAATCTTCCCTTGGTTCTCACTTGATTCGCTGCACGAATCTCTCTCTACCGCTCCTACGGAGGAAGTTAGGGTTTGGATGTGGTGTAGGATGGATGTGGAATCTAACTCCCTTTTTAGTGTGATCAGCACCCCCTTTTATACTTGTTACTTCTCCTCATGGACCTTTACTGGGTTTTTCGTCGAAAACACACACATGCATGCACTTGGAGATGAAATCCTAATTTTTTGGAGCTGATACGTAGCCGTTCGACCAGAATGGAAATGGTCGAATGGGACCTCTTAGTCGAACGCTGGTCGAACAGTGTGTCTGTAAGCTGAAACCCATTTCCTCGCTCACCGTTCGACTTGGCCTCTATTGTTCGACTTAACTTCGCTTGGTCGAATGGAACATCTTGGTCGAATGACCACTCAGTACGTTAATGTTCATCGGTTTGACTTATCTCCTTTGTTCGACCAGTCTGAACCTAGTCGAACCGCCTCTTCAGGTCGAGCAAGCCTCGACAATTACCTCAAAAATCGTGTTTCCCTATTCCGAGCACTTAAAACTTGTTTTCCTATATAAATACGCTCAAATAGCCTTAGTAGCATCTGATTCGTGGCTTTTCCATAGACAACCCGATTCGTCTTAAGAATAGACCAAATCATACTCAATTTCCACATAAATCGGTGCTCAAAATACATGAATTATCACTCTCATCAAACCCCCAAACTTACATGTTGCTCGTGCCGAGACAACGACAATCAAAAATAGACAAGAGAGTATAATCACACAATCCTTATAACAATCACAACTCATCCTAACACATGCGATAATACCTCATACCTTTCATCCATGCAACTATATCAATTAATCACAATACTTCTACGAGTGCAAAATCATCTAGCTCACTAGGTAAGTGTTTACTCTCGCGCTCAAGTATAAAAAATATACACTTTCAAAGGGTTAGTATATACGCTAAAAATCAATTCATAAATTCACGTAACTATAAGCTTGGCAAGGGTCTCAAAAATTAATTTATAATTGTTTCAACAATAGGATCACAAAGGATTTGTTCTTTGGGATGTAATGTTGACTCTTTGGTAAAGGTAAGAGATTATGGATAAAGTGACTAATTTCACTACTAGAGAATTACCTTGGAGATTTACTTTTCATCAATCAACCTTAATACTTATCCTCCTTTATCATTCTCGCTTATCTTTCAATACTTCGTCTCCACCTTCACTTGGAATCAACATCTTTCTTCTTTCAAGTACAAGGGTACCAATTTTGGGAACTATCCTTTTAAGAAATTGGGGTACCAGTTTCAGGTACTACCCCTTAACAAGATTTAACCACAATGATATTCTCATCACTATGCAAACTTTTTCTTCCTTTTTCTTCACATGAACTAGCAATTTATTCATTTTAACTCTCTACTAGTCAATAGGGTCTTTAAAGCTCAAGTATAGGTAAATAAAAGCTATTTATCATAGGTTTGCCAAAGAAAAAAAACTTTAAATGCTCAATAGGGCTTCCAATGATTAATATTATAAGGTAGAAAATTTAGCTAAGTGGCTCAATTTAAACAATAACGGCCTAAGATCATATCCTAGTATCTATCAATCATAAATTCCAAACAAGACTTCAAGCCAAGTTCTAGAATACGAACAATACTCACAAGGATAAACTATCATGCAATCATGATTAATAGGCTCAAATTCTCACATGGGTAATAGATTTCTAAGCACTCTTTAAAGCATGCAATCAACATCAATATTCACATAAACTACAAGCAATAGAAGTACATGCCATCATTAATAAAATCAACATGCATAAAAAACAAGTGCTCATGCATATTCAAGAAGTAACATCATACTCTTCAAATCAATCCGATCATATCCAAATCAAACGTAACCAATGAATCCATCATCATCAATCAATATCAGTACAGACCACCCACACATGAAGCTAAATCAAACACTCAACACCACTTACAATCACTCAACCCGTAAAGTGAAAAAAAGAATGGAGATGAGAGGAAACAGAAAAGAGTAAAAACCTAGCGCCACTACTCCTCCGGAGCATCATTATCAATATTATCATCATCATTATCATTGCGCCAATCATCAAATTCCCTTTGCAAGGTATCGATCTTCCTGTCCAAAGCTTCATAATTCTCATTAAGATCTCTCAATCTCCCATCCATAGTATCATATCGGAAGTTAAGCGCAGCATAATTTATATTCGCCAATACCAGCTGTCGATTTGTCTCTTGCTGGTTTCCATTCAAGGTGGCGAAATGCTCATTCATCAATCTGAACTGCTCCCTATAGAAGTGATCCTGGGCCTGCCAAAAATCCTCCTGCTGCTGCGGTGGGGCTCAAAATACTCATGATGTGGCTGCTTTTAACTTCTTAGCACTAGCACCTTTCCTAGGAGACTTAGTCTCCTTCCTCTTTATTCGCGATTTTAGATCGCATTCGACTCGAACGTAATGGTCAAACAAGGGTTTTTGTCGAACAGCAAGCGTCTTCCTTTAAAATGTGACCTTGTTTGACCTCAGTTCAACCAAATTGACTTGGTCGAACAACATCTGAGGTCGAACATCACCTCCATAAATTGAAAATCACCCCCTGTTCTTCCCTATTTTGTTAGACCGCCGTTCGACCACAAAGTGTTGGTCGATCAAGGCTCGCTGGTCTAATGGACCTTCTGTAGAGTTTGGTCGAACAAGCCTCTGAACTTCTGAAATTTTAACTCCTCGCTTCTTTCCCTGTAAAACTTAAACTCTAGGACATCATCAAGCATCATAATACCAAAATAAAAGCTAGAGAACCACTCTTAGATTATATAAAATCATGTATACTACTCCATTCACACTAAAATAATAAAACACCACCGAACACTGGGCAAATTGCAAAAAAATTGACACATCAAAACCGGTTAAAGTTTCAGTATACCACAAAAAATTAACTTCCCTAGCAGACGTTACAAAGAAAATATTATACTCTTGGTGCTTTAATGAGGTAAGAACATCACACCTCCCAAACTTAGTAAAAACTATAGTCGAAAATAAGTTTGCAAAGAGATGTAATTACCGATTAGTAAGCACCTTGAACATAAAAATTTCTTACTCACACTAAATAAATAAAGCAATAAAATGGGAGGGAAAGCCCCCAATAGGCACTCATGTTTAACGTCGGAGAGTCATGATGGTACCAACTCAATGTAAGGTATCTTCGAAGATGACACAAGCATCATCCGACGACCTATAGTGCTTCAATCGATGCCCATTCACTGCTATGATGTCTCCATCTTTGTCCATAATTTCAAAACTCCCCCCTCCACAGGCTCTATGGATAATGAACAATCTTGTCCACTTCGATTTCAGTTTTTCTGCGAAAAGCTTCAAACGAGAGTTAAAAAGTAATACCTTATCTCCTTGCTTGAACTCTTTATAAGTGATCTTTGAATCATGCCATTTCTTCATTCTTTCTTTGTAGATCACCGAATTCTTGTAAGCTTGATTCCTGAACTCATCTAGTTGATTGATATGAGTCATCCTCAACTCTTTTTGATCCTTAAGACACAAGTTCAAACTTCTTAATGCGCAAAAAGCTCTATGTTGAACCTCTACGGGTAAGTAGCACGGCTTTCCATAGATAATTTGATACAGCGACATGTCGAGCACAGTTTTGTATGTCGTTCGGAACCCCCATAAGACGTCATCGAGCTTCATAGCCCAATCCTTCCTATTTGTTCTGACCACCTTCTCCAGGATTTGCTTCACTTGCCAGTTAGAAACTTTCACTTGCCCATTTGCTTGAGGATGATATGGTGAAGTAACCCTATGCTTAACACCATAATCCTTGAGAAATCTTTCAAGAAGTTTGTTGACGAAGTGGGAACCTCCATCACTTTGAAATGCTCTTGGAACTCCATAGCGGGCAAATATATATTTCTTCAAGAAAACAACACGGTCTTTGAATCATTCATGAGGGTAGGAATGGCCTCCACCCACTTAGAAACATAATCCACAACAAGTAAGATGTAAAGAAATCCATTAGATGGGGAAAACGGCCCCATAAAATTGATTCCCCATACATCGAAGATCTCAACAACAACGCTTGGCTGAAGTGGCATCTCATCTTTTCTACTTATATTTCCTATCCTTTGACATCTATCGCATGCCGCCACATAGGATTCAATCTTTGAACAAAGTAGGCCAATAAAGAGTGAATTGTAGTACCTTGGCTGCAGTCTTTTGAGCTCCGAAGTGCCCTCCGTTAGGTTCTGTATGGCAAAAATTAAGAACACTCTCCATCTCCATTTCGGGCACATACCTACGGACGATAGAATCCATACAAATTTTGTACACAAACAGATCGTACCATATGAAAGTCTCAACATCTCTCTTGAATTTCACAAGTTGATACCTATTGAGATCTTTTAGAATTTCACCTATGGTAATATAATTGACGTAATCCTCATACCATGGATCCATTCCTTGAGCAACCACTACATAAGCTCTCTCCGCTCCTTCCACGAACACCACCATGATCTTCTCATCTGGGAACATCTCTTCAATGTATTCAAAAGAGTCATCACAATGTTCCCTTATTTCTAACCTTGATAGGTGATTCGCCAAAACATTCTCCATTCCTTTCTTGTCTCGGATCTCCATGTCAAACTCTTTTAAAAGAAGGATCCATCGAATAATCCTGGGCTTCACTTCCTTCTTTTCCATCAAGTACCAGATCGTAGAATGATCAGTGTACACAATAGTCTTCATGCCAACCAAGTACTATCGAAACTTATCAAATGCTTATACCACCGCTAAAATTTCCTTTTCAGTGATAGTGTAGTTCTTTTGTGCTGCATCAAAAGTTTTACTCGAATAGTAGATGGCGCAGAACTTCTTTTCCTTTAGCTGCTCAAGTACCACTCGAAGTGCTAGATCACTTGCATAACACATAAGTACAAACAGTTGAGTCCAATCCGGTGTGATCAAGATAGGTGCAGTAATAAGCGCCTTTTTCAAAACCAGAAAAGCTGTTAGACATTCTTCATCAAAAACAAAAGGAATATCCTTTTCAAGTATGTGAGATAAGGGCTTGGAGTATTTTGAGAAGTCTTTGATAAATCTTCTATAAAATCCTGCGTGTCCAAGGAAGGACCGCACTCCTTTCTCATTCGTAGGTGGTTGAAGCTTCTCAATTGCCACCACCTTAGCTCTATCAACCTGCAATCCTTTGGTCGAGATATGATGACCAAGAACAATCCCATCTCTTACCATGAAGTGACACTTCTCCCAATTCAAGATAAAATTAGTTTCTTGACATCTCTTCAATACAGTAGCTAGGTTAGACAAACAAATATCAAAAGAGGAACCAAACACAGAAAAGTCATCCATAAACACCTCCATGTTTTTCTCTATCAACCCATCAAATATGGCCATCATGCAATGTTGAAATGTAGCAGGTGCATTACACAATCCAAAAGGAAATTTCCAAAAAGCAAAGGTTCCATATGGGCACCTAAAAGTCATCTTTTCTTGATCCTTGGGCACAATTATGATTTGATTATAACCCGAGTACCTGTCCAAGAAATAATAAAACTCATGCCCTGCTAAACGGTCAAACATTTGATCCATAAAAAGAAGAGAGAAATGGTCTTTACATGTATTTTCATTCAGTTTCCTGTAATCGGTACACACATGCCATCCCGTAGGAATCCTAGTGGCTAGGGTCTCGCCATCCTTGGCTTTCACAATAGTCATACCCTCCTTTTAGCTACAACATGCAATGGACTCACATGTGGACTATCACTAATTGGATATATAATTTCTGTATCTAGCCACGTTAGGATTTGCTTCATAATCACTTATTGAATCGCGGGATTAACTCTCTGCTGATTCTGAATGCTACTTTTAGCTTCATCTAGCAACCTAATTTTATGCATGCAATACGATGGACTAATACCCTTCAAATCATCAAGAGTCCAACCTATAACAGAGTTATACTTCCTAAACACATCTAACAACTCTTTGAGTTAGTAGATGAGTGATATTTTTACCTAAATTTTAGTGTCTTTTTATAGTATTTTCGTATTATTTCATCCGTATTTTGTGTATATTTAGGTGGTGTTTTGTGTTTTTTATGGAAATGTGTGAGAATGAGCTTAAACATATGATTTTCAGATAAAATAGATTCTAGACACGAAAAGGAAGACGTGGGAAAAATGGATCTCAATTCTGAGTTGAAACGAACAAGAAATGAATAATAGAAAAAAGAAACACGGGCTGAAGGAGAAACACGACCATGTTTGGTTGTGTTACAGAAGAAACACGGGCTGAAGGAGAAACACGGCCATGTTTGGCCGTGTTACAGAAGAAACACGACCTTTTTTAGGCCGTATGAGGTGGCATGGCCGTGTTCCTAAAGAATTCGAATTTTACGCAAAAAAGGCCCATTTCCCACTTAAGCCCATGATCCAAATTTTGCCCTAATTCCTTTGATCCTCCACAATTATAAATACCCTCATTTCTGAATTTTTTAAAAAGAATGGGCTTCACTTGGACAAACACATCACTCACCATTTTGTTCATTTTACACCATCCTCTTCATATATCCATCTATACTTGATTCCTCCATCAAATCCACCATCCAAGTGATCAAGAAAGCAAGGGGGAGTGAAGATTACAAGAAGAATAAGATCTCCATTGAAGACCTTCAAAGGGGGAATCTAATTCCAATTTTTGTGAACATCTTTATAGTTTTGTCATGGGATTTGTAGATACAATTGTTTATATTTTTTTCTCTAAGACTATAATAGGCTAATCTCCTTTGTGAGATTAGCTCCATGATTGGTGTTGGATAATTTAGTTTTTATGCAAGTTGATTTTAATCTTAATTGAGCATTTGTATTATTTCTATCATTGATATGAATTGCTTTATGTATATGTATGATTTGTGTGATTAATTGTCATGGGCATGTGATTAGATTGAGAAATCAATTATGTGTTTAGGATAGTTCATTGAATCATTTCATCATACACTTCATGTGCATAAATTTAGAATGAGATAGAGACATTCTACTAGATTTAGAATCCTTTGATAGAACATTTGATTAGCTTAATCGAGAGATTGGTTGATTAGGTGAGGAGCATTAATTGCATGATCATTTGGGGATTGATGAGAAGAGAGAAAGAGTTCCAAATTGAGTGAAAGCCAAAGAGTTGAAAGAAGAGTTGAAGGAGAAATTCGATAGATTTGTCGAGTCTCTTGAAGAGATGGTAGAGAAAGTCAAGATTCAAAATCAAGAAGAGATTCACGCCCTTATGGAAGAAAAGAAGCCTCCGGAAACTAAGATCATGGATTCTACTCCCCACAAGCCAAAACCTTCTCATTCTATTGAAATTTGAAATTCTCTTAAGAACTTCCACGATTTTATTGATAAAAATTTATTTGGTGATTGTAGGAAAAAGGTTGCAAGAGGGCATCAACACTTGTCAATGCCCGAATTCTTATCGGGGGATGTGGTTGAAGTTCAAAATTCATATAAAGCCCCATGGAAAAAGTGGAGCAAGTGGAAAGGGTCATTCCTTGTGAAGAACACCTTCGGAGAACAATTGCTTGAGCTATTTAACAAGAAAGGAAACGTTATTGTGGTTGAACGAGAGAGCACAAGGCACTACTTCAAGAAGAAACCTATGATAGTGCTTAAAGACTATTCAAGACCACCATGAGCTAAAGACTATCGTCCGGCTTAAAGACGTTAAACTTAGCTCTAGATGGGAGGCAACCCATCATTATCTTTATTGCTTTAATTCTTGTTTTCAATATGGATTGTGGATTTGATTTTGTTTTATATTTTTAGTCTTGTAGGTGGATTGTGCTCGTGAGGAAGATGTGTGTTGAAGATATGAAGGGTGCTTGATTTGAAGTGTGTAAGTACGTCACACTACTTTTTGCAAACTTAACTCGAAACTATTGTTTCAATTTAAGTTTGGGGGAATATGGCGTGGTGTGACATACTTTGTCTTGAAGGCATATACTTTTCATGTTTTGGGCTAATTTTAAAATTTTCTCATGAGTTTTGGTTTGATTTTGGTTTGTTTGGTTGTATTGAAGTGTATGTTAGTCCATATTTTTAGTGTAATTGTTGAGCAAATGATTTTGATGAGTTGTTTAGCATAAATGAAGTGTAGTGGAAGCATGAATTGAGCCCAGAAATCAAGTCGAGATTTGTTGTGCATTCAATCCGGAAGCCCGTGCCAACCATTTCCACTACCAAATGTCTTTCTAAGGGAATTCACTTTACATCTCATCTCTTCTATTTGCTTAGCATAAATTGATTTTGATTTGGATTGATGTGATTAGCATGTTACTTCATTTGTTATGTTTTGGGAGGTTTATTTTCGTAAGTTAGGATTTCCTTTTCAATCAAAGGTTGGGATGCTTGTGAGCTTAATTGATCATGGATGATATGAATGTGTGCTTCATTTTTCATTGATGGTGATTTTTATTCTTGCATGTTATGTGTTTTTGGTTATTTCTTATGTGGTGTGTCTTTCTTATATGTTTTGTGTGTATTCTTATTCTTGTTTAGGGATTATTTTGGTGGTTTGTTTTGGAATGTTGTGAGTCATTTTTGAATGTGAGTGATGACATGTTGTTGTGATAAGTAATGACAAATTATGATTAAGAATCTCTACACTTTCAAATCGTGACATGTTTTAACTTGTTCAATTTTGAGATGAATGTGGTGTAATAAGTTCCTTAAGGTCCAATGCATAAGCTTGTGAGAATTTGAGCCTCAACTGTGCATACATGGTATTTCTTCATGAGTGGATCGGTTGTGTTTGATAAGCTAGAACTTGCTAGGACTATGATAGGCTAATCTCCTTTGTGAGATTAGCTCCATGATTGGTGTTGGATAATTTAGTTTTTATGCAAGTTGATTTTAATCTTAATTGAGCATTTGTGTTATTTCTATCATTGTTGTGAATTGCTTTATGTATATGTATGATTTGTGTGATTAATTGTCATGGGCATATGATTAGATTGAGAAATTAATTATGTGTTTAGGATAGTTCATTTAATCATTTCATCATACACTTCATGTGCATTAATTTAGAATGAGATAGAGATATCCTTCTAGATTTAGAACACTTTGATAGAACATTTGATTAGCTTAATCGAGAGATTGATTGATTAGGTGAGGAGAACAAAGCCATTAGTGAATTCATAGTACCTTGAAAGGGAATATTGCCTATGATTTAGTACCTAATTAGGGAACTCGTAGAGTAATTAGTACCTAGTGGGAGGTGTTCGCTATGGTATCAATCTTAAGTGCTTTTGAGAGCCTTATTGAGGGCCTACATCCTATCCATCTCGAGAGAGAGTTTAGGTGGAATTAGTGATCTCTTCTATGCCATGTCCATGATAAATTAGAATTAATTGCATGATTACTTTATTATCTGTGCCATGATTTTTGCTAATCTCATCCTTGTATGATTTGGAACCCATCTATTATCTTTGCATTTATCTTATTTTCATTAGTTTAGGTGCATTCATTTGCACGCTTATGCTCCATCCTATTTCATCGTCCTTATAAAATCATGATAAACTTGAGATTGCTTAAACTCTAGCATGTTCCTCCCTTGGGTTTAATAAATTCTTTAATTGGTCATCCCGACTATATACGACCAATCATTGGTCATTAGTAAGAGAAGAAGATACAATTACCGAATAAGTTTCATTATCGCCTATATAGTCGTACTTCAAGTGCTCCGGTAGTAGTTTCAACTCCTCCTTCTTTTCTTCCTTCGGTATGCGTTCTCTATCCAATGGGAGATATTGCCTAGTTCATTTGACTTCTTCCTTTTAGATTCATACCTATCATCACCCAAAGGCAAGTAAATTTTCAAGAAATTCAATACATACCTCATTAGAGAGCTCATCTAGGTAGAAAAAGTAAGAGACTCCATCAAGCATGTCTCCAAAGGATCCTTTGACAGAATCATAAACATATCTTCCTTCATGATCTCCTCCACAACATCAATGCTATGACATTACGTCTGGATTGGCATCTTAATTGCCCTATCAAGGTTGAAAATAACCTCATCTTTATCCATCCTAAATCTAAGCTCCCCCTTTTGGACATCAATCATAGCTCCAGCTGTGGCAAGGAATGGCCTTCCCAATATAAGAGGGACATTATCCTTATCATCTTCCATTTCTAGCACAAGAAAGTCCACAGAAAGACAAGCTTATCCACCTTAACAAGTACATCTTCTATCACACCCTTCGAAAAAGTCATAGACCAATTCGCCAATTGTAGAGCCACTGTTGTAGGAGCGAGCTCCCCCAAACTTAGCTTCTTAAATATAGATAAGGGCATCAAGTTGATGCTTTCTCCAAGATCGCATAAAGCTTTACGTACCGGCCCCTTTCCAATTTCACATAGAATAGTGAAGCTCCCCGGATCCTTCAACTTCTGTGGCAGCTTCTTCTGAATGATCGAGCTGCAGTTTTCTGATAGATTCACTGTCTCTATCCCGTTCAAGCTTCTCTTCTTCAATATGATATCTTTAAAAAATCGGGCATAATACGACATCTCCATGATTGCTCGGAGAAAGGAATGCTCAAGCTTATCTTGTTCATTATATCTTAAAATCTCTTGAACTTATCTTCCAATTCCTTTTTCACTATTCGAAAAAGAAACGAGGGAGGTATCTTTGTCTTAGGGATTTCCCATTCATCACGTTCAACCTCCTTCGCTTTATCCTTCTCGGCTTTCAATCTCTTGGCTCTTTCCCACTTCTTCTCTACTATAAGCTCAGTATTCTGCTCTAGGGATGGCTCTGGAGTACTCTGAACCATAGGCATAGCATTCGATATTAAAATGGAAGGTGTATGAAGCTGTTCGACCACTGTTCGACCAGAGTGGTCAGGTCGAACAACTGGGGTGTGGTTGAATTAGTGTCCTGTAAGTGGGTTCAGATCATTCAGCGCCTGTTCGACCAGAGTTCGACCAGAGTGGTCTGGTCAAACGAGATGAGACAGGTTGAATGGAGACCCTGTAAACTGAACACGATCATTCTTCTCCATAAGTGCCTGTTTGACCACACTCTCTGGTCGAACAGAAGTTGCTTGGTCGAATGGAGGGACTAAAAATAGAGTGTTGTAACTCTATTTTTCCGAGAGTTGTTCGATCTCCATTCGACCATTAGGTCTAGTCGAATGTGATAGTTTTGGTCGAACAGTTCTCCTAGTTTCTTCTTTTTTGCGTGCAGGCTTCATTGGACCTTCATACTGCGTCCCGGACCTCAATGTGATGGAATTACAGGACTTAGGGTTCGTAGTACTTTGAGATGGAAGCTTTTCTTTCTCAATTGTTTGTGTCTATTTGTTTACGCTCCCCGCCATCTGACCCAACAACAATGTTAGTTCCTTCATCTGCTTTGACAATTCTCCATGATTTGAATCAATTTTTTCTTCCAATCGGTCCACCCTAGCATTATTCTTAGCCACATATCGGTTCACCGTATCCTCTAAACCAAGTTTTCCTTCTTCCGTCTTCACACCAGGATTAACACCAATAGGAGGTTGCATCACCGCATTTGGATTGCTTCATAAAAATTCTGGCCTCCTTTGTTGTTGATAGTTACCTGGGGGACCACGATTGTTGTAGTTCCCTTGGTAATTCCTATTTCCTTGATTATTCAGATACCTCGTTCCTTGAATACTCTGAACCATGGCGTAGTTCGCTTCTTCAAATTCCTATTGGTTGGTTCCTTCATAACAAACATCCTGCTGCATCATTAGTACTCGCTGTGTTATATCAGTGATCTGCTTTTCCTGAGACTCAAGTAGCTTGTTGATACTAGCCAAATTAGAGACGATCTCATCTTCTCTACTCGACTTAATCATAGTATGCTCAATATGTGCTACTTTTCCAAGAACATAAGTGCCTCTTAATCTATCAGTTGGCCAATCTCTTGAATTCATCGAAATATCCTCAAAGAGCTTTTCGGCCTCTATGGATGAATTTGTAAGCAATTCTCCATTAGAAGAAGCATCAAGTAATACTTTGGTTGCAGCTTCAATTGCTTGCGGATTCAGCTCGTCAACTTCAACTCCTAAATTAAGAGCCTCTGTTGGTTCTACGTTCTTATTCTTCTTCTTCCTCTCCTTCTTCTTCCTCGACGATGCTCCAATCTTCTAATTATAAAATTCTAAATCTCCTACCTTTGATCTAGTAAGCATACACCTAAGAAAAATAAGCGTTAAAAAATCAAGATAGGAATAAAGTAGTCTCAATTAAACTAGAAATAATAAACTAATAATTAATGCCATCCCCGGCAACGGCGCTAAGAACTTGATGAGCATTTTCTCAACACACAATATTAATCCCAAGTGTTAAGGATGCTATTGTAGCTTTGATAAGCGACCAAGTGATTATCGAACCCAAAGGACGTATTATTATCAATTTAATTATAATCTAATCTTATTAAGACTAATATGGTAATAAAGTTGTAATGATTAAGCAACAAATAAACAATTAATTAAAGTAGCAATTAAAATAAATAACAGTAGAGAATAAATAAGAGTTGTTCAAGTGAGAAGATAGGTAGTTCTTCGGGCCATCTAGTTTTACTAATTAATCTCCCTTCCGTATGTCAATGTCCGACTCTACCTTGTGGAATATGGACGCATCACTAAACCATGCAAATCTACTCTATAGACACAAGCAGACAAGCGTGTAACATGTGTGAATTACTTTGGATCAAGAACTATAATTACATCCCCCCCTTTCTAGGTACTATCAGTATCAATTATTTCCCGTGCACTTAGTACTTTAACCCGATATGATCTCCCTTTATAGGTACTATATAATTATCCTCTTTATCCTCCTTACTAACCCGAATCTAATTCAATTAATAAGCAATTATATAAGATAGTTCAAATGAAGTTTCGGAGTTCCCTCACTTAGAATCATAACATGAAGTCCTGCTCAGCAGTGAACGCACTCAATCAATAACCCAGATATGTATTCAGAATCTACATAACAGTTAATGATGCACAAAACAACTCTGAGTATGAATTAATAAAGCATAGTCTTATATAAAATAAATCCACAAGTAGTATTGTACGGAGAATACATACGGAAGTTCAATTAACTAGATAAAAACCTTCATAACCCTAGAACTACCAAAGTGGTTCTAACCCATAATGTTTTGAAAAACGTTCATGGTGATTGGATAGATCTTACCCATAGTCTTGAAAATTACAAGATAGATTAAGTTGCGAAGTAACCTTAGATATGAACGTCGTTGCTTCTCGCTCCGTGTTGAATCTTTACTTGGTTCTCACTTGATTCGCTGCACGAATTTCTCTCTACCGCTCCTATGGAGGAAGTTAGGGTTTTGATGTGGTGTAGAATAGATGTGGAATCTAACTCCCTTTTTGGTGTCATCGGCACCCCCTTTTATACTTGTTACTTCTCCTCATGAACCTTTACTGGGCTTTTTCATCGAAAACACACACATGCACGCACTTGGAGGTGAAATCTTAATTTTTCGGAGCTGATATGTCGTCGTTCGACCAGAATAGAAATGGTCGAACCGAACCTCTTGGTCGAACACTGGTCGAACGGCGTGTCTGTAAGCTAAAACCTGTTTCCACGCTCACCATTCGACTTGGCCTGTATTGTTCGACTTAACTTCTCTTGGTCGAACAGAATATCTTAGTCGAATGACCACTCTGTACGCTGAAAGTTCATCCATTTGACTTATCTCCTTTGTTCGACCAGTCTGAACCTAGTCGAACCGTCTCTTCAGGTCGAGCAAGCCTAAAAAATCACCTCGAAAATCGTGTTTCCCTGTTCCAAGCACTTAAGACTTGTTTTCCTGTACAAATACGCTCAAATAGCCTTAGTAGCATCTGATTCGTGGCTTTTTCATTGACAACCTGATTCGTCTTAAGAATAGACCAAATCATACTTAATTTCCACATAAATTGGTGCTCAAAATACTGAATTATCACTCTCATCAGAGACCCATACCAAACAATTAATATATGCTCATGGCTCCCACACACCACACTAATTACCTATCTACTACTATACATTAAAATATTATTTCTCTCTCATAATTTACATAAATACTCCCTTCGTCCTGCCACAAAAGTTACATTTATCTAGTTTATCCCGCAACAAGGGTTACATTTCCCTTTTTGATAGATGTAACCAACACAAAATAATTACTCCATATATGCAATACTAATACACTTACCTACTATACATTAAAATATTGTAAGATAGAAGAATGTTTTGCAGTGTGAATGAGTGACTCACATACTCACTATATATGATGATTTTACAACAGCTGTACATGGAAAGAATCTAATAAATATACATGAATATCAATCAAATATTAAGATTGATAATAGATTGTTTAATTGACGTTGCTAATTGACGTTGCTTGATTGACGGAATTGGCTGTATATTCCTTATTATCCCCCGTCAAGCGTAGTGTGGGATTTTGATCAACACGAAGCTTCGAGCGTAAAAATTCATATAATGGACGAGGTAAGCTCATTGTGAATATATCCACTACTTGAAGATCGGAAAGGACAAATCATGTCTCCAAACACTTGTTAGCAACAAGTTCTCGTACAAAGTGACAATCTATGCCGATGTGCTTAGCATGTTTATGTGCAATAGGAATTTGACTTAGAAATAGAGCACTTTTTTGTCACAAAGTAGTAACGGGAAAGTAGAGGATAGTGCATGTAACTCCTTTAATAAATGAGTTAACCAAACCATTTCTTGAGCTGTATTTGCAAGTGCACGATATTCAGACTCACAGCTGGAACGAGCAATAGTTGGTTGTTTCTTCGCACTCCATGAGACTAGATTTCCACCTATAAATATGGAATATCTGTACGTTGAACGACTGGTGTCCACACAATGGGCCCTTTCGGCATCAGAGTATCCAAGTATGCTGTAGTCGGATGAGGTTTTGAAGGTTAGGCCAAATTGAATTGTTCCTTTCACATATCGAAGGATCCGCTTAACGGCCAATAAATGATCATCTGTTGGATTTTGTAAGAATTGGCTAACATGAATTACAGCATATGACAGGTTAGAACGAGTGATGGTGAGATACTGAAGAGAACCCACGAGAGACCGATAAAGTGTAGGATCCTTGAAAAGTTTACCAGAGCTGACCAAACATTCACCGGCAACCAATGCAGTGGAAACAGGTTTGGAGTCAAGCAAAGCAGCTTTGGTAAGTATATCGTGTGCATATTTAGTTTGCCCTAAAAAAATACCTGAGTCAATGTTAGTGATCTCAATGCCAAGAAAATAGCTAAGTTTTCCTAAATCTTTGATAGCAAACTCCTTGTTGACACAATTAACAAATTTCTGCAAGATAGTTGAGTACTTTCTGTAACAATTATGTCATCAACATAAAGTAGTAAGTATATAGTGAAGTCTTGATGATGTAAATAAAATAGAGATGTATCAGCTCTACTACGAATAAATCCTAAAGAGATAAAAAAATTATTAAAATGATCAAACCAAGCACGAGGCAATTGTCGAAGATCGTAGAGAGCCTTTTTGAGTTTGCAAACATGATCAGGAAATCGAGGGTCGATAAAACCCGGAGGCTGCTTCATGAAGACTGGTTTTTCAAGAATGCCATGTAGGAACGCATTTTTCACATCAAGTTGATGCAAAGGCCAACATTGTTGAAAAGCAAGAGCGAGAATTACATGGACTGTTGCAGCACGAACAACTAGGCTGAAGGTGTGAGAAAAGTCAAATCCTGGTATTTGAGTGAAACCTTGTGCAACCAATCAAGCTTTATATCGCTCTATCGAGCCATTCAATTTTTATATATTTAATACGGAATATCCACTTTGATCCAACGATGTTTTCATCAGGTGGTTGTGGGACTAAATCCCAAGTATTGTTTAAGTGACGTGCATCCATTTCATCACGCATCGCTGCGAGCCAATGAGGATTTTTTAAGGCTGATTTGAAGCTTTTTGGTTCTGTAGATAATGACAATGAAGAAAGCAATGCAGTAGAGGCAATGTCAACATTGTATTTTGGTTTAAAGATACTGGACTTAGAACATGTTTGCGTAGGATGAGTGGGTATATTGTGTTGAAGTAGAGGATGTGGTAGTTGGATAAGAGTGACAGTAGGAATCTGTGGTTCGGCATTGATCAAGTCATCTTCTATGGGGTTATGGACATCCCCAAGAATGTTAAACATGGGGTCAGTAGGAGCAACAGGTGCTTCGGGTGGTGTAATTTAGTTTGAAGGACATAGACTGCATGGGCCTTTTTGTTATTGAGATTTTGATGTTGAAGTTTGTTTGCACATAGGAGAAGATGGATGCATGCATGTAGGTGGAGAAGATTGATTTTTAGGAGTTGATCCATGTTTAGAAGTGGACTGGTGCAGTTGTTCCTGCAACTCAATGTATTGAGAGAAATCCAAATCAGTATCATAATTATTTTTAGTATAATTAGAAAAAGGAAAACAAGACTCAACAAATTGAGCATGACGAGTAATATGAGTACGCGAGGTAACAGGATCATAATAACGAAAACCTTTATGAATACTACTATAACAAAGAAAAATGCAAGGTTGGCTTCGAGGAGCAAGCTTATGAGGAGCATAATCACGTAAATAAGGATATACGCGATAACCAAAAACCTTAAAATTTCCATAGTTAGGCGAACTATTAAAAACAGCTGAAAGGGAGATTTGTTGTCTAAGAGAGGAGTTGGTAAATGGTTTATAATATAAACAGCAGTTGAGAAAACATCAATCTAATAGGGTATCGGGGAATGAGAATGGAAAAGTAAAGAAAGCCCAGTTTCTATTATATGACGATGCTTTCGTTCAGCTCTTCCATTTTGTTGAGGTGTAAAAGGACAAGAAAAACTATGCAAGACACCATGAGCTTCAAAAATTCACGAACACTGTTATTTGTAAATTCAGTTCCTTCATCGCTTTGAAAAATTTTTATTTTAGAATTAAATTGATTACAAATAAAATTGGTGAAACGTTGAAGTATGTTAAAGAACTCAGACTTAGCACGCATCGGATATAACCATGTGAATTGAGAGAAATCCTCAATAAATATAACATAATATCAAAAACCATCAATGAAAGTAACGGGAGAGGGACCCCATAGGTCACAATGGACTAAATTCAAAACACACAAAGCACGTTTTTCATTTAACGAAAATGCTAATTTCTTGCTCTTTGCCATCTGACAAGATGAACAAAGGGAAGGTTTTGGTAAGATAGAGGTCACGTTCAAGTGATAATGGAAAAAGGTGCATGTCCCAAACGTGAGTGCCACAATTCAAAAGATGATTTAAGAGCTCTAGATTTTAAGGTTGCAACTAAAGCTGGAGATCTATGATCCAAGATGTAAAGACACTCTTTACATGTGCCTTTTGCTAGTATCTCCTTTGATGTCCGAGTCTGAATCAAAAAAGAATTGTTAGAAAATATAACCTCAACAGGTAAATCACTTGTAAGCTTACTAATGGATAGGAGCAACATCTAATAATGAGATTTTATTATTGATAAAGCAAGATCCTAAATGCGAGATAGAGAAAGCGTCGTCATTACCAACAACAACGTTACCATTACCAGTGAAGTGCTCGAATGTGTCTAGTGTTAAAGTGGATGATGTCTTGTGCTCAGAAGCACCAGTGTCAACTTACCAATCTGACTGAGTTTGAGGCGAAGGGTTGATCACACATTTAGCTTCAATAGCCTGAGCAATATGGGCTGCCGATGATGGCGAATCTCGAGTGTAACGGTTGGGACAATGATTGGCGTAATGAGGACCCTTACAAATTTGACATCTTGGAGTGTATGGCTTTTCTGTGCCATCTTGATATTGCGTAGTTGATCCACGACCATGTTGATTGTGTGAACCCCGTCCAAAAGATTGATTTCACGATCCACGTCCATCCAAATTCCGATTGGAATTGACGTAGGGAGAAGAGAACTTTGAGCTGTTGGCATAAAATGATGCAGATGATGGTGTAGTATCAATGGTCTCCATGGCCTTTTGACGGAGTTCATGATCGCGCGCTTGATTAATAAGTTCACGAAATAGAGGCATTGGAAAAATAGCAAGTCAGTGAAAGCATGGAATTGGGGCCCTAAACCCCTTAGAAACCAGCGGCACTTATCAACGTCAGAAATATGATGCCCGATCGCCGAAAGTTGATTACAAATGCCTTTAAACTTGCGACTGAAGTCGAAAACTGATAAAGAACCACATTTGAGAAATTGTAATTCATTACGAAGCTGTTGTGCATACGAAGGAGAGGATGGACTAAAGGCAGATTCCAATATAGTCCATACATCTCTAGCAATTGTGATACCAACGACCTCGGCCATGGCCACTTCGCTAAGAGAAGATAGAAGAAGGCTAAGAACTCTATCATTCCGTCGACACCAAGACTGATATTTTGGGTTTGAAAGGTCAAGAATGTCATCATTTTTTACAGTTGGTGGTAGCTGAGTGATGCGCGTTTTCTTAACACACAATTAATCCCCAAGTATGAAGGATATCAATTGTAGTCTCGAAAGGTGACCAAGTGAATATCGAACCCAAGGGACGGCGTATTATCAATTTAATTGTTATCTAAATTAATTAAGGTTAGATAGAGATAAATAATCACAAATAAAAGAAAAAGAAAAAAAATCTTAATCAACTAAAAATAATAAAATCAATAATAACAGCCGTCCCCGGCAACGGCGCCAAGAACTTGATTTGCGTTTTCTCAACACACAATTAATCACCAAGTATGAAGGATATCAATTGTAGTCTCGAAAGGTGACCAAGTGAATATCGAACCCAAGGGACGGCGTATTATCAATTTAATTATTATCTAAATTAATTAAGACAAGACAATTACGTTTTAATGGTTATCTAACAACTAATATGCCGGAAATTAAATAACAAATAAAATAAACTATCACTCGAAGGATACGAAAGTGGATCAAGTAGGAGAATAGGTAGCTCTAGGATAATCCAGTTTCACTAATTAACTTCCCTTCCATGTGTCAATGTCCGACTCTGCCTTGTGGAATATGGACGCATCACTAAACCATGCATATCTACTCTATAGACACAAGTAAATATGCGTGTAACATGTGTGAATAACCTCGGAGCAAGAGATATAATTCACCCCCCTTTCTAGGTACTATCAGTATCAATTATTTTCCCCCTTTATAGGTACTATGAAATTATCTTCTTTATCCTACTTATTAACCCGAATTCAATTCAATTAATAAGTATTCATATGTGATAGTTCTAATAAGACTTCGGAATCCCTTCACTTAGAATTATAACTTAAAACCCTGCTCAACAGTGAACGCACTCAACCAATAACCATGTAATGTATTCTGACTCTACAAAACGATTATTGATGCACAAAACGACTATGAGTATGGATTAAAAAGGCACAATCTTATATAAAATAAACCACAAGTAGTGTTGTACGGAGTATACACATGGAAGTTCAATTAACTAGATAAAACCTTCACAATCCTAGTTCTACCAAAAAGGCTCTAGCCCATGGTGTTGTAGGAAACACACATGGGTGTTGGATAGATCTTACCCGGATGTCCGAAAAATACAAGATAAATTAGGAAATGAATAAACCCTAGATGTGGTGTCATCGCGTCCTTCTCGCTCTTGAATCCTCCTCTTGATTCTCCCCTTGATTCCACAAACGAATCTTCAAAGTGTTGGATGGATGGAGAAAAGGATGATGGTTGGGGGGTGATCCCCCCTTATGGGGTGTTGTATGTTGTGGCCTCTCTTCTCCTCTCTTGTTGTGTTGTTGGTGATTGGTGACGTCTTCCTTGACTGCATGAGCCTTCTTTTATACTTGTAATCACGTCTCCTAGGCTTGGAATGGGCTTTTCAAGTGATCACACACGTTTTGGCCTCGAAAATCCGGATAAGATAAGGTTCCGCATGATGGTTCGACCTCAGCAAACAGATCGAACCACTGGCCGCAGGTCGAACCACAGGTCGAACCCACTTACTGGATAATTTCTGCACTTGGTTCGACTTCTTGTACAGGTCGAACCACTCCCTCTTTGGTCGAACCACGGGTCGAACCATGCTACTGGACAATTTTTGCTCCCAATTCGACCAACCGTCAGGTCGAACCCCTAACGTCGTGGTCGAACCCATCGTCTCGCGAACTGGTTCGACCATGGTTCGACCTGATGAACAGGTCGAACCCTCGAGTCGTGGTCGAACCCATCTTCTGCCACCTTGCATTGCTGGTTCGACCTGCTGGAGAGGTCGAACCCTCCTCCAACAGGTCGAACCCACCTCTCTCCTTGGCGGTTCGTGTGGTCTCGACTTCGTCTCTTCGATTCTTGGTACTTCCACTCCGATTTTGCTATGAAAGCCACTTAAATAGCTCCACTAACACCTTATTCATACTAATTCACAATATATATAGGTTTTTCACCTATTTTCACCTCAAAACTCTCCAAAACTAGCACAAAACATGATGCCAAACTTGTGAATTTATACACTCATCACTGAGTGCAGCTACCGTCAACAAACATTGCAAGGTTGTCGCATCGAAGCATACGAATGACTTGGTTTTTCCATAGTAAATAATTTGATGATGATAGACAAATGGTAACCATGTGAATTAGAGTAGCGAGAGGAATATAATCAGAGGAGGTATTAGGTGCGGCAACCTTTTGAGAGATAGTGAAAGAAAAGGCAGAGAGAGAGAGAATGATAAAGAAAAGATTTTCTGCGTGGCTTATACCATGTAAGATAGAATAATGTTTGTGGTGTGAATGAGTGACTCACATACTCACTGTATATAATGATTTTACAACAGTTGTATATGGAAAGAATCAAATAAATATACATGAATATCAATCAGATATTAAGGTTAATAATAGATTGTTTAATTGACGTTGCCAATAGACTTGCTTAATTGATGGAATTAACTGTATATTCCTTATTAAATATTATATCATTCAACCCACTACACATTAAAATACTCCTTATATTTCTTAATCTCTGTACAAACAGTAAATGTAATTCTTTTCATAAGAAGGTGAAAGAGTATTATACTCCTCTGTCAACCTGAAAGAGAGTTTTTTACTTTTGTGTATGTTGATTAAATATTATTATTGTTTAATATATAGTGGATAATTGTATTAGTGTGAGTGTGTGCTTTATATTTTAATTGTATTAGTGAATATACGTGTGAGTTCATATATGAAAAAAATTTTAATAAACCGCTTGAGATCGTAGAACAAACATGAAAAAAGAAGACCTTTTTCGATCAAACATGGACTATTCCTTAATTTACTTACCGTAAAGAAATGCCCTATTTAACTCAAAACAAACTTTAATTTATGTTATTATCCAATGAAAGTCGTGCACACAGTGGCGCAAAGGGAGACTTTTGAAGTGTGTGGGGCCACGCATATTAATGAATTTTCACACATTATATACTGTTTCATTATTTTATAATTCTTCCTTATTTTTCTAATTTAATATTCTTAAATCTCAGCTATATAACTAGCGCGATCTTCTGCAAATTTCAATGAGAGTGCACCTTCCCTTCCAAAAATTAGCGGCAGCGCAACAATGGCTGATGTCTATGGTAATAGCGGCGGACAAGGGTTGTTGAGGGCATACATATGCGGCGGCGGCGGCGCTGAAGCAACTGAAATTGAGCAGATATCGAGAGAAGGGAGCCATTACAGCCTTTCAACTGGGATTCTTCCTTCTCTTGGCGCCCGAAGCAATCGCAGAGTCAAGCTCCAATCATTCACTATTTCACCTTATGATCCACATTACAGGTTTCCCTTAACCTCATTCTATAAAACTTTTGCTATCGGGAAGAGAGTATTATATTTGCATGTTAATGTTTGGGAGTCCTTTTGATGCTTTATGGGGTTTATGTTAATATCCACAAGATTTACAGGTCACATGATTTTTATTTTTAGTTTTTGTTTAAGTAATTAATTGCTGAAATTATACTCTGCTTTTTTGTGTTGTTTTGATTCCCAATTGTGGTTTATTGGGGTTGAATTGAAATGCCTACTACAAGAGATTATTCTGTATTCAGCTTAATTCGGGTCAATGTTGAACCCAATATTGCAGATTATGGCGGAACTTTCTGATTGTACTGGTTGTTTATACTGCTTGGGTGTGTCCATTTGAACTTGGCTTTCTTGATACACCTGCAAGGGCCCTCTCCATCACGGACAATGTTGTCAATGGACTTTTTGCAATTGACATCATCCTTACATTCTTCGTAGCCTACTTGGATAAGAGTACATATCTTCTTGTTGATGACCGGAAGAAGATCGCCTGGAGGTATACAAGAACTTGGCTAGCGTTTGATGTCATATCTACGATCCCTTCGGAACTTGCTCGTAAAATTTCCCCAAAACCATTACAGACTTATGGTTTATTCAACATGCTTCGTCTCTGGCGGTTGAGAAGAGTTGGTTCTTTATTTGCACGGTATGATGATTCGTATTTTATTGCAAGAGACTTTGTGTATATGCACAATCATAGGGGGGTGATATGGTTTCTTTCTTTAAAACAGATTGGAGAAAGATAGGAAGTTCAACTACTTTTGGGTTAGGTGTATAAAGCTCGTTTCTGTAAGTTGATCATTGACTCTGCTGGAAACTTCGGTAAGAATGAGGTTTCAGTTTGTTTGATTTGAACCATGTTGTTCTTGTGTTGTAGGTTACTCTTTTTGCAGTTCATTGTGCTGCTTGCTTCAATTATCTTCTTGCTGCTGGTTATCACAATCCAGCTAAGACGTGGATTGGGGCAGCTATGGGGGATTTTAAAGAAGTGAGCTTGTGGATTCGCTACGTTACTTCTGTTTACTGGTCCATTACAACACTGACGACGGTTGGCTATGGAGATTTACATGCTGAAAATACGAGGGAGATGATTTTTTACATTTTCTACATGCTATTTAACTTGGGTCTAACCGCATATCTGATAGGAAACATGACGAATTTGGTTGTCCATGCCACTGGCAAGACTCGGCATTTTGTGAGTAAAATTTTCTCTAATTTACCTTGATTTAAATTAAATCTTTTTTGATCTAACTCTGATATGGTTAATATTAGAGAGATACAATTCAAGCTGCTTCAAGCTTCGCACAAAGGAATCAGTTGCCTGCTGGACTTCAAGATCAGATGCTTTCACATTTGTGCTTGAAGTTCCGAACTGACTCTGAGGGGCTGCAGCAGCAAGAGACTCTTTATTCACTTCCAAAAGCGATACGATCGAGTGTTTCCCATTTCCTTTTCTACTCTCTAGTAGAAAAGGTATACCTGTTCCGTGGAGTGTCCTACGATTTACTCTTCCAGCTGGTAAACCTTCTTGATTTTTTATTTTTTACTTTTCTCTATCAAGTAACTAAAAACATCTCATATCTCTCCATACCAAAGGTATCTGAGATGAAGGCTGAGTATTTTCCGCCCAAGGAGGATGTGATTTTGCAGAATGAAGCTCCAACTGATTTCTATATTCTTGTTGGGGGTGCAGTGGTAATCCTTAAAAACCATCTGTTCTTTCTTTAAGTTTAATCCTAGTGTTGTATCTACTATATAAGTAATTATGCCATTGACTAGGTTTTTTTTAGTTTATGTACACTAACATATTGTGCTTAAGTTGCTTTACAGGATCTCTTGGTTATGAAAAATGGAGTAGAACAGGCAAGTCCGACTCAAACTGTTCACAGAGATGTTATAGATAAAAGCAATACTTAAGAATGCATAAAAATATTGCAGGTTGTTGGAGAGGCCAAAAACGGTGATGTATGTGGTGAGATTGGTGTACTTTGTTATAGGCCTCAACTCTTCACCGTACGAACAAAACGATTATGCCAGCTTTTGCGATTGAACCGCGCCACATTTTTGAACATAATTCAGGCGAATGTAGGAGATGGGACGATAATAATGAATAATCTTTTGCAGGTCTATATCCTTATTGTCCTAGAGTTTTTTATTTCTTCTGAATCTTGTTATGGCTCATATAATATATTGAGAAACTAGTGATGGTAAATTCAAGGTTAATTTAATATCAAGTAGTAAGATAAATTCAATTTTCCCGATTTCAGAATTTGAAGAAAATGGACGACCCGATAATGAAGGGGGTTCTTCTAGAGACGGAGAACATGCTCGCTCGTGGAAGAATGGACCTACCTCTCACTCTTTGTTTTGCTGCACTGAGAGGAGATGATTTATTGTTGCATCATTTGTTGAAGAGGGGTCTCGATCCAAATGAAGCTGATAACAATGGAAGAACGGCTCTGGTAAGTCTACTTGGTTTATTTTCGACTCATTAAGAGGTTCATCATTATAGCACTTCATCAATTTGTTTCTTGAATTACTATTTCAGCACATAGCAGCATCTAATGGAACTGAGAACTCTGTTCTTCTTTTGCTGGATTATGGGGCAGATGCCAACAGCAGAGGTACCATATTTCTCCATTGTATTATTTATTGAAATTGGATGGTTCTTGGTTTTCCCTAAACTACTTGATGCAAGGATGAATAGAAATGCACATTTCTGTTTCCTTTCAAAATCAAACTCTTCCAATACGAGCATAAGAACAAGGAGTGTAAATTGAGTGTGTTTGTGTTATTGTTGCATGCAAAAGACACGATTAGTATTGTGTCACAATCTAACCAGGTGGGTTAGTTCACCTGGCTACTGGACTCCTCGCTTAAGTGAGTGATCCAGTTTCGATTCCCTTTGGGAACGAATTAAGGGAGTTATAAGGGGGACTTGGAGCATAATCTTGGAGTATAGGTGCTTGGTGAACTAACATACTACAACTAACATTTGCCGATAGAAAAAAATAAAAATTGTGTCACCATCTGTCCAGCAGTACGCCGCCCCACATAATTGTAAGAGCCAACGTACCCTAACTAATCCCCTTTCCTTATTATGTTACACAACGACTTCATAATGCACTTGTCTATTTCTTCATTGTATTATCGACTTTCCATTTCATTATGTCGCGTATAATTTAACATGGTGTTGAACCTAAATAATTCCAGTTATTCATACAAAATAGAACAGTCGACTTGTTCATGTGGCCAGCATCTAATTGACCTATTCTATGAATATTATTTTTATGAATATTTGATTAAGTCAATTGCCTTTTGCCCATTATTATCTTGAAAAATAATTGATATGGTCAGCTTGCGCTTGTTAACATACATCAACAATCAGATTACACCACGCCTTTGCAGTTGGCTAATATTATCATCTGTTATGGGAACCCACTCCCTACGATTATAATACACATCTGTAATCTTCTGATAAGTTGACTTTCTGAAGTCAACTCATGATTAAATTCTCATATCCCCTCTTGCCGGTGCATTATATTAATGTCACTTTCTGCACACGTTACTATAAATGCACATCCTTTGACTAATATATTATATACACAAATATATTATATTAGCTTAAAGTGCATTATAATTTGACCCTGGAAACTCTTAAGGGACAAATTGACTTTCTATTATCTGTCTCAATTATGGATATGATTTTTTATTCGTATTCTCTAGTTTATCCTTTTAGTTTTTATATTAACAAGTGTAACATGTCCAAATTAAACATGATGACTACGTGTGACCTAGTAGACGATCCCACATGGAATGATGAGTCTCTATTTTTGTTCCTTGTATGTAGATTCGGAAGGAAGTGTACCACTGTGGGAAGCCATGCTGAACTTGCACAAACCAGTTGTTAAGCTGTTATCCGACAATGGCGCCAAATTAACTTCTGGTGATGTTGGTTTATTTGCTTGCACAGCTGCTGAACAAAATAACTTGGAATTGCTTAAAGAAATTGTTTCTCATGGGGGTGACGTTACTCGACCAAGGAGCAACGGATCAACAGCTCTCCATGTTGCTGTTTGTGAAGGAAACACTGAAATGGTCAAGTTTCTGCTTGACCAGGGCGCTGAAATCAACAAAGGTGATGAGAACGGGTGGACAGCACGAGATTTAGCTGAGCAGCAAGGCCATGATGATATTAAGGATCTTTTTGATTCTTACAGTGGTAGTACTAAGCTTGAATCTGCTGTATCGATGCCTGAGGAGCGTCATGGGGTTCGATTCTTAGGGAGATTTAAAAGTGAACTATCAATCTTACCTGTTAATCAGGATTCCTCATTTTTAGCATCAGATGGGTTGTGGGGTAGATCTCGTCCTAAACGAAGGACCAACAATTTCGACAACTCCCTGTTTGGGATAATGTCGGCAACACAAACTGGAGAGAATAACTCGCTATCAACAGTAGAGAATCCTACTAATAGAACGTATGTTCCAAGAGTGACTGTGAGCTATGCAGGGAAAGGAGATGATGCTGGAAAGCTTGTACTTCTTCCACATAGCTTCCAAGAACTACTTGAAATTGGTGCAATGAAGTATGGAGTCGTTCCTGCGAAGATTTTGATCAAAGATGGTGCTGTGATTGATGATATAGACTTGATTAGAGATGGTGATCATTTAATCTTTGTCAGCGATAATAAGAACGATGAAACAGATTGATCGGTGGTCTTCTAGCGACTGCAAAGTTGTGGTCACTTGTTTGTTTCCTTGATCTTTTGTGTTAAAGTTTTGCAGGTTCTCCATATACGTGATACAGATAATTCGATTCTTCCGTTAAGAATTGAAATAAATTAGCTATCCATATATCATCAAACCCTTTTCTGCAGGAGTAAACTCTCTAATGGAAGAATTGAATTATCTCTATCATAACATTTCTTTTAACTGGCAATGTAATTAGTCCCCATGTTATAATGTACCATGTTCACATAATTACTGTCCATTAAAGGGATTTGAAGTAGTGGCATAGCAGTGCAGGGCATTTCACCAATATTGTGAAAAGGAGAATGCAGACAGCATGTATAAACTCAGATTAGATTAAATTTTATATGATAAAGATTTTGAAGTTACTGAAACTGGGGAATTCCGCACAGATTCAAGTCTGTTGATGATGTCTCAGGGTAGACGCAAATGTCTCTAATCAAGCCGGGTAGCGTACGAGCTATGCACATACGTACACTGTGAAATCTGTTTATTTGTCTGCGACTTCAAAGTTGTATAATCAAACACATTCTGATACATGAAAGAAATTATCATCCTCTTCGTTTTTTCTCCTGTAGAAAACGTCGTGGCTGTTAAAATAAACGAAAAGAACGACTGAAAGTCAGTACATAACCGTACAGTGAATACAAGTGTAATGGACATGTACCTAGGTTCCTTTTGTCTGGTGAGAAGAACTAGTACTCCAAAACCTACAACTACTGCAATTTTAATTACCTGAGAAGTAAGAGAAGTAGAGTCAAGTGATTTTAATATACCTGTTGAAATATACCATAGCAAGCAAAGGTGGTGAAATACCTGTTTAACTAAGTTGCAAAGAAGTCGGTGATATATACCATAGTAAACTAAGATTAACAGTCTACCATAGTAAGCAAAGGTGAAAAAGAAGTTGCAAAACTAAGTTGGTGAAAAAGAAAACTAAGTTGCAAAGAAGTTTAACAGTCTACCATAGTAAGGAAAGGTGGTTAAATTTACCTGTTTAACTAGTCCATTAGATGAGTCATCTGGAAAGCTACCTGATCCGGATTCTGGCTCATCAAGCATTACATTCTGTAGATACATGCATATGAATTAACAATCACTGAAACTATGTTATAAGTGTTGAGTATTGTAACTTGAGATAATCGTACCATCTCACGCGCCTTTGACTCCGAAGATAACTTTCTTGCTTTATTGGTTTTGGCTTCGTTTTGTTGATGTCCTACTACTCTCACAACCTGCTTCCCTGCAGTTGTGAAGCACATACGCCTTGTGTTTTCTGGAAATATCCACATACCAGAGCTTTGACCCGAATAACATTCCTCTTTATAGTATTCTAGTGTTGTTGGTTTCCGATTTGAAGCCATGATCATGGTTGAGCTCTTCAAGCTGGTTCCTCTCCCTCTTCCACTTCCTTCTGCAACTGATGATTCGGTAGATTCTATAGACTTTGAGGAGAGCCCATACGGTTGAGTCACTCGAGATTGTTCCTCAAGCACTCTTCCAGAACTAGTTGCTGTTACTGATGTAGATTGCCTTGTTAAATCAACTGGTGGTGTTTTCGATTTATGGAGATCACTACCTCCTGATGGGATTGGTGCAGTTGAAGACAACTCTTTTGGATCCTCAGATGATGCAAGATCACTTTGAACCATACCAGGTTTTTCACTGGCAAGTTCTGTAAAATCATCCTTGTGATCTGTCAAATTTTTATCAACCTTTGGTTCTAGATCCTCTGACAAAACTTCCTTTATAAATCTGTTCATTTGAGCTGGTACTGATGATACCTTCTTCAGGGGTTTAATTTTCAGTTTGGATTCCAAATGGGCCATTTTTCAAGTTAGATAATCAGTATTCACAGTGAATAGAAAGAAGCTTACATTCTTGAAACCACAATAACAACACAAGTACCTGATTTTGACCACTTTCAAATGCACTTATCATTTTTCTTACTTTGCTTGGAGTTCTCTCCTCAGAATCTTGATTCTGAGGTTTTTGGGTCTGACCACCTTCTTGTAACATGGATGTAACTGTACCGTCCTTGTTCAATGTTGGTGGTTCGGACAAATTAGACGAGGTCCACCCTTCTTCAGTGTCTGATCTTACATTAGCAAGTGGTTGGATTTCAATTTGAGGAGATTCTTTGATTTCATGTTTACCAGGAGAAGATGGAACACTCTGACTTCCATCTGTAGCATCCTAAAGCAGGGAACTTTTTATTGTTAGTTTAAATAAATAAACTCTTCCCTACACTTATAATACCACACACAGAAATGGACAATCGTCAGGATCTGGATCTCTGCTGTGCATAGCACTAATAAGTAATAGCTTGTAATATGAAACAGCACATAATGAATGTGTATTTTATGCAAAGTAGAGGATCCAAAATCTGTTGATCAACTGATAATTCCTTAACTGGGATTGCATTTTCAAGGAAGCTTCCACGTTCCTCGTGAAGACCAGACGACAGTACGGCAGATGAAGTTACAGGAGCTAGAGATGAACCAGCTTGAGAGGCTTCAACTTTAGGGCTCACTTCATCTATTTCAAGAGACCTTTTATGGGAATCTTAAGATACAAATTGTTAAAACATTGCAAATAGATGCCTTCTTTGTTACTGGATTTTCTGTGCCACCTATTCAATGATTGACACGTGGAATGGAGGAGAAATCTAAAGTTCGAGCTTAAGATTTAAACTTTGACTCAAGAGAGGTTAGATTGTCTGCTCTCTCCTACATGTCAATTATCCAACGTAGTGGCACATAAGTTGCTACGCTATAATGACATGTGAAATCCAAACCCATTCACTATTAATAGGAAGTACCTGAGATCTTCAGTTCATAATTTGTTGATGTCTCCACAGTACCAGATACTTCTGGAAGTCTTAGTTTCATGTCTGGATTTGTTTCAAGTTTCTTCTTCACTGCAGACTCTCTCTTCAAGATGGGGTGGGGGAGGGTGAGGAGGTGTTAATTCAACAGCATATCAAACCATTCTCACAATCTAAGCACACTTCTTACACGAGCAATGAACAAGGTAGGTTGCAAGAAAAGAGTGAAGAAAAGATCACCATAAGGCGAACGCGGTGGCGTTCCTCCTCATTGAGAACGAATTGCAGCTTCATGTGCACATGCCCTCCTCCATTGATGGAGAAAACATCATCCCAATATCCCTTCTCCATGATCTGCATTGTCCGAATATCTACGAAAACAATTAAATTATATCTTGCTTAAGTCTGATATACAGGATGCTATACTGCAATTAGTTCATCAAACTACATCTTGCTTAAGTATGATATACAGGATATTATGCTGTAATTAGTTCACCAAGCATCATAAATAAACTCACATTGTAAAAAAAAGTTAATGTAACACACCTTGATGAGCTATCTCATTTCCCCCAGCATCCAAAAGGGCAACAACTAAATCTTCTCCAAGTTTTGTAATGGGGCTGTCAAAATATCATACTTTCCTGTTTAACTAAACTGCATACTTTCCAAGTTACAAGAGTTCAATCTTTCCCTAAAAACAAAATAAGAAAAATCTCAATCTAAATCAAAGTGAGTATTATTACAAAGAGAAATCTCCTTTCTCCCATGTCTGAAACTGCCTCTTTCCCATTGAAACTGTTAATTGAAAATAACATTAACCAACAAAAAATGAGGAAGGATATCTTAAGACAAGAAAAGATGTAGAGTTAGAGTAATTTGCCTTTAAGGGATTTTGCAGAAGGCTTTGATAGAGATGAAACACCCTTAAATTCAAGAACTGCAAGAGTGAAGAATTAAAATAAGTCTGGTAATTAAATAATTAGTCATAGCAAAACACATTGAGCTAACCTGTTACTTGTATGGTTCCTGGCATTGGAAAACTTGGGGGGAAATAAAATATTGAGCTCAAGAAATCCAATTACATTAGAAAAATAACTGGGCCAAATCAGCAAGAAGTTGCAAGAAAAGGATTTGGTTGGTGGATATGGGTGGATGGATTTAAACATGAAATTAATTGGGGCCCATTTCTTGCAAGCTCTTTGTTAACCACCTCAAATGGGGCAAACCCAAATCTCTCCTTTTGTCTTATTCTACGAATATTAGCATTCAAAGATGATAGATAAACTATTAGTAACAGTAATAAGTAAATGAGTTAGAAAAGTCTACCTCTTGGGAATATGTTGAGAAAATGTTAAGGAGATAATAATGAAAATGAAAATGGGTGAGTACAATATAGCAAAACTGGGCATTAGCGGAGGAGTTGAATCATGTAATACAGCAAGAAATATGAACATGATTATATACTCCCTCCATCCCAGCGTAAGAGGGTCATTTGCTTTTTTTTCACGTAAATTAAGGAGTATTATTATTTAATATGTAGTGGGTAATTGTATTAGTGGGAGTATGAGTACCATATTTTAATTGTATTAGAGGGGGGTGGGTGGATCTCATGTATGTAAAAAAGGAAATGAGATCTTTGGGTGGGACAACCAAAATGGAAAAATGGTCTCTTAAGCTTGGACGGAGGGAGTATAGCTTTTCAATGTTCATACGGTTTAAATATGGATTCAGAATTGGGTAGTCCTTAGGATATTTTTTGAATTTCAAAAAATTTAGGCAAACATGTGCGAGAATGTCTTTGACGAATAAAAATGTACGTAGGGGGATAATAAGTTGTATTGAGACAGATATATAAGAGATGGGTTGTGAGACGCATTGACCTATTGTTAAAGTATATTTATTAAATAAAATATAGTGCCAATATGCAAAATTACACAACTCTAGGTTATGAAACGGATCAATCTATTGTTAAAGTATATTTATTAAATAGAATATAGTGTCAATATGCAAAATTACACAACTCTCACTAATCAAATGTCAATACCAACCGTTCAAATACATTCTTTCTTTTTAACCAAATCCCCCAAAATGGTCCATTATACCCCTCCCAACAATTTAAAAAAAATTCTAGGTATCCACTCACTCACCCCATTGCCGCTCGCCGCCGCCAGCCAGCCACTGCCGCTCGCCGCCGCCGTATGGGTGACCTACACCGTGACCCACACCAGAATCGATGTGGGGGACCCGTATGGGTGACCTACACCATGACCTATACAGGAACCGATGTGCGTGGACTCATGTGGATGACCTACATTGTGACCTACACCGGAATCGATGTGGGTGGACCCGTATGGTGACCTACATCGAAACTGATGTGGGTGGACCTGTGTGGGTGACCTACACCGAGACCTACACAGGAGGGGCATATTGGGTATTTGATTTTGAATGCAAGGATAAAGAAGTAAAAAAAAAGTGTAATTGTATAAAAAAGATAACAAAAAAAAAGGATTAGTAAAGATTTTACACAATGAATTTTGTGTATTATTTCAGTTCTCCTTAAAATATACTTACTCCTTGTGTCCCTTAATGTATTTCACCTATTTTTGTGCGCAGAATTTTTTTTAAAAAAATTTGTTTTATATGTATAAAGTAAGAAAGAGAAGAAATATTTTAGTTAATTTAATAAAAAAATGTATATAAAGTTGTTGGAATGTATAAAAAAGTGGAGGATTTAGCACTTTAAGTCCCACAGGATATGTCTGCTTTGCAATATGGTCCCAGTATTTACTCTGCAATATGGTCCCAGTATTTACTCTTTTAGTCCCAAAAGATTATTTTCTTACAAATTTTAAAAAAAATGATTTGGTCTCACTCAGTTGTACTTACTTTTGATCTCATAATTATTTCAAATTATATATATTTCATCCCGAATTATCCTATATCATACTACCTCCATCGGTGAAAGATACGCGTTTACTTTTTACGTGTAGATTAAGAGATAATACTTTAATGTGAAGTAAGGTGAGAGAAATAATATTTTGATGTAAGTGGCCTAGTAGGTGTATTAGTGTGATGTGTGAATCATGGAGAGAGAAGTAATTAATTTGTGTAGGTCCTTTTTGTTGGATTGTATACTAAAAGTCTAGCTTTTTGTATGAACAATGTTATGATAATTAATTTGAAATGAGAATCATATGATCAAATAATTGCATCTTATAATTTATTTATATGTTCGATGCAATAGTCCACTTACTTTATACTGTAGATAATATGTTGTGCGACAACACGCGGAAGATCATATTATCGATTTCCTTATAAAGTATAAACAGATGCTCACAACCGAGATAGACGGGGACTCTCTATCGGGATGGTTGTAGTGTGGTTTGGTATTAGCTTGTCTTGGCTATAGAATCACATTAATGCACTTGTGTGTATTGAGCAGGACCGCTTGAGATCGTTCGACTTATACTGATTTATAGGAGAACTTGATCTCAGTTATTATGGAAGTTCATGCTCTTAATCCCTATACAATAACCTCGACACGTAGGGCAGTATGTATTTCTTTGATTCATCAATGGGTGAGATTTACATGTAATTAAATCAATAAACTCGATGAGTTGGGAAGTAGTACTATCTCTATGGTGTGCTGTTGATTGTAGAAGGAATCCGTGTCCGTCATAGGTTGATGATGTCCCCTTGAGGAGCTCATAAGGATTATCATGTAAATCATGCAGGTGAAATTTATTCCTGCATGATAATGAGGTTGAGTGGTACTACTCTTGGATGAGATATTAATTAATTGAGTTGTCAGTAACTTAAATTAATTAATGGACATTGTATATCTTAAACATGGGGAGACTAACGGGCTCATAATAAGAAGGAGCCCAAAACGTAATTTTGGGATTGGAAAGACAGTGCAGTAATAATATTTTAGTGGAATATATTATTCTTATTTGACTTAAGTATAAGCTTTGGGCTAAGCTTGGATACTTAAGCCCAATGGAGGCCCAACCCAATTTCTCCTCCTGGTCCCTGCTGTAGCCCATGTATATAAGTCACCTCAACTTATCTGGAACCCTAATCTAATTCATTATTCACGTGTGATGAGGGTTGAGAGCAGATTGAGGAGGTCTCGTAGATCGTCGCTCACACGACGTCGAGATCGGACTTGGGACATACGGCAGAAGATCAGAAGGTAATTTGCTGCTGCTGTCCGCGATGGAAAGCCGTTGAAGAGAGGATCGTCTGAGCATAAAAATTATTCAATTCCGACATTAGACGAGGAAGTTATGGCTATTCTCGTGGGACTGCATAGTCTGCCAGCGAGAATCATCTTTCGTCAACATACCCTGGTGAACGGTAATCGTTTCTATGATTTATTGCTTCCGCTGATATTAAAAACGTATGAATACCTAATGGGTTACGTTAACCAAATGATCCAAGCGCCAACAATTGGTATCAGAACTTCGGTTTCGTGGTGAAGCGTGACACGTTATGCTAAGGTTTATGTGATTAATTTTTTAAAATTAGGATCGCATGTTTAGGGTTTGGTTTTACTGCGCAAACCATGAATATCCCTATGTGAAATATACCCTATATCATATCTGTTCGTCGATGGTTGTGTGTAAGAGGATTCGACGAAAACTGTTCATCAATTTCACATGGAAGGAAGAAATTGAGAGAAAATCCAGCGCAGTGATATTGCAGAGGCAATAACCGGAGTTTCAACCATCGGATCAGGCTGAATTTTAGTCAGCACAATCAGATTTTGTGGATGTACATTCTGAACGGTTAAGATCGTATTTGGAGCTTTGTGTTATCAGGAATACGTCGAAAACAGAAGCAGTTTTTGGGCGATTCCTGCGCAGTCGAGGGAATAGAGCCGTTTCTCAGAAACTAACCGTTGGATCGACCTGTAATTTGGACAACATGTTCAAAACTCACTGGAGTAGATTCTGGACGGTGAAGATTGGATTTCCAGATTTCTATAGTTACGAACCCTGAACGACAGTTAGTGTAGTTTGATGTTGCGCGTTGGGTTGAACTTGGTTCCGTGCAAGTAGGCCCTTGGACGAGCGACAGTTCGAGCGGATTTACATCAGATTCGATTGGTCTACATCAGGTTCGATCGATGCTGCACCAGGTTCGAGCGGATTTGCATCAGGTTCGATTGGTCTGCATCAGGTTCGATCGATGCTACACCAGGTTCGAGCGGATTTGCATCAGGTTCGATTGGTCTGCATCAGGTTCGATCAATACTGCACCAGGTTCGAGCGAATTCACATCAGGTTCGATTGATCTACATCAGGTTCGATCGATGCTGCACCAGGTTCGGGTGGATTTGTATCAGGTTCGATTGGTCTGCATCAGGTTTGATCGATGCTGCACCAGGTTCGAGCGGATTTGCATTAGGTTCGATTGGTCTGCATCAGGTTCGATCAATGCTGCACCAGGTTCGAGCGGATTCACATCAGGTTCGATTGATCTGCATCAGGTTCGATCGACTCTGCACTAGGTTCGAGCGGGTTTGCATCAAGTTCGACTGGTCTGCATCAGATTCCGTGTGAGTTTTCACAATATGATCGGGCAGGGTGCCGGAGTGGTAGATCAGGCTGCAGGGAGGTCGATCCCCATCGCAGTTGTCCGCATTCGTGATTGGTGGCGAACAATTGAATTCGCTGTTATATAACTGTTATAATTGATTTGTTAATTGATTATTGTTATATATGTATGCATGATTATCTATGATTTATTGCCTTAAATAGAAGCATGCTAGATTGCGTATTATATTTGGTATATTATATGCATGTATGTTGGAGTATTGATCAAGTCAACTTATTTTTGGAAATTTATTTCCTTATATATAACTGCTATAATTATTTTATTGGTCAATTATTGTTATATATTTGGAAGTATGAGCATGCTAGGTTGCGTATATTATTCTGAATATTATATGCATGTAAAAACCCTCGGTCTTAAATAACTAAGTGGGAGAGGGGATTGGTAATTAATTCCCGCGGCCTCCATTATTGGTTTGTAAGTGATGTGGGTAAACTTGCGCGTTGGCAATAGAGCCTTCCTCCCTAACGGATGAGTTTATTCAAGGATCACTAGTACAGACTTCTTTAAATAATTATTATTTGTAATGTGATGCATATGGACTTGCGCGTTGGCTATAGTGCCTTCCTCCCTAACGGATGAGTTTATATGCGGTTCACTGGTACAAACTCATATAACTGATGGTTATAGGAAGTTATCTGAGCGCGTGTGTACTTCTTCAACAGTAAGGCATATAAGCTTGGGCAGCGGACTTGGGATCAAATAATGGTGTACACTTAGGTGTAAATAATTAGTATCCTCCCCAACGGAGTCACTGCTATTATTTGCATAGCTAAAGAGGAACCGACTATTAATTATTTTATCATAAAGTTAGGTTGACAAATGAAATTAATGGGTAAAACCTTCTCTTGTAAATGTTCGAGTTTGTAAACGTCCACACTATCGTGGCTTGCAAACTCACGGTGCTTGAGATGTCGGTGAATTTATATTTTATATTGTTTTGAGGGAATCAATATAGATGGATAAATTCGAAGATTTGATTGGTATATTTATTTGTGATTCTCTAAATTTCAAATATTTTTATTTCACTTATGGTTGACTAAAAGAAATTATATTTACTTGTCCAAATTAGATGATTAGAAAAGAATCTTGGTTTTGAATTTTACTGCTTAAGAAAATACATGTGTGTTCTCACAAAAGACGTCTCATGATGCCTATTAAAGTCTCTAGTGAAGAGATGAGAGGTTCATAGAAATATGATGGTCTCATGTAACTCTTCGGATACTTGAGTAATTTAAAAGGCGGTAGGTCATGATTAAATTTGATGAATGAATTGGAACTACATGGAATAGAAGTTGAAGGGGAAACCTAAGTCAATTTTATTCTTCATAATTGCCTAGATGTTTTGAGTAAGTTTCTCCTTAATTACAAGAGGTTGTATATGGTAGGAAACTTCTGACAAAATATGTGGTAAAAGAAATCCAATTTCATAAAAGGAGTGAACAAGGATAGAATCTTACTTGCTAGTTGTTTAAATATGATTAGTGATGGCATCTACTGACACGAAGTGTGTAGATACTGGAATCACAGAATGTTTATTACTAAGTGAGGATAAGATTATTATAGACATGGGTAAAACTACAAGAGTGGTGGCTATTACAGTGGGAGTTGTTTATTTATCTAATGATATGAGTAGACGTTTGATTTTGTGAAATTATCTTTACGTACGTTTTCATAGAAAGAATTTAATTTCGGTTTCTATGTATTAATAGATGGATACTCCATTTCATTTAAATGACATGGTCATTATAATGAAGGATAGAGTTGTAATCTGTTATGGTAGTTGATGGACAATTTGTATACTCTTAAATCATGTATATTCCACAGATGCAACAAATAGTAATTAATAATGCATCTTCTGATCTTAGTAAGAGAAAGTAACCTTCGGAGATGAACTAAACATGCATTTGGCGTCTAAGACTACATCATTTTACTTGAGTAGGATTCAAAAGTTGATAGCAGATGGACCGTAAGGTTTATCTGAAGTGAAAACTATCGGACTTGCGAGTCTTACTTGGAAGTAAAAATGATTAATTGCTTTTCAAGGCAATGGGGAGTAGAGCCAAAGACATATATGCTGGAATTAGTTCATTCTGATTTAAGCGATCCTAAGATTATTCGGACGAGAGGTGGTTATGAATATTCGTCAATCGATGATTATTCTAGATACCGATATAATTATTTGATGCACTGCATGTCTAAGTTCTTTGATTAATTCAAGAATTGCAAGGCTGGTACAGTGAAGCGTCATGAAAAATATATCAAGTCATTACAGATTAATCGTATGGCGAGAACCTCTTAGGATAATTAGGAGCTATTAATCAGAGATTGAGATTAAATCTCAAATTGTTTACACCAGGCATACCCCAGCTGAATGGTATGGCGGATAGAAGGTGTAGCACTCTTATGGAAATGGTTAGATGGATGATGAATTATTTGGAATTATTAAATTCATTTTATGGGTATGCCCTAGAAACAGTAATTTGTATGAATATTTGTCTGTTTGTGGGATATCCTAGAAAAATAAAGGGTGATTTATTTAGTCCAAAAGATCGAAGGGTGATTGTTAACACAAACACTAGATTTTTGAAAAAGACTATGTATTAAATCATAAACCCATGTATAAATTGTTCTAAAGGAAGTGAGAGGGAAAACACAAAGTATTAGTACCAATTATGCAAGAGGATATACCACAAGGTAAACTGTAACGCATGTCACGTCTGATACACAATTGCATGTAATGCCTTGTCGTAGTGAGAGGGATGTTCAACAACCTGTTTGATACATGTTTTGGGAGAGTCGTGAGACTTGGTCCCTAGCAAACATGAAATAGACCCACAGATACGACGAAGCACTACAAGTTAGAAATGCCAAATCCTAGCAAAGTGCAATGAATATTAAAATAGAATCGATGGATTTCAAATTAGGTCTGGATGCTTGTTGAACCGCTAAATGGCGTAAAAGCCATTGGAAGCGGGCATGAAAAAATAAAAGAGGATCATAGAATAAGGTGAAAACCTTGGAAGCAAGCTTGTTGCGAAAAGGTATACTCAGAAAGAAAGGGTTCGATTATGAGAAAACCTATTCGCCGGTAGCTATGCCTAAGTTGATCCGGACTCTTTTATTTGTTGCTACTCATATGAAATATGAGGGATAGCAAATAGATGTCGAGACAGCTTTCCTGATTGGAAGTCTTAAGGAAAACATCTATGTGAAGCAACCAGAGTGATTCATTGCAAAGAGCTAAGAGCATTGTGATAGTAAGCTTAAAAGTGTTCATTCATGGACTAAAGCAAGCTTCAAAATCATGAAACATCCGTTTTGATGAGGTAATCCAGTGACATGGATCTAATCAATGATTGGATGGGTCTTGTGTATTGAAAAGAGTGATGGAAACGTGGTGGTATTTCTTGTACTATACGTAGATAGTATCTTGCTCATTGGAGACAATGAAAGAGTATTGTCGGGCGTATGGGTATGGTTGATAAAGCGGTATGAGATGAAGGACTTAAGAAGAGCAAAAATATCCTTTTGATCACGGTAATACGGATCACAAGAAAGGATGTTATGCTTATCTCAAGTTTCATATAATGATACGATCCTTACTCGTTTAGCATGTTAATTTATCTAAGTGAATGTGTCTTGTGACACAAAAGTAGATAAAGAAGATGAAAGCGGTTCCTTATGCTTCGGCAAATGAGGAAGCTTAATCTAAGGAATGCTATGCACGAGATTGGATATTTGTTTTGCCGATGGCATGAACAGTGGGTATCAACGTAACCTGGAATAATAATGATGAACTGTGGTAAGACATATACTTATGTACCTGAAAAGGACTAGAAACTATATGTGAGCTTACCGAACAGATTCACTGATTCTTATGGGTTACATAGATTCAGATTTTTCAAATTAGATAGGGACAGCAGTAAATCCACCTCAAAGGTTATGCATTTAATTTTAGGAAGTAGAGTCATAATATGGAGGAGTGTTATATAAAAATATATTTCAGACTCCGGATTCCATCATGGAAAGATGATAAATTGGACCCATGAGGCAGCCAAAGTATCTGTATGACTCTAGAAACTTCATGATGGACTTTGGTGTGATTCTAAGTTTGCCCAAGGTTATCACAATTTATATTGATGATATTGGTGCAGTTGCAAACTTGAAGGAATCACAAGTCCATAAGGAAATTAAACACATGGAGCGCGAGTACCACCTGTTACGAGAAATTGTATGATGAGGGGAAGGTTGTTGTCACCTAGATTGCATCGGATGATAACCTAGTAAATCCATTTACAAGGACCTTAAGGCGAGAGCTTTTGATGGTCGTGTAGTGGGAGTGGAAATCAGATGTATGGCAGAAGACATGACAGCATAGTCTTTTAGTATAAGTGGGAGATTGTTGGATTGTATACTAAAAGTCTAGCTTTTTGTATGAATAATGTTATAACAATTAATTTGAAATGAGAATCATATGATCAAATAATTGCATCTTATAATTTATTTATATGTTCGATGCAATAGTCCACTTACTTTATACTGTAGATAATATGTTGTGCGACAATACGCGGAAGATCATATTATCAGTTTCCTTATAAAGTATAAACAGATGCTCACAATCGAGATAGACGGGGACTCTCTATTGGGATGATTGTAGTGTGGCTTGGTATTAGCTTTTCTTGGCTATAGAATCACATTAGTGCACTTGTGTGTATTGAGCAGGACCGCTTGAGATCGTTCGACTTATACTGACTTATAGGAGAACTTGATCTCAGTTATTATGAAAGTTCGTGCTCTTAATCCCTATACAATAATCTCGACACGTAGGGCAGTATGTATTTCTTTGATTCATCAATGGGTGAGATTTACATGTAATTAAATCAATAAACTCGATGAGTTGGGAAGTAGTGCTGTCTCTATGGTTTGCTGTTGATTGTAGAAGGAATCCGTGTCCGTCATAGGTTGATGATGTCCCCTTGAGGAGCTCATAAGGATTATCATGTAAATCCTGCAGGTGGAATTTATTCCAGCATGATAATGAGGTTGAGTGGTACTACTCTTGGATGAGATATTAATTAATTGAGTTGTCAGTAACTTAAATTAATTAATGGACATTGTATATCTTAAACATGGGAAGACTAACAGGCTCATAATAAGAAGGAGCCCAAAACGTAATTTTGAGATTGGAAAGGCAGTGCAGTAATAATATTTTAGTGGAATATATTATTATTATTGGACTTAAGTATAAGCTTTGGGCTAAGCTTGGATACTTAAGCCCAATGGAGGCCCAACCCAATTTCTCCTCCTGGTTCCTGCTGTAGCCCATGTATATAAGTCACCTCAACTTATCTGAAACCCTAATCTAATTCATTATTCACGTGTGATGAGGGTTGAGAGCAGATTGAGGAGGTCTCGTAGATCGTCGCCCACACGACGTCGAGATCGGACTTGGGACATACATCAGAAGATCAGAAGGTAGTTTGCTGCTGCTGTCCGCGATTTTGCGAAATTTGTATAAATTCGTACAGTACTCAGAATTTGATGATCAATATACTAACGGAATGCTGTTGAAGAGAGGATCGTTTGAGCATAAAGATCATTTAATTCCGACATCAGACGAGGAAGTTATGGCTATTCTCGTGGGACTGTATAGTCTACCAGCGAGAATCATCTTTCGTCAACATATCCTGGTGAACGGTAATCGTTTTTATGATTTATTGCTTCCGCTGATATTAGAAACGTATGAATCCCTAATGGGTTACGTTAACCAAATGATCCAAGCGCCAATATTTTTTACCAAAAAAATAAAATGCACACTTTATATTGGGGAAAGTGTTACATTTGGTCCCATTAGAATTTCTTCAGTTTAATTTTAGTACCGTAGGAATTCACTGGTCCCATAACTAGCGGTTTTGGTCCTATAAGAATATTATAATCATAATTTATCAAAAAATTTCATCCCAAATTAACATATATTATTATAAACTACCATATTTATATTATTTTCTGTCTTTTAACATAGACATAGTCCATTACGACCATTCCATTTGGTCCCATTAGAATTTCTTCAGTTTAATTTTAGTACCGTAGGAATTCACTGGTCCCATAACTAGCGGTTTTGGTCCTATAAGAATATTATAATCATAATTTATCAAAAAATTTCATCCCAAATTAACTTATATTATTATAAACTACCAGATTTTTATTATTTTCTGTCTTTTAACATAGACATAGTCCATTACGACCATTCCCCTCTATTTTTTCTCTCAATAAACATTGTATTAATTTTCTTTGGGGATTATTTTTGCAAATTATGGAATCAAATCTGCAAGTTGTCATTTTGGTCTTGCTAACGATTCAGAATATTTCGTTAACTATTAACAGATTTTAATGAAAAATTCTTATGGGACAAAATCTGTCAGTTTTGGGACCTTTTTGGCATTAAACAATTCTTACGGGACTAAATTTGAACTTATCCCCCTTTATATTGGGATGAACAAGAATGACAAAACGCTTACGTTTCAGTGGGACGAAGAGAGTGTTAAAATTGCTAGATTTTCATTACTTTCTTCATTTAAAATAGACATAGTCCACTAGGACAATTCATTTAAAATAGACATAATACATTACGAAAATATTAGTATTTTGATATGATAAAGGATAATTTGGGATGAATATATAATTTGAAATTGTTATGGGATTAGAAGTGCAACTAAATGGACCAAACCTGTAAGTTATTAAATTTTTGGGACCAAATTTGCAAAGAGAAAATCTATGGGACTAAAGGAGCAAACAATGGGACCATATTGCAAAACAAACGTGTCATGTGGGACTAAAATTACTAAATTCTAAAAAAAAGTGAGTATTTTGTTGGAATGTGTGTAAAAAGTAGGTATTATTATAGTATGTTTATTATCATTTTTAGAAAGGTACGTCTTGTGTGAGGCAGTCTCACGATGAAACCATTTTATGTTTTTGTAATTAGTTATCACTTTCGCTATAAAATATTATCATCTTTTATTTAACTATTAATTGTTCATGAAATACTCCACTGCACCATTATCACTTTTCATCGATTGAGTATCAATTTTCATTAATGGTGTTATCATTTTTTATCCGTCTCACGTAAAGGCTTATGTGAGACAGTCTCACACAAGTCTTTGTCTTTTAGTATAAGTAAAGTATGAAATATTTTTAGGGATGGATGAAAAATAAAAATGTGAAATACTTCAGAAGATGAAGGGAGTAATAGTTAAAATATGTCTATATTAAATATATTATAATACTCTAAAATTATATTTTAATAAATTATTTTATTATTCTTTAGAAAAATATAATTTAACAATTGGGTAGGTCTTGGGTGAGACCGTCTCACAGATCCTAATTCGTGAGGCGGATTATCCACTAACCAAATTAAATACTATATTTTAAATTAAATTAAAAGAAAATTAAGGAAAAAGAATGGCCTTGTTTGGTTCTTTCTCAATTAACTATAATTTCAATAAATTCAAACTAGTACTAATCAGCGAAAATTAATTGCACCCGTCCATCTCTATTGCTTTCGCTTCTAATAAAAAAAAAGTCATATTTCATTAAGTAATCATTTTTAATAAAAAATTATTATCTATTATTATTAGGGTCACTTACTATTGGATACATAAAATAATGCATAATTGCTATAAATTACATGGCTCAAAGCACTATTACTCATAACTACACAATTATGATTGTGATACCATAAATACCCCTATGTGTTTGCACAATTTTATTTTTGCACATTTTATTTGCATATTTTAAATTCCGACGGTGGTCCGGCAGTTGGCGGCGGAGATCAGGTGGCGGTCCGGCAGAGGTCCAGCAAGTGGGTGGGTGAGGAATAGGGTCCCCTATGTATTTGCACAAATTTGGTTTGCACAATTATGCTTTGCACAATTTTATTTTTACACATTTTGTTTGCACATTTTAAGTTTCGGCGGAAGTCCGACAGTCGGCGGCGAAGGTCAGACGGCGGTTCGGCGATCGACCGGCGGTGTCCTGGCAGTTGGTGGGTGGCCCGGCCGGCTTGCCAATTTTATTTTGCACAATTTGTTTTGCATATTTTTTATTAAATTGTGCAAAATTAATTTTTGCACAATGCTTTTGCATATTTCTTAACATAAGCCATCTTTTACCCGTATCCCGACTCCACATAAAAAATTATAGAAAATTGATTAAATTGTGCAAAATTAATTTTTGTAAAACGATTTTGCACATTTCTTAACCTAAGTCATGTTACACGTATTCCGACTCCACAAAAAAAATTGTACAAAATTGATTAAATTGTGCAAAATTAATTTTTGCACAACGGTTTTTCACATTTCTTAACCTAAGTCGTCTTACACGTATTCCGACTCCATATAGAAAATTATGCAAAATTAATTTCTGCACAACGATTTTGCACATTTCTTAACCTAAGTCGTCTTACACATATTCCGATTCCACATAGAAAATTGTGCAAAAATTTATTGAGAATTTTGTTGGCATCTTCAAGGCCTTTTGAAGGTAATTAAGGAAATAATGCATTTTCATTAACAAGCAAGAATCCAACAGGGATTGTAACAAAAAAAAAAGAAGCCTTAAACATGAACAATGAGGGTGTTGAGGTGTTGAGCCAAATGTGACACTTTATGATTCCCTTTTGGAAGTTCGACGTGATACCAACAGAATTCTTTGCCTCTACCCTGACCAAGATCCCATTCCTTGTTAAAATAACTACCCTCTCCATCAAATATGTATGCCTTTTTTCTTACAGCACCATGGTAATGAGAGTAGTGAGGGAAGTCCTGCCTAAAACTTCTCTGATGATTCTCTATCTATATCCTCTCCCTCACTATTAATCATGCCATCAACATGATTTAGCTCTTATCATTGTCCCAAATTGTTATTCAACAGCCAATCAAAGTGTTGGCAATTGAATCGTGTGGTTCAACGTGATCCGTTAAGGAATTCACAGGCAAACAAATCAGCGGAAGCAAAAATAATGTTTACCGTACTTCTGGATTGATGTAGAGGATGAATCGCTGCAGAGAACTACCTCTGATCTTCTACTGTATGTCCCAAGTCGAATCCTGCTGTTGTGTGGGCAACAATTCGCAGGATTCTCTCAATCTGCTCCTGTTCTTTCTAACTGTCAAATGAGGCACTGACTTAGGGTTAACAGGAGTTGAGATGACTTATATAGTTGGGCTACAGCAGGGACCAGGAGGAGAAATTGGGCTGGGCCTCAATTGAATTTAATTAACTAAGCTTAGCCCAAAGCTTTTAATTAAATCCAATAATAATAATATAGTCCACTAAAATATTATTACTGCACTACCCGTCCAATCCCAAAATTATGTTCTGGGCTCCTTCTTATTATAAGCCCGACAGTCTCCCCATGTTTAAGATATACAATGTCCATTAATTAATTAAGTTACTGACAACTCAAATTAATTAATATCTCATCCAAGAGTAGTACCACTCAACCTTTTTATCATGCCGGAAATTAATCCACTTGCAAGATTTACATGATAAACCTTATGAGCTCCTCAAGGGGACATCATCAACCTATGACGGACATGGATTCCTTCTACAATCAACAGCACACCATAGAGACAGCACTACTTCCCAACTCACCGAGTACATTGATTTAATACTTATAAATCTCACCCATTGATGAATCAAAGAAATACATACTGCCCTACGTGTCGAGGTTATTGTATAGGGATTAAGAGCACGAACTTCCATAATAACAGAGATCAAGTTCTTCTATAAGTCAGTATAAGTCGAACGATCTCAAGCGGTCCTGCTCAATACACACAAGTGCACTAATGTGATTCTATAGCCAAGACAAGCTAATATCAAACCACACTACAACCATACCGATAGAGAGTCCCCGTCTATCTCAGTTGTGAGCATCTGTTTATACTTTATAAGGAAACCGATAATATGATCTTCTGCGTGTTGTCGCACAAAATTTATCTACAGTATAAAGTAAATGGACTATTGCATCATGCATATAAAATAAATTATAAGATGCAATCATTTGATCAATTATTCTCATTTCAAATATTGTTATGACATTGTTCATACTAAAGCTAGACTTTTAGTATACAATCCAACAATCTCCCACTTATACTAAAAGACTATGTTGTCATGTCTTCTGCCATACATCTGATTCCTACTCCCACTTACACGACCATTAAAAGCTCTTGCCTTAAGGTCCTTGTAAATGGTTTACTAAGTCATCATCCGATGCAATCTAGGCGACAACAACCTTCCCCTCATTATACGATTTCTCGTAACAGGTGGTACTCGCGCTCCATGTGTTTAATTGCCTTATGGACTTGTGATTTCTTCAAGTTTTCAACTGCACCAATATCATCAATGTAAATTGTGATTACCTTGGGCAAACTTAGAAACACTTCAAAGTCCATCATGAAGTCTCTAGAGTCATATAGATACTTTGGCTGCCTCATAGGCTCCAATTTATCATCTTTCCATGATGGAGTCCGGAGTTTGAAATATATTTCTATATAACACTCCTCCACATTATGACTCTGCTTCCTAAAATTAAACACATAACCTTTGAGGAGAATTTACTACCGTTCAATTTGACTAAAAAATCCGAATCTACGTAATCCACAAGAAGCAGTGAATCTGTCCAGTAAGTCCACATATAATTTTCAGTCCTTCTCAGGCACTTTATAAATGTCTTACCACAGTTCATCATTCTTGTTCCAGGTTACGTTGATACCCACTGTTCATGCATTCAGTAAAACAGATATCCAACATCGTTCATAGCATTCCTTAGATTAAGCTTCCTTATTCGCCGAAGCATAAGGAACCGCTTTCATCCTCTTTATCTTCTTCTTGTGTCTCAAAGACACATTCACTTAGATAAATTTACATGCTAAACGAGTATGGACTGTATCATTTTATGAAACTTGAGATAAGCATAATATCCTTTCTTGTGATCCGTATTACCATGATCAAAAGGATATATTTTGCCTTTCTTAAGTCCTTCATCTCTACCGCTTTATTTACCATACCCATACGCCCGATAATACTCTTTTATTGTCTCCAATGAGCAAGATACTATCTACATATAGTCCAAGAAATACCACCACGTTTCTGTCACTCTTTACAACACACAAGACTCATCCGCTCATTGATTTAAATCCATGCCACTGGATTACCTAATCAAAAACAGATGCTTCACGATCTTAAAGCTTGCTTTAGTCCATCGCTGGACAATTTTAAGCTTACTATCAAAATGCTATTAGTACTTTGCAATGAATAACTCTGGTTGCTTCACATAGATGTTTTCCTCAAGACTTCCAATCAGGAAAGCTGTCTTGACATCTATTTGTTGTTCCTCATAATTCAATATGAGCAGCAATAAATAAAAGAATCCGGATCAACATAAGCATAGCTACCAGCGAACATGTTTCCTCATAATCGAACCATTTCTTTCTAAGTACACTTTTCTGCAACCAGCTTTGCTTCCAAGGTTTTCACCTTTCCATATGATCTCTTTTATTTCCTTTGACCACTTGCAATGGCTTTTACACCATTTAGTGGTCATACAAGTTCCCAAACTTAATATGGAATCCGTAGATTCTATTTCAACATTCATTGCAACTTACTAAGATTCCGCATTTTCATCTTGTAGTGCTACGTCGTATCCGTGGGACAATACCATGTTCACTAGGGATCAAGTCTCACGACTCTCCCAAAACATATATTTATGGGTTGTCATACAACCCTCCCACTACGACAAGGCACTACATGTAATTGTGTATCAGACGTGACACGCGTTGCAGTTTACCTTGTGGTATATCCTCTTGTACACTTGGTACTTATACTTAGTGTTTTCCTCTCACTTCCTTTAGAACAACTTATACATGGGTTTGTGATTTATTACATAGTCCTTATCCAAAAATCTAGTGATTGTATTAACAATCACCCTTCAATCTTTTAGACTAAATAAATCACACTTCATTTTTCTAGGATGTCCCACAAACAGACAAATGTTTTACGAATTACTGTTTCTAGGGCATATCCATAAAATGAATTTTAATTATTCCAAATAATTCAACATCTATCTAATCATAACCATAAGAGCCTTATTCCTTCTTTCCACCACACCATTCAGTTTGGGGCATACCCGGTGTAGCTAACTTGAGATTTAATCTCAACTTCTGATCAATAGCTCCTAACTATCCCAAGAGGTATTCGCCATCATGATTGAATCGTAATGACTTAATATATTTTCCATGACGCTTCACTGTACCAGCCTTACAATTCTTGAATTAATCAAAGAACTTAGACATGCAGTGCATCATATAAATATATTGGTTTCCAGAATAATCTTCGAATATTCATAACTACCTCTCGCCTGGATAATATTAGGTTTGCTTGAATCAGAATGAACTAATTCCAACATATATATCTTTGGCTCTACACCCCACAACCTTGAAAAGGCAGTTAATCATTTTTTCTTCCAAGCAAGACTCGCAAGTCCGATAGTTTCCACTTCAGATAAACCTTACGGTCTATCGGCTATCAACTTTTGAATCCTACTCAAGTAAAATAAATTAGTTATAGACGCCAAATGTATGTTTAGTTCATTTCCGAAGGTTCCTTTCTCTTACTTATATTAGAAGATGCATTATTTAATTACTATTTATTGCATCTGTGGGATGTTCATGATTCAAGAGTATACTTTTTATCCACCATCGAACTTTAACGGATTATAGCCTCATTCCTCATTACTATGACCATGTCATTTAAATGAAATGAAGTATCCATCCGTTAATGCATAGAAACTGAAATTAAATTCTTTCTATGAAACGTACGTAAAGACAATTTCTCATAATCAATCGTTTATTCTTATCATGAGATAAGTAAACAACTCCCACTGCAATAGCCACTACCTTTGTAGTTTTACCCATGTTATTAACAATCTTATCCTTACTTAGTGATAAACATTTAGTGATTCCAGTATCTACACCGTTCGAGTCAGTAGATGCCATCACTAATCATGTTTAAACCATTAGTAAATAAGATATTAAACTTGTTCACATTATGATGAAAATGGCTTTCTTTTTGTCACATGTTTTGTTAGAAGTTTCCCACCATATACAACCTCTCATATTTCAGGTAGAACTTGCTCAAAACATCCAGGCAAATTGTGAAGAATAAATTGATTTAGGTTTCCCTTTCAATTTCTATTCCAAGCTTTTCCAATTCATTCATCAATTCAACCATGATCTTCTGCCTTTTAATTTACTCAAGTATCCGAAGAGTTACATGAGATCATCATATTTCTATGAACCTCTCATCTCTTCACTAGAGACTTTAATAGGCATCATGAGACGTCCTTTGTGAGAATACACATGTATTTTCTTAAGCAGTAATTTTCAAAACCAAGATTCTTCTCTAATCAGTTAATATGGACAAGTAAATATAATGTCTATTAGTTAACACTTAGTGAAATAAAACCATTCGAAATTCAGAGAATCACAAATAAATATTCCGATCAAATCTTTGAATTTTATCCTTTTATATTGATTCCCTCAAAAAAATATAAAATAAAATTCACCGACATCTCAAGCACCGTGAGTCTGCAAGCCACGTTAGGGTGGACGTTTACAAACCCGAACATTTATAAGAGAAGGTTTTACCCATTAATTTCATTTGTCAGCCTAACTTTATGACAAAATAATTAATAGTCGGTTTCTCTTTAGCCATGTAAATAATAGCAGTGACTCCGTTGGGGAGGATACTAATTATTCATATCTAAGTGTACACCATTATTTGATCCCAAGTCCGCTGCCCAAGCTTGTGTGCCTTACTGTTGGAGAAGTACACACGCGCTCAGATAACTTTCTACAACCATCAATTATATAAGTTTGTACTAGTGAACCGCATATAAGCTCATCCGTTAGGGAGGAAGGCACTATAGCCAACGCGCAAGTCCATATGCATCACATTACAAACAATAATTATTTAAAGAAGTTTGTACCAGTGATCCGTGAATAAGCTCATCCGTTAGGGAGGAAGGCTCTATTGCCAACGCGCAAGTTTACTCACATCACTTACAAACCAATAATGGAGGCCGTGGGAATTAATTACCAATCTCCTCTCCCACTTAGTTATTTAAACACCGAGGGTTTTTAACATGCATATAATATTCCAGAATAAAATATATAACTTAGACATGCTTCTATTAACAGCAATTTAAATAAATAAATTACATAGAACATGTCTTTCATATATAACAATTAATTGTCAAGTTAAAACAATTAACTCAGTTATATATCATAATTAATTGTATAATATGTTGGATCAATTAAATGGGCCCTAGAGCATCAAATAAGCACGAAATGAGCAGCAGATTAATTAATTAATCAAGCCCATTATCCATGACCCATATACTCAGCCCAAAATTAAATTAAATCCACCAAGCCCACTAGCACAAAAAGTCCATTAATAAAATTAATTAATCATGCTTGGCCCATTACTAACAATTAATTAAAATTAGGATTTAAGGTCCAACAGCCCATATCCATTTTAATTAAAATTTGGGCCCAGCAAACCAAGCCCAAAACCAATTAATACAGAAATTAAAAATTGAGCCCAAGCCCAATCACCAGGCTGCTGCCCTAAATAACCCCAGCCGCATTTCCTTCATCAGCAAACATCACGCGAAACCAGCACCCTGCTCTCGGCAATCGTGCCGTCAGCCGCCGGAGTTGCGCCGTCAGCTGACTTTCGTGCGTCGATCCAGCGCACCCGATAAAGACCGCCAGCAGTCAGCCATCCATCTTACCATCACGTCCTACTGCGATGGCCAACCATCTGTCGATTGGTGCTGCCAACAACGACTGCTATCACTGCCGAGAAGCCATGAGCCCCACAGTCTTGTTCATGCCTGGAATGGCCGCTCACCGCCAAAATCTCCCAAGTCACGCCAGCAGCTGTAAGGTGGTCGCCGGTCGATTCCAAAGAGACCCTCGATCGAAAAAGAAAACAGACCCGCCCTGAGGCTTCTGAAATCTCGTGTCGATACTCTGGGAAGAAAACCCAGCCTTCCCGGAACCACCAGCTGACCCGCTCTACCGTCACCAGGGGACTCGCTCGAAAGCCGCCATCTTCCTCGACCGTAACTGTTGTTATACATTCGCGAATTGGCTCTGCCGCCGTCTGCCTCGCCAAATTGCACCAACAGTCACCTGTTGTTGTCACATCCTGGCAGACACACGTTGACCAGACGCATCTTCATCATGTCATCAGCCACCCACAATCGCCGCCAAGAGTGGCACCATGTGCTGCCATGGTTCACAGCGTGCGATCGCCGGGCAGCGGTGCCATCACACGTCCATGTCAGACGCGGCCGTGGTCCGTCGCCATTGACGATACCTTTCAGATCGTGCTCCATCGCGATGCTCGCCGTCAGCCACTAGAGCATCACTCCCCTGCATCCATCCGTCTCTGCCATTGCTCCAGTCGTTGCGGTGGTTACAGTCTAGCCCAGAACCCATCAGATGCCGCCTTCCTCCTGATTTCATCTACGCTTGACTTCACCGCCAACAGCTGACTTTTGACTTCTGGGTTGAAGGGTCGAAGGCATAGTGCAGACGTGTGTGTATTGTATCGTAATTTTTTTCAAAGAGTAATAAACACACACAGCAATAGGGTTTTTTTTTTTAAAAAAAATACCAAAACCCCATAAAAGAACAGGCGATTATAATCAGATTATTACACATAATCACATAATCGATCTCATACATGCTTTCAATATGACAATAAACAGACGTATGATCAAACCCTACCAAACGTCTCACGTTTTACCACGAAACCAACGCTCTGATACCAATTGTTGGCAATTGGATCGTGTGGTTCAACGTGATCCGTTAAGGAATTCATAGGCAAACAAATCAGCGGAAGCAAAAATAATGTTTACTGTACTTCTGGATTGATGTAGAGGATGAATCGCTGCAGAGAACTACCTCTGATCTTCTACTGTATGTCCCAAGTCGAATCCTGCTGTTGTGTGGGCAACAATCCGCAGGATTCTCTCAATCTGCTCCTGTTCTTTCTAACTGTCAAATGAGGCACTGACTTAGGGTTAACAGGAGCTGAGATGACTTATATAGTTGGGCTACAGCAGGGACCAAGAGGAGAAATTGGGCTGGGCCTCAATTGAATTTAATTAACCAAGCTTAGCCCAAAGCTTATAATTAAATCCAATAATAATAATATAATCCACTAAAATATTATTACTGCACTACCCGTCCAATCCCAAAATTATATTCTGGGCTCCTTCTTATTATAAGCCCGACAGTCTCCCCATGTTTAAGATATACAATGTCCATTAATTAATTAAGTTACTGACAACTCAAATTAATTAATATCTCATCCAAGAGTAGTACCACTCAACCTTTTTATCATGCCGAAAATTAATCCACTTGCAAGATTTACATGATAAACCTTATGAGCTCCTCAAAGGGACATCATCAACCTATGACGGACATGGATTCCTTCTACAATCAACAACACTTCCATAATAACAGAGATCAAGTTCTTCTATAAGTCAGTATAAGTCGAACGATCTCAAGCGGTCCTGCTCAATACACACAAGTGCACTAATGTGATTCTATAGCCAAGACAAGCTAATACCAAACCACACTACAACCATACCGATAGAGAGTCCCCGTCTATCTCAGTTGTGAGCATCTGTTTATACTTTATAAGAAAACCGATAATATGATCTTCTGCGTCTTGTCGCACAACATATTATCTACACTATAAAGTAAATGGACTATTGCATCATGCATATAAAATAAATTATAAGTTGCAATCATTTGATCAATGATTCTCATTTCAAATATTGTTATGACATTGTTCATACTAAAGCTAGACTTTTAGTATACAATCCAACACAAAGAACTCCAAAGCTGAACTACTGTTCTTTGACCTAAATACCCAAATCTTGAAGTTCAAATCAGGACTTAACCATCCAAAAACAACTCAAAACCAGCCTCAATCTCTCTTTAAATCTGAAACAAGGAATTTTAACAGAAATAGATCACAAACTAATGAACTGTACATCTCCAAAAACCTCAAAATCAAGACAATCTATCATTTTTGCTATAAATACAACCAGGAATCAAGATAAAGATTCAACTATACTTTACATTCAATCCTGTAAAAGGAAAAATAAAAGTCAAAATCACAACTCTTAATCACTTGCAAGATATAAATTATTTCCACATTTCAACTGATACAATTAGAAAGTCGCAAAACATGTCCACAATTAAAAAAAATTGCATTAATTGATAAGAACCTTCATGTGCTGCCATTATTGCAGATCGAGTTGCAGATGAATGTGGATATGCTTTTACTGCCGTCATTAAAAACACCTAACTGGCCTTCATGCCCTCTAATCACCATATCCTTAATCAAACCCCCATTAATCATCTCTCTAACAACGGAAGCTACGTCGGCCGATTTGACAGGAGTAGCCACCAATATATCTAACAAAGAAGTGCGCACAACGAAACAGAGCGTGACGGACAGAACGGTGGCGAGATAAAAACTGTTCAAGGCGGTGAAGACAAAGACGCATGAAGCAAGGCGTTGCTGGTTTCGATAGCCAGGGGCCGCCATAGAGACCGTGTATAGATTGAGCGGCGGCGGCTAATTGGGAATCTCCAGCTCGCGAGTTGGCCGCCAATAAGGTTGAGGAGAAGTCCGTACGGCCGCGACCTGGAATCAGCCGGTGGCTGTGAATAATGGATCCCCAAGTCAGATCTGGAACACGCTAAAGGAGGACGGCGCGGTAGATTTGGAACACAAGGCACTAGACCCTAAGCAGTGCCGTGAGTTCTGGAAAGGGCCGGTACAGCCAAACACAAAACGTTGTCGGAGGAGGATCTAGTGAGAGAAAACTTGTTAGCGGCGCAGATGGGGGTGGAGGACGAGTCGGCAGATGAGGAGGAAGGGGTGAGCGGTGGCGACAGAGAATGGTGGTCACCGTGAAATTTGTAGATTTTTAGGGATTATGTTTGGCCAGGGATAGTTTGAACATATCAGCGTGAAATTTTGTACCTCACAGTTATTTCTATTCTTCAATGTAGTTGGATATAATTACCCTTAAAACTGTGTATCCCACACTTATTATTATTATTATTATTATTAATATTATTATTATTATTATTACTTTACCTTGATAGTGTATCAATTTATATTAACAATATTATTACTATTTATTCATTTTAAAAATTGTTATTAAAATAATTTAATTAAACGGTTATCACTTTTCTTTAAGATGTATCACTTTTTATTTAAAAGTTATCACTTTTTTTATTTTAGTAAAGTTTTCGTGAAATAATTTAATTAGACGGATATCACTTTTCTTTGATTATAAATCACTTTTTTATTAAAATTGTTATTTCTTTTTATTATTTTTATGAATTGTTCCTAAAATATTCAATTAGACGGATATCACTTTTCTTTGATTATGAATCACTTTTTATTAAGAATGTTATCACTTTTTATTATTTCAGTAAATTGTTCGTGAAATATATATTTTTAATTATTTATCATTTTTTATTAAAGATGTTATCACTTTTTATTTAAAAGTCTAATCACTTTTATTTATATTATAAATTGTTCGTGAAATAATTTACAGCATTGTGTATCACTTTTTTTTCATTGTGTATCACCTTTTTTTAAATTTATAATAAATAAATGGATAAAAAAAATTTAATTATTAAAATTTAAAATAATAAAAAAAATAAAGAAGAAAACGTAAAAATGAAAAAAATTAATAAATATAGTGGATGGCTTTAGCATTCTTCCTGGAAGGAAGATTATCGAACAAGGCTGAATGCCCCGGTCCCCCTCCCGCTAAGAACAGTTGTATAATAACTACCATAATTAATTTTTTAAGTTTTTAAATTTAATAATAATAACTAAACAAGGCCCTTACAAATGTGATTAATGAGTTATTGGATAATCCGTCTCACATATAAGGATCCGTGAGACGGTTTCACCCAAATCTTTGCCCTTGTTAATTAATAAGCACACATTATCAATATAACAATATATTTCGACATGTCTCACATACAAGCGGCTTTCTCTAAGAATTAATATGCATTAATGCATGTAATCTATATGGTACTCCCTATGTCCTATTTCAATGTTTGTGTTTGCTTTTTGCACGTTGATTGAAAAGTATTATATTTTAATAGATAATGGGTAGAAAAATATAATATTTGATGTGAAGTAGATATGTGTATCAGTGTTGGATGATATATTAATTTTTTTAGGTTTGTCTCATATTCCTAAAAAGGAAAACGTAAGCATTGAAATGAGACGCGCAAAATAGAAACGTAAATATTGAAACGGGACGGAGGGAGTATATGATTTTCGTAAATTAATTATTATTTTAGTGGAAACTTTATTTTAAAAAAAAAGAAACTTCATATTTTTTTGATAATTGTGTTTTTTACATTTCGAAAAAGTGATTTTAAAGGTTATGTAGTATAGATTAGTTTTTAAATAAGGTTAATTAAAAAAAATTATTATTATTATTATTATTATTATTATTATATTTTTTTAATTTAATCTCAAGAGATTTGATAAAAAATACTCCCAACCTTTCTAGTTTATTGCAAATTGCGCTCATCAGAATTCAGATAGCGAGATGTTGTGCAATTGCTGACATGGTTAACTTATATTATGTCAGCTTCAAAGTCATTTTATTAATTATACGAAAAATCATCACGTTTACTTTAGTTGCGATATAATTCCAACATTTTGATATTTTGATAAACAAGACACCAGATTAATTTTCTTTTCAAATTACACTCACTAATAAAATTTAAATATTACTTCTTCCGTCCCGAAAAAGTTATCATATTTTTTTTGAGCACGAAGATTAAAGAATATACTCCGTAATAATTTAATGTAAAGTGAGGTGAGGGAAATAATATTTAATGTGTAGTGGGTAATTACATTAGAGGTGTATGTGGGCCCTATGAGAATAAATTATTTGTTTTTTGTGTGTGTCCTAGGTATTAAAAAAGAAATGTGTCAACTTCTATAGGACAAATTAAAAAGGAAAGTGCGTCAAATTCTCTGTAACGGAAGGATTAATATTTTTTAAATTATTATAAAGTGATCTAATCCAACCAGATTTTATTTATCTAAGTTTCCTGTTCACTTTTTTTGTTCACTCACAAGAATGATTACCCTCAAGTATAAATGATCAGTTGTAGCATACGCGTGACCAAATTAAATTATCGAATCAACGGGATTTGAGTTAAACAGGATATGCACTAAATAATTCTCACCACTAATAATTAAAACAAGTGATTTTTCAAGAGTTTGGAATTAATTAACTAATTATGCAGAAAATTAAATAGCAAAATAAATAAAATAAATAGAAGTCACACTCAATCACAGGTGTTTCAAAAGACAAAAATAAGATAGTTCTATGAAAATTCAGTTTATCATGTGAAATAAGATAAGTAAACAAGTGAATCAAATCATGTAGAATTTTATAAGACTGATCACTTAAGCATGCTAAACCACTCAAGGACAAGTGAGATTTAAATTTTAAAGAACATAAATTTCCAAGGACCAAATTAATATGATAATTTCCTATTCCCTTTCTAGGCATTTCATGCTAAATTCCATTTATACTAGAGTATTAGACTTCCTTTTATATGTACTAAAGAAAATAAATGCCCACAACCTCTTATTCGTTTTTTAGGCGATTCACATGCAAAATTCCATATAAGCTAGTGCAAGAGATCCATCCTTTATAGATACTAAAGTAATTGGATTAGGGCTTCCTTACCATATGTGTCTTTAACATTGGTCATGCAAAGATAATAAGGTATCCTATATTGATGGTCAAACAATCAAAGGCTATATATTGGTCAATCCCCTTCAACTGCCACAAAATAACAAATATAATATGCAACACATTCAAATCTCAATCATACATCAATCAATGATCATATCATGAACATATAATTGACATGAAAGTTGATAAAATGATCATAAAAGTCTAAAATAAAATGTCCTTAGAATGATGAGCTAACTCAATGAGTTGGAGGTCCTTGGAGCTGAAATCGATGTGAAACCCAAGTCGATATCATACTCCAAAGCATGCCTAAGAGTTTTGAGCAGTTTCACCTGAACTACGGTATGAACAAAAGATTATACACGTTGGCAGAACTTCTGACAGAACTTATGGCGGCGGAAGGATTATTTCGTCGAGCTCCTCAAGTTCATGTTGTTGAAAATGCTGCTTATCCTAGGCTGAGAGGCGGAAGGAATAAGACGAAGCAAGTAAATTCAGCACCTACGAACGTAATGAAGGCAAAGGATGGTGTGGTCAAGAAGCCTAAAGGCAAGTGCTTCAAATGCAAGCAGCCGGGACACTACAAGGCAGACTGCCCTCTTCTGAAGGGGAACAGAAATGATAAATCTTATTTACTAGTTGTTGAATCGTATTTAGTGGCTGTATTGATCTTCTGACACTTCGTGTGTAGATACGAGAGCCACTGACCATGTCTGCAATTCTTTGCAGGGGTTCCATCAAACCTGACAGCTTAGTGATAGGGAGATTTTCATATTCATGGAAAATGCTACGAGAGTAGCGGCTGTTGCAGTGGGAGACGTTTATTTATCTTTCAATAAAAATAAAACTCTTGTTTTGAGGAATTGTCTTTACAAACCTTCTTTTAGAAAGAATTTAATTTCTGTTTCTAAATTGTTTATGGATGGATATTTTGTTTCTTTTAATGACAAGGTTGTTTTAAGAAAAAATAGAATATTATTTGTGTTGGTGCATTGATAGATAATTTGTATACTCTTAATCCAATTTCTGCCACAGTGCAACAAATTGAATCAAATAATACACCTACTAATAAGAGAAAGGAACCTTCGAAAATGAATCAAACATATCTTTGACATCTAAAACTAGGTCATATAAACTTAAGTAGGATTCAAAGGTTGATAGCTAATGGACTTTTGAGTTCATTAATAGTGAAAAATTATCCAACTTGCGAATCCTGCTTGGAAGGAAAAATGACCAAAAGGCCTTTTAAGGCAAAGGGGTATAGAGCCAAGATGTGTTGGAATTGGTTCATTCTGATTTATGTGGTCCTATGATAATCCAGGCAAGGGGTGGTTATGAATATTTCTTCACATTTATTGATGATTATTCTAGATACAGATACATTTATTTGATGCGCCACAAGTCTGAGTGCTTTGATAAATCCAAAGAGTACAAGGCTGATGTGGAGAAGTAACTTGGAAAATGTATCAAGCTACTACGATCTGATCATGGTGGCGAGTACCTCTTAGGAGAGTTTAGGAATTATTTATCAGAGGCTGGAATTGAATCCCAATTGTCTGCACTCAACACACCCCAGCAGAACGGTGTGGCGAAAAGAAGGAATAGGACTCTTATGGAAATGGTAAGGTTTATGATGAGTTACTTGGAATTACCAAATTTATTTTTGGGATACGCCATAGAAACAACGGCTTATATTCTAAATTTAGTACCTTCTAAATCAGTAGCCTCTTCACCCACAGAATTATAGACCGGACGCAAGCCTAGTCTAAAGCTAGCATATTCAAATTTGGGGTGCTCACACACATGTATTAAAGACAGATACTAATAAGTTAGAATCGTGTACTAAGTTTGTCTGTTTGTGGGATATCCTAGAGGAACGAAAGGTGGTTTATTTTATAATCTAAAGGATAAAAAGATTATCTTTAGTACAAATGCCATATTTTTGAAAGAGGATTATGTAATGAACGATAAACCCATGAGTAAAATTATTCTAGAGGAAGTAAGAGGGGAAACACCAAATTTAATACCAACCATACAAGAGGATATACCACAAGACACTGTACCACGTCTCACATCTGATACATAATTGCCTGTGGCGCCTCGTCATAGTGGGAGGATTGTGAGACAACCAGATAGATTCATATTTTTGGGAGAATCGTCAGATTTGGTCTCTGGTGAACATGAAAATGACCCATGGAATTACGATGAAGCACTACAAGATAAGGATGCTCAATCTTAGCAAAGAGCAATGAAATCTGATATAGAATCCATGTATTCTAATAAAGTCTGGGAGCTTGTAGCACCACCCAATGGTGTAAAAGCCATTGGATGCAAGTGGGTCTACAGAAGAAAAAGAGGATCTGACGGTAAGGTAGAAACCTTTAAAGCAAGAGTTGTTGCGAAAGGGTCACTACAAGAAAATTGACAAATTCCAATGGCAAAAAATCGTTGGAATATACAAAAATACCATTGGAATTCATAATTCCAACAGATATTCCAACAAATTTGTTCTGTTGGAAAAGTGGCTATTGAAATGTCATTTTCTCAACAACATTTCCAATTGTTTCAAAAATCCAACAGTGAATCCAATGATATTTTTTTATTGGAATTTTTATTATCTAAAAGTGATTCAAATATTTTTTCAACAGAATTTTCTTTTGGAATTACCATTGGAATAAATTCCAATGATCTTCGAACTCCGTTAGAATTTTCCAACAATAAAAAAAATTTATTCTGATTCGAACCCTTGACCTCTTGCATATATCATCTTATCATAATTACCAACTTAACTAATATATAATTTATGTTATAAATTGACATTTAAAAATATTGAAGTGTCTTTTTTCGAGGAAATTTTCATTGGAATTTTCCAATGGCTTAAGTTTAATTGGAAATTTCCAATGGTTTATCAAGCTACTGGAATTAGCATTGGAATTTTCCAATGGTTTAAATTAAATGAGAATTTTTGTTGGAACTTTCAAATAATTTTAGGTTTAATAGGAATTTTCGTTGGAAATTTCCAACAGTTTATCAGACTATTGGAATTAACATTGGAAATTTTCAACAGTTTAAATTTCCATAGGAATTTTCGCTGGAATTTTCCAATGGTTTAAAGTTTTATTGGAAAATTTGTTGAAACTCTAAAATTTCCATCGGATTTATTTTTCATTGGAATTTTTCTGTTGAAATTTGACAGTTTTCTTATAGTAAGCACAACATTCTTTACTTGTGATCCCTTATTACTTTGATCCCTAAAATATGTCTGGCTTCTCCTAAGTCCTTCATATCAAACTGCTTAGATAACCATACCCTTACGCCCGATAATACCTTTACATTATTTCCAATGAGTAAGATATCATCTACGTAAAATATAAGAAATACCACTATGTTTTCGTCACTCTTCTTGTACACACAAGATTCATCCGGACATCGAGTAAATCCATATGACTGAATTACTTATTAAAACGGATGTTCCATGATCTTGAAACTTGTTTCAATCCATAAATGGATCTATTAAGCTTACTTACAAGATGTTCTTCGCCCTTTGCAATGAACCCCTCTGGTTGCTTCATATAGATGTTTTCTTCAAGACTTTCATTTAGGAAAGCTGTCTTGACATCCATTTGCCATACCTCATAATCTATATGAGCAGCAACAGATATAAGAATCCGGATTGACTTAAGGATGGCTACAGGCGAAAAGGTTTCCTCATAATCGATCCCTTCTTTCTGAGTATTCCCAAGCTTCATACGTTGATACTATCCTTGCTCATTTTTGCATGCAAGACTCTAAGAAAGGTTTTCTACCTTTTAGATATGGAGTGCCTCTATATAAGGAAATGTGTTCTAAGACACAAAAGGAAATAGAGGAGATGAAGGCGGTTCCTTATGCTTCAGCAGTAGGAAGCCTCATGTATGCAATGCTATGTACGAGGTCGGATATCTTTTTTGCCATGGGCATGGTCAGTAGATATCAAAGTAACCGAGGATAAGGGCATTGGACTGCGGTAAAATATATTTTGAAGTATCTTCGAAGAACTAGGGATTATATGTTGGTTTACCGGGTAGATACTTTGCTACCTGTGGGTATACTAATTCATATTTTTGACAGATAGGGATGCTAGTAAATCCATCTTGGGTTATGTGTTTACTCTTAGAGGAGGAGCCATAATATGGAGGAGTGTTAAGTAGAAATCGTTGCGGACTCCATCATGGAAGCTGAATATGTAGTAGGCTCTGAGGGAGCTAAGGAACCAGTATGGCTTAGAAACTTCTTAATGGACTTAGATGTGATTCCTAGTTTGCCCAAAGCAATCAAGATTTATTGTGAGAACAGTGGTGCAGTAGCAAACTCGAAGGAACCACGAGCCCATGAGGCCAGTAAACACATTGAGCGCAAGTACCACCTGATACGAGACATCTTTAAAAAAGGGGAAGTTGTTGTCACTAAGATTGCATCGGAGGATAACCTAGTTGATCCTTTTACTAAGGGCCTTCCAGCAAAAGCATTCGATGGCCATGTAGAAGGAATGGGGATTGCGTATCAGCAGATATGGCAGCATAGTCTTTTAGTATAAGTGGGAGATTGTTGAATAGTATACTAAAAGTCTAGCTTTTTGTATGAATAGTATTTTAATAATTTATTTGAAATGAGAATCATATGATCAAATATTTTTCATATTATAATTTACTTATATGATTATTGCAAAAGTCCATTTACTTTATACTGTAGATAATATGATGTGCGGTGTCGCACGGAAGATCATATTATCGGCTCCTTATAAAGTATAAACATATGCTCACAATCGAGATAAATGGGAACAATCTATCGGGATGGTTGTAGTGTGATTTGATATTAGTTTGTCTTGATTATAAAATCACATTAGTGCACTTTGTGTGTATTGAACAGGACCACGTGAGATCGTTCGACTAATACTGACTATATAGTAGAACTTGATCTTAGTTATTTTAGATGTTCGTGCTCTTAATCTCTATATAATAACCTCGACACGTAAGTCAGTACTTATTTCTTTGATTCATTTAAGGGTGAGATTTATTCATTAATTCAATAATCTCGGTGAGTTGGGAAGTATTGCTGTCACTATGGTGTGCTTTTGATTGTAGAAGGAATTCGTGTCCTATCAAATAGGCTGATGATGTCCCCTTGAGGAGCTCATAAGGATTATCATGTAAACTCTACAGGTGAATTTATTCCGGCTGATAACAAGGTTGAGTGGTACTACCTCGGATGAGATATTAATTAGTGGAGTTCTTAGTAACTTAACTATTTAATGGGCATTGTATATCTTAAATAAGGGGAGATTAACGAGCTCATAATAAGAAGGAGCTCATAATGTAATTTGGGATTAGAGTGCAATGCAGTAATAATACTTTAGTGGACTGTATTATTATTATTGGATTTAAGTATAAGTTTTGGTTAAACTTGGTTACTTAAGCACAATGGGAGGCCCAACTTTAATTTCTCCTCCTGGTCTCTGTTGTAGCCTGTATATAAGCCACCTCAACTATCTGGAAACCCTAATTCAATGCTAAAATCGTGGGTTAGAGAGAGAAGATCGCAGATTGAGTGAGTCTTGAAGATCGTCGACCACACGACGTCAAGACTAGGCTTGGGAACACAACAGAAGATTGGAGAGGTCATTTCATCAACTTGATCGCATTCAACAAACCCTGGTGAAAGGTAATTCAATTCTATATTCTACTTCCATTGCTATAGAATTGCATGGAACGTTAACTGTTCACGTTAACCAAACTTTCAGAAAGCCAACAAATTGAACTTGGGATGGTTTTTCAATGTGAGATACTTTAACTCATTAGACAAGGATGGAATTTGTGAAATTTTTAATGAATTTTGGGAGCAAAAATTGGTCCAGGAAGTGGGTTTAAAGGGTAGACTGCTGCTAAACTAGACATAAGGAGTGGCCTGGTTGGATGGTTCAGGCACTAGCATAAGAATTAAATAATGGGAGAGGTAGAGGGTTAGAATCCCTGTCCAGCGCATTTTTTCTTTTTTTTTTTTTTTAATTTTGGCCGCCTAGAAATAATTCAAGTACATTTATGGGCGGGTTCTGTCACTTAGATGCTTGTGGTCTAACGAAAATGTGAGTGCGCTAGAAGTCAAGATCTTGGGTTCTTGCGCGTGCATATTTTCACTAAAATATTGAGTGTATTTGAGCAACGAAGGAGACAACATCGTATTTGCCTGAGGTGGAGGCAGGAGAAGAGTAGACGTTTCTAAACGGATCAAATTGCTCCAAATCAAATGCATTTATTAGGTATTTGATTAAGTAAAAGGACTCTTCGAACCTCCGCTAATTGAATTCATTAATTGATTTTTTCCTCTTAACATTCTCTGTTTCAAGAATAATTATTATAATCATTAATTACATATTTAACTACCATAATTAAAAATCGTTCAATTTAAATTTCACAAGGAAAACATAACGACACAATTTGTAGAGTCACCAATTCAAGAGATGTTCTTATATATATTTTTATAAATATATAAAAATAATATTTCTTCTACATATATTTCTATTATAAATATTAATTTTAAAAAAATAAATTCATATACAATATATCATCCATCCCACGTAGTTTATAGGCATGAAGATTAAAAAATATTATTTTTTAATATATATAATATAAGAAAAAATAGAGGTAAGTTTTAATGAGAAAAAGTAAACAAAGTTGTTAAAGAATAATGAATAGAATGTAACAAAAAAAAGTTGTTAATGTGATTTGGATAAGGGTAGGTCTTGGGTGAGACCGTCTCACGAATTTTAATTCGTGAGACGGATTATTCATTAACCCACTTAAATATATTTCATATTAAATTAAAATGAGATTAAAGAAAAAGAAGGGCTCCGTTTGGGCTTTCACTAATTAAAATATCAATTCTACTAAATTACCCAGATTCGTTACTGTCACTCCAGCGCTAATACGCAAGAATTATCTTAAATTAATTTTAGTTTTTTACTTTTGAAAAATATATTATACTTCCTCCGGGCAGTCCAAAGGTATCCATTTTACCATTTTGGGCGTCCAATTCAAAGGTATCCATATTCCCATTTTAGTAAAAAAGTACATCACATGACCCACACTTCCCTCTAATACAATTATTCACTACACATATTATAATAATACTCCTTAATTTACGCATAAAAAATAAACAGTTACCTTTGAATTAGCCGGAGGGAGTATATTATTATTATTATTATTATTAATTCTTCATTAAATAATTCAACTATTTTATTATCACTTTATTTTAATTAGGTATCACTTTATTTTAAAAATATTGTCACCTTTTTTTCATCCTACGGATTGTTCATAAAATAATTTAATTAAATAATTATTACTTTTTTTTATTATGTATCACTTTTTATTAACATATTATCAATTTTTATTCCAATGAATTATTTGTGAAGTAATTTAATTAAACGAATATCATTTTTCTTTGACTAGGAATCACTTTATATTAAAAAATTAAATTCACTTTTTAGCTGGTTATCATATTTTATTAAAAATGTTATCACTTTGTTTTAAAATGTCATCACTTTTTGTTTGTATTGTAAATTATTCATTAAATAGTTCACAATACTGTTATTACTTTTCATTAATTGAGTATCACATTTTATAAATTTATAATATTTAAATTAAAAAATAAATTAAATGAATAATAAATTTTAAATTAATAATTTTTAAATAATAAAAAATATAAATTAAAATACAAAAACCTAAATATAATTTATTTACTTTTATAATTAATTTTTCAATTTTCTAATTACATAACAACCGAACAGTGTCTTAAAAAATATTTAATTGTGCTAATGGATAATCCGTCTCACATAAGGGGATTGTGAGACGATCTCACCCAAGTCTTTGCCTTTGCATAAATACTTGAGACATCTCAAAATGAAAAGTGTGCATAAATACATAGGAAGAGGGAGTGATATAAATATATAAAAAGAAAAGAAATACTACTCTCTCTTCCACACTTTCCTCATCTGTGTGTCCCACAAAATCTATCTAGTTCAATATAAATATAAAAAAATCTATAAAAAGAAATAATAATATCTTTTTCTCTGATGATTTCTGTTGAAAAATACTAGCAGATTACAAAAAAAATTACATTTTTCTTTTAACAACGAAATGCCAATTAATTTATAATATTTTTAATACAAAAGTTATATTTTTATTTAAGCAATGAAATGCCAATTAATTTATAATATTTTTAATACAAAAGATATATTTTTATTTAAGCAATGAAATGTCAATTAATTTATAATATTTTTATGCGTTACTTACTGTTAGGTACATTGAAATCTCCTTAATTACTATAAGATGCAAACTTAAAAAAATATTACTACTAACTGCATAAATAAATAGTGTTATTCCAACTTTACCCTTACAATATACGCACATAATCATTTACGTTATGTGCAACTATTTAGTGTGAAAATCTGCGTGTTTTAGGGTTCAATTTAGCACCATTTTGTGGAATTTATATCCGTATTTGAGTATCTTTTAGTTGAATTACATATATTTCTGTTACAGATACTTGTGAGGTATTATTTTGTAGTTTTAGATGGAAAACGGGGATAAAAAGAGCAAAATTGAAAGTTGAGGTCGAAATAGGGTGAAAGTGGGATTTTGTGCAGCATGGCGTGGGTCGTTGTCGCTCACATAAACCACTAGTGTCGTCCACATGCAGCACGAGATGTGCACGACCACCCAACACATCCTGGAGGAGCACCACTCGTGCCTCACTTTGCACGACTCGTGCCAGACTCAAATGGAAGAATTTTTAAAAGTCCTTTATATGGTTGGAAAGCCAAGGAAGAGAGGATCACGTGAGAATAAAAATAACCTCAATCGAAATCCGGATGAAAAGTTATGAGCAAAACTGCAAGGTCACGCAGGCAGCCAAAGGGTGGCATGACCCGTGCCATGTGTCCAGCTAGCACACGTGCTGCCGATGCCGCCGAGAAATGCTGCACGTCCGTATCCAAAAATACTAGTGCCATCCCTGGCACGACTCGTGTCAATGCCCAACGAGCCCAATTTTGTCGTTTAGTTATTTTCCAAGCCCGTTCGTGTTTTTGACGTGAAAAAGCCCATTTTTAGTCAGAATTCGAGAATTATCAGTCCTCAACTGTAAAAGGAGTCCTTGGGGTGTTCCAAATTCTAACTCTCCATAACTTTTCATCACTTTCCCATTTCATACGCGACCACAATACCGTCACCACCCGATCCACCCATCCCAGAGAGTTCATAAGTGTTGCCTACCTGACAAGGAGAACGAGAAGGTTCAGAACCACAGAAGAAAGAATGGAGAATCACGCCACAACTAGGGTTTTTCTTATTCTTTCCTTCTTACTTTTGAATTATAGACTCATGGGATTGTTTTCATACCTAACCATGTGTGTTGCTTGTAACACCATGGGCTAGTACTTCTTGGATAGTGCTAGGTTTTGAAGGTTAAATTGGTTTGAATTGATGATCTAGACTAGGTTGGATTTCTGCAATGCACTTATTCCTTTATTTATATTTTGAATTTGAGACTTATATTTTTATTTTATATGATCTGTCCTTATTCATAAAGATGCCAATTATCTTTGCATGTTTATGATTATTACTTGTGTCATAAAGTGATTATATTTGTCTGTCTATTTATGGGTAAAGGGGACTTAACCATACAACCTATATTCATTAGAATAATTAATATTGGCCACTTAATATATCTATTAATTACCATTTTAAAGGATTTGGTTTCTTAGATTGTTAAGTGGGAATTGAAGTTTATTTTTTAAGTACCTAGAAGGGAGTAGGAATTATTCTTCTACATCTGAGGGTTTGAACCAGATTTATGTGTTAAGTTTACTTCAGCAAAGGGATTTAACATAATTAAGTGATTGCTTTCATAAAATCTGCAGGAATTCTAACCGATTGTCTAGATATTTGATTTGACCAATTTAACTGGATTTCCTAGTGGTATCTATCTTCTCTCTTGAATACTTCATTCTTATTTTTATTTGCTATTTTATTATTATAAGTACTTATTTTCTGCTTTCTTAGATTTAATTAAATTCACTTATAAACTCATATTTGTCTTAGGTTAGAGTTGTCATAAATAGATTAAATAGTAAGTGTAGAATTATCCTTTGGGTTCGATATTAGACTTGGTCACATGCTTGTCTGCAACTGATTCCCTACACTTGGGGACACGCAACAGCAAATGTTATGTAAAAACTTTTATGTAGATTTTGTGCAGCAAATGTTATGTTTAGTTAAAAAATTTATGTGCAGCAAATAAAAAAGTAAGTGTTATGTGCAGCAAAAAAAGTCGCAAATATTATGTGCAACAAAAATAATGTTATGTATGTTCAGTATAAAAGTTCTTAGGCCACATTAAGTTGAGGGTATATTGGGTAATTGATCTTAATTTTTTTTATCTAGGAGTAATTTTTTTTAATTGATGTATCTCATAGTAATAATAGGTATTAAGTATGTACATAGCAGTAATTATTTCTATTTTTATTAATTAATAAATAATATCTATTGTTATTACCAATGAATCATTTTATATATTATCGAGGGAATACAGATATTATTGTTAATCCATTAACCAGCAAATGTAATAATGAAATTGAGACATTTATAATATAATATAAGTAAAATACATTTTCTTTTATAAATATACATAAGAACACTAATATACTGCCTTTGTAAAATTATAAATTTATATTTTAATGAGCCATTTAATTTTTTTTCATTTATTATTTTTTCTCCTCACATATCATATATTTTTAATTTAAAATAATATATATATATATATATATATATATATATATATATATATATATATATATATATATATATATATATATAAACAATGACAGCTTCCTTTATGCCATAATTTAAAAATCAAACTTAATTTATTATATTAAAAACCTTATCATATTGCAGTTCAAAATTAAATTATATAAATCTCAACAGAAATATGCGCGCACAAGAAGGCAGAGGTCTTGGGTTTGAATCCCAGCCTCCAGGAACCCATTTCTTCTTTTTTTTAATTATAGGACCAATGACTGCAATGGCCCATTCCAGGTGCACCAGCCCATGTCCATCGGTCCAAGTCTGACAACAAGACCAATTGCTCTATCCCATTTTTATTTTGCCCCATTCTTACTCGTTTTAACTTTGAATTGAGTGCCGTTTTCTCCCACATTTTGTCTTCATCTCTAAAATATATTTTTGCCTCAAAATCACCATTTTTCTGCAAAAATTAACAAAAATATCTCTCTCCAAGTATTCAAGCAATTAGTAGTATTTTAATTAAAATCATACTTAATTATTGAATTAAAATCAAATAAATTCAAGTAAATTCATGCAATTAAGCCCAAAAATTTAGGTGAATTTCACCCCGATCAGTGTACAATATATACTCTAAAACAGATTGCTCATTTTTAAAACAGGAATAATCCGCAATATTAGCGCACTTACATTATTTAGTTTTATCTCCAGGTCAGAAGTCGCACACTTTATCATACTAATACCCCAAATAACTCTTTGCATTTATATATATCACATTAAAAAGTTAATATTCTAAAATTTCTTATTAACAAAAGTTCACGGTAGAATAAAATAAAAGGTTAATATCCTAATCTTCCAGTAAGTCACTGCTTATTATATTAAGACTAAGTATCATACCCAAAACTCAACAATCCATAATATCAAACATAAGCATGGAATCACAGTATAACAACCTACATGATATATCTAGCTTAAGCATGGGATCACAGTATAACTCAGTATACCTACATGATATTTTAAACTTTTAGAAGATATAGCAGATTTAAGATGGGCAATGAACATAAGTATCTCATAGCATTTTGCAGTCTTGTCGTATATCTATGTATTTATACATTCTGTATATTAGAAATATATCTCCATATCACATATGTATATTTAAACATCTATCCTAAAGGAAGTAAGGTAGAGACATTACCCTAACTACTTAAGAAAAGCTCTTTTGAAGTTCTGTGTTGATGATAGGTGTGGTTAAAAGTCACTCTTCTGTAAAACTAGGAATAGTGGTGGATGAAAGAGGTTGAGGAGATTCTAAAAGCGTAACAAAAAGCTCACCTCAGTGAAGACAAGTTACGCAAGGGTAAGATTAAAGGTTGAAGTTGTAACGAGTGTTGTTGTTGCTAATTTCTCCTTGCAACCTCTATGCCTTCAATAATTTAATTCTTTTCTTAGCATATAAATAAGTGTATTTATATATATCTGTAAAAAAAAGTGTATTTATATATAAACTATTATGATGATTTATAAGTCCATGCCAAAAAATCACCAATATATCATTTGTTTTAAGTTTCTATATTTAGGTCACACTTTAGGATTTTTCACGTAGTTGTTTATAATTAATAATTGATATTATTAAATAAAATTTAGTTTTGAAAATTCTTTCTTTGGTGGATAATCTAAATTAGTGTTATGTAATAAATCTCAAAGTACAAGGAGTTAGAATAATGTTATAGTCTAGAAAAATGGTCATAACTTTCCAACCGATAATTTTTTTAAAGTAACTGTTTTATATGCATATATTGAAACTTAGGGTGTACATTACCATGCTTAAACATTTCTCTAATTCATTTATTTTAATGGTCAAATGAAGGGATGAGGTTTTGCATGAGTTTCCTGTATGCATTCAGCCATAATTTAGTAAAATGCATATAACTTTTATTTAGGTGAATATTTTTCAAAGATATTTTACAGGAGTTATTAGACACCTAGATGAACATGTTTCACGTTGAATCTTTTCATAAATTCAACTATTTGAATGGTGTAAAACGAGCATGAGTATTTTGGATCTCAGCATTGATAAGAGTGAAAATAAGTGTGTTTTAGTGTCCAATTTAACACTTTTTTGATGGAAATTGTTATATATTAGCACAAGTGTCTTATATTAGATATATATGAGAAAAAAGTGCACTTGAGATTTTATATTGTGTTTTAGATGGAAAAAGGATCAAAAGTACAAAGTTGGATAAAATGTGTAACTTGTGCAAGAATGCTGAAAAACGCACGTCCAATTGTGTAAATTTTTTGTATGTATTTTTATGGATCTCAAAACTAGAAGTATGATATATGATTATAAAGCCACAGAAGAGAGGATCGTTTTGGCATAAAAAACACCTCAATCGGAGTCCAAACGAGAAAGTTATGATCGAAATGGTGATATTGCGCAAGCTGTTTCTGCTCAACACGATGGTGCCACTTTTCATGGATTTTTGCACCTTCATTGTTAGAATTTTTATGAGTTATTTATATGGAAAGAAATCCATGGAAGAGAGGATTACTTTAGCATAAGAATCACTCAAATCGGAGTTTGGATGTGGAAGTTATGCGCGAAACGGTCAGACTGCATAACCCCGCTCGACCTGAAGAAAGCCCGCTCGACCAAGACATTTTTATCGAGAAATGGTCGAGTGGCGTGAAATTTTCGGATTCACAAACAGGTATGCTGCTTGACCTCTACTCGACTAAAGCCAATCCCGCTCGACCAAGATCATTCTAGTCGAGTGGGGACACAGAATCCTATTTTTGGTAACACAATTCATCCTACACCCCACAGGGGGGATCACCCCCCAACCATCATCCACATTCTTTCCTCTAGTCATACATCACTTTGAAAATTCTTCTGCTGAGTTAAGAGGAGAACCAAGAGGAGGATCCAAGATGGAGAAGGACACGAATTTTTATCATTTCCTAATTTATCTTGTATTTTTCGGACATATGAGTAAGATCTATCCAACATCCATGATTATTTACAACATCATGGGCTAAAACCGATTTGGTAGATCTAGGATTTTGAAGGTTTTTATTTATTAATTGAACTTTCGTGTGTATACTCCGTGCAACACTACTTGTGGATTTATTTTATATATGATTGTCCTTTCTTAATCCATAATCACGATCATTTTGTGCATCTTCAACTATTATATAGAGTCTGAATATATATCTTGGTTGTTGATTGAACACGTTCATAGCTAGCTGAACAGGATTCCATGTTATGATTCTAAGTGAGGGGACTCCAAAGTTTCATTAGAACTGTTATATATGAATGTTTATTAATTGAATTGAATTCGGGTTAGTAAGCAGGATAAAGAGGTTAACTTTATAGTACCTATAAAGGGAGATCATATCGGGTTAGAGTACCAATTGGCCAGGGAAATATTAATTGATACTGATAGTACCTAGAAAGGGGGCTGAAGTTATATCTCTTGCTCCAAGGTTATTCACACGTGTTACATGCTTATTTACTTATGTCTATAGAGTAGATTTGCATGTTTTAGTGATGTATCCATATTCCACAAGGCGGAGACGGACATTGATATATGAAAGGGAGATTAATGAGTGAAACTGAATTATCCTAGGGCTACCTATTCTCCTACTTGATCCACTTTCGTATTCTTCCAGTGTTATTTATTTTATTTTTTATTTTAATTAATTGTTTAGTAGTTAATAATTCTATATCTCAATTTTATTGCTAATTCGTCTTAATTAATTGTGTAAATAATTAAATTAATAATACACCATCATTTAGGTTCGATATTTAACTTGGTCACTTGCTTAAGCTGTAACTAATATCCTTAATACTTGGGGATTAATTTTGAGTGCAAAGAAAATGCGCATCAGGCATCTTGGGCCTAAGTCATTCTTATATTATTGTGGCCCAATAAAATTAGACCCTCAAGTGTCGATAACCTGGCAATTAAAATTAAGTCAAAATGATTTGATTGTGCATGATGACTTCTTCTCTTCAAAATCAGTCACCTTAATCTGACATAGCCTTTTGTTATTAGCTATCTAAACAAAAACTCAAACAAGAAATTTGCAGATGGAGAGAGATGTCGCTAAACTCACCTAAAAATGAGATTTGCAGCAGACACCCAGATCAAACCCCACAACCTGGTGTTTACCCATCTAGTCTAAGAGAGAGACTATCAAGAATAGCTGCTACCCCACGACCTGGCGTTTGCTTCTTTCATCCCAACTGCCCTTGTCTACTACTACTACTTCTCTTCCTCCACTACTCTTCCAAAGTCATGGCGTCTGTAGTCTTTCTCCTTCTCCTTTTTTTGCAGCCCACACTCAAACTCAACCCTACCACCCCTACCCTCACCTTGGTCCCTACCGACAACACCACTGGACGAAGGACTCATTGGAGCCGAGTATGCATGTATGTTTGTTTCCTCTAGGGGAGTTTGGTTGGCCTTTTTGGCCTTTTCTTGTGTTTGGTTGGCCTTGGTGTTATGTTTATCTTCGATTGTTCAAGTTTTCTTGTATTCGGATGTAGGTTGAAGCCACTGTACTTCCCAATACTATTCATGTTAAGGTTCTTCATTTTCTTTATACCACAATGTGGAACAAAATTCATTCTTTTCTGTTGGTCCATGTTGGTAATTTATAAATTTAATAATTGGGTTAATAATATGCAGTGTGCAGCTCTCATTTTGCCCGAGATTGTAATTATTTTGATCTTCTTAATGAATCTTAAAGAGTGTGTTTGTTAAACATGTCATTATTGATCTTGAGTTACTATGATAATTTCTTATCTGTTAATAAAAAACTTGACTTATAAAAAGGTAGTTAAGATGGACAAGAGTTGTGACTCAATTGATGCTCCAAGAATCACTTTTTATACAAGATGATTTTCTTTCTTTCTTTTTAATATGACTCTATAGTCTTAAATATATTTACTAGAAAGGGAGTTTCTGCAGTGACATACATTTTTCACTATGCAAGAATGTGTATAACTTTTAAATGACTAACTATTTTTCTAAAAAATAATAAATAGGTTCTAAATATAATAATAAGCACATATCATGTTTGATGTTATTAAAATCTTCAATATATATTGATATTTTTTTTATTTGGTTATGATATTAAATTTTAATATATATATCCAACGTTGTACAACCAATACTCTAAAAAAATTGCTCATTTTAAAATAGAAATAATCTACAGTACTAACGCACTTATATTATTATAGTATTATAAGAATGTTATGTTACACAATCTTTAATTTTATCTAGTCCAGGTCAAGATTCGTTAACTTTATCATAATAATACCACAAATGTCTTAAAATTTTACTTCTTTCTTAGAATATAATTAAGTGTATTTATATATTAACTATTATGGTAATTTCTAATTCCATGTGAAAAAATCACCAAGATATCATTCGTTTTAAGTTTCAATATTTAGGTCAACTTTTAGGGGTTTTTACGTAGTTGTTTATAATTAATAAATAATTATTAAATAAAATGGAGTTTTGAAAATTCTTTCTTTCATGGATAACTTAAATTAGTATTATGTAATAAACCTCAAATTACAAGAAGCTAATATAAAGAATCTTAAGTTTGCATGGTGTTACAGTTTTGAAAATTAGTTATAACTTTCCAACCGCTAACTTTTTACAAATAACTGTTTTATATATACATATATTAGACATTTAGGGTGAACATTTTCATCCTTAGTCATTTCTCTAATTCATACATTTTAATGGTCAAATAAAGGGATGATGTTTTACTTGAGTTTCACGTATGCATTCTGCCACAGCTTAGTAAAATGTAAATAACTTTTATTTGGGTGACTAATTTTTAAAGATATTTCATAGGAGCTTATTAGACACCTAGATAAATAAATTTCATGTTGAACCTTTTCACAAATTCATCAATTTTAATGGTTTAAAATGAGTATGAGTGTTTTGAATGTCATCATTTTGGGCCTAGGCCGTTCCTATTGTATTGTGGCCCACAAATAATAGCCCCTCATGTCTCGATAATCTGACAATTAACAATAACTCAAAATGATTTGATTGTGCACGCCAACCATCCTAATCTCACATAACCTTCTGTTATTAACTACTTAATATATGTATATATTTTTCTCACTGACGTGTCGTCTTCGGAGCGCTCCAAAGTGACGTGTAATTTTTTTAATTTTTTAATTTTTTAATATTTACCTTATTTACTTTTAATTAATTTTCTTATTTAATTTTTTTTTCAAATAATATATTTCTTAGTTTTAATTATAAATATTAATTAGGTAAGTTTTTTAAAAGAATATATAAAAATTAAGAACAAAATATTAATTAAAAATATATTTACTTATTTGTATATCTATATATACACGATAACAAAAAAAATTCAGAAAAATCGACTCAAGTATTCCTCAAGAGGAAGATGATCGATTCAAGTATTCTTGAATCGATTTACCTTTTAAGAATCGATTCTTCAAGAGAATGATGATCGATTCAAGCATTGTTGAATCGATTTGCCTCTTAAGAATTGATTAAGTATTCTTTATGATCTACCTCTAAGATATTGATTAAAGTATTTTTCAAGTGAAAGAGAATCGATTCAAGTATTCTTGAATTGACTTACCTTTAGAGAATAAGAGGTTGAAAAACCAATTCATGTAGAGAATACATTCGATTTTCCACGACGAATATGAACTTTTTTCCAAGTTCCTCTAGAAAATTGATTTATGAAAGTATAAAAATTTATTCGATAGAGCGAATCAAGTAGAGATTTGTTCTAGCTCTGAAAACTCGATCCAAGTACTCTTCAAGAGGAAGATAATTGATTCAAGTATTCTTGAATCGATTTACCTCTTAAAAATTGATTCTTTTAGAGGAAGAGGATCGATTCAAGTATTCTCGAAGCGATTTACCTCTTAAGAATCGATTAAGTACTCTTTAAGATCTACCTCTAAAATATCGATTCAAGTATTCTTCAAGTGAAAGAGAGTTGATTCAAGTATTCTTAACCTCTAGAGAATTAGAGGTTGAAAAACTAATTCATATAAAAAAATTGATTAAGTTTTTTAAGTTCAATCATTATTTCATATCAAATAACATTAGAATCGAGTTTGTAAATTTAGTATATTTGTTTCATATCAAATAATATTTATTTTTTAGTTGTTTATATATATAATTTGAAACTAACAAAATTAAAAATAAAAATACTAAATTCATTACAAATTTATGAATATATTTAAAAGAATATTATATATAAATTAATTTTATTTACATATTATATTAGTTTTTTTAAAAAAATAACAATTAATAGAAATCAAGTTATTATTATATAGTTAATTAAGAAATAGTTAACCATTAAAAGTTAAAAGTTATAATTTGTTGTAAATTATTTACATTGATGGAAGAAATTGTCTTACTATTTTATGTGTGTGTGTGTGTGTATATATATATATATATATAATAGAAATAATCAGCAGTATTAACGAACTTAGGTTATTACAGTACTCTAAGAATGTTATGTTACTCAATCTTTAATTTTATCTAATGTAGGTCAAGATTCGTAATTTTATCATACTGATACTACAAATGCCTTAAAATTTTAATTTTTTCTTACTTATAATTAAGCGTATTTATGTACTAACTATTATGATAATTTCTTATTCCATGTGAAAAATCAACAAAATAGTATTCGTTTTAAGTTTCAATATTTACAACTAAAAAATCACACAAATAGAAATATCTCTCACTATATTGGGTAATATATATATATATATATACACACACGAATATTAAATGTAATGAAATGAAATATATCTAATTCTTACATATATATACACGAATAAATGTAATGAAATGAAATAAAATAATATTAAACTCTTTTCATTATTTGCAAAAATTAACTTAAATATGTGAGGCCCTAATTATTACACAATTTCACATATTAAGTGGGCATTTTTAATTCAATTCATAATCCAATTTCACATAATATTAGTTTGAGGGCATTTTTATTCCTACTGATCCGTATGATTTGGCCCAGACAATCCTTTCCAATTTGAAAGTTTGCAATGTAACTTAGTTACCGTTGCCGCACTCCCCTGAGAAGAAATAAAAAGAAATAACTAGGGTTTTGTTCGTAAGAAATAAGCCGCATTCGCCCGGAGAAGAAACAAATAGGTTTAGCAAGGCTTCTAGTATCGAAGGTATGTAATCAATTTCTTCCAGTTGTGTGCTGGGTGAAGAAATGATTTTACTTATGAGATTTTAAGAGTTGCTAATTTGCAGATACATATTATACAAGTAGGAGGATAATTCTAGATACATAGAAAATGAAGAGACAGTCAATGTGAAATTAATTACTCCATGCCTCCGTGGTCAAGATCACATGTTATTTAATATGATCAATATCGGGATTCTTTACTGTATCCAACAATGTACCCAAAACTCAAAACCCTTACAAAATTCTAAGATTTATGTTTAAGTAATGAAAATTGCTAAATACACACAATGAGTGAGAAATCATTTCTTGATGATAATATAAATTTATGCGTATATGAATCCTTGCAATTTGTGTTGATTAGAATTTTAAGTCCTTAAGCCTCTTTATACATAAGCAAACCTCTTTCTCTTTCTCTTTATAAGCAAACTTCTTTTTCTTTCTCTGTATTGTAATTGAGTTTTGTGTTTCTACCCTCTTTCATAGAGCAGTTGGGTTCTCATATTATTAGAACTTGTCATTGTCATGATTAAAACTTTAAATATTAAATGTTTGCTTATTAAATGTGTTTCTTTAGAAATGTCATATGGCTGTCCTATTTCATAAAACAAAGTGAGCTTCTTTCGAGTTGGCTCCCTCATATTATCAATTAAATGTAGAAATGTAGTAAATTAAAGTATAAGTTCAGACTGATTTTAGCTTTCCTACCTTCAAAATCTTCCTCCTAATAATAATGTGCCTAATTGTCCAAATGTTGAATTGATGTTGACAATGTGTTTTATATTTTATGATTCATGTTATGCTACTTTTGGTGTATACGACTTCTAACTTTGGATATTTAATGTTGAATTTATTCATCAATTAATTATTTACTATTTCTTTCAGATGATAATGCGTCGTGACATTGTGTATTCGGATTTGAACGATCCATATTTTTATATGAGTTTCTTATATATTTTCTATATTACTTTTAAATATTATTTTTATTTTTATTTGTATAATTACGTCTGATAGGGGATTAATTCTCCCGGGAGCTTTTTTTCTATGAAGAATTTCGCCTTCGGTATTGGCGATCAGGATTTTACTAGTATGTGTGTATATATATATATATATATATATATATATATATATATATATATATATATATATATATATATATATATATATATATATATATATATATATATAAATTTCTTTACTAAAAAAAATATAAGAGTCCTAAGTTGTACAACTAATACTCTAAAAAAAAATTTCTCATTTTTAAAATAAGAAATAGTCCGTAATATTAACGCACTTACATTACTATAGTATTATAAGAATGTAACGTTACTTAATCTTTAATTTTATCTAGTCCATGTCAAGATTCGCTAACTTTATCAAACTAATACCACAAATGCCTTAAAAAATTTCATTCTTACTTAACGTATAATTAAGTGCGTATACATATATATATATATAAACTATTATGAAAATTTTTAATTCCATGTGAAAAAATTCCCAAGATATCATTCGTTTGAAGTTTCAATATTTAAGCCACACTTTAGGGTTTATCACGTAGTTGTTTATAATTTATAATTGATTATTAAATAAAATTGAGCTTTGAAAATTCATTCTTTCATGGATAACCTAAATTAGTATTATGTAATAAACCTCAAAGTACAAGGAGTTAGTATAAAGATTCTTAAGTTTGCATGGTGTTACAGTTTTGAAAATTGGTTATAACTTTCCAACCGCTAACTTTTTACAAATAATTATTTTATATATGCATATATTAGACATTTAGGGTGAACATTTTCAACCTTAGTCATTTCTCTAATTAATACATTTTATTGGTCAAATAAAGGGTTGATGTTTTGCTTGAGTTTCACGTATGCATTCTCCTACAACTTAGTAAAATATATATATCTTTATTTGGGTAAATAATTTTTAATGATATTTTATAGGAGCTTATTAGACACCTAGATAAACAAATTTCATAATGAAACTTTTCACAAATTCATCCATTTTAATGGTTTGAAATGAGTATGAATAATTTGAACCTCATTATCTTGGTCCTAGGCCGTTCCTATTGTGTTGTGGCCCACAAATAATAGCCCCTCATGTCTCAAAAATCTGACAATTAATAATAACTTAAAATGATTTGATTGTACATGATGACTTATTTTCTCTCTATAGCAGCCATCCTAATCTCACATGGCATTTTAGTATTAGCTACATAATATATATATATATATATATATATATATATATATATATATATATATATATATATATATATATATATATATATATATATATATATATATATATATATATATATGTATATATATACTAAAAAAATATAAGATACCTACGTTGTACAACCAATACTCTAAAACAAATTTCTTATTTTTAAAATAGAAATATTTTGCAGTATTAACGCACTTAGCTTATTACAATATTCTAAGAATATTATGTTACTCAATCTTTAATTTTATCTATTGTAGGTCAAGATTCGCTAATTTTATCATACTGATACTACAAATGCCTTAAAGATTTAATTTTTCTTATATATAATTAAACGTATTTATGTACATACTATTATAATAATTTCTTATTCCATGTGAAAAAATCACCAAGATATCATTCGTTTTAAGTTTCAATATTTACAACTAAAAAATCACACAAATAGAAATATCTCTCACTATATTGGGTAAAATACTGCCTATTGCACCCAATATATACAACTAATAAATCATATATTATTTCCAATCATATATATCACTTACAGAGCTTGAGTACTACCTTAAACATTGAGGTGCCATACTCACTAGTGTGTGTGTGTGTGTATATATATATGTATATAAATGTAATGAAATGAAAAAATATAATATTAAACTTTTTTAATTATTTGCAAAAATTAACTTAAATTTATGGGGCCCTAATTCTTACACAATTTAACATATTAAGTGGGATTTTTTAATTCAATTCATAATCCAATTTCACATAATATTAGTTTTAGAGATTTCTTATTCCTTTCGATCCGTATGATTCGGCCCAGACAATCCTTTCCAGTTTGAAAGTTTGCAAGGTAACTTAGTTACCGTTGCCGCACTCCCCCGAGAAGAAACAAGAAGAAACAACTAGGATTTGCTTTGCAAGAAATAAGCCGCACGGAGAAGAAACAACAATGTTTAGCAAGGCTTTCAGTATCGAAGGAATGTAATCAATCTCTTCCGGTTGTAGTACTGGGAGAAGAAAGGATTTTACTTATGAGATTTTAAGAGTTGCTAATTAGCTGATACATACTCCCTCCGTCCCATAACAACTTTCACACTTCCTTTGTAATTTACAAAGGAAGTGTGAAAGATGTTATGGGACGGATGGAGTATTATACAAGTAGGATGATAATTTTAGATTCATAGAAAATGACGAGACAGTCAATGTGAAATTAATTACTCCATGCCTCCATGGTCAAGATCGCATTTTATTTAATAGGATCAAAATTGGGATTCTTTATTGTATCCAACAGTTTACCCGAAATTCAAAACCCTTACAAAATTCTTGAATTTATGTTTATGTAATGAAAATTGCAAAATACACACAATGAGTGAGAAATCATTTCTTAATGATAATATAAATTTATGCGTGTATGAGTCCTTGCAATTTGTGTTGATTAGAATTTTAAGTACTCAAGCCTCTTTATACACAAGCAAACCTCTTTTCTTTCGCTGTATAAGTAAACCTCTTTCTCTTTCTCTTTCTCTGTATTGTAATTGAGTTTTGTGTTTTTACCCTCTTTCTTAGAGCAGTTGGCTCCTCATATTTGTAGAACTTGCCATTGTCATGATTAAAGCTTTAAAATTAAATATTTACCTATTAAATGTGTTTCTTCAGAAGTGCCATATGGTTGTCCTCTTTCATAGAGTAAAGTGAGCTTCTTTCGAGTTGGCTCCCTCATATTATCTATTAAATATATAAAGTATTATGATAATTTCTAATTCCATGTGAAAAATCTCTAAGATATCATTCGTTTTAAGTTTCAATATTTAGGACACATTTTAGGGTTTATCACGTAGTTGTTTATAATTTATAATTGATTATTAAATAAAATTGAGTTCTAAAAATTCTTTCTTTCATGGATAACCTAAATTAGTGTTATGTAATAAACCTCAAAGTACAAGAAGCTAGTATAAAGATTCTTGAGTTTGCATGGTGTTATAGTTTAGAAAATTGGTTATAACTTTCCAACCGCTAAGTTTTTACAAATAATTGTTTTATATATCTATATATTAGACATTTAGGATGAACATTTTCATCCTTAGTCATTTCTCTAATTCATATATTTTAATGGTCAAATAAAGGGATGATGTTTTGCTTGAGTTTCATGTATGCATTCTACCACAGCTTAGTAAAATGTGTATAACTTTTATTTGAGTAAATAATTTTCAAAGATATTTTATAGGAGCTTATCAGACACTTAGATAAATAAATTTCATGTTGAACCTTTTCACAAATTCAACCATCTTAATGGTTAAAATGAGTATGAGTGTTTTGAACCTCATCATCTTGGGCCTAAGCCGTTCCTATTGTGTTGTGGCCCACAAATAATAGCCCCTCATGTCTCGATAATCTGACGATTAACAATAACTCAAAATAATTTGATTGTGCATGATGACTTCTTTTCTTCCTAAAGCAGCCATCCTAATCTCACATAGCCTTCTGTTATTAGCTACTTAGTATGTATATATATATATATATATATATATATATATATATATATATATATATATATATATATATATATATATATATATATATATATATATATATATATATATATATATAATAGACCTACATTGTACAACCAGAACTCTAAAACAAATTTTTCATTTTTAAAATAGAAATAATCTGCAGTATTAACACACTTAGGTTATTACTGTATTCTAAGAATGTTATGTTACTCAATCTTCAATTTTATCTAATGTAGGTCAAGATTCGCTAATTTTATCATACTAATACTTCAAATACCTTAAAATTTTAATTTTTTCTTATATATAATTTAGCGGAACAACCTATTATGATAATTTCTTATTCCATGTGAAAAAATCACCAAAATATCATTCGTTTTAAGTTTCAATATTTACAACTAAAAAATCACACAAATAGAAACATTTCTCATTATATTTTGTAAAATACAGCCTATTGTACACAATATATACAACTAATAAATCATATAGTGTTTCCAATATTATATATCACCTACAGAGCTCGGGTCAATTCCTCAAACATTGAGGTGACATACTCACTAGTATATATATATATATATATATATATATATATATATATATATATATATTATATATACACGAATATATGTAATGAAATGAAATGAAATAATATTAAACTTTTTTCATTATTTGCAAAAATTAACTTAAATATATGGGGCCCAAATTCTTACACAATTTCACATATTAAGTGGGCTTTTTTAATTCAATTCATATTTCAATTTCGCATAATATTAGTTGGAGGGATTTTTTAATCCTACTGATCCATATGATTCGGCCCAGACAACGCTGTCCAGTTTAAAAGTTTGCAAGGTAAATTATTTACCGTTGCCACACTTCCCCGAGAAGAAATAACTAGGGTTTGCTTCACAAGAAATAAGCCTCATTCATCCGGAGAAGAAATAAATAGGTTTAGCAAGACTTCTAGTATCGAAGGTATGTAATCAATCTCTTCCAGTTGTGTGCTGGGTGAAAAAAGGATTTTACTTATGAGATTTTAAGAGTTGCTAATTAGCTGATACATATTATACAAGTAGGAGAATAATTCTAAATGCATAGAAAATGAAGACACTCAATGTGAAATTAATCACTCCATGCCTCCATGGTCAAGATCGCATATTATTTAATATGATCAAAATTGGGATTCTTTGTTGTGTCCAACAGTGTACCCAAAACTCAAAACCCTTACAAAATTTTGAGATTTATGTTTAAGTAATGGAAATTGCTAAATACACACAATGAGTGAGAAATCATTTCTTGATGATAATATAAATTTATCCGTGTATGAGTCATTGTGATTTGTGTTAATTAGAATTTTAATTCCTCAAGCCTTTTTATACACAAGCAAACCTTTTTCTCAGTATAAGACCATCTCCAGCAAGGCCTCATATGGCCTTGCAACCGAATAATGTAGCCAAGACATCCCTCCAGCACTACCGCAAATGTGGCTGAAAAATGGGGAATTCTACTATAGCATTTGTAAAATCCAAATGCTACAGTAATTGCTGCAAACATTTTTCTTTTTTTTTCATATTTCAATTATTAATTTAAATTCTTTTTTTAATTTCTTTTACTTATTTATAATAATTAATTTAAATAAGTAAAAAAATATTATGATTGTTAGTTTTAATGGTAAATTAATATATATATATATATATATATATATATATATATATGTTGTATATGTAAAAAAAATTCTACATTCTTAAATAAATTTAAAAAAAATATTTACTTAAATAATAGAATATATTAAAAATTAAAGTTACATTACATATTATAACCCTAAACACAAACTTACATTACATTAATAAATTATAAAACATACCCTTAATTGAAATAAATTGATAAAATAACATTACTAGCACAAGAAAAAATAAAGTACGTATACATAAACATAATAAATAAACACACAAATACTAATAATCAGAGAGATCATCCCCTAACATTCCTCCAATATCTCGAATAAATTGGCCAAAAAAATCAAAAGCGGTATTCGAATTTTGTTGTTCGTCTAATTTTCTCTTTTCCATGATTTTTTGTTGCTCACGTCTAATAAAGCCACGTCGTACGGGGTCCAAAATGGTGTCCAAATTCACCATTATGAGTTTGTCTTCTCGCATTAATTCTTTTAATTTATTGTAATGCTTTTTAGCTTTAACCATTTCACACATTATAGCAGCATCTCGATCTTTTTTTTCAGCAGACATGTGTAACATTTCACGCATTTTTTCACCCTCTTCTTGTAATATGTTCGTTACAATAGATGTTTCTTTACCTTGTTTCCTTTCAATTTAGCTTTTTTTATCCCCTTCGGTCGCCTCAATGATGATTCTCCTCTATCATCGCTTAAATTGATTGTAAATTCTGACAATGAGTCTTGTGGAGATATAGGAGATGCCGACGTGTTTACTTGAGCACTTGAACTTTCTTCCTCTGCAACTTCTACTACATATTTCTTCACAATAGACTGCACATGTGCAAATTTGAAACCATCTGGAAATTCTTCATTTTTGGACATCAACTCGTTTGCCTTGTCCCACTACATATATACAAAATATTAAATCAAGTATGAATTATAATAAAATAAGTATGATTTATAATTAAAAGAAAACAAAATATTCCACTTATGATGTCTTCATCATTTGCACCGCTTGGACGAGAATATCGAACTTGTTGTAGACATGCCCAGAACTTTCTATAATCTTTAAGTATGATTGGAAACGGTATTGTAAGGATTTTTTAGTACGAGAGACTGATTGCGATGGTTTTTAAGAATTGAATTTTTCAGTAATACGAAGCCAAAAATTCTCTTTTGTTTGGTTTCTACCAACAATTGGATCTTATGAAACATCAAGATAACAAGTGCAAAGATTTTTATTGGAAGAAGAGAAATTTTTATATCGTTTAGATATTTTAGAGAGAAGAAAATACAAAAATAACAATAAGTTGAGTGTGAGAAAAGAAATTGTAGAGGCTTGTGGTAGGATAAGGGTTGTGTGTCACTTATTTATAATAAATATTAGACTTCTCACAGTTTCCAAAATCATCATCCAACAATTGAGATTTAAAGATGATGTTATACTATCAATGGTTGTGATTTAAAGAGCATGGATTGTGCTTCTTTTCTCTCTACTCTTTCATCCAACGGTTGAGATTTAAAGATGATGTTATACTATCAATGGTTGAGATTTGAAGTACATGGATTGTGCTTCTTTTCTCTCTACTTTAATCCAACGGTTGAGATTTAAAGACGATATATTTTATCAATGGTTGAGATTTTAAGTACATGGATTGTGCTTCTTTTCTCTCTACACTTTCATCCAACGGTTGAGATTTAAAGATGATATTTTTTTATCAATGGTTGAGATTTTAAGTATATGGATTGTGCTTCTTTTCTCTCTACACTTTCATCCAACGGTTGAGATTTAAAGAGGATATTTTTTATCAATGGTTGAGATATTAAGTACATGGATTGTGCTTCTTTTCTCTCTACACTTTCATCCAACAGTTGAGATTTAAAGAGGACATTTTTTTATTAATGGTTGAGATTTTAAATACATGGAGTGTGCTTCTTTTCTCTCTACACTTTCATCCAACGGTTGAGATTTAAAGATGATATTTTTTTTATCAATGGTTGAGATTTTAAGTACATGGATTGTGCTAATTTTCTTTCTGCGCTTTCCAAGATCATCATCCAACGATTGAGATTTAAAGATTATATTTTTTATCAACGGTTGAGATTTTAAATACATGAATTGTGTGAAATTTTAGATTATATAATGTACACATGCGACCACTTACTAGTACTTCAAAATCAATTTTTTTCATCACTCCACTCATACATACAACAATAAATTTTCATGAGATATTTTCTTTTTCATCAAGCTCATCAAGTGATGAGTTTGATGTATTTGCCCAATCAATATTAAAGAGTTACGATACTGAAGAAAAATGATTGTGCAACATCTACGAAACAACAATGTATTGTTGGCTGACTGTCTTAGCCAACAAAATGCAAATCCAAGGCATGGAGGATCAGTGCAAGGTCTGAGAACTATTTTTCGTGATCGAGAAGCAGCTGCAGAAAATCTCTACAATGCTACTTTGCTGAAAATCCAACGTATAATGAAGATCACTTCCGCCGACACTTCCGAATGTCTCGTGATTTATTTAATAGAATCGTTGATGCTGTAAAAAATCACGATGATTATTTTATAAAACGAAGGAATTGTTGGATTGTATACTAAAAGCCTAGCTTTTTGTATGAAAAATGTTTAAACAATTTATTTGAATTGATAATCATATGATCAAATGATTGCATCATATAATTTATTTATATATACGATGCAATAGTCCACTTACTTTATATTGTAGATAATATGTTGTGCGACAACACGTGGAAGATCATATTATCGATTTTCTTATAAAGTATAAACAGATGCTCACAACCGAGATAGGCGGGGACTCTCTATCGGGATGGTTGTAGTGTGATTTGGTATTAGTTTGTCTTCACTATAGAATCACATTAGTGTACTTTGTGTGTATTGAGCAGGACCACTTGAGATCATTCGACTTATACTGACTTATAGGAGAACTTGGTCTCAGTTATTATGGATGTTCGGGCTCTTTATCCCTAAAAAATAATCTTGACACGTAGGGCAGTATGTATTTCTTTGATTCATCAATGGGTGAGATTTACATATATTAAATCAATAAACTCGGTGAGTTTAGAAGTAGTGTTGTCTCTATGGTGTGTTGTTGATTATAGAAGGAATCCATGTCCGACATAGGTTGATGATGTCCCCTTGAGGAGCTCATAAGAATTATCATTTAAACCCTGTAGGTGGATTTATTCTGGCATGATAATGAGGTTGAGTGGTACTACTCTTGGATGAGATATTAATTAATGGAGTTGTCAGTTAATTAATTAATGGACATTGTATATCTTAAATATGGGGAGACTAACGGGCTCATAATGAGAAGGAGCCCATAACGTAATTATGGAATTAGAACGGTAGTGCAGTAATAATATTTTAGTGGTATATATTATTATTATTGGACTTAAGTATAAGCTTTGGGCTAAGCTTTGATACTTAAGCCCAATTGAGGCCCAACTCTAATCCTGGTCCCTGCTGTAGTCCATATTTAAGTCATCTCAGCTGTCCGAAAACCCTAATCTATGAGATTAATCACGCCTAACATTGTGAGGAGGGTGAGGGAACAGAAGATTGAGAAGATCTCGAGGTTCGTTGTCCACACGACGTCGAGATTGGACTTGGGAATATAGCAGAAGACTGGAAGGTTGTTTACTGCTGCTGTCCGCCACCTTCTATGATTTTTATAAAATCTTAATGACTTCAGAATAGGACGTGTGATATATTGACAGAAAGCACGGAAGAGAGGATCATTTTGGCACGTAGATCACTTAATTCCGACATCAGATGAGAGAGTTATGCCCAAAACGGTAAGACTGCGCAGGCTGGTGGCGAGAATTCATCGTCTTCAACATACCCTGGTGAAAGGTAATACGTTTCTTGTTTACTTACTTCCGCTGCTTGTTAGAAATGTATGAAACCCTAACGGTTCACGTTAATCAAATGATCGAACACCAACAATTGGTATCAGAGCTTCAGTTTCGTGGTGAAGCATGAAACATTAGACTAGGGTTTATGTGCTTTATATGTGCATGATGTTAGGGTTTTAGAACTTGATTTCTTGATGAACACCCTAACTGTACACGAAAGCACATGATCACTGCACGACTATTCGACTTGGGTGTTTAATGATCGATGATGAGCGGCAAACGATGGTGGATATCACCGTGCACGGAGACGGCACTGTTTATCAAAGAAAAGACGACGATTGCTGGGCAAAACAGTGAGTGCTGATCGGATGGTAGATCATTGAGTGGTTGATGATCGCTTATGGCAACGTGTCACGGCGTCGACAATTCAAGGTTGGACAATGCAAGGAAGTCGTGTGGGGCCAACTGCTGGGCGCTGTTTACTTGCTGTCGGAGCCTAGTGAACAAGTCGACGGGTGGCACAAGGCTAGAGCATGGTCTTTACGGACGGCAGCTGTGAGATGTTTATCATGCAACAAGGCAGCGTGGCATGCGAACAACAGCTAGGGTTTGTCGAAATCCTCACGGCTGGGTTCACATGGCTGCACGATGTTTGCTGGTGAAAGCACGATGTCACACAGCGATGGCACTGGACAGGAGTTGTGCGGCGCGACCTGCTGATTGAGCGACCGATGGGACTGGAATGACATGGTAGTCACTAACCTCTTGTGCAAGGCATCAGATGGCGGTTACGGGTGGGCCTCAGTAGTTTCCAATTGGGTCCGAGGATGCTATTGTGACGACAACAACAAGGATCACCCGGTGGTCCCGATCGGGTCAGCAGCATGTTCTGATGGAGTCCACAATGATTTCCATGCCATCCAGTCAAGTCAAACTATTTTTTGGGTGGATCACCACTCTTTCGGTCAAGTCTGCTTAGTTCCGAGCAAGCTAAGAGATGGTCTCGGGCGAGTCTGATGGGACTTCTGAGTGAGTCAGCTTTTTGGCTGATCGGGTCAGTAAAGAAGCAGGCAGGAACGTGCGTGACAAGCGCATCACGACTGCTGGATGTCGATAGCATGACAAGTCGTGCAACAGGTAGGGTGGTGTCGTGCCAGGTAGAAGATGGCATGGCTGGCATCGGGCATGGAAGAGATGGAACGACTCATGCCAGTGAACTGCACGAGTCATGCAGATGTGCGGACTGATGGGTGAAAACCCTGGAAGCGAAGCTTGTTGCGAAAAAGTATAATCAGAAAAAAGGTTCGATTATGAGAAAACCTGTTCGCCGATAGCTATGCCTATGTTGATTTAGACTCTTTTATTTGTTGCTACTTATATGAAATATGAGGGATAACAAATAGATGTCAAGACAGCTTTCCTGATTAGAAGTCTTGAGGAAAATATCTATGTGAATCAACCAGAGTGATTTAATGTAAAGAGCTAAGAGCATTGTGATAGTTGATTAGTCATAGTTTAGTGGGTAATGACCAATTCAAGAAATTATCGAACCCAAGGGAGGTAGGCACTAGTGCTTAAGCGATCTCACGTTTGTTGTAATTTTATAGAGACGAATCATCAATAGGATTATTTGCAAACAATTAAATGACAAGTGATCAAAGCAAGTAATGATTAATCAACAAGATGGATGGATGAAAAGTGGTTTACCAAATTGATTAAAAGTGAGATTAACAACAATTAAGAAGTGGAAATTCTAGGAATTATGTATCAAATTCATATGTATCATGGATTGAAGACTAAGGGCCAACACTAAGATCACCTAAACTCCCTCTCGAGATGGATAGGATATGAATATCAATTAGCTCAATGGATTAGTTCTCACTTAAACAATTCCAACTAGGTACTAAGCTTAAATGAGAGTCCCTTCACACAATTAATCAATCTCTCGATCAAACCAATCACATGTCCTACCAAAGGGTTCTAAACTATGAAGGACTTCTCAATCTCTTCACAATCTATAATGCACATGAAGTGTTTGATAAAATGATTCACTTAATTATCCTAAGCATATAATTGATTTCTCAATCTAATCACATATCTAGAACAACTAAACACACAAATCATCAATACAATTCAAGCAATTAATAATCAATGGTAGAAAATCATAGATCCAATAAACATATGAATTCAAATACACAAATCCCCAAAATTATCCAACAACTATCATGTTGCTAATCTCACAAGGGAGATTAGCCTACCATATTAAGAAGGAAATGAACATAGACATTAATATCCTTACAAAACATGATGAAACTATGAGGTTTAATACAAGAAATGAATGGAAACTCCCTTGATGTCACTTCAATGGTGAGTTCCTTCCTTCCCTTGTTATCTTCCTCTCTTCCTTGCTTCTTTTCTTCAATTGGATGATGATTTTAATGGTTGGATGATTGTAGATCCAAAAGATGGTGAATGGATGAAGATGTAGGTGAAAAATGGAGGAAATGGTGTGTGAGGTGTGTGGGGAAGGTGGAATTTCGGATCTCCTCTCACATATTGAAGTATTGGGTATTTATACCCCTTGGGAGGCTTCTAGAAGGATTCTGATTTTTTTTTCCAGGATTTTACACAGCACGAGTCGTGCTCTGTCACACGGCCATAAGGTGGCCGTGTCGTGTAAACTGATGCTCCCGCACGTCCTTTTCTTACAGGGCCGTGTTGATGACACGGCTCGTGCTGCCAACACGACTCGTGCGACTGGACACGGCCTTAAGGTGCCCATGTTGAACGAATAGGTATCGCCGCACGGCCATCGCTTACAGGGCCGTGTTGGCTACACGGCCCGTGTTGGTGCTGGCTCCTGTATTTCTTCACTGTTTTGGCTCGTTCTCCCTCGTTTCAACTCCGAATTGAGATCCGCTTTTTCCTCGTCTTCCTTATTATATCTAGCATCAAATAAAAAATGAAAATTATAGGTTTAAGCTCATTCACACACATTTCCATAAAAACACAAAACACAACCAAATAGAACATAAAATACGGATAAAATAATACAAAAACACATATAAAAAGACACTAAAATTTAGGTGAAAATATCATTCATCACACCCCCAAACTTAAAGTGTTGTGCGTCCCCGCACAACGAAAATGATAAACCAAGGAGAGTGATTTTCACCTAGAAAAGACTAAACGAACATAAGTAACAACACATCAATACTAATAAGAATCACAATTTATGCTAAGTCATCCTACAACATTAGATTCATGACATGAAGAATTAACAAGTTCAATCTAAAGAGAATGATAGTGTAATACAGTCCCTTTTTAGTCCAAGCCTCACATAGATATCAATTTCACTCAACCTCTTTAAAGTAGGGTAAAACAACACTCATCAATCGATTGGCTCGACTCACTATAAGCTTGCTCGTGGACTACATTCACAAATCACCAAAGTTTAAATTAATGATCAAAAAGGTCTTTAATTGGGATGTAATGATAGGCTCTTTGGTAAGGTAGGAAGAGTATGGATAATAGTGACTAACAAGTGTAAGTAATCGAAGAGATGATCAACTTCCTCAACTTCTCCACTTTTCTTTCTTCCTTTCTAAACTTTGGTAATCACAAGCACTAATCATCAACTTTCCTTGGATTTTGAGCTTCTTTTAATGCATGCTTCCTTCTTTGAACTTTTAAGTACTTGAGCATATTGTTATTGCTTTGCTCATTTTCTTATTTTGAGGTTGCATGTTCATTCTTGTTTGTGCTCTTTTTCATCCTTTTTCTTGCTTGTTTACCATTTCCTTTCTTTTCTTGCACAATTCTCATCAAACCTTTCTAAACCACATCTCCTCAATCACTCACACAAAAGGTATGTATGTAAGGCTCAAGTGGATAATTAAGGCTTGTAGTGTGCTAAATTCACAATAAAATGGCTTTAAGGCTCAAAGTGGTTGACTAGGGATGATGTTCAAGGTGGGGAAATATATGGTAATGACTATAAATGACAAGGATGGCCTTAGATCATTTCACTAATCTCCACAAATCGGGCTCATTCCTGTAGTCCTTGAGCAAGTTCTAGCTTATCAAAACTCAATCGATCCACTCATGAAGGAAAAAACCATGTATGCACGGTTGAGGCTCAAATTCTCACAAGCTTGTGCTCGGACCTTAGGAAACTTATTACACCACATTCATCTCAAAATTGAACAAGTTAAGTAAAACATGTCACAATTCGAAAGTGTAGAGATTCTTAATCATAACTTGTCATCACTTACTACCACAACATATCACCACTCATGTTCAAAAATGACTCACAACATCCCAAAACAAACCACCAAACATACCAAGATAAAAATAAGAAAACACACAAAACATAAAATAAAGACTCAACAAACAAGAAACAAAACAAACACATAACATGCAAAAACAAAAATCACCATCATTAACAATAAAGCACACATTCTAATCATCCATAACAATGTAAGCTCACAATCATCCCAACCTTGATTGAAAAGGAAATCCTAAATAATGAAAATAAACATCCCAAAAACATAACACATGAAGTAGCATGCTAATCCATTCAATCCAAATCAAAATCAATTAGAAGTGATAAGGTGTAGAGTACTCCCTCAATAGGCATTTGGTAAGGAAAGTGTTTGCTCCAAGCTCCATTCGTGCTTCCAATACCTTTCATTCATACTCAAAACTCATACAACACCATTAGCTCAACAATTGCCTTAAAAATATGGATTCACATGCACTTCAACACAACCAATCATACCAAAATCCAACCAAACTCATGAGAAAATTTTAAAATTTGGGTGAATTTTACAAGAAGACCTTTCATCATCAATATATCATCATATCAAACACACTTAAGTGGTGAGTCACACCGCGCACTCTCCCCCCAAACTTAAATCGAACTAAGAGGTGAGAATTAAGTTTGCAAAAAGTGGTGGGACTTACCCTTGTAGTTTCCATTGATGATCTTCTTGTGAAGAAGAAAACGCATCCACACGACTCAAGCTATGTTCACCATGCACTTTCCCCCAAACTTGACTCGATACAAGAGTCGAGAATTAAGTTTGCAACAAATGGTGACATTTTTACTCAAATCCATGAAGCTCTTCTCCTTTCTTCAACATTCTTTTTCTCACGAGCACAATCCACCTACAAGACCAAAATCAACAAAAAAAAGCATCAAAATAACAAAAGAATGGGTTGCCTCCCATTTAGCGCTAAGTTTAACGTCTTCAAGCCGGACGGAATTTTACGATCATTGGACCAAATCAAGTATGAATTATAATAAAATAAGTAAGATTTATAATTAAAAGAAAACAAAATATTCCACTTATGATGTCTTCATCATTTGCACCGCTTGGACGAGAATATCGAACTTGTTGTAGACATGCCCAGAACTTTCTATAATCTTTAAGTATGATTGGAAACGGTATTGTAAGGATTTTTTAGTACGAGAGACTGATTGCGATGGTTTTTAAGAATTGAATTTTTCAGTAATACGAAGCCAAAAATTCACTTTTGTTTGGTTTCTACCAACAATTGGATCTTATGAAACATCAAGATAACAAGTGCAATGATTTTTATTGGAAGAAGAGAAATTTTTATATCGTTTAGATATTTTAGAGAGAAGAAAATACGAAAATAACAATAAGTTGAGTCTGAGAAAAGAAATTGTAGAGGCTTGTGGTAGGATAAGGGTTGTGTGTCACTTATTTATAATAAATATTAGACTTCTCACAGTTTCCAAAATCATCATCCAACAATTGAGATTTAAAGATAATGTTATACTATCAATGGTTGTGATTTAAAGAGCATGGATTGTGCTTCTTTTCTCTCTACTCTTTCATCCAACGGTTGAGATTTAAAGATGATGTTATACTATCAATGGTTGAGATTTGAAGTACATGGATTGTGCTTCTTTTCTCTCTACTTTAATCCAACGGTTGAGATTTAAAGACGATATATTTTATCAATGGTTGAGATTTTAAGTACATGGATTGTGCTTCTTTTCTCTCTACACTTTCATCCAACGGTTGAGATTTAAAGATGATATTTTTTTATCAATGGTTGAGATTTTAAGTACATGGATTGTGCTTCTTTTCTCTCTACACTTTCATCCAACGGTTGAGATTTAAAGAGGATATTTTTTATCAATGTTTGAGATATTAAGTACATGGATTGTGCTTCTTTTCTCTCTACACTTTCATCCAACAGTTGAGATTTAAAGAGGACATTTTTTTATTAATGGTTGAGATTTTAAGTACATGGAGTGTGCTTCTTTTCTCTCTACACTTTCATCCAACGGTTGAGATTTAAAGATGATATTTTTTTTATCAATGGTTGAGATTTTAAGTACATGGATTGTGCTAATTTTCTTTCTGCGCTTTCCAAGATCATCATCCAACGATTGAGATTTAAAGATTATATTTTTTATCAGCGGTTGAGATTTTAAGTACATGAATTGTGTGAAATTTTAGATTATATAATGTGCACATGCGACCACTTACTAGTACTTCAAAATCAATTTTTTTCATCACTCCACTCATACATACAACAATGAATTTTCATGAGATATTTTCTTTTTCATCAAGCTCATCAAGTGATGAGTTTGATGTATTTGCCCAATCAATATTAAAGAGTTACGATACTGAAGAAAAATGATTGTGCAACATCTACGAAACAACAATGTATTGTTGGCTGACTGTCTTAGCCAACAAAATGCAAATCCAAGGCATGGAGGATCAGTGCAAGGTCTGAGAACTATTTTTCGTGATCGAGAAGCAGCTGCAGAAAATCTCTACAATGTTACTTTGCTGAAAATCCAACGTATAATGAAGATCACTTCCGCCGACACTTCCGAATGTCTCGTGATTTATTTATTAGAATCGTTGATGCTGTAAAAAATCACGATGATTATTTTATAAAACGAAGGAATTGTTGGATTGTATACTAAAAGCCTAGCTTTTTGTATGAAAAATGTTTAAACAATTTATTTGAATTGATAATCATATGATCAAATGATTGCATCATATACTTAATTTATATATACGATGCAATAGTTCACTTACTTTATATTGTAGATAATATGTTGTGCGACAACACGTGGAAGATCATATTATCGATTTCCTTATAAAGTATAAACAGATGCTCACAACCGAGATAGGCGGGGACTCTCTATCGGGATGGTTGTAGTGTGATTTGGTATTAGTTTGTCTTCGCTATAGAATCACATTAGTGTACTTTGTGTGTATTGAGCAGGACCACTTCAGATCATTCGACTTATACTGACTTATAGGAGAACTTGATCTCAGTTATTATGGATGTTCGTGCTCTTTATCCCTTTACAATAATCTCGACACGTAGGGCAGTATGTATTTCTTTGATTCATCAATGGGTGAGATTTACATATATTAAATCAATAAACTCGGTGAGTTTAGAAGTAGTGCTGTCTCTATGGTGTGCTGTTGATTATAGTAGGAATCCATGTCCAACATAGGTTGATGATGTCCCCTTGAGGAGCTCATAAGAATTATAATTTAAACCCTGTAGGTGGATTTATTCTGGCATGATAATGAGGTTGAGTGGTACTACTCTTGGATGAGATATTAATTAATGGAGTTGTCAGTTAATTAATTAATGGACGTTGTATATCTTAAACATGGGGAGACTAACGGGCTCATAATGAGAAGGAGCCCATAACGTAATTATGGAATTAGAACGGTAGTGCAGTAATAATATTTTAGTGGTATATATTATTATTATTGGACTTAAGTATAAGCTTTGGGCTAAGCTTTGATACTTAAGCCCAATTGAGGCCCAACTCTAATCCTGGTCCCTGTTGTAATTCATTTTTTAAGTCATCTCAGCTGTCCGAAAACCCTAATCTATGAAATTAATCACGCCTAACATTGTGAGGAGGGTGAGGGAACAACAGATTGAGAAGATCTCGAGGATCGTTGTCCACACGACGTCGAGATTAGACTTGGGAATATAGCAGAAGACTGGAAGGTTGTTTACTGCTGCTGTTCGCCACATTCTATGATTTTTATATAATCTTAATGACTTCAGAACAGGACGTGTGATATATTGACAGAAAGCACGGAAGAGAGGATCATTTTGGCACGTAGATCACTCAATTCCGACATCGGATGAGAGAGTTATGCCCAAAACGGTAAGACTGCGCAGGCTGGTGGCGAGAATTCATCGTCTTCAACATACCCTGGTGAAAGGTAGTACGTTTCTTGTTTACTTACTTCCGCTGCTTGTTAGAAATGTATGGAACCCTAACGGTTCACGTTAACCAAATGATCGAACACCAACAATTGGTATCAGAGCTTCAGTTTCGTGGTGAAGCATGAAACATTATACTAGGGTTTATGTGCTTTATATGTGCATGATGTTAGGGTTTTAGAACTTGATTTCTTGATGAACACCCTAACTGTACACGAAAGCACATGATCACCGCACGACTATTCGACTTGGGTGTTTAATAATCGATGATGAGCGGCGAACGATGGTGGATATCACCGTGCATGGAGACGGCACTGTTTATCAAAGAAAAGACGGTGATTGCTGGGCAAAACAGTGAGTGCTGATCGGATGGTAGATCGTTGAGTGGTTGATGATCGCTTATGGCAACGTGTCACGGCGTCGACAATTCAAGGCTGGACAATGTAAGGAAGTCGTGTGGGGCCAACTGCTGGGCACTGTTTACTTGCTATCAAAGCCTAGGGAACAAGTCGACGAGTGGCACAAGGCTAAAGCATGGTCTTTGCGGACGGCAGCTGTGAGATGTTTATCGTGCAACAAGGTAGCGTGGCATGCGAACAATAGCTAGGGTTTGTCGAAATCCTCACGGCTGGGTTCACATGCCTGCACGATGTTTGCTGGTGAAAGCACGATGTCACACAGCGATGGCACTGGACAGGAGTTGTGCGGCGCGACCTGCTGATTGAGCGACCGATGGGACTGGAATGACATGGCAGTCACTAACCTCTTGTGCAAGGCATCAGATGGCGGTTACGGGTGGGCCTCAGTAGTTTCCAATTGGGTCCGAGGATGCTATTGTGACGACAACAACAAGGATCACCCGGTGGTCCTGATCGGGTCAGCAGCATGTTCTGATGGAGTCCACAATGATTTCCATGCCATCCAGTCAAGTCAAACTATTTTTTGGGTGGACCACCACTCTTTCGGTCAAGTCTGCTTAGTTTCGAGCAAGCTAAGAGATGGTCTCGGGCGAGTCTGATGGGACTTCTGAGCGAGTCAGCTTTCTGGCTGATCGGGTCAGTAAAGAAGCGGGCAGGAACGTGCGTGACAAGCGCGTCACGACTCCTGGATGTCGATAGCATGACAAGTCGTGCAACAGGCAGGGTGGTGTCGTGCCAGGCAGAAGATGGCGTGGCTGGCATCGGGCATGGAAGAGATGGAACGACTCGTGCCAGTGAAGTGCACGAGTCGTGTAGATGTGCGGACTGATGGGTGCGGCTGGCGCACATTTTGTAAGCTGGTGGCGCACGTTTTGCAGGCGGGTGTGTGGCACGAGCGGCTGACTATGTCGGCACGACTGGAGGCATGGGCTGGCACGAGTCGTGCCTGCAGGATGTTAGGCATACACTGCATGGCGATGGCGGGCGACAAGCGGCTGCATGGTAGCGGCACAACTCGTGCAAGTTATGGCACGAGTCGTGCTAGTGTATAGCATGAGCCGGGTGTGCTCGTTTCTATTTTGACTTTCAATTTGGGAGCATGGGTGTGAATCACGTCGGGTCTGCACGGTGAATGGGCGGCTAGGTGTGAGAATGTCAGGCTGGGTGCCGGAGTGGTGGAGCAGGCTACAGGGTAAGGAATCTGAAGAAAAATTTGTGAAGACTGGCTTTTGATTTTCAGATTAGGTTTCGGGACGCTACCCCGAACCCCATGACCTAACCAGGCAGGTCGATCCCCGCGACCTCACCGGGGAGGTCGAATCCCGCATAGTCGCAGCAGCTCAATTTTGTGATTGGAGGCGAACAATCGAATTTGTTATTTTATAACTGCATTAATTGATTTAATTATCTAATTATTATTATATATGTATGCATGATACTCCATGATTTACTGCCTTATTTGCTATAATAGGAGCATGCTAGGTTGCGTATTTTATTATGAATATTATATGCATGAAAAAACCCTCGGTGTTAAATTACTAAGTGGGAGAGGGAATTGGTTAATAATTCCCGTGGCCTCCATTATTGGTTTTTTAGCAATGTGAATAAACTTGCGCGTCAGTATTAGAGCCTTCCGCACCATCGGATGGGTTTATTCATGGATTGCTGAAACAGACTTCATTAAATAATTATGTTTGTAATGTGATGCACATGAACTTGCGCGTTGGCATAGACCTTCCTCCCTATCGGATGAGTTTATATGCGGTTCACTGGTACAAACTTATAATTGATGACTGTAGGAAGTTATCCAAGCGCGTGTACTTCTCCATCTGTAAGGCACATAAGCTTATGCAATGGACTTGGGGTCAAATAATGGTGTACACTTAGATGCAAATAATAAATATCCTCCCCATCGGAGTCACTGCTTTTATTTGCATAGCTAAAGAGGAACCGACTATTAATTATTTTGTCATAAGATTAGGTTGACAAATGAAATTAATGGGTAAAACCTTCTCTTGTAAATGTTCGGATTTGTAAACGTCCACACTATCGTGGCTTGCAGACTCACGGTGCTTGTGATATCGGTGAATTTTACTTTTATATTATTTTGAGAGAATCAATATATATGGATAAAATTCGAAGATTTGATCGGTGTATTTATTTGTGATTCTCTGTAATTTCTAATGGTTTTATCTCGCTTATTATATACTAAAAGAAACATATTTACTTGTCCAAAATTAGATGATTAGAAAAGAATCTTGGCTTTAATAATTACTGCTTAAGAAAATATAAATGTGTTCTCACTAAGGATGTCCCATGATGCTTATTAAAGTCTCTAGTAGGTGAGAGGTTCATTGAAATATGATGGTCTCATGGGACTCTTCGGATACTTGAGTGAGGTTAAAAGGCAAGAGGTCATGGTTAACTTGATGAATGAATTGGAAATACTTGGAATAGAAATTGAAGGGGAAACCTAGGTCAATTTATTTTTCATAATTTGCCTGGATGTTTTGAGCGAGTTCTACCTGATATACGAGAGGTTGTATATAGTGGGCAACTTCTGACAAAATATGTGGCGAAGGAAATCTAGTTTCATCAAGATGTGAACAAGGTTAGTATCTCATTCACTAGTTGTTGAAGCATGATTAATGATGGCATCTACTGACACGTTGTGTGTAGATATCGGAATTACTAAAAGCCTGCAACTAAGTGATGATGAGATTGTAATATACATGGGTAATATTACGAGAGTAGTGGCTGTTGCAGTGGGAGTTGTTTATTTTTCTTACGATATGAATAAACATTTTGTTTTGAGAAATTGTCTTTACGTACATTTTTCATAGAAAGAATTTCATTTCAGTGTCTATGTATTCATGGATGGATACTCCATTTCATTTAAATGACATGCTCATTATAATAAAGGATGGAGCTATAATCTGTTGTGGTACGTTGGTCACAATTTGTACTCTTAAATCATGTTTATCCCACGGATGCAACAAATAGTAATTAATAATGCGTCTTCTAATCTTAATAAGAGAAGGACTCTTATGGAAATGATTAGATAGATGATGAATTATTTGGAATTATTAAATTTATTTTATGGGTATGTCCTAGAAACAGCATGTCGTATAACATTTATCTAGTTGTGGGATATTCTAGAAAAATAGAGGGTGATGATTTATTTAGTCCAAAAGATCAAAGGGTGATTGTTAACACAAACACTAGATTTTTAGAAAAGGACTATGTATTAAATCACATACCCATGTTTAAATTGTTCTAAAGGAAGTGAGAGGGAAAAACACAAAGTATTAGTACCAAGTGCGCAAGAGAATATACCACAAGATAAACTGCAATGCGTGTCACGTCTGATACACAATTGCATGTAGTGCCTTGTCGTAGTGGGAGGGTTGTTCGACAACCCGTAAGATATGTGTTTTGGGAGAGTCGTGAGACTTGATCCCTAGTAAACATGGAATGGACCTACGGATACGAAGAAGCACTACAAAGATGGAAATACGGAATCTTAGCAAAGTGCAATGAATGTTGAAATAGAATCGATGGATTCTAAATCAAATTTGGGAGCTTGTAGAACCTCTAAATGGTGTAAAAGCCATTGGAAGTAGTCATATAAAATAAAAGAGGATCATACAGTAAGGTGAAAACCCTGGAAGCGAAGCTTGTTGCGAAAAAGTATAATCAGAAAAAAAGGTTCGATTATGAGGAAACCTGTTCGCCGATAGCTATGCCTATGTTGATTCAGACTCTTTTATTTGTTGCTACTTATATGAAATATGAGGGATAACAAATAGATGTCAAGACAGCTTTCCTGATTAGAAGTCTTGAGGAAAATATCTATGTGAAGCAACCAGAGTGATTTAATGTAAAGGGCTAAGAGCATTGTGATAGTTGATTAGTCATAGTTTAGTGGGTAATGACCAATTCAAGAAATTATCGAACCCAAGGGAGGTAGGCACTAGTGCTTAAGCGATCTCACGTTTGTTGTAATTTTATAGAGACGAATCATCAATAGGATTGTTTGCAAACAATTAAATGACAAGTGATCAAAGCAAGTAATGATTAATCAACAAGATGGATGGATGAAAAGTGGTTTACCAAATTGATTAAAAGTGAGATTAACAACAATTAAGAAGTGGAAATTCTAGGAATTATGTATCAAATTCATATGTATCATGGATTGAAGACTAAGGGCCAACACTAAGATCACCTAAACTCCCTCTCGAGATGGATAGGACATGAATATCAATTAGCTCAATGGATTGGTTCTCACTTAAACAATTCCAACTAGGTACTAAGCTTAAATGAGAGCCCCTTCACACAATTAATCAATCTCTCGATCAAACCAATCACATGTCCTACCAAAGGGTTCTAAACTATGAAGGAATTCTCAATCTCTTCACAATCTATAATGCACATGAAGTGTTTGATGAAATGATTCACTAAATTATCATAAGCATATAATTGATTTCTCAATCTAATCACATATCTAGAACAACTAAACACACATATGATCAATACAATTCAAGCAATTAATAATCAATGGTAGAAAATCATAGATCCAATAAACATATGAATTCAAATACACAAATCCCCAAAATTATCCAACAACTATCATGTTGCTAATCTCACAAAGGAGATTAGCCTACCATATTAAGAAGGAAATGAACATAGACATTAATATTCTTACAAAACATGATGAAACTATGAGGTTTAATACAAGAAATGAATGGAAACTCCCTTGATGTCACTTCAATGGTGAGTTCCTTCCTTCCCTTGTTATCTTCCTCTCTTCCTTGCTTCTTTTCTTCAATTGGATGATGATTTTGATGGTTGGATGATTGTAGATCCAAAAGATGGTGAATGGATGAAGATGAAGGTGAAAAATTGAGGAAATGGTGTGTGAGGTGTGTGGGGAAGGTGGAATTTCGGATCTCCTCTCACATATTGAAGTATTGGGTATTTATACCCCTTGGGAGGCTTCTAGAAGGATTCTGATTTTTTTTCCAGGATTTTACACAGCACGAGTCGTGCTCTGTCACATGGCCATAAGGTGGCCGTGTCGTGTAAACTGATGCTCCCGCACGGCCTTTTCTTACAGGGCCGTGTTGATGACACGACTCGTGCTGCCAACATGACTCGTGCGACTGGACACGGTCTTAAGGTGCCCGTGTTGAACGAATAGGTGTCGCCGCACGGCCATCGCTTACAGGGCCGTGTTGGCTACACGGCGTTTCAACTCCGAATAGGTTTAAGCTCATTCACACACATTTCCATAAAAACACAAAATACAACCAAATAGAACATAAAATACGGATAAAATAATACGAAAATACATATAAAAAGACACTAAAATCTAGGTGAAAATATCACTCATCAATAGTAAGCTTTAAAGTGTCCATTGATGGACTAAAGCAAGCTTCAAGATCATGAAACATCTGTTTTGATGAGGTAATCCAGTCATATGAATTTAATTAATGAGCGGATGTGTCTTGTGCATTGAAAAAGAGTGACGAAAACGTGGTGGTATTTCTTGTACTGTACGTAGATGATATATTGCTCATTAGAGACAATGAAAGAGTATTGTCAGGCTTATGGGTATGGTTGATAAAGCAGTATGAAATGAAGGACCTAAGAAAAGCAAAAATATATTCTTTTGATCACGGTAATACGGATTATAAGAAATGATGTTATGCTTATCTCAAGCTTCATGAGATGATACGATCCTTACTCGTTTTAGCATGTGACTTTATTTAAGGAAATGTGTCTTAAGACACAATAAGAAGATAAAGATGATGAAAGCGGTTCCTTATGCTTTGGCGAATAAGGACGCTTAATCTAAGGAATGCTATGCACGAGAATGGATATCTGTTTTGCTAAATGCATGGACAGTCGGTATCAAGGTAACTCGAATTAAGAATGTTGAATTGTGGTAAGATATATATTTATGGACTTGAAAAGGACTAGAAATTATATATGGACTTACCGGACAGATTAACTACTTCTTGTGGGTTACATAGATTTGAATTTTTCAAATCAAATAGGGACGGCAGTAAATCCACCTTGAAGGTTATGTGTTTAATTTTAGGAAGTTGAGTCATAATATGGAGGAGTGTTATATAGAAATATATTTCAGACTCCGGACTTCATCATGGAAAGATGATAAATTAGAGCCTATGAGGCAGCCAAAGTATCTGTATGACTCTAGAAACTTCATGATGGACTTTGAAGTGTTTCTAAGTTTGCCCATGGTTATCACAATTTATTTTGATGATAATGGTGCAGTTGCAAACTTGAAGGAATCACGAGCCCATAAGGCAATTAAACACATGGGCGCAAGTACTACCTGTTACGAGAAATCCTATGATGAGGGGAAGGTTGTTGTCGCCTAGATTGCATCGGATGATGTTCTAGTAAATCTATTTACAAGGACCTTAAGGCGAGAGCTTTTGATGGTCGTGTAGTGGAGTGAGAATCAGATATATGGTGGAAGACATGACAGCATAGTCCATTAGTATAAGTGGGAGATTATTGGGTTGTATACTAAAAGCCTAGCTTTTTGTATGAATAATGTTTAAACAATTTACTTGAATTGAGAATCATATAATCAAATGATTGCATCTTATAATTTATTTATATGTACGATGCAATAGTTCACTTACTTTATACTATAGATAATATGTTGTGCGACAACACGCAGAATATCATATTATCGGTTTCCTTATACAGTATAAACAGATGCTCACAATCGAAATAGACGGGGACTCTCTATCGGGATGGTTGTAATGTGATTTGGTATTAGTTTGTCTTGGCTATAGAATCACATTAGTGCACTTTTGTGTATTGAGGAGGACCACTTGAGATCGTTCGACTTATACTGACTTATAGGAGAACTTGATCTCAGTTGTTATAGATGTTCGTGCTCTTAATTCCTATACAATAACCTCGACACGTAGGGTAGTATGTATTTCTTTGATTTAATAAACTCGGTGAGTTGGGAAGTAGTGATGTCTCTATGGTGTGATGTTGATTGTAGAAGGAATCCATGTCCGACATAGGTTGATGATGTCCCCTTGAGGAGCTCTGATGAGTGTATTAATTCATGAATTTTGTGCTTGGATTTGTGCTATTATGAAGTGTTTGAAGGATGAAATTGGTTGTAAACCGATATATATTGTATGAAGTCACGAATCAGGTGTTGTTGGAGCCATTAGAGTGGTTTTTCGAAGGAAATCAGAGTGAAAGTGTTGAAAATTGAAGAAAGGAAGTCAAAGCCATCCGTTTGGATGAAACAGGAGTACAATTTGACCAGAAAGAGGTCAATTTGACCAGGCCTGCTGGTCGAATTGACAGCACAACACGAGCAAAAGGTGGATTCGACCATGACAGGGAAATTTGACCTGGGCATCAAGACGAATCGAGGTCGAATTGTTTAGCAGATATTCCAAGTCGACCTCATCACTTCAATTCGACCAGGGCAGCTAGTCGAATCAAGCACCTGAGACTTATAGTAGGTCGATTTGACCTCCAGTTCGACTTGGAGGGGTGAATTCGACCTGTTGTTGAGGTCGAATTGAGCTTCAGGAACTTATCATATCCGTATTTTTACACCGTCAATGCATGTGATCACTTAAAAAGCCCATTCCAGGCCCGGGAGGTGTGATTACAAGTATAAAGAAGGCTTATGCAGCAGTAGAGAGGTTGGACATACACGAAGAGGATGACACATAGAGTTGTGAAAATGAGAGATCATCCATCATCCGGAGGGGCTGTAAGAGAGGTTCCGCTGGAGATTCAAGTAAGATTGGTCCAACTAACCATGATTGTTCTTAGATCAATCATGGGCTAGAGCCGCTTCGGTAGTTCTAGGGTTATAAAGGATTCATGAGTTAATTTATCTTTCGTGAGTAAACTCTGTACAACACTACTTGTGGTTTAAGATTGCGCATTTTTAATCCATACTCACAGTCATTTTATGCATCAATAATTGTTGTGTAGAGTCTGAATATGTAACTCGGTTATTGGTTGAGTGCGTTCACTGCTGAGCAGGGTTTTATGTTATAATTCTAAGTGAAGAGATTCCGAAGTCTTATTAGAACTATCTTATATGAATACTTATTAATTGAATCATATTCGGTTAATAAGTAGGATAAAGAGTATAACTTTATAGTACCTATAAAGGGAGATCAAATCAGGTTAGAGTAGTAAGTGCACGGGAAATAATTGATTATAATAGTACCTAGAAAGGGGGATAAAGTATACATCTTGCTCCGAGGATATTCACACGTGTCATATGCATATTTACTTGTATCTATAGAGTGAATTTGCATGGTTTAGTGATGCATCCATAAACCACAAGGCAGAGTCGAACACCGCCACGTGGAAGATGAATTAATAAGTGGAACTGGATTACCTGAAGAACTACCTACTATCTTACTTGATCACAACTCACTTATCTCTTCTTCTTGTTATTGTTATTGATATTTTAATTACTTTTGTTACTTAATTACAAAATCACAATCATTATAATTTTCAACATAGTCTTAGTTTCCTAGAGTATAATTAAATTGATATTTATCCGTCCCTTGAGTTCGATATATAACTTGGTCACCTTCGAAACTACGATTGATATCCTTCATACTTGGGGATTAATTGTGTGTTGAGAAAACGCCTATCAAGCTCATAAGGATTATCATGTAAACCCCTGCAGGTGGATTTATTCTGGCATGATAATGAGGTTGAGTGGTACTACTCTTGGATGAGATATTAATTAATGGAGTTGTCAGTAACTTAATTAATTAATGGACATTGTATATTTTATACATGGGGAGACTAACGGGCTCATAATGAGAATGAGCCCATAACATAATTATGGGATTAGAACGGTAGTGCAGTAATAATATTTTAGTAGTATATATTATTATTGGACTTAAGTATAAGCTTTGGGTTAAGCTTGGATACTTAAGCCCCATGGAGGCCTAACTCTAATTTCTCCTCCTGCTCCCTTCTGTAGCCCATATATAAGTCATTTCAGCTGTTCGGAAATCCTAATCTATGAGATTAATCACGCCTAACATTGTGAGGAGGGTGAGAGAATAGCAGATTGAGAAGATCTCAAGGATTGTCGCCCACACGACGTCGATATTGGACTTGGGAATACAGCAGAAGACTGGAAGGTTGTTTGCTTCCACTGTCCGCCACCTTTTATGATTTTTATAAAATTTTACAGACTTTAGAACAGGATTTGTTATATACTAACGGAAAGCCACGGAAGAGAGAATCGTTTTGGCACATAGATCACTCAATTCTGATATCGAATTAGAGAGTTATGCCCAAAACGGCGAGGCTGCGCAGGCTGGTGGCGAGAATTCATCGTCTTCAACATACCCTGGTGAAAGGTAATACATTTCTTGTTTACTTGCTTCCACTGCTTGTTAGAAACATATGGAACCCTAACGGTTCATGTTAATCAAATGATCGAACACCAACAGGAATGCGGCTAGAATGCTTGGTTTGTCAACTTTACAGAAGGTGACGGCCGCAATTCGTATACTCGCATATGCAATTCCAGCTGATGCAACCGATAAGTATATCAAGATTGGAGAATCTGGCCATCCGTGAAGTCTTCAAGAATAACGGGGCTGGACACTTTGGGCTTCTAGGAGCAAGGAGGGCTAATGCGGATTTTGATCTTCACCCAACTCTTATTAGCATGATAGAAAGAAACTCCTTTTTAGGAGGGTCTTTTGAGGATCCGCAACAGCATCTAAACAAGTTCTTGGGCTATGCAAGTACTCAAAAAGATGCAGGAGAACATGAAGATGCTAGGAAGATCCTCTTGTTTAAATTCTCGCTTACTAAAAAGGCGAGAGATTGGTACGATACTATTAACGCAGCTGAATGCACTATTTGGGAGCAATTGAAGTTAAAGTTCTTGAAAAGATACATGCCATCTTCGAAGGTGTTGAAGATGAAGCAAGACATTAACCAATTTGCTATCGATGGTGGAGAGAAGTTTCATGAAGCTTGGGACAGATTCAAGGATATGCTTCGTAAGTGTCCACAACATGGGCTATCTAAAGCTCAATATATCAGCATATTCTACAATGGATTGGACTGTGATTCTCGTGTGTTATTGGATGCTTCTTCTAATGGAGCATTGCTTACTAAGTCATCCGTAGAGGCCGAGAAAATTTTTGAAGATATTTTGATGAACTCAAGAGATTGGCCAACTGATAGAGTGAAAGGCACTTACGTCCTGGGAAAAGTAGCTAAGGTTGAACATGCTATGGTAAAAACAAGTAGAGAAGATGAGATCGTCTCTAACTTGTCCAATATCAGCAAGCTACTTGAGTCCTAACAAAAGCAAATCAGTGATATATCTCAGCGCGTACCAATCATGCAGCAGGAAGTTATGAATGATGGAATGATCCAAGAGGAGATGGAAGAAGCAAACTATGCTATGGGCCAAAATATTCAAGGAACATGGTATCAAAACCAGGGTAACCAAAATTATCAAGAGAACTACAACAATCATGGTCCCCCAGGTAATTATCAACAGCCTAGAAGGTCGGAGTTTTCATGGAGTAATCCTAACAATGCAATTCAACCTCCAATGGATGTTGATCCGGGCGCGAAAGTGGAAGAAGGAAAGCCATGTTTCGAGGATACGGTGAACAGGTACATGGCTAGGAATGATGCTAGAGTGGATCGTCTTGAGGCCAAGTTAGAGAAGAAGATTGATGCAAACCATGAGGATTTATCCAAGCAAGTGAAGGACCTTACATTGTTGATGGGGGAGATGGCAGGAAGTGTTAACAAGCTCACTCCAACTATTGAGAAAGGAAAGCTCCCGTCGCAAAGTATTGAGAATCCAAAGTCCTGCAATGCCATCACATTGAGGTCTGGAACACAGTACGAGGGACCTATGAGGCCAGAATCAAAGTTGGAGACATCGAGGGCTCAATTCGACCCTAATTCGACCTACACCATAGGTCGAATTTAGCAGGGAAGGTCGAATGAGCCTATTGGATGTGGTTCAGAAGCAACAAATCTTCAATTCGATCAAGGCGAATTCAATTCGACCAGACCATCTGGTCGAATCTAAGTCAAATTGCACCCACTGGAGTACTCTTTTTCATCAGAAGCCTAATTCGACCAAAGTCAATTCAATTCGACCAGGTGACCAGGTTGAATTGAGATCGAATCCTACCTTCCGGAGCACTCTGTTTTATCAGATGCTCAATTCAACCAGCAGCCATTCAATTCAACCAAACCTATAGGTTGAATCCTGGTCAAATCGAGCATACAGGGTGATAATGGACTTCCAGGTGCACAATTCGACCACTACGTACCTAATTCAACCAGGGCTCCTGGTCGAATTCAGGTCGAATTATCCCGCATCGCACCGTTTTCTTCACTGAATACTCCTCATGAAGTGAACATTACTCCATTGGTTCTAAATGAGCAGAATATGAGATCATAGCAAAGAAGAAGTGGGAAAGAGCTAAGAGATTGAGAGCCGAAAAGGATAAAGTGAAGAAGATTGAGCGTGATAAATGGGGTATTCCCAAAACAAAGATACCTCTGTCGATTCCTTATAAGCTGGTTAAGAAGGGATTGGAAGAGAAGTTCAAGAAGTTTTCAGATATCATTAATAAGATAAGCTTGAGTATTTCTTTCTCTGAGGCAATAATTGAGATGTCGTACTATGCCCGATTCCTTAAGGATATACTGTTGAAAAAGAGAAGCTTGAACAGAGTTGAGACGGTGAACTTGTCTAAAAATTGCAGCTCGATTATTCAAAGGAAGCTGCCACAAAAGATGAAGGATCCGAGGAGCTTCACTATCTTGTGTGAGATAGGAAAAGGGCCGGCACGACGAGCCTTGTTCGATCTTGGGGCAAGCATCAATTTGATGCCATGGTCTATCCTTCAAAGGCTTGATTTGGGGGAGTTATTGCCTACAACAGTTGCTCTACAATTGGTGAACAAGTCGATGACGTTTTCGAAAGATATCATTGAAGACGTTCTTGTCAAAGTGGAGAAACTAGTCTTTCCTGTGGATTTTCTTGTACTTGAGATGGAAGATGACAAGGATAACATTCCTCTTATCTTGGGGAGACCTTTCCTTGCTATTGCTGGGGCCATGATTGATGTTAAAAAGGGGGAGTTCAGGATGCAGATGGATAAAGAAGAGGTCATATTCAACCTTGACAAAGCATTGAAGATGCCTATGGAGTCACAATGTCATAGTATTGATGTAGTGGAGGAGATTGTGAAGGAAGATATGTCTTTGATCCTGTCTAAGGACCCTCTTAAGACATGCTTGATGGAGTCTCTTACTTATCCCACTACGGAGCTTGATGATCTCTCCAATGAGGTATGTATTGAATATCTTGAAAACTTACCTTCTTTGGGTGATGGCAGGTATGAATTGGAAAGAACTAAGGTTGAAGAAGTAAAGTGGAGTAGGAAGTACTTGCCGTTGGATAGAGAGAGTACTCCGATGGAAGAAAAGAAAGAAGAGCTGAAACCATTACCGGAACACTTGAAGTATGCCTTTCTTGGTGACAATGGGAAATATCCGGTAATATTATATTCTTCCCTTGATGATAATCAACTTGAGGAGTTGTTAGATGTTCTTAGGAAGTACAAGTCTGCAATTGGGTGGTCTCTTGATGATTTGAAAGGTATTAATCCTTCATATTGCATGCATAAGATAAGGTTGTTAGATGAGGCCAAGAGTAGTATCCAAAATCAGCGGAGGGTGAATCCCGCGATTCAAGAAGTGATTAGAAAGCAAATCCTAGTGTGGTTGGACGCTGGAATTATTTATCCGATCAGTGATAGTCCCCATGTGAGTCCATTGCATGTTGTAGCTAAGAAGGGGCATGACTATTATGAAAGTCAAGGATAGCGAGAAAGTAGCCACTAGGATTCCAATGGGATGGCGTGTGTGTACTGATTACAGGAAACTGAATGAAAATACATGCAAAGACCACTTCCCTCTTCCTTTCATGGATCAAATGCTTGATCGTCTCGCAGGGTATGAGTTCTATTGTTTCTTGGATGGGTACTTGGGATATAATCAAATCATGATTGCTCCCGAGGATTAGGAAAAGACTACTTTTACTTGCCCATATGGGACCTTTGCTTTTAGAAATATGCCATTTGGATTGTGTAATGCGCCTACTACTTTTCAGTGCTGCATGATGGCAATTTTTGATGGGTTGATAGAGAAGATCATGGAGGAGTTTATGGATGATTTTTCTGTATTTGGTTTCTCCTTTGATATTTGTTTATCTAACCTTGCTACTGTATTGAAGAGATGTCAAGAAACTAATCTTGTCTTGAATTGGGAGAAGTGCCACTTCATGGTGAGAGATGAAATTGTTCTTGGGCATCATGTTTCTGCCAAGGGATTGCAGGTGGATAGAGCGAAAGTGGTGGCAATTGAGAAGCTTCAACCACCGACCAATGAAAGATGAGTTCGGTCCTTTCTTGGACACACTGGATTTTATAGAAGATTTATCAAAGACTTCTCAAAATACTCCAAGCCCTTGTCTCATTTACTTGAAAAGGATGTTCTTTTTGTTTTTGATGATGAATGTCTTTCAACTTTTCAGGTTTTGAAAGAGGCACTTATTACTGCACCTATCTTGATCACACCAGATTGGACTCAGCCGTTTGTACTTATGTGTGATGCAAGTGATGTAGCACTTGGAGTGGCGCTTGGGCAGCTGAGGGAGAAGAAGTTCTGCACCATCTACTATGCGAGTAAGACTTTTGATGCAGTACAAAAGAACTACACTGTGACTGAAAATGAGTTTTTAGCTATGGTGTATGCATTCAACAAGTTTTGACAGTATTTGGTTGGCATGAAAATTATAGTGTATACGGATCATTCTACGATTCGGTATTGGATGGAGAAGAAGGAAACGAAGCCAAGAATCATAAGATGGATTCTTCTGCTTTAAGAGTTTGACATGGAGATCCGAGATAAAAAAAGGTACGAAGAACGTATTGGCGGATTACTTATCAAGGTTGGAGACAAGGGAGCATTGTGATGATTATTTTGATTATATTAAGGAGATGTTCCCTGATGAGAAGATTATGGATGTGTTCGTTGAAGGGTCTGAGCGAGCATGTGTGGTTGCTGCACAAGGGATATATCCATGGTATGCGGATTATGTCAATTACATTGCCGTGGGAGAAATTCTGAGAGATCTCAACCGATATCAACTTGCTAAATTCAAGAGAGATGTTGAGACTTTTATATGGTATGATCTGTTTATTTACAAAATATGCAAGGATTCTATCATCCGTAGGTGTGTGCCCGAGATGAAGATGGAGAGTGTTCTCGAGTTTTGCCATGCACAACCTAACAGAGGGCACTTCGGAACTCAAAAGACAGCAGCCAATGTACTTCAATCAACTCTCTACTGGCCAACTTTGTTTAAAGATTGTGAAACCTATGTGGCGACATGCGATAGATCTCAAAGGTTGGAGAATATAAGTAATAGAGATGAGATGCCACTTCAGCCGAGCATTGTTGTAGAGATCTTCGATGTGTGGGGGATCGATTTTATGGGGCCTTTTCCCCCATTTAATAGATTTCTTTATATTCTTTTAGCTGTGGATTATGTTTCTAAGTGGGTGGAAGCCATTCCTTCTCGCTTGAATGATTCAAGGACTGTTATATCTTTCTTGAAGAAGCATATCTTTGCCCGCTATGGAGTTCCTAGAGCACTAGTGAGTGATGGAGGGTCTCACTTCATCAATAAACTTCTGGAGAAGGTGCTTAAGGATTATGGTGTTAGGCATAGGGTTACTACACCCTATCATCCTCAAGCGAATGGGCAAGCGGAGATCTCTAACCGTCAAGTGAAGCAAATCTTGGAGAAAGTGGTAGGAACCAATAGAAAGGATTGGGTAATGAAGCTCGATGTTGTTTTGTGGGGGTTCCGTACTGCTTATAAGACGGTGTTGGATATGTCACTGTACCAAATTGTCTATGGGAAGCCATGCCACTTACCCGTGGAGATCCAACACAAAGCTTTTTGGGCTTTAAGAAGCTTGAACTTGTCTCTTAAGGATGTGAGAGAGTTGAGGATGACTCACATTAATCAACTTGATGAGTTTAGAAATCGTGCTTACAAGAATTCTGAGATTTACAAGGAAAGGATGAAGAAGTGGCATGATTCTAAGATCTCATACAAGGAGTTCAAGTAAGGTGATGAGGTATTACTTTTTAACTCTTGTTTGAAGCTTTTCGCAGGGAAATTTAAGTCAAAATGGACGGGCCTGCTCATGATTCATAGAGCCTGTGGAGGGGGGAGTTTTGAGCTTATTGACAAAGATGGAGATATTATCGCGGCAAATGGGTATCGATTGAAGCATTATAAGTCACCGAATGATGCTTGTGTCATCTTTGAAGATACCTTACAGTAAATTAGTACCGTCGTGACTCTCTGACGTTAAAAAAGAGCGCCTGTTGGGGTCTTTTCCTCCTATTTTATTGCTTTATTTCATTCGTGTGAGTAAGAAATTTTTATATTTGAAGTGCTTACCTATTGACAATTACATCTCTTTTCAAACTTAGTTTCGACTATAGTTTCTACTAAGTTTGGGGGGTGTGATGTACTTACTTCAATAAGCACCGATAGTATAAACTTTTCTTTATAATGTTTGCTAGGGGAGTTGATTTTTTGTGGTATGTTGAATCTTTAATCTGTTTTGATGTGTCGATTTTTTTGCAATTTGCCTAATGTTCAGTGAAGTTTTGTTCCGTGTTTTGTGTCGTTTGCGGAGTTACTCATGAGTGTTATATTTTAGGATTGATTCTTGATGAAGTTATGCTTTTTTTTGTACCTAATGTTCATTTGTTAAGCTTGAAGTGTGTAGGGGATGAAGAACACTCGATTTTGGGAGCATCAGGGAGCCATTTTGACCACGATAGTTCCAATTCGACCAGCAGCTCAGGTCGAATTGAGGACTTGAATCTTACAGTATGTGGATTCGACCTGAGGCATTCCAATTCGACCAGAGGAGCAAGTTAAATCAAGGTCGAATCGAAGGTGAAAGTTGTCCAGATGGTCAATTCGACCATGATGAATTCAATTCGACCTCTTAGGCAGGATGAATTGAGGTCGAATTGGGCCAGGTAAGTGTGTTCTTAACCCCAATTTTTAAATCATTCGATCACTTTGCACCACCTCCACTCAAATTCACTCTAGAATCAAAGAACATTGCCTCTAATATTCAATCCTACTTATTTTTGCACCAATTAAACCATATTCCACCACTTATTCCTTTGATTTGTCACATTTTGGGCGAAATCAGTCGCAAACTAGGGTTTTCTAGTGCAAAAATCATTGGTTCATTCATCTGTTCGTTTTTAGCTATGGGCAGAACCAAAGGTATGTTTTCTCAACTCTATTACGCTAGTATTGATGTTCTATGCGCTGATTTTGGTATGGGTAAGTTGATTAAACTTGGTTTTATTGAGAATTTATGGTGATAGTTGAATGTTGTGAACAATTTCATATGAATACTTGTTTGGTTCAGTTTGATTGCTTAATTGATGTTAGAACCTTGAGTTTTATGTGAATTGTTGGGTGATTAGGGAGTGTGATTGATGAGCATGTTGATTATGGACTAGAATTGTTGAATTTGAGTAGTTCCTTGTGAGTGTTCATGTTGAATTGCTTGAATTAATGAAGCATGCTTGTTGTTGATTATGATTGTTTGATTATTTTGCTTGATTGGTGTTGAAATCATGGTGAATAATCGAGAGGATTGAGTATTGGATGTGAGTGGAACAAGTTTGGTTTGGTTGATTATGAATTGAAACATGAAGTCTTGAGTAGAGTTGGATCCTATTCAATTACTTGGTTGTTTTCCTTGTTTGTTGTTATTGAAGTATTGTTTTCAGGAAAGGACAAGGGAAAGGAAGTTGAAGTTCGATCTAAGAAGAGGCAAGATAAGCATACTCGTGAGGATAATGTGGTGAAGAAGTTGAGGCTTAAGGAGAGGTTGCCTACGAATTTTAAAATCCAAATGAATGAATGGGATGACATTAAGGAGAAGTGGGCTGATGTTTTTGAAAAGATAGCAAGGACAAGGTACCAGGATGAGGATGCTATGCTCACAATGAGGATCCGAGATGATATGTTGTATATGTTTGACCAAGTGGGGATCCGTCATTTTATGAAGCTGAAGAAGCCGACGTACTTTCATGTGCTGGCTGAAGTTTTATGTTCTATCACGATTGAGAAGGATCCTATGGGATTTCCTTATGAGTGCACCTTCCAGCTAGAAGGAGTGATGAGGACGTGGTCTGTAGAGGAGTTTAATGTGCTATTTCAGACTCCTACAGATATTGCTCGGGTTGAGAATGGATTCTTCAATTCCAATAATTTTTGGCGAGAGATTTCTTAGAGGGGATGTAGACTTTAAGATGCAGGATGCCCTTGCTTCGATGATCAAGAATCCCATACTCCGGTATATGGATAGGGTGTTGAGCAACACGTTGTGAGGGAAGTTGTGTTTCTAGAGGAGAGCTTTACGCTTTATGGTACATGCTGAACGGAGTGAAGTTCAATGTAGGTGCTTATTTGATTTATCAGCTGAATAGGTTTAGGATCCTTGGGTTTCAAAAGGTGAATATAGAAGGATTGCTCATGACCGTGGCTGAGTATTATGGCATGGACTTCACCGGCATCACACCTGTTCTTGGAGAGCCTGATTTGGTTATGTTCTCTTGCGTGAAGGGAGGATTTGTGCATTTCCGATATGGGGATTGGTTCTTTACGAGGGGACCTAAGCCCTTCGATTTCATGTTCCCCTTTGATGTGAGTGACATGACTACCATTTGTGAGGAGAAGAATATGTTGATGAGCTCATTGGGACACACTGCCTTGTGCGTTACTGTTCAGACGAGAGGAGATTGGAGGACAGTGACCCGGATGTGTGCAGCCGGTATGGTTGAGGAGCTATAGCGGATTGTTGATCAAGGAGAGTTCCGACCTATACAGCAGCAGCCACAGCAGCCACCGCCACAACAGCATCATGGAGACGAGGACGAGTATCAGGAGATGGATATTTCGGAGCAGCACGCGAGGGTTCTTCGTCCCATTCCGGCAATGCCTCAATAGCAGTGGGCAAGTCTGGATGAGTATACACGAGAGTAGTTCTATTTGTTGAATGAGCATTTGGCCATGATCAGTGCGAATCAGCAGGAGACGAATAGACAACTTGCGCTTGTGAATGCTAACTATGCCACGATTAATGATCAGTACAAGGCCATGGATGAGCGGGTTGGTAAGATGAGTGATCGTGTTGACTTGTTGGTTAGACATACTAGTGATCTGCACCGGGTTGTGGAGCGATGGCCTGGTGAGATGAGTGATGGTGATGATGGTGAGGATGATGATGCTCCGGAGGAGTAAAGCTGTAGGTTTTTTATGTTCTCTGATTCATCTTATCTCCATTATTCTTTTCATCTTTATAGGATGGGTGTGTCTTGTGTGAGTGGCATGTACTATATTGTCATATTTGATCATCTCGGATGTGGATTGTGAGGAGTGACTATGATCATGAGTTGGGATTTGTAGAGATGCTTGTATGATTGAATTTGATATATGGGTTTCTGGATTTTGTGCATTCATATGTTCATGTGTTAATTTTTATTGAGGAGAAGCATGTATAATTTGATAAGTATGTAGAGTTCTTGTGAAATTGATCGTGATTATGTGCTATGAGGAGTACTTAGGATTCTATTTACCCATATGAGGATTTGAGCCTTTTAATCATGCTTGATCATGATAGTTTATTCTTGAGGGAATCATTCATATGAACGTATTCTAGAACTTGGCTTGGAGTCTTGTGTGAGACTTACAATTGGTGAATTGCTAGGATATGATCTTAGGCCATTCTTGATTACTTGAGTTACTTAGTCAAATTTTACCTTCCCATTGATTATGTATATCTTTGGTAGCCACGTTTGAGCCTTAAAAAAGCTTTTTCTTTGGCAAGCCAAATAAAAGAGCCTTATTTAACCTTCACTTGAGCTTTGTTGAATACCCTATTCATTAGTTGAGAGTTGAGGTGAATAAGTATTGCGAGAAGAAGGAAGATAGAATGATGGTTAAGTGAAATAGGAAGAAGAAGTGTATGGTTAAATCTTGTTTAGGGTGAGTGCCTGAAACTGATACCCCGATTGCTATTTAAAAAGGATAGTGCCTACAATCGGTACCCAAGTTATTAAAAGAAGAATGATGTTGATGCAAGAAAGAGAAGGAAAGTTCAAAAATTACAAGTGCAAGAGAAGAAATTGGAGGAGAATATGTAGCCGAATGAAGAAAGCAAGAATCTCCAAGGTAACTCTCTACTAGTGTTTGAGTCACTTTATCTAAGGAAATACTTGTTTTTAATTGATGGAATTGCATGTGTAATATGTGTTGTACTTGGTGATCTTCGTGAATTATACATGACTCTTGGTTTTGATTACGTTGTCTCAGGACGAGCAACATATAAGTTTGGGAGTTTGATGAGTGTGTTAATTCATGAATCTTGTGCTTGGATTTGTACTATTATGAAGTGTTTGAAGGAAAAAATTGGTTGTAAACCGATATATATTATATGAAGTCATGAATCAGGTGTTGTTGGAGCCATTTGAGTGGTTTTTTGAAGAAAATCGGAGTGGAAGTGTTAAAAATTGAATAAAGAAAGTCGAAGCCATCCATTTGGGCGAAGCAGGAGTGCAATTCAACCAGAAGGAGGTCAATTTGACCAGGCCTGCTGGTTGAATTGGTAGCACAACACGAGCAGAAGGTGGATTCGACCATGACAGAGGAATTCGACCTGGGCGTCAGGTCGAATTGAGGTCGAATTGATTGGCAGAGATGCCAATTCGACCTCATCACTTCAATTCGACCAGGGCAGCTAGTCGAATTAAGCACCTGGGACTTGCAGTAGGTCGAGTCGACCTCCAATTCGACTTGGAGGGGTGAATTCGACCTGTTGTTGAGGTCGAATTGAGCCTCGAGAACTTACCATATCCATATTTTTATACCGTCAATGCGTGTGATCACTTAAAAAGCCCATTCTTGGCCTGGGAGGCGCGATTACAAGTGTAAAAGAAGACTTATGCAGCAGTAGAGAGGTTGGACATACACGGAGAGGACGAGACGTAGAGTTGTAAAGATGAGAGATCATTCATCATCCGAAAGGGCTGCAAGAGAGGTTCCGCTGGAGATTCAAGTAAGATTGGTCCAACTATCCATGATTATTCTTAGATCAATCATGGGCTAGAGCCGCTTCGGTAGTTCTAGGGTTATGAAGGTTTCATGAGTTAATTTATCTTTCGTGTGTAAACTCCGTACAACACTACTTGTGGTTTATTTTATATAAAATTGCGCATTTTTAATCCATACTCACGGTCGTTTTGTGCATCAATAATTATTGTGTAGAGTCTGAATACATAACTCGATTATTAGTTGAGTGCGTTCACTGCTGAGCAGTGTTTTATGTTATAATTCTAAGTGAAGGGATTCCGAAGTCTTATTAGAACTATCTTATATAAATACTTGTTAATTGAATCATATTCGGGTTAATAAGTAGGATAAAGAGTATAATTTATAGTACCTATAAAGGGATATCAAATCGGGTTAGAGTACTAAGTGCACGGGAAATAATTGATTATGATAGTACCTAGAAAGGGGGGTAAAGTATACATCTTGCTCCGAGCATATTCACACGTATCATACGAATATTTACTTTTGTCTATAGAGTGAATTTGCATGGTTTAGTGATGCGTCCATAAACCATAAGGCAAAGTCGGACACATGAAAGATGAATTAATAAGTGGAACTGGATTACCTGAAGAACTACCTACTATCTTACTTGATCACAACTCACTTATCTCTTCTTCTTGTTTTTGTTACTTGATATTTTAATTACTTTTGTTACTTAATTACAAAATCACAACCATTATAATTTCCAACATAGTCTTAGTTTCCTAGAGTATAATTAAATTGATATTTATCCGTCCCTTGGGTTCGATATATAACTTGGTCACCTTCGAAACTACGATTGATATTCTTCATACTTGGGGATTAATTATGTGTTGAGAAAACACCTATCAAGCTTATAAGGATTATCATGTAAACCCTGCAGGTGGATTTATTCCGGCATGATAATGAGGTTGAGTGGTACTACTCTTGGATGAGATATTAATTAATAGAGTTGTTAGTAACTTAATTAATTAATGGACATTGTATATCTTAAACATGAGAAGACTAACGGGCTAATAATGAGAAGGAGCCCATAACATAATTATGGGATTAGAACGGTAGTGCAGTAATAATATTTTAGTGGTATATATTATTATTATTGGACTTAAGTATAAGCTTTGGGCTAAGCTTGGATACTTAAGCCCAATGGAGGCCCAACTCTAATTTCTCCTCCTAGTCCCTGCTGTAGCCCATATATAAATCATCTCAGGTGTCTGAAAACCCTAATCTATGAGATTAATCACGCCTAACATTGTGAGCAGAGTGAGGGAACAGCAGATTGAGAAGATCTTGAGGATCTTCGCCCACACGACGTCGAGATTGAACTTGGGAATATAGCAGAAGACTGGAAGGTTGTTTGCTTCTACTGTCCGACACATTCTATGATTTTTATAAAATTGTATAGACTTTGGAACAAGACAATGTGATATACTACCGAAAAGCCACAGAAGAGAGGATCGTTTTGGCATATAGATCACTCAATTCTGATTTCGGATGAGAGAGTTATGCCTAAAACAGTGAGGCTGCGCAGGCTGATGGCGAGAATTTATCATCTTCAACATACCCTGGTGAAAGGTAATACATTTCTTGTTTACTTACTTCCGCTGCTTGTTAGAAACATATGAAACTCTAATAGTTTATGTTAACCAAATGATCGAACTCCAACAGGAATGCGACTGGAACGCTTGGTTTGTCAACTTTACAGAAGGTGACGGCCGCAATTCGTATACTCGCATATGCAGTTCCAACTGATGCAACCGATGAGTATATCATGATTAGAGAATCTACATCCATCGAATGTGTTAAAAGATTTTGTCGTGCTGTTGTTGAAATTTTTTCAAAGCAATATCTAAGAGCTCCTACTGCCAATGACGTTGCAAGACTACTCCACATAGGGAAGCAGCGTGGATTTCCAGGTATGTTAGGAAGTTTGGATTGTATGCACTGGACGTAGAAAAATTGTCCAACGGCTTAGGCGGGATAATATTCTGGTCGTAGTGCATCTCCGACAATTATACTTGAAGTTGTAGCTGACTATGATTTATGAATATGGCATGCATATTTTGGGATGCCGGGTTCCAATAATGATATTAATGTGTTAGAGACCTCTCCTCTTTTCTCTAACCTTACTAGAGGCATTGTTCCTCCGGCACATTATATCATTCAAGGAAAAGAATTTAATATGGGGTATTATTTGACCGATGGGATACAACCAAATGGGCAATAATTGTTAAAACTATCCATGAGCCCGTTGGGCCAAAAAAATATTTTGCAACAAAACAAGAAGCTTGTAGAAAAGACGTTGAACGTGCATTTGAAGTTCTACAAAGTCGATTTGCAATTGTTGCAACCCAGCATATTTTTGGAATAAAGCTGATTTGAAAATAATTATATATGCATGCGTACATAATAATGCATAACATGATAATTGAAGATGAACGAGATCTTAATGCTCCAATTGAGGAAGCAAGAGAAGTGCCACTTCCGGAAGTCGAATTTGCGGATAGTGACCCTGTTCGATTCCAAAACTTCCTTACTCGATATGTACAAATTAGAGATACAGATGCCCATTTCAACCTTCGAAATGCTGTAATTGATCATTTATAGATGGAGTATTCCAACTCGGAGGAGTAGAAATAATCATTCTTAATTTTAAGTGTTGTAGTTTGAATTATTGCGTTGTAATTTTAATTTGATATTTATGTATTTTTTAATGTAATTTTAATTTTAATTGTTGTCTTAATTTCATGTTTAAATAAATCATAACGTAATTTTAATTATTATATTATTTTAATTTTAGACATATTAATATTTTTATTTTTTTTTGTATTCAAAAATAAATATAATAATGAAAAATGAATTAAATGTAAAAAATTGAAAAAAATAGTATTAATAAAATGGATGTGCTGCAAAATGGAGTCAACTGCTGGAGATGATTACTGAGTTGTCTGCATTTTTGGGGTGAATGTGCTGCAAAATGGGGCCAACTGCTGGAGATGGCCTAAGAAAACCTCTTTCTCTTTCTCTGTATTGTAATTGAGTTTTGTGTTTCTACCCTCTTTCATAGAGTAGTTGGCTCCTCATATTATTAGAACTTGTCATTGTCATGATTAAAACTTTAAATATTAAATGTTTGCCTATTAAATATGTTTCTTCAGAAGTGTCATATGGGTATCCTCTTTCATAGAGCAAAGTGAGCTTCTTTCGAGTTGGCTCCCTCATATTATCTATTAAATGTAGTAATGTAGTAAATTAAAGTATGAGTTCAGACTGATTTTAGCTTTCCTACCTTCAAAATCTTCTCCTAAAAATGTTAATGTGCCTAATTGTCCAAATGTTGAATTGATGTTAACAATGTGTTTTATATTTTATGATTCATATTATGCTGCTTTTAGTGTATATGGCTACTGACTTTGCATTTATAATCTTAAATTTATCCATCAATTAATTATTTATGATTTCTTTTAGATGACAATGCGTCGTGACATTGTGTATTTGAATTTGAATGATCCATATTTTCATATGAGTTTTTTCTTATACATTTTCTATATCATTTTTAAATATTATTTTTATTTTTAATTGTGTAATTACTTTTGATAGGGAATTAATTCTCCCTGGAGTTTTTTTCTATGACGAATTTCGCCTTTGGTATTGGCGATCATGATTTTACTAGTGTGTGTGTGTATTTGTGTATATATATATATATATATATATATTCACTTTACTAAAAAATATAAGAGACCTACGTTGTACAACCAATACTCTAAAACAAATTTCTCATATTTAAAATTGAAATAATCTGAAGTATTGACACACTTAGGTTATTACAATATTATAAGAATGTTATGTTGCTCAATCTTTAATTTTATCTAATTTAGGTCAAGATTCATTAATTTTATCTTACTAATACTACAAATGCCTTAAATTTTTAATTTTTTTCTTACATATAATTAAGTGTATTTATGTATAAAACTATTATGATGATTTCTTATTTCATGTGAAAAAATTAACAAGATATTAAATAAAATTTCACGTAGTTGTTTATAATTAATAATTTATTATTAAATAAAATTGAGCTTTGAATATTCTTTCTTTCATGGATAATCTAAATTAGTGTTATGTAGTAAACCTCAAAGTACAGGGAGCTAGTATAAAAGTTCTTAAGTTCGCATGATGTTACAGTTTGAAAAATTAGTTTTAACTTTCCAACTGCTAACTTTTTACAAATAACTATTTTATATCCATATATTAGACACTTAGGGTGAACATTTTCATTCTTAGCAATTTCTGTAATTCATTCATTTTAATGGTCAAATGTAGGAATGAAATTTTCCTTGAGCTTGTATGTATTCTACCACCGCTTAGTATAATGAATATAACTTTTATATGAATTGATATTTTTCAAAGATATTTTATTGGGGGCTTAGTAGACACCTAGATGAACTAATTTCATGTTGAACGTTTATTCATCCATTTTATGGTGTAATATGAGTGCTTTGGACTTCAGCATCTTAGACCTTGGCAGTTCCAATTGTGTTGTAACCCACTAAAAATAACCCCTCAAGTCTCGATAATTTGGCAACTAACAGTAAGTCAAAATAATTTGATTGTGTATGATGACTTATTCTCTTCCCAAAGCAATCATTCCAATTTGATATAGCCTTCTATTATTAGCTCCCTAAACAAAAACTAAAACAAGAAAATTCCAGAAGGAGAGAGATGACGCTAAACTTACATTCAAATGAGATTTGTTGCAGACACCCAGATCAAATCCCACAATATGGTGTTTTCCCATTTTGTCTAAGAGAGAGACTATGCTACCCCACAACCTCGTGTTTGCTACTTCAACTCCAACTTTCCCTGTCTACTACTACTACTACTTCTCTTCCTCCACCAACTTCTCCTAAGTCATGGTGTTTGTACTTCTCCTCAGTGCACGCTAGAACTCTACCCCATCACCCCCACTCCCACCCCCACTAGGGCCCCCACACCACCACCATTTGACAAATGACTCTTTTGATTAGATTACGTATGTTGTTTCCACTTGTGGAGTTTGGTTGGCCTTTTTTTTTTCTTTTCTTGTGTTTTTTGGCCATGGTGTTATGTTTATCATTACTAGAAAACTGTGAATAGATATCAATGAATAGATATCAGTGATTTATAAAATTGATATCTATAAGTTCAATGATCGATATCTATTCCACCACCAATATCTATAATAATATTAAAACTTTATTAGATATCGGGTATTGTCTGGTGATATCTATTAGTGATGTCTATATGTCTAATAGATATCACTTATATTAACCGATATCTTTCTATCGATATTAATTCCTTTTTGTTTTTTTAATTAATTAATTAAATCTTAAAATAAAAATCATGGTTTTAAAAACTAACCAAATCTATTTTCTTTTATCAAATAAAAACATGTCTATGACAAATCAAACTTCTGCCTTCATGCTAAAAGATCGTCTTCTTATCTCTAAACACATTAATTCCCAAATTACAAGAAGAATCCTAATTTGTTAATTTTTTACTCAAAAAGGAATGCACTTTGCCCGCTCTCACCGGTTCCTCACTTCGCTCGCTATCGTCGTCGGCTCGTGCCGCTCATTCTCATCGTCGGCTCGCACCGCTCGCTCTCGTCGTTGGCTAGCGGCTTCCGCTTCTGCTGCCATTTTCTGAACTGGTGTTTCTACCCTACCCTCCGAAGAACTCGTGTTCTTGTCTTCTGAGATATCAATCATCTCAACTCCGTCCAAAACACGAAATTACCAGGAAATCAAGCTAGGGTTTTTTAATTTTTATGAATCTCGATCGATGTAGGTTTGTTCAATTCTTTTTAAATAACTTGTGCTCTTTTCTCCCGAATACACATGGCTCCTTGAAATTTAAGCTTTTCATTGTTTATAACTATTGTAGCGTAAATGACGAGTATATGGCAAAACTATGGATATAATATTTTTTTTCCAGAATTGCAATTCTCTATCTTGGTCTCCTCTTAATTCTTTTGGAAGCTGGATTAGTATCGTCGGCAGAGAGTAGTTCATGGTGGTTACGGCTGTGAAATGTATGAGTTTCAGCACGGAGGCGTCGGGATTATGGCACAGAGGAGTGCACAGCCTACAGCACTGTAATTCTTTCTCACTCGTTCTTCTTTTTATTTTGTATAAAATATGAATTTTAAGTGTGATTCTCTATGAGCTTTCTTCTCCTCTCTCACTATTAGATTTTACTTTACTTATAAATTTAATACAAATTTACTTCTTTATTATTGACACCATGATTTGGAATTATGGTTAGAAATTCTTTAGACCTCGTTCTTTGGTTGCGAATTTAGTCAAGTTTTTTCTTGAAATTTCTTTGACTTTTAATCAGGTTATTTTTTTCTTCCTTACAAGTGATGCGAACTTTCCTGGATTTTTGTATGTTGTCTTTTTAAAAGAAATTATTAGGAATTTCTGCCCCTTGAGGGTTACTTCTCTAGCCGCCACCTCTTTTCCTTATGGCTTTTTCAACTACAACGATGTGTCACGACTTTTCTATGATTTTGATTACCCACTTCATTTCTTGTCTACAAGTTATTCCTCCAAGTTCCAACTCCATGTAGTTTTCTCCACTGTCACCTTTTCTTGTCGTCAAGAGTTTCACTGATGGTGTTGCATTCACTTTGTTGTTAGCTGGTTCTAATTTTTTTTAACTATTGCATTTATCAATTTGGTTTTCTTGAAAAGATTCAGGCATTTTGATTTTTCTGGGCCTTATATTATTCTCATTGAGCTCTTCATCTACTCTACTTCTTTGCTGCTTCGCCAAAAAATGGGTTATATCTCAAAAACTCATACTTCTTTGTCGTCTTCTGTCTAGAAATTTTTATTTAATTTCGTTATTCATATCCCATCCACTGATTTCAGAGGAAATCATTTATTTATGATGTTGCCTCTGTAAAATCTGCAATTGGGAAAAAAACTTGCAAAGAGTAAGCCATTTCTCTTTTATGATTGAAATAACATTTTATGTTTCTTCAAAAAATGAAGATTATGCATAGGTTGCAAGTCCCAATGAGCATGAAAATTATTTAGAACGGGAATGGGGAAGAAGGATCCAATGAAATGAGAGGACATACAAGAATTTTCAGCAAATTTATTAAATCATGAAAATTCTTATCCCATAGCATGAAGAGGCCCTTCGGACAATTCAACTCTTGGTCATCCGAAGGAACTTCTTAAACATTTCTTCTTACACTTGCCGCTCAATGCACCCTTATTAGGTAAATCTAAATACATGATTAACAAAATTACTTTATGATGATTTTCCTATGGTGATAATTTATAGATGGAAACATTTAATACCCTAAAGCTGAGAGCATCAATGGCGTTAAAGAAGGACGCTCCAAATCCATTCAATTTCTACAAAGCCATGATTAAAGGTATCTCACACACTTTATCTATTGTGTGTTGTGCTTAATTTCGTCAAGCTTTTCTGGATACCTATCTTCATTTTTTCTATCCTTCATGTGCTTTAATCACTTTACAGATATCAAAATGAATTTCTTTTAGTTTTTGTTTGCTTTTTAATATATTACAATTGATTATGAGAGAAATTTTAACATGGAATCTTAAACTTTCTTCTTCTTTATTTTTATCTTCTTAGGTGATTTTTAGAACAAGCCAGTATAAATGAATTTCTTCGTGATTTTTGTATTATAATGGCCTAAACATGCATATGCTGCTAATAATTTCATCCTGATGATGCATTCGGCCAGTAAAATAATAAAGAACCTTGGGCACTTTAACGTTTTGTGATGTGAAAATTACTTTTGTATAAGATCAAAGTTAATCTATACTTTCTCCAATAATTTATTTTTGCTAAAGTTGCCTAGCTAAATGGTTATTTTTCATGAACAATTTTTGTTCAACCATGAGGTTTTTCCTTTTCATCAACTCAACTTTTTAGCCCATGCAATTCAGTTTCCAAGCTATTCAACTAAATCTATCTGTTAGTTTGTGCTTTCAATTATTTGAATTAATCAGCGGATTAAAAGAAATCAATTATCTTTGAAGGATGTATATTATTATAAAAATTAAATTTCGGATTGGCGACAACTAAACAGGTTCTCTGATTTAGCTTTGTGAAATTCTGTTAAGTGGAAAGTTTCAAGGAGATTGTGTTGTAGAAATGACTTTTAAGATAGTTAAAGAAACCTGAATTATGGGCATCCCTTTTGGTTTTGGGGTGGTTTCCTTATGGTCTACTAGAAGTCCGAGGCTTTGGCAATTGTTCCCAAACAACTTCTAAGTAGTGCCGAGTTTTTTGTATGCACTTACTGATATTATTCTGTATGGTAAGCTAATTAGTAGACTATTTTGTATCTTGATTTAATCTTTTAATTGGGTTCTTGTAATTATATTTCAGTTTTTCCCATCGAAATCCATTTACCAAAAATATACCTAAAAGATTTGCTATCATCAGTGTGAAATATAGCAGATTGTGCCATTTTTCTCATACATAGAATTTCTTGTATAGGACACTTTTGTACAGAAAAAATTGATAGAATTAGGTAATCAATGTCTATCTTTCTGACTTCTTAGAACATGTAAATGTTATGATAATGAAAGATTATGCTTAAATATGTCCATAATCTATGCATTTTCATTTGTCAGCCATGTGTATTGTTATATCATATTATGCATTTTTTCCTTATCATCGTGTAACATTTTTAAACTTTTATTTTCTATCAGTAGTCTTCTAATTATGCATTTTTTTCCTTATCAACCTTGATGTAGTTTTCTTCTCTCTTTTGCTTATAGATGTACTTCCTAAATGGTTTGTTATCCAATTTGACATTATGATATTATTATTGTTTTCAGGTTTAAGCTGATGCTATTAACTTACCATGTCGAATTGCAAGAGGGTGAAAATATTGCTCAAGAAAAGATGCTTCATCATGCCTTGTTCGCTTTGGGATTGATAAGTATGCATAATTCTTGTGCATCATTATTACATGGCTATTTAATGTACATACTGGTTAAAAATTAATTCCATTGCTAAAACTTGAAAAAAATGGATTCTGATTCCATAAGTTCTTGAGTTGCATACCATGATACTTTATCTTGAATTTTTTTTGAATTTTTTTTTGAATTTTTTTTTGCGCACTGATGTAGAACTTATAATGATTGTGTTGCTTGATTAATTTAGTCATGTAATTTCTTCTGTGGTTTTAATGGGAGTTGCCTAGACCTTTGAAGCCCCTTGATGTTGCGATGTTTTAATTTCCAGAAATTAATAATGTGTGGCCTATAATCTGGTTGATATTATCTATAAATACATTATTGTGTTAGTAAGTTCATTTTGATATTGATTCACCGGGAGTATCTTATTGATTTGGTTGAGAAACCAGGGTGCTTATTTGAGCCTGATTCCCTGCTAAACCATCCTACTATTTCAATTTCATCACCTTTACGCTTTCCAAGATTTGGGTAGGTGGAACCATCAGCTGATTTCAGGTTGCTAGCCAAGAAGTTCTTCTTGGACATTCAATCTCTTAATCTTGAGTTTGATGATTCTGTAGCAGGTGATCATATGTGCGATTACAATATTATTATTTGGTATTTTGTCATAAGCATAATCAATTTCTTAATTTTCTAAATTTCTCTAACCGACCATTGGCTCTGGCTATATGATGGAGAATGGGTGGCTGATGATACATGCATGTCATTTATTAAAATATTTGATGTGATTGATATTTGATACTATATTTGATTGGATCCATAACATATGTAAAAATGATGCATTGGTGAAAAATTGCTAGCTGTTTCAACCTTGCTTACTTTACTCAGCTTGATAAATTGCAAATATGTAAAAATGATGCATCGGTGATAAATTGCTAGTTGTTTCAATCTTATTTACTTTACTTAGCTTGAAGTTATTATTGTTTGATGACTATTCCATGCTTAGGTGCCCATGATTTCTTGTTCTGATACCTATTCCCCCCATTTAAGATTCAATTCCCATAAATTTGATGAGTTGCAGTAAACCTATTAGTTCATGATTTATTTTACTTAATACACATGTTAGTTACCTAGTTGGTTTGCTTTCATGTCATTTTAAAAACACTACTGAAATTAAATGTCAAAATTGACTTATTTAAGAAATCAAGAGAACTATTAGTTGAATTGAAATCTCTATTTTATTATACAACTTGAATGGAGTATATGTATGTGATTTGTGCATCTATAAGTTCTAGCTTTCCAAATAAATTTTACATTAGGTAATCGGAAGGTTTTATGGTCGACTTGTTCTAAATTCCTCAGTTTCCCTTGACTTATTGCTATCCATACCTGTTAACTGCATATTTCATACTTCTTAGTGATGGATAACCTTGTAAATTAAATGTGGGGAACTTGTGAAAGTTTGATTGGGTTTTAATGTATTTAGGAAAAATTTCATGTGAGGTCCCAATTTTTAGTCTTCATTAGTCTTAAATAAAAGACTTACTTGTGCTGTTAAGGAAAGTAAACTTGATATTCTCATTTATAGTCAACTTTTGAGAGCTTTGAATGTTCTGATGTTGAAGATTCTACTAACTCAATTTCAATGATGTGTATGCAGCATGATATAAGTATGTTCCGACCCCCTTTCAAATGTGCTTATGCCTTCCTCCTTACTTGACTGGATTATAAGTGTAGGATAATGCTGATCGTACTTCATTATTTTTCGTGCTTATAAATCTATTATGGCCTCTAGATCCATCCAGATGGCCAGCTCCAACATCAAATGAGATTCTTGTTATTAGAAATCAGAAATTCTCTGATTTGGTGATGGTATTCATTGAGCTTTTTTTTTTCTCAGGCATCTCAAAAGTTTAAGATGATGAAGTTGGTGATGGTACTACTTCAGCGAAGAGGTTTTCCTCTTTAACTTTCCTCTTATAAATTATAGGCAACTTGTGGTTTTTTAAATTAGTGTATATTAGCATCTGAAAATAACTAATTTTGAGGAACTTTACGCCATTAAAGCTCTCTTAAAAGTTGAAAAGCATAGTAAAATATCAATGTCTGAATTTGTTGGAAATAAGCTTGCTTAATTTGTTGATGAATTACACTCATTGCTGAAAAATCTTTTTGCTGCTGAAGATAAGATGGTGTCAATTGTTAAGTCAATGACTTGTATATCTTTTAGTGAATGATTTTACTCTAATAAACAGTCCCATCACTTTGCTTCCAAACTAGTCTATAACTCCCAACCATTATCAACTATCTTTGTAATTTCAGTTGGAATTGCTGTGTAAGATTTAGTGATAGATAATATGTGATCAATGTTATTTACTGATATACACTAATTACATCTCAAATTGGATGACGTTTCAAAGATCTCAATGTTTTTTATATTACATTTTTCGATTTTGTTTTCACTTTCTAATGCATATGAAATTGCTGCTTTTTGTTTTTCACAATGAGTGTTTAGGAATGTTTGGAATTTCTTGGTGTTTGATTAGGTTTGAGTTATATTATTGAATGTAAAGTAAGTTTATCTTTTTTATTTTCAAGCATTATTGTGAATTATTCCTTTTCATGTTTCATACTTAAATTTTCACCTTGTTATGAATATGTACCATTTATATTGAGAAATTGCTGCTTTTCTGTTTTTCACAATGAGTGTTTAGGACTGTTTGGAAATTCTTGGTGTTTGATTAGGTTTGAGTTATATTTTTGAATTAAAAGTAGGTTTATCTTTTTTTTATTTACAAGCATTATTGTGAATTATACTTTTTCATGTTTCTATGATTAAGTTTAATAGCTGAAAAATAGGAAAGATTAATTGATGTGTTGTATCTAGAAGAAGTGCTCAGTGGTTGCACTCAATTAGAAGTAAGGGTTCATCTCATGATCGAATGCAACTGACTGTTAGAAAATAGTTTGGCAAACTGCCTTTTCAATGATGTGCGGATGGAGTGGGCAGACTGTATTAAAGCATTCGCAGTGTAGAAAAAGGTATTTTTTATTAGTATTAATTAAAAAATGGATTGAAACTACTTGGGAGTATTTGTTCGTAGTATTGGAAATTGTTTTGGATGTTGGGCTATTAGTGCTTCATGTTGCAATTTTTTAATATGGAAGAATTCGCAAAAACTAACTTTCCATAAGTTCATAAAATGTCTTTGTAGGGGGTCGATCATTTTTCTTCTTTGTTTTGGATGTTGGGCTATTAGTGCTTCATGTTGCAATTTTTTAATATGGAAGAATTCGCAAAAACTAACTTTCCATAAGTTCATAAAATGTCTTTGTAGGGGGTCGATCATTTTTCTTCTTTACTTTTATTACTTTTTAAAACTTTGTAATATAATAAAATCTCTCGTTATTGCTTTATGATTGAGTTTGTTAGTTTCTTTTTAGTAACACATATCGCAAGTTCATCCTGATGCTTTAGCTAAGGTGGTTGTGTAAAATGATTATCTTATGGAGTTTATCTTGATGTTCATCTTTATGTACAAATTAAATTGGATTATCTTATGGAGGTTATCATTTTCTTAATTATTTTCCTTTTTAATTTACATTCTGAGTTATTGATCGATCTTATTCCTTTTAATGCAGGATATATGTGTAGCTAACTGTGATGGAGTGGATGTATCAATCAAAAGATGGTTGTACATCATGTTTTGTGGGTTGGATAGGTCATCAGGTTGCAACAGATATGTATATATATGTAAAGCTACATACGTACATGTGTCGTATTTCTTTTGGTATATATTATTAGTTAGCTAATTTGAATTGTGGGTTGAAATGTTAGATGTTCGGTATATATTTTATGGGTTGGAATGTTAGATGTAGGGTATAAATTTTTTAAGGTTGAATGTTAGATGTTGAATTTGGATATTTCATGGATGTATGGATATGTTGATGAATGAATGGATGCGTTTATTGATTTTCCATTTAAATTTAGAATATTATTGTTGATATAAATATGCAGGTGATCAATAGCTTTTTGAAAGAAAGATATCGGCGAAATACATCATTAATATCGGTGATTATATAATAGATATCAGTGGTTCACCGATATCTATTGTTCAATATCTTTAATATCACCTTTATATATATTGGTGAATTTTAAATAGATATTGGTGATTTGTCGATATCTATGTACTTAAGAGATATCGGTGAGTCATCAATATCTATTTAGGGGACCTTTAATAACACATCCATTAATAACAGTGAAATTATGGATAGATATCGGTGAATTACTGATATCTATTTACAAAATAGATATTGGTAAATCACCGATATCTATTTAGGAAACCTTTAATAATACCTCAATTAATAATGGTGGAATATTGAATAGATATCGGTGAATTACGATATCTATTCGCAAAATAGATATCGGTGAGTTAGAATATTTAAAAGCGGGAGTTCGTCCTGCACCTCCTGGTGAAACAAACGAAAAGGTAATGAAAGACCAAAGTAAAAAAAAAAGCTTGAGCTGGTAAAGCAGTTACAATCGCACTTGCATGAACACTTGAGAGTTTGTATGCTGAATCATCGATATCTATTTAGGAAACTTTTAATAATACCTCCATTAATAACGGTGGAATATTGAATAGATATCGGTGATTCATCGATATCTATTCAGAGACCTTTAATAACACCTCCATTAATAACGGTGGAAATACTGAATAGATATCGGTGAATCACCGATATCTATTCACAATTTTCTAGTAGTGTATGTTCAGTTGTTCAAGTTTTCTTGTGTTTGTTTCCACTGAGGGAGCTTTCTTGTATTTGGATGCAGGTTGAAGCCAATGTTCTTCCCTATACTATTCATATGTTATGTTAAGGTTCATTATCTTCTTTATACCACAATGTGGAACAAAATCCACTCTTTTCTGTAGGTACATATTTGGTAATTACAAATTTAATAATTGGTTTAATAATATGCAGTGTACTGCTCTTATTCTACCTGAGATTATTGATCTTCTTGACGAATCTTAAAGAGTGTGTTTTTAAACATGTTATTATTGATCTTGAGTTATTGTTATAATTCCTTATCTGTTAATCAAAAATTTGAGTTATGAACAGGTGGTCAAGAAGGATTAGAGTTGCGGCTTACTTGATGCTCCGAGAATCGCCCTCTACACAAGATGATTTTATTTTTTTTTGTTTTTAATATTACTCCATAGTCATAAACATGTTTACTAGAAGGGAAGTTTTGTAGTGACATAACATATTTTTCATTATGAAAGAATGTGTATAACTTTTAAATGACTAACTATTTTTTCTAAAAATTATTAAATAGGTTCTAAATATAATAATAAACACATAACATGTTTGATGTTATTAAAATCTTCAATATATATTGAAATTTTTTGTTATTTGGTTATATTAATAAATTTCAATATATATATATGTGTATATTGATTAGCCATAGTTTAGTGGAGAATGACCAATTCAAGAAATTATCGAACCCAAGGGAGGTAGGCACTAGTGCTTAAGCGATCTCACGTTTGTTGTAATTTTATAGAGACGAATCATCAATAATATTGGTTGTAAACAAATAAATGACAAGTAATCAAAGCAAGCAATGATCAAAAGAACAAGATGATGATGGAAAGTGGTTTACCAAATTGATTAAAAGTGAGATTAACAACAATTAAGAAGTGGAAATTCTAGGAATTATGCATCAAATTCATATGTATCATGGATTGTAGACTAAGGGCCAACGCTAAGATCACCTAAACTCCCTCTCGAGATGGATAGGATATGAATATCAAATAACTCAATGGATTGGTTCTCACTTAAACAATTCCAACTAGGTACTAAGCTTAAAGGAGAGTCCCTTCACATAATTAATCAATCTCTCGATCAAACCAATCAAATGTCCTACCAAAGGGTTCTAAACTATGAAGGACTTCTCAATCTCTTCACAATCTATAATGCACATGAAGTGCTTGATGAAATGATTCACTTAATTATCCTAAGCATATAATTGATTTCTCAATCTAATCACATATCTAGAACAACTAAACACACAAATCATCAATACAATTCAAGCAATTAATAATCAATGATAGAAAATCATAGATCCAATCAACATATGAATTCAAATACACAAATCCCCAAAATTATCCAATAACTATCATGTTACTAATCTCACAAGGGAGATTAGCCTACCATATTAAGAAGGAAATGAACATAGACATTAAGATCCTTACAAAACATGATGAAACTATGAGGTTTAATACAAGAAATGAATGGAAACTCCCTTGATGTCACTTCAATGGTGATTTCCTTCCTTCCCTTGTTATCTTCCTCTCTTCCTTGCTTCTTTTCTTCAATTGGATGATGATTTTGATGGTTGGATGATTGTAGATCCAAAGGATGGTGAATGAATGAAGATGATGGTGTAAAATGGAGAGAATTGTGTGTGATGTGTGTGTAGAAGGGTTGGAATTCGGATCTCCTCTCACATATTGAAGTATTGGGTATTTATACCCCTTGGGAGGCTTTTAGAAGGATTCTGATTTTTTTTCCAGGATTTTACACAGCACGAGTCGTGCTCTGCCACACGGCCATAAGGTGGCCGTGTCGTGTGAATTGATGCTCCCGCATGGCCTTTTCTTACAGGGCCGTGTTGATGACACGGCTCGTGCTGCCAACACGACTCGTGCGACTGGACACGGCCTTAAGGTGCCCGTGTTGAACGAACTGGTGTCGCCGCACGGCCACCTCTTACAGGGCCGTATTGGCTACACGGCCCGTGTTGGTGCTGGCTCTTGTATTTCTTCACTGTTTGGGCTCGTTCTCCCTCGTTTCAACTCCGAATTGAGATATGCTTTTTCCTACGTCTTCCTTATCATATCTAGCATCAAATAAAAAATGAAAATTATAGGTTTAAGCTCATTCATACACATTTCCATAAAAACACAAAACACAACCAAATAGAACATAAAATACGGATAAAATAATACGAAAACACATATAAAAAGACACTAAAATTTAGGTGAAAATATCACTCATCATATATATATATATATATATATATATATATATATATATATATATATATATATATATATATATACACACATGTTGTACTAATAAACACATATTAATAAAGTTTATATATATATATATAAACTTTACTAAAAAAAATACTCCCTCCATCCCACCCAAAGAGTTCCTTTTTGTCATTTTGGTCGTCCCATCCAAAGGGTTCCTTTTCCTTTTTTACACACATGGGACCACACCCCTCTAATACAATTAAAATATGGGGTTCACACTCCCACTAATACAACTACCAACTACACATTAAGTAATAATACTCCTTAATCCACGTGTCAAAAAGCAAAAACAATCCTTTGGGCGGGACGGAGGGAGTAAGAGATATATGTTGTACAACCAGTACTCTAAAAAAAATTCTCATTTATGAAATAGAAATAATCTGCAGTATTAACGCCCTTAGGTTATTACAGTATTATAAGAATTTCATGTTACACAATCTTTATTTTTATCTAATGTAGGTCAAGATTCACTAATTTTATCATACTAATACTACAAATGTCTTATAAATTTAATTTTTTCTTACATATAATTAAGTATATTTATGTATAAACTATTATGATGATTTTTTATTCTATGTGAAAAAATCACCAAGATATCATTCATTTTAAGTTACAATATTTAGATCACACTTTAGGGTTTTTCACGTAGTTGTTTATAAATAACTATTTATTATTAAATAAAATTGAGCTTTGAATATTCTTTCTTTCATGGATAACCTAAATTAGTCTTATGTAATGAATTTCAAAGTACAAGGAGCTAGTATAAAGGTTCTTAAGTTCACATGGTGTTACAGTTTGGAAAATTAGTTATAACTTTTCAACCCCTAACTCTTTTCAAATAACTATATTATATCTATATATTAGACACTTAGGGTGAACATTTTGCGTTCTTAGCAATTTCTCTAATATATTCATTTTAATGGTCAAATGTGGGAATGAAGTTTTTCTTAAGCCCGTATGTTTTTACCATAACTTAGTATAATCCATATAAGTTTTATTTGAATTAATACTTTTAAAGATATTTTATTGGGGCTTTGTAGATACCTAGATGAACAAATTTAATTTTCATAAATTCATCCATTTTAATGGTGTAACCTGAGTGTTTTGGACTTCAGCATCTTGGGCCTAGGTCATTCCAATTGTTTTGTGGTCCACTAAAAATAGCCCCTCAAGTCTCGATAATTTGGCAATTAACAGTAAGTCAAAATAATTTGATTGTGTATGATGACTTATTCTCTTCCCAAAGCAGTCAACCCAATCCAACATAGCCTTGTGTTATTAGCTCCCTAAACAAAAACTGAAACAAGAAATTTTTAGAAATAGAGAGATGTCACTAAACTTACATTCAGATAAGATTTTTTACAAACACCTAGATAGGTGAAAATAGCGACGATCATTTATCTATGTGTTTATATGTAAATTAGTAATATACCAACATATCACATATGTATATTTATACATCTGTCCTAAAAGAAGTAAGGTGGAGACATAATTACTCTGACTACTTAAGAAAGGCTCTTTTGAAGTTCTGTGTTGATGATAGGTGTGGTTAAAAGTCTGTTCCTCTTACCTAGCTCTACTGTAAAACCAGGAATAATGGTGTGTGAGAGAGGTTGAGAACATTCTAAATGCGTAACAAAAGAGTCTATGAATTGAAATATCTGCACAGCTGTTGGATTGTATACTAAAAGTCTAGCTTTTTGTATGAACAATGCTATAACAATTTATTTGAAATGAGAATCATATGATCAAATGATTGCATCTTATAATTTATTTATATGTCCGATGCAATAGTCCACTTTATACTGTAGATAATATGTTGTACGACAACACGCGGAAGATCATATTATCAATTTCCTTATAAAGTATAAACAGATGCTCACAACCAAAATAGATGGGGACTCTCTATCGGATGGTTGTAGTGTGATTTGTTATTAATTTGTCTTGACTATAGAATCACATTAGTGCACTTGTGTGTATTGAGTAGGACCGCTTTAGATCGTTCAATTTATACTGACTATAAAGGAGAACTTGATCTCAGTTATTAATGATGTTCATGCTCTTAATCCCTATACAATAACCTCGACACGTAAGGCAGTATACATTTATTTGATTCATCAATGGGTGAGATTTACATGTATTAAATCAACAAACTCGGTGAGTTGGGAAATAGTAATGTCTTTATGGTGTGATGTTGATTGTAGAAGGAATCCGTGTCCATCATAGGTTGATGATGTCCCCTTGAGGAGCTCATAAGGATTATCAAGTAAACCCTGCAGGTGGATTTATTCTGGCATGATAATGAGATTGAGTGGTACTACTCTCGGATGAGATGTTAATTAACAGAATTGTCAGTAACTTAATTAATTAATGGACATTGTATATCTCAAACATGGGGAGACTGTCGGGCTCATAATAAGAAGGAACTCATAACATAATTATAGGATTAGAACGGTAGTGCAGTAATAATATTTTAGTGGAATATATTATTATTATTGGACTTAAGTATAAGCTTTGGGCTAAGCTTGGATACTTAAGCCCAATAGAGGCCCAACTCTAATTTCTCCTCCTGGTCCATGTTGTAGCCCATATATAAGTCATCTCAGCTGTTCTAACCCTAAGTGAGACATGCCTAACACGTGAAAAGGGTAGATGAAACAGCAGATTAAGAAGATTTCGAAGATCATCACCCATACGACGTCGAGATTGGACTTGGGAATACAGCAGAAGATCTAAAGGTCATTTGTTGTTGCTGTCTTCCAACTTGCATGATTTTTATAAAATTGTATAGATCTCAAAATTTGATGTGTGATATACTGACGGAAAGCCATGGAAGAGAGGATCGTTTTGGCGTATATATCACTCAATTTCAAGATCGGATGAGAGAGTTATGCCTAAAAAGGTGAGGCTGCGCAGGCTGCCGATGAGAATCCATCTTCTCCAACATACCCTGGTGAAAGGTAATACGTTTCTTGTTTTCTTGCTTCCGCTGACTGTTAGAAACGTATGAAACCCTAATAATTAACATTAATCAAATGATCGAATGCCAACACACAGCAACATAATTACAGATGGAGTGTGGAGATTTTGTTGTGAGATAAGAGAACTCTACTAACGACATCACAATGAGAAATGGGTGACAGAATCACTGGGATTTTTTTGTGAGATGAGAAATATTAACAAATCGTCAGAATCACAGATGGAGTGTGGGGATTTCAGTGTGTGATGAGAGAACTTACAGAACGATAACACTATGAGAAATGGGTGAAGCGGGATTAACTCAAATGGGATGACTAGATTGTTGAGGAATGATGAAATTAGTGGAGTGGAATGGAATATACGATGGTGCATATTTAACCTAGCCTCGATTGTTATCTTTCTCTGCCGCAGTAGACATCATTTACGAGGAGTAGGTGTGATGATTGAGATTCTCTAATCATTGAGATTTAATGGAGTGATTTTGTTTTTCTTTTCTCTGCAGGCTGTCGATATGAACTTGTCGTTTACTGTGCTTCTTATATCTATATATTATTACTATTATTATTATTATTATTATTAAATAAAATATTTTTATTTATGAACACAAAATAGTTGTTTATATATATTTATATACATATCTTGTTATTTATGATATATATATATATGTGTGTGTATGTGTGTGTGTGTGTGTGTGTGTGTATAAAATACATGACTATTACATGATATATGTGGAATGAGAATTTTTGGATGATATGATGGAGTTGATGAATTCTTGTCCTAAATGGAGAAAGTGGGTCAAAGAATGCGTCTATACCGCTAAGACTTCAGTTTTAGTAAATGATAGTACTTTAGGGGAGTTCAAACTTACTCGGAGATTGAGACAAGACAATCCTTTATCACATTTTTTCTCTCTCATTGTAGCAGAAGGGTTGAATTGTTTAGTTGATAAGGCAGTCGAAATTGAAGTTACACAACCAGCCTAAACGGAAGTTCATCATATAAAAGTCCTACTTTTACAAAATGTTAATGATAAGATATTCCTCTATTCGGGAAGATTAGATAATATTAAAGTGATGAAGTACATACTAATATTTTTAAGCTTATTTTTAGATGTAGGGTTAATTTTGATAAGTGCAATATTTTAGCAAACCAAGTGATAGAAGAAAGTGTATGCAGTATGAAAGCTGTTTTGGGATGCAAAATGGGAAATATTCATGTTCATTATTTGGGAGTTAAGGTTGAAATAATCATCAGTGGGCTTTAGCTTGGAGTAATCTTAATATCAAGATTGGAAAAAAGTTAGCTTTATTGAATTACAAACAAATCTAGTTGGGTGGAAGAACCACACATATCCAAGCTCTATATTCTGCGATGCATATCTACTACCTGTCATTGTTTATGTCACCAAAATGTGTATTGAGTGATATTATTGGATTGTAAAGAAATTTTTAGAAGAGGGGTGTGAGAATAATAATAAAAAAATCCTTGGCTGGGATGAGATGAATTATGAAAAAACAAAGATGTTAAATGTCTGGAGATTTTAGATTTGAAGAGATGTTCAATCAAGCATTATTGTAAAAGTGAGTATGGTGGTTATTAAATGACCTGGATAGGTTGTGGGAAAAAAATTCTTAAATCAAAATATGGAGAACTTGAAAAGAATGACATTAAGAGAATAAGAGGTTGCAGAAGTATGGTGGTCTCGACATGGTGGAGGGATTTTGAAAGTTGGGGGAAAATGGGAGGGGTATAAATAATGACATTATTAAGGAGGTGGGAAATGGAGGTAATTCATATATTTTTGGAAGGATGTGTGGATTGGGGAGGAGTCTTTAAATGAAAGATTTATTAGATTGTATGGATATGGATTACAAAAGGAGAAGAAAATTGGTGAAATGGGAAGATAGGAGGAAGAAAAATGGGTATGGGATTTTAAATGGAGAAGAAAATTTAATGAAGAAGATAAAAATGAGTTAAGTTTTCCAGTGATGTTGTTAAGAAGGTGTAATATTCAGTAAGGAAAGATGGATTGTGGAGGTGGAAACATGCATCAAATTAAAAATATTGCCCTATGAAATATTAATGAAGTGTGCTCATACCATCAATATCGATGATATTAAGCAATTTGGGAGGGGATATATAAGCTATCAGAAAGTCACGCACCAAGAAGAGTTCAAATGATTGCGTGGAATGTACTAACATAGAGAATAGCAATGACATATAATCTCAAGAGGCGTGAAGTGTCATTTTCAAATGATGAGATGAAGTACAAGTCATGTGGAGAGATGGCGAAAACTGTACTATGCCATTTGTTTTTGCTATATTGTAACTTTACATATGGAATTTGGAAGAATGCTTCAAGTGGTTGGGTCTTTCTTTAGCGGCACATAATGTTATGTATATACATTTTCTTCAGTTTAGTGAATTGCTTGGATTAATAAGGTGGAGATGGAGGTTGCTTCAAGTATTTTGGTGTGTGGTATGAAACTTATGAGAATGTGTTGTGCCAAATTCAAGAGAAAATGTAAATGATATTAGTAATAAGGTATGGGCTTGGCAATATGCCAAGAATCAAATTAGAATGTAGAGATGTAAATATGTGGTTCCATTGTACTTATCTAATCTTGTATCACGGGTTGAGTACCCCTTGTATTCAATTGAATATTATATATTAAATTTACCTTTAAATATACGCTCTTTGTATTAGTGTTTGTGTGTGAGCATCATGAAGATATATTAATTATTTTGTGTGGGTTCCATCCACCAAAGGGAAAATGTAATAATAATTATGGGGCATAATATTCATGGGACGGAGAGCATATATATTACATTCAAAGGGTTTATTAATAATAGATACATGTTTGTATAGTCTAGTTATTAATAGATACATTGATCTAATATAATTACTACGTAAATACTCCCTCCGTCACATTTCAATATTTACGTTTGTTTTTTGTACGTTGATTAAGGAGTATAGTATTTTAACAGATAGTGGGTGGAAATATATAACATTTAATATTGTAAAGTAGGTAGGTGCATTAGTGTTGGATGTGGGGAACATGATAATATATTAATTATTTTAGGTGGGGTCCCATATTCCAAAAAAGGAAACATAAACATTGAAATGAGACGCCCAAAATAGAAATATGTAAATATTGAAATGGGACGGAGGGAGTATAAAATTATATCTTCTATTACCAAAACTACCCATATTAATATTAATGTGAAAATCTATATTAGATGCATACTATAATTATTCATAAAATTTCTCATTAATTTAGACCCGATCAAAAAAAAAAAGAAAACACACTCACTATGGGAATTCTCATCCAATTGAAATACGCGATCTTAGTGAGTTCGACACTAAGATCAATTTTTTCATATGATTAAATTTTTTTGTATGATTAAATTAACTTGAACAAATTATTCCTTTAAAACGTCTATCTAAAAGATGAACAAAATTTCCTGTAATTGGATTGATTCTCCATTTAAAATGCCTGATTGTATTAAATAATTTTGTTGTATTCTTTTATTTGAAGTCATTGTGATTCTGCAGATTCTGCAGTTATGAAAGAGGAACAAAAATTCCTGTGTATATATTTTGTTCAAAATTAAATATTGAATTTTAAAGGTTTTAAGAATAGGGATAACAAACGATTTTCTTCCTAAGGAGTCTTTTCGGAGCTAGAGTTCCACACATCGCCATGACAAATTATTTTTCCATGACATGTTCGCCAATTTGCAGAGCAGGAATATAGATTCTACATCGATGTACATTTATTCTTCCATGACATGTACACTGTTTAGCCATAGTTTAGTGGTATGACCAACTAAAAATTATCGAATCTCAAGGAGGACGGCACTAGAGCTCAAGCAATCTCATGTTCATTGTAATTTTATAGAGACGGATATCAATGGAGGAGTGATCAAACAAAAAAATTAAATCAATCAATGCAAGCAAGATTAAATGATTAAATGAGTGTTTTCCAAATTAAGCAAATATGAGATTAACAACAATCAAGGAGTGGTAATTTATATATTCATGCATTCAAACTCATATGGTTTAAGGCTTGACTAAGAGCTAACACTAATGTCACCTAAGCTTCCTCTCGGAATGGGTAGGATATGATCTTATAAAGGTTCCATGGTTAGTTCTCAATTAAATCATTCCAACTAGGTACTAGATTCAATTAAGAGTCCCTTCACATAATCTATTGACTTCTCAATCTAATAAATGATATGTTCTATCAAAGGGTTCTAAACTATTAAGGACTTCTCAATCTCCTAATAATCTATAATGCACATGAAGTGTTTGATGAAATGATTCACTTAACTATCCTAAATATGCAATTGATTTCTCAATCTAATCACATGCTTAAAATAATTAAACACACAAAATATCATCAACCTCAAGATATTAAACATCAATGATAGAAAATCAATTACCAAATCCACACATGAATTTAAGTACATGAATATCACAAATTATTCAACTCCTATCATGTTGCTAATCTCACAAAGGAGATTAGCCTACAATCATCACAAGATCCATAACATAGACATTAGAAATCCTACAAGTCATTGTAAACTAAAAGGTCTAACACTAAATCAAGATGAAAACTCCCTTGGATTGAATCCAATTGAATCTTTTTCCTTCCTTGAGTGAAATCCTCCTCTTCTTTGCTTCCTCACTTAATTTGAAAATGAAATGATGGTGGATTGATGAAAGGATGATGATAGATGATGAATGGATGAAGAAAATGTGTAATATGAAGAGAATTGTGTGTGAGGTGTGTGTTGGCAGCTCAATTTCGTGGGGTGGGTTTTTTTTTTTTTAAATGTTGAATAGAGAGTTATTTATACCCCCATGGGCCTTCTAGAAGGAATCTGGATTTTTCAGCAATGTTAACACCTACACGGCTCGTGCGCTGAAGCTCGGCTCGAGTCGTGTTTAGGGTTTCTGGTCAACGCACGGCTCGTGCGCCGCACACGGCCACAGGTGTGGCCGTGTTGTGCTATCTGGCTTCCGCGCACGGCTAACGGCACAGGCCCGTGCGAGGAACTCGACCCGTGTACGCGACACGGCACGTGTAAGCGACACGACCGGCCGTGTTGTGTTGTTTTTCCTCTCTTTTTCTCCCCACTCCATTTTTGTTCCGTTTTTCACCTGATTCATCATTTATAAGTTCATTCACACACAAATTCCAAGAAACACATAACACCACCAATAATTACTCAAAATACGGATAAAACAAACCAAAAATAAACATAAAAAGACACTAAAAACTAGATGAAATTAACCATAATCACACCCCCAAACTTGAAGTGTTGTTCGTCCTCGAATAATGAAAAATAAAGAACAATGGGCAATTTCATCTCTAATGATCACAAGTCGCAACATAAACATAGTACTAAGGACTACAACTCATGCTAAGGCATCTACAATATTAGATTCACAACATGATAAATTAACAAGTTCAATTAGAAGAAGATCCAATATAATATAGCTCTTTTTAGTCCAATTCTCTCATAGGATAACAATTTCACTCAACTCTCTTTAGCAAGGGTAAATCACACTCATATATCAATTAGCTAGACTCGTTTCATACTTGCTCGTAAACTAAATTCATAGGCCTCCAAAGTTTCCATCAATGATCAAAAAGGACTTTCATTTAAGGATGTAATGTTAGGCTCTTTGGTACGGTAGGGAAGATTTGGATAATAGTGACTAAACACGTGTAAATAATCAAAGAGGTAGCTACTTTCTTTCATTATTCCACTTTTCTTTCTTCTTCTCTTGTCTTTAGATCCTTGGTAGCACTACTCATCACTTTCCTTTGGACTTTTTGAGCTTCTTTTGATTCATGCTTCATCTCTTGAATTTTTAAGTACATGAGCATATTGTTTCTTGCTCATTTTTTATTTTTGTGTGGCATGTTCATTCTTCTTTGTGCTCTTTTCATCCTTTTTCTTACTTGTTCACCATTCCTCTTTTCTTTTTCAATCTTCTCAAACCTTTTTAATCCACACCTCTTTAATTACTTACACAAAAGGTATATATATAAGGCTTAAGTGGGTAATCAAGGCTTGTAATGTGCTAAATTCACAATAAAATGGCTTTAAGACTCAACGTGGTTAACTAAGGATGATGCTTATGGTAGGAGAATATTTGGCAATGACTAAAAATACAAGGATGGCCTAAGATCATGTCATCAATTTCCACAAATTGGGCCCATTCCTCTAGTCTTTGAGCAAGTATTCGCTTATCCAACATCATCGATTCTCTCATAAAAAAATCACCCGTAGATACACGGTGTAGGCTCAAATACTCACTAATTTGGTGATTAGACTATCGAGGACTTATTACATTTAATCCATCTCATAATTGAACACATTAAATAGATAATGTCATAATTCCAAAATGTAGATATTCTTACTCATAAGTTGTCATCTTCATTACCAATTCACATTACTACTCATGATCAAGACTTACACATCCCCTAAACAAACCACCAAAACTCACCAAACACAAATAAAGATAAAAAAACAACAAAACCACGACACAAAAAAAAAATCAACAAACAAAAACACAAAACAAAAGACACAAAACATCCAAATCATCATCAATCTCCCAAAAGTAATACATCCCACCTTAATTGAAAATAAAAGCAAACTAAAGAAATAAACGCAACATCTCAAAACATAACAATAAAAATATCAAATCCATCAAATGTCTAATTATTCCAAAAGCAACTAAATAAGTGGCGAGCACTAAAAGTACTCCCTCAATTATCCAGGTTCGGAGGAGGAGGAGGAGCTATTGGTCCCCACGGGATATGAGCACGAGGCGTGGACGGAAATTGGAAGTTGAACATCATTGTGAGCATCTCCTCATGTTGTTCTGATGCCTCCGGAGATTCTCTTCATAATACTTCTGCCTTCTTTGCCCTGCGTGTATTACCCTAATTTGCTCTCCTTGCCTCAGTTGCTCCTCTCTGATTTCTCTTATCAAATCCCTATGTAGAGTTTGAGTTTGTCTGATTCCTCGAATCTCTTCATCTATGAAGTTCCATCTTGCATCAGGTATTCCTCTTTCTTGTTGTTGTGGACCTTCTTCTTCTTCAAAGATTGGATTTTCTGGGGCTTGCTCTTCAAATTCAACTGGTTGTTCTTGGTTGCCTTCTTCCTCACCTTCTTCCATGGCTACAGGTTCCGCTCTCAGCTGTTCTAGCTCTCTATTCTCCACAACTCGTATTCGCCTCAACATTGCTTCCATTCCTTCTCGATTGTTCCGATAAAATTCCCTCACTATTGTAGAATGTTGAGCGCTTGCCATTGCAAAGTTAGCATTGGTCCTTCTGGTGTAGACTGTGGTGAGCTCAGAAGCAGGTAGAGGGAATGGAGCTCCTTTTTCTTGTCTCAAACAATATGTTTGTCCTACCAATGCTAGGAACTCCATTCGCATAAGTTGTTGATAGTTGAGCCCCTCAGATGTCATTCTATCTTCTCTGCTCCTTAGGTTGATCCCGAGGCCTTCAGCTATCATTGTCACAATCCCTCCAATCATCACTCCCTGAGATGCTTGCCTCTTTGCTACCCTCTCAGCATATTGTATAAAATAGGCAGTCATGTTCACATTAAGCTCATTGTATAAACAGTACATCAGGTACAACTGTTTTTCCCCCACAGATCCTCCTTCATACCTCCCTAACACTGTGTTTGACACTATCTTCTCGAGGTACCTCATCATTGGATTTCTGATGGCTGTCCCTTTCGAGGCACTAGGGATGTAATCTGGTAATTCCGTTCCATCATTCACCAATTTGTTCTACCAGTTCTGTTGGTTGAATCTGCCTCCCGCATAAAAATGGTTATGAAACTCGAAGGATGGACATCCCATGTAACCATTCAACGTATCAACACGAACTTTTGATCTCCATTGATTGTTCAGTTGGAAAGAGATGGAGATTGGGTACCCATTTCTGTTCTTCTTCACTTGAAGAGTGCTAAAAAATTCCGCTGTCAAAGCTTGATAGGTGAGTGGCCTTTTATCGAAGAACTCCTCCATATTTCTTAACCTGAACATCCTTCTCAATTCTGTCTCTATCCCCAATCCTGTCATTGTTTCAGTGTTTTGAAACCTTGTTTGTCTTATCTTCGGAAAGAGTGATTGCCACCTCAAAATGTACTTCTCCCATCCTTCTTCAAATTCTATGCCAAAATTATCCGGGTGAATTCCATCCTCCATAAGCTTGGCATCCAAATCAAACAGCTCAGCATTGGTCTCCACAATGATGAAGTCTTCATTACGTGTTCGCCTCCGTCTTTCCGCCATCTACAAGATCCAATAATTTCAAATCAACTCCAAGTTTACACTAGAACAAACTTAAATGTGGAATCATCACTAATTATTCAACAAAATGTTAAATCTTTTATACATTGATGCACCAATTCTAAACTTGTTCAAAACCCATGTTCAAAACATAAAAAAATTCACAACAACTTAAATCTTCTTACACATGTATCATGCAAAATTTTTCTCAAACTCACTTTGGCATTTCATCGAACACTTGGTAGGCACACTTTTTCAATGCAATTTTCAACAAAATTCTACAAGAGTATATGCCCAATTACTCATTTAGGCAATATCATACCAATGTTCATGACAAATAAATATTTTCAGTTAATCAATTCCATTTCATGAACTTCATCAATTAACATTCAAGAGTTTCTCCATTACACCCAATATGAACAGCTAATTTCTACTCTTCTCCGTCACAATCCAATATATAAATGTGCACATTCATGTTTCACAATCATGGGTATGTGTCAATTTTCGTACAACAATTTACACCTATGAACATTTCAATTGAAAACTAGGGTTCAAAAGGACATACCTTGGATTCGGAGTAAGAATTGAACGAATTTGTGCTTGGAATTTAAAAGGAGAATCTTAAATCCAACAATCTTACCACACAATGGTGTTTTAGGATGAACTGGGGGTGAAAAGTGGTGATTTGGAGATGAATGGTGTAATTACGGGTGAGTGGAGAATGAAATGGCTTTCGGCTGCCTTTGCTGCTTTAATACTGACTCAGACACTACTCGCCCCGTGTGCTGCTACACGGTTCATGTTCTGGCTTCGACACGGGGCGTGCGTGGGACACGGCCACATGTGTGGCCAAGTTCTGCGTGCTGGCATCTGCACACGGCCAACCGCACAGGCCCGTGTTGCGGAACTCGACCCGTTCTTGGAAACGCGACACGACCCGTGCTCTTTACTCGGCCTGAATTTGGCCGAGTTGTGTATGAAGGTTGCAGTACATGGCCAAACAACACAGGGCCATTTGCTGTACTCGACTCGTGTCGTGTATTCCCCTGTTCCTCAATTTCAATGCTTCCACATGCTCCCTAAACATGCTCACAACTCATTCACATCCTTAGTTCAACAATTTGCATAAAAATAGATGGATTATGACACTAAAACACCTCCAAAAAAATACACCAAAACATACCAAACTCACGAGAAATTTTTGAAATTTAAGCACAAGATACAAGTGTATATACAAGTAATATCATACCACTCTATATCCCCCAAACTTATTTCGAAATAAGAATTTCGATGTAAGTTAGCTAAAGTGGTAAGATATACCATATTTACCCTATGACGCACGTCTTGTAATCGTAAAACTTCTTCCTCTCATGAGCACCATCCACCTGCAAACCAAAAATTAAAAAGAAACAAAACAAACTATGTACAAACCTAAACTACAAAAGGATACGGATCTCAAGAAAAGAAGGTGTCAATATATACCAACTCCCGTTGAGAGGGAAAATGATAATGCTTAACCCTATGACCATTGACAATAAAAGAATTCCCATCCGATCCTTCAAGAATTAACGATCCATCTTCTCTAACTTCAATCACCTCATATGGACCGGTCCATTTTGAACGAAGCTTTCCGGGGAACATTTTCAATCTAGAATTGAACAAAAGTACTTTATCCCCCGGTATAAACTCCTTTGCTTTGATTCTTTCATCATGCCATCTTTTGAGCTTCTCTTTCACAATCCTCGAGTTTGAATAAGCTTCCTCACGAAATTCTTCGAGCTCAATCAATTGAAGACATCTTTTCTTTTCGGATTCTTTCTCCTCAAGATTCAACTTCCTCAATGCCCATAAAGCCTGGTGTTCTATTTCAACCGGAAGATGACATGCTTTCCCATAGACAAGTTTATACGGAGAAAAACCAAGAGCGGTCTTGTAAGCCGTTCGATAAGCCCAAAGCGCATCATCTAGCTTAGAAGACCAATCCTTCCTATTCCCCTTGACTGTCTTCTCAAGCACAAGCTTCACTTGCCTATTTGATACTTCCGCCAAACCATTTTTTTGTGGATGATAAGGTGTTGACACCTTGTGCTTCACTCCATAGCCTATCAAAAGCTTCTCAATGATCTTGTTGATGAAATGAGTTCCTTGATCGCTAATGATCGCCTTTGGTACTCCAAACCTTGCAAAAATGTTCTTCTTCAAGAAAGCCTTGACAACTAGAGCATCATTCGTTCTTGTAGGAATTGCTTTTACCCATTTAGACACATAGTCTACCGCAAGCAAAATGTAAAGAAAACCATTGGAAGGCGGAAATGGTCCCATGAAGTCCATCCCCCAAACATCAAACACTTCAACTTCAAAGATGTTCCTCATAGGCATCTCATCTCTTTGTCCAATACTTCCAATTCTTTGGCATCTATCACACCCCTTGACGTATTCTTTGTAATCCTTGAACAATATTGGCCAAAATAATCCCGACTGTAAGATCTTAGCTCCCGTCTTTTGAAACCCAAAGTGTCATCCACATGGTAAAATATGGCACATCTCCATGACACTTACTTTTTCTTCCTCTGGAATACACCTCCTTATGATACCATCCGGACAATTCTTACACAACAAAGGATCATCCCACAAATATTCTTTAACATCATGGTAGAACTTTTTCCTTTTTGACTCGGTGAGATGGTCCGGCTTGAGACCGCATACTAAGTAATTTACCAAATCCGCGTACCATGGTCTTCCGATCTCACACAAATTGTACATCCTGTGAAAATCCACTTGAAGTATCTCTTCATCCGGAAACATATCATTGATGAGCTCCATGGTTCCTTTTTCATCAACATTCTCCAACCGTGACAAGTGATCGGCTATGACATTTTCGACTCCCTTCTTATCACGTATCTCCACATCAAACTCCTGCAACAAAAGCACCCAATGAATTAGTCTTGGTTTAGCATCCTTTTTACTCATCAAATACCTAATGGCAGCATGATCCGTGTAGACAATGGTTTTCGTGCCAACTAGGTATGGACGAATTTTTCAAAAGCATAGACTACGGAAAGAAACTCCTTTTCCGTTGTGGTGTAATTCTTTTGATTGGCATTGAACGTCTTGGATGCATAATAGATAGCTCGAAATTTCTTCTCTCGCACTTGTCCATGCACTACTCCCAAGGCATGATCACTTGCATCACAATGGAGTTCAAAAGGCTTGCTCCATTCGGGAGAGACAAGGATTGGTGAAGAAATCAAAGCTTCTTTTAACACCCTAAAAGCATCAAGACATTCATCATTAAATTCAAATGGAGTATCTTTCTCAAGCAATTTACACAAAGGTTTGGCTATATTAGAAAAATTCTTTATAAAACGTCGATAGAACTCGGCGTGGCCAAGAAATGATCTAACCCCTTTTTCATTTGTTGGTGGGGGAAGATGTTCAATAGCTACTACCTTCGCCTTATCAACTCTCAAACCTTTTTCGGAAATGTGATGTCCAAGTACGATACCCTCTTGAACCATAAAGTGACATTTTTCCCAATTCAAGACTAGGTTCGTATCTTGACATCGCTGCAAGACCATGGACAAATTAGTTAAGCATTTATCAAATGAAGATCCAAACACGGAAAAATCATCCATAAAGACTTCCATAACATTTTCAATCAACTCTCCAAAGATAGCCATCATGCATCGTTGAAAGGTAGCGGGAGCATTGCACAACCCAAAAGGTAATTTATAGAAAGCAAATGTGCCATACGGATAAGTAAAAGTTATTTTCTCTTGATCCTCGGGGGCTATCATGATTTGGTTGTACCCCGAGTAACCATCTAGAAAACAATAGTACTTGTATCCCGCTAACCTATCAAGCATTTGATCAATAAAGGGCAAAGGGAAATGATCCTTATGAGTGTTATCATTTAACTTTCTATAGTCACAACAAACTCTCCAACCCGTTTTCACCCTTGTTGCAAGTTCTTCATCAAATTCCGTTTTAACAATGGTTAACCCTCCTTTCTTAGCCACAACATGCAAAGGACTTACATGAGGACTATCACTAATGGCATAAACAATTTTAGCATCTAACCATTTTAAAACTTCCTTCCTAACAACTTCTTGCATAATAGGATTCAAACGACGTTGAGGTTGTATACATGATTTATTCTCATCAATCAACCTAATGTGATGCATGCAAATGGTAGGACTTATTCCTTTTAAATCATCAAGACTCCACCCTATAGCACTTTTATGATTTCGAAGTACTCTCAACAATTTATCAAGTTCTCGAGGTGAAAGGGATGATGATACAATTACCGGAAATGTCTTCTTGTCCCCCAAATACGCATACCTAAGGTGATCGGGTAGAGGCTTCAATTCTTCCTTTCCTTTATCGACTTTTGATTCCTCATTTTCCTTCTCTAATGGAAGATATTCCCTCTTTCCATAGTACGCCAACTTTGCTTCATCCTCTTGCATTTTCCTACAAGCATTCAATTCATGTAACCAATCATTTATATCTTCATCTTCTAAACAATGGAAAGAAAAGTTAGAATTTAATGATAAAGTAAGAGAATGGCTTATGCTCATTTCAAGAAGATCTTTAGCTAAGATGAATGGTAGGTTCTCTTCAACAACTTCATCAATCATGTCGATCCTTCTACATTCTTCTTTCTCATTTAGATACCTCATAGCACTCTTCAAAGAGAACACCACCTCCTCCTCATTTACTCTCAACTTCAACTCCCTTTTTTGTACATCAATTAAAGCTCTTCCCGTGGCTAAAAATGGACGCCCCAAAATCAATGGAACATTTGCATCCTCGTCCATATCAAGCACTACAAAATCAACCGGGAATATAAACTTTCCCACTTTAACTAACATATCCTCCACTATTCCTCTAGGGTAAGTTAAAGACCTATCCGCGAGTTGCAATGTAACGGATGTAGGTTTCACTTCCCCTATACCAAGTTTCTTGAAAATGGATATAGGCATCAAGTTGATACTTGCCCCAAGATCACAAAGAGCTTTATGAACCTCACTCTTGCCCATTTCACATGTAATAACAAAACTCCCCGGATCTTTGAGCTTTGGAGGCAACTTCCTTTGAATTATTGCACTACACTCCTCCGTTAAATTGACGGTCTCATTCTCTACTAAACTCCTCTTTCTTGACATGATGTCCTTCAAAAACTTGGCATAATGGAGCATTTGTCTCAAGGCATCTGCAAAGGGTATATTAATGTGGATTTTCTTGAAAATTTCTAAAAACTTTGCAAACTTCTCATCCAACCCCTTCTTCAAAAATCTATGTGGAAAAGGAATAGATACTTGTGTTTTTGGAATTCCCCAACTATCCCTTTCCACTTCAATTTCCTCCTCTTTCTTTTTCATTGCCTTAGTTCTTTCCCATTTCTTTTCAACAACCTTGTTATCAATCAATTTTGGTTCCTCATTCATTTTAGCCTCAATTTCACTTTCAACTTCTAATTCTTCTTCAACCAAGTTTTTCTCGACCTCTTCCTCTTCCACCTTATCATCTTCCATTGGCATAGAAGGTCCATCATAATTGGTTCCACTCCTCAAGGTAATTGCCTTGCATTGTTCCTTTGGATTTACAATGGTGGTGGAAGGAAATTTTCCTTTATCATTAGCACTCATTGAGCTAGCAATTTGACCAAATGAATACTCCAAGGCTTTGAATCTTCTTTCATTATTTTCCTCAATAGCCTTGAATCTTCTTTCATTAACTTCATCACTCTTTCTCCTTGTTTCATCTTGAGCTTTGTTGGAAGCAATCAACTTTACAAGAAGTTCTTCGGTAGTCACCTTCCCTTCATTATTTGGCGCTTTAGCTCCCGGATGATACCCCGAAGGATAAGCAACTGCACTACTTGGGTTTGCATAAGAGAAATTATCTTGCCTCCTTTGTTGTTGTGGGTAAGAGCTTCCACTTCCTTGACTAGTGAAACCTCCTTGCCTTGGAGGATAGTTTCCTTGATTTTGGTTGAAACTACATTGGTAATTGTTTTTATAATTACCTTGATAGTTTCTTCTTTGCATATATTGCACATCCTCCACACGTGGCCTTGTCATAGCCCATTGTTCCCCACTAACACCATTTTGAGGAAGGAAACTTTGATCCATTTGGCCATCAACCATATTAACTCCTTGATTAGTCACTCCTTTGTTCAAACTCATTTGATTCATTACCTCCGCTACTATCATTTCCATGCTTGGCGTTTGTGGCTCAACATTCACACTCTTCACAATAAACTGTTGCCCTTTATCATAGCTCTCAAACCCATAGCATCCACTTACCCTCTCTGATGGCCATTGGTAGACATTTGTAGCAATTTCATCAAAAATTCGAATAGCCTTTTCCGGAGTCACTCCAAGTACGGATCCACCTGCCGAAGCATCAACAAGCACTCTTTGACCATTTACCAAACCTTGGTAGAAAAACCCCACTTGTTGATTTTCTGGAAATCCATGTTGAGGACACTTGCGTAGCATTTCCTTAAATCTTTCCCACGCTTCGTAAAAGCTTTCTTGAGGCAATTGCTTGAATTGAGTAATCAAGCTCTTCATTTGAAGTGTCTTGGAAGGTGGGAAATACTTGTTCAAGAATATTTGTGCAAGTTCCTCCCAAGTGTTGCACATTCCCGGAGTAAGAGTAGATAACCATGTGCGAGCACGATCTCTCAAAGAAAACGGAAATAACCTCATTTTTATGCAATCCTCGCTCACCCCATTCATCTTCACGGTGTTAGCAATCTCAATGAATTGAGCTAGATGAGCATTAGGATCTTCATTCGGAGTTTCACTAAATTGTTGCTCTCTCACCAATGAAATCAAGCCCATTTTAAATTCAAAGTTGTTGGCATGAATTGGTGGTCCCATCATTTGTGGCATTGTCCTCGGCATGAAGAAATCCCGGATCACCCTTTGATCATTGTGAATTCCATGTTGCACCGGAGGTGGTGGTACAAATGCTTGTTGTGGAGGAGCACACACTTGTTGAAAGCCTTGTTGAATCATAGCTTGTTGCACCATTTGTTGAATCAAAGCTTGATTATTAAGCTCTCCAAATTGTTGATAAGCTTGTTGAGGAAGATTGGCATTGGCTTGATCTTGCATATTTTGCATTTCGCCTCTATCATTCCTAACATTTCCACGTTCATCTTGATTGTTTTCCATTAGATTACTCTTTTTGGTATTGTTCTCCTTTCTTTTTCTTCGAAAAGTGTATTCAATTTCTAAATCAATAGGTTCAACTTGTTCCCCTTTTGACCTTGTTTGCATACACCTTCAAAATAAAAGAAGTTAGAACAAGATTTTCAAAGCAAAGATAAATAATTAATAAAAGAAAAATGTCTCTATTAAGATTACTCAAAACGATCATTCGTTAAGCTACTAGCAACCGTTACCTCCCCGGCAATGGCGCTATTTGTTTAGCCATAGTTTAGTGGTATGACCAAATAAAAATTATCGAACCTCAAGGAGGACGGCACTAGAGCTCAAGCGATCTCATGTTCATTGTAATTTTATAGAGACGGATATCAATGGAGGAGTGATCAAACAAAAAATTAAATCAATCAATGCAAGCAAGATTAAATGATTAAATGAGTGTTTTCCAAATTAAGCAAGGGTGAGATTAACAACAATCAAGGAGTGGTAATTTATATAGTCATGCATTCAAACTTATATGGTTTAAGGTTTGACTAAGAGCTAACACTAATGTCACCTAAGCTTCCTCTCAGAATGGGTAGGATATGATCTTATAAAGGTTCCATGGTTAGTTCTCAATTAAATCATTCCAACTAGGTACTAGATTCAATTAAGAGTCCCTTCACATAATCTATTGACTTCTCAATCTAATAAATGATATGTTCTATCAAAGGGTTATAAACTATTAAAGGACTTCTCAATCTCCTAATAATCTATAATGCACATGAAGTGTTTGATGAAATGATTCACTTAACTATCCTAAATATGTAATTGATTTCTCAATCTAATCACATGCTTAAAATAATTAAACACACAAAACATCATCAACCTCAAGATTTTAAACATCAATGATAGAAAATCAATTACCAAATCCACACATGAATTTAAGTACATGAATATCACAAATTATTCAACTCCTATCATGTTGCTAATCTCACAAAGGAGATTAGCCTACAATCATCACAAGATCCATAACATAGACATTAGAAATCCTACAAGTCATTGTAAACTAAAAGGTCTAACACTAAATCAAGATGAAAACTCCATTGGATTGAATCCAATTGAATCTCCTTCCTTCCTTGAGTGAAATCCTCCTCTTCTTTGCTTCCTCACTTGATTTGAAAATGAAATGATGGTGGATTGATGAAAGTATGATGATAGATGATGAATGGATGAAGAAAAGGTGTAATATGAAGAGAATTGTGTGTGAGGTGTGTGTTGGCAGCTCAATTTCATGGGGTGGGTTTTTTTTTTAAATATTGAATAGAGAGGTATTTATACCCCCATGGGCCTTCTAGAAGGAATCTGGATTTTTCAGCAATGTTAACACCTACATGGCTCGTGCGCTGAAGCTCGGCTCGAGTCGTATTTAGGGTTTCTGGTGAACGCACGATTCAAGCAGTGCACGGCTCGTGCGCCGCACACGGCCACAGGTGTGGCCGTGTTGTGCTATCTGGCTTCCGCGCACGGCTAATGGCACAGGCCCGTGAGAGGAACTCGACCCGTGTACGCGACACGACCGGCCGTGTTGTGTTGTTTTTCCTCTCTTTTTCTCCCGACTCCGTTTTTGTTCCGTTTTTCACCTGATTCATCATTTATAAGTTCATTCACACACAAATTCCAAGAAACACATAACACCACCAATAATGACTCAAAATACGGATAAAACAAACCGAAAATAAACATAAAAAGACACTAAAAACTAGATGAAATTAACCATAATCATACACCAATGTTCAGAGCAGGTTTTTTTTCTTTTTAAAAAAAAACAGTATATATTGAAATGTATACTATTGTTCAATAATAAAAGAGCAGTTTTAAAAAAAAATATGGTTAATTATATGAAAAGTCCAAACCTTTCGCCGATTGCGAATTAGTACAAATTTTTTAATATTTACAAATAAATACCCGACTATAAACCTGTATTTCATCATGAACCAACGATCAGATTTTTTACTATCCTTTAACTGCCCAAAAGCTGATGTGGAATTTTTTTTCTTTTCTTTAACACTATCATTCTATAACAAACTTCATCTCTCATCAAACCACCATTTCTACCCAAACTAGAGTTTCACTTTCTTTCTCATCATACCACCATTCACTCCTAAGCCTAATTGATGGAACCACAATATTTTCAGTACTGATCTCATCGCCGCCGACGACACTCCGACCCACTATCTTCAATCTCATAATTATAACTGGAAATTTTAAACTTCATGAATATTAAAAAGAATTTACGTAGACCAAGATATAAAAAATACATATAATAAAAATACAACTTTCAATTGAATCTTCCCTCAACACCCCAAGAGAGAGAGCAACGCGAAAACATTTGCTAATGAAAAAAGTATCAATAATAACAGCAAATAAGTGTGGGTGGATTGGTAAAAAAGAAAAAAAGAATGAACCAGCACTGCCCATGAACCCAGATACAAATTCTCTCCGTTTGTCCATCGTGGAAACATATTCACTCTTCTACACTAGTTATCGAGCCGACGAAGTAAAATAAAATTAAGATATCAGCAGATAATTAAGGCCAACGGAATCAAACAAATAAAGATGGGTTCAAAGACATAAATCGCAGCCCTAATTGTAATAATAAATTCATAAATTAAGGGGGAATACAATTGGGGCTTAAGGATATGGAAACCTACATGGGCCATGGAATAGATACAGCAGCTTTAAGCACAATTTTATTCAACAATGGGTTAAGTTGTGGAGCTTGTTTTCAGCTCATCTGCGTCAATGACAAATCCTACATACGTAGCTCCATTATTGTCACCGCCACCAATTTCCTCCCGCTAGGCAGCTGGTGCGAGTCGCCCAACCACCACTTCGATCTCTCCGAGCCAATCTTCTTCCACATAGCTCAGTATCGCATAGGAGTCGTCCTCGTCCTTTATGGAAGGTTAGGTCAATTCATACATTCTGCTTAATTAAATCTTCTATTTAATCAATTTGTATTAAAATAGATGGAAAATAATGAAACAAAGTACCTTGCCGGAGAAGAGGTAGAATTCGATTTATGATCAATGGGCACGGATTCTTCAATCTGGTTCTGGTGACGAGCATGGGCGGTGCCGACGATGTTTAGTCGGTGTACACCAAGGGATCGTGAACCAAATGGCAACCAATGTCGAGAAATTAGGGGCAAAATTGAAGAATAGTAGATTTTATAGAGGTAGCTTCTTAGTTGGATAGATGATTTGGAAATTAATATGGACACATCAGCATTGGGGCAGCACACAGCTGACCGGTGGTTCAAGATGCAATACAGGCTTAAAGTCGGGTATTTATTTGTAAATATTCAAAAGTTTGGACTAATTCGCAATCAGCAAAAAGGTTGTGACTTTTCATATAATTAACCCAAAAAAAAGTCAAAAATAGTTTTTAATTGAAAACTAGTATATATTGAAATGTAAGAGGTTTTGATCCAGCGATTTGGTGTGTGATTTGATGGGGCATGCATTCCTATTTTGATCGTGTCAAAATAGGGTGAGAGATTTAAGGAGAAATTTTAGGGATATTTTTAACATTCTAGTTAAATGATATTGTGCACATTAATGTTGACATGGATAATTTGGGAATTGGAATATATCATTTTGTAGTTATAAATAATTCTTTTTAATCAATGTATTGAATCATAATATTGAAATATATTTTGTACTTACTGATTACTGACCCATAAGTTAATTGAGAATTTGAAATCGGCACGAAAGACTTTCTCTTTTCGATTGGATTGATTGGCACAAATTAAAACTTAAAAAAATATTCTTGTTGATTGATATGTTGATTGTGGGTCAATGAGCCTTTGATGATATATATCATACCATATTATAATCATATCATATCATATCATAATGATAATCATAATTATAATATATAATAATATAATAATAATAATATATTAAAAGTGGCAAGTAGTTGGGAAATATTTTTTTTCAACTTTGTCCTTCCTATATTTCACTATTTACATCCTTAACATTATTATATTTAATTTAATAAATTTTCAATTTAATTTATGTTTTGTCTTTTCAAATGTTCACCATCTTTTAAACTTCTAAATTAACACTGTATCTAAATTGAGGCAAGGAGTAGAGAGTGACTATTGAACTTTTCTTTTTATTTTTTATTATTTATCGGTGCTTCAGGCGAGATTTGATCATGCAATGGTTAGAAAACCTCCAAAGAATCACGAGGTGGATCTTTCCTACATCGCATATATATATATATATATATATATATATATATATATATATATATATATATATATATATATATATATATATATATATATATATATATATATATATATATTGCGGTTCACTTCTTTTTTGTTATTTATAATTTCAAATTGTTATATTTGATTTGGATCGATGATTTGTTTAATAGTTATTTTATACTATAATTGATCTTATATCTTTTTTATGTTAATTTTTTTTAGGTATTGCACTCCAGGAGAGTTAACATCATGGCCGGTAAAGATTACAAAAGCTCTGATGCGAGTGAGTTCTATGTCACTCATGATCTCAAATGCTAGCTTGAAATCTTATGTTATTTGTTTATATTGTATTTATATACCTTTGTGCCTTTCAATGTTGTAGTGAAAAGAATACTTAGCCCTTTTATGGGATATTAGTTTCTGAATTACAAACAACAGACCATGTTAAACAGTTGAGCGTTGTTGTCCTCTCATTCAAGGTATCGCAATCTTCTCATTTATGCATCTTGGATTTAGTTTGTTGTAATTTATTATGATACCGTGGGAGCTTAAGATTTTAGGCCATTAGATTTAAGTTTTCATGGCTGCAATGATTTGGGTTTAAGTGAGAACTTAACTTTTCCATCTCACCTATTGCATAGTTGTGGCATGCCTCTTACTGAATATTGTATTTTTCCATGATGTTGAAAATACTAATGTCTTAATGTTAGTACAATGACTGATCATAATGGTGGTTATATTATTGCAGTTTCGGGAATAAGGGATGTGAGAACTGCCCTTTCTTTCAAATGGATGAAGATCACGCACGTATTACCAAGCAGCACAACCATCAATTTCATCGGGTCTGTTTCTTTCTCTAATTTAATTTTATCTTTTGCATTTTATGAGAGAAGAAAGAAAAAAAATTTAACTTTTGGTTGATGTATAAAGTGCTGAATGTTTGTTTATAATATAATCTAAATCATGGACCCGCATAAAAGTTGGGCTGCTCGATAGCTCATTGGTTCATAATTCATCTAATACTTTACTTGACGTGTAACGTTATTTTCAGCAAATATTGCAATACTTTGAAACTTCATTGTTTTCTTTAGAGTATTGATTAATTTGACAAGGAATATTTTTGGTGTGATGAATAACCATGTTTTATCACTAATCCATATAAACGTGTTGGAAAAATATACTTATAAAATAATTATTTTTATTAAGAACTATGCCCTCCATCCCATAAAAGTTTGCATGCCTCCTCCGACACCGAGATTAAGAAAAGTGATAACTTTAAGGGGTATTATGGTATTTTTTTGTAATAAATAAATGATAAAGTATGTTAGGTGTATTAGGTAAGGATGATTTTTTTATAAATAAAGTATATGGGGGAGGGTGATTGTGTTTGACTTTCTGCTTTTTAGGAATGTGCAAACTTTTGTGGACAACACAAAATAGAAAGTGTGCCATTTGAAGTGGGACGGAGGAAGTATGATGTTACTGCTTTGAAACTATTTGCGGGGAACAATATCGGTGATTATTGTAGGAAAGGTTTGGTTTTTGTTTATTTTCTTTGGTTTGTGTGGTCGCAAAACATTCAAGAATTATGAGAGTCGGAGGAGTGTGCGTAGAGGTGTAAACAGTAGTGCTAATGGCCTAAGGAAAAATTTTTATGGGTTTGTTGGGAATAAGAAAAGTTGGGTATAATCAATTAAATATGTTCTTGATCTTAAACGTGTTATCATTGGCTTAAAGGAACACACTTCTGATCTTCTATTTCTAATATTGGTACCTTTTTTCATTTATAGTTGAACAATTAGGAAATGCATGAATGCTAAATTGCCTCATCTCTTCATCATTGTTATGTTATTTATGGCCTTCACTTTTAGGGATTTCTGTATAAATTTTACTTGCTTATTATTCAATCTAGGAAGTCTCGATTTTTATTTGTGCTAGACTTCTTGATCATTATGGAATCCACCCAAAAGTGGGAATGCAGTGGCCCTTTTCTATGAAATTAATATTTTATATTATTTTTAAATTGTCAATTTTACCATTTGGCGCTTACATAAATCCTTATGTCTCTCCAAGTGCCGGAATGAGTTTTTAGAAATTTAATTTTCACTATTTTGTCTGTTGTGCAGTTTTACTTCAATCTTATTCGTTCAGTAATGTTGGTGATGCAGTAAAGTTAGAATAACACCATGCTGCAAAACCTTTTGCAGCATCTAAGATAAAGGTTATTTGTCGTTCTTCGCCATACTGGGTAAAATCATAATATATCTGCACTGCAACCTTAACGGCTACACTTTTTATTCTCACATATCAAAACTTTGAAGCAGATCAAGGATATGGGAGTGGTATATATTTAGTGGAATAGTCCTATTCTAGATGTGTATGATGAAATATTTTTTATACTATTCTTAATCTATTAACTTAGCTGATGCTTTATGTGGATATTTTCTATTGACTTTCCAGTGTTATGTATTTGCTTTAGCTAATTCTCTAGAGAACTTATGAAGTCATAGCTTTATTATTTGAAGAAAGGAGGGTCTTAAGAAACTTTGATGTTTCCATATTTGAAATATGAAACCACTTATTATATTATAGTCAGTTTGGTTAATCCTTTATTCAATTATGTTGGTGCTACATTGTAGTTTTGGGATGGCACAAAGATCAGTTTCCTCCAGGACTTCCCTGAAAAAATTACCTTGAATATCAAATATTCCATTGCTTTACTAGAGAAAAACTTTTTGTATATCTTCCGTTGAAGTATATGATAACCTTTAAATCCAGTGCTTTTTTCACATTAGCAAATTCTAGGATTAATATCGAAAATATAACGTGCATGCCACGTGCAACGCACGTCTTAAAAACTAGTCAAGAGAAAAGGAAATTGTTTTGGGCTGTTGAGGATTTGGGCCAATTTAAAAAAGTAATGTGAATAAAAAATCTTGAATATGTGGGTATTAAAATTTTGAATAAAATAAATTTGTGTGAGACGATTTTGATTTTAAATACTTTAATATAATATATTTGGGATTTTGAGTGTTTAAATAGACTTGGAGCATTTACATGGGCCAAGAAGGGGGTCTCCCAATATGGATGTATTCTTTGTTTAGGCCACTGCTCATACAAGATGAGTTTAGAAATTTAGCAATTAAAGAGGCAGTTGGAGTGAATAATATGATCATATGACTTTTTCTTGTTTCCCATTCAATGGAAAAAGAATTAACCAAGTCGAATTAATTGATGAAGAAGGAAGTCTACTGGATCAACCCCACCCAAGACCTGGCCAAATCATTCAACTGGGGTGAACAAATTGGCTAACTGTCCACTACAAAATAGCTTGGTCCGCGGAAAGTGAAAATTGGCCCAAAATAATAAGTAAAATATTCAATGAAGCATATAAGTTTTCTTTTCTATTGGCAGTTGCACAAAAAAGAATTAGAAATCTTTAGAAATTAATCTTTTGTAAACGAGAGTTGGGGAATTAATTACTACAACAAGACTAAATAAACACACCAGAGAATTTGTATGTTTCAAGTCAATCCCTATGTCATCAAGTAATTTTTAGATGAGTTTGAAGATTTCGAATTATGGAAATATTTGGAGTTTATAATTCTATTTTTGAAAAAAAATACCGTCTTAGTTAAATTTCACAACTCCATATTTCTCTAAACGGTGGGTTCTTACAAAATCAAATTTTACACGAATGAGATTAATTTCATTACAAAAACTACACATTAATGTAGTAAAATCTCGCCACATGAAATGTCTCGGCATACATAAAAATCAAACGTTTGGTTACATATTCCATATATGATAAACTATTTTATGAGATGATGTTTATACTGAGACAGGTCAATTCATTTTTAGAATATAATTGTTACATATATAGAGTATATATATAGAGTATGTTTATTGGTAGGTAACTTCATATATATTTTAATAAACATATTTTCTCTATATAATAATTATACTTTAATTATGAGTTGATCTATTTTACAATGGTAAAAACTTGTATAAGATAATTTCACCTAAGCCCTTACGTGAAACAGATAAAAAGTAATAATATCAATAATGAAAAATGATACTCAATCAATGTAAAGTGGTAATGGTGCATTGAACTATTTCATGAACAATTTATAATATAAATAAAAAATGATAACATTTTATAACGAAAATAATAATTAATTACGAAAGCATAAAATAACTTCAACATGAGACAGTCTCAAATAAAACTTGTCATTTTACAATTTATCTCAACATGTCTCACAAGATATTAACTATTATATATATATATATATATATATATATATATATATATATATATATATATATATATATACTAACTTATATTTACCGCAAAAGAATTTTTTTTCTTTCTTTTCGTTTTCATTAATGCATGTTGACTAAAATATACTATATGTCGCTTTATTTCACAAATCACAAGCAAGCTTAACTAAATCTTAAAAGGTAAAGGTGATAGAAAGGTGGAGATGATACCGGTAAAAGTTTATATAAAATGGATAATATTTAAATAATAAGTTTTTATAATGAAAAGTGATATTTAATTAATAAAAAAGTGATAATAATATTTTATGAACAATTTATAATATAAATAATAAGTAATAATATTTTATAATAAAAATAATAACTAATTTAAAATGTATAAAATGATCTCACTTAAAACTATCGCACGCACAGTCTTATCCATTTAAAAATAAGTTGATAATAAATACATACATGCATGCATGTGTTAAATCTCTCACAAAGATAATGATAGTGTCGTAGACTTGGCCACCACAACCCAACCACAATTTATTATTTGATGTAGCTCAATCAAATGGGAACTCGTCAATTCCTTCTATGTCTAGTAAATTCTATAATATATACAATTGTAATTAATTATTTCTCCAACTCCTATATATGGTTTGCAATGGGTATTTTTCCTTCAGCTAAGCTCTATTTAAACCCTACTCCCCCCATCTTCTTTTATTCATTACATACCAAGAATATTTACGATTCTATTTACTAAACTCAACGATCCATCTAAATAATCAATGATGTTTCGAACATTTTCGTCGACTTCATCGTCACGAGGCTACCTCTTCTTCCTCTTCCTTGCAATTTCTGCAGTCACGAGCAAAGGTAGTTATTTACTAATTATTGAAGACTAATTGCAGTCGTTATATGTTAGTTTTGATTGTTTAATTCTTGCATGCTATGTATGATCACGAGGGATTAAATTATACTCCTTTCGTACATTAAAACCCGTTAAACTTTCTTAATTTGTTTGTACCACAAAGAACTTCACATTTCTAAAATATGAAACATCACTTTCTTCAAAAATTACTTTAATTTTAAATTTGTCACTTATTTTTCATACGCATACCATTATTTTATATTTTTTTATTACCTAAAAAATACCAAAGTAACCAAAGTTAATAAAGTTGGCAAAAAATAATAATTTTTCTCAAACAACGTGGAATAGTAAACGTGAAGTATAGGTTAAATATACATATAATTTTATTTTATTAACATCATGATTAATTAACTCCTTGCTCTTTAAAAAAAATGTTCGTGCATGCATGTCACCAAAAATGTTAGACGTGTTGATGATTCTACCTTAATTTTGCATTTTATGTCATTATATTTGATAATATAAATAAGTAATTAAGGAGTTAAATGTTGAGATTTGTCTAAGTATAATTTTTTTTTTATTTGTTAACTTATGCATAACAATAATTACCTTCTAAAATTTAGTTATATTCTGTGTCATATTATTATAGTTATGAATTTATCATGTATAATAACAAAGGTAATATTTCTATATTCAATTTCACATGGAATCATGAAGCATACTTTCTTACTTCTTATATATTTATCTTATTATTAAACTCGACGATCCAAAAAACAATAAAAATGGCTAGCTCAAATCAAATTAGGCAAAAGCTCCTGTGCGCCCGGGGACACGGAAAGATGCTCCGTGTCCCCATGTGAACGCAACCCTCCCCTTCAATCCTATTTAAACCTATGTATTGCTAGGGGTTTAAATTGTAAAGGGGCATGAAAATTGTAAAGGCGCACGGAATGTGCTCCGTGCGCTCGGGTGCACAGGAGCCTCACTCATCAAATTAACAAATCTGATGGGCAGCAGGATCGATCGGGGTATGGAACGGTCGGCTCGGAGACAACTTACCAACAGGACAACAAGTTGTGGAACTTTATAAAACCAACGGAATCAAAAGAATGCGAATCTACGAACCCAATCAAGCAACACTACGAGCCCTGTCGGGATCCGACATCGGGCTCGTGCTCGACGTCCCCAACGACAGCCTGCAAGCCCTTCAGTCCGAATCCGACGGCACTCTCTGGGTTCAAACAAACATCCGACCACATTTCCCAGCAACATGAATACGATACATCGCCTTCGGAAACGAAATTATTAAGAATGGTATAATTTCTAGAATTATCTAGTCTTAGAAAAGAAAATTAAATAATGTATTATCATGTGATTAATTGTAATAGTCTAGAAAATTAACACATGATCTAGAAAATAAATTATCTAGAAAAGTCATGGAAGCCTTGAGAAGCTTCTTACCCACCTATAAATACAAGACATTGTAACACAATCAAATAGTAGAAAGAATAATACATTAGTTCTTTCTCTCCACCCACTAAGTCTATCAAACATCCTCCCTCCTCCATATTTCCTACCCTACTAATTCACTCTTCACTCACGCCACTAATCCAATTCAATCTTCTACCAACATGGTATCAGAGCCCGGTTGGATTAATAACTGGGCGTTAAACTAAGCTTCCACATTTTACTATTCAAAATCCTTACTATACTACCCAAACCATTTTCAAGCCTCCAAAATTGTCCTCTCTAACTAATATCCACTAAATCCCAATCCAAAACCTTCTCAAACGAAGGCTACAGCTATTAGGCCATTTAAATGAAGACATACTTCAGGTCTCAAGGCCTTTGGGAGATCGTGGGGTACACTATCCCCACGGATACAACATTTTTGTCTAACATAGACAAAGAAAACTAAACAAAAGTATGCCCAACGGACACAACATCTTTGTCTAATATAGACAAAGAAAACTAGACAAAAGGAGGGGAAGGACAATTGGGCGCTCTACAGCAGGTTGTTGTGGCAGAGTTATTATTTTCAAAGTTTAGAGTTAAGACATCCAAAGAAGCTTGGATATACTAAAGGGGAGTATCGAGAGAGAGTGCAAGTGGGTGCAGCAACTACATGATGGGAGAACAACCAGAGATCCTACAGAGATCTACTACGACAACAAGTCGTCACATCACAGGACAAAACACATCTCTATCAAATATCACTCCCTACGAAAAACAACTAATAAAGAGAAGTCGAGCTCAAGACAAAAGGAGAACGAAATCATCCGAATGTGCATCAAGGGGGAGTGATAAATTATTGATTCACATTTCTAGAGAATTCAAGAAATATGCCCCAAGGAGGAGTATTAAGATGGTGCATAATTTCTAGAATTATCTAGTCTTAGAAAAGAAAATTAAATAATGTATTATCATGTGATTAATTGGAATAGTCTAAAAAATTAACACATGATCTAGAAAATAAATTATCTAGAAAAGTCATGGAAGCCTTGAGAAGCTTCTTACCCACCTATAAATACAAGACATTGTAACACAATCAAATAGTAGAAAGAATAATACATTAGTTCTTTCTCTCCACCCACTAAGTCTATCAACCATCCTCCCTTCTCCATATTTCCTACCCTACTAATTCACTCTTCACTCAGGCCACTCATCCAATTCAATCTTCTACCAACAGGATTGGGATTTCATAGTATTGGATAGAGAAGATATTTTTGGGGTTTAGAAATATTCGAGTTATTACGAGAAAAGCTCGAACTTACCAGAATAAGCATCAAGGGGGAGTGTCAAATGATGATGCATATTCTAGAGAAATCTAGCTAAAATCAATAAGATAAATTTGTAATTAGAAAAATAATAAACTAATACTCACATGACTAAAAAAGGAATAACTAGAAAGGAGTAGAAATGTTTAGAAATAGTTGGTGTAATCAAGAACATAGTATAATATCTAGTTAATTCTAGGAATCGGTGGAACATTTTAGACACCAACCTAATTGCCTATATAAATAGGCATGTATCATTGTAATTGTAATAGAACTAAGAAACCCATCAACTATTTCTCTAATTCAATATCTACCCTCACACTCCCACAAACACTATATTCCTCTTAAACCAAATCTCACCAAATACCACACATCAAATTATCTTAAATTCTAACAAAAATTGACCCGCCGAAACCTTCACACTCACGCTATCTCCCTCTCCTCCTCCCCGCCATGCATTACACGTACGCAGCGCTGTCACGCTTTGGCCTACACGACCAAATAAAGATCTTGACAGCTACCTATTCAGCTCTCTTAGACAATACCTCCCCACCCTCCGATTCCGTCTTCAGGAACACCTCTTTCGTGGGTCCCATCGTCCGTTTCCTGGTGCAGACGAGGGCCCCACTTCTACCCAACATTTACTCTTACTTTGCATACATTGGAGACACGGACAACATAGGGCTTCCGTACGCTTTGTTTACTGCTCCCCCGGTGTTGTCGTCCAGGACGGTCAGTACGGATATCGGAACCTATTCGATGCGATGGTGGATGGCGTGCATTACGCGTTGGAGAAGGTCGGAGGGCGAGGCGTGGAGGTCGTCGTCTCCGAGAGCGGCTGGCCGTCGGACGGAGGAGTGGGTGCGACGATGGATAATGCAAGCACTTACTACAGGAACTTGATTGGTCATGTGAAGAGAGGGACACCAAGGAATAGGGGTAAGGAGATTGAGACTTACTTGTTTGCTATGTTTGATGAGAATCAGAAGCCTGGTGAACGTAGCGTGCAGCATTTTGGCCTGTTTTATCCTAATCAGAAGATGAAATACGAAGTAAGCTTCAAACAATGAATAACTGATGTAATAGCCAATAGGAGTTTTATGGGGAATAATTCTTGACTAGTTGTTTTAAGATAATTTGCACTATATTACTATTGTCTCCTATATAAAATCCCTCATCTTTTAAGAGTTAAGAATCATTTTTAATCAAATACTAGGCTTTTATTAAAGAAAAAAAACACTATAAGAAAAATGGCCTTTAATGACAGAGATCCTGTCATTATTGCTTCTCTAGTTAAAGGTCTTTAATGTCAAGAAAGTGACCTATAATAAAAATGACCTTTAATGACATAGATCCTGTCATTATTGCTTCTCTAGTTAAATGTCTTTAATGACAGGAAAGTGACCTATAATGACAGGTCATGTCATTATAGGTCACTTTCCTATCATTAAAGACCTTTAATTAAAGAAGCAATAATGACAGGACGAAAGTATTAATAACAAGATTTCTGTCATTATAGATCACTTTTCTTGTAGTGAAAGGTGCTCCCTCTGTTCCCGAATTGATTTCCCTATTCCACATTTGGTGTTTCATTGGTGTTTTACAATATAAAAAAATTATACCCAATAAATTACCATTAAACACTTGAGGCATGTGGTGAATTTTGGGCATTGATTATGACACATGACAAGAATTTAATAAATAAAATATAGAAATGAAATAGGTAATCTCGTTTGCTCTATCCCATGTGTTTATGCGCTTTTTACATTTTAAGGTGTCTCCGGTATTTATGTATATTACATTAATTTTAAAGATACACTATACATCCGAAAAATATCAAAATTAGTCATGTAAGTATGACATTTTCCAATTTTAGTCATTTATCATTTGTAATTCTCAATTTTGGTCATTTTTGTCCACTTTTAGTCCTTTTGGTCCACTTTTGGTCTTTTTTTCAAAATTTTGTCCTTTTTTGGTCCTTTTTTGGTCCTAAATGTATACACTTTCAGACCATTTTTGAATTTTTTTTAATATAAAGGACTAAATTTGAACCATAAGGACTAAATTTGAACAAAAGGACTAAAAGTGGACAAAGAATGACCAAAATTGAGAATTGTAAATGATAAAGGACTAAAGTTACAAAATGTCATACTTACAGGACCAATTTTGATATTTACCCCTATACATCTTACCAACTTTTAATATTTTATTGTATACTTCCTCCGTCCCCTTGATACGTATCCATCTTATCATTTTAGTCCGTCTTAATACAAAGTATTAATTTCTTTTTTTTGGGTTGATGTGACACACAAGGGGCCCACGTACTCAACACTAATACAATTACCCACTACACATTAAAATATTATTTCTCTCACCTCATTACACATTAAAATATTATACTCCTTAATTCACATGAATAAAATAAATGGATACATATTAGAGGGACGGAGGGAGTATTCCATAACTTTTTACCAACTTTTCATTTTCATTTTACATTGTACATTCCTTAACTTGTAAGGATACATTATACATCCAGTCAAAAAACCAATTTCCAGCGATTTTGGGACCAAAACCGACGCAATTCAGGAGTTATGGGACGAAATTGAAAAATTTATCTATTTTAGGACGGAATAAAAAATTCCATATAGATATGAGACTAAAAATGATTTTAACTCGATTTCTATTTCTCATGACGAACAACTCGTCCCCTATAATTTGAGTCAATATGGCCGAAAGTATAGTGCAAAATTCGGGGACATTTTCATAACCAATTGATATATATATATAAGTGGCTAGAGGAGATATCCAGGTTGATTGCTTCACGCAATTGGTCTTACAAATCCAAATCCACCAGAATGCAAGCAAAATGCCTCCTAGAACCATTGATAGTGCTCGTTTATCAAATATGTATTGGGGTCCCAATGGCCAATGCAATAGACGTGAATTTTTTCAGTTCGAAGTTCAAAAGGTAGTTCAAAGTTCCTCACTAGATAGAGACGATGGAAGTTTTGATTTTATATTGGTTAAATTAATGCATGAAACCATTGTTGAATTCTAAATTTTTCAGAATCAAATTTAAAATAAGATTTGATTTATGAACAAATTATAGTATCCCTACCTAGGGAACAATGTAGATATCCAATATCTTCTATAGTACAGTTAATTTTTTTGCAAATCATCAGACATAAGTGACTTTTGGCCACGATCGAGTAGCAATAGTATAGTGAGAAAGAGAGAGTAGAAGCTAACCCAATTATTGTAGTGTGATTCCTCAATAATGATTGTTACATTGTCTCTAGATTGAATTATAGAGACGACTTGCTTATTTGATTATCATGTATTTAATCTAAGAAATCCTAAATAAAGTTTGCCTATTGTCAGCATTCGATTGACTCATTGAAGCATCAGTCATCAAATTTAGGAAGGAGGCACTAACGTCACCCCTTCCTTTCGAAATGCAATAGACGAGAAGAGTATTTAGGATGGGTAGAGCCCATCCCGCATGAGGACTACGCAAGGCCCTCACTCCCTGCTTGTTTGAAAGATTTATTAGTTGTGGGATGCAATTAAACATTAGGATTCGATGCCTTAGTGTGGAAGGGATATTATTTGCAATCTGTGTACAACCGTAACCCGCCAGCCATATGGGTGTTTGGTCGTCGCTATTTTCACCTAAATTTTCATGTTATTTCACATGTTACTTTCATATTATTTTTCTATTTTTGGTATAATTAATGGTGTATTTCATCCATTTGGAGAAAATTTATGTGGTGAGGAAAATATTGTGAAAATGATCAAAATGTATGTAAATCATATGAAAAATGGAGCAAAATAGAGTTAGGCATAGAAATGTATAAGGAGTGCAAAATTGTGTCATAACTCGATATGAGTCTCGAGCACGTATCGATTCCAGTCGCCCGACACGTGTTGAGTCTAGAAGTCGACTAGAGTTGGATGTCAACTGCTGACACCTGAAACATCAAACCAGCCTCCTTGAAAGTCAACCTGCACAACTCGAGCCTAGCTCCATCACAGTCGAAGAAAGGGGACCGAAAACTCATGCAACGACTCAACTCGAGTTTAGCCAATTTTTACCCAACTATTAAGAGACGATTCTAGAAGATACCTTTGTTATAAATATTCAATTTGCATGTTCATTATGTCAGATTAATTTTTTAGAATAAAACACACACTAAACTGATAGTGATCGGATCTTATGATCTACATAATACGTTCAGGTTTCAATCACATCTAACCCAATGGATTACAGAAAGTATTACCTTTCATCGAAGACTAGCGAAAAAGTCTGAATCAGCTGCAAAAATGACCTCTTAATCTTTTGTTGTATTTCTATCCCTCGTCTTGACATCGTGTGGGTGATGATCCTCTAGGCGATCCCAAGTTGCAGTCTCCCTTACTCACGATTTTATCTTTTTCACTTTATGAAATAGTATTTCATGTGAAAAACTTATAATTGGTGTGAATTCTTTTTATCTAGACTGCTGAGATGGTATTTATAAGCTACAACAGGGACTTGGAAGAAAAATTAGGGTTGGGCATCCATTGGGTTTAGGCATCCAAGTTTAGCCGAAACTTATATTTAAGTCCAATAATAATAATTCAGTCCACTAAAGAATTATTATTGCACTGCCAACCTAATCCCAAATTACGTTATGCGCTTCTTCTTATTATGAGCTCGTTTAACTCCCCGTGTTTAAGATATAAAATGCCCATTAATTAAATTAGTTACTGACAAATCAATTAATTAATCTCTTTTTCCAAGATTAGTATCATTCAACCTAATTATTATCATGCCGAAACAAATCCACCTGCAAGGTTTACATGATAATCCTTATGAGCACCTCAAGAGTGGACATCATCAACCTAATTTATTAGGACACGCATTCCTTCTACAATCAACAACACACCATATAGACAATACTATCTCCCAACTCACTGAGCATATTGATTTAATAATTAAATCTTACCCATTGATGAATCAAAGAAATAAATACTGAATTACGTATCGAGGTTATTTTATAGAGATTAAAAGTACGAATATCCATAATAACTGAGGTCTAGTTTTTTTATATATTCGGTATAAATTGAACAACCTCACGCGGTCTTGCTCAATACATACAGCGTACTAGTGTAATTTTATAGTCAAGACAAACTAATACCAAATCACACTACAACCATCCCGATAGATTGTCCCCATCTATCTCAGTTGGGAGCATCTGTTTATACTTTATAAAAAGCTGATAATATAATTTTTCGTGCGATGCCACACACCATGTTATTTACAGTATAAAGTAAATGGATTATTGCATCGACATATAAACAGATTATAAGATGCAATCATTTGATCAATTATTCTTATTCCAAACATTAATTGTTAAAACATTGTTCATACTAGAGCTAGGCTTTTAGTATACAATCCAACATAAACACCTTTCTTTACACACACACACACATTATCTCCATTCATTTTCTACACAAATCTATCCATTTCTCCATTAAGTTTCACTCAAATTCCATAATTCTTTCCACCAATCTTCCACCCATCCTAAATCTAAGAAGGATATCATTAATTTGTGAGGAATTGGGTATGCTAGAAGAATAGGAGCTCCACCTATCAATGGAAGAAAATCATGTTCTATTTTTTGTACTTTTTCTCTAAATTTGACTAAAATTGAGCATTGTAAGGATTATAATAAATTGATGATGCAAATTGTAGACTAGTCTCTTAGTGAGATTAGCTATCATGATTGGTTAGAAATTTCTAGATTTGTGAACAATGTTTTGATAAATTGATTGGATTGATTGTATTTTTTGTTGTGAATGCATATTCTCATTTCATATGTTGGATTGTGTAATTTATTTACCATTGCATGCTATCTAGAGTGTAAACTCAATGATGTGTTGTGGTTGATTGATTGAATCATTTCATAGTACGGATTGAATCTATTATAAGTGTGACTTGAATTTGTAAAGATCAATGCATGCTTAGAATCTTACAATATGACACTAGAGAAGGGTTACTTGTAAAGGTGCTTGGAACTAGTGAAATGTCCTACCTATAGGAGCTTAGTACCTCTAAAGTGAATTGTTATCACAGGGAGACGAGTTAAAATTTGTTTGGTACCATAACTTTTTTCTTTTTAATTTTAGTCCCAAAAAAAATATTTGTTTCTAGTTAGTCCCATAACTTTTATTTTTCGTTAATTTTGCCCCATTTTCTCTGGATTTGCCATCTATCACCGGAAACTGGCGAGCGATTCTAATGTGGTTAGTCCAATTGTTTTTCAATCAACCAAAGTGACACGTCACGTCTAAGTGTATAAAAAATAAAAAATGAGTCACCCTCCAAGTCATAAATTCAATTAATAAATTAAATATCATCAATTAATAAATAAAAATAATATTAAATTAAACAAAATACCTGATTTAAAAGTAAATGAAATTTATAGATTAAAAACATAAAACACCCTACCCATATGGAGAAACCCTAGACCTAACCAGTTTCATGTTTCCCTAAATTTTAAGTTAGGGTTCGTCCAAAAATTATAATATTTTTTCCAAATTTGAAGAACCCTAATACCTAAAAATTCGTGGTTAGATAGCTGCCACAACAAGAAGTTGCTCACTCTCAAGTCACCACCCGTTCTAATATACAAATCTAAATCTAATAAATTTTCATTAATGTCATCCACCACTATAACCCCATCTTTTAGTTGGGTTGCAAGTTTCTTGACGCTTCTGCGATTTCATATCCACCGTCGTAACCAACAGCCACCAAGAAATGCATCCTCCATTGCTGTGGCTTACCTCCACTGCTGAAAAGATTGCAAATTGCAAACTCTCGAGAAGCTGAATCGGATATTATATCTACAATTAAAAATATTATAAACACCATTAGAATTTGAAGAACCCTAATTTGGAATTTGGGGAAATGTAAGACATGTTTGGTTTGGGGTTTATCCCTACGAGGTGGGGGTGTTTTATATTTTTAATTTGTAATTTTTATTTACTTTTAAATCAGGTATTTTATTTAATTTTAATATTATTTTTTAATTGATATTTCCTCCGTCCCGTAATACCCTTCACGTTTACTGTTTCACGTTGCTTTAGAAAAGCTATTTTTTTTACTTTTTTATCCGTAGGCTCACCTGGCAACTTTAAAAAATGCCGAACAATTGGGAAGCATCAGCGTAGCGAGGCAGGAAGCCCCAAGTGATAAGGCAATCTGGCAGATCAATGAAGAAGAGACGTGGATGACTCCCATCAAAGCCTTTCTAAAGGAAGGAATGGAGCCAGAAGACAAAACAGAAGCTAAGCGACTGCGACTCTGAGCCACCATGTATACCATGATAAATGATGTGATGTATAAAAGGGATACTTGATGCCATTACTGAGATGTTTGGACAAAAAAGAAGCCGCCAAAGTGTTGGCAGAGGTTCAGAAAGAGTCTGTGGAAATCATTCAGGAGGGCAAGTCCTAGCTTTGAAGGTAATTCGCCAAGGGTATTTCTGGCCCACCCTCAGAAAAGACGCTATCGAGTACGCCAGGGCATGCAAAAGTTGTCAAATCCAGGGAATGTAAAAGTTGTCAAATCTACTCCCCCATAATCAGGACTCCTTCCACCGAATTAATCACGACTGTCGTCCCTTGGTCTTTTACAAAATGGGGAATCGATCTGATAGGCCCATTCCCACCCGGCAGAGAAAGTTGTCAAGTATGCCGTAGTCACAGTAGACTACTTCTCAAAATGGGCAGAGGCAGAAGCGTTAGCTACCATTAACGAGGCCAATATGATAACCTTCATATGAAAAAATATCGTTTGTCATTTCGGGATACCTAACGCCATTGTAATAGATAATGGGAAACAATTTGAAGGCATGCAGCTCCAGAGATTTTGTGGCGAAATGGGGATAAAGAAGCTATTCACAACGCCTTATTACCCCCAGTCAAACGGATAAGTTGAAGCAGTGAACAAAGTGATCAAGCATACCCTCAAGACTAGGCTAGAAAGCCTCATGAAAAATTGGGCCCCGCAACTACCTGGAGTCCTTTGGTCGTACCGCACCATCACCAGAACGTCAACTGGAGAGACTCCCTTCTCATTGATGTACGGCACGGAAGTGGTCATACCAGCAGAAGTAGTCTGCCCAACGTTTTGTGTGTCTCAAGAGGGAGAAGGAACCAATTCGGAAGCCACTAAACTTAACCTTGACCTATTGGAAGAACTTCGGCTGCAGGCGGCAGAGAGGCATGCGATTTACAAGTCAAGGCTGAAATCTCAATACAACAAGGAATGTAGATTGCAGCGATTTCACTGCCGGAGATCTAGTCATGAGAAAGATCTATCAACAAGGTGGTGGAGTGTTTGGTGCGAATTGGGAAGGCCCATATATAGTAAAAAGAAACTTGGGTAATGGAGCGTACGAGCTCAGCGAACTCAATGGCGAGAATATCAAGCACCCATGGAATGCTCAGAACTTGAAGCGTTTCTATGCTTGAGAATACTTAGCCAAATCGCCATTTGTATAAATTGTAGGAAAGGTGGTAAGGCTACATGAGCATAAGGCCATGAAAAACCCATAATAAGCAAAAATGCAAGGAAAAGCAAGAATGCACATTATACCACAAAACCTAGAACATTATAACTGATCGGTGTCATTTTTACCTAGATTTTAGTTCCTTTTATTATGTGTTTTTGTGTGTTTTTATTCATTTTGTATATCATTTGGTGGTGTTATATGAAGATATGGAGATTTGTGCTTTGAAATAATAAATGTGTGATTTTTATGATTAAGTGCCTTAAATTGTGCTATATTTGTGAATATTTAGAGAATTGGTAAATTGGTGTAATTTGGGTGATTTTCAGGTAAAAATGGATTCTAGACACTATAAAGAAGATGTGGGAAAAAATGGAGCTCAATTCGGAGTTGAAATGAGGAAGAACGACCCAAAGCAAAATACTGAAAAACGCAAGTCCAACTTGTGTAATTTTTTTGTATTCATATAGAGCTCAAAACTAGACATGTGATATATTATTAGAAAGTCACTGAAGAGAGGATCGCGTGAGTGCAAGAATCACTCAAATTGAAGATCGGATGAGAAAGTTATGCGTGAAACGGTGAGACTGCGCTGCACGCAATGACCCTACACGGCCCGTGTGCTGCTACACGGCCCGTGTAGGTACAAAAGGCAGTTTTATGATATCCACTTGTTCTAGAAGCTTCCATGAGGGTATAAATATATGTTTTGACCACAAAATCTAGGAGGAATCATTTTGGATCAGTTTCCACACACACTAAACACCAAAATCACACACATTCATCTCTATCTCTTCCATCTTTCACTTCTTCCATTCAAACCACTTGATCTCCTCAAATCCATCCATAAATCCATCCATCCACCAATCTAAGAAGAGAAATTCATCATTGATTGAAGATTTTAGCATGATCAAAGGGGAGGAAGTTCACCATCAAAGGGGAACCAACTTACCTTTATTTTGTTATTTTCTTCATCATTTGGCTCAATTGGAGCAAGCTATGGAATATATTAATTCTATTATGATTTATAGTGGCTAGTCCTCATGTGAGGCTAGCAATATGATTGGTTAGGTATTATGTAGATTTTACACACCACATGTTTGATTAATTGATTGTTTTGAATATTTTCTATTATGAATGCTTATTCTCATTTTATGTATGATTTGTGTGGTTAAATTCTCTGTTCATAGTGTTAGGATGGTCATTCCAATATTATGCTTAGTGGTTTAATTAAATCATTGATTGCATGAGATGACTTAGTTAGAATGAGGAGAGGTAAGCCATACCCTTCGAGTGCTTAGACCTCATGGTAGAACATTAGTGATGAACTAGTGAGGGAAACCCAACTTATGATCATAGTACCTTCATGGGAATTGAGAGTAAGAACAATCATAGGAGATTTAAACTTATAAAAGAGTTAAGAACCTAATCAACTTGGCCATAGGGGTTAGGGGTACAAACGTGATTGCCCTTAATATCATAATAACATGAAAACTATCAATGCATGTGTGTATGTGAGTCTATATATACCTTGCCATGAATGTTGCTTGCCTTACATATTTCTTAGAATGTTCACCTTCACCCATCATCCATCCCATTTGTACATGTTCTATCTTTAATTGCTTTCTTAGTTGTTAGTTGTAGTATAATCAACCCCCTCCTTCTTTGATTCGTCCTACTAGAGTAAAGCATTTCTCAAACACGGCTACCCACTTACGCCCTTGGGTTCGATATCTTATAAATTTTGCACTTGGTCGCTTACGTGCTACACACGATAGAGTACACTTGCTCTAAATCAATTTAACCAAAATTGAAATCAAGTTCAATAACCCAAGGAACAAGTTTGTAATATGCCTCAACAAGGCTACAAAAAGTACAACAAGGACCCAAATAACAAAAAATAGAAAAACACTGAAGAGGCATCCCATCAAGCGCCACTGGGAACAACGTCACTAGGACCGGCACCATCACCACCACCAGAAAAGTTGCGAAGACTCCTCATCCACGCCACCTCCACCTCCAATTGAGCGAAGCGCTCCTTCTCACATTCCAACCCGTGTTCGGCCATATAGCGAGCAACCTCCAACTGATGAACTTGGCTCTCAGCCAAACGTGCTCTCTCTCTATAAGTTGTTGCCCGAGTATTGGCAGCAGTAATGAGCTGCTCTGCCACCATAGTTTGTCAGGTTTCCACCACCGAAGAGAGCCCTTCAGCACGAGTAGAGGCCTCCACACTAAGACCGACACCAGGAGGAATGGAATGCCCAGATTCCATCAAAAGAAGAAAGCGGCACAAGAAAGTCAGAGCGTGTCTGACACTCACCAAAGCGGCGTTTTCAATCTCATGAGGCCCAGCACTTTACAACCAGCAAGACATCATAGGGTTCCATGATCGAGCAGGAATGAAGCAGGCTTCCGAAATGCTCAGTTCCATCTCAATGGCTGACCGAGCATTACCCATGCTCCTTATTCGCACCAATTCCTCCAAAGCAACCAGAGGAACACCCCCGCCAATACCGCCTTCGATAGCGTGAGCCTCCCCTATCGGAGGAGTCTGCTGAGGGGTATCACCGTCAAGCTTTTCCCCTCCAAGGATTGGATTGCTTTCAGGACGAAGAGACTGAGGCCGGCTAGTACTTGGCGGATCTTCAATCGGACTAATCCGAATGCTGGCACCCCGACTAGCACGGAGGGTAGCTTTAAAAATATCATCTTCCCGTGTTTCAGTTTCCTCCATAGGGCCTTTCCCCTTGTCAGACCGACGAGCACGCACTATTTCACCAATGTCTGCAGGAACCCTGCCCATCACTCCGACTATGTTTTGAGGCACCTCTATTACAACCTCCTCAGTTCCATCAACATTGATAGCCACTACACCACGGAGCCTAGTCCTGCTCCTCACAGCCACGGAAGTACCTTCAGCCGCAACCAGACTCGGGTCGGCTCCCTGACGGGGTCTTTAAGGCAGAGGAAACACGACCTGGTCGGAAAAATATTCGTCAAGGGTGGCATCCCAAGATGAGAAATTATCACTTACCCTCCCCTTGAAGCTTACCGAAGGAGCCCGAGTCGGATCTTGATAAAGGTTTGCTTCAAAAAGCCTCTCATCAGTTAGAAGTGATGAGACGTCATGAGGAAGAGCCATCCAGTTGATCGTGTCAAAAGCTCGGCAAAATCCCAGAGACAGTTCTTCCTCAGACGGACGAGGCGGAGCCACTGAAAGGTACAATGCAAAGAAAAATAGAGAAAAATCATACGAGACTCGAGAAAAGAGGCGGTAGTAAAGCATACGAGACTCGAGAGTTCGAAAGGCACACGACACAGGTAAATAATTTCCAAGTGGGTCTCGGCATTCGAACCCTTGAACCCAAAACCATTGACGTCTCCAATGCTGACTGCCAATAGAATTCCTATTAAAGATAGGACGAACGCCTCGTTGCACCTGCAGATAATAATGGTCGTGACAGCTTGGATCACGAACGTAATGGTAAACATAATATATATCTCGGGTAGAAGGAGAAGGGCACCCACTCTCGTGAAGCAACACCAACAGACCTATCAAATTAGCCCAGGCCGAGGGAATTATCTACATTGGGACCAAACCCCAATTGACCAACACTCGACCAATAACATGAGCCAGTGGCAGCCTAACCCCCGCGGCAAACATACCTGTGTTGAAGGCAGCATGATCAGGCTCACCACTCCAAGGGCGCTCGCGATGACCAGGAGTCCCAAATTTAATCCCAGGGTAACTATAAAGAATGAAGGCACCATCTACATCTTCATTTTGCATACTGGTGGAGTAACCCCTCAAAGTAGAGTTAGTCATCGCACGACCCCGACCAGAAGGGCGACTCACGCTGTCAGGATCGACGAAATCCTCTAAATTCATAAAGGATAGAGAGGCTCGATTTTCAGTCTTAGGAACCACGCGCCGCCGTGAAGACCTCTCTCCTAGGGCAGCAGATTCCTGAGGAACTTCGTAACGTGGCGGCGGTAGAATCGAATGACAGCTGCTCCGCGTAACGGGAGCAACGGGAGGAGCCCTAGCATTACTAGCTTCCTCATCCTCTTCTGAATTAAGGAACTCTTGTGAAGATCTCGAATTGACGGCCATGAGCGGAGAGATTAGAACGACGAAAAGCAGGCAAATAAGTACAAACACCCCAGGAAAAGGAACAATTGCCATTTTTTCACAAGTACAGTACAACAGAGAGAAAAGTTACAAAAGGGTGAGGAATTCAAGTGTGGCCTTAGACATTCACCTAGCCAGCCCCTTTTATAGAGGGAGAAAGTGGGGGCCCAATAACTGCCCCCCCAGAACTCGAAGAGCCCAGATAAAAGAGAGATCGTGAAGCATTAGATCAAGACACATGGACGTAATCAGGCTTAAGATCGTGGGAAGAATGATGTCTGACGTGACAGTTTGAAAAAATTAGCGGCGAAGATATAGGGGGATCAAGTGCATTAAATGCATAATTAATGCATGTCAGAACCACTATTAAATGCAATCATTGCCATTGAAGAACAAAAATACAAGCCAAATGAAACCAACAAAAGAGAAACTAGAAAATTACAAAGGTGTTTCACTCCTGCTAGCAGGACCAGTCAGAGCAGGAGCTGGAAGAGAGGGAGCCACTCTGGAAGTCGACGCCGAAGATGGCTGAGAGGCTGCTCGACTAGAAAAACCCAAAACTCGGAAAAAGTCAGACACGAGTCCCAATGGGGCAAGGTTCATCCTCTCCAATTCCCAATCAATGCCAACCGGCAAGCCCGAGGTGGCATACGGGCGTGTAGCATTTGGCAAAAATTTTCCAGAAGAACCGTCGCACCGATCCCGTTAGCCAATCGCGCCGAGTGCGCCAAAGCCTTGGCAAAACCCACTATTCAAGTAATTTTTCTCTCAGAGTTGATTAAAGAAGAAAAGTCCGCCTCATATTTGAGGGTCAGGGCAGCCACCTCAGCCTCTTTGACTTTTAGATCTTCCTGATAGTCAGCTAGTCACCTCTTTGCTTCGTCCAACTCCTGGACGAGTCGACTCTTCCTCTCCTCTGACTCTCTCAGGGCTTCCTCGGCGGCTTTCAATGACGCTTCACTTGGAAGAAGTTTCCCTTCGGCAAGTTTCAACTCCTCTTGGATGGCCTTTAAAGCATCCTCAAAAGCCTTACGCTGGCAGGCTGCCTCCTCCTTAGCTGCCGCAACCTCCTCCGAGCGCCTCCGCTCCACCTCCTCCATCTCGTCCCTCATCCGGGTTAGCTTTGCTTCCATTCGGCAACCTAGAGCAGCGGACTGTGCCACCTCCTCACTTTGACGAGCCAAGACGAGAGACGCTGGCTTGAGTAGCTCAAAGCCCGCGCATGATACCCGGTCACCGCATGGATAAGATCGTCAGGATTCAAAGCTTAAGGGGATAGACTCTATTGCTCTCAATATATATGCGGGAAGAGTAGGTTGATTGGGATCATACGAATTTGACCCGTACAGGCTGCGGAGTACTGGTGGCAGAGAGCGAACCTCTAGACTAGAAGCACCAACTTTAAAATCGAGGTAAGGGGTCTTGGTTGAAGGCTCTCCCAAAGCGGCCCTACTAGAAAAGAGGCCATAACTATCGGCCCGAACCCTCTTACTCGGGTGGCTCAGAAGGCCCACTGATAGAAGCCGACTGACCCTCCACAACAATCCCACTGGAACTCTCGGGACGTCGTTGCACCATATGGATGACTGGAGAAGAATAACCAGATTCATGAAGTAAAAAATCCTCCGCATGCTCTCCCTCCGAAGTGACCATCATGTCGCCAAACCCCTCTTGTGGCCAGCATCCACGGGCTCAGGACTCACGGTAACATCCTTTCCCATGATAGCACCAGCTTCGAAATTCGATGCGACCATATCTCCCTATGGGGCTCGGGAGCTCGCCTCCACCGGTGAAGACTCGTCCACCTTTATTATTTCTGTTAAGGCATTCGACCTTACAGTCGTCTAATCCATGGAAGCGGACGACCCCATAGGAATCATCGCCACCCCAACAGGAATGTCTGGGTCAGTGAGAGAGGTCCTCGGAGGCTCCAAACTTGCACCTACATGAGCAGCCACAGTCACCACCGACGAGGGGATCGGGGCTCTTGGATCTACCATGAGTCCATATTTTTTCAAAAGATTATCGGTAATGATGTCGGTGCTTCTCTCTTGGGCACCCATTTTACCAATGATGCCTACCAGATCCAAGAATTCTTTAGAAAGGGGAGGTCCTGGACGAGTATCCCTATCTATAAATAAAGAACAAAAAGCACAATCACTACACCTCTTAGATAAATGGAATCAAATGAAAGTGTGGACTTACGTACCTCCGCGAGAGCGAATTAGTTGAAAGGCAGAGGGAACTCTGATCTGAGTCGGCTTCCACACGCCACCCACCCAGCACCACCATTCTTTCCAATTCTTTATGGAGGTAGACTTCCCTGAAAGGGTTATTCCGCGTGTAGGATTGACTCGATAAAAACCTCTATGCAAATTCTCCTCGGAAAGATGACACAAATAGTCGATTTCCTTAGGAGACAGATGGCAATACCCCTTTTGACAGAACAGGAGTATGAACCCAATTATTGTAGCCCAGGCGTTCATGGATAGTTGGTGCAGCGCCAAATTCCAAAAATTAAGGAGTTTCGCTAAACAAGGATGAAGGGGCTGACGGAACCCTAGCTTCAGCATATGGACATTCATCGCCACTTGCCCCTGAGTTGGCTTGCTCGCTTTCTCGTTCTCAGTCGGCATAATAAATTCCAACACCGGCACTGCATACTTCGAGGATAATTCTTCAAATTGGGAACGAGGAATGGTGTTATCCTGGAAGTGGGCCCACATCCTGTTGTGGGCCACATCATGCAAAGCGATGCGAGCCCGAATGTTTTCTGGATCTGGAACATCCTCCGCTGTAGCAAATGAAGAATTTAGAGAGTGGGTTGCCGCCGGGAGCCTTCGCCACGACGAAGAAACTTCAGTCTCTTCCTGCAGATCTTGGAAGGCCCTCTCTAGGGATTCTGATACTCTTTCTCCGCCACTCGTCACCCGCCTTAGGTCCGACTGACTTACAGATTGGTCATCGGGATTTATACTTTAACGATTGAGGGAGGAGAGTCGGCGGGGGATTACGAGTTGGAAGCAAAAATGACGAAAAAAAATAAGAATAAAAAAAAAGAAAGGCCCTCTTTTATAACACACTTCCTCAATCGACGCCACCGCTGACAAGACAATAGTTAATGCCGAACACGTCTAATGATGAAAAGGTGCCTTGGAAACATATCCAAGGATCTCGAAATGACGCCTCAGAATCCCTGGCCACCCAAGGCGTCATGTCAAGAGTTTGAAATTAAAAAAAAAAATTAGGGCACACGCGCGCATTGGGTAGATTCTCCCTTCACCTGCCACGCGCCAGTGATGACGAAACCTGGGGGCTAATGTAGTAGGGCCCCGAATATTGGGCCCTCGCCTTCCTCAAACAACAATTGGGCCAAAAGTCCCAAGGCCTAATAATGGCATAAGACCTGGCCCTAAGGTAACAACTACAGGCCCTAAGGTAATAACTACAAGAGCTGGAGGGCGCGTCTATCTCAACCTCCCTTTAAAAGCCTGACGATTCGGCCATTCCCTCCATGTTGGCCACTTGCTGGGGGGTTATGCAGATATCCCCTAAGATATCTGTATAGGGGATATCCTAAGACGGATCCTAAAAAGGATCACGTGAAGATAATGCATTTAATGCTCGTACTGTATGCTTATATTCTGATGTGACCTGGCGATATATCCAGATACGGATGACATCAGGTCATACAATATAAATGTGGGGATAACCCATAGTAATGAAATAATTACTCATTCATTCCCCCACCCCCCATCCCCCCACCCCCGAAAAAAGAGGGCGTAAGACTTCCTAAGGGGCAATTCTCTCTTCATATTTTATGTTAACTTAGCACAGATAATCCCTTTATTAACCTTTAATAGCCACATTAATTCATCATTAGGAAGGGATCAAATCTGATAAGCTACACAGCACATTCTCACTAGCCAAACAACATCAGCATGCTAATTGTTATACCAAATCAGCAGTAGCAAGAACTAACTAGAAGCAATAGCATAGCAAAACAATAGCACTAACACGTAACATTGTTCTATTTGGAACCTTAGAACACTACGTACAGAGAAAACCACAACATGGATATACCCTGCAGGAAGGAATACCAGCTGCAACAATGCTGAATAACACAGAATATTGCAGAAAACCAACAGCAAAACAATCCAGCAGATGGCCTTTTGCAGCAGAAATCAGCAAGCAAATAAGTTAGCAAAATTGCAACAACATGAAAACAATGAGGCAAACCAACAACAGTTTAGCAGAAAACCAGCAATAATGCAAGCCACAATAGCAATCTAAAACAAAAACCAGCATTGTAATTGGCACCTTGTCACAGCAATTTGAAAGAGATTTCAAAGGGTGGCAAGATCCAGAAACTAGCATCCATCCACTTAGATAATTTGAGAGATAGAGTAGCATATTTATACTAGAAAAAATAAACAACAACAAAATATTCCAGCAAAAATATTTGCACATACCCAACATTTAAGTAACTTCCAGTAGGTAATATCATGTACATAAACCAGCAAACAACATAAAATTAGAAATGCAGAAACCTATCCCAATAACCAATGAAAACCAAGTTGCGAGAAGTACAACCTAGGATGTCATAACAAGTGCAGCAAAAATACATATTACTACAAAAACAGAACGGAGTTCAACCAGCAGAAACTCAAGTCCTAGGACACGCATAAACAGTAGAATAATCCGAAAAAATCAAATTGTAATATTTTAACTACTAATTAGAGTAAATAAAAAGCAATTAATTTCAATCACCTGTGTTAAAGGCCAAGTAATTCAAAAACAATATATACAAAATGAATATTCAAATGTTCCCTATACAAAAATAATAGTTGACAAACTATGAATTTACATAATTTATTTCAAAAATCACACAAAAATAAATATAATAGTTAGTTAATATTGTTAAAGTGATAATGCCAAAAATAATTTTAGAGGTAGCTAGGGACTCACAATGCACATGTCAACATCCGTGTACTCTGAGGAATAAAGTATCGGTGTCTGTCAAGCTGGAAGCTGGAAAGATGAATGTTCAAACAAGAATCAAAATTTAACAAAAAGTCTCTAACAACAATTATTAAAATAAAATGAGTCATACCCATGATCAACATATATCATATTCATCAATGGTTGGTTTCTCACAAACATAAACAACATTCATCATGCTCCTCTCTCTCTCTCTCTTTCCTACACTTTACTCTTTTAGCAAAGCTGCCAAAGAAGACAAAAGGCTATGGTTAGTGCAAAAGTAAGTTGTTCTCATTGTAAGATAAATTACAATATTATAGAAGCATCATATGTGTGTACTTTAACCATTCTTGGGTCAATAACATATTTGATTAAATTGGAATGGAACTGACATATTAACTATATTGATAGCTAAAGAAAGCAACTTTTGGTTAGACATTCTAAGGAAATAAGGTCACAAGCAATAATAGAAGACGGAAAAATGCTTGTGCTTTTGGATAAACTCATAAAAGAATTTTCGTCTGCAGCATTTTTTCATAGGATAGTTCATTAAGCAAAATACTTTACAGCTCAACTTCAACAACACCAATAAAAAATAGTCTTGGCATACCATCAACTACCTAAATATATCATTTTCAATGTAATGGAATAAATTTTGTCATATAGTCAATAATAGATATACATTTGCAGAACCTATCTGATCAAACAGGCTATAAGAGATGTCTATTTTTTCCCTTTCTGCTATCATAACATTATTCTATAAGAATAAAGGGCATATACATTAACCAAAATATGATATCAAAAATATCATGCAGATTAAGATTATGAAAGGAATTTCGAAAATTTTATGGGTCAGCTGTCACACAGGAATATCATGGCAGCACCTGTATTTCTCCTCCACGATTTGTTAAAGCCTTCATGTCGTCTGCTGTTATAACTAGCTGCACCACAAATTTTATGGGTCAGCTGTCACACAGGAATATGTACCATATATGCCACCGTATAGTGGGGTAAATAAGTACTTTGTAGTTATTTTAAGCTTAAAATGCCAACTCTCTATCAGTTATTTGCACTACTAAATGAACTTTTTAACATTTCAAAAATGTAAAAAGATCCACAACTCAACGTATGATTTACAAGGAAAAAAGGCTTAACAAACAATAGAAGATTTAACCTGCAATAATGAGCCAATAACCATTAATAATATCCAAATGCCACTATGCAAAACGTCAGTTTGCCATATTCTTGATCATCGACAGCAAAAGTAGTTAGAAAGATAGATGCATGAGATACTGAATTGGTGAAAGCAGTTGTAAATAACATGCTTTATGTTGGAAACAAATTAAAGGAAAACCAGCATCATTTCACAATCAATTTACATGACCCCATCTGTCATATAATATAAAACAAACAACAATGGAAATACTAATTTTGTTAAATACATACATAGGAATTAGGTACAATATGAGCAAAATAAATCAATTTTGCATCTGCATTTGCATCTTAATTCTCAACCCACGTGTTACTGCAGCATGTACTACTAGGAACGATAAAAATCTAATAAAGGCAGTGACCTGATTAGCCATTTTGTAGTAGGGATGATCAATTAAAATAATTTATAGAACCACAGGGAGGTAGGTACTAGTGCTTGAACGATCTCTCGTTTCTTGTAATTTTATAGAGACGAATCATCAATGGAGTGGTTGTTTAAATAAGTAAATAGAAATAATCAAAGCAAGCAAGCAAGCAATGATCAACAAATAAGATGGATGGATGAAAAGTGGTTTACCAAATTAAGCAAAAGTGAGATTAACAACAATTAAGAAGTGGAAATCCTAGGATACATGCATCAAATTCTTATGAATCATGGGTTTAAGACTAAGGGCCAATACTAAGTTCACCTAGACTCCCTCTCGAGATGAATAGGATATCGATTCGTTTAAGAATCCCAACATAGCTCAATGGATTAGTTCTTACTAAAACAATTCCAACAAGGTACTAAGCTTAAATAAGAGTCCCTTCACACGATTAATCAACCTCTCGATCAAACCAATCGGACGTCCTATCAAAGGGTTCTAAATCCTAAAGGACATCTCTATCTCTTTAAGATCTATAATAAACATGATGTGTATGACAAGATGATTCAATTAATTATCCTAAATATGCAATTGACTTCTCAATCTAATCACATGTTTAAAACAACAAACCACACAAATCATCATAAACATCAAGATCTAAAGCAGCAATGATAGAAAATCAATTAACCCAATCAACATATGAATTTAAATACACAAATCCTAAAATTATCCAGCAACTCTCCTGTTGCTAATCTCACAAGGGAGAATAGCCTACCATATTCAAAAGGAAATCAACATAGACATTAAGATCATTACAAAACATGATGAAACAATAAGGTTTCAATACAAAAGTTGGATGAAAACTCCCTTGGATGTCTCCAATGGTTATCTTATTTTTCCCCTTGCAATTCTCCTTTCTTCCTTACTTCTTTTCCTCAATTGGATGAAGGTTTTGATGGTGGGATGATAGTAGATGGAATGGATGGTGAATGGATGAAGATAATGGTGTGTGATCTATGTGTTTTGGTGCAAACCCTTGGTGGAATCTCCAAACTCTTTTCAAATGTTGAACTTGAGGCTATTTATATCCTCTCCAAGTTGGGCCACGAATTAATCATCAACTGGGCTTTTTACACACACTTACACACATTGGCAGGTAAAAATCCGGATTTTGGCCCAAAAATGACCTTACTCGACTTGTCTTTTCCTACTCGAGTTAGCAGCTCGAGTCGAGTTGCATGTAATGCAACTCAAGCTGTCCCAGCTCGACTCGTGTCGCCAACTCGAGCTCTCGCCTGTTCGGTCGTGTTGCGAGGCTCTGAAACTAATCTGACTTCGGGAACCTTACTCGGCTCGAGTTGCCATGTCGTGTTACGACTTGCAACTTGAGTAAGCACACTGTACAATTTTTGGCACTTGCCCTGCTCCTTACTCGACTCGAGTTGCAAATCGAGTTGGACCTTGCAACTCGAGTTGGATCACTGGACAAATTTTGGACATTTTCGCACCCCTACTCGACTCGAGTTGCCAACTTGAGTTGCACCTTGCAACTCGAGTTGGGTCCGGTGAGCCCATTTTTGCTCGTTTCAGCTCCCGTCTCCATTTTTGCTCTGTTTTAACCTGTTTTACATACGTTTAAGCTCATTCTCACATATTTCCATAAAAACACATAACACAACCAAATAACACATAAATATGGATAAAATACTACGAAAATAGACATAAAAAGACACTAAAATCTAGGTGAAAATATCACTCATCCCACCCCCAAACTTAAAGTGTTGTGCGTCCCCGCACAATGAAAATGATAAACAATGAGGAGTGATTTTCATCTAGGAAAAGAATAAACGAACATAAGTAATAACACATCAATAGCAATAAGAACCACAATGTAAGCTAAGTTATCCTACAACATTAAACTCATGACATGAGGAATTACCAAGTTCAATCACAAGAGAATAAAGTGTAATATAGTCCCTTTTTGTCCAAGCCTCACAATGGAATATCAATTTCACTCAACACTCTTTACGGTAAGGTAAATCAACACTCATTAATCAATTGGCTCGACTCACTATAAGCTTGCTCGCGGACTATATTCACAAACCTCCAAAGTTTCCATTAGTGATCAAAAAGGTCTTTTCTTAGGATGTAATGATAGGCTCTTTGGTAGGGTAGGAAAAATATAGGTAATAGTGACTAATCAAGTGCAAGTAATCGAAGAGGTAGCTTCTTTCTTCCATACCTTCACTTATCTTTCATCCTTTCTCAACTTTGGTAATCACAAGCACTAATCATTAACTTTCTATAAATTGAGCTTCTTTTGATTCATGCTTCCTTCTTTGAACTTTTAAGTATTTGAGCATATTGTTGGTTTGCTCTTTTTCTTGTTTTAAGGTTGCATGTCCATTCTTATTTGTGCTCTTTTCATCCTTTTTCTTGCTTGCTTACCATTTTTTTTCTTCTTTTGTTATCTCATCACTCCTTCTAGCTACCATCTCCTCAATTACTCACACGACAGGTATATATATAAGGTTTACATGGGTAATCAAGGCTTGTAATGTGCTTAATCACAATAAATAGGCTTAAAGGCTCAAAATGGTTGACTAGGGATGATGTTCATGGTATGGAAATATATGGCAATGACTATAAATGACAAGGATGGCCTTAGATCATATCACTAATCTCCACTAATCGGGCTCGTTCCCATAGCCTTTGAGCAAGCTCTAGCTTATCTAACACAACAGATCCACTCATTAAGAAATACCATGTATGCACGGTTGAGGCTCAAATTCTCACAAGCTTATGCATTGTACCTTAAGGAACTTATTACACCACATTCATCTCAAAATTGAACAAGTTAATTAAACATGTCACAATTCGAAAGTGTAGAGATTCTTAATCATAATTTGTCATCACTTATCACTACAACATGTCACCACTCACATTAAAAATGACTCACAACATCCCAAAAAATAAACCACCAAACAACCCTAGACAAGAATAAAAATACACAAAACATAAAATAAAGACACAACAAACAAGAAACAACCAAAAATACATAACAAGTAAAATTACAAATTTCATCCATCAATAGACAATGAAGCACACATTCATATCATCCATGATCAATTAGGCTCACAAACATCCCCACCTTGATTGAAAAGGAAATCCTAAATTACGAAAGTAAACCTTCCACAAATATAACACATCAAGCAACGTGTTAATCAAAACAATCCAAATCAAATCAAATTATGCTAAACACATAGAAGTGGTAGGGTGTAGAGTAAACTCCCTCAATAAGCATTTGGTAGTAGACGTTGATGGCTCCAAGCTCCATACATGCTTCCAATACCCTTCATACATGCTCAACAAAACCATTAGCTCAATAATTTCATTAAAAATATGGATTATCATGCACTTCAATCACCACCAATCGGACCAAATCAAACCAAAACTCATGAGAAAATTTTTTAAAATTGGGTCAATTTTACAAGAATCACACTCAAGTGGTGAGTCACACCACACACTCTCCCCCCAAACTTAAATCGAAACAAATTGAGACTTAAGTTTGTAAAAAGTGGTGGGACTTACCCTTGTAGTTTCCATCAATGATCTTCTTGTGGATAAGTAAACGCATTCAATGAATTGAGCCATGTCCACCATGCACTAGCCCCCCCAAACTTAACTCAAGACAAGAGTCGAGAATTAAGTTTGCACAAGTGGTGACATACTTACTCAAATCCATGAAGCACTTCTCTTTTCTTCAATAAGCCTTCTTCTCACGAGCACAATCCACCTACGAGACCAAAATAAACAAAACAAGCATCAAAATATAAAAAGAATGGTTGCCTCCCATTTAGCGCTAAGTTTAACGTCTTCAAGCCGGACGGAATTTTACGATCATTGGACCAAAGGATGATCCATCCCATTCTCTCCTCACATCCTCACTTTGAACATTTGTTTGGCTCTCTTCTTGTCTACAAGCTCAACTTCACCATTCTTGCTTATGAGCATCAAGTCATCATCAAGGAGTGATTCTAGTGGACTTCCTCTTTCTTTTTTGTCTAATTTCCAATCGAGCTCCGATGCTTTTATCCTATCAACATCACAAGAAGATAAGTTAGAACTCGACATTTTCATATAATCATGAAGAAAGGAATTTAAGTTGTCAAAGAGAAGAGAATCATGATCCATTAGATCATCCGGAGGCTTCAAATGAGACTTGGTTCCTTTTTCTTTGTTACACAAAAATATGACACTTTTTCCTTTTGAGCTCAAGGATAACTCTTCTCTACCAACATCAATTTTCGTTCTTCCCATCGCTAGAAATGACCTTCCCAAAATGAGTGAAACTCGAGGGTCCGCCTTCACTTCTAACACCATGAAGTCGACCTGGAAAGCTAGCCCTTTCACTGTCACCTCCACGTCTTCAACAATCCCTAGTGGCTTCACAACCTCACCATTTACTACTTCAAGACGAATAGTAGTAGGCTTTAGCTCTCCCATTTCAAGGTCCTTGAACGTGGCATGAGACATCACGTTGACGCTTGCCCCCAAGTCACACAATGCATCAAGGGTACCCTTTCCCTCAAAATCATAAGGAATGATGAATTTCTCCAGATCACCAACTTTTGTAGGCCCCCTTTTTGCATCTACTCACTTGTTTTGGATTGCTCTTCTTTCTTTTTCTCCTCATACTTCTTCTTAAGATTCGTCACATGCTCTTCAAATTCCTTTTTCTTCTCCTCCTTTACAAACATTTGTGGATAAGGAATAGGGAATGGAGTGATCGGAATACCCCAATAATCACGTTTGTACTCCTCTTCTTTAGTCTTCTTCTCTACTTTCTTTTCCTCTTGCATTTCCTCTTAGGTATCCATTTAGGACCCTTCTCTTCTTTCATTTCTCCAACACCCTTGCTTTCCACCAACCCTTCTTCAACCTTTCGTTCCTCTTTTATATCAACCAACAAACATTGAGCTTTTGGATTAACCTCAGGTGCGGTTGGAAACTTTCCTTTTTGTTGAGCACTCAAAGAACTTGTAATTTGTCCCATATTATACTCCAAAGCCTTGAGTCTCTTTTCATTTGCTTCTTCCGCCTTTTTTAAAGCTTCATCTCGAGCTTTGTTTGATGCTATCAATTATTAAAGTAGCTCATCGATTGATGCTCTTCCCTCATTGTTCGGTGCTTTAGCCCCCGGTTGATATCCCAGAGGATAAGCAACTGCATTGCTTGGATTAGAGTAGGAGAAGTTATCTTGCCTTTGTTGTTGTGGGTATGAGCTTCCACTACTTTGACAATTAATGCTCCCTTGCCTTGGTGGATAGTTTCCTTGGTTGTGGTTGAAATTACCTTGGTAATTGTTTTGATAATTCCCTTGGTAATTTTTTCCTTCCATGTATGACACATCTTCCACACGTGGCATAGAGTTGGCCCATTGTTCTCCACTCACAATGTTCAGAGGTAGCAGACCTTGCTCACTTTGTAGCCCTTCAACCATATTAGCTCCTTGATTATTCACACATTGGTTCAAGCTCATTTGTTTCATAACCTCCGCCACTATCTTTTCCATGCTTGGCGTACTTTGCTCTACATTAGCACTCTTCACACTAAACTGTTGCCCTTGATCAAAACTCTCAAAACCATAGCATCCACTTACCCTCTCCGATGGCCATTGATATACATTTGTAGCAATCTCATCAAATATCTTTATTGCCCTTTCCGGAGTCACTCCAAGTACGGATCCACCCGCCGAAGCATCAACATACATTCTTTGACTATTTACCAAACCTTGGTAGAAAAATCCAATTTGTTGATTCTCTGGGAATCCATGTTGTGGACACTTACGTAACATATCCTTAAACTTTTCCCACGCTTCATAAAAACTCTCTTGAGACATTTGCTTAAATTTATTATCAAGCTCTTCATTTGAAGCGTCTTAGAAGGCGGAAAATACTTGTTCAAGAACATTTGTGCAAGCTCATCCCATGTGTTGCACGTACCGGGAGCAATGGTAGATAGTCATGTTCAAGCTCTATCCCTCAATGAAAACGGAAACAATCTCATCTTGATACAATCTTCGCTTACCCCATTCATCTTCACAGTATTGGTAATCTCAATAAATTGAGCTAGATGAGCGTTAGGATCCTCAATCGGAGTTCCACTAAATTGTTGCTCTCACACCATAGAAATCAAGCCCGCCTTGAATTCAAAGTTGTTAGCATTGATTGGTGGACCCATCATTTGTAGTATCGCCCTTGGCATAAAGAAATTTCAGATCACTCTTTGATCATTGTGAATTCCATGTTGCACCAGAGGTGGTGGTGGTGGCACATAAGCTTGTTGAGGATGGGCATAAGCTTGTGGAAATCCTTGTTGCATTAAAGCTTGTTGCACCATTTGTTAAAGCAAAACTTGATTGTTGAAAGCTCCATGATTTTGATAGGCATGTTGAGGAGGGTTGGCATTAAATTGAGGTGCGTTGTCTTGCACGTTCACATTTTGTCCTCCTTCCCCATCATGCTCTATTTTCACACGATTGTCATATTGAAAATTCTCCATTCGCTCACTATTTTTTAATTTGTTCTCCTTTCTTCTCCTTCTCAACGTATGCTCAATCTCCCAATCAATAAGTTCTATTTGTTTCCCTTTGGATCTTGTTTGCATACACCTTCAAAGCAAAAGAAGTTAGAACAAGGTTTTCAAAACAAATACAAGTAAACAAATAAAAAAAATATCTCTATTAAGATTACTCGAAACAATCCTTCTTCAAGCTACTAGCAACTGTTGCCTCCCCGGTAACGGCGCCATTTGATTAGCCATTTTGTAGTAGGGATGACCAATTAAAATAATTTATCGAACCACAGGGAGGTAGGTACTAGTACTTGAGCGATCTCTCATTTCTTGTAATTTTATAGAGACGAATCATCAATGGAGTGGTTGTTCAAACAAGTAAATAGAAGTAATCAAAGCAAGCAAGCAAGCAATGATCAACAAACAAGATGGATGGATGAAAAGTGGTTTACCAAATTAAGCAAAAGTGAGATTAAAAACAATTAAGAAGTGAAAATCCTAGGATACATGCATCAAATTCTTATGAATCATGGGTTTAAGACTAAGGGCCAACACTAAGTTCACCTAGACTCCCTCTCGAGATGAATAGGATATCGATTCGTTTAAGAATCCCAACATAGCTCAATGGATTGGTTCTTACTCAAACAATTCCAACAAGGTACTAAGCTTAAATAAGAGTCCCTTCACACGATTAATCAACCTCTCGATCAAACCAATCGGATATCCTATCAAAGGGTTCTAAATCCTAAAGGACATCTCTATCTCTTTAAGATCTATAATGAACATGATGTGTATGACAAGATGATTCAATTAATTATCCTAAATATGCAATTGACTTCTCAATCTAATCACATGTTTAAAACAACAAACCACATAAATCATCATAAACATCAAGATCTAAAGCATCAATGATAGAAAATCAATTAACCCAATCAACATATGAATTTAAATACACAAATCCTAAAATTATCCAACAACTCTCATGTTGTTAATCTCACAAGGGAGATTAGCCTACCATATTCAAAAGGAAATCAACATAGACATTAAGATCCTTACAAAACATGATGAAACAATAAGGTTTCAATACAAAATTTGGATGAAAACTCCCTTGGATGTCTCCAATGGTTATCTTCTTCTTCCCCTGGCAATTCTCCTTTCTTCCTTACTTCTTTTCCTCAATTGGATAAAGGTTTTGATGGTGGGATGATGGTAGATGGAATGGATGGTGAATGGATGAAGATTATGGTGTGAATTGGAGAGAATAGTGTGTGATCTATGTGTTTTGGTGCAAACCCTTGGTGGAATCTCCAAACTCTCTTCAAATGTTGAACTTGAAGCTATTTATACCCTCTCCAAGTTGGGCCACGAATTAATCATCAACTAGGCTTTTTACACACACTTACATATATTGACAGGTGAAAATCCAGATTTTGGCCTAAAAATAACCTTACTCAACTTGTCTTTTCCTACTCGAGTTAGCAGCTCGAGTCGAGTTGCATGTAATGCAACTCGAGCTGTCCCAACTCGAGCTCTCGTCTGTTCGATCGTGTTGCGAGGCTCTGAAACTGATCTGACTCCAGAAACCTTACTAGACTCGAGTTGCCAAGTCGTGTTGTGACTTGCAACTCAGTAAGCACACTGTATAATTTTTGGCACTTGCCCTGCTCCTTACTCGACTCGAGTTGCAAGTCGAGTTGGACCTTGCAACTCAAGTTGGCTCACTGGACAAATTCTGGACATTTTTGCACCCCTACTCGACTCGAGTTGCCAACTCGAGTTGCACCTTGCAACTCGAGTTGGGTCCCGTGAGCCCATTTTTGCTCGTTTTAGCTCCCATCTCTATATTTGCTCCGTTTTAACCTGTTTTATATACGTTTAAGCTCATTCTCACACATTTCCATAAAAATACATAACACAACCAAATAACACATAAATACGGATAAAATACTATGAAAATGGACATAAAAAGACACTAAAATTTAGGTGAAAATATCACTCATCATGACCCTAACTCAAATAGGTGTTTAATATTTCTAATTCAAAATTGAAAGATGGCATAAAATAAATCTTGTTCAGTTGATTCAGAGACATAATTTTGTAACATTTAGAAGACATGAATTAAGAATGTCTGAAAATGAGAAATACAAACTAGACTTACCATGGGTATAAGTTGGGATCGTGAATCAAGGATGATAGAGAAACTGAGAAGATTTGTGTGGTTGGTCTAGGGTTTAGGAGGGGAAATGTGTAGTAGTAGTGTAGAAGAAAGAATGATTAGAATCCTAGAAATAGGGAATAAAGGTTTTCATATAAAATGTCCACTGAAATGATGATTAATCTCCTTTGGGATCTCTGTTCTTCTCTCTTTATCTTTCAAGATTTCATGATTAAGACACGTTGGGATGGCAGCTATTATTGCTACTTCTCTGCTTCACATTCCTCTACTGTTGTAGAAATAATGACTCCCTTCCTACTACTAAACCATCTGACTTAACAACAACAGGGGCCCTTGAACTTCAATATATTCTTTTACAGCCAATGGATCTGAAAATGCTTATACAGCACAATCAAATACTCCCTCCATCCCAAGAAAGTCTGCACTCCTCTTTCCGGCACGGAGATTAAGAAAGTGATATCTTTTAGGGGTATTATTGTATTTGTTGGTAATAAATAAATGATAAAGTATGTTAGGGGTGGTTTTTTTGTAAATAAAGTGTATGGGGAAGGGTGATTGTGTTTGACTTTTTGATTTTTAGAAAGATGCAAACTTTTGTGGGACAACCCAAAATGCAAAGTGTGTCATCTGAAATGGAACGGAGGGATTATGATTTTATAAGAAAACTAAGCAAATAAAAACTCAATCCAAATTGGTAAAATCAGCAAAATATGAAGAAAACTAGCAGTTGGAATGTCATAGTTCACAATAGTTCCGTGAAATCCTAGAGCCTTTTTCATTTGCCCCTCTATAACTAAGAGGCCTCAATCTGTTATAATCTTCTTGACCTACAAACATTGGAGAAATTAAACCTCTTTCATTATTACTATGATTATGAGAGAGAAAGCAAGCAAGCAAACATCTGCCCTTCTATAACTAAGAGGCCTCAATCTATAAATAATAATCTTCTTGACCTGCAAACATTGGAGAAATTAAGCCCTTTTCAACCTTATCCAAAAAAAAGAAAAGATTATCCCTGCTCATGCTCTATTTATGAGCCGTGATTCTTTAAGCAAAAGAGAAGGCTTCTTTTCTTTTTTAATATTGAACTTTATAGGAGGACAATGCCTGTCTCATTCAAAACACTCATGAAAATTCTTATTCCAATGTAATTAGATCCCATTTTTAAAATTATTACAAAATAGACAGCTGTGGGGTTGTGATATCATTTTTGTGATAGATCTTGCATTGGAGAGATACTCCGTGTCCCCATGTGAACACAATTCTCCCCCTCTATGTTCTATTTAAACCTATGTATTGCTAGGGGTTTAAATTGTAAAGGGACACGAAAATTACAAAAGCGCACGGAATGTGCTATGTGCGCCCGGGTGCATAGGAGCCTCACTCATAAATTATTTATGAAATATTATTATTACTTTTCATTAGTATCACTTTTCATTATAAAAGTTATCATTTTTTATTCCTCTTATATAAGGACTTAAGCGAGACGATCTCACACAAGTCTTTGTCGGGGCCAGGAGACACTTGCATGAGATCATCTAACGTGAGATATATTTTTTAAATAGTTATTACTTTTTATAAAGATATTATTATTGTAACGCCCCGGGTTACGCTATGGGGTTGGGACGCTACTAGATATAAATTCCCCAATATAATAATAGAGGGGTTGAGAATGCACAGCGGAATAATATAAAAAAATCCCCAAAGCGATAGTATAATAAAGTAAAAGTTGCATAAAGATTATTACATATTAACATCTACTCACCAGAGTAGAGTGAAATATCCAAAATAAGTACGTTCAGATGATATATCTGAAATAAAGTTCTAACAAAATACTAAAATATAAGTCATAATATAAAGTCTTCTAAGGGCTTGGGTCAACTGCGAAGGCCTCTCCATCTTCTAAATCTTGTTCTGAAAATCAATAAGGGGTGAGCGTCTAAAATACACTCAGTGGGTTAACTTAAATGATTGCACAGTTAAAAATAAATATGCATGCCAAATATACCATAAAATATAACATATGCCATTTACTAAAATAATTTGCACATTGTCGTTCGATAACTCAATGAAAATATTTTAGACCGAATCGTCATCCGATAACTTGTGTTAGTTGGTATATGTGCACCAGGCCGTTACCCCAGTACAATGTTAGCATACTTGAAATATATTTTAGTACTGAACCGACGTAGTCAGTAACTTGTGTTAGTTAGTATATGTGCACCGAGCCGTCACCCCGTACAAGTGTTAGTAGAAAATATATGTCATTGAACTAAAAGCACACATGACACATAACATGACATATAAGTAACACATATCACATCTTAACATAGCAATCATGACATAAAATGTAGCACTCGGTAAAGAGTAAAAGTTATCCCCACCTTGGACTTCTTAGAGATAGTAAACTGGACTAGGTTTGCTCTTCGGTCTCAGGTTTGCCTGCAAGGGTATACTAAACTGAGTTCTACTTCTAATAATAATTCCTAATACTAAAACTAAATTTCTAATATAATTATAATAAACTAATTATTGACTAACTTAAGAAAATATAATAATTAACCATTAAATAAAAATGAATATTATACAAAGATTTTATACCTAAAATAATATAGATGATAAAATTATAATTAATATTTATTATATAAAAAAAATATATAAATCAAAATTTATAATTATACATGAAATAAATGAAATGTTAAAGTATATATCAAATTATAATAATACTTAATTTAAAAGTATTAAGTTAAATATTATGATATTAAATAAATAATTAAATAAATAAATAATTAATTAATTAAATAATAAAACATACTTGTTGCTATGCATGCGCCGTCAGTTGCAGTTTCAAATGTTTGAGTTTTCATCTTTTTTTTATATATAAATACTTTTATAAATTGCAATCAAGTCCCTGAAATATATTAAATTCTCATTTAAACTTTCCCAAAACTTTAAACTTATTACAAAATGACCCAACTTGTTTCAAAATGACCCAACTTGAGTTATACAACTCCGTTTGAAATTTCGAAAACACCTTTGGAATCCTCGTGAGATGAGGATCACATCAGTACTAATTTTGTATCAAAATATTAAAGTTTAGAAAACACCAATTTTCACCGTGAAGTGGGTTTTTACCCAACTTCTTCATTTTACGTCAAAACTCAAAACTAATTATACATTTGTGATCCTCGTGAGGAGAGCTTCAAAATGGACTATAATATCAAACCTAACACACACCGAAATAAAATCTGCCATTAAAGGGGTTGAAACTTTGACGGAGCTTTTCTAGCTCAAACTGACGTCTATTTTACAAAATAATTACATATTTGGAATCTACGCTTCGAGACGAATATTTTTGTATATAACATGATAAGATTTGATAAAGAATGAAAAATTTTCAAAACATAAGTGTGTGTATATATATATATAGCATGTATATATATATGTGTGATGATGGTATATATATATATATATATAAACCCCCATTCTTTATATACTTGTATACATAAAAACAAGAAGAAAGATTATTACCAAATGAATTTGTAGAAGAAGCTACCTCCAATTTTTACAGTTTGAAAACGGTTGCTTCCATATATATACAAATATATGATAATGTTAAAAATATCTTCTACAGTTAAATCTTATCCAAATTTACAAACTTATCTAAAATCCCACTTGCACACACACACGTGTTTACTCCCACTTGCACACTTGCACCAATAAATATTATTAATATTATAATAATTATATAATATATATATATAAAAATATACAGTTCTATTAAAAAATAAAATTTACGAAAATATAGATTATGAATATTGGGGTGTTACAATTATTTTTATTAAAGTATTAATCCCATCGTCTTATGTAATTATGTCCATTTGTACGGGCACGGAAATTAAGAAATGTTATTTTTTCAATATACTGTAAAAAAAATTGGACTGAGTTAATAATTTAAAGAGAAAAAATAAATAAACATGTTGGGAATAATGAATAGAATGTAATAAAGTAAATAAAACGGTTGAGATTGATGAATAAAATATAATACTCCCTCCATCGGGTATTTTCACCCATTTGTACGATCACGGAGATTAAGACGTGTTATATTTTTAATATATAATGTAAGAAAAAGTAGGGATAAATTAGTAATTTGAAAAGAAAAAGTAAATAAAGTTGTTGAGATTGATGAATAAAGTGTAAAAAAAAATTAAAGTTATTAGGATTGTAAAAAGTAGGTAATAAAATATTATATATTTTTACCATTAATGGAATGAGTAAAAATACGTAGGACGGAGGGAGTAATATTTTTAATAAAAAAATTAAATCCATCTAATTAAATTATTTTACGAACAAAATAAAAAGTGAAAAAAAGTTATATTTCATAATAAAGAAAAAGTGATAACCATTTTATTAAATTATTATATGAACAATTTATAGTAGTATGAATAAAATTGATTACATTTTTAATATAATATATGATATATGATATGATACCAATCAAAGAAAAATAATAACAAAACTAATGAACTACCTAATAAACAATTATTATTAATTAACTAGAGTAATATTTTTATTAAAAGTGATTGTTTAATCAATTAAAATGATTGTAGTATATTAAATAAATAAATAATAGAAATAATTACTGATAGGTACACACTTTGTACCCCTAATTACTACTAGATACATTGATTTAAAATAATTATTATTTAATACAAAATATTAAAGTAAAATACCAAATATACCCCTAAACCCATATACCTTTAAAACACTAACCCCAACCTCCACCCACCACCGGACCACCGCTGCCGCTGCCGGACCGCCGCCGCCGCCGCCGGCGGAGCTCCGGCGGCCGGTCGCCGGAAAATCTGTTCGTAAAAAAAAAAAAAAAAAAAAAACTGATCGCCGGAAAGCTGCCGCGCCGCCGCCGGAGCTCCGGCAGCCGGTCGCCGGAAAAACTGTTCGTCCAAAAAAAAAAAAGAAAAAAAAAACTGGTCGCCGGAAAAACTGCCGCCGCCGGAAAAGCTGCCGGACCGCCGCCGCCGGACCACCACATTTTTTTGCTGCACACACTTTTTTTTTCCTGCACACACTTTTTTTTGCTGCACACACTTTGCTGCACATGAACTTTTGCTGCACACAATATTTATGTGCAGCACATTAATAGGGGTAATATTGGAATATCACTATATATTTTTGTACCTAGTAGTAATACTTTTGTATGTTTGTATCTCATAGTAATTTAGGGTTTTTTTGTGTACCTAGTAGTAATCCTCCCTAAATAATAATATTGAATTATGGAAATTTTAATTTTTACTAGTAAGAATACTTTAACAACAATAAAATAAGGCAAAAGCTCCTGTGCACCCGGGTGCACGGAACACTTTCCGTGCGCCTTTAGAAATTTGTGCTAAATTATATACCTTTTAGTATACAGATGTGTACCCTTTATTTTCTAAAGAAAAATCTGGGCGCACGAACAACACTCCGTGCGCCTTTAGAATTTTGTGTTAAATTGTATACCCTTTAGTATAAAAATGTGTACCCTTTATTTTCTAAAGAAAAAAAAATATTAATGAAAAGTCTATACCCTTTAGAACAAAATTGTGTACCTTTTAGTAATTAAAGTATATACCCTTTAGACCAAATTAATGTACCCTTACCCATAATACAAAATTTCTAAAGGCGCACGAAATGTGTTCCGTGCGCCCGGGTGCACGCAAGCCTCACTCATAAAATAATTTATTTTAAAAACTTAAAAGAAATATTATTAAATTAGTTAATTAATTGAATGATTAATATAAATTATACACACGCAAGGCTTAATTAATTATTTTCACAATAAATTTCTTATTTTTTAATCGATATCAATTATAAAGAGTTATTTTTTTATTTTTTAAATATAATTTACAATAATTAATGGCAAATTATATTGTACCTCTACTTTCACAAACGTGTACACTTATGAATAAAATATATACATTCATGAATAAAAAAGTCACTTTGTTAGCAAATTTTCTTGGTTGTTTTAATGAAAAATTAAGTATAAAAATATTAAAAAATATATATTGCTACTAGTGAATAAAAATTTATACGCATAATTTAGACATATATACATGAACGCGTGCACTTAAATATACAAAATATCAATTCATAATTAATTATTTTAATAAATAATCCGTCTCATAAATTAAATTTGTGATAGGTCTCACCCATAACTCTCATTACAGTATTTTCATTAAAATAATTTCACTTTTATTTATTAAGTATACTAGTTAGCAATTTAATTGTTCTTATAAATTTTATAAAAGATAAGTCTATAATAATAAAACATCATATAGTTAAACTTTTAATATCTAATTATAATTTATATTACGAATTTAAATATAATAATTAATTTAGATTGTTAATTAATTATATCAATTCAATTAATTGAAAAATGAAGTATATTTTAAAAATAAATCAAAGTTTAATATTTTTATAACACCTCTTATGATATTGGTAGATATGAAACAGATCAACTCATAAAATATATTTATTATTATATATATATATATATATATATAATATATTTATTATCGATTTTTAACTACCAATAAACATATTTTATATCATAATAATAATAACAATAATAAACATAAACACATAATTGATTTCTCAATCTAATCACATGCCCATGACAATTAGTCACACATATAAATCAAGCAATGAACAATCAATGATAGAAATAATACAAAGCCCATTCAAGATTAAAATCAAATTGCATAAAAACTAAATTATCCAACACCAATGATGGAGTTAATCTCACAAATGAGATTAGTCTATCATAGTCTTAGAGAAAACAATCATAGACAATTGAATCCACAAATTCAATGACAAATCTATAAAGAATTTCACAAGAATTAGAATTAGATTCCCCCTTTGGAGGTCTTCAATGGAGATCTCCTTCTTCCTCTTGTGATCCTCACTCTCCCTTGCTTCCTTGATCACTTTGATGGTAGATTTGATGGAGGGGATCAAATTTAGATGGATGGATGAAGAATAGATGAAGATGATTGTATAAAAGGGAAGTAAATGTGTGTGAGGTGTGTGTACAGGGCAAAACCACGAAAATCTGATGAAATATTGAAGTATTTGGTATTTATACCCCTTGGGAAGCTTCTAGAATGATTCTGATTTTTTTCACAGAAATTGCACCTACACGGCCCGTGTACGGTACACGGCCACAGGGATGGCCGTGTAGGTATTTCGGGTGACGGAACACGGCCAAAGCTTATATGGCCGTGTTCCACACACGTCCGGCCGTGTTGGTGCAACCCCTATTTTTACAACTTGTTTCGGCTCATTTTCCCTTGTTTCAACTCCAAATTGAAATTCGCTTTTTCCTACGTCTTCCTTTTCGCGTATAGAATCTCTTTTTGCATGAAAATCATAAGTTTAAACTCATTCTCACATATTTCCATAAAAACACAAAATACACATAAATACGGATAAAATACTACGAAAACGGATATAAAAAGACACTAAAATATAGGTGAAAATATCACTCATCACTTAATCTTTAATAAAAAATTTATACATTTGATTTTCATGGAAATTTTTTTTTTGTTGAACATTAATATTTTGCATATTTCAATGGACACTTCCAATAAGAAATTAATACTTTCATAAATAAAAATGTATACTTTTAGAATAAAATAAGTATATTTTTAAAGGGGCCAGCTATTTGCACCCCCAAAATTATTGAAAGTACCCCAAAAATATTTAAATTGACATAATTATCCTTATAAAATTTATATTTATTCGGTTGCAACAACAGAACAGTTATCCATCTTATTTGTTCGGTTGCAGCAACCGAACAAAAGAAAGAATTCATCTATCTTATCTGTTCAGTTGCAGCAACCAAATAGAACAAATAATTCATTTATATTATCTGTTCGGTTACAACAATCGAACAGAACAAGATTTGTGAGTTTTTTTAAATTTATATCTACATTACCGAATAGATTAGATAACACATAAGTTTCATGAATCACCATCGATACCATCTTTGTTTAAAGATCGATGATGTCCATGAAACTTATCTGTTATCTTATCTATTCGGTAATGTAGATATGAATTAAAAAAGTCATAAATCTTATTTTGTTCGGTTGCTGCAACCGAATACATAAGAAAGTCATAAATCTTATTTTGTTCGGTTGCTGCAACCGAACACATAAGATGAATAAATTCTTTGTTTGTTCGGTTGCTGCAACCGAACAGATAATAGATGAATTCTTTATCTGTTCGATTGTTGCAACTGAACAGTTTGTTAGATGAGTGTTCGGTTGCAACAACCGAACAGATATAAGTTTTATAAGAGTAATTATATCAATTTAAATATTTTTGAGGTACGTTCAGTGAATAGCCGCTCCCATTTTTAAACTTCCAGTCTATTCGAATATACATGAGACCAACTATAATACTATGTATGTTATTAGTTAATGATGAATATTTTGAAGCTAACCTATATTATGTGGTTATTAAGTTGAGTAATGTTGCCAATAAATATGAAAATTGTTCGTATTGCTTTGGGAGTACTGAGTAGATGTTGGAATTTCAAAATTCCAAAATCAAATCCTAAATAAAAAAACCTAAGCTGCCAAACAGGGCTTTGCTCCCGTCACTCTCACCACTCATAGACTGTTTTAAATGCTCACCAACTCAGAAAAGTAAACCTCGAAAAAGGGGGGAAAATCCGAAAACGAAGAAGGAAGAGAAAAATGGAGGTTACACCACCACCGTCCGAACCGAGGAAGCGTGGCAGGCCGAAGGGCTCTACCAAGGCTAAGGCCGAGAAGGACAGAGAAGCTAGCGGCGGTCTCGGCATACCGTCAAGGAGAGGTGCGGGCGGCGAGAAGAGAAACACCGCCGCCGACGAGAGTTATTCCCACTGGAAGCAGCTGGTTCCCGTTCTTTATGACTGGCTTGCTTCTCATAACCTAGTCTGGCCTTCACTCTCTTGCCGGTACATTTTCTTCCGTTTGAAATTTTCTGGTTAGGGTTTTATTTTTGGACTAGGGACTTGAGTTTATACTTGAAAATTTTTGGGGAATGTAGATTATTTTCTTAAAAAATGTCCTTTTTCTTGGTTAGAACGAAGAGCATCCCACGAAAATATGCGTGTCGCCACCTCTGGTTTTAGTGTAGCACTATAATTTTTTCATGGAGTGAAATGCCAATGTCTTGATTACGACTGTTAAAAAAGGGTTTGGTTTCATGATTCCTTCTTGTTTTATCTTCTGCTCCTGGTTTTCAAAAAAAATTTATCCCAGGGTTTTGCAATCTGTGGCTCTTATGTCATAACTGCTTTCTTCCAACGGCTCTTTCTTCTTGCTTCTGCGACTCCTCGTCATATTTTTTTTAATTAATTAATTAATTAATTTTTGTAGTGGGTTTTGCTTCTTGTGGCTCTTACTTTCCAACGGTTTTCTTTACATTAAATGTTAAAACACAATTAATTTCGATTCAGGAATAGAGATTTTATTGGTGGAATTTGTAGTTTTGTCTGCGTTTATGGTCTATTTCTAATTAAAACATTTGCTGACTAGCTTAGTGTTTAATTTAAACCCTTTTCATGTATATAGATGGGGTCCAGTTCTTGAGAGAGCAACTTACAAGAACAAACAACGTCTTTACCTATCTGAACAGGTGATCTTTCTCATTTTTTGCAGCATTTAATTTTTAGGGGCTGTCTATTTGTTAAAGACTGCTTGGTGTATTTAGTAGCATTCAATAAAATTCATTCAGTTTTCAATTTTAATTACTTCTTACGGAACATGTTTCTTCATCTGGATTATTGCTTTAGATAAGCTTGGTGTCTCATTTTACCTTAATTGTCCGTTATGATTATTTACTGTTATGGCCAAATCTAATTTGATTTTATATTATGTTGTCATAGTCATGTGCTTTTGCTGATGAGTGATGAATGCATTACTTCATACATGCTCTCAGATACAGACATAAATGGTATATTGAGCTGGTGAATTCTAGGCTTGTTAGCTTGGTGGATACACTTGCCTATCAATAGATTGGCATCTGTTTGAAAGGAAATGATTTTTTGTCCACTAATCTCCAGTTTATTTATTCTGTATACCTTTTTGGACTATTTCTATTGCAAAATGTCTGGTGCTGATAAAATAAAATACTTCATCAACCTCTTAGACCCCTAGAGTTGTTCTCTTCTCCCATATGTGCTTGTTTAATTATATTCTCAAAATTTTGTTATTTCAGTAAGCATGCAGTTCTTTCTCTTTGTTAACCTGAAAAAAAGAAAGCAATTATTTTTGATTTGTTTCATTATTGTGATGTAAAACTAAAAGTAATGGACTTTGACGGGAAAGAAAGACATTTGATTATATGATGCAGTTGTCGCTGCGTCTCTGCCTTTTTCTTTCGTTCTATTGATAGTTGTATTCCTTCATTAATACCTCAAGTTAGCAAATATTTTGGGGTTTTATAATACCTAGTTTTTTTCCTGTAAAATTTCTTCCCATGTTTTTAATAACTGTAGTAGCCTTTCATATTTCTCTTGGTATTTTATTAGGTATCATATTTTACGTAATTGAGCTAATCCTTAACTTTTCTGTGAGTTGTTTTTAATTATTTATTGCTAAGTTTGCTGTTATTTTTGGTTTTTCAACACCTTTTTGTTTTTCCCAGTTAGCTTTTTTCCAGACTTTTTTAAATAATTGCAGTAACCTTTTAGCTTATACTTGGTATTCATTTTACGTTGCTAATCCTTAACTTTCTTGTTGACCAGACTGACCATACACAGCCAAACACTTTGATTATTGCAAATTGTGAGGTGGTCAAGCCACGAGTTGCTGCAGAAAATCATATTGCTAATGTATCTCTCTGGCTCTATATTGTATTTCAAAATATTACGATTTGCATCAGCCATGCCCTTTTGATCTGGTTTTGTGTATACTGACTGTTAGTTTAATGAAGATGCTCGTTCGCCATATGTCAAGAAGTACAAGACCATCTTACATCCAGGAGAGGTATGAATTACATTCTTTGAGATAATAATATACTTCTTTGTTTTCCACCATTGTCAATTGTTCATAAAGTTGACATAGTTAAGATAACTTGTCCGGTATCTCATTATAGATTTCTCCATATGACAAGATTAGTTTTGTTTCAAATTGATTATTTCATTTGATTTTAGTTTTTGAGAAACTGAAGTCTGAATTTCTTGTTAGATATGATTGTTAAATACGTTATTTGATATGATAATTCCATTTAGTGAAGCAAACAGTAAGTTAGCACTCTTTGTATGATCCTACTTGCCAATTAAAGGGACACAAGTCAGAATGAATATATCATTTGTGTTAGGTGAGGAAAGATTCAAAGAGCATATTGTCCACCTGATGTAAGATATTGAGGATAATAAGACCTAATTCATCAGAAAAAAGAAAAAAAAAAGGAGTGACATAGATGCAGATCTATAATGATGCCAATGACTCAAAATATTCTTGAGTGTGTTTCAAAAATTTCGTATGATTAAGACCCTTACATGGTGAGAGAGATTATAGGAGAAGAACATTATTGCTGATTCTCATAATATTTTGCTTCTTCTTTCCTGTATGTTTAAAATGTCTCATATTCTCAATGTGACATAAGATCATATACCTTTGAAGGATTACTCAATGTAAGCTTTTTTTCTCTTTCAAAGATAAGCTGTAGACTGTGATTAGTTTTTCTGAATTTTGTGTTTCTCGTTGAATATATTTAAAAAATGTTTGGATAGACTCTTTTCTTAATTGCATCCCTTATAAAAATACCTATTAAAAAAATTGGTGCAATCATGTTCTATCTTATATTTTGTTTTATTTCTACCTTGCTTGCTCTTTGGTATGTCTAAATACAGACTTTGTTGATTTTTGTAAATATCATTGTTTATTCTTATTGATTATTACACCCCATTATATTAGTCTCATTTTCTCAATGATTTTGTAGGTGAACAGAATCAGGGAACTTCCCCAGAACAAAAATATAATTGCAACACACACCGACTGTCCTGAAGTAAGTGACTGCTGCAAAGTTTATCTTGCCTTTTAATTTGTGTTTTTAGTGATTTAGTTGGTCTGTAATTGTATTAACTTTTGTTTGACTTCATTGTACAAGGTTCTTATTTGGGATATTGAGGCGCAGCCTAACCGAAATGCTGTTCTTGGAGCGTCAGATTCTCGCCCAGATTTGGTGCTTCATTGACCTGTTTCCATGTTTACTTTTGTGTTATATATGTTCTGCTGTTTAGTCAAACTGATTATTTTTCTTCTATCAAATACCTAAAACTATCACCTCAGCCTTGGACTAACTTTTACCTGCCAGTATAGATAATCTAGAACTCCTTTTGTTTGAGTACTGGAGTAAAGAAAATGCTATCATATCCAATTGTATTCTGTGATGTTACCTACAATTGATGAGGTTGAGAGTGTTTGAAATGTATTCTTAACTGTTACCAGGTTTTATCTGGACACCAAGACAATGCAGAGTTTGCTCTTGCAATGTGTCCTGCTGAACCCTTTGTGCTTTCTGGAGGTTTGGGATTTGTCTCTTTGTGTTCATTGGAATTATTCCTGGTAAATTGTATGATGCTATAAGTTCTCTTACAGGAAAGGATAAAACTGTGGTGCTGTGGAGTATCCAGGATCATGTTTCAACGCTTGCAACAGATGGAACCGAATCTGCAGAATCTGCTGGTTCAATTGTAAAAGCTGCTGATAATACTACAGTTGGGCCACGTGGTATTTTTCAGGGCCACACTGACACGGTTGAGGATGTGCAGTTTTGTCCATCGAGGTAATACACATAATCTAAATATACTATAAAATGCAAGTGGTTTTCCTTCTGCAAAAAGGTATTGTACTAGGACAGAGATATGTACACACCCCTTCCCTCTATATACACACCCTCTTCAAAATTTAACAAAGTAATCATTTTAAAATATTTAAATTAACCTTATATTTTAATTCATACACACCCATTAATTTCTTTAACCCATATATGATATTCACTCTACATGTTATTTGCTTTAAAATTTTAACACACTCATGCACACACATTCATTCAACGACTTCCAAAATGAAATATTTTCAGCAATCTTCAGCATGATTAAAGATAAAATTAAACATAAAATAAAATAAAGAAATAAGAATTCCAATTGTGAGCAAGACAGAACTGTAACACATTACTAAATTTCCAAGAATTAACCCCATTTCAATATTATTGCGACATTTTATTTGCTTTACTATTTGAGTGTATATTGGGTGCACCCGGGTGCAAGGGTGCACCCATATTTGTATGACTTTTTATTTTATTTTGTATACATGTTATTCTATTTTGTATATGTGTTTTGTAATAATTGTATACTATTTTCACACTAAGTTTTTCATTAAAAAAACTAGCATCCATATGTGTATAACTTTTTATTCATATGTGTATAACTAGTATACATGTTTTTTAATATTTGTATATTTTTTTACACTCAATTTTTCATTAAAAAAACTAACAATTAAATTGTATAATTTTTGCTCATAATTGTATATATTTTTGTTTATATTTGTATATGGGTGCACCCTATCTTAGGATGCATCCGGGTGCACACTATAATTAGCCATAGGTAAAATACTAAATAAAGAATTATATTATCATCTTAGGAATCAAGAATTCCAGATGCAAGCAAGTCATAGAATAGTAAAATAATTCTAAATTTCCAAAGAATAATAAAAAAACCAATACTGTACTTCAAAAGTATGATAATCTAACATAATGAACATCTCCTTCGATTGATTATTTGGCCAATTTCCACCAGAATTTTCCTCCAAAATCCTGAAAAACACCACTGTAGATCCATCATTCAAATCCAATTTTTGAGTCTTAACATTTTATTCAGTCATAACATTAAAACATTCTCTAGCAACATGGGATTATGCTGTAAATTATTTAAGAACTTTCCATCTTCAATTGCAACATTACCAAAAGCTTCTGTACTAGATCCCAGCAATTGCTGCCATACTGAAAACCATTAACTTCAACCTTCTTCTGTTGGACTTGACGCTGTCGTCGCCTCAGCAATCAAATCAAAGAAAAACAGACAAGCACAGGGAAAATCATTTTATTTTTCACCAGAGATATTGCCAGTATCTTTTTAGGGTCCATTTGGATGGATGGATGGATGGATTTGAGAAGGGATTTTGTAAATCCCTTCTACTTGTTTGGATGCATAGTTATAATCCATGATTTTAAATTAACGGATTTCAAATCATGAATTTGAAATTGCTATTTTGTTAGTTGTTTTGGGAGGATTTTCAAATCCTTAGACAAACCGTGTCATTTGAAATCCTTCCGGTGTGCAAAAAAATATTTTTTTAGTATTTATATTTATATTAATATATTATATTTTCAAAAAATATATTATACCCACCCCCTACTCAATTACTATTAATTAAACATATGATATATAATGTGTATATTTTTTTTGTTAATTATTAATTAATTTTATTTTTTTAAATATAATGTTTTGATTATAATATAATTAAATAGTTTTATTTTATTTATTAATATAAAAATTTTTATTGTAAAATAAAAAAAAGTCTCAAATAATGGATTTAGAATTTCTTTTTAAATGCACAACACATCAAAATAACGTAATTCAAATGAATGAATTTAAAATTAAAGGAATTATAAATCCTTTTATTTTCAAATCCATTGAATTTCAAATGATTCAATCCAAACACACTTTTACTCAAATTCGGATGCGCATACTTTATGATTTTAAAGAGTATTTTAGGATGATAAGGATTGCGTATTTGTAAGTTTGGAAAAAAAAAATATATTTAATAAATAATAATGTGTATATAAAGGAAGAGGGGTTACAAATAATGCTTCCAATTATATATAGTTATTACGTGTTTTTATCTTTTTTATTATTCTTCTCTTTTAGCACATTCTGCCTTTTGAGAACTTCTGAATATGCAATGCTTCTAATAAGTTTATATTGTATGCTTTTGACATAAATTATACTTTGTAGCTCTCAGCAATTCTGTAGTGTTGGAGATGATTCTTGTTTGATACTATGGGATGCAAGGATCGGGAACAACCCTGTTCATAAGGTGATTGAATATTTTTTTGATTGCCTGATATCCTATGCATGATATGCATGTATAAGTAGTAATAAAGATACATTGTCTGTGTAATCTCATGTTAACTATGAAAAAGTGGAATTATCCTCAAACTGGGATTGGAAAAAAATGATGCAAAAGTGTGGGATTACTTATCAGCACTCCCACCCTGGGATAGCTACACATCCTTTGGAGTCTGCCCCCTCCAAAAAAAAAAAAAACTAAATCCTTAAACTGTCTAACATATAGTCGTATGCTAAGTTTCACTGGGCTGGAATTGAGTTTTAGCTTACTGCAAGTCCTAATCTTGTTGTAAACATTCAGTTTTCTAAATAACTGGATATCTTGACGGCATTCCATTTGTATTTTCATGCTTCATATTTTTACGTTGATTTCATTACACATTATTACTGCTGCTAGTAAGATCTGAGTGATAGCTGTCTGGCTGGAACTTGATTAATGTCATCTTTCTGAATAAGTGGTAAAACATCTGGACTTTGTTTGGATCATGCACACTACACTTGGAACTTTACTCTATAGGTTAGAGACCTTTGCCTTCCTTCTGAGGAACATGGTAAAATCTTTTCTGGTCAGAGAATATGTGGATTAGTGTTTTGGTGTTTCTTATTCTCTAAATTTTGAATGCATTTAATTATTCTCTGGAGTGTTGCTTTCTTTTATCTTAATTTCTATTTAAAGCTTCTGTCTTATAGGTTTTTCCTGCTTTCATCACCTGTGATTTTTCTTAAATTATTAGGTTGAGAAGGCACACAATGCTGATCTTCATTGCGTAGATTGGAATTCTCTAGATGAAAATTACATTTTGACTGGGTATGTCAAGATACTAATACTCTTATTGGTGGTTGCAAAAGTTTGTGATGCTTGATTAATTCTTTTGAAAGCTGATCTCATCATGATTCTGCTTGTTCCACTATGTTATTTCAGATCTGCGGATCATACTGTTTGCATGTTTGATCGCCGGAATCTAACATCCGATGGGATTGGAATCCCTGTCCATAAATTTGGAGGTCATAATGCTGCTGTTCTTTGTGTCCAGGTATCGCATTACATCGTCCAATTGTGTATTATCAATTTTACCATGTATATCTGACACGTATTTTTCGTTCTCATTGCATTGTCTAACTTCCCGCAAATGCAGTGGTCACCTGATAAGTGCTCTGTCTTTGGGAGCTCGGCTGAGGATGGCTTGTTAAATATCTGGGACTATGAGAAGGTAGGGTTTCTTGGGTTTTTTTTTCCCTGTCGAAACGTCCATTATGTGCTTCATGTATATATTATGAAATGCCTATTATTGTAAGAGAACCTTAAACCTACCCTAGATAATAAGAATGCTTCTTTACTTCACTTGTCTATTTATACATGTTATATGTCTTGGGTGCAGGTTGGTCAAAAGGAAGAAACAGGTTCGAAAACTCCTAGTGCTCCCGCAGGCTTGTTTTTCCAACATGCTGGGCACAGGTACATGCCTCTTCTAGCAATGATATAAAATTGTCCTAACTACTATGCAGTTTATTAATTGTTGTGTGTTGGAACTCAGTATTTATGATTTTGATTGTTGTGTGGATCTCTGTGTTTATGATTATGTTGTATACTTGGAGAATGATAATCAATGCCAAATCATTCTTGGTATTTCATGATCTTATCTACATCTCCTGCCACTCTTTTTTCGCTGCACTATCTTATTCATGTGATGAAATTAATCAGGCTGCAGCTTTAAACTACGTGTCTTAATAATATGAGGTAGACGGTTCTCCTAGTCACAACAAGCTTTTAACTCTGATGCATAAGTTCTTTGATGAATGATGAATTCTTAGTAAAGAACACAAGATGACATGTATGTAAATTAGGGAATGATACCTTGGTGAATGAATGGGTAATTAGGTTTAGTGTGTACATTTTTCATTTCCTGTTTACATCATTGCAAGATCTGTCCTTCTAAGTTCATTACATCAATCAAAATTCATGTTTTGTTAGTGTTCATGAATAATATGACGAATTTAGCTAAATCTTATGGTAACTAGTTTATATGCCTTAAAATCCAAGATTTCTTGTAATTTGTTCAGTATAAAGTAGCCTTGGTAAAATTTGAAATGTTAATAGTTCCTTGGGATGTATGAAAGGTGAACATGAAAATAAGTACAATCACTCATTTGAGCGTTAGGTCAAAATTTAATTTTAATTGAACAAATAATTTATCTTTACTACTTATATGCTATAGGATTGGAGTGTAAAAGTAGTCTTCGTCAGAAATATTAGTTTTCATTTTCCCATTTCTTTTCGTGCTTGAATGCTTAACTGTTTAGCGTTTCTTCTATTCTCAAGGGTAGTGCCACATCATATATAGTGGGTTGACTTTGCAAATAAGTGAGTAAGAGAATGGGTTGTTGATGGGAAGTAGAGAGATCAAACAGAGTGGCAGTGAGGAAGAACTAGATGAAGCAATTTGGGGGTACAACAGAAAGGGCGGGGGTGGCTTAGAGATGGCAGCGATATAGAGATGTCATATGGAAAACAAAGATGTTTTGAGAGATGGAATGGGTTAATTTTAGAAGAGTAGGTAGGTCATGATGAGGAATATAGATGGCACTGTTGGTGGTTTGTGGACAAAGGATGGAAGGAAGTGGCAGAAAAGAGTAAGGTTGAAGGAGGGGGCATGGTCCCTAGTGGTCAGAAATAAATAGCAAATACTCTGTATCATGTATGTAGGAGATTGACCATCTTGAAGGCTCCACTTTAAAAATCCAATTACTAGTTGAGGATAAAAAGTGTTACTGGTTGTATATAGATATTTTTAAGTTTGCATTTAATTATGGTTGTCTGCATTTGAAGCAGACATTGAGGCATGGGAATGTAGTTTTGTATGAGAGAAAAATGTAATATACCTTGTTTTGTGGAACTCGTGTTGGAGGTCTCACTCATCTCAGTATATATACCCAAGTCAGAAAGATACATCTCTCTTCAATTGTGAAGGTTATTATATTTTTTCCCCTTAAGTTTAGGTGAGAAGTTGCATGTATAACATTCCCCTCTTGTCCCTTTTTTTTTTCTTTGTTTTTTTTTGCTCGCCTTTCCATTTCCAATCTGTCTTTCTGGAACATAGTCTCCTATGCCTGAGCATTTTTTGGACTGCAAGCTAATCATGGTGACTGGAATATATTTTAAAATTGCGGTCATTTTGGTTACAGGGATAAGGTTGTCGACTTCCACTGGAATGCATATGACCCTTGGACAATTGTTAGTGTATCGGATGATGGAGAGTTCTGTGGTGGTGGTGGTACTCTGCAGGTATTATTATGCTCCAAGATCCTTTCTAGCATAACCTTGGTGTAGGGTCAAACACAGTGTTGTACATGGATGACTACTTTCAGTTGGGCTAACTTGGCCTCAAATCTGACAATGACGAATGTTCTTTCGTTGATTATTAATTGTTTTATTTTGTGCAGATGTGGCGAATGACTGATCTTCTGTACAGGCCTAAGGATGAGGTTCTGGCAGAGCTTCAGAAATTTAAAGACCATGTGATTGAGTGCTCCAAAACTTCTTGATGAAACAATGGTTGAAGCATATTTTAGGGAAGTCATGTAAACCTTTAGTGCACTGATTAACTGTTGATTGATTTAGGTACTCTCCGGTGATCTAAAATCTTTGGATTTATTTTGTTATGCTTATTTTGTTGCACTTACCTAATTCTGATTTTGCCTGTTACATCCTCCACTTTTACTGTGATATATTTGGCCTTCTTCGGAGAATGCTGGACAATTTGGTCGGTTGGTGGGGTTCTCTGTGATAGGAGAGATGGGTTCCATATGTATTGGAAATTTGGTGGTTGAATTTTTGAGTGATGCATTTTCAAGTGGGGTTTTCTTCAGAAGAGGCTCATATGAGGTGAGATACTTGTTAGGAGGAAATGCTGGTTTTTGAATTTGGATTTTTGAGTGATCAAAGAGTATGGTGAAATGGTACTTTGTGAGATGTTATATTTGGATTTTAAGATCCGAATTTAGAATTTCGTAATCCTAAAATTATTTTATTTTTTTGAGCTTTAAAACCCCATTTCAAAATCCACTCCTATAATCCTATTCACCTATCAATATAAAATTCACCCTTTATACTCTCTCTCTTCGGTTGCTACTTTTTTTTCTCTCTCCTTTTTCCATTCATGTAAAATATTACTCCTTGCGTGTTGTATACTTTATATACATTTCCTTTGTGAAATCTATCATCTAATACTTTGTACATTCCTTTTTTATATTACGAAGGAAAAGTGTAACGTATTATGAGATGGAGGAAGTAACTGCACACTTAATTTTTAATATATATGCATAAATTTTATCGAGGAAAAAGAAAATAAAAAGAGATAAATGAATCTACAATAGGTATTGGCTGTTTGTTAAAAATCAAACTTAAGTGAACCCACGTGTAAAAAAAATTTAAACTAGGAAAAAGAGCACCAACCAATAAAATATTTATTTTTATTTAAACCACATTATCAAATTAAAAAGCACAAGGGGCGGAATCCCATCATCCAAATTTACAATCCAAATTGAATGGCATATGAATACAACTAATTCCCTCTCTAAATATATTTTATTACGCATATCACCAACCCAACAATCTCCAAGGTACTTTTACACAAGAAGTTCCTGTTCATATGTATGAAGTAGTCCGGAGACCATCAATGTTGAGTGTAGGCATTGCAAGTTTGTCAAAGAATTAAACATTCATGGATCAGATTGCAAAGCTTGCTAGTCGAATTGAAGGTGCATACATTTCTATGAAAATGAAGTGCCCGCAGAAGAAAGCTATTAAGATTAAAAGTTCAAAGGAAAAGTATTACTATAACTTCTTTGGTGGAATTGTGATTTAAGAGAATAAGGGTTGGGTCCTCTCACCTTATCAATTAAATTCTCATTCAAATCGAATGGGTATCTAGGCGGCTAAAATCATAACTAAAGCAAGAGAAAAGCATTCTGTATCAATCTGTCGAAATATGAGAGAGAAAGAGAGTTTAGGCTGAGCGGGTGAGGGATAGGGTAGAAGCTAGGACAACCTTTTCCGAGTGGATTCCGGTGAGGCATAAACGTAATCATTCTAGGGGCCTAGGAGATGAGAAGAACATCAGACTTGGTAGTAAGATGCAGATGGCAACCTGCAAATTCACATCTGCTGCTAAAGAGCTCTATATTTAGACATTCTACTTTCGAAATTTACCAAAAAAATTTCAGAAAAGTATCCTGCTAATGGAACTCCGCAAGATTGGTAGGGTATACGACGTTTTCTACCTAAACAAACTAGACAAGGCAGGTAATATATTCGGGTTCGTGAGGTTTAAAGTGGATAAGAATGACGATCCAGAAGGGATTTCGGAAAAAATGAATGACATTTGGATGGGATCTTATAGATTGAGGGCATTCTTTCCAAGATTTGAAAGGACAACAGGGCATGGTAAATCAAACAGTGCAGTGAACGAGAAAGAGGTGAAGACAAAGGTGACACACAACATTAATGCAGAACTTGGTAGAAGACTGGAAGGAGTTTCTTTCAGTCAAGCAGTGACACAAAAAAGGAGGCCATCGATGCAAATACGGATACCCAAATCAGCATATCCTTGAACACAACAGATAAGGATCAGAAGTGGCTCAAAGATAGTTTAGTTGCAGCTTTAAAAGAAGAATTTGACTGGGAAAAAGATAAGGAAGATATCTCTAGTGAAGTGAGAAAAAAATTCAAGCTGATTTACATGGGAGATAATACGATCTTAATCAAGGGCGAGAATAAGGAAAGTAATCCTGAGATCGTGAGTGATGAATGGTGCAAGTATTGGTTCAAATGGTGGCGAAACTAGAAGGTTGAAGATGTTAGCCACAGAAGAAGAGTATGGACGAGTTGGTTCGGTATACCTTGTCACGCATGGAATGAAAAGTTTTTCAGGGAGGCAAGCAGTAGAATTGATTCCTTCTTAGAAATCGATTCTGATACTATAGAAAGAAACAGACTAGATGTGGCAAGAGTAAGGCTCATTATCTCAAATTCAGAAGTCCTTAACAAAATTATCAAGGCGAGCATCGACGGAAAAATGTACTTGATAAGAGTGACAGAAGAAAACTCCGGGCAGGACAACGCGATAAAAGTCAAATCTGAATCTGAATTTTCATCAGAAGAAGAAGAGGATTTGGATGGATCATTGTACGCTCACGCAAAAGCTATGTGCAAAGAGGTGGAATTCTCGTCGGAAACCGGTGAATTAATTCTGGGAAACAAGAGTGGTAACTTGAATCCAATTTCCAAGAAAGATGAGATCGTTGGAAGGAATGTTTACAGTCCCAAAGATGGCGGACTTTCAAAAAGTAATGATACTTTTCTCGATAATCCAAAAAATGTGGATTCGCAAGAGAAAAGAGCTGTGTTGCAGGACGCTGAGTCATAGATGGATGGGCCTCCACCTAGATGGGAGTTATTTAAGCAAACAAATCAAGTCTTGGATCAAATAAATGGGCCAAGTGAAGTTAGCCCAATAAACAATAAGAAGGCAGAAGAGGAAAATAAAAATACTAGCCCAGACTTAGAATCTGATAAAGGTAAAGAAGATATCAGTTATGAGACAGAACGTACAAATCCAGGAAATGAAAATCTGCAACTCCTTTCAAATGAAGAGAGCGTGTTGAACGAGATCGAGGAAGAATATGAAGGAAATGTAAGCCCAGAAACTCCAATTCTCTATATAGAGGATGTGGAGATTCAAGAAGAAAGGATAAGAAGGCACATGGAAAGGAGAATTCAAGAAATATAAAGAAAGATAAAAAGATCTCAAAGCACCAAGGAAAAAAATCAGCAAGATGAGATTGAAGGAATTTTTGGTTGACATGGATACACCAGTTGAGGGTATCAAGAAGAACTACAAAGATAAGAAAGCGGAGAAAAAGAACAGAGCAAAAAAAGAAGCAGAGAAAACCTGTAATCTCAGCAAAAAACTCGGGCTCCAATCTGATAAATCAGACAAGGTAATCATCGATACCCTAGAATCGATAATTTTGGCAAGGTATGAGGAGAATAATGAGGGTAGAGACAAGGAGGAAGAATGTTTTAGATGAAGTTACTATGTTATAATGTATGTGGGATGGGGTCTAGGGGGAAAGGGGGGAAATCAAAGATTTGATACTGAAAGAAAAAATTGCAGTTGGTTTCATCCAAGAAACAAAGTTAGAAATGGTAGACAATAAGGTTGGGGTTGATATTTGGGGAAGAAAGAATTTTGATTGGACTTTTAGGGGATCAGAAGGTCGTTCTGAAGGAATTCTAACCTTTTGGGATGCTGAGAGATTCATAGCAAGAAGTTCATGGCACTTTAGAGGAGCTCTAGTGGTTAATGGTGTTTGGAAAGAAAACAACATGGAATGTTGTCTGATCAACATTTATGCTCCATGTGATGAGCAAGAAAAGTCAATTCTTTGGGAACAAATAAAGCAAGTAGTTAATCAAGAGGCTGGGAAATGTATTTGCGTAGGAGGTGACTTTAATGCAATACGAAAAGGATCAGAGAGGGTAAGAAGGAGATCAGATGCTAATATTAGGGGCACAAGAAAATTTGATAATTTCATTAGGGAGACAAACTTGATTGACCTATCTCTACATGGAAGATCTCTCACCTATTACAGAGGTGACGAAAGTTGAAAAAGTCGGCTGGATAGAATCATGATAAGTTCAGAATGGTTATCGAAGTGGCCAAACTCTTATTATTTTATGTTTGATATAAGTTCAGAATGGTTAATTATTTTATGATAAGTTCAGAATGGTAAATTATTTTATGTTTGATATAATGATATTTATATGACTTGTGATTAATTGTATTGTTGTTGATATCACATTGGATTGTTGATAACTAGATATTAGTTATTTTATGTTTGTTATTGAGTATTAACAAATGGGATAATAAGTAAAATGACAAATTTACCCCTTATTTATTATTATTATTATTTATTAATATTATTATTAATTATTAATTATTAGTTATAATTATCATTATTTATTATTTATTATTATTTATTATTACTATTAATAATAATAATTATTATTATTAATATTATTATTAATTATATATTATTATTAATTATTATTATAATTTATTAATAATAATATTATGATTAATTATTATTATTATTATTATTAATATTAACTATTATTAGTTATTAATAATAATAATTATTATTAATTATTAATTATTAGTTATAATTATCATTATTTATTATTTATTATTATTTATTATTACTATTAATAATAATAATAATTATTATTAATATTATTATTAATTATATATTATTATTAATTATTATTATAATTTATTAATAATAATATTATGATTAATTATTATTATTATTAATATTAACTATTATTAGTTATTAATAATAATAATAATTATTAATATTATTAATTATTAATTTTAATTAATACTCCATTATTTATTATTTATTTATTTAAAATTATTAATATTATTTATTATTATTATTAATATTATTACTAATTATATATATATTATTATTCATATTATTATTATTTATTAATAATAATATTATTATTATTAGTTATTATTATTGACATTATTAATATTAATTAATTATTAATTTTAATTATTATTGGATAAGGGTATAATTGTAAAATTATATTTAATTCCTATGTATTAAATTGTGGTATTGTGTATCCCACCTCTTGAGGTGGTATACATAATACCAAGAAAAAAGTATTATTAATACTGAGTCAAAATAATACCGGATCATATGTATTGTGATTATAATGAGACAAATATAGTATACTACATCAATACCTAGCTAATCAATGCAAGCAAATGATCCTAATACAACTATTCACTACATATAAAATAATAATATTATTTAATTTACGTTAAAAAGAAAATGGATAGTGAAATAGTGAAATTATATTACTCCCTCCGTCCCCCGATGTATTTCATGTATTTGTGTGCGCGGAGTTTAAGAAAAATTTGTTTTTTTAAGTATAAAGTAAGAAAGAGAAAATATATTTTAGTTAATTTAATGAAAAAGGTGTGTAAAGTTATTGGAATGTGTGAAAAAGTGAGTATTTTGTTGGGATATGTGTAAAAAGTAGGTATTATTATAGTGTATTCATTACCATTTTTAGTAAAAGTGAAGTGTGAAATACTTTGTGGGACGGATGGAAAAGGAAAGTGTGAAATACTTTGGGGGACGGAGGGAGTACATTGCTTTCCAAACAAAAATTGCTCAAATTTTGAGCGTAGTCAACCATGGAAAGTTTTTCTCAATATATAAGTTGATTACTACTCGAGAACCAATGAATATTATCAACAAGTGGAAGTGAAGTACCTAAAAGCTATAGACCCTATGATTAGACCTCTAGATTCCTCCCACATTTATTCAATTAAAAAGGTTTTCTCTTTATTTCTTTATATGAAGCCTTTTTAAAGCAAGGATCAACTCCAATGTGATAGCTTCCTTTAAACAATTAAATTAAATTAAATTAAATAATCTCAAGATTATGAAATACAATAGCTTAATTAGGATGTAGATGTCACTGCAGTATTTGGTAAGGCTAAAGCTAGGCTTCTTGTCAAATTATTTTATTAATTAATTTTATATATGTATAAATAACGTTTAATTGGGCAACGTAGTTCTCATTGCAAATTATGATGATGATGAAGCCAATATTAGATTTTCAAATCACAACATGGGCCAATTATATTGATAAAGTCTTATGATGAAAAGATGTAGGTGATTTAATTTGATCATTTAAAGAAATTATAAATAAAAGAAATATCTTTAGTATTTTGGACCCACCATAAATTCTAATAAGAGGGACACGTTTCGATGTACGAAGAAATGGCATCTTAGAAAATAATTTAAGATTTTTTTGACTGGCGAAGTTTTGGATGGGTGTGAGATCATTTTATATCTTTATAATTACTTATCACTTATTATTTGATTAACACTTTTTATTAAAACAATCTAACTTTTTATACACCTCACAAAATTACTTTATGAAACGGTTTCACTGGAAAAATATCAATTTTGATTCTTCAGGATATGATTGACAACGGGGCGGGTATGGGGCGGATTTTAACAACACCATCATCGATTCGTTTGAAAACTTTCATCCCGAACCTGCTCCATACCCTGTCGGGGAATTAATTTTGCACCCCCATCCCCATCCCTATCGGTGTCGGGTATCCCCGTACCCGAACCGAAATCTTTTTTTTAATTTAATATAATTATTATATTATTTTAAATTTTAAAAATAATGAAATTATAATTTTAAAAAATTTGAAATACATAAAAAAATATAAATTAATTAAAAGAGACATATGATGTTTAATTCAAAGTTTACACATATTATTACTTTTATTGAAATATATATATATAGGGGCGGGGTATTTAAATACCGTTCTCGCCCTGTTTTTATTTTTATTTTTTCGGTTTTTCCCGAAACTCGAACCATACCCGGTTAAAAGTAAAAAAAATAGCCCCAATCAGATCGGAATCGGCTCGGTTGACTTCGGTTTCGGATTCCGTTGCCATCCCTACTCTACGATAGGTTAAATCCAATTTTAATTCTCAGGTTTGGTAATTTCTCAAAAGTGGTCCTCCGGTGTCCGGTTTTAGTCATTTTGTCCATTTTTGGTCCTTTTTGTCCACTTTTGGTCTTATTTGGCCTATCCTAAAAGACCAAAAGTGGACAAAGAGGACCAAAATTGGACAAAATAGACTAAAATCGAACACCAGATGATCACTTTTGAGAATTTACCAAACTTAAGGACTAAAATTGGATTTGTTCTATCCTAAAAGACCAAATTTTATTTTTTTCCCGATTTCACACACCCTTGCCTTTTTTTTAATTAACAAAATTGTCCTAAATTTTTTATTTTACTTCACTATGTGTACTTATATCAATTAAAATTACCTTTTAACTTATATATACTCCTTCCGTCATCTTGATAAGTATCAATTTTGCCATTTTGATCGGTTTCAATACAAAATATCTATGTTCTTTTTAAGTTGATGTGGCACACACAATAATAATATTATTATACTCAACTCACTACACATGGGCCCACACTCAACACCAATACAATTACCCACTCCATATTAAAATATTATTTTATCACCTCATCACACTTTAAAATATTATACTCCTTAATTAACGTATAAAAAGCAAACGGATACTTATCAGCGAGACTGAGGTAGTATTTAAAAGAGCTGCTCTCTTATGAGAGTATTTATGAGACAGATTATGAGACGGGTCGACATATTTTAACAAAATATGTTTATTATATAAGTAAAATATGTTTATTAGTACTTAAAATATATTTATAGTGAATCATATTATAACACTTTAAAAGAATACTTTAATTCATTATTCATTATACTTTAAAAAATGTACTTTAATAACTAACATAAGTATACTATACCTATATTATAATGATATTTTAACAATGGGTCAACTCGTCTCGCAACCCATCTCACAAGAGACTTTATCTATTTAAAATAATTGATATTTTTGTATAATTATAGATAAATTATTAAGCATATTATGTATACTAGGAATGAATCAATTTTTAAATTAATGTATGTTATTAATATTAATTAAGTGTTTTTTTAATGAAATTGTGAACTTAGAAAAAAGAAGTGTGAAGTTGTAGTTGAGATGGAGAGAGTAATTAAAATTGATTTAAAGAAAAAAACACCTTATCAATAACCTGTCACATTTTATTTAAAAAAATAATTAATTTTTCGTCAATTAATTTATTTCAAAATTCTATTTTATATGTTTATTTTAAAAGTTTATTTTTCTTTAATAAATTAGTAATAAAAAAGTGAAAACAAGATTTGGTCCGTATGAGCCAACTCGTCCAGCTCCGCTCCACAAAACATGCCCACCAATGACAAAACTCATATAATTGTGCTTCATTCAACATGCAAAATATTGGGTTGTGGTGGATTGTTGATGAAATTAACCTACCAATCCATTTTAACACTTTTAGTGTGTGATAAGAGTGTTTTAATTTTTAATGAATATTTTTTAATATATTTTATTTTATTTGAAAGTGATGCAATTAACTATTACATGAATAATTTGTTTGAAAATGATGCAATTAACTATTACATGAATAATTTGTAGTATAAATTAAAATTAATTACGATTAAAATAAAAAGTGATACTCACTCTATCCCATAAATAATTTCACACCTCCAAATAAGAAAATAATACACAATTCAATAGTCTCAAAACACACTTTATTTAAAAATCATAAAAATCATCATCCCTTTACAACTTACATAATTTTCTTTATATTTTATTTATTATCAAAAATACCAATCTATCCCTAAAAGTAAGTCAAAAAGTAATTTTTTAACAGTAACTTTAAATTTCATTATGGGAAGGAGGGAATAATATTTTCAACAAAAAATAATTATTATTTAAAAAACGTAAAATAGCTTCATCGTGATACGATTTTACACAAATGTTGCACATAATATTATACAAATAAAATATGATATATGTAAAATATACTATAAATTCACAAGAAAAACACGTGTGTGAATTGAATTTACACGTACACCCTAATTTATCGTTAACTTTTTAGTACATGAAAAAATAACTCTTTAGAGAGGTGAACCCTAATTTATCGTTAAATTTTTAGTACATGAAAAAATAACTCTTTAGAGAGGTGAACTATTACTCTTTTGCGTGAAAATTACAATTCAAATTCTTGCACTTAATCATTATGGGAAGGAGGGAATAATATTTTCAATAAAAAATAACAATTATTTAAAAAATGTAAAATGACTTTATCGTGATACGATTTCACACAAATGTTGCCCATAATATTATACAAATAAAATATGATATACGTAAAATATACTATAAATTCACAAGGAAAACACATGTGTGAATTGAGTTTACATGTACACCCTAATTTATCGTTAATTTTTTAGTACATGAAAAAATAACTCTTTAGAGAGGCGAACTATTACTCTTTTGAGTGAAAATTACAATTCAAATTCTTGCACTTTAATTAACCGATTACTCTTTAGTATATATTAAGTTACTTTTTAAAGAGATGAATTATTAATCTTTTGAATGAAAAATATTATTTTCCAAATTTTAATATATTGTGATTTTTTATATTCTTATTAAGTTAAGTAATATTAATTTTAAAAAAAATAACAAAACTTCATTTCCAATAAACTTTCACATGCTAAATAATACTCCCTCCGTCCCTTTAATATGTATCCGTTTACGTTATTCACGTGGGTTAAGGAGTATAATATTTTAATGTATAATGAGGTGAGAGAAATAATATTTTAATATGTAGTGATTAGTTGTATTAGTGATGAATGTGGGCCCCTTGTGAGTCACATAAACCCAAAAAAAGAAATGAATACTTTGTATTGGGACGGATCAAAATGGCAAAATGAATACATATCAAGAGGAGGGAGAGAGTAATTTATTAGAAAGAAAAAAAGAATGAATGGTAAAACGGTTCATAAGGGACTCCCTCAATCCACAATGCACTATATGAGTATATTCTATTAGAAAATAAAATTTATTATAATACCATAAATAAATCAATATGGGATTTATATCATTTATAAAATATGCTAAGTATGAAATGAGAACTAAGAATTTAAAAGAGGATTATATGCATATATGAAATTTAAAATCCACGGTACGCTGTTGGGTTTTGTTAATTTTATTTCATTCTATATATTAACAAGTCCCAATGGTAAAAAAAAAAACTTACGAGTATTTGAAATGTTAAAAATTATTGGAGTTCATTTAATATACAACACATGCATACTAACAACGTAACCTATTGTAAGCAATTAAAATTCACGGTCCAATCAAATGGCGACACGTGGATTTTATTGATTAAATATCAATTTTAATTTATTATATTTTATTTTGGGGATTTAATAAATTAATTCCTAAAATAGATTAATAAATAATTGATAATTAATTTAATACCCAACAAATTAAGTAGGGTTTAAATTAAGTAAAGCTTGACCCCTAAGTTAAGTAAAGCATGGAAGGTTCCAGAATTAGGTCAAATTAAGCAATGATCAATCAAGCTGTGATATATTTGGAACGACCCAAGCCCGCATAACCAGGCCAAACCTGTCATGGACCAATCAGATTGCGAGATATTTATGGAGTATCCTCATCCTTCACCTATATAAGGAGCACTCCTTCATTCACTACACACACTCAAGTACTTGAAGACATAAACGCTCTGAAGAGATCAAGAACACGAGCAGCGCTCCCTTGAGATCTTCAAGCATCTTCAAGTCAAGAACGACAAACGATTCGGGATTAAGGTGCGGAGCCCCCCAAATCAAGCGTTCTTTATAAACTGAGTTCTTCGGTGTTCTTCGCGCCAAGAACAACATACGACCCGGGATTAAGGTGCTAAGCCCCCCAAATCGAGTGTTCTTCGGATCAAGTACGTTTAATCCAAACAAAGGCTTGACGCCTCTGGATTAACGTTATAAAATCCAAATCCGAGTTCGGACAAGCTTCAACTGAAGATCCGACTCAACACACACAGTCAACACGATCAACGCAGTCAAAGTCAAAGTTAAAGTCAAAGTCAAGCCAAATTGGTTCGAGAGAAGAATCAGAGGATTGATAGAGATTGTTTCCTAATTTTTCAAGTTTAATCCTTCTGGATTATCATTGTAATTCTTTTGTGTTTATTTTATTATAAATACAATATTTATTGTTACAAAATTTGGCACGCCCGGTGGGACAGTCTCTACCTCTCATCTCTTCTCTCTACAAGCTCGAAGTACGATATGACTCCTGTCAGGATTACTGTAGGTAGGACTGCTGCTTCTAAGCTCTCAGAGGCATTAACTGAATATGTTGCTGTTGTTACAAGGAGCATGTCAGAAAAAGCTCGTTCGGAAGCCTCATCTGGATCCAACCCTTCGGTTGAGGAGGCTTCGAGAAAACAACTACTTATGAAAGATGATAGTGATGAAGATTCTGCATCTTCGAACTCTTCATCTGACTCCGTTGCAGCTCCAGTAATGATGGCAGGCGCCACGACTGTTGAGGAACAATTAGCAAATATGATGAAAGCTATCGAGGGGCTCACGAAACACATAGAGGCTCAAGACACAAAGATCTCCCAATTGATGAAAAGAGACATCGCGGAGACTAGCCGTGCAAACGGAAAAGGAGTCATGGACGATAGTGAAGTGGAAGAGGTCACAAGGCGCCAGACTATTGAAAAGGAGCAAACTCAAGGAACGTTGCCACTTTCAGCTGATGGAATGCTCCAAGTAGATCAACTCAAGGATATTATACTTGGAACAATAAAAGAAAGGTTTGAGGAGAATTCCAAGCCTACTGTTACTTATGTCAAGCCATACATGAAAAGAGTGGACAACTTGAAGTTGCCAGCTGGCTACCAGCCTCCCAAGTTCCAACAGTTTGATGGCAAGGGAAACCCGAGGCAGCATATAGCACACTTTATTGAGACCTGCCATGACGCTGGTACTTATGGAGACCATATGATAAGGCATTTCGTTCGCTCTCTCAAAGGAAATGCATTTGATTGGTATATCGACTTGCAAGCTGAATCTATTGATAGTTGGGCACAAATGGAACATGAGTTCCTTAATCGTTTCTACAGCATGAGGAGAACTGTTAGCATGACTGAGTTAACTAATACTCGTCAGTTGAAGGAAGAACCTGTGATTGATTATATCAATCGATGGAGAAATTTGAGTTTAAATTGCAAGGACCGATTATCCGGAGAGTCTGCTATTGAGATGTGTATCCAAGGGATGGAATGGAATCTCCTTTATATACTCAAAGGAATTCAACCTAAGACTTTCGAAGAGTTGGCTACTAGGGCCCATGATATGGAATTAAGTATGGCTGCTAGTGGAATCAAACATTCACCGATGTCAGACTCCTACAAGTCTAAAGATAAACAAGATTTCAAAAGGGGGGGCAAGTCCTATGCTAAAAACTCCAACAAAGAGTCAATGGCCACAAATATTATGACGGTCAAGGTTCGAAAGAATGAAAATGATAAGAAAGACAAAGGGAGGCAAGTTGCCCAAGAGTGGGGGCAAAGAAGGTTAACTCTGAAAGAGATGCAAGAAAAAGAGTATCCATTTCTGAACTCAGACCTTTCTGGCATATTTGATGATCTGATGAAAAATAAGCTCCTTGACCTTCCTGAGATGAAGCGTCCAGAGGAAGCCGGCCGAACTAATGACCCAAAATACTGCAAGTATCATAGGTTGGTGAGTCATCCAATTCATGATTGTTTTGTTCTTAAGGAAAAGATCATGCAACTGGTTAAGGAAGGGAAAATCGTGTTAGAAGATGAGGTGGGCACAAACTTCACTTCTGTAAAAGAAAGTCATAATGAAGGCTCATGTCATGTCGTGAACGAGGACAATGAAAGCGAACAACTTAAAACTAAGGGTAAAGCTTACTCCATGAAGGTGACCTTCACGGATGAAGATATGTTGTTGGGTTCGCAATCTCATAATCGACCTCTATTTGTGACTGGTTACACTAAAGGGATGCGAGTGAATCGCATACTTATTGATGGAGGTTCGGCAGTGAACATCTTGTCCTTGAGAATGTTGAAGAAGATAGAAATACCAATGGATGAACTCAACCATAGCCGATTGATGATCCAGGGGTTCAACCATGAAGGGCAAAGGACTCTTGGCACAATAGTTCTTGATTTGCTAATTGATGAGATGAAATCCACAGTCCTCTTCCATGTTATCGATGCAAAAACTTCGTACAACATGCTTTTGGGGCGCCCATGGCTACATGAGAATGGTGTGATTCCTTCCACATTACACCAGTGCTTCAAATATAGTGAAGGTGATAATGTGAAAAGAGTATTCGGTGACGACAAGCCGTTTACTGAAGCTGAAGCTTACTTTGCAGATGCTAAATATTTCTTCAAGAGTACAAATGAAGTAAAGCGTGAAGAGGCCCCAGTGCAGGATAATGGGGGCAATAAACAAATAAAGGATGAGGAAGGTAGTACATCATCTGCCACTCTCAAGGAGAACAAAGGCAAATGGCTTGAGACCTCGGAAGAGTTAACGTTGCCTTTAACAAAAATTGATGCTAGTAAACTTTCTTCTCCACCACTCAAAGGATTCACACGTCCTATTGAAGGACCAAAGACCGAACATGGTGAAGTGTTTGAAGCCGAAATAACCAAGTCGTATAGTCCACAAGCTTATAAACTCCTTATGAAGGCTGGTTATGAACCAAGGGAAAAAGCGATGGCGAGCAAGGTGTGTCAAGAAACTATCAACCCACCAGGACATGGGCTCAATGTTACTCAGAAAATGTTGAAAAATGATGGTCACACTATTAAGAAGGCTAAGCCAGGTTTTGGATATGTCCCTCAAAAGCCAGTCCGCATTGCAATTAGAAGAGCAAGTACAAATTATATCACCGAGGGAGAAGCTTTATCCACGGAGGATATGTTTGACGCAAGTAGTAGGGAAGTCAAGAGAATATCTGTTTTTGAAAGGCTTGGGAGTGTCTTCGAAAGGCTTGGACCCTGTAAAGGGAAGTGTAGGAGGCAAAATCATGTCAAGTCCCTTAACCTCCGAAAACTCCAGAGTCAAAATCCATCTCGTATCAAGCGGCAAAATATCTTGACTATCTCAAGTGGAAGAGTATTGAAAGCTAAGGTGCGAAGAATCGTCTTTACCAAAGATGATAGTAATAATGATAGAGAAAGTGTAGCTTCCACCAATCATATTACTGCTGTGGAAGATTCTCAAATGGAGGAAGTAGATGCTGAAGATGCCCCTCCACAATTTGAAGAAGGAGTGAAAGCCACTGTTGATGAATTGAAAGAAATTAACTTAAGTGATGAAAATGACCCACGTCCTACCTACATAAGTGCTCTGCTAAATGTTGAAGAAGAAACAAAGTATGTCAGCCTTTTGCGAGAATTCAGAGATGTCTTTGCATGGTCGCATAAGGAAATGCCAGGCTTAGATCCGAAAATTGCAGTGCACCACTTGTCCATTAAAAAGGGAACTCAGCCGGTTAAACAAATGCAGCGTCGATTTTGACCAGAGTTGATTCCTTTGATTGAGGACGAGATTAATAAGCTTCTTGAAACAGGCAAGATCCGAGAAGTTAAATATCCTACTTGGATTTCCAATATCGTGCCGGTAAGAAAGAAAAATGGGCAACTCAGAGTATGTGTTGATTTCCGAGATTTGAATATGGCATGTCCGAAGGATGACTTTCCATTACCAATTACTGAACTCATGATTGATGCAACAACGGGGCATGAGGTCCTTTCATTTATGGATGGGTCATCTGGCTACAATCAAATTGGTTTGGCTCCTGAGGATCAAGAGAAGACAGCCTTTCGTACTCCGAAAGGGATATATTGCTATAATGTTATGCCATTTGGCTTAAAGAATGCTGGTGCCACTTATCAGCGAGCCATGCAAAAGATATTTGATGACATGCTTCATAAGATTGTCGAATGCTATGTTGATGATATTGTGGTGAAATCAAAGGAAAAGAAAGATCATTTCCATGATCTAAGGCGAGTGTTTGAACGATTAAGAGAGCATCAACTCAAGATGAATCCACTCAAGTGTGCATTTGGAGTTTCATCCGGGAAATTTCTGTGGTTTGTTGTTCGCCGTCGAGGGATTGAGATTGAGAAAGCAAAGATTGATGCAATCATGAAAATGCATGTGCCTCGGAACATACATGAACTCAAAAGTCTGCAAGGAAAGTTGGCATACTTAAGGAGATTCATATCAAACTTAGCTGGTCGATGCCAACCATTTAGTCATCTCATGAAGAAAGACAGCATATTCGAATGGGATGAAGCTTGCAATAATGCTTTCAACAGCATTAAAGAATACTTGATGAAGGCACCAGTGTTGAGTGCTCCAATACCGGGACGTCCATTAGTCCTTTATCTAGCTGCTCAAGAGCGTTCTGTGGGAGCTTTACTTGCACAAGAAAATGATGATGGTAAAGAAAGAGCTCTGTATTATCCAAGTAGAACCATGACTCCAAACGAGTTGAAGTATTCACCCATTGAGAAGATCTGCTTATCCCTTATCTTCGTAATTCAGAAATTGAAACATTATTTTCAAGCTCACACAGTTCGGCTAGTTTCGAAAGCCAACCCACTAAAATTTGTCATGTCAAAACCAGTGCTCTCTGATCGGCTTGCAAGATGGTATCTCCAACTTCAACAGTTTGAGATCGTGTACGTTCCTCAAAAGGCCGTAAAAGGACAAGTGTTGGCAGATTTTCTAGCTGATCATCCAATGCCTGCTGAATGGGAACTATCTGATGAACTCCCCGATGAAGATGCTTTCACTGTGGACATAGTTTCTCCTTGGAAGATGTATTTCGATGGAGCATCTCATAGAGAGGGAGCTGGTGCGGGAGTCGTGTTTGTAACATCCAGTGGTGAAGTTCTACCTTTCTCATTTTCCTTAACAGAAAATTGCTCTAACAATGTGGCTGAGTATCAAGCACTTATACTTGGTTTAGAGATGGCTGTCGATATAAAACAACTACACCTTAGAGTGTATGGTGATTCGCTATTGGTAATAAATCAACTCCTTGGAGTGTATGAAGTGAAGAAGCCTGAGTTGTTCCCCTATTACAAGTATGCTCAAAAGCTTATAGGTTATCTCGGTGATGTTGATATTAAGCATCTGTCTAGAAGAGAGAATAAGCAAGCCGACGCCCTCGCTAAGTTAGCATCAACTATAGCTATGCCAAAAGCGCAAATTCAAATACCGGTGTGTAGAAGTTGGGTTGTACCACCAATCTTTGAAGATGATGATTATGAAGAAGTTGAAAATCATGTGGTGGAGGTTTTCGAAATTGAAGAAGAAGATTGGCGCCAACCACTTGTGGATTATTTGAAATATGATAAGTTGCCTAACGATCCACGACAAAGGGTTGATATTCGGCGTCGGGCACCTCGGTTCATCTACTTTAAGGGTACACTTTATAGAAGGTCATTTGATGGAATTTTCTTGAGATGCTTGGGTAAGGAAGAAACTATTCAAGCAATGGAGGAGGCTCACTCCGGAATTTGCGGTGCTCATCAATCTGGACCGAAGCTACATTTCAGAATTAAAAGGATGGGCTACTATTGGCCAACCATAGTGAAGGATTGCATGGATTATGCGCAAAGATGTCAAGCTTGTCAGTACAATGGAAATCTGATTCATCAACCTCCGGAGCCTTTGCATCCGACAGTCGCTTCATGGCCTTTTGATGCTTGGGGTTTAGATGTGGTAGGGCCACTTACAAAGTCTTCTGGTGGTCATATCTACATTCTTGCTGCAACAGATTACTTTTCAAAGTGGGCCGAAGCTGTGCCTCTAAGGGAAGTGAAGAAAGAAAATGTTGCTGATTTCATCCGGATCAACATCATTTATAGATATGGTGTTCCGCGCTACATCATCACTGATAATGGAAATCAGTTCAGCAACAGTTGGATTGATAAGCTATGTGAGAAGTTTGATTTCAAACAAAAGAAATCTTCAATGTATAACACAGCTGCTAATGGTCTTGCCGAAGCTTTCAATAAAACTTTATGCAGTTTATTGAAGAAAGTGGTCTCCAAGTCAAAAAGAGATTGGCATGAAAGAATCAATGAAGCTTTATGGGCGTACCGCACCACCTATAGAACGCCCTAACTCGCGACGAAATCCGCCCAAATCCACGACCAAATCGATAATTCAAGGTGTAATGTTGTGTAATCGGTGTAAAATCAAGTGTAATTGAAGAATTTGTGCAAGGGTGTAGAGGTTCGAAGAGGGTTCGAGGTTTGATGTTTCGAAAAAGTGATCGAACCCCCCTGAAAATTCGAACTTAAATCGCGTACCTGGCTTGGTTCGACCTCGGGTTCGACCACCTGGACTGGTCGAACCTTGGATGTCGAGGTCGAACCTCTCTTCTGGACGAACGATCTTCTTGGTTCGACCAGGGGTTCGACTTGCTAAACAGGTCGAACCTTCCTTGAATTGGTCGAACCCCTCTTCTGGAAAACAGAGTGCTTCCGACTGACAGGTTCGACCATAAGTTCGATCTCATGATCAGGTCGAACCACTATGGCTTTGGTCGAACCTCCTCTCTGGACAACTTTCAACGTCGGTTCGACTTCCTCTGCCTTTGTTCGACCTCCGGCTCTGGTCGAACCACTCCTAGACTTGGTCGAACCTACCTCCTGATTTCCAAAACTGAGTGTTCTTCATTCACTATATACTTCAAGCTTCAACACAACCTCATTAAGTACAATCTAGAGCACAATTTCAAAAATTGTTCCATATAATATCATTCATGAGTATCTCCGTATAAGAAAACACAACCAAAAACCACTGAACATTAGGCAAATTGTAAAAAATCGTCACATCAAAATCGATTAAAATTTCAACATGGCCGCAAAAACCAATTCCCCTAACAAACAATACAAAGAAAAGATTATACTCTTAATGCTTCAATGAGGTAATAACATCACACCCCCCCAAACTTAGTAAAAACGTAAGTCGGAACTAAGTTTGAAAAGAGATGTAATTGCCGATTAGTAAGCATCTTAAATATAAAAATTTCTTACTCACACAAAAGAAATAAAGCAAAAAAACGGAAGAGTAAGCTCTCAACAAGCGCTCATGTTTAACGTCGTAGAGTCACGACGGTACCAAATCAGAACAAGGTATCATAAAAAATGACACACGCATCATCCGGCGACCTATAATGCTTCAATCGATGCCCATTCGCCATGATAACATCACAATCTTTGTCAATAAGCTCATAACTCCCCTCTCCTAAGGCTCGATGAATCATGAACGGTCCCGTCCACTTAGACTTCAACTTGCCTGCAAAAAGCTTCAAACGAGAGTTAAAAAGTAGTACCTCATCTCCTTGCTTGAACTCCTTGTACAAAATTTTAGAATCATGCCACCTCTTCATTCTTTCCTTATAAATCTCTGAATTCTTGAAAGCACGACTCCTAAACTCATCCAACTGATTCATGTGAGTTAGCCTCAACTCCTTTACATCCATAAGGGTCAAGTTCAAGCGACGCAAAGCCCAAAACGCTTTGTGTTGGATTTCTACGGGTAAGTGGCACGGCTTCCCATAGACAATTTGATACGGTGACATATCTAATACCGTCTTGTAAGCGGTCCGGAACCCCCATAACACATCATCAAGCTTCATAGCCCAATCTTTTCTATTAGTTCCTACCACTTTCTCCAGAATCTGCTTTACTTGACGGTTGGAGACCTCCGCCTGCCCATTTGCTTGCGGATGATAGGGTGTAGTAACCCTATGCCTAACACCATAATCCTTAAGCACCTTCTCCAGAAATTTATTAACGAAGTGGGAACCTCCATCACTAACTAATGCTCTCGGAACTCCATAACGGGCAAAAATATGTTTCTTTAGGAAAGATAAAACAACTTTCGAGTCATTAACACGAGTAGGAATTGCTTCCACCTACTTCGAAACATAATCCACCGCAAGAAGAATGTAGAGAAACCCATTCGACGGGGGAAAAGGCCCCATAAAATTGATCCCCCATACATCAAATATCTCCACGACTATGCTAGGCTGCAATGGCATCTCATCTCTCCTACCTATATTACCCATGCGCTGGCATCTATCGCAAGACGCCACATAGCTCTCACTATCTTTAAACAAAGTAGGCCAATAAAGAGCGGATTGAAGTACCTTAGCTGCAGTCTTTTGCGCTCCGAAATGCCCACCATTCGGTTGTGCATGGCAGAACTCCAACACACTTTCCATTTCCATCTTGGGTACACATCTTCGGACAATAGAATCTGTACAAATCTTATAAACAAACGGATCATACCATATAAATGTCTCAACATCCCTACGAAATTTCGAAAGTTGATATCGGTTGAGATCCCTTGGAATTTCACCAATGACAATATAATTAACATAATCCGCATACCATGGATCCATACCTTGCGCTGCAACCACGCATGCTCGCTCGGCACCTTCAACATCCACAACCATGATCTTCTCATCAGGGAACATCTCTTCAATATACTCGAAAGAATTATCACAATGCTCCCTAGTCTCCAACCTTGACAAGTGATCGGCCAACACATTTTCTGTTCCTTTCTTATCCCGAATCTCCAAGTCAAACTCCTACAGTAGTAGAATCCATCTTATGATCCTAGGCTTCGTCTCCTTCCTCTCCATCAAATAACGAAACGCTGAGTGATCCATATACACAATTGTCTTCATGCCAACCAAATACTGACGAAACTTATCGAATGCATACACAACAGCTAAAAACTCCTTTTCAGTCACCGTGTAATTCTTCTGTGCCGCATCGAAAGTCTTACTCGCGTAGTAAATGGCGCAGAACTTCTTCTCCCTTAGCTGCTCAAGCACCACACCCAATGCGACATCACTTGCATCACACATAAGTACAAACGGTTGCGTCCAGTCCGGTGTGATCAAGATAGGGGCAGTAATAAGCGCCTCCTTCAAAACTTGAAAAGCTGTTAAACACTCATCATTAAACACAAAAGGAATATCCTTTTCAAGTAAATGAGATAAGGGCTTAGAGTATTTTGAGAAGTCCTTAATGAATCTCCTGTAAAAACCGGCGTGTCCAAGGAAGGATCGCACTCCTCTTTCATTGGTCGGTGGTGGAAGCTTCTCAATTGCCACCACTTTAGCACGGTCTACCTGTAATCCCTTGGCGGAAACATGATGCCCAAGAACAATCCCATCTTTCACCATGAAATGACACTTCTCCCAATTCAAGACAAGATTAGTTTCTTGACACCTTTTCAAACCAACAGCAAGGTTAGACAAACACATATCAAAAGAAGAACCAAAGACTGAAAAATCGTCCATGAATACTTCCATGATCTTCTCTATCAAACCATCAAAAATCGCCATCATGCATCTCTGAAAAGTAGCAGGCGCATTACACAATCCAAACGGCATTTTCCTAAAAGCAAAGGTCCCGTAGGGGCAAGTAAAAGTGGTCTTTTCTTGATCCTCGGGAGCAATCATGATTTGATTATACCCCGAGTATCCATCCAAGAAACAATAAAACTCATACCCTGCAAGACGATCCAACATTTGATCCATAAATGGAAGAGGAAAATGGTCCTTACACGTGTTCTCATTCAATTTCCTGTAATCCACACATGTACGCCATCCCGTAGGAATTCTCGTGGCTATCGCTTCTCCATCCTCAGCTTTCACTACAGTCACCCCCCTTCTTAGCAACTACATGCAATGGACTCACATGGGGACTATCACTAATAGGATATATAATTCCAGCATCCAACCACGTAAGAATTTTCTTCCTTATCACCTCTTGAATTGCGGGATTCACCCTACGCTGATTCTGAACACTAGCTTTGGCTTCATCCATCAACCTAATCCGATGCATACAATACGAAGGACTAATACCTTTCAAATCATCAAGTGACCACCCTATCGCAGACTGGTACTTCCTCAAAACATCTAATAACTCCTCAAGTTGATCATCATTAAGGGAAGAAGATACAATTACCGGATATTGTGCATCATCACCAAGAAAAGCATACTTCAAGTGATCCGGCAATGGTTTCAACTCCTCTTTTCTTTTCTCCACTGGAGTGGTTTCATTATCCAAAGGCAAGTACTTCCTGGTCCATTTGACTTCTTCCACTTTATTTCTCTCCAATGCAAACCTATCATCACCCAAAGTAAGTAAGTTTTCAAGAAATTCAATACATACCTCGTTAGAAAGTCCGTCAAGCTCCGTAGTGGGATAAGTAAGAGATTCCATCAAACATGTCTCAAGAGGATCCTTTGACAAGATCAAAGACATATCCTCGTTCACAATCTCCTCCACCACGTCAATACTATAACACTGGGACTCCATTGGCATTTTCATTGCTTTGTCCAAGTTGAAAAGTACTTCTTCTTTGTCCATTCTCTACTTCAGTTCTCCTTTCCGAACATCTATCATAGCTCCAGCTGTAGCAAGGAATGGCCTCCCCAAGATTAAAGGAACATTATCCTTGTCATCATCCATTTCTAATACAAGGAAATCTACAGGAAAAACTAGCTTCTCCACCTTTACTAGAACATCTTCAACTATTCCTTTCGGAAACGTCATTGATCTATCTGCCAATTGGAGAGCAACAGTTGTCGGGTTCATCTCCCCCAAACCAAGCTTCTGAAAGATGGACAACGGCATCAAATTGATGCTTGCCCCAAGATCGCATAAAGCTCGCCGTGCTGGCCCCTTCCCGATCTCACAAAGAATAGTAAAGCTCCCCGGATCTTTCATCTTTGGTGGCAACTTCTTTTGAATAATTGAGCTGCAATTCTCCGATAAGTTTACCGTTTCAACTCCGGTTAAGCTTCGCTTCTTCATCAATATGTCTTTAAGGAACCGAGCATAATATGGCATCTCCATGATTGCCTCTGAAAAAGGGATGTTCAAGCTTATCTTGTTCATTATCTCTGAAAACTTCTTGAACTTCTCTTCCAACCCCTTCTTCACTAGCTTGTAGGGAAACGGTGGAGGTATCTTTATTTTAGGAATCCCCCATTCATCACGATCAACCTTTTCCGCTTTCTCCTTTTCGGCTCTTAATCGCTTATCTCTTTCCCATTTTTTCTCAGCTATTATGTCTGTACTTTGCTCATTCCGTACCACTGGAGTTGCATCAACATCAAAAGGAACAACAGGTGCATCAAACAAAACATCTCGGCGAGGTTCGACTGGGGTTCGACCAGGCTGAAAGGTCGAACCAGGACTGTATTGGTCGAACCTCTTCACTGGAAGACTGATCTCATTCTGCTCCGGAGGTTCGACTTGGGTTCGACCAACATTGGAGGTCGAACCACTGCCCCTTTGGTCGAACCGCTTCACTGTATAATCTTCATCCTTCGGTTAGACCTGGGTTCGACCTGAAAAGTTGGTCGAACCTTCGTGATCGTGGTCGAACCGTTCCTGCGTCAAAACAGAGTGCTCTGGCCGATGAGGTTCGACCTGGGTTCGACCTGAGAAGTTGGTCGAACCCTCTGCGTGTTGGTCGAATCGCTCCTGCGTCAAAACAGAGTGCTCTGGCCGATGAGGTTCGACCTGGGTTCGACCTGAGAAGTTGGTCGAACCCTCCGCGTGTTGGTCGAACCGAGGCTTAGAAAATTCCAACTTCGATTCCGGCCTCATTGGTCCCTCGTACTGCGTTCCTGACCTCAGTGTGATGGCATTACAAGATTTCGGATTCTCTATACTCTGAGATGGAAACTTACCTTTTCCTACAGTTTGAGTCAATGTGTTCACATTCTCTGCAATTGTACCCATCAACAATGTGAGATCTTTCACCTGAGTGGACAAATCTCTGTGGTGATCATCAATCTTTTTCTCAAGCTTTGCCTCAAGGCGATTCACTCTTTCATCATTCTTTACCATGTACCGGTTCACAGTATCCTCGAACCCAGGCTTTCCTTCTTCCACCTTTTCTCCCGGATCAACACCCATCGAAAGTTGCACTGCATTGTTCGTATTGCTCCATGAAAATTCAGGCCTCCTTGGTTGCTGTTGATAACTACCAGATGGACCACGATTATTAAAGTTCCCTCGATAGTTCCCTTAGTAGTTCCGGTTTCCTTGATTTGGGTACCTCGTTCCTTGGATACTTTGACCCATGGCATAATTTGCTTCCTCCAATTCGTCTTGGATGGTTCCATTATTCATCATCTCTTGCTGCATGATTGGCACTCGTTGGGATATCTCGCTGATCTGCTTCTGTTGAGACTCAAGTAGCTTGTTGATATTGGACAAGCTCGAAACGATCTCATCCTCTCTCTTAGTCTTCACCATTGCTTGTTCAACCTGAGCTACCTTTCCAAGAACATACGTACCTCTAACTCTATCAGTGGGCCAATCCCTCGAATTCATTGATATGTCTTCAAACAATCTCTCGGCCTCAACGGATGACTTTGTAAGCAATGCTCCATTAGAAGAAGCATCAAGTAGCACTCTTGATTCACAGTCCAATCCGTTATAAAATATACTGATATATTGGGCTTTAGATAACCCATGTTGAGGACTCTTCCTGAGCATGTCCTTGAATCTATCCCACGCTTCATGAAATTTCTCACCTCCACTGATAGCAAATTAGTTAATATCTTGCTTCATCTTAAACACCTTCGAAGGTGGCATATACCTCTCCAAGAATCTTAACTTCAATTGCTCCCACGTGGTGCACTCAGCTGCATTAATAGTATCGTACCAATCCCTCGCCTTTTCAGTAAGCGAGAATTTGAACAAAAGGATCTTCCTAGCATCTTCATGTTCTCCTACGTCTTTTTGAGTACTTGCATAGTCCAAGAACTTGTTCCGATGCTGCTGCGGATCCTCGAAAGACCCTCCTGAAAAGGAGTTCCTCTCTATCATGCTAATAAGAGCGGGATGAAGATCGAACGCGGTGTTTGTTCCCCTTGCTCCTAAAAGCTCATAATTTCCAGCCCCATTATTTCTGAAAACCTCACGGATGGCTAGATTATCCGGATTCGCTGCCATGTTGACTGTTACTACTTCCAAATTAACTTCAGTTGTAGCCTCAATCGCTTGCGAAATCTGCTCGTCAACCTCAACTCCAAAATTCAGAGCTTCAGTTGAGTCAATTGCCTTTGCCTTGCTCTTCTTCTTCTTCTTCTTTCTTGATGATGCTCCAATCTCAGGATTATACGGTTCAAGATTACCTTTCTTTGATCTTGTGAGCATACACCTAAAACGAATAAGAAAGAAAACAACAAAACAAGGTAAATAGTCCTAATAAACTAGAAATAATACAAAAAAGATAGTTTACGTCGTCCCCGGCAACGGCGCCAAGAACTTGATAGGGGTTTTCTCAACACACAAATTAATCCTCAAGTATAAGGATATCAATTGTAGTCGCGAAGGTGACCAAGTTACAATATCGAACCCACGGGACGGATAAATATCAATTTTGTGATCTTCTAGTATATTTTAGACTATGTTGATAATTGTAAAGGTTTACTGGATAGTAACTTCTAATCGAATTAACAAAAGAAATAGCAAAAGTAGAGAGAAGTGAGTTGTGATCAATAAGAATGATAGGTAGTTCGTCGGGTCATCCAGTTTCACTAGCAATTCGTATTTTCATGTGATGGTGTCCGACTCTGCCCTGTGGTTTGTGGACGCATCACTAGACCATGCAAGTTTACTCTATAGACACAAGTAAATATGCGCTTGACACGTGTGAATAACATCGGAGCAAGAGATATGCTTCACCCCCCTTTCTAGGTACTATCATAATCAATTATCTTCTACGTCTAGAATCTAACCCGATTTGATCTCCCTCTTTAGGTACTATGAAGTTATACTCTTCATCCTATTCATCAATCCGAATTCAATTCAATTCATGAATATTCATATAAGACAGTTCTAATAATACTTCGGAATCCCTTCACTTAGAATTATAACAATAAACCCTGCTCAGTAGTGAACGCACTCAATCAATAACCATGTTATGTATTCAGACTCTACACAACGATCATTGATGCACAAAACGACTATGAGTATGGATTAAATATGCAATCTTATATAAAACAAACCACAGGTAGTGTTGTACGGAGTTTTACACACAAAACACGAATTACATCATGAAACTTTCATAACCCTAGAACTACCAAGGTGGTTCTAGCCCATGATTGATCTAGGAACAATCATGGTTAGATTAATCATTCTTACTTGAACCTTCAGCGAACCTCTGTCACAGCCCTCCGAATGGATCACCACCTCTACTCTTGTCTCTCCTATGATTGACGATCAAAAGCTTCTCTATTCTCTGTATGAGCCTCCTTTTATACTTGTAATCACGTCTCTAGGGCTTGGAATGGGCTTTCTAAGTGATCTCACGTGTTTCGGCCTCGAAAATCCGGATAAGGTAAGTTCTCGCACACAGGTTCAACCACGTCACGCAGGTCGAACCCCGAGCCACAGGTCGAACCCCAGGTCGAACCCCGCTACTGGAAGAATTCTGCACAGGTTCGACCTTCTTTTGAGGTCGAACCACTTAGGCCTTTGTCGAACCCCAGGTCGAACCTCAGCACTGGACAACTCTTGCTCCTGATTCGACCAACTGGCAAGTCGAACTCCAACGTCGTGGTCGAATCCTCCTTCTTGCAAACAGGTTCGACCATGGTTCGACCTGATGGCCAGGTCGAACCAACCTAATCTTGGTCGAACCCATCTCTGTATGTCCAGCAACGTTGGTTCGACCTGCTGGAGAGGTCGAACCCTCCTCCAGCCAGGTCGAACCCACCTACTTCTTGGGCGATTCACGTGGCTTCGACTTCATCTCTTCGATTCTTGGCTCTTTCACTCCGTTTTTGCTAAGAAAATACTCAAATAGCTCCACTAACACCTGATTCATGCTATTTCACAATATATATAGGTTTTCCACCTATTTCCACATCAAAACTCTCCAAAACTAGCACAAAACATAGCGCCAAACTTGTGAATTTACACACTCATCAAACACCTACTCAAGCCACTCCGTATTCCTTGGTGTATGGTGTTGAGGCTGTTGTGCCTCTCGAAAAGCAAATTCCTTCTTTGAGGATAGCCATACAAGAAGGCCTCACCGAGGAAGAAAATGCAAAGTTACGTCTTCAAGAGTTGGAAGCGTTAGATGAAAAGAGGTTGGAAGCACAACAAAGACTTGAGTGTTACCAATCTCGACTTTCTAGAACATACAACAAGAAAGTGAGGGTACGTTCTTTTCAAGTTGGTGATTTGGTACTTGCTGTGAGAAGACCTATAGTAGTCACCCATCGCGTTGGAAATAAGTTTCTACCCAAGTGGGATGACCCTCATGTTGTGAAGGAAGCCTACACAAATGGCGCGTACAAGTTGATCTCGGAGGATGGCGTGAATATTGGCCCTATAAATGGGAAGTTCTTGAAGCGCTACTACGCGTAAAGCAAATTCAAGTTCAACGCTCCTTGTCGCACGAGTCTAAACTGCATGTTACTCCTGGTCCGCATGAGTATAAACTGTGTATGACAAACTCCTGGTCCGCATGAGTATAAACTGTGTACGATAAACTCCTGGTCCGCATGAGTATAAACTGTGCATGACACTCACCAAAGGTAATTATATGTGGTTAAACTATTAATTCACCCCACTCAGATATTTTAAGTGGTTAAAGCATTAAATATCCTACTTTGTCTAAAGTGGTTAAAGAATAGTCACTCCTGGCCCGCATGAGTATAAACTGTGCACGGCACCCCCCCATCCAAATCAAATCATGTCCCTTTGAACTACGTAATGACTTGATCCTCTGCAAAGAGGTACGTAGGCAGCTTAGCACTTTGCTAAGTTCAGTCATGCCTTTGGTCTATTCACATCAAGTTTGTGGGGTGAATTGGAGTGTGAAGGCAGCAAATAAATATGAAAGACAAGAAAACAAGTTAATGATGTGACATAAGGGAGAAGTAATGAAGAGAATGGACTTTATTGATAATATCATTAGATGTTCAAAAACATAAAAGGGGAAAGCAAATAAATAACTAAGGGAGCAAACTAAAAGAAAATCAGTCCTATGCTAAACAAGAAAGTTGTCAGAGAGTATGCTTTCTAAGACAGACTTCAGAGCTGCTTTCTCATCTTCAGATGATGATTCTTTCAAGACGGTTGCATTATCAAGCATAAGGATCTCCTCTTCTATGAGCTCAACTTCCTTCTTAGTACGACAGAGAGTTTGTTGGAGACGATCAGCTGCTTCAGACAAAGTTTTCTCTCCCTTCTGCAGATTAGTCATCTCTTTACTTATCGATTCTAACTCTTCCCAAGTAGTCTTTAGTTTTTTTGTCTCTGTCATGTGAGTGTCTCTGCAATTCTGAAGGCGACCCTTGACGTTGGTCAAGCATTTTACATGATTTCCCGTGGACGCCGCTTCATCAGATTTCAATTTTGCCGCAGTATAAGTATCGGCCTTATCAAATAGAGGTTCCAGGGCTATCTCTAAAGGGGAACAGTCGATTCTAAGAGCCTTCACCTCATTTATCAAGGAAAATATTTCTTGTCTCAGAGTTGATAAAAACTCAAGAGGAGTCCGTTTGAGTTTTCTTCTTATTTTACTCCATGCACTCCGAGCAAATTTCCCTTTGAGATCACGAGTAATCTTCTTAGATATAAATTCTGAGATCATGGGACGTGCCTTTGAAGAATTCGCCCCTGTGGTCGATGCATCACTTTCAGTAGAGTCATCACTCTCATCAGAATTGTCGCCGCTACCAGAATTTGAAGAGATGCCCAAGATCTGATAAGAGGAGAAATGTGCTAGTATAAAAATGAGGATATACAATGAAGAAAATAAGATAAGGAAAAGGGGGAAACCTCAGCTGCCAATTCTTTTGAAGTAACAGCAGTAATTAATTCGTTTTCTTCAGCAGCCTTAGAGCCAGAAATTTTCAGCGCAACCTTCAATAATAAAAGAAGGCTTTGTAAGAAAATGAAATAAAGAAAAATGGAAAAGAGGAGAGAGAATGGAAGAAACCTCTTTATCTTGTTTTTCAGTGTGAACAACAGATTTCTTTCTCTTCCAATGGTGTTCAGTAGAGGCGCTACGACTTTCTGTAGAATGAAGGGAACTTTTCTTCCTTTTATGCACTGTAGGTTGTAAAGCTTCATCATACACCGGAGAAATATCCTGAACTTCTTGATTATCATCATCAAGGTCATTAATGATGTCCACTTCTTCCTCCAGAGGTTTTGAAACTAGGGTAGTCAAAGCCTTGATATGATCAGATAAGTAAGTTCCATGGACTTGTTTCCACCACTCCTTATACTCAGTAGTGGAGTAGTTTTTAGGAACTGGGGTTGCACATGGAAAGTAAGCTTCGGAGGTAGAGTTATACGAAGTACAATGTTTCCAATGGTTGAATCCTTCTTCTAAAGATGCTTTCCGAAGGTTGGTTCTAAGCATCTTAGGAACATCTTGTAGGAAGCCAAATTGACGAGCAAACCTGTGAGGGGAGTAAGGCTCCATCACAAAGTGATTACCCTACCGCAAAGTGAGATAGCTAGTACGGATAGCCACCAGATGGGCCCAATTATCCCATTTCTTATTTCCATCATCCGTGTAGTGGATTGCTTTGTCTTTTGAAAAAATATTGCAAGTCCATAAGGCATTATCAGCTGTGTGGATTCGTTTGCGAGCATCTTCAGCATCGAAGTATCTTGCTCCCTGCTCTCCATAGTATGTCACCATTCGAGGATATGCTATCTTACTTCCAATCGGAAAATGAGTTTTGAAGTAGTAAGCTAGCCAAGCATGGACGAAATGAACCGGAAAGGTTGATTTAATTTCAGATAAACTCGATGAGTTTGAAATTGCATTCAAGCCATGGTAAATGTTTGCCAAAATTGGAATAGCAAGACTCACTTTTTTTCCTGCAGCCATTAAGCTTGCCACTTTAAAGGTACTCGGTCGTATCAAGCCTACTTCGCCACCCGGGAGTGCAAACGCACAAAGCCAGTAAGCTAAGTAAGCGGCTAGATAGGTCTCTTCTTGATCAGTTTGAGAAATGCCCAACTTTTTAAATTGATCTATCTCAGCAGACGTCCATGGTTGGTGACTTGAAATAACGCCAGTCGGGTTATAAGTTTTTTTTGGCCGAGAAGCCGTCTTTCTTTCAATGCGTGTAGGAGGTTCAAGGTATGTTATAGCCTTCTTAGACCAGAAATCTACCCACTGGTCAATGGTTACGTTTCTTCTGTTAGCACCCTTGCAAAGTACGTGATAGGCGCCAAGTAAAGATCTACAGCTGCGCGGGATACGTAAACCATCCTTCGTGGAAAGCAATTCTTCTGCACAGGGCACAATTTCATCATACACATAACCCGCTATGGGTAGTCCCATCAAGTTGTATAAGTCCCATAAAGAAAGTGACATCTCTCCGAATTTAGTAAGTAAAGTATTGGTGGAAGAACACCAAGCTTCACAGAAGGCCTTCATGATTTAACAGCTGCAATCATAGGTATAGAGGGATGCAAAGACAGCATCATAAAGCTTTGTGTTTCGAAGAATGGATCCGCATCGGCTTAAAATATCTTCAGTCCAGTCCCAGTAACCCTTGATGTAGTGAAAGTCTCCAAGAAACTTGATGGGTTCTCCCCAGGATGCTTTTCCTTTTGCAATACGGCGTCCCAAAGAGGGTAAAGGTGCTGAATTGATTTCTGGTTCAATGTCAGCTCCCTTCAGGGTCCAACTTATGTTATTTTTATTTGAAGAAGATTCATGAGACCAACATGCCAAGAAAAATTCATTCTTGCTTCTTGGAGGGATATAAGCACAGTTCCCTAGCAAAGATTGCCCAGGTAAAAGACGAGTTCCTTGTGGTAAAGGTTGATGTGCATCTTCAAGAATAACTAAGTAGCTTGCGCCAGACTTTCCCGTTACAGTTTTGAGGAAGACCATGCTGAGAAGCGGATAGGCTGCAAAACAAAGGAACGATTAATTAAAAAGACCCAAAATAAATTCAGGGGGGCAATTAATTAATTATTTAAGGTCATAATTATAAAACATTGTAGTTTTAAACATTGGAGCCAAGTCAATAAAATTAATTAACACATATGTTTAGTTAATTTAAACTTGGCCACACGGTTGGAGGCCATGTTTATAGGCACAAATCAATTAATGGGCCAATTAAGGAAAGGTGGAATCAATATTGAAGCCCAAATCAACATAAAATGAAAGAAGCCCAAGTATGAAGCCCAAATCAAAGCAAAATTGGGCTTGGGCCATGTGAGGGTCAAAATTGAACTTAAAAGTCAAAATTGAGGGCTTGGTGGTAGTTTTCTTCTCAAAAGTTCAATCTGCAGTGCAACTCGCCGCGCCTCACCGCCAACGGCTGCTGCTCGACCACCGCTTAGCCCAAACGCCGGTACCAAGAGCTCTGCCGCTGGATTTGCCCAGTTTTTCCGTCCGCACCCTTCTTGTTGGTCGTCGGATCTGCCGCTGTTGCCACCGTTCATCACTTAACACCGAATCTGATTGCCAGCCACACCACCACCATCGTCGGAAGACGACGCCAGCTGCCAGTTTCGCGCCGGATCTGCCAACTCTTTGCTCTTCATTTTGATGTTGTCGAAGGCGCGAAGCCAACGAGCAGCCACCACGGGTGGTCTCGCCGAAAAACAACATCGCGGGATGTCACTGTCGGAAAACGCGAAGGTCCAATTCAGAGCGTAGCCTCCCGTTTCCAACACCCAATGATCATCGCCTCGCCAAGCCGCCGACGGGGACGTACGAGCACCGCGCCTCACCAAGCAACCTCCAAGCACAGCGAACAGCCCCGCCCCGTGCACGCCGCCCATCGCCTCGCCGCACGCCGCCCTGCAGCTGCCGACGGGATCGCGAGCTCCGCTCCTTACCATGCTGCCGACAGCGAGCGTCGCACGCCTCCTTACCAAGCTGCCACACGCGTATGCCGCCACCGAGGATGCCGCGCCATTAAGTATGTTGTGGCTGCAGCGGTCACGTATTGCTAGCGGTCGATAGCCGGCGACTTCCCTGAGAATTCCGTTGCATAGACCGCACGATTGGAGAGGCCTATTGCAGCCACCGAATTGTCATCGCCGAAAACACACACCATCACCTTCAAATCGAGCAACCTCCATGGGTGGTCCGCAGTCGATTGCTCTTCATCTCAACACTACAACTTCAGCCTTCAAAGGTCTGTAACACCTCTCCACCCACTTCCGTCGGAGGTGTGAGCCCAACAAGCAACCACCATGGGTGATCCACCGTTGACTGCTTTTCACCTCGCGGTATGAGCCCGACAAGCAACCACCATGGGTGATCCGCCGTCGATCGCTCTCTACCTCGACATCGTTGGTTTGATTGCTTTAGCATGTTAAAATCTTCTATTTTCTTCTCTTCTATTCGTTTCGTTGTGTTGTAAAAAAAAGAGAAAAGAAAGAACAACAAGGAAAAGAACTGAAGAGATATAGAAGCAAATATGAGAACACAAGTGATGGGGCTTACCTTGGTGATTACGTGAAGACAAATAATCAGTTTATAAATAGAGAAAATAAACAAGAAACAAGAAAGACAAATAAAAGAAGAGCGAATTAAAGAAGAATAGATTGAGATCTTATACTTGTAAATTGGCAACCTCTTGGGGCAATGCTGAAGAAGAGAAAAAAATTTAGAAACACTTCATGCTACACTTTGGGAAGAAAGAGAAAAATTCAAATAAGAGAAGGAAGAACCACGAATTGAAGTGAATATCTTGTTTGTTGGATAGCTTTGATGAAAAAAATTGAGTTCATGAAGTACCATTATATAGTAGTGGATTCATGGATAATTATGGACTCATGGATAATTATGAAAATTATTTGTGGATAATTATAGAAGCTACTAGTGGACTCATGGATAATTATGGAGATTATTGTGAGGTGCGCAAGCTCTACAAAATTGTAGGAGATTCTTTACTACAAATAACTTTGATAATTTTGAGTAAGGTGCATGAAATCTTGGTGGATAAGAAACAAATCTTTTACGATTCCTTCACATCAAGACATACTGTCCGTGAACAAATCGCAAGGGGGCATTTGTAAGCAATTAAAATTCACGGTCCAATCAAATGGCGACACGTGGATTTTATTGATTAAATATCAATTTTAATTTATTATATTTTATTTTGGGGATTTAATAAATTAATTCCTAAAATAGATTAATAAATAATTGATAATTAATTTAATACCCAACAAATTAAGTAGGGTTTAAATTAAGTAAAGCTTGACCCCTAAGTTAAGTAAAGCATGGAAGGTTCCAGAATTAGGTCAAATTAAGCAATGACCAATCAAGCTGTGATATATTTGGAACGGCCCAAGCCCGCATAACCAGGCCAAATCTGTCATGGACCAATCAGATTGCGAGATATTTATGGAGTATCCTCATCCTTCACCTATATAAGGAGCCCTCCTTCATTCACTACACACACACTCAAGTACTTGAAGACATAAACGCTCTGAAGAGATCAAGAACATGAGCAGCGCTCCCTTGAGATCTTCAAGCATCTTCAAGTCAAGAACGACAAATGATTCGGGATTAAGGTGCGGAGCCCCCCAAATCAAGCGTTCTTTATAAACTGAGTTCTTCGGTGTTCTTCGCGCCAAGAACAGCATACGACCCGGGATTAAGGTGCTAAGTCCCCCAGATCGAGTGTTCTTCGGATCAAGTACATTTAATCCAAACAAAGGCTTGACGCCTCTGGATTAACGTTATAAAATCCAAATCCGAGTTCGGACAAGCTTCAACTGAAGATCCGACTCAACACACACAGTCAACACGATCAACGCAGTCAAAGTCAAAGTTAAAGTCAAAGTCAAGCCAAATTGGTTCGAGAGAAGAATCAAAGGATTGATAGAGATTGTTTCCTAATTTTTCAAGTTTAATCCTTCTGGATTATCATTGTAATTCTTTTGTGTTTATTTTATTATAAATACAATATTTATTGTTACACCTATATTTAGAAACGGTATGGTATATGATCGGCGTTTATCTTATTGAGGGCAAGTGTACCCTATCGTGTATAGTACCAGTGATAAAGTAATACAATATCAAATCCCAGAGAAGAAAAATCGTATATCCGTATTCACGAGATGTTAATCCTAGAAGGACTAAATCGATTATTGAATTGGATTATAACTACAAGTAATTACCAACTAGAAAGCAAAGAAAATAGAGTAACCACTAACAAGCAAGAACAAACAAGTGGATACGGGGTGAAGGTAGTACAATCTAAGAAACAAGCAATGCTAGCAACATCATAGAGAATGTATACATAGACTCACACACACTCACATGCATTGATCAACTTCATGTTATGATATTAAAGACTCTCACTTATATCACTACTAGATTGTTCACATGTCTCTAGTAGATGTAAATCACTTAGCACCTAAGCAATCCCGACAAGCACCTAAGAGAGGTTCACCATCATCATCATTCCCTTATAAGGTACTAGAATCCTATAACGAAGTCCTTTCACATATTCAAAGTTTGTTCACACCTCACTTATCATATGTGTTCTATTATGATGGCTCTAGGCATATTGTGGTCTTCACAAACACACTCAACACCAATAGTAGGAACAACTCATGCAATAAAATGATTCAATTAACTACTTATCACATATACATAGTTCACACTTTTGTACACATGTAACTCATAATCAACCACACAAATCATTGCTTTCATTGAGAAATAAGCATACATGATAGAAAATATTCATAACAATCAATTAATCAAACATGTGGAATGTAAATCTACTTTATCCTTCAACAATCATATTGCCAGCCTCACAAGAGGATTAGCCACTAAATATCACTACGAATTCACTATAAGGCATTATTTGTTCTAATTGAGCCATCAAATGAAGAAAATAACAAAATAAAGGTTGAATTGCTCCCTTGTGAAGGTGAACTTCTTCTCCCTTAATCATATCAAATCTTCGAGCAATTGTAGATCCCCTCTTCTTAGATTGGAGTAGGGATGGACTGATGGTAGATGTGAGGAATTTAAGGGAAATTGATGGTGGAAATGTATGGAGATGAAGGATGGATCAAAGGATGAAGATGAGATGATGTGTGTGTGTTCTAAAGTGTGAATTGTAACTGCCATTCCTCCTGTAAAAATCATGCTTAAGATATATTTAGAGACCTAGAACCTTCTAGAAATTGCGCCAATTTAATTTTCCAAACTTGACGGAACTCGATGCGAGTCTGCATTGACTTCTCAGTAGTTCCTCTGACTTGACAGAGCTCGACTCGTGTGCTGCAGTTAACGAACAGGGGGACTGAATACATATTTTTTATGTGTACAAATGACCTTTTGCACGGACTCGACGTCGAGCTGTGCACCCGAGCTCGACATGAGATTGAAGCTCGATGCAAGCCAGCATGTTGGATGCCCGTTTCTTCTATTTTCGGCTTCCGACTCTATTTTTCACTTGTTTCACATGTAGTTATGCTCAACTTTACACATTTATCAATTCAAAGTATAAATTTCCAAATGAACACAAAACACCACAAAAAAAGTACACAAAACGGATAAAAATATATGAAAATACACATAAAAAGACACGAAAACCTAGGTAAAAATAACGACGATCAGTATATAACCAATTTACAAATTAGAACAATAACAAATTAAAACACAATCTCAACTTTTAACATATAAATTTATAAATTAAAAAAGATTCAATTGATTTTGTGCTGTAAAAATTTAATCATATTTTCAATTTAATTTCAATTGAATTTGTATAGTAAGAAATTAATAATGTTTTCAATTTAATGTTGTAAAAAAAGAAGGGGAGAAATTAGGGTAGTATCATAAAGAACAACAAAGGAGAAATTAGGGCAGAGTAATAGAGGACAGCGGAAAGAACGATCCGGTTGCACGACATCGAAACATGGAGAGAGAGCTTAAAGAAGAGAAAATGACCGAAGAAAATCTCAACGAATCATATCACATCCATCGGCACAAAGAAGATCAGTAGAGCATGATGGAGAAGATGACAGTGAGCAGCGGAGAGTATGCGGAGTGCTAGAGATGAGAGAATCCATTAGCTAGAAGAAGAATGATTGAGCACGATAGAGAAGATGACGATTACCAGTGGTGTTCAACAGATGAGAGGATGAGAGACGATGTGAGGAAAATAGATATAGACGGAGAGGAATGACTGTGAGGGCTGATTTCTATAATCTTCAGGGTTTTAGGTTTCTGATATTATATTTTCAAATACCTACATATAAATATTTAGTTATTAAATAATATTCCCTTAATCCTATTTTCATTTTCACGTTTACTTTTTGGACGTATATTAATAAAAATCATTTTTGACTTATTTTTTTGGTAGTTTGGTGATCAATTGCTTACCTTAATGATTAGAGCAAGTGTACTTTATCGTTGGTGACCAAATAATAAAATAATATCGAACCCAAATGAGAAGTATGTGTAGCCGTATTCAATAAATGCTCGCTCTAGAAGGATTAAATCACAATGACAAGGTTTGTAATTGATTAATTACAATTATAAACTAATTAAAGCAAGTATAAGAGAACAACAATCAAACAAGCAAAAGAACAAATGTGATGGATAATGAATGAAGATAGAACAATCTAAGAAGCAAGCAAGATTAGTAATATCATGGTAAGGTATCCTAGGCTTATACACAAGTTGTGATGAATGTCATGAATTGGTTACTAGGCTCTCACTAATAGCACTATATGCTCATTTACAAGACACATAGATGTAAGCACTTAGCACCTAAGTAACCCCAAAATAGCTCATAGGAGAGTTTAACTATACTTCTCATTCCATTATAAGGTACTAGAGTCCCATAGAGAAGTCCTATCAAGTTCCATTTTAAAGGAAACTCTCTCTCATGTCCTATTGGGTTCTAAGCATGCATTGGACCTTACAATCTCAAGTCACACTTATAATAGAGGAGTTAAATTCATTTTATGCCTTATAACTTATAAGAGAAAATTTGATTTTTGCCCCAAAAAAATAAATGGTTCAATTTTATCCTGTAACTAACAAATTTTTTCAATTTTTGCTCAATTTTCGCCAAAAAAGCAAATTTCGCCGGAAAGCCCCACGTGTGGCGCAAATGAGGCTTCAATTTGGGGCTTTCCGGTGGAATTGGTCAAAAATTGAATAAGTCCGTGAATTATGGGACAAAATTGAATCATTTATCTTTTTTTGGGATAAAAATCAAATTTTGTCTTAGTTACGGGGCAAAAAAGTGAATTTAACTCAATTTTTGTAGATTCTTGTATTTTCATGTTTCTAAGCATTTATATAATGTGAAAACATGCTACCATATACTCCCTCCGTCCCACCCAAATGTCACTATTTTATTATATTAGGCGTCCCATCCAAATGTCCCCATTTCCCACTTTTAGTAAAAAGGTACCATGTGTGGCCCACCACTCACTACTAATACAATTACCCACTACACATAAAATAATAATACTCCTTAATCTACGCACAAAAAGTAACTGGTGACGTTTGAGTGCGGCAGAGGGAGTATATTTCAATTTTTCATTGCTATTTTGACCATTATAATGACATAAAAATACTACACTTTTTAGGTGATTTTTGGATTTCGTAGTAAAATCCTTAAGCCTTTACAATTATATAGATTTTCGTATTTCCATATTTTTAAGCATTTATATAATGTGAAAATATTTTACCCATCTACATTTCCATGTTTTATTACTATTTTGGCCATTATAATGGCATAAAAGATACATCTATTGAAAGCAATTAAGAATATCAAATATTTTACTTCAATAAACTTTGAAAAAAGATGACGTACATTTGAGAAATTTGTAAAAATTATGTATTTAGAAAGTATTTAAAAAAATTTATTGTATTATTAGTGATTGATATCACATTAAACAAACATCTTCTTAAATTGTTTTATTAGAAAAATTATAGTTTTTTTAATAATTAAATATGGATAAAAAATCTGGTTATTTATCTAAATTTTAAATGTATACAATAAGAAATAAAATAATTATATTGTTAATTTATGTACGTAATATTATAAAAAAATTCTACCCGTGCATTGGTAAGTGCTAGTTATATAAATGCTTGTAATCATGAAAATACGAGAATCTACAAAATTGTAAAAGCATAAGGATTTTTCTATGAAATTCAAAAATTGCCTAAAAAAACTATTTTTATGCCATTATAATAGCCAAAATAGTAATAAAACATGGAAATGTAAGTGGGTAGGATGTTTTCATATATAAATGCTTAGAAATATGGAAATACGAAAATCTATATAATTGTAAAGGTTTAAGAATTTTCTACGAAATCCACAAACAACCTTAAAAGAGTAGTATTTTTATGTCATTATAATAATCAAAATATCAATGAAAAATTGAAATATATATGGGTAGCATGTTTTCACATTATATAAATGCTTAGAAACATAAAAATACAAGTCTACAAAATTGAGTTAAATTCACTTTTTGCCCCATAATTAAGACAAAAGTCGATTTCTATCCAAAAAAAAATAAATGGTTCAATTTTGTCTCATAACTCACGGATTTGTTCAAAATTTGGCCAATTTTTCCGGAGAGCCCCAAATTGAAACCTCATGTGCGCCGCACGTGTGGCTTTCTGGCAAAATTTACATTTTCCGGTGAAATTTGTTCAAAAATTTATTAGTTATGGGAAAAAAATTGAACCATTTATCTTTTTTTGGGCAAAAATTGAAGTTTTTCTTAGTTACAGGACATAAAATGAATTTAACTCTATAATAAAGTAATCTCATGCCATCAAATGATTCAATAAATCAGTAACAACATATAATCAAGTTTACACTCTAATTAACATGCAATGATCAATTAACCACACAAGTAATAACAAGAGATGAGAATATGCATTTACAATAAAAAGTAATTCAGTTCAATCATTTCATCAAACACTTAGAGTACATGAACTTAGTCGCATTTTTAGTAAAATATCAAGAGCAAGTGTACTCTACCATTGTTGTATACGCATGACTAAGTGCAAAATTTATAAGATTGTCGTCCCAATAGAAAGCAAACATTGGCTAGTATCCGAATTGTTCATCGATTTATGCTTTGTAAAGATAATATGTTTGAAGGTTTGGTATTAAAACTAATGCTTAAAATTCTACTCAAATAGCTAGAATGTGAACTAGATAAGCAAATGATCAAATAACGAGCAAATGATTGATGGAATGGATGTAGAATACACTTGAGAAGAGAGCAAGACTAATCATACTTATAGTTGAGACTTGAGCTAGATATGCAAAACCCTTCATAGTAATTTTCATTAACTTGTGGATTAAAAGCAATCACAAATTTACCCCTAGTCCCTATGGCCAAGGCAACTAGGTTCTCGATTCTTTTACAAGCCTAAGTCTCCTAAGATTGGTCTTAATCTCAATTCCCTTAAGGTACTATGGTCATAAGTTGGTTCTTTTCACTCAATTACTTAAGTGTCCCTCTATGAATGTTCTAAGTCTAAGGAGGATATGACTTACCTCCCCTTATACTAACTTGCATGCACACCTCAATATATGATTTAATTAAAGCTTCACTCACAATATTGGAATGACCATCCTAATATAATGAATAGAGAATTTAATCACACATACATTGAAATGAAACATGATTGATATATCATAGAAGAAAATCCACAAATCAATTCAAATCACTACTCAAGTTTTACATATCTAACTCTTCCCCTCAGCTACTCATATGACTAGCCCTACTATAAAACTAGCCACTAAACATGATGATTAATTCATTACAAATCAACTTTGCTCCATTTGAGCCATAATAAGAAGAAAATTAATAATAGGAAAGTAGATTTACTTCCCTTGCATAAGAAAAGCTTTCCTCCTCTTCAATAGATCAATTCTTTCAACAATTGATGCTCCAATCTTCTCAAATGGTGGTAGGATGGATGGGATGAAGGTTTTATGGATTGAAAATGTAAATCAAATGGCGGTTTGATGGATCTAGATGGCAGAGATGGATTTTGGATCTAGTGTGTGAGGAACTGTGGTGTTTTAGTGTGTGTAACTGCTCCAATATGATCTTCAATGCAATTCCCCCTTTAATTTCGCACAAACCATGGTTTTATATCACTTATGGACCTTCTAGAAGCTTCCAAAATATTCTAAAAATTACACAGGATTTTACACCTACACAGCCGTGTAGGGCACACTTACTTCGGCGTGTTTGTGCGTGCTTTCGGACACGGCTCGAGTTGTGCTGTACGGTCATGGTCATGGCTGTGTAGCATTTTCTGACGACAATGCACGACTTCTTCCTACAAGGCCGTGCTCCGTTCACGGGACGTGCAGCGATGCACGGCCCGTGTACCAATGCACGGCTATCTTTCTGGGCGAGTAGCAAGTTCTGACAATATTACACGGCCAGTGGTTACAGGACCGTGTTCCGCATACGGCCCGTGTACCATCTTGGCCTGTTCTTCCATCTTCCTTTTGCTCTCGACTCCATTTTCATCCATTTCTTGACCTATTTTACGCATATTTAAACCCATTTACACAATTCTATCAATTTATACCACATTCCTCAAAGTAACAATAACTCCACCAAAATTAACATAAATACGGATAAAAATATCCAAAAATACACAAATAAAGACCCTAAAATCTAGGTGAAAATGATTACGATCAACCCCCAAACTTAAAGTATTGTTCGTCCTCGAACAATGAAAAATGATAAACTAGAGGAGTAATTTTCACCTAGAAAAATATCTAACGAACATAAACCACAATACATCACAAGTAATAAGGAATACAATTTCACATTAAGTATCCCTACATCATCAAACTTATAACATGAAAGATTAACAAGTTCAATCTTAAGAATGACATTAGAGTACTCAAATTCCTTTCAATCCAAGCCTCTCATAGATTATAGTTTTCACTCAACACTATTTATGATAGGGTTTTTATTATCACTCATCAACCGGTTAGAAGCGACTCACCATAGGCTTGCTCATGAAGTATGTTCACTTGCCACCCTAGTTTCAACAAGTGATCAAAAAGGTCTTTACTTTTGGATGTAATGTTTAGGCTCTTTGGTAGGGTAGGAAACTTTGGATAATAGTGACTATTCAAGTGTAAGCAATTAAAGAGATAATTCCTTTCTTCAACTTCTTCACTTTCAAGCTTCCTTTAATTTATTCTCTAATCAAAAGCACTAATCATTATCATTCCTTGGATTTCTCGAGCTCCTTTTGATTTGCATGATTCCTTTCTTTCAATTTTTGAACTTTATGAGCACATTTTTGTTGATTTTCTCCCTTTTTCTTATTTTTTTAAGTCGCATGTACATCTTGTTTAGCTCCTTTGCATCCTTTTCTTATTTGTTCACCACTTCCTTTCTTTTCGAGCAGAATTCTCACATCAAACTTTGTAAACCATCATCTCCTCAATCACCACACTTAGGTTATATATATAAAGCTCACGTGGGTTTTAAAGGCTTGTATTGTGCTTAAATCACAAAGAAATGGGCTTATAGGCTCAAAGTGGTTTACTAGGGATGATGTTTTTTGTAAGAAAATTTTTTTTTGGCTATGACTCACTTATCTAGGATGGCCTAAGATCATTTCACAAATTTCAACCATTCGGGCTTCATTCCTATAGTCTATGAGCAAGTTCTAGTTTGTCTAAGTTCAACCGGTCCTCTCATCAAGAATTAACCATGGAGGCACAGTTGAGGCTCAAGTCTCACAAGCTCTTGCTTGGACCAAAAAAAACCCAATTACCTTTCATGCTTCTCAAAATTGAACGTTATTTAATCCATGTCACAATTTCAATAAGTAGAAATCATTAATAATGCTTCCCATCACTCATCACATACAATGCATCATAACTCATATTCAAAAATGACTCACTCCTTCCCAAAACATACCACCAAACCAAACCTATACAAGAATTAAAATAGCAACAAACATCACATACTAATCAAGGGATCAACAAATAATATAAACATATAACATGCATAAATCAAATCATCCATCAAAGTATCAACACATCAAATCAAATCCATAGCAATAAGGATCAAATTCTCATCGTATCCAATCAATGAAAAATAAAACCAAAATACCAAAATAACTCAAAGAAAATCGCATAAAACTAAAAATAAAGAAATCCCAAAATAAGAAACCTTCCAAAAACAAACAATCAAAGTACAACCCAATCGAATCAAATCAATCCAAACATTCTTCCAAAAATCTATCATGGCTAAGATAAATGAAAAAAAGTCCCAAGCACTCAAAATACTCCCTTCATTGTTCTGGAGGCGGAGAAGGTGGATGATAGGCATTCCACGGTATGTACGCATGAGGATTTGCAGAAAACTGGAAATTGAACATCATGGTCATCATCTCCTCCATGTTGTTGGAATGCACCCTTGAATTTTCCTCATAGTACTCCCTACGACATTCTCCAGCTCTCAACTCTTCAATGTGCCTTCCATGCTCTTGCTGGACCTCGCGGATCTTCCTAATCTGTGCCCCATACGTCTGCTGCACATGTCTCATGTCACGCACCTTATTCATCATATAATTCCACCTTTCATCTCCTTGTCCTGGTCCCACTGGTGGTTGTGCCCCTTCTTCCTCAAACTGTAGTAGATCAGGGCCCTACTCCTCAAATTCCACTTGCTCCGATTGTTCTCCTTGCTAATCGCCCTCTATTGGCACTGGCTCTGCTCTCAAGTTGGCTAGCTCTTCATTCTCTACAACTCTAACTTGCCTCAAAACCTCTTCTATTTCATCCCTATTTCTTCTATAGAAAGCCCTCACCACTCAGGAATGGTTCATACTTCCCATAGCCAAGTTAGCAAGCCTTCTTCTTGTGTACACCGTAGTGAGCTCCGGTATTAGCAAGGAAAATGGAGCTCCCTTCTCCTGCCTCAAACAGTATTGATTCCCTACCATAGTTAAGAATTCTATCCTCATCAGTTGTTGGTAATTCAACCCTTCACTAACCATCCGGTTCTCCATCCCTGCAAGATTAACTCCCAATCCTTGAGCTATCATAGAAATCATCCCTCCAAGCATCAAACCTTGAGATGTTTGCCTTTTTGCAACTCTCTCCGCATGTTGCACAAAGTGTGCTACAACATTAAGCGGTAATTCCTTATAGATGCAATACATGATGTAGAGCTGCTTCTCTCCAACTGATCCGCCTTCAAACCTCCCCAAGATAGTATTCGAGATGATCTTCTCTAAATACCTCATCACAGGATTCCGGATGGCCGTCCCCTTTGAAGCACTAGGGACGTATCCTGCTCTCTCAGTTCCATCATTCACTAAGCTTGACCACCATTCTTGTTGGTTGAAAGTTCCTCATGCATAAAAGCTCCGATGAAATTCGCATGGTGGGCAACCAAAACACTCATTCAAGAATGCCAACGGGGCCTTTTCCCTCAACACATTATCTAGCTGAAAAGTCACCCATCGAGGAAATCCATTCCTATCATTCTTCACCTGTAGAGTGCTCATAAAATCGGCAGTGAGATGGTAGTAGGTTGGTGGCCTCTTATCGAAGAAAGCTTCCATTTGAGCAAAGCGAAATAGCTTCCTTAAATCCTCCTCTAATCCTAATCCTCTCATCGTCTCCGTGTCTTGAAAACGAGTGGGCTTGATCTTTGGAGCTAACGTTTGCCAACGAAGCACGTACTTTCCCCAATAATTTTCAAACTCAACCCCAAATTCTTTCGGATGTATTCCTTCTATAACTAATTGAGCATCCAAAGTAGCCAACTCCCCTGGATCGGTTATCACAATGAAGTCCTCATTCCTGGGTCTAACTCTCCTCTCGGCCATCTACAAAATAACAATTCTCAAGTTATAACCAATGACCTTTATATGAATGTTAATGCACCTAGTTAAATTCCACCCTAGTTATTCAACTTAGTATGGAACCTATTATGCATCAACATAGCTCATTCATATCATTAAACCTCAATCTTATTCATACTAAGCACTTTATTGACATTCATCTCAACTATCAACAATTCTAACCAACTTCTAATCATTTTCACACATATGAATTCCAAATTCAATCATCATCAAACATTATTCATATATGATCATCAAATTCCAACAAAATCCTCTATTAGACATTTCATCGAATACTTGGCATGCACAAAAATCTAAACATCTTCTTAACATACAATTTGCATAGCCTCATGCCCAAATCCTCAATATCTAAGGCAAATCTCTCACAAATAAACATCATACTCATGTAATTCATCAATTAGCACAACACAATTATTCACACTCATAATTCTCACACAATCCCCAAATTATTCCTCATGAACCCTAATTCAACTTCTCAAAAATTCAAAAATTCATATTGAACATGTATGAATATCATCAATCAAGCATCCAATTCATATTAAAACAAGTCCCATACATCAATTCAATCAATTTATATCAAAATTTACAAGTTAGGGTTCAAGAAATTCATACCTTTTGACAATTGGATGTAGAGAAGTGTGTTTGATGTGCAAAATTGACGAACTTCACTCAAAATCACTTCAAACTAACCTTGGTGGGTGATACGGATGTGTGAAATAGTGAATTGGGTGCTTACAGAGTGTATACGAATGAAGGAGGGAGTGTGAAATGAGTACGGAACGGCCCCTTTTAAAAACCTGGAACAGATCCTGCACGGCTCGTGTTACGCTGCACAGCCTCAAGTGAGGCCGTGTAGCGTGTTCTGATCCCATTACAAGGCTAACTGTTACATGGCCGTGTGCGGAACACGGCCCGTATAACTTTTCTCCTGCACGGCTCGAGCTGCGGAACTCGGCCTTCCTTCTGGCCGTGTAGCATGTTCTGATGGCGCTACACGGACAATTGCTACAGGGCCATGTGCGGAGCACGACCCGTGTAGCAATTTGCCCTGTTTCTCCATTTTTCACACTTCACTTCTTACTTACCCTATTTTTTCACTTTTCATACACCCTATTCATGCTCAAACACTTCTCAATATTATTCACACCACAATTATGATCAAACATGGATTGAAATGTACTCAAAACACCACCAAACATCCAAAACTCAACTAACTCATGAGAAATTTTTTCAAAATTGACCATTTTGCAAGACAACACAAGATACATAATACACAAGATACATAATACGTATTATTCATCACACTACGAATGATTCATCACACTCTAATAAACAAAGTATAAGTCACACCATGCATTATCTCCCAAAACTTAAATCAAAACAAATTATGAATTAAGTTTGTAAAAAGTGGTAAGACGTACCTTTGTCGTATTCTCATTGCTCTCCATGAACTTTTCTTCCGATGACTCTTGTGCATCTTTCTCCTTTCGTATGATCAAGTATGACCTCCACGCAATCTCCCCCAAACTTAAATTAACACAAGTGTTAAAATTTAAGTTTGTAAAGAGTGATGTGGCATACATCATCATTCCATCATTAGCATATTTGCCCTTTATCTTATGCATTTAAGAAATATTAAAATATAAAATTATAATCTAAAAAAATTAACAAAAATTACAGAAATTTATTACACTTCAATTAGAAATTACAGAACATTAGAATTAAATTGAAATTTGTTCTTCAACCATGAAACAAACCATCTTGTAGATCCTGAGAAATGCCATTGATGAGATTAGATCAGATTAAAAATGATTTAATAATTCAATGCCCTTTGAATTACAGAGTTGCATCACAGAATGTATTTATTATCCACATATCAGTAGATTTGAAGAATGTACATCAAAACAAAAAAAACACTAATAGATTTGATAAAATCTACACCAACAAAGAGAACAATGACAAGACAATTTCAATTTACGTGACTACATATTAAAATATTTCAGCGAATGAATCAAACAAATAACATAAAACAGAGAAACAAAACACCAACCTGAATGATGAACATCTAAATGCAATGAAAAAGAATAACAAAATAAAAACTAGATCTGATAAATTAAAATGAGAAATGATTAACATCAACCTAAATGTCGTGCTCCAGGCAGTAAATGTCAGGGGGTGCTTGGGTAGGGTGTTGACCAAGTTTGCGTGCAGGTGCCTACACAGCACAACAGATCCTCTTCACGGAGGCCGCCTCCGTGTTGAAGCTCTCCCTCACCCTCGCGCGGTGGCACGGCCTCAAGCTCAGGCACTCCGCTCCATGTCACCGCCACCCTTCTAACCCCCCGCGTCTGCCTCAAATCCTAACCTTACCAGCCCTCTTACTCCTCCGCTCTAGAGCCCTCGAGATCTTCTTCTACATCGCCCTCAACCGTCTCTTCGCCATCCCGGGCTCACTCCTCAATGCTCAGCCCTCCCTCTCGAATGCCCTTGTCGCTGCCCTCAAGCGGGCCCAAGCCCATACCACAGAGAGGCTGCATTGAATAGCATCCTCAACCACATGGCCAAATCCTCAGATCCGGGAAGGAAGGAGTCGAAACGACCATATCAACGATGGTTCCAGCGATCTTCCTTGGAGAGGGTTACAAGAGAGATTTAGATCAACTGACAATAGGAGCAAGAGAATGGCTTAGGGTTTTTCACACCACAAATGATTAGATCGACATTGAGAAGGAGGGGGCTAAAGTTTGTTCAGCGAATCGACGTTGAGAAGAAGGGGGACTAGGGTTTTTCAACGAAGAAGACAAGTGAGTGAGAGAGACAGAAAGAGCGAGAGAGAGAAAGAGGGTTGAATGAAATGAGATAAGATTTTGATTCCATTCGGCTGGAATCTTAATTTAATTGTTGATAGGCATATGTTAATTATGTTATAATTTTTAATTTGGGCCAAATCCTTAAATCAGTGCTAATTATGAGTTTAACTCAAATGGCATTTTTGAAATTATTGAATAAGTGAAGGATATATTGGTAATTATTTTTAATATATTTAGGGTGTGAAGGGTATTGTGGGATGGAGGAGTATTTAATTTATTAATTAAATTTGTGACTTGGAGGGTAATTCTTTTTTATTTTTTTAATTTTCTATACACCTGTACGTGACGGTCACCTTGGTTTATTGTGAAATAATTGGACTCGCCACGTCAGCTTCGCTAGCTGGTTTCCGACGATAGATGGCAAATCCGGTTAAATTGGACCAAAATTAACGAAAAATAAAAGTTGTGAGACTAATTAAAAATAAATATCTTCTTTGGAACTAAAATTAAAAAGAAAAAAATTATGTGACCAAACAAATTTTTAACTCTAGGGAGACACTCTTAGGAGCCTTTTTGGAATTACTGATCGGTGTCATTTTCACCTAAATTTTAGTGTCTTTTATTATGTATTTTTATGTGTTTTTATCCATTTTGTGTAACTTTTGGTGAAGTTTATGTTAATTAGGAGAATTGTGTAAACAGGTTGATAAATATATGGAAATGAGCTTAAATGTATATTAAAAAGATAAAAAATGGAGCAAAACAGAGTTGGGAGATGAAACAGGCTGAAAAACACCCAACTCGAGTTGCAAGGTCTTACTCGACTTGCAACTCAAGTCGAGTTGGGGGCTCGAGTAAAGTCAGGAAATGTCTAGTATCTCAACTCGAGTTGCAAGATCCAACTTAACTTGTAACTCGAGTCGAGTTAGGTGCCGAGTAAATTCTAGTTTCTGACATGAGTTGACAGGTGAGAGCTCGAGTTACCCAACTCGAGTCGAGCTGGGGTCAGGGCAAGTCGAGCTGGGGCATAGCAGCGTCCAAAATCGTCCAGTAGCTCAACTCGAGTTGCAAGATTCAACTCGACTTGCAACTCGAGTTGAGCAGGCTTCAAAAAACTGTCCAGTCTTCAGAATTGTACAACTCAAATTGACAGGCAAGTACGTGAGTTACCAACTCGAGTCGAGTTGGGTAAAATGGAAAAAAGTCAGGAAAATTCTAGAAGCTTCTAGAAGGTCCCCAAGGGGTATAAATGCCCAATTGGTGCGAAATTTAGAGGGGGAACACATTTTTGGAGCAGTTTCTAAGATCCACACACATACTTTCACATCATACCTTCACACACATTCAAATTCATCCATCTTCCACTAATTTCATCAATCCAATCCATTAGTTCTCACCAAATTCGTCCACTATTCTACATTTCCATCAATTTAAGAAGTGGAAAGTATCAATGATTGAATAATTTAGCATTTTGGAAAGAAGGAAGGCCATCTTCACAAAAGGGAAGTCAATCTACTTTTCAATTGTTGATTTTGTTCATATTTTGACTCAAATGGAGCAAGCCTTTGAATGTATTGATCTAAACACATGTGTAATGGCTAGTCCTATAGTAGGGCTAATCATATGAGTGATTAAGAGAATATTAGATATGTACGATTTAAGATATTGAATTGAGTTAATTTTGGACTTCCTTTTATATAATGAATGAATCATGTTTCATTTCAATACTTGTGTGATTTTCTCTTTTCATGATATTAGGATGACCATTCTAATAGTATGATGAGTGGTTTAATTGAATCATATATTAAGATGAGCATGGATGTTAGTGTGAGGGGAGGTAAGTCATACCCTTTTTATACTTAGAACATTCATGGACACTTAAGGAATTGAGTGAAAAGAACCAACTTAGAATCTTAGTACGTTAATGAGAATTGATGATAAGACAATCCTAGGGGATTTAGACTTGTAAAGGAATCGAGAACCTAATTGCCTTGGCTATAGGGATTAGAGGTAAAAATGTGATTGCTTTTAGTCCTTAATTAATGAAGTTCAATATTAAGAGTCATGCATATCTAGCTAGTTTCTTAGTCATGAGTATGATTAACCTTGTTCTCTTCTTAAATACATTCTATCCATATTCCATTCATCTTGTCACTTGTTTGACAATTGTTACAATTAGTTGTTAGTTAAGTTTGTTAGTTAATTGATAGAGTAATCATTAGTCTTAAATCAAACCTTCAATCTTATCATTCTAACAAAGCATAATCAATGATGAATCCGGATACAACCTAGAGTTTACTTTCTCTTGGGACGACATACTTATAAATTTTGTTACTTGGTCACACGTGTACAACAATGATAGAGTCTCTTGCTATAAAGTCATTTTGATATAAAAAATGAGACTAAGAACATGGCGCCATTGCCGGGAATGTCGCTTGAGGAAGTTGTCTTCATGCAAGGAAGGAACTTCCAAGGAAATTATGGTGCTGGATTTGGTAACCATGGAGGGGGATACCAACCCAGACAAGGAGGATGGAATCAAGGTAGTTATGGAGGGAATTTTAACCAACCTCGTAGGTATGAAAATTTATCACATGGAAATCAAGAAAATGCCCTTACAGGGTGTTAATCCAGGGGAGAAAGCTACAAATGGTGAAGGGAAGCCTATAATTGAGGATCAAATGAGTAAAATGTTTTAGCTCTTGAAGCATGAAAGGGATGAGAGGTTTATAGAAAAAGAGGAAAGAAGGCAAGAAAAAGAAGTGAATGATAAGAGATTTAAAGCAATGGAGACTCACATTAGTCAAATGGCAAGTGAAATAGGGGATGTTCATTGTCAAGGAAAGTTTCCATCTACAACTATTACTAACCCAAAGGAGCCATACAATGCTATTGAACTTCGTAGCAGAACAAAATATGAAGGGCCTTCTATGACGACGGAAGTAGAGTGAGTAGAATGTGAATTTGAGCCTATGAAAAGAATGGATGAAGAAGGGAAAGAGAAAGGAGCTTAAATTGTTGAAAAGGATGAAGGTTCCCCTACACTTGAAAAGGAAAAAAGCAAAGTGTCCAAAGAAGTGGGAAAGATGTAGAGAAGCAAAACGCAAAGAAAGGGAAGAGAACTTTGAGAAAGACAAATGGGGAATACCCAAGTTGCCCGTAGCAATCCCATTCCTCAAAGGTGTTTGAAAAAGGGATTAGAAAAAAAATTTGCCAACTTCGTGGAGATGTTAAAGAAAATCCATATAAATATTCCTTTTGCGGATGCTTTGTTACAAATGTCAAATTACTCTAAGTTTTTTAAGGATATTTTGTCAAAGAAAAGGAGCTTGGGAGAGTTTGAAATGGTAAATTTAACTGAGGAGTGTAGTGCTATCCTACAAAAGAAACTCCCTCAAAAATTGAAGGATCCGGGGAGTTACATGATTGGTTGTATATAGTCGGGATGATCAATTAAAGAATTTATCGAACCACAGGGAGGAAGGTACTAGAGTTTAAGCGATCTCAAATTTATAGTGATTTTATAAGGATGATGGAATGGAATGGAGGATAAGCATGCAAACGAACGCACTTAAACTAATGCAAGAAATAAGATAAAAGTAAAGATAAATGATGGGTTACAAATGATGCAAGGATGAGATTAACAACAATCATGGCATAGATAATAAAGTAATCATGCAATTAATTATAATCTATCATGAATATAGCATAGGAACGATCACTAATTCCACCTAAACTCTCTCTTGAGATGGATAGGATTTAAACCCTCAACAAGGCTCCAAAAGCACATAGGATCGAGATCAAAATGAACACCTCCCAATAGGTACTATACTCTACGAGTTCCCTAATTAGGTACTAAATCATAGGCAATATTCCCTTTTAAGGTACTATGAATTTACTAACGGTTTGAGTCCCCTCATCTAATTAACTAATCTCTCGATTAACCTAATCAAATATTCTATCAAAGGTATCTAAATCTAGAAGGATATCTCCATCTCATTCTAAATTAATGCACATGAAGTGTATAATGAAATGATTCAATGAACTATCCTAAACACATAATTGATTTCTCAATATAATCACATGTCCATGACAATTAATCACACATATCATCATATACATCAAGCAATCAACATTCAATGATAGAAATACACAAAACCCATTCAAGATTAAAATCAAATTGCATAAAAACTAAATTATCCAACTACAATCATGGAGCTAATCTCACAAAGGAGATTAGCCTATCATAGTCTTAGAGAAAAAATAACATAGACAATTGTATCTACATATCCCATGATCAAACTATAAAGAAGTTCACAAAAATTAGAAATAGATTCCCTCTTTGAAGTTCATCAATGGAGATCTCCTTCTTCTTCTTCTAATCTTCACTCTCTCTTGCTTCCTTGATCACTTGGATGGTGAATTTAATGGAGGAGATCAAGTGTAGATGGATGGATGAAGACTGAGGTGTAAAATGAAGGAAATAGTGTGTGTCCAAGTGAAACCCCTCTTCATTAAAAATTTGAAAATGAGGGTATTTATAATGGTGGAGGATCAAAGGAATTAGGGCAAAATTTGGATCATGGGCTTAAGTGGGAAATGGGCCTTTTTTGTGTAAAATTCGAATTCTTCAGGAACACGGCCATGCCACATCACACGGCCTAAAAGAGGTTGTGTTTCTTCTGTAATACGGCCAAACATGGCCGTGTTTCTCCTTCAGTCCATGTTTCTTTCTATTATTCATTTCTTGCTCGTTTGAACTCGGAATTGAGATCCGTTTTTCCCACGTCTTCCTTTTCACGTCTAGAATCTATTTTTACCTGAAAATTATATGTTTAAGCTTATTCTCACACATTTCTATAAAAACACAAAACACCACCAAATATACATAAAATACGGATGAAATAATATGAAAACACATATAAAAAGACACTAAAATCTAGGTGAAAATATCACTCATCACACCCTCAAAATTAAAGTGTTGTGCGTCTCCGAACAACGAAAATAATAAACTAAGGAGCGTGATTTTTTAACCTAGGAAAAGGCTAAACGAACATAAGTAATAACTCATCGATAGTAATAAGAACTATAAACTATGTCAAGTCATCCTACAACATTAAATTCATAAAATAAAAAATTAACAAGTTCAATCAAAAGAGAATAAAGAGTAATATAGTCCCTTTTTAATCCAAGCCTCACATAGGTTATCAATTTCACTCAACACTTTTAATTTAGGTAAAACAACACTCATTAACCGATTGGCTCGACTCGCTATAAGCTTGCTCGTGGACTACATTCACAAACTTCTAAAATTTCAATTAGTGATCAAAAAGGCCTTTCATTAAGGATGTAATGATAGGCTCTTTGGTAGGGTAGGAAGAATATGGATAATAGTGACTAATCAAGTGTAAGTAATCGAAGAGATGGCCAATTTCCTCAACTTCTTCACTTCTTTTTATTTCTTCCTTATCTTTGAAATCTTAAGCACTATTCATCAACTTTCCTTGGATTGAGCTTCTTCTAAATTATGCTTCCTTCTTCGGACTTTTAAATACTTGAGCATATTGTTGTTGTTTTGCTCATTTTCTTGTTTTGAGGTTGCATGTCCATTCTTTCTTGAGCTCTTTTCATCTTTTTTCTTTCTTCTTTTGCACAATAACTCATCATACCTTTCAAACTACCATCTCCTCAATCACCCACACAAAAGGTATGTATATAAGGCTTAACTGAGTAACCATGGCTTGTAATGTGCTAAATTAAAAAAAAAATAGGCTTATAGGCTCAAAGTGGTTGACTAGGGATGATGTTCATGGTAGGAAAATTTATAGCAATGACTATGAATAACAAGGATGTCCTTAGATCATGTAACTAACCTCCACTAATCGGGCTCATTCCCATAATCCTTGAGCAAGTTCTAGTTTATCAAACACAACCAATCTACTCATGAAAATAAATACCATGTATGCACAGTTGAGGCTCAAATACTCACAAGCTTGTGCTCGGACCTTAAGGAACTTATTACACCACATTTATCTCAAAATTGAACAAGTTAAATAGAACATATCACAATTCAAAAGTGTAGAGATTCTTAATCATAACTTGTCATCACTTATCATAACAACATGTCATCACTCACATTCAAAAAATGACTCACGACATCCCTAAAATAAACCACCAAACAACCCTAAACAAGAATAAGAAAATACACAAAACAAATAAGACAAGACACACAAACAACAAACAATACAAAAACACATAACATGCAAAAACAACAAACCATCCATCATTAGAAAATTAAGCACACATTCATAACATCCATATTCAAGTAAGCTCACAAGCATCCCTATCTTTTGATTGAAAATTGAAATCCCAGATTATGAAAGTAAACTTCCCAAAAACATAACATAAGAAATAACATGTTAATCACATCAATCCAAATCAAAATCAAATCAAACTATGCTAAGCATATAGAAGTGATAAAGTGTAAAGTGAACTCCCTGAATAGGCATTTGGTAGTGGAAGTGGTTGGCATGGCATCCGGACGGCAGGCACAACGAGCTTGAACTTTGCAAAAATTCTGCACTGAGCTCGACTCGTGTCAGCTTCTCGACTCGTGTTGTCACTGTCTACATGCCTCGTGTTATGTACACAGCCATGACATGGCCATGTAGGTATTTCTGATGCTGGCACATGGCCTGGCTTACAGGGTCGTGCTCCGCACATGGGTCGTTCTCCCATACACGACACGAGTCTTGTTCAGCACTCGACTTCAGCCTGGGCATGCAGCTGTGTCAGGTGTTGGGGCATGGCCTCGTGTATAGGCTCGAGTATTGTACATGGGTCGTGCTCTGACTCTTCCTTTTGCCAAATTTTGAACTTCAAACCTTATTTTCCCTTATTTTTATGCTTCCACTACACCTTATACATGCTCAAAAACTCATCAACATCATTAACTCAACAATTGTAATAATAATAAGGACTATCATGCACTTCAACATAACCAAGAGGACCAAAATCAAACCAAACTCATGAGAAAATTTCAAAATTAGCCCAAAAATACAAAAAGTATATGCCCTTAAGAAAAATATGTCACACCACGCCATATCTCCCCAAACTTAAATTGAAACAAGAGTTTCAAGTTAAATTTGCAAAAAGTGGTGTGACGTACACATTTCAAATCAAGAACTTCACGTATCTTCAATACGCATTCTCCTCATGAGCACAATCCACCTATAAGGCCAAAAATGCAAAACAAAATCAAATCCACAATCCTTATTGAAAATAAGAAATAAAGCAATAAAGATTAAGATGGGTTGCCTCGCATCTAGCAGTAAGTTTAATGTCTTTAAGCCGGACGAGATTATTTAGCTCATGGTGGTCTAGAATAATCCATCGGCACTTGCATAGGTTTTTTCTTGTAATAGTGCCTTGTGCTCACCCGTTCAACCACTAGAACGTTTCCTTTCTTATTGAATAATTCAAGAAATTGTTCTTCAAAGGAGTTCTTCACAAGGAATTGCCCTTTCTACTTGTTCCACTTTTTCCATGGGCTTTATATAAATTTTGAACTTCAACCACATCTCCCGGTAAGAATTCGGGCATTGGCAAGTGTTGATGCCCTATTGCAACCTTTTTCCTACAATCACCAAACAAAGTTTTATCAATAAAATCATAGAAGTTCTTAAGAGAATTTGAAATTTCAATAGAATGAGAATGTTTTGGCTTGTGGGGAGTAGAATCCATGATCTTATTTTTCGGAGGCTTCTTTTCTTCCATAAGGGCATGAATCTCTTCTTGATTTTGAATCTTAACTTTCTATACCATCTCATCAAGAGACTCGACAAATCTATCGAATTCCCCCTTAACTCTTCTTTCAACTCTTTGGCTTTCACCCACTTTGGAACTGTTTCTCTCTTCTCCTTCATAACCTCATCAACCCCCAAACTATCCTTTTTTCTAACCTTAACGAACATGCATTCATTCATTGTTCCGGAGGTAGAAGGCTTTTGTTCTCTCCTTGAAGTCTCTCCACGGTGGGCACAACTTGACTAACTTGGTGCTCAATAGAATCCAATCTAGCACCGAATGCTACAATTGCATTTGTCACCATTTCACACCAATTTCATATTCGACCATCCACACTTTATTAGACTTCCTCTCATGTTCCAAGCGCTCCATAATCTTTTCGATCAACTCATCTCTAAGCCTTTCTTTGTAGTCACTTTGGATAGCATAAGAGGCGTTGGAGTCTTGAAATTTTTCCCATTGTTGTGGTTGATTTCCTTCTTGATGTCTAGAAAAATTTCCTTGAAAAATATCTTCCACACCTTGAGGGTATACTTGTTGATGCATTTGTTGAGGGACTCCAAAATCTTCATAACTTTGTTGTTGGAATTGCATATTAGGCACTTGTACTCCGAAATCCGATTGCAAGTTTGGCCCACAATTTAGCATTTGAACTCCATGAAATTTTCTATTTCCTTGTGTGTTCATAGCGAAATGAGCACTTCTATTCACCACATCTCGAAGAATATCCATGTAGCTCATATTTTTGGGCTTGTTCTCCTTCTTCTTCCTTCTCAAGGTATGCACCTACAAGAGAAAGAAAAATTAGAACAAAATTTTTCTAAAGCAAAAATAAGATGCAAAAGTTAAAAAAAATGTCCTTATTAAGAACACTCTAAACAATCCTTCTTCAAACTACTAGCGACCGTTACCTCCCCGGCAATGGCGTCATTTGATTGGTCGTATATAGTCGGAATGACAAATTAAATAATTTATCGAACCACAGGAAGGAAGATACTAGAGTTTAAGCGATCTCAAGTTTATCATGATTTTATAAGGACAACGGAATGGAATGGAGGATAAGCGTGCAAATGAACACACTTAAACTAATGGAAGAAATAAGATAAAAGCAAAGATAAATGATAGGTTTCAAATGATGCAAGGATGAGATTAGCAACAATCATGGCATATAAAATAAAGTAATCATGCAATTAATTATAATCTACCATGGACATAGCATAGGAACGATCTCTAATTCCACCTAAACTCTCTCTCGAGATGGATATGATGTAAACCCTCAATAAGGCTCCCAAAAGCACATAGGATCGAGACCAAAATGAACACCTCCCAATAGATACTAATTACTCTATGAGTTTTCTAATTAGGTATTAAATCATAGGCAATATTCCCTTTTAAGGTACTATGAATTCACTAATGGTTTGGGTCCCCTCATCTAATCAACCAATCTCTCGATCAAGCTAATCAAATGTTCTATCAAAGGGTTCTAAATCTAGAAGGATATCTCTATCTCATTCTAAATTAATGCACATGAAGTGTATGATGAAATGATTCAATGAACTATCCTAAACACATAATTGATTTCTCAACCTAATCACATGCCCATGATAATTAATCACACATATCATCATATACATCAAGCAATCAACATTCAATGATAAAATACACAAAACCCATTCAAGATTAAAATCAAATTGCGTAAAAACTAAATTATCCAACACCAATCATGGAGCTAATCTCACAAAGGAGATTAGCCTATCATAGTCTTAGAGAAAACAACATAGACAATTGTATCTACAAATCCCATGATCAAACTATAAAGAAGTTCACAAAAATTATAAATAGATTCCTCCTTTAAAGTTCTTCAATGGAGATCTCCTTCTTCTTCTTGTAATCTTCACTCGCCCTTGCTTCCTTGATCAGTTGGATGTTGGATTTAATGGAGGGGATCAAGTGTAGATGGATGGATGAAGAATGAGGTGTAAAATGAAGAAAATAGATGTGTGTGTCCAAGTGAAACCCCTCTTCCTTCAAAATTTGAAAATGAGGGTATTTATAATGGTGGAGGATAAAAGGAATTAGGATAAATTTTGGATCATGGGCTTAAGTGGGAAATGGGCATTTTTGTGTAAAATTCGAATTCTTCAGGAACGCGGCCATGCCACCTCACAAGGCCTAAAAGAGGTCGTGTTTCTTTTGTAACAAGGCCAAACATAGCCGTGTTTCTCCTTCAGCCCGTGTTTCTCTCTATTATTCATTTCTTGCTCATTTCAACTCGGAATTGAGATCTATTTTTTTCCACATCTTCCTTTTCGCATCTAGAATTTATTTACCTGAAAATCATATGTTTAAGCTCATTCTCATATGTTTCTATAAAAACACAAAACATCACCAAAATATACACAAAATACGGATGAAATAATATGAAAACACATATAAAAAGACACTAAAATCTAGGTAAAAATATCACTCATCATTTCACTATTCCATGTGAGATGGAATAACATGAGATGTACAAGGTTCTATGTGATTTGGGGGCTAGCATTAACTTGATGCCCTTGTCAATATTAAAAAAATTGAGAATGGGTGAGGTCAAACCGACGTCGATCACACTTCAATTTGCCAACCGGTTGTTGACGCACCCAAAAGGAATTATGTAAGATATTTTGATAAAAATTGGCAAGTTTGTATTCCCCGTGGATTTCATAGTGTTAGATATGGATGAGTATTCGAATGTTCCATTGATACTTGGACGCCCATTTCTTGCCACGGGAAAGGCATTAATTGATGTGGAGAAAGGAGAACTAACTTTGACGGTGAATGAGGAAGAGGTGATATTCTCTTTAGGAGATGCTATGAGGTATCCTAAAAACAAGGAGGAATGTCAAAGATTGGAAGTTGTGGACGTTGAAGAGCATAAGCATCATCTTCATTCCAAGGATCCGTTGGAAACTATCATAAGCCATTCTTACTCTCTTAATTCTATAAAATCTAATCCTTTTTGTTTTTTAGAGAATGAGGAAATAATTGATGAATTGTATGATTTGAATGCTTGTAGGGAACTTATGAATGAAGAAGCAAAAGAAGCAGAAATGGAGAAATTTGAGGAGGAAATAAAAGAAGGAGTATAAGAAAAGATGAAAGAGGAGTTGAAACCATTACCGGATCATTTGAATTATGCTTACTTGAAAGAGAATGAAACGTATCCTATAATTGTATCTTCTTCCCTTAATGATTTAGAATTGGAGAAGTTACTAAGGGTTTTGAGGGAACAAAAATCTTCTATTGGTTGGAGTATAAAATACTTGAAAGGTATAAGTCCATTATTGTGCATGCATAAGATTCATTTGGTCAATGATAAAAAGTCTTGTGTACAAAATCAACGTAGATTGAATCTTATAATGCATGAAGTGGTAAGAAAAGAGGTGTTAAAATGGCTAGATGCGGGAATTATCTTTCCATTTAGTGATACTTCATACGTGAGTCCTTTACACGTAGTGGCAAAAAAGGATGACATGACAATTGTTCGATCAGATGCAAATGAAACGATTGCCACCCGAACTATCACGGGTTGAATAGTGTGTGTTGATTATCGTAAATTGAATGAGAATACTCGTAAAGATCATTTTCCATTGCCATTCATAGACCAAATATTGGATAGACTTGCGGGACATGAGTACTATTATTTTCTTGATGGTTATTCCGGGTATAATCAAATATTGATTGCCCCGGAAGACCAAGAGAAGACGGCGTTCACATGTCCCTATGGTACATTTTCATTTAGAAAGATGCCCTTTGGTCTATGTAATGCCCCTACCACTTTTCAGCGTTGTATGATGTCGATCTTCGATGGTTTAATTGAAAATGTCATGGAGGTATTTATGGATGATTTTTCCGTGTAGGGTTCTTCTTATAATATTTGCTTGACTAATCTCACTATTGTGTTGCAGAGATGTGAAGAGTCGAATCTTGTGCTCAATTGGGAAAAATGTCATTTCATGGTTACGGATGGGATAATTTTGGGGCACCATATATCAAAGCATGGTTTAAAAGTTGATAGGGAAAAGTGGTAGCCATAGAACGTCTTTCCCCTCCTACTAGTGAGAAGGGGGTGAGATCGTTCTTAGGTCATGTGGGCTTCTATAGATGCTTCATAAAGGATTTTTCAATAATTACCAAGCCACTTTGCAAATTACTCGAAAAAGATTGTCCATTTAACTTTGATAATGATAGTTGTGTTTCATTTCAGGTGCTAAATGATGCTTTCACGTCCTCTCCAATACTCATTACCACAGATTGGAGCCTACAATTTGAATTGCATTGTATTACTAGTGATCAATCCATAGGGGTGGTGCTTGGGCAAACGAGAGAGAAGAAGTTTAGAGCAATCTACTATGCCTCAAAGACATTGAATTCATGCCAAGTTAATTACACCACAACGGAGAAGGAATTTTTGGCCGTAGTGTATGCTTTTGAAAAGTTTCGATCATACTTGGTTGGCACACAAACTATCGTCTACATGGATCACGCAGCCATAAAATACCTCATGAGTAAGAAAGATGCTAAACCACGTTTAATCCGTTGGGTGTTACTTTTGTAGGAATTTGATGTGGTGATCAAGGATAAAAAGGGTGTGGAGAATGTGATCACGGACCATTTATCTAGATTGGAGAATGGAGGAGAGAATGAGGACATGAAGCCGATTGGGGATGAGTTCCCGGATGAGGAAATTCTTCAAGTTGAAGTTGAGCAGGTGTGTACTCTCATGGTGAATGTACCCCTTTGGTATGCAGACTATGTCAACTTTCTATTTTGTGGAATCAAGCCCACGCTGCAAAATGAGTATAAGGTAAAAAGGTTTTATGTAGAAATAAAGAAATACTTTTGGGATGAGCCATCTATGGAAATGCTTGTCACCTTCCCGTAGAATTGGAGCACCGTGCATTGTGGGCAATCAAACGTCTTAATATGGATGAAGGGGAGAGTGGCAAAGTAAGGTTGTTGAAATTGGTTGAGCTTGAGGAGTTTAGAGAGCATTTGATAATTCCATCATTTACAAAGAGAATATGAAGAGATTGCATGATGCTAAAGTAAAAGAAAAGACATTTGTTCCCGGGGACAAAGTTCTTGTATTCAATTCAAGGCTTAAGTTGTTCCCCGGAAAGCTTAAGTCTAAATGGATGGGGTCATATGAAGTGCTTGAAGTGTTGAGTGGAAATACATTGAAGCTAAAGGGTCCCAATAATGATTTTGTAGTGAATGGTCATAGGGTGAAGCATTACCTATCTTTTTCTCAAAAGGAGATAGTGTATGTGGATACTCTCTCTTCTTGAAACTCTTTGAGTGCTTAGTAGAGTAGGTTTTATTTTATGTTTGTTTTAATTTTTTTCTTGTAGTTTTGTGTGTAGGTGGATTGTGCTCGTGAAAAAAAATACATATGGAGAAGACAATATGTGCTTGATTTGGAATGAAGATGTATGTCACACCACTTTTTACAAACTTAAATTTAACACTTGTGTTAATTTAAGTTTGGGGGGAGAGTGCGTGGTGGCCATACTTGAATTTTGGAGTGCATTATACGTCATCACAAGGTAATTTTATGATGATTAAAGGTGGAAACTACAAGGGTAAGTCTCACTACTTTTTTGCAAACTTAATTCTCAACTTGTTTCGATTTAAGTTTGGGGGGAGAATGTGTGGTGTGCCTTAACATGTTGATAGAATGGTTGCCTTGTGTAAAATTAGGTCAATTTTAAAATTTTTTCTCATGAATTTGGTTCGTTTTGGTATGTTGGTGGTGTTGAAGTGCATGATAGTCCTTATTTTTACTGCAAGAGCTGAGCTAATGGTTTTTGATGAGTTGATAAAGATAAATGAAGTATAGTGGAAGCATGAATTGGGCCCGAAGATCAAATTGAGATTCGTTGTGGATGCAATCCGGAATGCTTGTGCCAACTATTTCAATTATCAAATGCTTTTCAGGGAGTTCACTTTATTACTCATCATTTCCATTTGCTTAGCATAGACTATTTGATTTGATTTGGATTGGTATGCTACTTCATTTATTAGGTACTTGGGCAGTTTACTTGTTTTTTTTTTAGTTTTTCTCATTTTAGGTAAGGATGTTGTTGAGCTTACATATTATTGGATGATGAGGATATATGTTTAATTTTCTTTTGATGGATGGAATTTTTATTTTTTGCATGTTATGTATTGTTGTCTTGTTTCTTGCTTGGTGAGTCTTTGTTTATGTGTTGTGCTTGTGATTTTTATTCTTGTATAGGTTGGTTTGGTGGTTCGTTTTGGGAAGGTGTTAAATGTTTTTGAATATAAGCTATGATGCATTATTTGTGATAGGTGATGGCAAGTATGTTAAGGATTTTTACTAGTTGAAATTGTGACATGAATTACATAATTTGTTCAATTTTGAGAAGTATGAAGGTTAATTAGGTTTCTTTTTGGTCCAAGCAAAAGCTTGTGAGAGTTGAGCCTCAATCGTGCCTCCACGGTTAATTCTTGATGAGAGTACTGGTTGAACTTAGACAAACTAGAACTTGCTCATGGACTGTAGGAACGAAGCCCGAATAATTGAAATTTGTGATATTATCTTAGGCCTTCATTGTTAGATGAAGTCATAGCCATAAATTTCCTTACCCGAACATCATCTTTAGTTAGCCAAGTTAGGCCTATAAGCATATTCTTTGTGATTTGAGCACAATACAAGCCTTGATAATCCACTTAAGCTTTATATATATAACTTTTGTGTGGGTGATTGAGGAGATGATGGTTTGATGGTGGAAATATGCAAGAAAAAGAAGGAAATGGTGAACAAGCAAGAAAATAATGAAAGAACTCAAGCTAAATATACATGCAACCTCAACATGAGAAAAGGAGAAAAATCAACAAAAATATGCTCAAGCAATTCAAAAGTAAAAGAAAGGAAGCATGGAATCAAAAGAAGCTCAAGAAATCCAAGGAATGATAATGGTTAGTGTTTGTGATTAGAGAAGAAAATAAAGGAAGATAGAAATGTGAAGAAGTTGGTCATCTCTTCAATGATCTACACTTGATTAGTCATTACTATCCAAATTCTTCCTACCCTACCAAAGAGCCTAAACATTACATCCAATTATAAAGACCTTTTTTATCACTTTTTGAAACTAGGGTGGCTTGTGAACATAGTCAATGAGTAAGTATATGGTGCGTCAGTTCTAACTGATTGACGAGTATTGTTTAAACCCTACTTCATAGGGTGTTGAGTGCAATTTGCTACCCGATGAGAGGCTTGGATCGGAAGGAATTTGATTACTCTTTTGTTTTCTTGCAATTGAACTTGTTAATTCTACATGTTATCAGTTTGATGTTGTAGGAATACTTAATATGATTTTGTAGTCTTTATTACTTGTGATGTGTTGTTGCTTGTGTTCGTTAGGTCTTTTCTCTAGGTGAAAATTTCTCCTCTTGTTTATTATTTTTTTTGTTCGAGAACGAACAACACTTTAAGTTTGGGGGATTGATCGGTGTTATTTTCACCTAGATTTTAGTGTCTAAATTATGTATTTTATGTGTTTTTATCCGTTTTATGTAACTTTTGGTGGAGTTTATGTTAATTAGGAGAAGTGTGTAAACAAGTTGATAAATGTGTGGAAATGAGCTTAAATGTATATGAAACAGGTCAAAAATAGAGCAAAACAAAGTCGGTAGCTGAAACGGGCTGAAAAACACCCAACTCGAGTTGCAAGGTCTTACTCGACTTGCAACTCAAGTCGAGTTGGGGCTCGAGTAAAGTCAGGAAATGTCTAGTAGCTCAACTCGAGTTGCAAGGTCCAACTCAACTTGCAACTCGAGTCGAGCTAGGTGCCGAGGAAATTCCAGTTTCTGACATGAGTTGGCAGGTGAGAGCTCAAGTTACCCAACTTGAGTCGAGCTGGGGTCAGGGCAAGTCGAGCTGGGGCAGAGCAGCGTCCAAAATCGTCCAGTAGCTCAACTCAAGTTGCAAGAGCCAACTCGAATTGCAACTCAAGTTGAACAGGCTTCGAAAAACCGTCCAATCTTCAGAATTGTGCAACTCGACTTGACAGGTAGGTACTTAAGTTACCAACTCGAGTCAAGTTAAATGAAAAAAACTCAAGAAAATTCCATAAGCTTCTAGAAGGTCCCCAAGGGGTATAAATGTCTAATTGGTGCGAAAATTAGAGGGGGAACACATTTTTGGAGCAGTTTCTAAGATCCACACACATACTTTCACATCATACCTTCACACACACATTCAAATTCATTCATCTTCCACTAATTTCATCAATCCAATCCATTAGTTCTCACCAAATTCATCCACTATTCTACATTTTCATCAATTTAAGAAGGCGAAAGCATCAATGATTGAAGAAATTTAGCATATTGGAAAGAAGAAAGGCCATTTTCACAAAAGGGAAGCCAGTCTACTTTTCAATTGTTGATTTTGTTCATATTTTGGCTCAAATGGAGCAAGCCTTTGAATGTATTGATCTAAACACAATGTCTAATGGGCCTAATGGCTAGTCCTATAGTAGGACTAATCATATGAGTGATTAAGGAGAATGTTAGATATGTAGGATTTAAGAAGTTGAATTGAGTTAATTTTGGACTTCCTTTTATGAATCGTGTTTCATTTCAATACTTGTGTGATTAAATTTTAAATTCATGGTATTAGGATTGTTGGCGCTCGATCGTTTGGTTAACGTGACCTGTTAGGATATCATGCGTTTCTATCACAGCGGAAGCAATAAATTATAGAAACGATTACCGTTCACCAAGGTATGTTGATGAAGATTGATTCTCACAGGCAGCCTGCGCAGTCCCACGAGAATGGCCATAACTTCCTCGTCTGATGTCGGAATTGAGTGATCTTTGCGTTCAGAGGATCCTCTATTCGACGGCATTCTGTCAGTTTATTGATCATCAAATTCTGATTACTGTATGAATTTATACAAATTTCGTAAGGTCGCGGACAGCAGCAGCAAACTACCTTCTGATCTTCTGCTGTATGTCCCAAGTCCGATCTCGACGTCGTGTGGGCGACGATCTACGAGACCTCCTCAATCTGCTCTCAACCCTCATCACACGTGAATAATCAGTTAGATTAGATTAGATTAGATTAGCTGAGGTGACTTATATACATGGGCTACAGCAGGGACCAGGAGGAGAAATTGGGTTGGGCCTCCATTGGGCTTAAGTATCCAAGCTTAGCCCAAAGCTTATACTTAAGTCCAATAATAATAATATATTCCACTAAAATATTATTATTGCACTACCGTACCAATCCCAAAATTACGTTTTGGGCTCCTTCTTATTATGAGTCCATTAGTCTCCCCATGTTTAAGATATACAATGTCCATTAATTAATTAAGTTACTGACAACCCAATTAATTAATATCTCATCCAAGAGTAGTACCACTCAACCTCATTATCATGCGGGAATAAATTCCACCTGCAGGGTTTACATGATAATCCTTATGAGCTCCTCAAGGGGACATCATCAACCTATGACGGACACGGATTCCTTCTACAATCAACAGCACACCATAGAGACAGCACTATTTCCCAACTCATCGAGTTTGTTGATTTAATTACATGTAAATCTCACCCATTGATGAATCAAAGAAATACATACTGCCCTACGTGTCGAGGTTATTGTATAGGGATTAAGAGCACGAACATCCACAATAACTGAGATCAAGTTCTCCTATAAGTCAGTATAAATCGAACGATCTCAAGCGATCCTGCTCAATACACACAAGTGCACTAATGTGATTCTATAGCCAAGACAAGCTAATACCAAACCACACTACAACCATCCCGATAGAGAGTCCCCGTCTATCTCGGTTGTGAGCATCTATTTATGCTTTATAAGGAAACCGATAATATGATCTTCCGCGTGTTGTCGCACAACATATTATCTACAGTATAAAGTACGTGGACTATTGCATCGAACATATAAATAAATTATAAGATGCAATCATTTGATCATATGATTCTCATTTCAAATTAATTGTTATAACATTGTTCATACAAAAAGCTAGACTTTTAGTATACAATCCAACAATCTCCCACTTATACTAAAAGACTATGCTGTCATGTCTTCTGCCATACATCTGATTTCCACTCCCACTACACGATCATCAAAAGCTCTCGCCTTAAGGTCCTTGTAAATGGATTTACTAGGTTATCATCCGATGCAATCTAGGTGACAACAACCTTCCCCTCATCATACGATTTCTCGTAACAGGTGGTACTCACGCTCCATGTGTTTAATTGCCTTATGGACTCGTGATTCCTTTAAGTTTGCAACTGCACCAATATCATTAATTTAAATTATGATAATTTTGGGCAAACTTAGAAATACTTCAAAGTCCATCATGAAGTTTCTAGAGTTATATAGATACTTTGGTTGCCTTATAGGTTCCAATTTATCATCTTTCCATGATGGAGTTTGGAGTCCGAAATATATTTCTATATAACACTCCTCCATATTATAACTCTACTTCCTAAAATTAAACACATAACCTTGAGGTGGATTTACTGTCATCCCCATCTGATTTGAAAAATCCGAATCTGCGTAACTCATAAGAAGCAGCGAATCTGTCCGGTAAGCCTACATATAATTTCTAGTCCTTTTCAGGTACATAAGTATATGTCTTACCACAATTCAACATTCTTATTTTGGGTTACCTTGATACCCACTGTTCATGCCATCGGCAAAATAGATATCCAACCTCGTGCATAGCATTCCTTAAATTAAGCTTCCTCATTTGCCGAAGCATAAGGAACCGCTTTCATCTTCTTTATCTACTTTTGTGTCACAAGACACATTCACTTAAATAAATTCACATGCTAAACGAGTAAGGATCGTATCATTATATGAAACTTAAGATAAGCATAACATCCTTTTTTGTGATCCGTATTACCGTGATCAAAAGGATATTTTTGCTCTTCTTAAGTCCTTCATCTCATACCGCTTTATCAACCATACCCATACGCCCGACAATACTCTTTCATTGTCTCCAATGAGCAAGATACTATCTACGTATAGTACAAGAAATACCACCACATTTCCATCACTCTTTTCAATACATAAGACCCATCCGATCATTGATTAGATCCATGTCACTGGATTACCTCATCAAAACGGATGTTTCATGATCTTGAAGCTTGCTTTAGTCCATGAATGGACACTTTTAAGCTTACTATCACAATGTTCTTAGCTTTTTGCAATGAATCACTCTGGTTGCTTCACATAGATGTTTCCCTTAAGACTTTCAATCAGGAAAGCTGTCTCGACATCTATTTGCTATCCCTCATATTTCATATGAGTAGCAACAAATAAAAGAGTACGGATCAACTTAGGCATAACTACCGGCGAACAGGTTTTCTCATAATCGAATTTTTTCTTTCTGAGTATACCTTTTCGCAACAAGCTTGCTTCCAAGGTTTTCACCTTATTCTATGATCCTCTTTTATTCTTGCATGCCCGCTTCCAATGGCTTTTACGCCATTTAGCGGTTCAACAAGCATCCAGACCTAATTTAAAATCCATCGATTATATTTTAATATTCATTGCACTTTGCTAGGATTTGGCATTTCTAACTTGTAGTGCTTCGTCGTATCTGTGGGTCCATTTCATGTTTGCTAGGGACCAAGTCTCACGACTCTCTCAAAACATGTATCAAACAGATTGTCGAACATCCCTCCCACAACGACAAGGCATTGCATGCAATTGTGTATCAGACGTGACATGCGTTGCAGTTTACCTTGTGGTATATCCTCTTGCACAATTGGTACTTATACTTTGTGTTTTTCCCTCTCACTTCCTTTAGAACAATTTATACATGGGTTTATGATTTAATACATAGTTTTTTTCCAAAAATCTAGTGTTTGTGTTAACAATCACCCTTCGATCTTTTGGACTAAATAAATCACCCTTCATTTTTCTAGGATATCCCACAAATAGACAAACATTCATACAAATTACTGTTTCTAGGGCATACCCATAAAATGAATTTAGTAATTCCAAATAATTCATCATCCATCTAATCATTTCCACAAGAGTACTACACCTTCTATCCGCCACACCATTCAGCTGGGGTATGCCCGGTATAAACAATTTGAGATTTAATCTCAACCTCTGATTAATAGCTCTTAATTATCCTATGAGGTTCTCGCCATACGATTAATCCGTAATAACTTGATACATTTTCCATGACGCTTCACTGTACCAGCCTTGCAATTCTTGAATTAATCAAAGAACTTAAACATGCAGTGCATCAAATAAATATATCGGTATCTAGAATAATCATCGATTGACGAATATTCATATCCACCTCTCATCCGGACAATCTTAGGACCACATAAATCATAATGAACTAATTCCAACATATATATCTTTGCATCTGCACCCCTTTGCCTTGAAAAAGCAATTAGTCATTTTTACTCCCAAGCAAGACTCGAAAGTCAGATAGTTTTCACTTCAGATAAACCTAAGGGTCTATCGGCTATCAACTTTTGAATCCTACTCAAGTAAAATGATCTAGTCTTAGATGCCAAATATATGTTTAGTTCATATCCGAAGGTATCTTCTCTTACTAAGATTAGAAGATTCATTATTAATTACTATTTGTTGCATCTGTGGAATATACATGATATAAGAGTATACAAATTGTTCACCAACGTACAATAACAAATTACAACTCTATCCTTCATTATAATGACCATGTCATTTAAATGAAATGGAGTATCCATCTATTAATGCATAGAAACTGAAATCAAATTCTTTCTATGAAAACGTACGTAAAACAATTTCTCATAATCAAACGTCTACTCATATTATTAGATAAATGGACAACTCCCACTGCAATAGCCACTACTCTTGTAGTTTTACCCATGTCATAACAATCTTATCCTCACTTAGTAATAAACATTTAGTGATTTCAGTATCTACACACTTCGTGTCAGTAAATGCCATCACTAATCATGTTTTAAACAACTAGTGAATAAGATATAAAAATTGTTCACATTATGATGAAAATGGCTTTCCTTTGCCACATGTTTTGCCAGAAGTTTTCCACCATATACATCCTATTGTAATTCAGGTGGAACTTACTCAAAAACATCTAGGCAATTCACGAAGAATTAAATTGATCTAGGTTTCCCTTCAATTTATACTCCATGCTTTCCCAATTCATTCATCAAATTAAATCATGATCTTCTACCTTTTAACTTACTCAAGTATCCGAAGAGTTACATGAGACCATCATATTTCTATGAACCTCTCATCTCTTCACTAGAGACTTTAATAGGCATCATGAGACGTCTCTTGTGAGAACACACATGTATTTTCTTAAGCAGTAAAATTCAAAACCAAGATTCTTTCTAATCATCTAATTTGGACAAGTAAATATAATTTCTTTTAGTTAATAATATGTGAGATAAAACCATTTGAAAATCAGAGAATCATAAATTAATTTACCAATCAAAACTTCGAATTTTATCCTTTTATATTGATTCCCTCAAAACAATATAAAATAAAATTCACCGACATCTCAAGCACCGTGAGTCTGCAAGCCACGTTAGTGTGGATGTTTACAAACCCGAACATTTACAAGAGAAGGTTTTACCCATTAATTTCATTTGTCAACCTAACTTCATGACAAAATAATTAATAGTCGGTTCCTCTTTAGCCATGCAAATAATGGCAATGACTCAGTTGGGGAGGATACTAATTATTTACATCTAAGTGTGCACCATTATTTGATTCCAAGTCCGCTGCCCAAGCTTATGTGCCTTACTGTTGGAGAAGTACACACGCGCTCAGATAACTTTCTACAACCATCAATTATATAAGTTTGTACTAGTGAACTGCATATAAGCTCATCCGTTAGGGAGGAAGGCACTATAGCCAACGCGCAAGTCCATATGCATCACATTACAAACAATAATTATTTAAAGAAGTTTGTACCAATGATCCGTGAATAAACTCATCCGTTAGGGAGGAAGGCTCTATTGCCAATGCGCAAGTTTACTCACATCACTTACAAACCAATAATGGAGGCCGTGGGAATTAATTACCAATCCCCTCTCCCACTTAGTTATTTAAGACCGAGGGTTTTTACATGCATATAATATTCAGAATAATATACGCAACCTAGCATGCTCATACTTCCAAATATATAACAATAATTGACCAATAAAACAATTATAGCGGTTATATATAAGGAAATAAATTGCCAAAATAAGTTGACTTGATCAACACTCCAACATACATGCATATAATATACCAAATATAATACGCAATCTAGCATGCTTCTATTTAAGGCAATAAATCATAGATAATCATGCATACATATATAACAATAATCAATTAATAAATCAATTATAACAGTTATATAACAGCGAATTCGATTGTTCGCCACCAATCACGAATGCGGACAACTGCGACGGGGATCGACCTCCCGCAGCTTGCTCCACCACTCTGGTACCCTGCCCGATCATATTGTGAAGACTCACACAGAACCTGATGCAGACCAGTCGAACTTGATGCAGACCAATCGAACCTGATGCAAATCTGCTCGAACTTGGTGCATCATCGATCAAACCTGATGCAGACCGATCGAACCTGATGCAAATCTGCTCGAACCTAGTGCATCATCGATCGAACCTGATGCAGATCGATCGAACCTGATGCAAATCTGCTCGAACCTGGTGCAGAGTCGATCGAACCTGATGCAGACCAATCGAACCTGATGTGAATCCGCTCGAACCTGTGCATCATCGATCAAACCTGATGCAGACCGATCGAACCTTATGCAAATCCGCTCGAACCTAGTGCATCATCGATCGAACCTGATGCAGACCGATCGAACCTGATGCAAATCTGCTCGAACTTGGTGCATCATCGATCGAACCTGATGCAGACTGATCGAACCTGATGCAAACCCACTTGAACCTGGTGCATCATCGATCGAACCTGATGCAGACCGATCGAACCTGATGCAAATCCGCTCGAACCGTCGCTCGTCCAAGGGCTTACTTGCACGGAACCAAGTTTAGCCCAACGCGCAACATCAAACTACACCAACTGTCGTTCAGGGTTCGCAACTGTAAGAACCTGGGAATCCAATCTTCACCATCCAGAATCTACGCCTGTGAGTTTTGAACATGCTGTCCAAATTACGAATCGATCCAACGGTTAGATTGTGAGAACAGCTCTTTTCCCTCGACTGCGCAGAACAGAATCGCCCAAAAAACTGCTTCTATTTTCGGCGTATTCCCGAAAATACAAAGCTCCAAATATGATCTTCACCGTTCAGAATGTACATCCACAAAATCCGAACGTGCTGACCAAAAATCAGCCTGATCCGACGGTTGAAACTCCGGTTATTGCCTCTGCAATATCACTGCGCTGGATTTTCTCTCAATTTCTTCCTTCCATGTGAAATTGACGAACAGTTTTCGTCGAATCCTCTCACACACAACCATCAACGAACAGATATGATATAGGGTATATTTCACATAGGGATATTCATGGTTTGCGCAGTAAAACCAAAACCCTAAACATGCGATCCTAATTTCGAAAAATTAATCACATAAACCCTAGCCTAACGTGTCACGCTTCACCACGAAACCGAAGCTCTGATACCAATTGTTGGCGCTTGATCATTTGGTTAACGTGACCTGTTAGGATACCATGTGTTTCTATCACAGCGGAAGCAATAAATCATAGAAACGATTACCGTTCACCAAGGTATGTTGATGAAGATTGATTCTCACAGGCAGCCTGCGCAGTCCCACGAGAATGGCCATAACTTCCTCGTCTGATGTCGGAATTGAGTGATCTTTGCGTTCAGACGATCCTCTCTTCGACGAATTTCCGTCAGTTTATTGATCATCAAATTCTGAGTACTGTACGAATTTATACAAATTTCGCAAGGTCGCGGATAGCAGCAGCAAACTATCTTCTGATCTTCTGTTGTATGTCCCAAGTCCGATCTCGACGTCGTGTGGGCGACGATCTACGAGACCTCCTCAATCTGCTCTCAACCCTCATCACACGTGAATAATCAGTTAGATTAGATTAGATTAGATTAGCTGAGGTGACTTATATACATGGGCTACAGCAGGGACCAGGAGGAGAAATTGGGTTGGGCCTCTATTGGGCTTAAGTATCCAAGCTTAGCCCAAAGCTTATACTTAAGTCCAATAATAATAATATATTCCACTAAAATATTATTATTGCACTACCGTACCAATCCCAAAATTACGTTTTGGGCTCCTTCTTATTATGAGTCCATTAGTCTCCCCATGTTTAAGATATACAATGTCCATTAATTAATTAAGTTACTGACAACCCAATTAATTAATATCTCATCCAAGAGTAGTACCACTCAACCTCATTATCATGCCGGAATAAATTCCACCTGCAGGGTTTACATGATAATCCTTATGAGCTCCTCAAGGGGACATCATCAACCTATGAGGGACATGGATTCCTTCTACAATCAACAGCACACCATAGAGACAGCACTATTTCCCAACTCATCGAGTTTGTTGATTTAATTACATGTAAATCTCACCCATTGATGAATCAAAGAAATACATACTGCCCTACGTGTCGAGGTTATTGTATAGGGATTAAGAGCACGAACATCCACAATAACTGAGATCAAGTTCTCCTATAAGTCAGTATAAATTGAACGATCTCAAGCGGTCCTGCTCAATACACACAAGTGCACTAATGTGATTCTATAGCCAAGACAAGCTAATACCAAATCACACTACAACCATCCTGATAGAGAGTCCCCGTCTATCTCGGTTGTGAGCATCTATTTATGCTTTATAAGGAAACCGATAATATGATCTTCCGCATGTTGTCGCACAACATATTATCTACAGTATAAAGTAAGTGGACTATTGCATCGAACATATAAATAAATTATAAGATGCAATCATTTGATCATATGATTCTCATTTCAAATTAATTGTTATAACATTGTTCATACAAAAAGCTAGACTTTTAGTATACAATCCAACAAGGATGACCATTCCAATAGTATGATGAGTGGTTTAATTGAATCATATATTAAGATGAGCATGCATGTTAGTGTGAGGGGAGGTAATTCATACCCTTCTTATGCTTAGAGCATTCATAGGGGGACACTTAAGGAATTGAGTGAAAAGAACCAACTTAGAATCTTAGTACCTTAATGGGAATTGATGATAAGACAATCCTAGGGGATTTAGACTTGTAAAGGAGTCGAGAACCTAATTGCCTTGGCTATAGGGATTAGGGGTAAAAACGTGATTGCTTTTAGTCCATAATTAAAGAAGTTCAATGTTAAGAGTTATGCCTAGTTTCTTAATCATGAGTATGATTAACCTTGCTCTCTTCTTAACTACATTCTATCCATATTCCATTCATCTTGTCACTTGTTTGACTATTGTTACAATTAGTTGCTAGTTAAGTTTGTCAGTTAATTGATAGAGTAATCATTAGTCTTAAACCAAACCTTCAATCTTATCATTTTTACAAAGCATAATCAATGACGAATTCGGATACAACCTAGAGTTTACTTTCCCTTGGGACGACATACTTATAAATTTTATTACTTGGTCACACATGTAAAACAAAGATAGAGTCTCTTGCTTTAAAATCATTTTGATACCAAAAATGAGACTAAGAACAATTACATATGCACTCTACATCTTTGTTGTGTTTTGTAAAGGAATACCTAGTGGAATATGTGAGTGTCTTTAGTACTCAATCCTTGACATTCATCATAGCATGTTCATAAGTCTAAAACAATCCCTTTTCATATAGTGTAGCTAGTCTTATTACCTTTTTAGACTGATCTATCTTCACCCATTACATCAACTTATTTAATTTGTTCCTTGTTGTTTTCTGTACCTTTATTTGTTCATTTGCTTGTTAATTGTTAGCATAATTCTAGTTAATTCAACAATCTTATATTCGATCGTCCTTATAAGGTATGACTTGAGTAAGGCAAATCATCATTCTCCTCTAAGTTCAATAATATTTTATTATTTGGCCACTTGTTATACATACTATAGAGTCACTTGCTCTAATCATTAGGAAAAACACCAATCAGTATTCCCTATAGAGACGAGAAAAATTCTCACTATTCAAGGTTGAGGTTCGATTGAGCCATAAGGTGAAGTCGACGATTAGTGCAATAGTTGACACTTAGGGCATAGAGCAAATGACTAGGAGGAACCTATAGAGAAACTTCTTCTTTTTTTAGTAAAAATCATTTTTAGAGTTAAACTGTACAGCTTGGTGCATCAATGCAACTGGATAATCTAAATCATTAGATCAGATTTTTATTTAATCATTTCCATTAAATAAAATAAAAGAATTAAAAATAAATACAATAACTACCCACTATACCCTAACTTTTACTCTATAAATCCCTATGTGCACCAGGTGCGCTGCTATCACCCTTATTTATAACCCCTATTCTAAAAAGTTATTAAAAAAAAATTGGTCTCATGATTCTTAGAATTACTCGATTTTCATCCAATTCGACCCAAACAAAAATTGAGTTTTCGCAAGAAATCATCACGTGACACTAATTTCGACGAAATAGTCATAAAAATTTTAAATTTTATTTTTATCCAAAAATAGTTCACTACAACATAAATAGCTCTATGTAACATCTAAAAAATATATTATCTAACAACCTAAAAGTGTTATTATAAACATTACGTAATACATATGTGGGTGTTAGATTTGCCCATATTAACATATTCTCCAATGTGACACCTTCTTTTAATATAGTAATCCCTTCATTCCCAACTCAACTTCACAGTGGAAACTTTCGTTTGTTCCCATCTTATTTTTACATTTCATAAAATGAAACAACAAACTCAATAATAGTATAATACAATTTAATATCAAATTTGTCATCAATACTTTTGACACATAACATACTTTATTATTATACAAAAGTATCAAACTACCTCTGAAATTAAGTCAAAAATTTTTTTCCCTACCGTGAAAGTCAAAGGACGTGAAGATGAAGTTAGGGTGGAGAGTAATAATTATTTAAAATGTTACATTAAATTTTATGTAAGTTACAGCTAATTGAAATTTATGTAATACTCTATTAAATAAAAATAAAATAATTATTGTTTGGATTTGATCCCACTATCTATATGAGTCATAATCTTTTTCATCTACCACTTTAGCTAATTTATAAATATTAAATATTTACATTGTTATTATTCAAGTTATTTTTTTTATTAAATTTTTTCTACTTATATATTCTGAGGATCAACATAAATTATTAATAAATATATTATTTTGTATTATTTTTTCTTAAACACTATTTTTCATAAATCTTATAATACAACTTTAAATTAAATAATTTATAAATAAAACATTCACAAATATCATTAAATGAATTGTATATTACGTGTTACATTCCTTTCGTCAATTCCTAATGTATTTATTTTATTTTTGGGCGTTCAAATTTAATGTATCCATTTTTTTTGGAATGAGAGCAGTACACATGGCTCACCGCATCCTACTAATTCAGCTACCTATAATTACTACACATAAAATAATAATATTCCTTAATTTATGTAAAAAATAAATAATTTATTTAAAATACTTATTTTAAGTAACCAAGGTATTTATTTTAAATAAAATAGTTAGTTGAAATATCAACAAAACTAACGTAATAATTTTTCATTGATATTTTTTCTAATTTTAAAAAATCAATTTTTATATTAGAGGGTATTTAATTTAAATAATAAGGATATTATCTTTTGAGTTGTACATAGATCTAGATCTATGTGTATGTGTGTGCTGTAGAGTTTTGGTGCTTGTATATACACTCCCTACATCCTACCAATTAGCATGCTTATTTCACTAAAAAAACTATTTTTAGAATATTCCGTTAGTAAAATTCTTAATTTTATTATTAAATTTGTTTACAAATAGATTAGCAACGGAATTCGTTGGTAAATTTTCGTTGGTAAAGTGGTGGTTGGTAAATTTTTAGCAAAAAAAAGTTAATTACATTGGTAAATAATTCTGTTGGTAATTCGTTGTTTAAAATTTCATTGGTAATTTATATAAAGATTCCATTGGTAATCACCAACGGATTGTATTCCGTTGGTAAAATAGAGAATAAATCCGTTGGCATTCCGTTGCTAATAGAAAAATATGAATTTGGTTGCTAATCCGTTAGTAATTTCGATTGCTAAAAATACTTTTTTTATAGTGTTTTGTTCGCGGAATTTGAAAAAAAAAATTTTATAGGTGTATATAGTAAGATAAAGACGAGGTATTTTAAATAATTTAATGAGAAAAAAATATATGCTCTCTGCGTCTGCCTTAATTGGATACCATTTTTTTTCTCACATGAATTAATAAATATTATTATTTAATATGTAGTAAATAGTCGTATGTTTGAGTCCATTCTTTCTAAAAAGGAAAATGATTTTATTTATATATGCATGCAATCTTTTATATGAAATTTTTATAATTAATAAGGATCCATTACTAGTAGGTACATTCTATACACCAATATTACTAATATATAGATACACAAAGTAACAAATATTACTAATCAATGCATAAGTAAAGTGTGAAATATCCCTCTTGTCCCTATTCTGATTGTATTCAATTTCCTTTTTAGAGGTAAGATATTTAATGTAATATTAAAAAAAACAAAAAAAAAATCCTCCCACTAATTTCTTCCTGAAAATCAGAGCAACAATCATCGCTGCACCACCATTCCTGAATACATCATTACTGAGTATTAAATATTTTGAAACATTTATTGATTTTGAATACAAAAGCATTTCAATAAATTAATTTGAAACATACATAATATATTATGAATATTTTGTGGAATATTAACAAATCATTTATGAATACATCTTTAATGAAAATTTAATATTTTGAATTCTTATTGATTTTTAAAGGTATTCAATGAATAAATTTGAAATATATTAAATATATACGCAATACTTGAAGGAACATTAAGAAAAAATACTATTTGTTAATATATCGTTATTGAACATTAAATATTCTTAATATTTTGATTTTGAATACATAAGAATTTCAAAAAATAAATCAGAAAATATATTGTCATGTAGATTGATTATAGAGTGATACAATTATAAAAATATCCAACCCGCGTAAAGAGCTTTTACGTTCCCAATGACCTTTATTGTTGGTGTACCTCACCATTATGGGCCCCCACCGTCTCTTTCTTGGGGATTGGTGGAAAAGATAAATCGCAGGATGTGCCTCAAGTGATTTATAGAGAAGACTCATTGTTTAACTTGTACTTGCAAGGGGCCAAATCCATGTCAAAGGCAGGATTTGAACCCACCCTACAGCTACCAAACTCATCGTTACTGAACATTAAATATTCTCAATATTTTTGATTTTGAATACGTAAGAATTTCAAAAAATAAATCTGAAAATATATTGCCATGGAGATTGATTATAGAGTGAAAAAATTATAAAAATATCCAACTCGCGTAAAGAGCTTTACGTTCCCAATGACCTTTACTTGTTGGTGTACCCCACCATTAGGAGCCCCCATCGCCCCTTCCTTAGGAATTGGTGGAAAAGATAAATTTGTTTAACTTGTGCTTGAAAGGGCTCCTTTCCCTAGGGATTGGTGAAAAGGTAAATCTGTTTAACTTGTGCTTGCAAGGGACCAAATTCATGCCAAATGATTTGAATCCCCACCCTGCAGCTACCAAACTCATTAGGAATGTCTTTCCACCCTCCCCTCTACCACTTGAGCTATGCCCTGGGGTTCTAACGACCTCTATCATTCTAGTACAATGAGGTGTGAGAATTGATGATCCAGAAGCACTTGGTGCACTTGGCACGTACTGTGTACACCCAAAAGATCGAATATGTGGTTGTTAGGGTTGATGTACAGGTACCAACACCGCATCAGAAATGCCACATGTATAAAATTGAATAGACAGGTCTTGTTTTTTATTTCCAGAACATAGTTTCCGACGTAAATTCTGGAAAAAATTTAATTGAGCGAATGCTTCCTTTGAAAAACATGAAAAACAAAAGTTGTTAGACAGAGTAGAGAGAAGAGGATTGTTTTTGTACAAAAGGTGTCACATATGGATATTCTTAATAAAAGAAATGCTTAAATTATATTATATATATATATATATATTAGATATCTCATTCTATTAGTAATATTTTCATCTCTAGGAGTAATATGAGTGTATAATAATGTAATAGGTAGTAATAAACCCAATTAATATTTATACTATAAAAATATTATTTTAAAGTATTTTAAACAAGTTAATTGTGTGTAAGAGTTGCTTAAAAATATTTCATATATATAAGTGTTAGGTAACGTTATTTATATAAAAAAGTTATATAAAATGTGTTATTTATATAAAAGTGTTATTTGTATGTATTATATTAAAAAAATATTACGTATACTCCCTCTGTCCCGTTTCAATGCTTACATTTATTTTTTGCAGTTGATCAAGTAGTATAGTATTTTAAGATAGTGAGTGGAAAGATATAATATTTGATGTAATGTGGGTAGATGTATTAGTATTGGATGTGGATCCCATAGTGATATATTAATTATTTTTGGCAAAAACTGGTGTACACCCGAGCGCACAGACCATATTTCGTGCGCCTTTAAAATTTTGTGTTAAATTGTATACCCTTTAGTATAAAGATGTGTACCCTATATTTTCAAAAGAAAAATAAAAAATATTAATGAAAAATGTATATCTTTTACAAGAAAATGGTGTACCCTTATTAATTAAAGTGTATACCCTTTAGAACAAAACAATATACCCTTACTCATAATACTAAATTCTAAATGTGCATGGTCTGCCCGGGGACACAAGAGCCTCACTCATTGTTTTTTATAGGTCTCATATACCAAAAATGAAAACGTAAAGATTAATATAGACACCCAAAATATAAATATGTAAATATTAAAATGATACGGAGGGAGTATGTGTTATTTATATAAAAAGTGTTAAATAATACAATAATTTAAAAAATGCTACTCCCTCCGTCCCGCCCAAACGTCACCAATTTTTTTTTGTGCGTAGATTAAGGAGTATTATTATTATATGTATAGTGTGTAGCTTTATTAGTACTGAGTGGTGTGCCACATATGGTACCTTTTTACTGAAAGTGGAAATGAGAACATTTGGATAAAACGCCTAATATAATAAAATTGTAACTTCTCGATAGGATGGAGGGAGTACTATTTTATGTTAAATAAACTTTAAAATATTATTATAAGTAATACTTAAAGGAAAATAAGGTTGTGGTGGTTATAAAAATTCTATTTGATTTCAAAATAGTTTTTTTTTTTTAATTTAATATCGTAAGTTCATTAATTGGTTGATATACGTCCAATTTGCTTTGAAATTTTTAATTTGAGAAACTGACATGCTAATTTGGGTATCAAACTCAATAAATAGTAAAATTTATCAAATCACTTCCATATGTCATATTAAATGAAATAATATAGAAAAGTGGTTATTTCAATTAATTTACTAAATGAAAAATGTTACTTTTAATCAAATTCGGTTAAAGTTGTAGTTTTTTCATAATCCTATTAAAATGAAAAACACTTTTTATTAAATAAAGTAATAGTTTATAAATATAAAAAATAATTTTTAACGTAAAATTTGAATATACCTTGCAACATGTTCCAAGACAGCCTCTTGTTTATTGAATGAGAACATGTAACGGGGAATTCATTTTTTAATTAATCTATACTCTTCTGAGTTAAAATTTACGTTTTTTATTTTAGTTTTTCCCAACTTAAAATTTACATTTACTTTTTTATAGTGGGATCCTGACAAAATAATTATCTATTCTATATAAGATCCGAACAACACTAATACAATTATCCACTACAAATTAAATATTATATTTCTAAACTCACTATTTATTAAAATATTATATTCTCTTAATCTCTATTAAAAAAGAAAATGTTAATATTAGCACGCAGAGTTTACATTTTTATTTTCAATCTAAATCTATTTTAATTATTTATATTATTATTTTTTATTCCATTTCCTTTTTAAACTTTTATGTTCAGATTATTTATTCTTTAAACTTTGCTTTAAAATTATATTCCATATGTGTATTATTTAGTTTATAAACATGTTAGGTTTCTATTTAAATTGTAATTAATTCTAACGATTAGTGTTTACTTTACTACATTGTATAGTCGATATAGATCGAATACCAATTATTAAATTTACTTATATTAATTTGGCCCTCCCTAAATTATTTTTTGGCTCCGTCACTATCCGTTGCTAATCCGTTGGTAAGCCAATTTAACAATGGAATTAAGATTTTTAGCAACGGAACATTATGTTGTTAAAAAATAATTTTTTTAGTGTCTCTTAAGCAGTAAAAGTAAACTAATTTTTTTCCCTCTTAGACGCATCCATATAAGAGTGAGTCTGTCTCTATGAATCCGGAAACAACACACAAAATAATTAATATATTTTTATAAAACTCATACACAAAATTAATATAATACTCATACGTTAAAATATTATATCACTCTATTCACTATAAATAAATTAAAATATTTCTTAACATTATAAAATTATTCTTTAGTAGTATATGAAGGGAAGTTCTTTCTCTCTCAAATGAATCCATATAAATAGAGAATTTTCTTAAGAATCAGGTTCACCATGCATTCTAATTTTGCTAAAATTATTCTTTAGCATAATATGAAATGATGACTTACCTGAGATGAAATAAGAAATGATAATGGAGTATTTTTTAATTGTATGTGGAGGGGTGTCTTTTTCAAAGTGTAGAAGACTAACTTATAATTAACACACTTTTAAATGTTACAATTAAATAATATTAAAAAAAATAAAATCAAAAGTAATTTCTCTTATACTCCCATCCGCAATCCGTTGATCAAATTAGGTCATAATTTTAAGTTACAAAATCATAAAACTATAAGTACTTCTTGTAATATTTTATAAAAATAATATATATATATATATATATATGAAAGCAGAATAAATTCAAGACCATCTATTTTTAAAACAAATCTCAGACACACATTAAAATAATCAAATAATTATAATTATGACCTTTTCAAATTAGGAAATAAAGTTATATTTATTAAAAATTAATAATATTAAATAGACTAATCAAATCAAATCAAATTTTATAAAAGCACAATAAATACAATCCTGACCATCTATTTTTAAAACAAATCTCAGCCACCCATTAAAATAATTAAATAATTATAATTATGATCTTTTCAAATTAGAAAATAAAGTTATATTTATTAAAAATTAATAATATTAAATAGACTAATCAAATCAAATCAAATCAAATTTTATAAAAGCAGAATAAATCAATTCCTGACCATCTATTTTTAAAACAAATCTCAGCCACACATTAAAATAATTAAATAATTATAATTATGATCTTTTCAAATTAGAAAATAAGATTTTATTTATTAAAAAATTAATAATATTATATAGATCAATCAAATGGCAGGGATGAAAATGTCCAAGCCCACAAAATTAGATCAAATAATCCATTGACCAATCATCCCAAGCCCATAGAATTAGGTCAAATAATCCATTAATCAATCAAATTGCGAGTTATATATGGGGCTTCCTCACCCTTCACCTATATAAGGAGCCATCCTTCATTCATTTCAAACACACCGAGAACGATTCTCTAAGAAGATCAAAGACTTCAGAATTGTTTGAATAGTTCTTCGAATTCTTCAACGAGATTCAACTCAAGAACGGAATACATCTGGGATTCAGGTTCTAAACCATCTGGATCAAGTGTTCTACAGTCAAACATTTGAACAGCCTATAATCTGATTTTAAACTGTTCGGATTAAGCGTTCTATAGTAAAAAAATTTGAACGACCTATAATCTGGGATATTAAAATAATTAAATAATTATAATTATGACTATTTCAAATTAGAAAATAAGACATTATTTATTAAAAAATTAATAATATTAAATATAAATCAAATTCTAACCATCTATTTTTCAAAACAAATCTAAAAAAAATCCTAGCTATCTATTTCTCAAATAAATCTCAGTCACCCATTGAAATAATTAAATTAAATAATTGTTATTATAAAATTTTCAAATTAGGAAATAATTAAATAATTATAATAAATCCAATCCTGATCCTGACCATCTATTTCTCAAACAAATTTCAGTCACTCAATAAAATAATTAAATTAAATAATTGTAATTATAACTTTTTAAAATTAAGAAATAATTTAGTTCAATCTAGAATAAATTCAATTTTGACAATTTATTTATTAAACAAATCTGCCCTATTAAAATAATTAAATAATTATAATAAATTCGATTCTAACCATTTATTTCTCACACAAATCTCAGTCACCCAATAAATTATTAAATAATTATAATTGTGGCCTTTTTAAATTAGAAAATAATATATTATTTATTAACAAATTAATAATACTCCCTCCATCCTACGTATTTTTACCTACTTTCCATTTTGGTTTTCCCATGTATTTTTACCCATTCCATTAATAGAAAAAATGCATAATATTTTATTACCTAATTTTACAATCCCAACAACTTTAATAACTTTTTTACACTTTATTCATAATTCCCAATAATTTTATTTACCTTTTCTTTTAAAATCACAAATTTATCCCTACTTTTTCTTACATAATATATTGAGAAAATAACACGTCTTAATCTCCGTACCCGTACAAATGGATAAAAATACTCGAGACAGAGGGAGTATTAAATATAAATCAAATCCTAACCATATATTTTTCAAACAAATTTCAACTATCTATTAAAATAATTAAATAATCGTAATTATAATTTTTTCAAATTAGGAAATAATTTATTGTTTTCAAAGGGTTTTAGGGTTTAGAGTTTAAGGGTTTCAAGGTTTATCTTAAACAAATCTAAGCCACCCATTAAAATAATTATAATTATGACTTTTCAAATTAGAAAATAAGATTATTTATTTAAAAATTAATAACATTAAATATAAATCCAATCCTAACAATCTATTTTTCAATCAAATCTCAACCACCCATTAAAATAGTTAAATAATTGTAATTACAACCTTTTCAAATTAAAAAATAATTTAATGTTTCCAAAGGATATAGGATTTAGATTTTTTCAAATTAGAAAATAATTTCACCAATTAAAATAATTAAATAATTATAATTATAATTTTTTTAATTTAGAAAATAAGATATTAATTATTAAAAAATTAATAATACTAATCAAATCCCGATCATCTATTTTTTAAATAAATTTCAACCACCTATTAAAATAATTAAATAATTATAATTATGACTTTTTCAGGAAATAAGATATTGTTTATTAAAAAAAATAATAATATTAATCCAAGATCAAGCCATTCATTAAAATAATTATTTAATTTAATATTTTTAAATGGTTTGGGGTTTAGTTCTTAAATAAAATAATTATAATTATGACTTTTTAAAATTAAGAAATAAGATATTATGTATAAAAAAATCTAATAATATTAATCCTGACCAAACCATCTATTAAAATAATTATTTAATTTAATGTTTTCAAAGGGTTTAGGGTTTAGGGTTTTAGGGTTGATTTTAGGGGTTTAGAATTTAGGCTTTTAGGGTTTTAGGATTTGTGGCTTAATATTTTTATATGATCAAATCCTGACCATCTATTTCTTTAACAAATCTCAGCCACCCAGAATAAATCCAATGATGATCATCTATTTCTCATACAAATCTCAGACACCCATTAAAGTAATGAAATAAATATAATTATGACTTTTTCAAATTAGGATATAAGATATTATTTATTAAAAAATTAATAATAAATTAGAAAATAAGATATTATTTATTAAAAAAATTAATAGTATTAATCCAATCCTGACCATTTATTTCTTAAACAAATCTCAACTACCCACAATGTTTATCCACAAAAAAAAGAGTATGCATTTTTTAAGTTGAACTCAATTATATATTCCCTCCGTCCCACACTTAGGGTAGTTTTTATTTTTGGCACGTAGATTAAGAGTATTATTATTTAATGTGTAGTGAGTAGTTGTATTAGTGGGAGTGTGGGTAGCATATTATAATTGTATTAGTGGGTGTGTGTGGGTCCCATGTGTATAAAAAAGGAAAGTTAACTCTTTGGGTGGAACGACCAAAATTTTTCAAAACAACTTATTCTGCAATAAACATCGAATATCTACATGTTTCAGATGAAACATTCTTTTATTTATATTGTAACCAATATTTTGATCGAAAGGGTTCGTCAATTCACTAAGATGTGTAAACAATAAATGATTTTGAATTGTGTAAATTAGTAATATAGAATCTGATCCTATAATTTAGAAAAATAAAAATTTTATTGTTGCATTTTAATTTGTCATATTATGAGATAATTAAATAAATAAATAAATAAATAATATGACAACAAGATTCAAATCACACCAAAATCGGATGAGAGAAGCTCAAAGAAATCTCAACTACCCATTAAAATAATTAAATAATTATAACTTTTTCAAATTAGGAAATAAGATAATTAAATAATTATAATTATGACTTTTTCAAATTAAGAATCAAAATATTATTTATTAAAAAATTAATAATATTAAATATAAATACAATCCTAACCATCAAAGGGTTCAGAGTTTTAGGGTTTATGGCATAATGTTCCCAGAGGGTAAAATTCTGACCATATAATTTTAAAACAAATCTCAGCAACTCATTAAAATTATTAAATAATTGTAATTATGAATAATCTCACTAAATATTCAAATAAATATTATTCGGTTCAAACATCATAAAATTAAGTGAAATTATTGTTGCCCTAAAAATAACACATTATGTGCAATGCACGGGTACCAATAATGCCAATAATTCCTAATTTATTATAATTAATCATCCCCACATGTAAGACTAATTTCACTCACTTTAATTATTATTTAATTGATGATTAATTGTACATACAACTCCAAGTGTTTTGTTCTTGAGTTATTAATTATGTGAGAATGGTAGAAAGCCATACGACGAATCCATACAATATCGAAAGCACTACTATATCTGATGTTTGGAAACCCAAAGGGAAGGGTGCAGATGGATCCTGGCTCTGGTGCACCACCGATGATACGGTGTATGATGCTGTGAAGTCGATGACTCAGCACAATGTTGGAGCTCTGGTTATTGTTAAACTGGGGGAGCAGAGCTCAATTGCTGGAATTCATAATTATAATTTTTTCAAATTAGGAAATAATTTAGTTCAATCTAGAATAAATCCAATTTTGGCCATCTATTTATTAAGCAAATCTCAGTCACCTCTCAGCTACCCATAAAAATAATTAAATAATTATAATAATCTAATCATGGTCATCTATTTCTCAAACAAATCATATAATTCAAATAAATATTATTCGCTCAAAAATCGTAAAATAAAGCGAAGTTGTTGCCCTAAAACTAACACATACTATGCAACGCATGGGTTAGCTACTAGTATATACTCCCTCCGTCCCAAATTCAAGTTCACATTTACTGTAGATACGGAGTTTAAGAAAAATCACTTTTTGACTTACTTTTGAGGGTAGTATGGTATTTTTGGGTAATAAATAAATGATAAAGTATGTTATGTGTGTTAAAAAGGTGATGGCAAATTTGAAATTAAAGTAGGTTAGAGGGATATTAGTTTGTTGCTTTTTCCTTTTATAGAAGTGTGAAGTTGAATTTGGGACGGACCAAAACGGAAAGTGTGAAGTTGAAGTTGGGACGGAGGGAGTATATATATATATATATATATATATATATATATATATATATATATATATATTGGTCACGTCAATTCAAAAAGCGATGAATACTTTATACTCCCTCCATCCCGTTTTAATATTTACGTTTGCTTTTTGCATGTTGATGAAGGAGTATAATATTTTAATAGATAGTGGGTAAAAAGGTATAATATTTAATGTAAAGTGTGTAGGTGTATTAGTGTTGGATGATATATTAATTATTTTAGGTGGGTCCCATATTACAAAAAGAAAAACGTAAACATTAAAATGAAACGCGCAAAATAGAAATATAAACATTGAAACGGGATGGAGGGAGTATTGAGTTGTATCAAAATAGAAAAGTTGATACTCCCTCCGTCCCGGGTATTTTTACCCATTTGTACGGGTACGGAGATTAAGACGTTTTATTTTTTTTAATATATAATGTCACTACAAAAAAAAATTGCTTATAAATACATTAAAAAGTGTTGTAATATGTAATATATTAACACATTTTATCTATAACCACATTCATTTTTTGTGTGGTCCATTGTGCAGTGGGGATAGATAGTACCCCTATCACCACACTTTAAAGTGTGAAGAATTATGACATATAATGACACATACTTTTATTAATACACATTAAAGTGTGAAGATAAGTGACTTATTAATACACTTTTAAATGTCATAATAAAATAATATTACATAAAATAAAATAAAGAGTTTGTTCTCTTAGACTTGAACTCGTATCACACATATTAGATCCTTATTTCAAGTCAGAAAGCCATTAAACCATAAGTAATTCTTGTAATGTTTTATTAAAAATAATATATATACATAGAATACATAATTAAAGTTAATAATGAATTTATAATATTAATTTTATATTATCAATTTAATAGGTATAATAAAATAAAATAAAAATTATTAATTAAATTATAGTATAAATTTAATTTTTTTAAGATAAATAATAATAATATAGAAATGTATATAGCTAATTATTTTTAAAATAATTAATTTAAAGTAAAAGATTTTATTATTAAAGTAAAGATAAATTTTATTTTGTTAATCATTAAATTAATTAAAATAATTATTTATTATAAAAAATTAATTTAATTTTTTTAATAAATAAAATGTTTATATTTTATTATTTTAACAGCGAAACAAAAATTTAAAAATTAAATTAAATTTTAATAATTTATAATCTTTCATCATGTGTAAATAAAATAGTATATATTTACAAATGTATTCTCAAGTGTCTCTAAATAGTACTTATAAGGACACTTTTTTGTACGTTAAAAAAGGGTGTAGCAAAAGTGTTGCTAAAGAGTATATATAAGGACACTTTGTTTTGTGTAGTAAAAAAGGTGTAGCAATAGATAAGTGTTCCTTTTGAAGTGTGGTGATAGGATAAATATTAACACACCATTTTATTAAGTGTCTTTATAGCACACATATTGACACTCCTAAAAATATAATGTAACAATACAATACTTATTATCACATTGATGCTAAAATGACATTAAAAAATCTGTGGTTAAAGGCATTTTTTGTTGTAGTGTGTAAGAGAAAGTAGGGATAAATTAGTAATTTAAAAAGAAAAGGTGAATAAAGTTATTGTGGATGATGAATAAAGTGTAAAAAAGGAATTAAAGTTGTTGGGATTGTAAAAAGTAGGTAATAAAATATTATGTAATTTTGCCAAAAATGGAATGAGTAAAAATAGGTGGGACACCTCAAAATGAAAAGTGGGTAAAAATACATGGAACGAAGGGAGTATATAAAAAGGGAACAGATGGAGTAACTATTAATACGGGTCGGAAAGAAAGAGCATGGAATATACTCCGTCGCACAGAGAATATGCGTGAGACCGGTCACCCAAGACTCTAAAAATAAAAAAAGTTTTGGAACCATTTCCATTTACAAGTGGAGATGAAGCAAAAGAGGTGCGGCGGCCTTAAACATAGAAGGAAAAGGAAAGAAAGCATAATAGGAAGAGTTTGTAATGATTTGCAGAATATACAAAAAGAGAAAGGTAAACCCAGACTGTGTATCCTGAAAGCTCTGACTTTTCGCAACCCTAAAAGGTGTAATTTATTTCGTATAATCGCAATCATGTCATATACCTGCAATGACACCCACACCTCTAACCCCAACAACCCCCCCCCCCCCCCCCCCTCTCATAATTTCAGTTAACATTATATATACCTATGTCCACCCACACTCCATATAGTACAATATTGTCCATAATCATTATTCATGAATTCAATTATAAGTAACTAATGTGACACGACATCATAAGTACTTATTTTATTCAATATCATATAATGAATTTGTTTTATTAATCTGTGGATGATAAATTTGTGTCTATTGATGCCATAAAATATGACATTTTTATCCTTATTTTTTAACATAATTGAGTGAGGAGATCTTGGAATGAGTTATGTTACTTTGAGGGGAAGTGATATAAATTTATTTTTTTTAAAAAAGTAATATCTAATTAATAAATGAAAATTGATGAAGCCCAATTGTATTATGAAGAACAATTTCGTATAATACATCACAAAGTGATAATATTTGAAAATTTATAATTAATCAGAAAAAAAAAATCTCACAAAGCTTGTTCTATTTCTTTCTTGACATGAAGCTCATACATTCTTGTACAAGACTTGCTCGCTTTATGTCGACATATATATTCGCGTAAACAATTTCCTGATAAGTGAGACTATATCACAAAAGAGGAATTTTTTAGGGAATTTTTTTCCTTTTAATATTAGGGAAACTACGTACTTACTTTTAAACACTATACTGCAATATTATTTATTAATTAATAAATCTAACAAAATAGTGTTAACAAAGGGATTCGAATTTGGATCACTCAATTTAGTGAGGAGTTCAATGACCAAGTGAGCTAGCGCACCTGTTTCACTGAAAATTTATCGATAAAGCATACTATTAAATTGAGACGCTCCCTTGTGAGACTAGTTGTAAGATGCGTCGACCCATTACTAAATTATACTCCCTCCATTTGCCCATTATATATACATTTTTTCTTTTTGCACGTGGATTAAGGAGTATTATTATTTAATGTGTAGTAGATAGTTGTATTAGTGAGGTGTGTGGGACCCATATATTAAATGTATTTGTAATGTGTGTGGGTCCCATGTATCTAAAAAGAAAAATGTATATCTTTGATACGGACGCCCAAAATAGCAAAATGTATACATTTCCGGCGGACGGAGGGAGTACTTATTATATAATTAAAGTATGTTAATATGTAGTTAAGGTATGTCAATAATGAATCATATTATAACACCCTACAATTATACTTTAATTTATCATATATCATACTTTGAAAAATATACTTTAACAATCATTAGTCATTTTTTATATAACACGTAGAATTTATCACGTCTTACAAACCATCTCACATAATCACACAAGAGACATTGTTTATAAAATTGAATTCATTAATCTAAATAATTTTATTCTTCAATCTGTATGTCCTAAATGTGGGTACGTACCCGATTGCACGAATTTGAATTAGTACAAAGAAAGATATAATAGTTACTGCGTCTCACATTAAGGTTTATATTTTTAATTTTAATTTGTTTCAATTTAAGGTTTATATTTTTTTTTGTCAAATTAGATGCACTCAAAATAATTAATTATTTCACATAGGCTCACGCACTAATACAATCACCTATTTTACATTAAATATTACTCTATTTTCTCAACTCACTACACATTTAAATATTATATCTTTCGATATACATAAAAAATATAAATATAAAAATAAATGCGAGACAAAGTATATACTATGCATCCCAAAGAAAAGAAGATACATCAGCCATAAATAAATAAATAAATAAATAGGAACCTTAATAAATAAAAGATCAAGTCATATTTGTGGGGATCTAATATCAAGTTTGTGGGACCAACCTACGGTCAATTATTTTCTTTTATTTTTAATCGAATTTATACTATAAATTACTAATAAAATAGACAGTAATTAAATATTGAGTGAGGCTTGCGTGCACCCGGGCGCACGGAACACATTCCGTGCGCCTTTAGAAATTTTGTATTATGGGTAAGGGCACATTAATTTGGTCTAAAGGGTATACACTTTAATTACTAAAAGGTACACAATTTTGTTCTAAAGGGTATACACTTTTCATTAATATTTTTTTTTCTTTAGAAAATAAAGGGTACACATTTTTATACTAAAGGGTATACAATTTAACACAAAATTCTAAAGGCGCACGGAGTGTTGTTCGTGCGCCCAGATTTTTCTTTAGAAAATAAAGGGTACACATCTGTATACTAAAAGGTATACAATTTAGCACAAATTTCTAAAGGCGCACGGAAAGTGTTCCGTGCGCCCGGGTGCACAGGAGCTTTTGCCTTAAATATTATCCATTTCCGATATAAAACAAATATTTTGAAAGATATATCATCCGATCTATATATCAGCTAGGGATTAAGCAAAGATTCACCAGCAAGAAGATAAGCTAAATATAAAAAAAAAATAAAAAAAAAATGAGAGAGAGATCATGATTTTTTTATGAGAGAGTATTAGGTTATCAACTTGTCCCAAGCAAGACTGCCACACAAATTATTAAGACTAGTAATTAATTTGCCTCATTAAATACTTAAAGGAACACAACCAAACCTCAATCCTACAAAACAAAAACAGTACTCTCACACATTTAAATTTAATCCTGATAAACTTGTCTATCTAGCAGCTCACAAACCAAATTAGAGAGAAAAAGAGATGAAACAAAAATCAACCATTAACTAGGCCAGAAGATAGAGCCATGAGAAGGATGGCAGCATCCTTCTCATCTTCTGGAAATACTCTGTGAAATGACAAATTCTTGCTTATATTTATCAAGAAATCTTCGAACCCAATCTTCTTCTGTCCGTTGGATGCCGATCCAACGGCGCTCGTCGCACCTACGGCTGTTTTGCAGCGTTTTTTCAGGTGCGACGAGTGCCCAATTTTTCCTGCAGCAGCACTTTTGTCTTTCTGCTGCTGCACTTTGATCTTCACCACAGGTGGATGATCGCCGGTGCCGGCGACATTGGCGGCAGCCGCCGCTGCGGCTGCTCGCCTAGCCTTCCTCTGCCTTATTCCACACGCGTTACAAAGAGACTGAAATACACACGAGCAAAAAAAACAAAATGAATGAAGTATCATTTAATTGAGATATTAAATACTCTCTCCGTCCCATTAATTTTTTGCATAGTTTCTTTATAAATTATTTATAAAGGAAGTTTGAAAAATTATTAGGATGGAGGGAGTAATTCTTATATAAATGAGAAAGGAAAGAAGTTTGAAAAATTATTAGGATGGAGGGAGTAATTCTTATATAAATGAGAAAGGAAAGAATTACTATTATTTAAATGATTAATTACCTTAGGCCCTTTGGGACCACTTCTCCAAAGAGGGGTCTTGGTAGTGTTGCAATCAGAACAAACCCTAATTGGAGTATTGCAGCTCATATCGGTCTCCGAAGAGGGGGAGAGCTGCATCTTCTGATCCGACGACGAGGCGGCCGCACAACCGTCCGGGCTCTTCATCTTCTGCATCACTCTCATCTTAGAAGACATCCACTTCATAGGGATAGAACTACTATCATCATCTTCCTTTTTCCAAAGAGTTGGCTTCAAGCTGCTTTCCACCTTACTCTTGCTCTCATGATCATACGTCGACCCACCTTCATAATCATAGCTATCATCCTAAGATCAAAACAAACATGCAAGATTAAGCAATAGATCACCACTAATCTCCACCACACAACACAACACGTACGTACCAAAGGACGGTAAAACGTCTGGTGTGACTGATCGTAGAAGCTGGCCGCGTCGTGATCTTGAGTCGAATCGAAGAAGAAATGACACGTTGGGGAAGAGGACGGAGAAGGATTCGTCGTAGGTGCGAAAGGGTGGTGGTAGAAGTGGTGATCGTTGTCGTTATGAACTTGATGCATAGGAAAAGGCGAAGGGGAAGAATTTAAGTTCATGATTAGGTTGTACTAGAAACCAAAAAAAGGGGGAGTTTGATGAATTTCAAGAATGAAATAGAGGTACTAGTATTTCGAGTTTAGAAAGAAAGAAAGAAAGAAATGTGTAATGTAATGATGTGGGTGTAAAAGGGCGTAATGAGCAGGATTGAAAGGGTGTTATAAAGGAAGAGGAATCACGTGAGTTCATGGCAACCAAACAAACGAGAGTTTAAAAAAGACAAACCAAAAGGAAGGAGCAGAATGCTACCACACGACCATTTGACAGAACCCTATCTCTTTTATTTTTATTCTTTATACCTCTCTTATCATTACTAGTATTACATTTTTATGTTATGCCCACAAAATGGCCTAATTAATTAACACTATATGTGATCTTAATTCTTTTTTGATTCATTCCTAATCATCTAATGTTTCCTTAAAGAGTTTGATATTCCGTTCAGCGGTGCACATATTACACTTCGACCGTGTACTCGTTTAACTTTGAATGAAATGAAGATAAAATTATCAAGAAATGTGTGATAAGTGTTGGGGGGTGTATTTATTTGAAGTTTATAGGGTAAATAAATAGTAGGTACAAAAAGTATATAAAAATTACTAAGCGATACATTTGCTTCAGAAAATTACCGATAAATACAAAATTATATTTTATTTTTCCCATAATACCTATATATATCCGTACATTAGTGTGCATTGTTAAGATGGAAACAAAAATACGTTATTTATATGAATGTACATTAGTGTACACTCTATTGAGAACCCTATTAATATACATTAGTGTGCATTCTTGAGAGAGAAACAAAAAATACGTGATTAAACTGAAAAATCCTACGAATGTACATCTGTGTGCATCTTTGAGAGAGAAACGAAAAATACACGATTGAATTTCTTTTGGTGAGCTTTTGAGCCTTAATGATTCTTCATCTATAAGCTCTATTGAATTTCTTTCTTGAGTGCATTGAATTTGAATTGCTCATTCTAGAACTTGCTCTTTTGAATGCATTTCAAGATCATGTGATTGGTTGTGTGTGATAAAATGATAAAGGCACTTAGGTTTAACCCTCTTGGCTTATATTGTTCCAACCGGATATGAAAACTTTAGGGAACCCTCTTTGAGCCTAAGCCTTTTCTTTGAATTATGAGCACATAAATGAACCCTGAATTTCCATTTCTTTCTTTAGCTCTTCCGTTTGAACCCTTCATTACTTTGCAATATGTGATCTTGTGGAAATACCCTATGGTTGAATTGACGATAAAGGGGAGTTGAAAAAATTGGAGAAGTGAGAAAAAGAAAAAAAGAAAGAAAAGAAAAGGAAGGAAGGTTGGATAAAAAAATGAAAAAAAAAATTCTTGAAAAAAGGAAAAAAAGAAGAAAAGGAAAAAGGAAACTGTTTGTATTGAGTTGCTGAAATTGTTTAGAAAACAGTGATATTTTCAAGTGTTACACCTGTTGTTCCAAATCTTGAAAATGAGCAAGTGTGGGGAAAATATTAGTGCAAGAAAAAGGCTATTGTGAAAAGGAAATTTGGGGATGGTGGAAGTTTTGATTTGTGAAGATCACATGTTGTAAAGTGGTGCATTTAGCCATTCTTATCCTCTTTTTACTTTACCCTTACCTAAAGCCCCATTACAACCCTAGCAAAGAACATTTGATTATTGCACATGATTCATCTTAAATGGGTGGAGATTTGATTTGGGAGCAAGCCTATGGTAATGACTTTTCTTGTTCAATTGTTGAGTGATCTTGCTACCTGAATCATACACTTGAGTGTGATTGAGAGAACATTAGTGAGGTCATGAAATTTTGAAAGATTTGATGCCATGAAAGTTGCAAACTTTGAGTGAAGAGTCATTTTTCATATTAGTTCCGAATGCTCATTGATTACTTTTCTCTTGAGGTGTGTGACTTTCATTTGCGTTGGAAGGTGGAGTTTTTTTATTTTCTATTCTCTATCATCTTTGATTTTTAATTTGCTTGAGGACAAGTAAAGTTTAGGTGTGGGGAGATTTGATAAGTCATATATTAGCATGTTTATTTAGCGGAAATTCAAGTATATTGATTTAATTATATGATATTTATGTGCTGATATTGACTTATATTGTTTTTGGGAGATAATTATTTTAATTATATGAATTAATGTGGAAACATGTTATTAAAGGAGAAAATAAGGAAATATATCTTCCACATATTTTTAGGATTAAATCAGCCCCATATCCTGTGGAGAAGGAGTTTGCCTAATTTTGCGCACTCACGAGCAAGAATACTCGATCGTTGTAGTAGTATATCCCAAGAAAAATTATCAATCCAATAAGAAGTTATGTTCGGACTAACAATGTACGTGAGCTCATGTTCATGTTGTTTTTATAAAGATGACTGGGGGTTTTGATATGATTAACAACTAATACAAGTAACAAGTAAATAAGAATAGCAAATAAGAGAAATGACAAGAATAGAAAATGGGTGCTAAAGTTCAAGTAATGAAAAACATGGGATTAGAAACATCCAAGCACACTCGATTCATATTATCATGCAAACAGAATTCAACTCGATTGATGTAGACTAAGGATGGTCACGATTGTATCCTAAGCTCCCTTTCGTGTTACAAAGGTTGTTGATCCATTTTAGACTCCCAAAAGCACTTAAGATCAAAGCCCAACATTAACCCCTTCCATCTAGGTACTAGTTAGATTAAACTCTCCCTTTTTGTGTACTAAGGCCAACGAATGGATTGGTTCCCCTCATTGAATTCAACTATCCTTTCGGTCAAACCCAAACTCAATGTCTATTCATGCCTTCCTAATACTATAGAGGGTCGTTTCCGTCTCACTCCAAGCAATACATACATGAACATCATGATAGCATTTAATTACCACAAATAATCCATTGATCAACAATCCATTAAACCAATAAACATTCATGAATAACAAACCATGACATCACAACATCAAGACAATTAAACTCCATGAATAGAAATCAACATCAATTAAATCAAAAACCAATTTAATCCACATGATAATATAAATCTAATATGCTCTTCATATTCCTAATCCCACTAGAGGGATTAGCCTAACATGATAAAAGAAATAAAACAAATAAATGATTCATTACAAATACCCATAGTCTTAGATCTAAAGAAATACAAAATGAATGGATTCTTCCCTATCAATTTCTTGAAGAGAATCTTCTATTCTTCTTGATCTCCACCTCTAGCTCTTGATTCCTTGAGATCTCTCACACCCAATGGAAGGGATGAAGTTTTGATGGAGAATTAATGGAGATGATGAAGATGGATCAAAATGGATGAAAGTGGATGAAGATGATGGTGGAAAATGGAAGAAATGGTGTGTGATATGTGTGTAGATGATGGGATTTCGGATCTCCTGCCAATTGTTGAATAAAGGGGTATTTATACCCCTTTGGAGGCTTCTAGAAGGATCTGGAAATTTCTGCAGGAAAATACACAATACGAGTCGTGTTACGCAACACGGCCACGAGGTGGCCGTGTTGTGTCTTCTGATGCTGCCGCACGGCCTCGCCTTACAGGGCCGTGTTGATGACACGGCTCGTGCTGCCAACACGAGTCGTGTGTTGTAACACGGGCACAGGTGTGGTCGTGTTGGCTCTTCTGATGTCGGCACACGGCCACTTCTTACAGGGCCGTGTTGGCGACATGGCTCGTGCTCCCGACTCGACTCGTGCAACTGGACACGACCTGAATTTACCCGTGTTGAATGACTAGATGTCACCACATAGCCAACTCTTACAGGGCCGTGTTGGCTACACGGCTCGTGTGCTGGCTCCGGCATTTCTTCACTATTTTGGCTCGTTCTCCCTCGTTTCAACTCCGAATTGAGATCCGCTTTTTCCTACATATAAAACAAATAAATGATTCATTACAAATACCCATAGTCTTAGATCTAAAGAAATACAAAATGAATGGATTCTTCCCTATCAATTTCTTGAAGAGAATCTTCTATTCTTCTTGATCTCCACCTCTAGCTCTTGATTCCTTGAGATCTCTCACACCCAATGGAAGGGATGAAGTTTTGATGGAGAATTAATGGAGATGATGAAGATGGATCAAAATGGATGAAAGTGGATGAAGATGATGGTGGAAAATGGAAGAAATGGTGTGTGATATGTGTGTACATGATGGGATTTCAGATCTCCTGCCAATTGTTGAATAAATGGGTATTTATACCCCTTTGGAGGCTTCTAGAAGGATCTGAAAATTTCTGCAGGAAAATACACAATACGAGTCGTGTTACGCAACACGGCCACGAGGTGGCCGTGTTGTGTCTTCTGATGCTGCCGCACGGCCTCGCCTTACAGGGCCGTGTTGATGACACGGCTCGTGCTGCCAACACGAGTCGTGTGTTGTAACACTGGCACAGGTGTGGTCGTGTTGGCTCTTCTGATGTCGGCACACGGCCACTTCTTACAGGGCCGTGTTGGCGACATGGCTCGTGCTCCCGACTCGACTCGTGCAACTGGACACGACCTGAATTTACCCGTGTTGAATGACTAGATGTCACCACATAGCCAACTCTTACAGGGCCGTGTTGGCTACACGGCTCGTGTGCTGGCTCCTGCATTTCTTCACTATTTTGGCTCGTTCTCCCTCGTTTCAACTCCGAATTGAGATCCGCTTTTTCCTACATATAAAACAAATAAATGATTCATTACAAATACCCATAGTCTTAGATCTAAAGAAATACAAAATGAATGGATTCTTCCCTATCAATTTCTTGAAGAGAATCTTCTATTCTTCTTGATCTCCACCTCTAGCTCTTGATTCCTTGAGATCTCTCACACCCAATGGAAGGGATGAAGTTTTGATGGAGAATTAATGGAGATGATGAAGATGGATCAAAATGGATGAAAGTGGATGAAGATGATGGTGGAAAATGGAAGAAATGGTGTGTGATATGTGTGTAGATGATGGGATTTCGGATCTCCTGCCAATTGTTGAATAAAGGGGTATTTATACCCCTTTGGAGGCTTCTAGAAGGATCTGGAAATTTCTGCAGGAAAATACACAATACGAGTCGTGTTACGCAACACGGCCACGAGGTGGCCGTGTTGTGTCTTCTGATGCTGCCGCACGTCCTCGCCTTACAGGGCCGTGTTGATGACACGGCTCGTGTTGCCAACACGAGTCGTGTGTTGTAACACGGGCACAGGTGTGGTCGTGTTGGCTCTTCTGATGTCGGCACACGGCCACTTCTTACAGGGCCGTGTTGGCGACATGGCTCGTGCTCCCGACTCGACTCGTGCAACTGGACACGACCTGAATTTACCCGTGTTGAATGACTATATGTCACCACATAGCCAACTCTTACAGGGCCGTGTTGGCTACACGGCTCGTGTGCTGGCTCCTGCATTTCTTCACTATTTTGGCTCGTTCTCCCTCGTTTCAACTCCGAATTTAGATTCGCTTTTTCCTACATATAAAACAAATAAATGATTCATTACAAATACCCATAGTCTTAGATCTAAAGAAATACAAAATGAATGGATTCTTCCCTATCAATTTCTTGAAGAGAATCTTCTATTCTTCTTGATCTCCACCTCTAGCTCTTGATTCCTTGAGATCTATCACACCCAATGGAAGGGATGAAGTTTTGATGGAGAATTAATGGAGATGATGAAGATGGATCAAAATGGATGAAAGTGGATGAAGATGATGGTGGAAAATGGAAGAAATGGTGTGTGATATGTCTAAAGATGATGGGATTTCGGATCTCCTGCCAATTGTTGAATAAAGGGGTATTTATACCCCTTTGGAGGCTTCTAGAAGGATCTGGAAATTTCTGCAGGAAAATACACAATACGAGTCGTGTTACGCAACACGGCCACGAGGTGGCCGTGTTGTGTCTTCTGATGCTGCCGCACGGCCTCGCCTTACAGGGCCGTGTTGATGACACGACTCGTGCTGCCAACACGAGTCGTGTGTTGTAAAACGGGCACAGGTGTGGTCGTGTTGGCTCTTCTGATGTCGGCACACGGCCACTTCTTACAGGGCCGTGTTGGCGACATGGCTCGTGCTCCCGACTCGACTCGTGCAACTGGACACGACCTGAATTTACCCGTGTTGAATGACTAGATGTCACCACATAGCCAACTCTTACAGGGCCGTGTTGGCTACACGGCTCGTGTGCTGGCTCCTGCATTTCTTCACTATTTTGGCTCGTTCTCCCTCGTTTCAACTCCGAATTGAGATTCGCTTTTTCCTACATATAAAACAAATAAATGATTCATTACAAATACCCATAGTCTTAGATCTAAAGAAATACAAAATGAATGGATAATTCCCTATCAATTTCTTGAAGAGAATCTTCTATTCTTCTTGATCTTCACCTCTAGCTCTTGATTCCTTGAGATCTCTCACACCCAATGGAAGGGATGAAGTTTTGATGGAGAATTAATGGAGATGATTAAGATGGATCAAAATGGATGAAAGTGGATGAAGATGATGGTGGAAAATGGAAGAAATGGTGTGTGATATGTGTGTACATGATGGGATTTCAGATCTCCTGCCAATTGTTGAATAAAGGGGTATTTATACCCCTTTGGAGGCTTCTAGAAGGATCTGGAAATTTCTGCAGGAAAATACACAATACGAGTCGTGTTACGCAACACGGCCACGAGGTGGCCGTGTTGTGTCTTCTGATGCTGCCGCACGGCCTCGCCTTACAGGGCCGTGTTGATGACACGGCTCGTGCTGCCAACACGAGTCGTGTGTTGTAACACGGGCACAGGTGTGGTCGTGTTGGCTCTTCTGATGTCGGCACACGGCCACTTCTTACAGGGCCGTGTTGGCGACATGGCTCGTGCTCCCGACTCGACTCGTGCAACTGGACACGACCTGAATATACCCGTGTTGAATGACTAGATGTCACCACATAGCGAACTCTTACAGGGCCGTGTTGGCTACACGGCTCGTGTGCTGGCTCCTGCATTTCTTCACTATTTTGGCTCGTTCTCCCTCGTTTCAACTCCGAATTGAGATCCGCTTTTTCCTACATATAAAACAAATAAATGATTCATTACAAATACCCATAGTCTTAGATCTAAAGAAATACAAAATGAATGGATTCTTCCCTATCAATTTCTTGAAGAGAATCTTCTATTCTTGATCTCCACCTCTAGCTCTTGATTCCTTGAGATCTCTCACACCCAATGGAAGGGATGAAGTTTTGATGGAGAATTAATGGAGATGATGAAGATGGATCAAAATGGATGAAAGTGGATGAAGATGATGGTGGAAAATGGAAGAAATGGTGTGTGATATGTGTGTAGATGATGGGATTTCGGATCTCCTGCCAATTGTTGAATAAAGGGGTATTTATACCCCTTTGGAGGCTTCTAGAAGGATCTGGAAATTTCTGCAGGAAAATACACAATACGAGTCGTGTTACGCAACACGGCCACGAGGTGGCCGTGTTGTGTCTTCTGATGATACCGCACGGCCTCGCCTTACAGGGCCGTGTTGATGACACGGCTCGTGCTGCCAACACGAGTCGTGTGTTGTAACACGGGCACAGGTGTGGTCGTGTTGGCTCTTCTGATGTCGGCACACGGCCACTTCTTACAGGGCCGTGTTGGCGACATGGCTCGTGCTCCCGACTCGACTCGTGCAACTGGACACGACCTGAATTTACCCGTGTTGAATGACTAGATGTCACCACATAGCCAACTCTTACAGGGCCGTGTTGGCTACACGGCTCGTGTGCTGGCTCCTGCATTTCTTCACTATTTTGGCTCGTTCTCCCTCGTTTCAACTCCGAATTGAGATCCGCTTTTTCCTACATATAAAACAAATAAATGATTCATTACAAATACCCATAGTCTTAGATCTAAAGAAATACAAAATGAATGGATTCTTCCCTATCAATTTCTTGAAGAGAATCTTCTATTCTTCTTGATCTCCACCTCTAGCTCTTGATTCCTTGAGATCTCTCACACCCAATGGAAGGGATGAAGTTTTGATGGAGAATTAATGGAGATGATGAAGATGGATCAAAATGGATGAAAGTGGATGAAGATGATGGTGGAAAATGGAAGAAATGGTGTGTGATATGTGTGTAGATGATGGGATTTCGGATCTCCTGCCAATTGTTGAATAAAGGGGTATTTATACCCCTTTGGAGGCTTCTAGAAGGATCTGAAAATTTCTGCAGGAAAATACACAATACGAGTCGTGTTACGCAACACGGCCACGAGGTGGCCGTGTTGTGTCTTCTGATGCTGCCGCACGGCCTCGCCTTACAGGGCCGTGTTGATGACACGGCTCGTGCTGCCAACACGAGTCGTGTGTTGTAACACGGGCACAGGTGTGGTCGTGTTGGCTCTGTTGGGCAATTGGATCGTGCGGTTCAACGTGATCCGTTAGGATTAACAGCAAACAAAATCAGCGGAAGCAATAATGTGTTTACCGTACTTCAGGGTTGATGTAGAGTCTGAATCACTGCAGAAGAACACCTCTTGATCTTCTGCTGTATGTCCCAAGTCAACTCTGGTGTTGGGTGGTCAACAATCCCCAGAGTTCTCTCAATCTGCTTCTCTCTAACTCACGTCAAAAGAGGCGCAGGATGTTAGGTTTCCAGAAGCTGAGATGACTATATATATTGGGCTACAGCAGGGACCAGGAGGAGAAATTGGGCTGGGCCTCAATTGAACTTAATTAACCAAGCTTAGCCCAAAGCTTTTAATTAAATCCAATAATAATAATATAGTCCACTAAAATATTATTATTGCACTACCCGTCCAATCCCAAAATTATGTTCTGGGCTCCTTCTTATTATGAGCCCGATAGTCTCCCCATGTTTAAGATATTCAATGTCCATTAATTAATTAAGTTACTGACAACTCAAATTAATTAATATCTCATCCGAGAGTAGTACCACTCAACCTTTTTATCATGCCGGAAATTAATCCACTTGCAAGATTTACATGATAAACCTTATGAGCTCCTCAAGGGGACATCATCAACCTATGACGGACATGGATTCCTTCTACAATCAACAGCACACCATAGATACAGCACTACTTCCCAACTCACCGAGTTTGTTGATTTAATACTTATAAATCTCACCCATTGATGAATCAAAGAAATACATACTGTCCTACGTGTCGAGGTTATTGTATAGGGATTAAGAGCACGAACTTCCATAATAACAGAGATCAAGTTCTTCTATTTAGTCAGTATAAGAAGAACGACCTCAGGCGGTCCTGCTCAATACACACAAGTGCACTAATGTGATTCTATAGCCAAGACAAGCTAATACCAAACCATACTACAACCATACCGATAGAGAGTCCCCTTCTATCTCAGTTGTGAGCATCTGTTTATACTTTATAAGGAAACCGATAATATGATCTTCCGCGTGTTGTCGCACAACATATTATCTACAGTATAAAGTAATTGGACTATTGCATCATGCATATAAAATAAATTATATGATGCAATCATTTGATCAATGATTCTCATTTCGAATATTGTTATGACATTGTTCATACTAAAGCTAGAGTTTTAGTATACAATCCAACAATCTCCCACTTATACTAAAAGACTATGCTGTCATGTCTTCTGCCATACATCTGATTCCTACTCCCACTACACGACCATTAAAAGCTCTCGCCTTAAGGTCCTCGTAAATGGATTTACTAGGTCATCATCCGATGCAATCTAGGCGACTCCAACCTTCCCCTCATCATACGATTTCTCGTAACAGGTGGTACTCGCGCTCCATGTGTTTAATTGCCTTATGGACTCGTGATTCCTTCAAGTTTGCAACTGCACCAATATCAGCAATATGAATTGTGATAATCTTGGGCAAACTTAGAAACACTTCAAAGTCCATCATGAAGTCTCTAGAGTCATATAGATACTTTGGTTGCCTCATAGGCTCCAATTTATCATCTTTCCATGATGGAGTCCGGAGTTTGAAATATATTTCTATATAACACTCCTCCACATTATGACTCTACTTCCTAAAATTAAACACATAACCTTTGAGGAGAATTTACTGCCGTCCAATCTGACTAAAAATCTGAATCTACGTAATCCACAAGAAGCAGTGAATCTGTCCAGTAAGTGTATATATGATAACCAGTCCTTCTCAGGCACTTCATATATATCTTACCACAGTTCATCATTCTTGTTCCGGGTTACGTTGATACCCACTGTTCATGCATTCAGCAAAACAAATATCCAATCTCGTTCATAGCATTCTTTAGATTAAGCTTCCTTATTTGCCGAAGCATAAGGAACCGCTTTCATCTCCTTTATCTTCATTTATGTCTCAAGACACATCCAATAAGATAAATTCACATGCTAAACGAGTATGGATTGTATCATTTATGAAACTTGAGATAAGCATAACATCCTTTCTTGTGATCCGTATAACCGTGATCAAAAGGATGTATTTTGCCTTTCTTAAGTCCTTCATCACTACCGCTTTATTAACCGTACCCATACGCCCGATAATACTCTTTCATTGTCTCCAATGAGCAAGATACTATCTACGTATAGTACAAGAAACACCACCACGTTTTCGTCACTTTTTACAACACACAAGACTCATCCGCTCATTGATTTAAATCCATGCCACTGGATTATCTAATCAAAACAGATGCTTCACGATCTTAAAACTTGCTTTAGTCCATCGCTGGACACTTTTAAGCTTACTATCAAAATGCTATTAGTACTTTGCAATGAATTACTCTGGTTGCTTCACATAGATGTTTTCCTCAAGACTTCCAATCAGGAAAGCTGTCTTGACATCTATTTGCTGTCCCTCATAATTTAATATGAGCAGCAATAAATAAAAGAATCTGGATCAATTAAGCATAGCTACAAGCGAACAGGTTTTCTCATAATCGAACCATTTCTTTCTGAGTACACCTTTTCGCAACAAGCTTTGCTTCCAAGGTTTTCACCTTTCCGCATGATCCTCTTTTATTTCCTATGACCACTTCCAATGGCTTTTACACTATTTAGTGGTCTAATAAGCTCCCAGACTTAATTTAGAATCCGTAGATTCTATTTCAACATTTATTGCAACTTACTAAGATTCTGCATTTTAATCTTGTAGTGCTACGTCATATCCGTGGGATAATATCATGTTCACTAGGGATCAAGTCTCACGACTCTCCCAAAACATATATTTATGGGTTGTTAAACAACCCTTCCACTACGACAAGGCACTACATGTAATTGTGTATCAGACGTGACACGCGTTGCAGTTTACCTTGTGGTATATCCTCTTGTACACTTGGTACTTATACTTAGTGTTTTCCTCTCACTTCCTTTAGAACAACTTATACATGGGTTTGTGATTTATTACATAGTCTTTTTCCAAAAATCTGGTGTTTGTGTTAACAGTCACCCTTCGATCTTTTGGACTAAATAAATCAACCTTCATTTTTCTAGGATATCCCATATACAGACAAACGTTTCACGAATTACTGTATCTAGGGCATATCCATAAAATGAATTTAATAATTCCAAATAATTCATCATCTATCTAATCACAACCATAAGAGCCTTATTCCTTCTATCCTCCACACCTTTCAGCTGGGGCATGCCCGGTGTAGACAACTTGAGATTTAATCTCAACTCTGATTAATAGCTCCTAACTATCCTAAGAGGTATTTACCACCACGGTTAAACCGTATTGACTACCTCTTCCCTGGATAATATTAGGTCCGCTTGAATCAGAATGAACTAATTCCAACATATATATCTTTGGCTCTACACCCCACAGCCTTGAAAAAGGCAGTTAATCATTTTTACTTCCAAGCAAGACTCGCAAGTCCGATAGTTTCCACTTCAGATAAACCTTATGGTCTATCGGCTATCAACTTTTGAATCCTACTCAAGTAAAATGAATTAGCCTTAGACGCCAAATGTATGTCTAGTTCATCTCCGAAGGTTCCTTTCTCTTACTTATATTAGAAGATGCATTATTTAATTACTATTTATTGCATCTGTGGGATGTACATGATTCAAGAGTATACTTATTATCCTCCAACGTACTTTAACGGATTATAGCCTCATTCCTCATTACTATGAGCATGTCATTTAAATGAAATGAAGTATCCATCCGTTAATGCATATAAACCGAAATTAAATTCTTTCTATGAAACGTACGTAAAGACAATTTCTTATAATCAATCGTTTATTCTTATCCAGAGATAAATAAACAACTCCCACTGCAATAGCAACTACCTTTGTAGTTTTACCCATGTTATTAACAATCTTATCCTTACTGAGTGATAAACATTTAGTGATTCCAGTATCTACATACTTCGTATCAGTAGATGCCATCACTAATCATGTTCAATCCATTAGTAAATAAGATATTAAACTTGTTCACTTTATGATGAAAATGGCTTTCCTTTGCCACATGTTTTGTTAGAAGTTTCCCACCATTTACATCCTCTTGTAATTGAGGTGGAACTTTCTCAAAAATATCTAGGCAATTATGGAAAATAAAATTGACATAGGTTTCCCTTTCAACTTCTATTCCATATATATTTCCAATTCATTCATCAAATTCTATCATGATCTTGCGCCTTTTAAATTACTCAAGTATCTGAAGAGTTAGATGAGTTCATCATATTTCTATGATCCTCTCATCTCTTCACTAAAGACTTTAATAGGCATCATGAGCCGTCCTTTGAGAGAACATATGTATTTTCTTAAGCAGTAAATTTCAAAATTAAGATTCTTTTCTAATCAGTTAATTTGGACAAGTAAATATAATGTTTTTTAGTTAACAATTAGTGAAATAAAGCCATTCGAAATTCAGAGAATCACAATTAAATTTTCCGATCAAATATTCGAATTTTATCCTTTTATATCGTTTCCCTCAAAACAATATAAAATAAAATTCACCGACATCTCAAGCACCGTGAGTCTGCAAGCCACGATAGTGTGGACGTTTACAAACCCGAACATTTACAAGAGAAGGTTTTACCCATTAATTTCATTTGTCAACCTAACTTTATGACAAAATAATTAATAGTCGGTTCCTCTTTAGCCATGCAAATAAAAGCAGTGACTCCGATGGGGAGGATACTTATTATTTACATCTAAGTGTACACCATTATTTGACCCCAAGTCCGCGGCCCAAGCTTGTGTGCCTTACAGATGGAGAAGTACACACGCGCTCGGATAACTTCCTACAGTCATCAATTACAAGTTTGTACCAGTGAACCGCATATAAACTCATCCGATAGGGAGGAAGGTCTAAGCCAACGCGCAAGCTCATATGCATCACATTACAAACGTAATTATTTATGAAGTCTGTACCAGTGATCCGTGAATAAACTCATCCGTTAGGGAGGAAGGCCTATGCCAACACGCAAGTTTACTCACATCACTTACAAACCAATAATGGAGGCCGCGGGAATTTATTACCAATCCCCTCTCCCACTTAGTTATTTAACACCGAGAGTTTTAACATGCATATAATATTTCATAAATAAAATATACATTCTAGACATGCTTCTATTAACAGCAATTTAAATAAATAAATCACATAGAACATGCCTTTCACATATACAACAATAATTGATAATTAAATCAATTAATCAGTTATATAACATTAATTAATTGCATAATATGTGGATCAATTAAATGGGCCCTAGAGCATCAAATAAGCACAAAATGAGCAGCAGATTAATTAATCAATCATGCTCATTATCTATGGCCCATAATCTTAGCCCAAAATTAAATTAATCCCACCAAGCCCACTAGCACAAAATTAGTCCATTAATTAAAATTAATAAATCATGCTTGGCCCATTACCCACAATTAATTAAAAACCAGCAATTCATAATAGGTCCAGCAGCCCAAGACCATTTAATTAAATTGGGCCCAACAGCCCAAAACCAAATTAAAAAAATGAGCAGCCCACTATTAATTACTGAATTGGGCCCAACAACACCTAATATAAAATTGGGCCTAGCAGCCCAATTGCATTTAATAAAATATGGGCCAAGGAGACAGCCCATAACCAATGCAAGAGAGCCCATGAAATAGGCCCACTATTAAATTAGAAACAAGGCCCAGCATGAAATCATCCCTGCCCTAATTCATCTCCCAGCCGCAATCAGACGCGATCCGGCAGCAATCCCGCTTACTCCTCGGCGCCGCCGCTCTCGGCGGTGGTTCCGTCAGCCCACCGGAGTCATGCCGCCAGCCCACTGCCGCGCAACGATGCAGCGCGCCCGACAATGACTGCCAGCCAACAGCCGAGCATCCTTCAGCGTGCCGTCGTGCGCCGCCTCGTGCGACTTCACTGTGCCCGACGACAACCGCCAGCATCTGCCGCGCCGTGAAGCTGCTGTCCAGCGCCTTCGTCCTGCAACCGATCGGCAATAGCAGGGAACCCGCCGCCCACTGGACTCGATCGGAGACCTCAATGAACTTGCCCGGTTCCAACACTGCAGCCTTGCAGTCGCCCAGCAGCGCAGCCCGATCTAGCCATTGCCGTCGTCTGCCTCGCCAAATAGCACCAACAGTCACCTGTTGTCGTCACATCCTAGCAGACACACGTTGACCAGACGCGTCTCCATCATGTCATAAGCCACCCACAATCGCCGCCAAGAGTGGCACCATGTGCTGCCATGGTTCACAGCGTGCGATCGCCGGGCAGCGGTGCCAACACACATCCATGTCAGACGCGGCCGTGGTCAGTCGCCGTTCACGATAACTTTCAGATCGTGCTCCATCGTAATGCTCGCCGTCAGCCGCTGGAGCATCACGCCCCTGCATCCATCCGTCCCTGCCGTTGTTCCAGTCTGTGGCGGTGGTTACAGTCAAGCCCAGAACCCATCAGATGTCGCCTTATTCCCGATTTCATCAACGCTTGACTTCACCGCCAGCAGCTGACTTCTGACTTCTGGGTTGAAGGCGTCGAAGGCATAGTGCAGACTTGTGTATATTGTATCGTACTTTTATTTTTCCAGATCGTTGATGAAATATCATGGTAGATTTGTAGTCCATGGACACGATCACAACGTTCTCACGATGGTATAGCCGTGTGTGTGAATCATGTTCAAATTTGTACAATAATCAACCAATACAGCCCAATGTAAAATCGACAGAAGCACATATGATATACACACATATATAATTCATAATCTCATGCTTTTCCATCGACAATAAACACATGTATTGGAATAAAACTCTACCTAACGTGTCACGTTTCACCACGAAACCAACGCTCTGATACCAATTGTTGGGCAATTGGATCGTGCGGTTCAACGTGATCCGTTAGGATTAACAGCAAACAAAATCAGCGGAAGCAATAATGTGTTTACCGTACTTCAGGGTTGATGTAGAGTCTGAATCACTGCAGAAGAACACCTCTTGATCTTCTGCTGTATGTCCCAAGTCAACTCTGGTGTTGGGTGGTCAACAATCCCCAGAGTTCTCTCAATCTGCTTCTCTCTAACTCACGTCAAAAGAGGCGCAGGATGTTAGGTTTCCAGAAGCTGAGATGACTATATATATTGGGCTACAGCAGGGACCAGGAGGAGAAATTGGGCTGGGCCTCAATTGAACTTAATTAACCAAGCTTAGCCCAAAGCTTTTAATTAAATCCAATAATAATAATATAGTCCACTAAAATATTATTATTGCACTACCCGTCCAATCCCAAAATTATGTTCTGGGCTCCTTCTTATTATGAGCCCGATAGTCTCCCCATGTTTAAGATATTCAATGTCCATTAATTAATTAAGTTACTGACAACTCAAATTAATTAATATCTCATCCGAGAGTAGTACCACTCAACCTTTTTATCATGCCGGAAATTAATCCACTTGCAAGATTTACATGATAAACCTTATGAGCTCCTCAAGGGGACATCATCAACCTATGACGGACATGGATTCCTTCTACAATCAACAGCACACCATAGATACAGCACTACTTCCCAACTCACCGAGTTTGTTGATTTAATACTTATAAATCTCACCCATTGATGAATCAAAGAAATACATACTGTCCTACGTGTCGAGGTTATTGTATAGGGATTAAGAGCACGAACTTCCATAATAACAGAGATCAAGTTCTTCTATTTAGTCAGTATAAGAAGAACGACCTCAGGCGGTCCTGCTCAATACACACAAGTGCACTAATGTGATTCTATAGCCAAGACAAGCTAATACCAAACCATACTACAACCATACCGATAGAGAGTCCCCTTCTATCTCAGTTGTGAGCATCTGTTTATACTTTATAAGGAAACCGATAATATGATCTTCCGCGTGTTGTCGCACAACATATTATCTACAGTATAAAGTAATTGGACTATTGCATCATGCATATAAAATAAATTATATGATGCAATCATTTGATCAATGATTCTCATTTCGAATATTGTTATGACATTGTTCATACTAAAGCTAGACTTTTAGTATACAATCCAACAGGCTCTTCTGATGTCGGCACACGACCACTTCTTACAGGGCCGTGTTGGCGACATGGCTCGTGCTCCCGACTCGACTCGTGCAACTGGACACGACCTGAATTTACCCGTGTTGAATGACTAGATGTCACCACATAGCCAACTCTTGCAGGGCCGTGTTGGCTACACGGCTCGTGTGCTGGCTCCTGCATTTCTTCACTATTTTGGCTCGTTCTCCCTCGTTTTAACTCCGAATTAAGATCCACTTTTTCCTACATATAAAACAAATAAATGATTCATTACAAATACCCATAGTCTTAGATCTAAAGAAATACAAAATGAATGGATTCTTCCCTATCAATTTCTTGAAGAGAATCTTCTATTCTTCTTGATCTCCACCTCTAGCTCTTGATTCCTTGAGATCTCTCACACCCAATGGAAGGGATGAAGTTTTGATGGAGAATTAATGGAGATGATGAAGATGGATCAAAATGGATGAAAGTGGATGAAGATGATGGTGGAAAATGGAAGAAATGGTGTGTGATATGTGTGTAGATGATGGGATTTCGGATCTCCTGTCAATTGTTGAATAAAGGGGTATTTATACCCCTTTGGAGGCTTCTAGAAGGATCTGGAAATTTCTGCAGGAAAATACACAATACGAGTCGTGTTACGCAACACGGCCACGAGGTGGCCGTGTTGTGTCTTCTGATGCTGCCGCACGGCCTCGCCTTACAGGGCCGTGTTGATGACACGGCTCGTGCTGCCAACACGAGTCGTGTGTTGTAACACGGGCACAGGTGTGGTCGTGTTGGCTCTTCTGATGTCGGCACACGGCCACTTCTTACAGGGCCGTGTTGGCGACATGGCTCGTGCTCCCGACTCGACTCGTGCAACTGGACACGACCTGAATTTACCCGTGTTGAATGACTAGATGTCACCACATAGCCAACTCTTACAGGGCCGTGTTGGCTACACGGCTCGTGTGCTGGCTCCTGCATTTCTTCACTATTTTGGCTCGTTCTCCCTCGTTTCAACTCCGAATTGAGATCCGCTTTTTCCCACATATAAAACAAATAAATGATTCATTACAAATACACATAGTCTTAGATCTAAAGAAATACAAAATGAATGGATTCTTCCCTATCAATTTCTTGAAGAGAATCTTCTATTTTTCTTGATCTCCACCTCTAGCTCTTGATTCCTTGAGATCTCTCACACCCAATGGAAGGGATGAAGTTTTGATGGAGAATTAATGGAGATGATGAAGATGGATCAAAATGGATGAAGATGATGGTGGAAAATGGAAGAAATGGTGTGTGATATGTGTGTAGATGATGGGATTTCGGATCTCCTGCCAATTGTTGAATAAAGGGGTATTTATACCCCTTTGGAGGCTTCTAAAAGGATCTGGAAATTTCTGCAGGAAAATACACAATACGAGTCGTGTTACGCAACACGGCCACGAGGTGGCCGTGTTGTGTCTTCTGATGCTGCCGCACGGCCTCGCCTTACAGGGCCGTGTTGATGACACGGCTCGTGCTGCCAACACGAGTCGTGTGTTGTAACACGGGCACAGGTGTGGTCGTGTTGGCTCTTCTGATGTCGGCACACGGCCACTTCTTACAGGGCCGTGTTGGCGACATGGCTCGTGCTCCCGACTCGACTCGTATAACTGGACACGACCTGAATTTACCCGTGTTGAATGACTAGATGTCACCACATAGCCAACTCTTACAGGGCCGTGTTGGCTACACGGCTCGTGTGCTGGCTCCTGCATTTCTTCACTATTTTGGCTCGTTCTCCCTCGTTTCAACTCCGAATTGAGATCCGCTTTTTCCTACATATAAAACAATTAAATGATTCATTACAAATACCCATAGTCTTAGATCTAAAGAAATACAAAATGAATGGATTCTTCCCTATCAATTTCTTGAAGAGAATCTTCTATTCTTCTTGATCTCCACCTCTAGCTCTTGATTCCTTGAGATCTCTCACACCCAATGGAAGGGATGAAGTTTTGATGGAGAATTAATGGAGATGATGAAGATGGATCAAAATGGATGAAAGTGGATGAAGATGATGGTGGAAAATGGAAGAAATGGTGTGTGATATGTGTGTAGATGATGGGATTTCGGATCTCCTGCCAATTGTTGAATAAAGGGGTATTTATACCCCTTTGGAGGCTTCTAGAAGGATCTGGAAATTTCTGCAGGAAAATACACAATACGAGTCGTGTTACGCAACACGGCCACGAGGTGGCCGTGTTGTGTCTTCTGATGCTGCCGCACGGCCTCGCCTTACAGGGCCGTGTTGATGACACAGCTCGTGCTGCCAACACGAGTCGTGTGTTGTAACACGGGCATAGGTGTGGTCGTGTTGGCTCTTCTGATGTCGGCACACGGCCACTTCTTACAGGGCTGTGTTGGCGACATGGCTCGTGCTCCCGACTCGACTCGTGCAACTGGACACGACCTGAATTTACCCGTGTTGAATGACTAGATGTCACCACATAGCCAACTCTTACAGGGCCGTGTTGGCTACACGGCTCGTGTGCTGGCTCCTGCATTTCTTCTCTATTTTGGCTCGTTCTCCCTCGTTTCAACTCCGAATTGAGATCCGCTTTTTCCTACATATAAAATAAATAAATGATTCATTACAAATACCCATAGTCTTAGATCTAAAGAAATACAAAATGAATGGATTCTTCCCTATCAATTTCTTGAAGAGAATCTTCTATTCTTCTTGATCTCCACCTCTAACTCTTGATTCCTTGAGATCTCTCACACCCAATGGAAGGGATGAAGTTTTGATGGAGAATTAATGGAGATGATGAAGATGGATCAAAATGGATGAAAGTGGATGAAGATGATGGTGGAAAATGGAAGAAATGGTGTGTGATATGTGTGTAGATGATGGGATTTCGGATCTCCTGCCAATTGTTGAATAAAGGGGTATTTATACCCCTTTGGAGGCTTCTAGAAGGATCTGGAAATTTCTGCAGGAAAATACACAATACGAGTCGTGTTACGCAACACGGCCACGAGGTGGCCGTGTTGTGTCTTCTGATGCTGCCGCACGGCCTCGCCTTACCGGGCCGTGTTGATGACACGGCTCGTGCTGCCAACACGAGTCGTGTGTTGTAACACGGGCACAGGTGTGGTCGTGTTGGCTCTTCTGATGTCGGCACACGACCACTTCTTACAGGGCCGTGTTGGCGACATGGCTCGTGCTCCCGACTCGACTCGTGCAACTGGACACAACCTGAATTTACCCGTGTTGAATGACTAGATGTCACCACATAGCCAACTCTTACAGGGCCGTGTTGGCTACACGGCTCGTGTGCTGGCTCCTGCATTTCTTCACTATTTTGGCTCGTTCTCCCTCGTTTCAACTCCGAATTGAGATCCGCTTTTTCCTACATATAAAACAAATAAATGATTCATTACAAATACCCATAGTCTTAGATCTAAAGAAATACAAAATGAATGGATTCTTCCCTATCAATTTCTTGAAGAGAATCTTCTATTCTTCTTGATCTCCACCTCTAGCTCTTGATTCCTTGAGATCTCTCACACCCAATGGAAGGGATGAAGTTTTGATGGAGAATTAATGGAGATGATGAAGATGGATCAAAATGGATGAAAGTGGATGAAGATGATGGTGGAAAATGGAAGAAATGGTGTGTGATATGTGTGTAGATGATGGGATTTCGGATCTCCTGCCAATTGTTGAATAAAGGGGTATTTATACCCCTTTGGAGGCTTCTAGAAGGATCTGAAAATTTCTGCAGGAAAATACACAATACGAGTCGTGTTACGCAACACGGCCACGAGGTGGCCGTGTTGTGTCTTCTGATGCTGCCGCACGGCCTCGCCTTACAGGGCCGTGTTGATGACACGGCTCGTGCTGCCAACACGAGTCGTGTGTTGTAACACGGGCACAGGTGTGGTCGTGTTGGCTCTTCTGATGTCGGCACACGACCACTTCTTACAGGGCCGTGTTGGCGACATGGCTCGTGCTCCCGACTCGACTCGTGCAACTGGACACGACCTGAATTTACCCGTGTTGAATGACTAGATGTCACCACATAGCCAACTCTTACAGGGCCGTGTTGGCTACACGGCTCGTGTGCTGGCTCCCGCATTTCTTCACTATTTTGGCTCGTTCTCCCTCGTTTTAACTCCGAATTAAGATCCGTTTTTTCCTACATATAAAATAAATAAATGATTCATTACAAATACCCATAGTCTTAGATCTAAAGAAATACAAAATGAATGGATTCTTCCCTATCAATTTCTTGAAGAGAATCTTCTATTCTTCTTGATCTCCACCTCTAGCTCTTGATTCCTTGAGATCTCTCACACCCAATGGAAGGGATGAAGTTTTGATGGAGAATTAATGGAGATGATGAAGATGGATCAAAATGGATGAAAGTGGATGAAGATGATGGTGGAAAATGGAAGAAATGGTGTGTGATATGTGTGTAGATGATGGGATTTCGGATCTCCTGTCAATTGTTGAATAAAGGGGTATTTATACCCCTTTGGAGGCTTCTAGAAGGATCTGGAAATTTCTGCAGGAAAATACATAATACGAGTCGTGTTACGCAACACGGCCACGAGGTGGCCGTGTTGTGTCTTCTGATGCTGCCGCACGGCCTCGCCTTACAGGGCCGTGTTGATGACACGGCTCGTGCTGCCAACACGAGTCGTGTGTTGTAACACGGGCACAGGTGTGGTCGTGTTGGCTCTTCTGATGTCGGCACACGGCCACTTCTTACAGGGCCGTGTTGGCGACATGGCTCGTGCTCCCGACTCGACTCGTGCAACTGGACACGACCTGAATTTACCCGTGTTGAATGACTAGATGTCACCACATAGCCAACTCTTACAGGGCCGTGTTGGCTACACGGCTCGTGTGCTGGCTCCTGCATTTCTTCACTATTTTGGCTCGTTCTCCCTCGTTTCAACTCCGAATTGAGATCCGCTTTTTCCTACATATAAAACAAATAAATGATTCATTACAAATACCCATAGTCTTAGATCTAAAGAAATACAAAATGAATGGATTCTTCCCTATCAATTTCTTGAAGAGAATCTTCTATTCTTCTTGATCTCCACCTCTAGCTCTTGATTCCTTGAGATCTCTCACACCCAATGGAAGGGATGAAGTTTTGATGGAGAATTAATGGAGATGATGAAGATGGATCAAAATGGATGAAGATGATGGTGGAAAATGGAAGAAATGGTGTGTGATATGTGTGTAGATGATGGGATTTCGGATCTCCTGCCAATTGTTGAATAAAGGGGTATTTATACCCCTTTGGAGGCTTCTAGAAGGATCTGGAAATTTCTGCAGGAAAATACACAATACGAGTCGTGTTACGCAACACGGCCACGAGGAGGCCGTGTTGTGTCTTCTGATGCTGCCGCACGGCCTCGCCTTACAGGGCCATGTTGATGACACGGCTCGTGCTGCCAACACGAGTCGTGTGTTGTAACACGGGCACAGGTGTGGTCGTGTTGGCTCTTCTGATGTCGGCACACGGCCACTTCTTACAGGGCCGTGTTGGCGACATGGCTCGTGCTCCCGACTCGACTCGTGTAACTGGACACGACCTGAATTTACCCGTGTTGAATGACTAGATGTCACCACATAGCCAACTCTTACAGGGCCGTGTTGGCTACACGGCTCGTGTGCTGGCTCCTGCATTTCTTCACTATTTTGGCTCGTTCTCCCTCGTTTCAACTCCGAATTGAGATCCGCTTTTTCCTACATATAAAACAAATAAATGATTCATTACAAATACCCATAGTCTTAGATCTAAAGAAATACAAAATGAATGGATTCTTCCCTATCAATTTCTTGAAGAGAATCTTCTATTCTTCTTGATCTCCACCTCTAGCTCTTGATTCCTTGAGATCTCTCACACCCAATGGAAGGGATGAAGTTTTGATGGAGAATTAATGGAGATGATGAAGATGGATCAAAATGGATGAAAGTGGATGAAGATGATGGTGGAAAATGGAAGAAATGGTGTGTGATATGTGTGTAGATGATGGGATTTCGGATCTCCTGCCAATTGTTGAATAAAGGGGTATTTATACCCCTTTGGAGGCTTCTAGAAGGATCTGGAAATTTCTGCAGGAAAATACACAATACGAGTCGTGTTACGCAACACGGCCACGAGGTGGCCGTGTTGTGTCTTCTGATGCTGCCGCACGGCCTCGCCTTACAGGGCCGTGTTGATGACACGGCTCGTGCTGCCAACACGAGTCGTGTGTTGTAACACGGGCACAGGTGTGGTCGTGTTGGCTCTTCTGATGTCGGCACACGGCCACTTCTTACAGGGCCGTGTTGGCGACATGGCTCGTGCTCCCGACTCGACTCGTGCAACTGGACACGACCTGAATTTACCCGTGTTGAATGACTAGATGTCACCACATAGCCAACTCTTACAGGGCCGTGTTGGCTACACGGCTCGTGTGCTGGCTCCTGCATTTCTTCACTATTTTGGCTCGTTCTCCCTCGTTTCAACTCCGAATTGAGATCCGCTTTTTCCTACATATAAAACAAATAAATGATTCATTACAAATACTCATAGTCTTAGATCTAAAGAAATACAAAATGAATGGATTCTTCCCTATCAATTTCTTGAAGAGAATCTTCTATTCTTCTTGATCTCCACCTCTAGCTCTTGATTCCTTGAGATCTCTCACACCCAATGGAAGGGATGAAGTTTTGATGGAGAATTAATGGAGATGATGAAGATGGATCAAAATGGACGAAAGTGGATGAAGATGATGGTGGAAAATGGAAGAAATGGTGTGTGATATGTGTGTAGATGATGGGATTTCGGATCTCCTGCCAATTGTTGAATAAAGGGGTATTTATACCCCTTTGGAGGCTTCTAGAAGGATCTGGAAATTTCTGCAGGAAAATACACAATACGAGTCGTGTTACGCAACACGGCCACGAGGTGGCCGTGTTGTGTCTTCTGATGCTGCCGCACGGCCTCGCCTTACAGGGCCGTGTTGATGACACGGCTCGTGCTGCCAACACGAGTCGTGTGTTGTAACACGGGCACAGGTGTGGTCGTGTTGGCTCTTCTGATGTCGGCACACGGCCACTTCTTACAGGGCCGTGTTGGCGACAAGGCTCGTGCTCCCGACTCGACTCGTGCAACTGGACACGACCTGAATTTACCCGTGTTAAATGACTAGATGTCACCACATAGCCAACTCTTACAGGGTCGTGTTGGCTACACGGCTCGTGTGCTGGCTCCTGCATTTCTTCACTATTTTGGCTCGTTCTCCCTCGTTTCAACTCCGAATTGAGATCCGCTTTTTCCTACATATAAAATAAATAAATGATTCATTACAAATACCCATAGTCTTAGATCTAAAGAAATACAAAATGAATGGATTCTTCCCTATCAATTTCTTGAAGAGAATCTTCAATTCTTCTTGATCTCCACCTCTAGCTCTTGATTCCTTGAGATCTCTCACACCCAATGGAAGGGATGAAGTTTTGATGGAGAATTAATGGAGATGATGAAGATGGATCAAAATGGATGAAAGTGGATGAAGATGATGGTGGAAAATGGAAGAAATGGTGTGTGATATGTGTGTAGATGATGGGATTTCGGATCTCCTGCCAATTGTTGAATAAAGGGGTATTTATACCCCTTTGGAGGCTTCTAGAAGGATCTGGAAATTTCTGCAGGAAAATACACAATACGAGTCGTGTTACGCAACACGGCCACGAGGTGGCCGTGTTGTGTCTTCTGATGCTGCCGCACGGCCTCGCCTTACAGGGCCGTGTTGATGACACGGCTCGTGCTGCCAACACGAGTCGTGTGTTGTAACACGGGCACAGGTGTGGTCGTGTTGGCTCTTCTGATGTCGGCACACGACCACTTCTTACAGGGCCGTGTTGGCGACATGGCTCGTGCTCCCGACTCGACTCGTGCAACTGGACACGACCTGAATTTACCCGTGTTGAATGACTAGATGTCACCACATAGCCAACTCTTACAGGGCCGTGTTGGCTACACGGCTCGTGTGCTGGCTCCTGCATTTCTTCACTATTTTGGCTCGTTCTCCCTCGTTTCAACTCCGAATTGAGATCCGCTTTTTCCTACATATAAAACAAATAAATGATTCATTACAAATACCCATAGTCTTAGATCTAAAGAAATACAAAATGAATGGATTCTTCCCTATCAATTTCTTGAAGAGAATCTTCTATTCTTCTTGATCTCCACCTCTAGCTCTTGATTCCTTGAGATCTCTCACACCCAATGGAAGGGATGAAGTTTTGATGGAGAATTAATGGAGATGATGAAGATGGATCAAAATGGACGAAAGTGGATGAAGATGATGGTGGAAAATGGAAGAAATGGTGTGTGATATGTGTGTAGATGATGGGATTTCGGATCTCCTGCCAATTGTTGAATAAAGGGGTATTTATACCCCTTTGGAGGCTTCTAGAAGGATCTGGAAATTTCTGCAGGAAAATACACAATACGAGTCGTGTTACGCAACACGGCCACGAGGTGGCCGTGTTGTGTCTTCTGATGCTGCCGCACGGCCTCGCCTTACAGGACCGTGTTGATGACACGGCTCGTGCTGCCAACACGAGTCGTGTGTTGTAACACGGGCACAGGTGTGGTCGTGTTGGCTCTTCTGATGTCGGCACACGGCCACTTCTTACAGGGCCGTGTTGGCGACATGGCTCGTGCTCCCGACTCGACTCGTGCAACTGGACACGACCTGAATTTACCCGTGTTGAATGACTAGATGTCACCACATAGCCAACTCTTACAGGGCCGTGTTGGCTACACGGCTCGTGTGCTGGCTCCTGCATTTCTTCACTATTTTGGCTCGTTCTCCCTCGTTTCAACTCCGAATTGAGATCCGCTTTTTCCTACATATAAAACAAATAAATGATTCATTACAAATACCCATAGTCTTAGATCTAAAGAAATACAAAATGAATGGATTCTTCCCTATCAATTTCTTGAAGAGAATCTTCTATTCTTCTTGATCTCCACCTCTAGCTCTTGATTCCTTGAGATCTCTCACACCCAATGGAAGGGATGAAGTTTTGATGGAGAATTAATGGAGATGATGAAGATGGATCAAAATGGATGAAAGTGGATGAAGATGATGGTGGAAAATGGAAGAAATGGTGTGTGATATGTGTGTAGATGATGGGATTTCGGATCTCCTGCCAATTGTTGAATAAAGGGGTATTTATACACCTTTGGAGGCTTCTAGAAGGATCTGGAAATTTCTGCAGGAAAATACACAATACGAGTCGTGTTACGCAACACGGCCACGAGGTGGCCGTGTTGTGTCTTCTGATGCTGCCGCACGGCCTCGCCTTACAGGGCCGTGTTGATGACACGACTCGTGCTGCCAACACGAGTCGTGTGTTGTAACACGGGCACAGGTGTGGTCGTGTTGGCTCTTCTGATGTCGGCACACGACCACTTCTTACAGGGCCGTGTTGGCGACATGGCTCGTGCTCCCGACTCGACTCGTGCAACTGGACACGACCTGAATTTACCCGTGTTGAATGACTAGATGTCACCACATAGCCAACTCTTACAGGGCCGTGTTGGCTACACGGCTCGTGTGCTGGCTCCTGCATTTCTTCACTATTTTGGCTCGTTCTCCCTCGTTTCAACTCCAAATTGAGATCCGCTTTTTCCTACATATAAAACAAATAAATGATTAATTACAAATACCCATAGTCTTAGATCTAAAGAAATACAAAATGAATGGATTCTTCCCTATCAATTTCTTGAAGAGAATCTTCTATTCTTCTTGATCTCCACCTCTAGCTCTTGATTCCTTGAGATCTCTCACACTCAATGGAAGGGATGAAGTTTTGATGGAGAATTAATGGAGATGATGAAGATGGATCAAAATGGATGAAAGTGGATGAAGATGATGGTGGAAAATGGAAGAAATGGTGTGTGATATGTGTGTAGATGATGGGATTTCGGATCTCCTGCCAATTGTTGAATAAAGGGGTATTTATACCCCTTTGGAGGCTTCTAGAAGGATCTGGAAATTTCTGCAGGAAAATACACAATACGAGTCGTGTTACGCAACACGGCCACGAGGTGGCCGTGTTGTGTCTTCTGATGCTGCCGCACGGCCTCGCCTTACAGGGCCGTGTTGATGACACGGCTCGTGCTGCCAACACGAGTCGTGTGTTGTAACACGGGCACAGGTGTGGTCGTGTTGGCTCTTCTGATGTCGGCACACGACCACTTCTTACAGGGCCGTGTTGGCGACATGGCTCGTGCTCCCGACTCGACTCGTGCAACTGGACACGACCTGAATTTACCCGTGTTGAATGACTAGATGTCACCACATAGCCAACTCTTACAGGGCCGTGTTGGCTACACGGCTCGTGTGCTGGCTCCTGCATTTCTTCACTATTTTGGCTCGTTCTCCCTCGTTTCAACTCCGAATTGAGATCCGCTTTTTCCTACATATAAAACAAATAAATGATTCATTACAAATACCCATAGTCTTAGATCTAAAGAAATACAAAATGAATGGATTCTTCCCTATCAATTTCTTGAAGAGAATCTTCTATTCTTCTTGATCTCCACCTCTAGCTCTTGATTCCTTGAGATCTCTCACACCCAATGGAAGGGATGAAGTTTTGATGGAGAATTAATGGAGATGATGAAGATGGATCAAAATGGACGAAAGTGGATGAAGATGATGGTGGAAAATGGAAGAAATGGTGTGTGATATGTGTGTAGATGATGGGATTTCGGATCTCCTGCCAATTGTTGAATAAAGGGGTATTTATACCCCTTTGGAGGCTTCTAGAAGGATCTGGAAATTTCTGCAGGAAAATACACAATACGAGTCGTGTTACGCAACACGGCCACGAGGTGGCCGTGTTGTGTCTTCTGATGCTGCCGCACGGCCTCGCCTTACAGGACCGTGTTGATGACACGGCTCGTGCTGCCAACACGAGTCGTGTGTTGTAACACGGGCACAGGTGTGGTCGTGTTGGCTCTTCTGATGTCGGCACACGGCCACTTCTTACAGGGCCGTGTTGGCGACATGGCTCGTGCTCCCGACTCGACTCGTGCAACTGGACACGACCTGAATTTACCCGTGTTGAATGACTAGATGTCACCACATAGCCAACTCTTACAGGGCCATGTTGGCTACACGGCTCGTGTGCTGGCTCCTGCATTTCTTCACTATTTTGGCTCGTTCTCCCTCGTTTCAACTCCGAATTGAGATCCGCTTTTTCCTACATATAAAACAAATAAATGATTCATTACAAATACCCATAGTCTTAGATCTAAAGAAATACAAAATGAATGGATTCTTCCCTATCAATTTCTTGAAGAGAATCTTCTATTCTTCTTGATCTCCACCTCTAGCTCTTGATTCCTTGAGATCTCTCACACCCAATGGAAGGGATGAAGTTTTGATGGAGAATTAATGGAGATGATGAAGATGGATCAAAATGGATGAAAGTGGATGAAGATGATGGTGGAAAATGGAAGAAATGGTGTGTGATATGTGTGTAGATGATGGGATTTCGGATCTCCTGCCAATTGTTGAATAAAGGGGTATTTATACACCTTTGGAGGCTTCTAGAAGGATCTGGAAATTTCTGCAGGAAAATACACAATACGAGTCGTGTTACGCAACACGGCCACGAGGTGGCCGTGTTGTGTCTTCTGATGCTGCCGCACGGCCTCGCCTTACAGGGCCGTGTTGATGACACGACTCGTGCTGCCAACACGAGTCGTGTGTTGTAACACGGGCACAGGTGTGGTCGTGTTGGCTCTTCTGATGTCGGCACACGACCACTTCTTACAGGGCCGTGTTGGCGACATGGCTCGTGCTCCCGACTCGACTCGTGCAACTGGACACGACCTGAATTTACCCGTGTTGAATGACTAGATGTCACCACATAGCCAACTCTTACAGGGCCGTGTTGGCTACACGGCTCGTGTGCTGGCTCCTGCATTTCTTCACTATTTTGGCTCGTTCTCCCTCGTTTCAACTCCAAATTGAGATCCGCTTTTTCCTACATATAAAACAAATAAATGATTCATTACAAATACCCATAGTCTTAGATCTAAAGAAATACAAAATGAATGGATTCTTCCCTATCAATTTCTTGAAGAGAAACTTCTATTCTTCTTGATCTCCACCTCTAGCTCTTGATTCCTTGAGATCTCTCACACCCAATGGAAGGGATGAAGTTTTGATGGAGAATTAATGGAGATGATGAAGATGGATCAAAATGGATGAAAGTGGATGAAGATGATGGTGGAAAATGGAAGAAATGGTGTGTGATATGTGTGTAGATGATGGGATTTCGGATCTCCTGCCAATTGTTGAATAAAGGGGTATTTATACCCCTTTGGAGGCTTCTAGAAGGATCTGGAAATTTCTGCAGGAAAATACACAATACGAGTCGTGTTACGCAACACGGCCACGAGGTGGCCGTGTTGTGTCTTCTGATGCTGCCGCACGGCCTCGCCTTACAGGGCTGTGTTGATGACACGGCTCGTGCTGCCAACACGAGTCGTGTGTTGTAACACGGGCACAGGTGTGGTCGTGTTGGCTCTTCTGATGTCGGCACACGGCCACTTCTTACAGGGCCGTGTTGGCGACGTGGCTCGTGCTCCCGACTCGACTCGTGCAACTGGACACGACCTGAATTTACCCGTGTTGAATGACTAGATGTCACCACATAGCCAACTCTTACAGGGCCGTGTTGGCTACACGGCTCGTGTGCTGGCTCCTGCATTTCTTCACTATTTTGGCTCGTTCTCCCTCGTTTCAACTCCGAATTGAGATCCGCTTTTTTCTACATATAAAACAAATAAATGATTCATTACAAATACCCATAGTCTTAGATCTAAAGAAATACAAAATGAATGGATTCTTCCCTATCAATTTCTTGAAGAGAATCTTTTATTCTTCTTGATCTCCACCTCTAGCTCTTGATTCCTTGAGATCTCTCACACCCAATGGAAGGGATGAAGTTTTGATGGAGAATTAATGGAGATGATGAAGATGGATCAAAATGGATGAAAGTGGATGAAGATGATGGTGGAAAATGGAAGAAATGGTGTGTGATATGTGTGTAGATGATGAGATTTCGGATCTCCTGCCAATTGTTGAATAAAGGGGTATTTATACCCCTTTGGAGGCTTCTAGAAGGATCTGGAAATTTCTGCAGGAAAATACACAATACGAGTCGTGTTACGCAACACGGCCACGAGGTGGCCGTGTTGTGTCTTCTGATGCTGCCGCACGGCCTCGCCTTACAGTGCCGTGTTGATGACACGACTCGTGCTGCCAACACGAGTCGTGTGTTGTAACACGGGCACAGGTGTGGTCGTGTTGGCTCTTCTGATGTCGGCACACGGCCACTTCTTACAGGGCCGTGTTGGCGACATGGCTCGTGCTCCCGACTCGACTCGTGCAACTGGACACGACCTGAATTTACCCGTGTTGAATGACTAGATGTCACCACATAGCCAACTCTTACAGGGCCGTGTTGGCTACACGGCTCGTGTGCTGGCTCCTGCATTTCTTCACTATTTTGGCTCGTTCTCCCTCGTTTCAACTCCGAATTGAGATCCGCTTTTTCCTACATATAAAATAAATAAATGATTCATTACAAATACACATAGTCTTAGATATAAAGAAATACAAAATGAATGGATTCTTCCCTATCAATTTCTTGAAGAGAATCTTCTATTCTTCTTGATCTTCACCTCTAGCTCTTGATTCCTTGAGATCTCTCACACCCAATGGAAGGGATGAAGTTTTGATGGAGAATTAATGGAGATGATGAAGATGGATCAAAATGGATGAAAGTGGATGAAGATGATGGTGGAAAATGGAAGAAATGGTGTGTGATATGTGTGTAGATGATGGGATTTCGGATCTCCTGCCAATTGTTGAATAAAGGGGTATTTATACCCCTTTGGAGGCTTCTAGAAGGATCTGGAAATTTCTGCAGGAAAATACACAATACGAGTCGTGTTACGCAACACGGCCACGAGGTGGCCGTGTTGTGTCTTCTGATGCTGCCGCATGGCCTCGCCTTACAGGGCCGTGTTGATGACACGGCTCGTGCTGCCGACACGAGTCGTGTGTTGTAACACGGGCACAGGTGTGGTCGTGTTGGCTCTTCTGATGTCGGCACACGACCACTTCTTACAGGGCCGTGTTGGCGACATGGCTCGTGCTCCCGACTCGACTCGTGCAACTGGACACGACCTGAATTTACCCGTGTTGAATGACTAGATGTCACAACATAGCCAACTCTTACAGGGCCGTGTTGGCTACACGGCTCGTGTGCTGGCTCCTGCATTTCTTCACTATTTTGGCTCGTTCTCCCTCGTTTCAACTCCAAATTGAGATCCGCTTTTTCCTACATATAAAACAAATAAATGATTCATTACAAATACCCATAGTCTTAGATCTAAAGAAATACAAAATGAATGGATTCTTCCCTATCAATTTCTTGAAGAGAAACTTCTATTCTTCTTGATCTCCACCTCTAGCTCTTGATTCCTTGAGATCTCTCACACCCAATGGAAGGGATGAAGTTTTGATGGAGAATTAATGGAGATGATGAAGATGGATCAAAATGGATGAAAGTGGATGAAGATGATGGTGGAAAATGGAAGAAATGGTGTGTGATATGTGTGTAGATGATGGGATTTCGGATCTCCTGCCAATTGTTGAATAAAGGGGTATTTATACCCCTTTGGAGGCTTCTAGAAGGATCTGGAAATTTCTGCAGGAAAATACACAATACGAGTCATGTTACGCAACACGGCCACGAGGTGGCCGTGTTGTGTCTTCTGATGCTGCCGCACGGCCTCGCCTTATAGGGCCATGTTGATGACACGGCTCGTGCTGCCAACACGAGTCGTGTGTTGTAACACGGGCACAGGTGTGGTCGTGTTGGCTCTTCTGATGTCGGCACACGGCCACTTCTTACAGGGCCGTGTTGGCGACATGGCTCGTGCTCCCGACTCGACTCGTGCAACTGGACACGACCTGAATTTACCCGTGTTGAATGACTAGATGTCACCACATAGCCAACTCTTACAGGGCCGTGTTGGCTACACGGCTCGTGTGCTGGCTCCTGCATTTCTTAACTATTTTGGCTCGTTCTCCCTCGTTTCAACTCCGAATTGAGATCCGCTTTTTTCTACATATAAAACAAATAAATGATTCATTACAAATACCCATAGTCTTAGATCTAAAGAAATACAAAATGAATGGATTCTTCCCTATCAATTTCTTGAAGAGAATCTTCTATTCTTCTTGATCTCCACCTCTAGCTCTTGATTCCTTGAGATCTCTCACACCCAATGGAAGGGATGAAGTTTTGATTGAGAATTAATGGAGATGATGAAGATGGATCAAAATGGATGAAAGTGGATGAAGATGATGGTGGAAAATGGAAGAAATGGTGTGTGATATGTGTGTAGATGATTGGATTTCGGATCTCCTGCCAATTGTTGAATAAAGGGGTATTTATACCCCTTTGGAGGCTTCTAGAAGGATCTGGAAATTTCTACAGGAAAATACACAATACGAGTCGTGTTACGCAAGACGGCCACGAGGTGGCCGTGTTGTGTCTTCTGATGCTGCCGCACGGCCTCGCCTTACAGGGCCGTGTTGATGACACGGCTCGTGCTGGCAACACGAGTCGTGTGTTGTAACACGGGCACAGGTGTGGTCGTGTTGGCTCTTCTGATGTCGGCACACGGCCACTTCTTACAGGGCCGTGTTGGCGACATGGCTCGTGCTCCCGACTCGACTCGTGCAACTGGACACGACCTGAATTTACCCGTGTTGAATGACTAGATGTCACCACATAGCCAACTCTTACAGGGCCGTGTTGGCTACACGGCTCGTGTGCTGGCTCCTGCATTTCTTCACTATTTTGGCTCGTTCTCCCTCGTTTCAACTCCGAATTGAGATCCGCTTTTTCCTACATATAAAACAAATAAATGATTAATTACAAATACCCATAGTCTTAGATCTAAAGAAATACAAAATGAATGGATTCTTCCCTATCAATTTCTTGAAGAGAATCTTCTATTCTTCTTGATCTCCACCTCTAGCTCTTGATTCCTTGAGATCTCTCACACCCAATGGAAGGGATGAAGTTTTGATGGAGAATTAATGGAGATGATGAAGATGGATCAAAATGGATGAAAGTGGATGAAGATGATGGTGGAAAATGGAAGAAATGGTGTGTGATATGTGTGTAGATGATGGGATTTCGGATCTCCTGCCAATTGTTGAATAAAGGGGTATTTATACCCCTTTGGAGGCTTCTAGAAGGATCTGGAAATTTCTGCAGGAAAATACACAATACGAGTCGTGTTACGCAACACGGCCACGAGGTGGCCGTGTTGTGTCTTCTGATGCTGCCGCACGGCCTCGCCTTATAGGGCCGTGTTGATGACACGGCTCGTGCTGCCAACACGAGTCGTGTGTTGTAACACGGGCACAGGTGTGGTCGTGTTGGCTCTTCTGATGTCGGCACACGGCCACTTCTTACAGGGCCGTGTTGGCGACATGGCTCGTGCTCCCGACTCGACTCGTGCAACTGGACACGACCTGAATTTACCCGTGTTGAATGACTAGATGTCACCACATAGCCAACTCTTACAGGGCCGTGTTGGCTACACGGCTCGTGTGCTGGCTCCTGCATTTCTTCACTATTTTGGCTCGTTCTCCCTCGTTTCAACTCCGAATTGAGATCCGCTTTTTTCTACATATAAAACAAATAAATGATTCATTACAAATACCCATAGTCTTAGATCTAAAGAAATACAAAATGAATGGATTCTTCCCTATCAATTTCTTGAAGAGAATCTTCTATTCTTCTTGATCTCCACCTCTAGCTCTTGATTCCTTGAGATCTCTCACACCCAATGGAAGGGATGAAGTTTTGATTGAGAATTAATGGAGATGATGAAGATGGATCAAAATGGATGAAAGTGGATGAAGATGATGGTGGAAAATGGAAGAAATGGTGTGTGATATGTGTGTAGATGATTGGATTTCGGATCTCCTGCCAATTGTTGAATAAAGGGGTATTTATACCCCTTTGGAGGCTTCTAGAAGGATCTGGAAATTTCTGCAGGAAAATACACAATACGAGTCGTGTTACGCAAGACGGCCACGAGGTGGCCGTGTTGTGTCTTCTGATGCTGCCGCACGGCCTCGCCTTACAGGGCCGTGTTGATGACACGGCTCGTGCTGCCAACACGAGTCGTGTGTTGTAACACGGGCACAGGTGTGGTCGTGTTGGCTCTTCTGATGTCGGCACACGGCCACTTCTTACAGGGCCGTGTTGGCGACATGGCTCGTGCTCCCGACTCGACTCGTGCAACTGGACACGACCTGAATTTACCCGTGTTGAATGACTAGATGTCACCACATAGCCAACTCTTACAGGGCCGTGTTGGCTACACGGCTCGTGTGCTGGCTCCTGCATTTCTTCACTATTTTGGCTCGTTCTCCCTCGTTTCAACTCCGAATTGAGATCCGCTTTTTCCTACATATAAAACAAATAAATGATTAATTACAAATACCCATAGTCTTAGATCTAAAGAAATACAAAATGAATGGATTCTTCCCTATCAATTTCTTGAAGAGAATCTTCTATTCTTCTTGATCTCCACCTCTAGCTCTTGATTCCTTGAGATCTCTCACACCCAATGGAAGGGATGAAGTTTTGATGGAGAATTAATGGAGATGATGAAGATGGATCAAAATGGATGAAAGTGGATGAAGATGATGGTGGAAAATGGAAGAAATGGTGTGTGATATGTGTGTAGATGATGGGATTTCGGATCTCCTGCCAATTGTTGAATAAAGGGGTATTTATACCCCTTTGGAGGCTTCTAGAAGGATCTGGAAATTTCTGCAGGAAAATACACAATACGAGTCGTGTTACGCAACACGGCCACGAGGTGGCCGTGTTGTGTCTTCTGATGCTGCCGCACGGCCTCGCCTTACAGGGCCGTGTTGATGACACGGCTCGTGCTGCCAACACGAGTCGTGTGTTGTAACACGGGCACAGGTGTGGTCGTGTTGGCTCTTCTGATGTCGGCACACGGCCACTTCTTACAGGGCCGTGTTGGCGACATGGCTCGTGCTCCCGACTCGACTCGTGCAACTGGACACGACCTGAATTTACCCGTGTTGAATGACTAGATGTCACCACATAGCCAACTCTTACAGGGCCGTGTTGGCTACACGGCTCGTGTGCTGGCTCCTGCATTTCTTCACTATTTTGGCTCGTTCTCCCTCGTTTCAACTCCGAATTGAGATCCGCTTTTTCCTAAATATAAAACAAATAAATGATTCATTACAAATACCCATAGTCTTAGATCTAAAGAAATACAAAATGAATGGATTCTTCCCTATCAATTTCTTGAAGAGAATCTTCTATTCTTCTTGATCTCCACCTCTAGCTCTTGATTCCTTGAGATCTCTCACACCCAATGGAAGGGATGAAGTTTTGATGGAGAATTAATGGAGATGATGAAGATGGATCAAAATGGATGAAAGTGGATGAAGATGATGGTGGAAAATGGAAGAAATGGTGTGTGATATGTGTGTAGATGATGGGATTTCGGATCTCCTTCCAATTGTTGAATAAAGGGGTATTTATACCCCTTTGGAGGCTTCTAAAAGGATCTGGAAATTTCTGCAGGAAAATACACAATACGAGTCGTGTTACGCAACACGGCCACGAGGTGGCCGTGTTGTGTCTTCTGATGCTGCCGCACGGCCTCGCCTTACAGGGCCGTGTTGATGACACGGCTCGTGCTGCCAACACGAGTCGTGTGTTGTAACACGGGCACAGGTGTGGCGTGTTGGCTCTTCTGATGTCGGCACACGGCCACTTCTTACAGGGCCGTGTTGGCGACATGGCTCGTGCTCCCGACTCGACTCGTGCAACTGGACACGACCTGAATTTACCCGTGTTGAATGACTAGATGTCACCACATAGCCAACTCTTACAGGGCCGTGTTGGCTACACGGCTCGTGTGCTGGCTCCTGCATTTCTTCACTATTTTGGCTCGTTCTCCCTCGTTTCAACTCCGAATTGAGATCCGCTTTTTCCTACATATAAAACAAATAAATGATTCATTACAAATACCCATAGTCTTAGATCTAAAGAAATACAAAATGAATGGATTCTTCCCTATCAATTTCTTGAAGAGAATCTTCTATTCTTCTTGATCTCCACCTCTAGCTCTTGATTCCTTGAGATCTCTCATACCCAATGGAAGGGATGAAGTTTTGATGGAGAATTAATGGACATGATGAAGATGGATCAAAATGGATGAAAGTGGATGAAGATGATGGTGGAAAATGGAAGAAATGGTGTGTGATATGTGTGTAGATGATGGGATTTCGGATCTCCTGCCAATTGTTGAATAAAGGGGTATTTATACCCCTTTGGAGGCTTCTAGAAGGATCTGGAAATTTCTGCAGGAAAATACACAATACGAGTCGTGTTACGCAACACGGCCACGAGGTGGCCGTGTTGTGTCTTCTGATGCTGCCGCACGGCCTCGCCTTACAGGGCCGTGTTGATGACACGGCTCGTGCTGCCAACACGAGTCGTGTGTTGTAACACGGGCACAGGTGTGGTCGTGTTGGCTCTTCTGATGTCGGCACACGGCCACTTCTTACAGGGCCGTGTTGGCGACATGGCTCGTGCTCCCGACTCGACTCGTGCAACTGGACACGACCTGAATTTACCCGTGTTGAATGACTAGATGTCACCACATAGCCAACTCTTACAGGGCCGTGTTGGCTACACGGCTCGTGTGCTGGCTCCTGCATTTCTTCACTATTTTGGCTCGTTCTCCCTCGTTTCAACTCCGAATTGAGATCCGCTTTTTCCTACATATAAAACAAATAAATGATTCATTACAAATACCCATAGTCTTAGATCTAAAGAAATACAAAATGAATGGATTCTTCCCTATCAATTTCTTGAAGAGAATCTTCTATTCTTCTTGATCTCCACCTCTAGCTCTTGATTCCTTGAGATCTCTCACACCCAATGGAAGGGATGAAGTTTTGATGGAGAATTAATGGAGATGATGAAGATGGATCAAAATGGATGAAAGTGGATGAAGATGATGGTGGAAAATGGAAGAAATAGGTGTGTGATATGTGTGTAGATGATGGGATTTCGGATCTCCTGCCAATTGTTGAATAAAGGGGTATTTATACCCCTTTGGAGGCTTCTAGAAGGATCTGGAAATTTCTGCAAGAAAATACACAATACGAGTCGTGTTACGCAACACGGCCACGAGGTGGCCGTGTTGTGTCTTCTGATGCTGCCGCACGGCCTCGCCTTACAGGGCCGTGTTGATGACACGGCTCGTGCTGCCAACACGAGTCGTGTGTTGTAACACGGGCACAGGTGTGGTCGTGTTGGCTCTTCTGATGTCGGCACACGGCCACTTCTTACAGGGCCGTGTTGGCGACATGGCTCGTGCTCCCGACTCGACTCGTGCAACTGGACACGACCTGAATTTACCCGTGTTGAATGACTAGATGTCACCACATAGCCAACTCTTACAGGGCCGTGTTGGCTACACGGCTCGTGTGCTGGCTCCTGCATTTCTTCACTATTTTGGCTCGTTCTCCCTCGTTTCAACTCCGAATTGAGATCCGCTTTTTCCTACATATAAAACAAATAAATGATTCATTACAAATACCCATAGTCTTAGATCTAAAGAAATACAAAATGAATGGATTCTTCCCTATCAATTTCTTGAAGAGAATCTTCTATTCTTCTTGATCTCCACCTCTAGCTCTTGATTCCTTGAGATCTCTCACACCCAATGGAAGGGATGAAGTTTTGATGGAGAATTAATGGAGATGATGAAGATGGATCAAAATGGATGAAAGTGGATGAAGATGATGGTGGAAAATGGAAGAAATAGTGTGTGATATGTGTGTAGATGATGGGATTTCGGATCTCCTGCCAATTGTTGAATAAAGGGGTATTTATACCCCTTTGGAGGCTTCTAGAAGGATCTGGAAATTTCTACAGGAAAATACACAATACGAGTCGTGTTACGCAACACGGCCACGAGGTGGCCGTGTTGTGTCTTCTGATGCTGCCGCACGGCCTCGCCTTACAGGGCCGTGTTGATGACACGGCTCGTGCTGCCAACACGAGTCGTGTGTTGTAACACTGGCACAGGTGTGGTCGTGTTGGCTCTTCTGATGTCGGCACACGGCCACTTCTTACAGGGCCGTGTTGGCGACATGGCTCGTGCTCCCGACTCGACTCGTGCAACTGGACACGACCTGAATTTACCCGTGTTGAATGACTAGATGTCACCACATAGCCAACTCTTACAGGGCCGTGTTGGCTACACGGCTCGTGTGCTGGCTCCTGCATTTCTTCACTATTTTGGCTCGTTCTCCCTCGTTTCAACTCCGAATTGAGATCCGCTTTTTCCTACATATAAAACAAATAAATGATTCATTACAAATACCCATAGTCTTAGATCTAAAGAAATACAAAATGAATGGATTCTTCCCTATCAATTTCTTGAAGAGAATCTTCTATTCTTCTTGATCTCCACCTCTAGCTCTTGATTCCTTGAGATCTCTCACACCCAATGGAAGGGATGAAGTTTTGATGGAGAATTAATGGAGATGATGAAGATGGATCAAAATGGATGAAAGTGGATGAAGATGATGGTGGAAAATGGAAGAAATGGTGTGTGATATGTGTGTAGATGATGGGATTTCGGATCTCCTGCCAATTGTTGAATAAAGGGGTATTTATACCCCTTTGGAGGCTTCTAGAAGGATCTGGAAATTTCTGCAGAAAATACACAATACGAGTCGTGTTACGCAACACGGCCACGAGGTGGCCGTGTTGTGTCTTCTGATGCTGCCGCACGGCCTCGCCTTACAGGGCCGTGTTGATGACACGGCTCGTGCTGCCAACACGAGTCGTGTGTTGTAACACGGGCACAGGTGTGGTCGTGTTGGCTCTTCTGATGTCGGCACACGGCCACTTCTTACAGGGCCGTGTTGGCGACATGGCTCGTGCTCCCGACTCGACTCGTGCAACTGGACACGACCTGAATTTACCCGTGTTGAATGACTAGATGTCACCACATAGCCAACTCTTACAGGGCCGTGTTGGCTACACGGCTCGTGTGCTGGCTCCTGCATTTCTTCACTATTTTGGCTCGTTCTCCCTCGTTTCAACTCCGAATTGAGATCCGCTTTTTCCTACATATAAAACAATTAAATGATTCATTACAAATACCCATAGTCTTAGATCTAAAGAAATACAAAATGAATGGATTCTTCCCTATCAATTTCTTGAAGAGAATCTTCTATTCTTCTTGATCTCCACCTCTAGCTCTTGATTCCTTGAGATCTCTCACACCCAATGGAAGGGATGAAGTTTTGATGGAGAATTAATGGAGATGATGAAGATGGATCAAAATGGATGAAAGTGGATGAAGATGATGGTGGAAAATGGAAGAAATGGTGTGTGATATGTGTGTAGATGATGGGATTTCGGATCTCCTGCCAATTGTTGAATAAAGGGGTATTTATACCCCTTTGGAGGCTTCTAGAAGGATCTGGAAATTTCTGCAGGAAAATACACAATACGAGTCGTGTTACGCAACACGGCTACGAGGTGGCCGTGTTGTGTCTTCTGATGCTGCCGCACGGCCTCGCCTTACAGGGCCGTGTTGATGACACGGCTCGTGCTGCCAACACGAGTCGTGTGTTGTAACACGGGCACAGGTGTGGTCGTGTTGGCTCTTCTGATGTCGGCACACGGCCACTTCTTACAGGGCCGTGTTGGCGACATGGCTCGTGCTCCCGACTCGACTCGTGCAACTGGACACGACCTGAATTTACCCGTGTTGAATGACTAGATGTCACCACATAGCCAACTCTTACAGGGCCGTGTTGGCTACACGGCTCGTGTGCTGGCTCCTGCATTTCTTCACTATTTTGGCTCGTTCTCCCTCGTTTCAACTCCGAATTGAGATCCGCTTTTTCCTACATATAAAACAAATAAATGATTCATTACAAATACCCATAGTCTTAGATCTAAAGAAATACAAAATGAATGGATTCTTCCCTATCAATTTCTTGAAGAGAATCTTCTATTCTTCTTGATCTCCACCTCTAGCTCTTGATTCCTTGAGATCTCTCACACCCAATGGAAGGGATGAAGTTTTGATGGAGAATTAATGGAGATGATGAAGATGGATCAAAATGGATGAAAGTGGATGAAGATGATGGTGGAAAATGGAAGAAATGATGTGTGATATGTGTGTAGATGATGGGATTTCGGATCTCCTGCCAATTGTTGAATAAAGGGGTATTTATACCCCTTTGGAGGCTTCTAGAAGGATCTGGAAATTTCTGCAGGAAAATACACAATACGAGTCGTGTTACGCAACACGGCCACGAGGTGGCCGTGTTGTGTCTTCTGATGCTGCCGCACGGCCTCGCCTTACAGGGCCGTGTTGATGACACGGCTCGTGCTGCCAACACGAGTCGTGTGTTGTAACACGGGCACAGGTGTGGTCGTGTTGGCTCTTCTGATGTCAGCACACAGCCACTTCTTACAGGGCCGTGTTGGCGACATGGCTCGTGCTCCCGACTCGACTCGTGCAACTGGACACGACCTGAATTTACCCGTGTTGAATGACTAGATGTCACCACATAGCCAACTCTTACAGGGCCGTGTTGGCTACACGGCTCGTGTGCTGGCTCCTGCATTTCTTCACTATTTTGGCTCGTTCTCCCTCGTTTCAACTCCGAATTGAGATCCGCTTTTTCCTACATATAAAACAAATAAATGATTCATTACAAATACCCATAGTCTTAGATCTAAAGAAATACAAAATGAATGGATTCTTCCCTATCAATTCCTTGAAGAGAATCTTCTATTCTTCTTGATCTCCACCTCTAGCTCTTGATTCCTTGAGATCTCTCACACCCAATGGAAGGGATGAAGTTTTGATGGAGAATTAATGGAGATGATGAAGATGGATCAAAATGGATGAAAGTGGATGAAGATGATGGTGGAAAATGGAAGAAATGGTGTGTGATATGTGTGTAGATGATGGGATTTCGGATCTCCTGCCAATTGTTGAATAAATGGGTATTTATACCCCTTTGGAGGCTTCTAGAAGGATCTGGAAATTTCTGCAGGAAAATACACAATACGAGTCGTGTTACGCAACACGGCCACGAGGTGGCCGTGTTGTGTCTTCTGATGCTGCCGCACGGCCTCGCCTTACAGGGCCGTGTTGATGACACGGCTCGTGCTGCCAACACGAGTCGTGTGTTGTAACACGGGCACAGGTGTGGTCGTGTTGGCTCTTCTGATGTCGGCACACGGCCACTTCTTACAGGGCCGTGTTGGCGACATGGCTCGTGCTCCCGACTCGACTCGTGCAACTGGACACGACCTGAATTTACCCGTGTTGAATGACTAGATGTCACCACATAGCCAACTCTTACAGGGCCGTGTTGGCTACACGGCTCGTGTGCTGGCTCCTGCATTTCTTCACTATTTTGGCTCGTTCTCCCTCGTTTCAACTCCGAATTGAGATCCGATTTTTCCTACATATAAAACAAATAAATGATTCATTACAAATACCCATAGTCTTAGATCTAAAGAAATACAAAATGAATGGATTCTTCCCTATCAATTTCTTGAAGAGAATCTTCTATTCTTCTTGATCTCCACCTCTAGCTCTTGATTCCTTGAGATCTCTCACACCCAATGGAAGGGATGAAGTTTTGATGGAGAATTAATGGAGATGATGAAGATGGATCAAAATGGATGAAAGTGGATGAAGATGATGGTGGAAAATGGAAGAAATGGTGTGTGATATGTGTGTAGATGATGGGATTTCGGATCTCCTGCCAATTGTTGAATAAAGGGGTATTTATACCCCTTTGGAGGCTTCTAGAAGGATCTGGAAATTTCTACAGGAAAATACACAATACGAGTCGTGTTACGCAACACGGCCACGAGGTGGCCGTGTTGTGTCTTCTGATGCTGCCGCACGGCCTCGCCTTACAGGGCCGTGTTGATGACACGGCTCGTGCTGCCAACACGAGTCGTGTGTTGTAACACGGGCACAGGTGTGGTCGTGTTGGCTCTTCTGATGTCGGCACACGGCCACTTCTTACAGGGCCGTGTTGGCGACATGGCTCGTGCTCCCGACTCGACTCGTGCAACTGGACACGACCTGAATTTACCCGTGTTGAATGACTAGATGTCACCACATAGCCAACTCTTACAGGGCCGTGTTGGCTACACGGCTCGTGTGCTGGCTCCTGCATTTCTTCACTATTTTGGCTCGTTCTCCCTCGTTTCAACTCCGAATTGAGATCCGCTTTTTCCTACATATAAAACAAATAAATGATTCATTACAAATACCCATAGTCTTAGATCTAAAGAAATACAAAATGAATGGATTCTTCCCTATCAATTTCTTGAAGAGAATCTTCTATTCTTCTTGATCTCCACCTCTAGCTCTTGATTCCTTGAGATCTCTCACACCCAATGGAAGGGATGAAGTTTTGATGGAGAATTAATGGAGATGATGAAGATGGATCAAAATGGATGAAAGTGGATGAAGATGATGGTGGAAAATGGAAGAAATGGTGTGTGATATGTGTGTAGATGATGGGATTTCGGATCTCCTGCCAATTGTTGAATAAAGGGGTATTTATACCCCTTTGGAGGCTTCTAGAAGGATCTGGAAATTTCTGCAGGAAAATACACAATACGAGTCGTGTTACGCAACACGGCCACGAGGTGGCCGTGTTGTGTCTTCTGATGCTGCCGCACGGCCTCGCCTTACAGGGCCGTGTTGATGACACGGCTCGTGCTGCCAATACGAGTCGTGTGTTGTAACACGGGCACAGGTGTGGTCGTGTTGGCTCTTCTGATGTCGGCACACGGCCACTTCTTACAGGGCCGTGTTGGCGACATGGCTCGTGCTCCCGACTCGACTCGTGCAACTGGACACGACCTGAATTTACCCGTGTTGAATGACTAGATGTCACCACATAGCCAACTCTTACAGGGCCGTGTTGGCTACACGGCTCGTGTGCTGGCTCCTGCATTTCTTCACTATTTTGGCTCGTTCTCCCTCGTTTCAACTCCGAATTGAGATCCGCTTTTTCCTACATATAAAACAAATAAATGATTCATTACAAATACCCATAGTCTTAGATCTAAAGAAATACAAAATGAATGGATTCTTCCCTATCAATTTCTTGAAGAGAATCTTCTATTCTTCTTGATCTCCACCTCTAGCTCTTGATTCCTTGAGATCTCTCACACCCAATGGAAGGGATGAAGTTTTGATGGAGAATTAATGGAGATGATGAAGATGGATCAAAATGGATGAAAGTGGATGAAGATGATGGTGGAAAATGGAAGAAATGGTGTGTGATATGTGTGTAGATGATGGGATTTCGGATCTCCTGCCAATTGTTGAATAAAGGGGTATTTATACCCCTTTGGAGGCTTCTAGAAGGATCTAGAAATTTCTGCAGGAAAATACACAATACGAGTCGTGTTACGCAACACGACCACGAGGTGGCCGTGTTGTGTCTTCTGATGCTGCCGCACGGCCTCGCCTTACAGGGCCGTGTTGATGACACGGCTCGTGCTGCCAACACGAGTCGTGTGTTGTAACACGGGCACAGGTGTGGTCGTGTTGGCTCTTCTGATGTCGGCACACGGCCACTTCTTACAGGGCCGTGTTGGCGACATGGCTCGTGCTCCCGACTCGACTCGTGCAACTGGACACGACCTGAATTTACCCGTGTTGAATGACTAGATGTCACCACATAGCCAACTCTTACAGGGCCGTGTTGGCTACACGACTCGTGTGCTGGCTCCTGCATTTCTTCACTATTTTGGCTCGTTCTCCCTCGTTTCAACTCCGAATTGAGATCCGCTTTTTCCTACATATAAAACAAATAAATGATTCATTACAAATACCCATAGTCTTAGATCTAAAGAAATACAAAATGAATGGATTCTTCCCTATCAATTTCTTGAAGAGAATCTTCTATTCTTCTTGATCTCCACCTCTAGCTCTTGATTCCTTGAGATCTCTCACACCCAATGGAAGGGATGAAGTTTTGATGGAGAATTAATGGAGATGATGAAGATGGATCAAAATGGATGAAAGTGGATGAAGATGATGGTGGAAAATGGAAGAAATGGTGTGTGATATGTGTGTAGATGATGGGATTTCGGATCTCCTGCCAATTGTTGAATAAAGGGGTATTTATACCCCTTTGGAGGCTTCTAGAAGGATCTGGAAATTTCTGCAGGAAAATACACAATACGAGTCGTGTTACGCAACACGGCCACGAGGTGGCCGTGTTGTGTCTTCTGATGCTGCCGCACGGCCTCGCCTTACAGGGCCGTGCTGATGACACGGCTCGTGCTGCCAACACGAGTCGTGTGTTGTAACACGGGCACAGGTGTGGTCGTGTTGGCTCTTCTGATGTCGGCACACGGCCACTTCTTACAGGGCCGTGTTGGCGACATGGCTCGTGCTCCCGACTCGACTCGTGCAACTGGACACGACCTGAATTTACCCGTATTGAATGACTAGATGTCACCACATAGCCAACTCTTACAGGGCCGTGTTGGCTACACGGCTCGTGTGCTGGCTCCTGCATTTCTTCACTATTTTGGCTCGTTCTCCCTCGTTTCAACTCCGAATTGAGATCCGCTTTTTCCTACATATAAAACAAATAAATGATTCATTACAAATACCCATAGTCTTAGATCTAAAGAAATACAAAATGAATGGATTCTTCCCTATCAATTTCTTGAAGAGAATCTTCTATTCTTCTTGATCTCCACCTCTAGCTCTTGATTCCTTGAGATCTCTCATACCCAATGGAAGGGATGAAGTTTTGATGGAGAATTAATGGAGATGATGAAGATGGATCAAAATGGATGAAAGTGGATGAAGATGATGGTGGAAAATGGAAGAAATGGTGTGTGATATGTGTGTAGATGATGGGATTTCGGATCTCCTGCCAATTGTTGAATAAATGGGTATTTATACCCCTTTGGAGGCTTCTAGAAGGATCTGGAAATTTCTGCAGTAAAATACACAATACGAGTCGTGTTACGCAACACGGCCACGAGGTGGCCGTGTTGTGTCTTCTAATGCTGCCGCACGGCCTCGCCTTACAGGGCCGTGTTGATGACACGGCTCGTGCTGCCAACACGAGTCGTGTGTTGTAACACGGGCACAGGTGTGGTCGTGTTGGCTCTTCTGATGTCGGCACACGGCCACTTCTTACAGGGCCGTGTTGGCGACATGGCTCGTGCTCCCGACTCGACTCGTGCAACTGGACACGACCTGAATTTACCCGTGTTGAATGACTAGATGTCACCACATAGCCAACTCTTACAGGGCCGTGTTGGCTACACGGCTCGTGTGCTGGCTCCTGCATTTCTTCACTATTTTGGCTCGTTCTCCCTCGTTTCAACTCCGAATTGAGATCCGCTTTTTCCTACATATAAAACAAATAAATGATTCATTACAAATACCCATAGTCTTAGATCTAAAGAAATACAAAATGAATGGATTCTTCCCTATCAATTTCTTGAAGAGAATCTTCTATTCTTCTTGATCTCCACCTCTAGCTCTTGATTCCTTGAGATCTCTCACACCCAATGGAAGGGATGAAGTTTTGATGGAGAATTAATGGAGATGATGAAGATGGATCAAAATGGATGAAAGTGGATGAAGATGATGGTGGAAAATGGAAGAAATGGTGTGTGATATGTGTGTAGATGATGGGATTTCGGATCTCCTGCCAATTGTTGAATAAAGGGGTATTTATACCCCTTTGGAGGCTTCTAGAAGGATCTAGAAATTTCTGCAGGAAAATACACAATACGAGTCGTGTTACGCAACACGGCCACGAGGTGGCCGTGTTGTGTCTTCTGATGCTGCCGCACGGCCTCGCCTTACAGGGCCGTGTTGATGACACGGCTCGTGCTGCCAACACGAGTCGTGTGTTGTAACACGGGCACAGGTGTGGTCGTGTTGGCTCTTCTGATGTCGGCACACGGCCACTTCTTACAGGGCCGTGTTGGCGACATGGCTCGTGCTCCCGACTCGACTCGTGCAACTGGACACGACCTGAATTTACCCGTGTTGAATGACTAGATGTCACCACATAGCCAACTCTTACAGGGCCGTGTTGGCTACACGGCTCGTGTGCTGGCTCCTGCATTTCTTCACTATTTTGGCTCGTTCTCCCTCGTTTCAACTCCGAATTTAGATCCGCTTTTTCCTACATATAAAACAAATAAATGATTCATTACAAATACCCATAGTCTTAGATCTAAAGAAATACAAAATGAATGGATTCTTCCCTATCAATTTCTTGAAGAGAATCTTCTATTCTTCTTGATCTCCACCTCTAGCTCTTGATTCCTTGAGATCTCTCACACCCAATGGAAGGGATGAAGTTTTGATGGAGAATTAATGGAGATGATGAAGATGGATCAAAATGGATGAAAGTGGATGAAGATGATGGTGGAAAATGGAAGAAATTGTGTGTGATATGTGTGTAGATGATGGGATTTCGGATCTCCTGCCAATTGTTGAATAAAGGGGTATTTATACCCCTTTGGAGGCTTCTAGAAGGATCTGGAAATTTCTGCAGGAAAATACACAATACGAGTCGTGTTACGCAACACGGCCACGAGGTGGCCGTGTTGTGTCTTCTGATGCTGCCGCACGGCCTCGCCTTACAGGGCCGTGTTGATGACACGGCTCGTGCTGCCAACACGAGTCGTGTGTTGTAACACGGGCACAGGTATGGTCGTGTTGGCTCTTCTGATGTCGGCACACGGCCACTTCTTACAGGGCCGTGTTGGCGACATGGCTCGTGCTCCCGACTCGACTCGTGCAACTGGACACGACCTGAATTTACCCGTGTTGAATGACTAGATGTCACCACATAGCCAACTCTTACAGGGCCGTGTTGGCTACACGGCTCGTGTGCTGGCTCCTGCATTTCTTCACTATTTTGGCTCGTTCTCCCTCGTTTCAACTCCGAATTGAGATCCGATTTTTCCTACATATAAAACAAATAAATGATTCATTACAAATACCCATAGTCTTAGATCTAAAGAAATACAAAATGAATGGATTCTTCCCTATCAATTTCTTGAAGAGAATCTTCTATTCTTCTTGATCTCCACTTCTAGCTCTTGATTCCTTGAGATCTCTCACACCCAATGGAAGGGATGAAGTTTTGATGGAGAATTAATGGAGATGATGAAGATGGATCAAAATGGATGAAAGTGGATGAAGATGATGGTGGAAAATGGAAGAAATGGTGTGATATGTGTGTAGATGATGGGATTTCGGATCTCCTGCCAATTGTTGAATAAAGGGGTATTTATACCCCTTTGGAGGCTTCTAGAAGGATCTGGAAATTTCTACAGGAAAATACACAATACGAGTCGTGTTACGCAACACGGCCACGAGGTGGCCGTGTTGTGTCTTCTGATGCTGCCGCACGGCCTCGCCTTACAGGGCCGTGTTGATGACACGGCTCGTGCTGCCAACACGAGTCGTGTGTTGTAACACGGGCACAGGTGTGGTCGTGTTGGCTCTTCTGATGTCGGCACACGGCCACTTCTTACAGGGCCGTGTTGGCGACATGGCTCGTGCTCCCGACTCGACTCGTGCAACTGGACACGACCTGAATTTACCCGTGTTGAATGACTAGATGTCACCACATAGCCAACTCTTACAGGGCCGTGTTGGCTACACGGCTCGTGTGCTGGCTCCTGCATTTCTTCACTATTTTGGCTCGTTCTCCCTCGTTTCAACTCCGAATTGAGATCCGCTTTTTCCTACATATAAAACAAATAAATGATTCATTACAAATACCCATAGTCTTAGATCTAAAGAAATACAAAATGAATGGATTCTTCCCTATCAATTTCTTGAAGAGAATCTTCTATTCTTCTTGATCTCCACCTCTAGCTCTTGATTCCTTGAGATCTCTCACACCCAATGGAAGGGATGAAGTTTTGATGGAGAATTAATGGAGATGATGAAGATGGATCAAAATGGATGAAAGTGGATGAAGATGATGGTGGAAAATGGAAGAAATGGTGTGTGATATGTGTGTAGATGATGGAATTTCGGATCTCCTGCCAATTGTTGAATAAAGGGGTATTTATACCCCTTTGGAGGCTTCTAGAAGGATCTGGAAATTTCTGCAGGAAAATACACAATACGAGTCGTGTTACGCAACACGGCCACGAGGTGGCCGTGTTGTGTCTTCTGATGCTGCCGCACGGCCTCGCCTTACAGGGCCGTGTTGATGACACGGCTCGTGCTGCCAATACGAGTCGTGTGTTGTAACACGGGCACAGGTGTGGTCGTGTTGGCTCTTCTGATGTCGGCACACGGCCACTTCTTACAGGGCCGTGTTGGCGACATGGCTCGTGCTCCCGACTCGACTCGTGCAACTGGACACGACCTGAATTTACCCGTGTTGAATGACTAGATGTCACCACATAGCCAACTCTTACAGGGCCGTGTTGGCTACACGGCTCGTGTGCTGGCTCCTGCATTTCTTCACTATTTTGGCTCGTTCTCCCTCGTTTCAACTCCGAATTGAGATCCGCTTTTTCCTACATATAAAACAAATAAATGATTCATTACAAATACCCATTGTCTTAGATCTAAAGAAATACAAAATGAATGGATTCTTCCCTATCAATTTCTTGAAGAGAATCTTCTATTCTTCTTGATCTCCACCTCTAGCTCTTGATTCCTTGAGATCTCTCACACCCAATGGAAGGGATGAAGTTTTGATGGAGAATTAATGGAGATGATGAAGATGGATCAAAATGGATGAAAGTGGATGAAGATGATGGTGGAAAATGGAAGAAATGGTGTGTGATATGTGTGTAGATGATGGGATTTCGGATCTCCTGCCAATTGTTGAATAAAGGGGTATTTATACCCCTTTGGAGGCTTCTAGAAGGATCTGGAAATTTCTGCAGGAAAATACACAATACGAGTCGTGTTACGCAACACGGCCACGAGGTGGCCGTGTTGTGTCTTCTGATGCTGCCGCACGGCCTCGCCTTACAGGGCCGTGTTGATGACACGGCTCGTGCTGCCAACACGAGTCGTGTGTTGTAACACGGGCACAGGTGTGGTCGTGTTGGCTCTTCTGATGTCGGCACACGGCCACTTCTTACAGGGCCGTGTTGGCGACATGGCTCGTGCTCCCGACTCGACTCGTGCAACTGGACACGACCTGAATTTACCCGTGTTGAATGACTAGATGTCACCACATAGCCAACTCTTACAGGGCCGTGTTGGCTACACGGCTCGTGTGCTGGCTCCTGCATTTCTTCACTATTTTGGCTCGTTCTCCCTCGTTTCAACTCCGAATTGAGATCCGCTTTTTCCTACATATAAAACAAATAAATGATTCATTACAAATACCCATAGTCTTAGATCTAAAGAAATACAAAATGAATGGATTCTTCCCTATCAATTTCTTGAAGAGAATCTTCTATTCTTCTTGATCTCCACCTCTAGCTCTTGATTCCTTGAGATCTCTCACACCCAATGGAAGGGATGAAGTTTTGATGGAGAATTAATGGAGATGATGAAGATGGATCAAAATGGATGAAAGTGGATGAAGATGATGGTGGAAAATGGAAGAAATGGTGTGTGATATGTGTGTAGATGATGGGATTTCGGATCTCCTGCCAATTGTTGAATAAAGGGGTATTTATACCCCTTTGGAGGCTTCTAGAAGGATCTGGAAATTTCTGCAGGAAAATACACAATACGAGTCGTGTTACGCAACACGGCCACGAGGTGGCCGTGTTGTGTCTTCTGATGCTGCCGCACGGCCTCGCCTTACAGGGCCGTGTTGATGACACGGCTCGTGCTGCCAACACGAGTCGTGTGTTGTAACACGGGCACAGGTGTGGTCGTGTTGGCTCTTCTGATGTCGGCACACGGCCACTTCTTACAGGGCCGTGTTGGCGACATGGCTCGTGCTCCCGACTCGACTCGTGCAACTGGACACGACCTGAATTTACCCGTGTTGAATGACTAGATGTCACCACATAGCCAACTCTTACAGGGCCGTGTTGGCTACACGGCTCGTGTGCTGGCTCCTGCATTTCTTCACTATTTTGGCTCGTTCTCCCTCGTTTCAACTCCGAATTGAGATCCGCTTTTTCCTACATATAAAACAAATAAATGATTCATTACAAATACCCATAGTCTTAGATCTAAAGAAATACAAAATGAATGGATTCTTCCCTATCAATTTCTTGAAGAGAATCTTCTATTCTTCTTGATCTCCACCTCTAGCTCTTGATTCCTTGAGATCTCTCACACCCAATGGAACGGATGAAGTTTTGATGGAGAATTAATGGAGATGATGAAGATGGATCAAAATGGATGAAAGTGGATGAAGATGATGGTGGAAAATGGAAGAAATGGTGTGTGATATGTGTGTAGATGATGGGATTTCGGATCTCCTGCCAATTGTTGAATAAAGGGGTATTTATACCCCTTTGGAGGCTTCTAGAAGGATCTGGAAATTTCTGCAGGAAAATACACAATACGAGTCGTGTTACGCAACACGGCCACGAGGTGGCCGTGTTGTGTCTTCTGATGCTGCCGCACGGCCTCGCCTTACAGGGCCGTGTTGATGACACGGCTCGTGCTGCCAACACGAGTCGTGTGTTGTAACACGGGCACAGGTGTGGTCGTGTTGGCTCTTCTGATGTCGGCACACGGCCACTTCTTACAGGGCCGTGTTGGCGACATGGCTCGTGCTCCCGACTCGACTCGTGCAACTGGACACGACCTGAATTTACCCGTGTTGAATGACTAGATGTCACCACATAGCCAACTCTTACAGGGCCGTGTTGGCTACACGGCTCGTGTGCTGGCTCCTGCATTTCTTCACTATTTTGGCTCGTTCTCCCTCGTTTCAACTCCGAATTGAGATCCGCTTTTTCCTACATATAAAACAAATAAATGATTCATTACAAATACTCATAGTCTTAGATCTAAAGAAATACAAAATGAATGGATTCTTCCCTATCAATTTCTTGAAGAGAATCTTCTATTCTTCTTGATCTCCACCTCTAGCTCTTGATTCCTTGAGATCTCTCACACCCAATGGAAGGGATGAAGTTTTGATGGAGAATTAATGGAGATGATGAAGATGGATCAAAATGGATGAAAGTGGATGAAGATGATGGTGGAAAATGGAAGAAATGGTGTGTGATATGTGTGTAGATGATGGGATTTCGGATCTCCTGCCAATTGTTGAATAAAGGGGTATTTATACCCCTTTGGAGGCTTCTAGAAGGATCTAGAAATTTCTGCAGGAAAATACACAATACGAGTCGTGTTACGCAACACGGCCACGAGGTGGCCGTGTTGTGTCTTCTGATGCTGCCGCACGGCCTCGCCTTACAGGGCCGTGTTGATGACACGGCTCGTGCTGCCAACACGAGTCGTGTGTTGTAACACGGGCACAGGTGTGGTCGTGTTGGCTCTTCTGATGTCGGCACACGGCCACTTCTTACAGGGCCGTGTTGGCGACATGGCTCGTGCTCCCGACTCGACTCGTGCAACTGGACACGACCTGAATTTACCCGTGTTGAATGACTAGATGTCACACATAGCCAACTCTTACAGGGCCGTGTTGGCTACACGGCTCGTGTGCTGGCTCCTGCATTTCTTCACTATTTTGGCTCGTTCTCCCTCGTTTCAACTCCGAACTTAGATCCGTTTTTTCCTACATATAAAACAAATAAATGATTCATTACAAATACCCATAGTCTTAGATCTAAAGAAATACAAAATGAATGGATTCTTCCCTATCAATTTCTTGAAGAGAATCTTCTATTCTTCTTGATCTCCACCTCTAGCTCTTGATTCCTTGAGATCTCTCACACCCAATGGAAGGGATGAAGTTTTGATGGAGAATTAATGGAGATGATGAAGATGGATCAAAATGGATGAAAGTGGATGAAGATGATGGTGGAAAATGGAAGAAATGGTGTGTGATATGTGTGTAGATGATGGGATTTCGGATCTCCTGCCAATTGTTGAATAAAGGGGTATTTATACCCCTTTGGAGGCTTCTAGAAGGATCTGGAAATTTCTGCAGGAAAATACACAATACGAGTCGTGTTACGCAACACGGCCACGAGGTGGCCGTGTTGTGTCTTCTGATGCTGCCGCACGGCCTCGCCTTACAGGGCCGTGTTGATGACACGGCTCGTGCTGCCAACACGAGTCGTGTGTTGTAACACGGGCACAGGTATGGTCGTGTTGGCTCTTCTGATGTCGGCACACGGCCACTTCTTACAGGGCCGTGTTGGCGACATGGCTCGTGCTCCCGACTCGACTCGTGCAACTGGACACGACCTGAATTTACCCGTGTTGAATGACTAGATGTCACCACATAGCCAACTCTTACAGGGCCGTGTTGGCTACACGGCTCGTGTGCTGGCTCCTGCATTTCTTCACTATTTTGGCTCGTTCTCCCTCGTTTCAACTCCGAATTGAGATCCGCTTTTTCCTACATCTTCCTTATCATGTTTAGCATCCAATAAAAAGTGAAAATATTAAGTTTAAGCTCATTCACACACATTTCAATAAAAATACCAAACACAACCAAATAACACATAAAATACGGATAAAATAATACGAAAACACATATAAAAAGACACTAAAATCTAGGTGAAAATAGCTCTAATCAACCCCCCAAACTTAAGGTGTTGCTCGTCCCCGAGCAACAAAAATGACAAATCAAAAGGAGAAATTTTCACCTAGAAAAGACTAAACGAATATAAGCAATAACACATCGTTAGCAATAATAACAACAAACTATACTAAGTCATCCTACAACATTAAAATCATGACATGAGAAATTAACAAGATCAATCAAAAGAGAATAAAGTGTAATATAGTTCCATTTAAGTCCAAGCCTCACAATGGATATTGATGTCTCTCAACACTCTTTTGAAATAGGGTAAATCACACTCATTAATCGATTGGCTCAACTCGCTATAAGCTTACTCGCGGACTATATTCACAAACCACAAAAGTTTCAATCAATGATAAAAAAGGTCTTTCATTAAGGATGTAATGATAGGCTTTTTGGTAGGGTAGGAAGTATATGGATAAGAGTGACTAATCATGTGTAAGTAATCAAAGAGATGGCCAATTTCCTCAATTTCTTAACTTTTCTTTCTTCCTTTCTTATCATTAACTTTCCTTGGATTGAGCTTCTTTTGATGCATGCTTCCTATCTTTGAATTTTATTTACTTGAGTATTTTGATGATGATTTGCTCATTTCTTACTTTGAGGTTGCATGTGCCTTCTTACTTTTGCTCTTTTCATCCTTTTTCTTGCTTGTTTACCATGTCCTTTTCTTCTTTTTCTAATCAATCAATCATTTCTAGCTACCATCTCCTCAGTCACCCACACAAAGGTATATATAAGCTTGAATGGGTAATTAAGGTTTGTAATGTGCTAAATTCACAAGAAATAGGCTTATAGGCTCAAAGTGGTTGACTAAGGATGATGTTCAAGGTAGGAACATATATGGCAATGACTAAATAACAAGGATGGCCTTAGATCATTTCACCAATCTCCACTAATCGGGCTCGTTCCTATAGTCCTTGAGCAAGTTCTAACTTATCAAACACAACCGATCCACTCATGAAGAAATACCATGTATGCATGGTTGAGGCTCAAATGCTCACAAGCTTGTGCTCGGACCTTAAGGAACTTATTACACCACATTCATCTCAAAATTGAACAAGTTAAGTAAAACATGTCACAATTTGAAAGTGTAGAGATTCTTAATCATAATTTGTCATCACTTATCACCACAACATATCATCACTCACGTTCAAAAATGACTCACGACATCCCTAAACAAACCACCAAACATCCCAAGACAAGAATGAAAATACACACAACATAAAAATAAGGACTCAACAAACAAGACACAACAAAAACACAAAACATGCAAAAACACAAAATACCATCATCCATAAGAAAATTAAGCACACATTCATCCCAACCTTTATTGAAAAGGAAATCCTAAGTTACGAAAGTAAACCACCCATAAACATAATAAATGAAGTAGCATGCTAGTCACAACAATCTAAATCAAACTCAATTCATTTCAAGTAGTAAAATGATAAGGTGTAGAGTACTCCCTCGATAGGCATTTGGTAAGGAAAGCGTTAGCTTCAAGCTCCATCATGCTTCCAATACCTCTCATTCATGCTCAAACACTCAACAAACACCATTATTTCAACAATTTCATTATAAATATGGACTATCATGCACTTCAACACACCAATCATGCCAAAATCAAACCAATACTCATGAGAAAAATTTTAAAATTTGCCCAATTTTACAAGAATCATACTCAAGTGGTGAGTCACACCACACACTCTCCCCCCAAACTTAAATCGAAACAAGAGTTGAGACTTAAGTTTGCAAAAAGTGGTGAGACTTACCCTTGTAGTTTCCATTGATGATCTTCTTGTAGAGAAGTAACCGCATCCATACGATTCAAGCTATGTCCACCACGCACTAGCACCCCCCAAACTTAACTCGAGACAAGAGTCACGAATTAAGTTTGCAACAAATGGTGGTACATGTCAACTTGAATCCATGAAGTATTTCTCTTTTTCTTCAATGTGCATTTTTCTCCATGAGCACAATCAACCTACAAGGCCAAAATACAAAACAACAAAACAAAGCAATAAAGATAGTGATGGGGTGCCTCCCATCGAGCGCTAAGTTTAACGTCTTCAAGCTAGACGAATTTTGAGATCATCTTTCAATCAGAGCATCCACAAAGAGGGTCTCCCTTTGTGATGGATCCACATAGTGCTTCACACGATGACCATTGACCAAGAACTCTCCCCCGTTCTCATCCATAACCTTTAGAGCTCCCCCATCAAGTACTTCCTTTACCACATAAGGTCCTCTCTATTTGGACTTCAACTTGCCCGGGAAAAGTCTTAGTCGAGAATTGAATACCAACACATTCTCACCCTTTTCAAAGCTCTTCTTCCTCAAACGAGCATCATGCCACCTCTTGGTTTTCTCCTTAAAAATCCTTGAGTTTTCATAAGCATTTTCTCTAAATTCCTCAAGCTCATTCAATTGTAAGAATCTCACCTTCTTCGAAGCTTTCATGTCAAAATTCAACTTTTTAATGGCCCAATAAGCTTTATGCTCTAACTCCACGGGAAGATGGCAAGACTTACCATAGACAATTTGAAAAGGAGACATACCAAGAGTGGTCTTGAATGCGGTTCGAATGGCCCACAATGCATCATCAAGTTTATTTGACCAATCCTTTCTACTCACACTCACTGTTTTCTCCAAGACTTGTTTGATTTGTCGATTAGAAATTTCAGCTTGACCATTCGTTTGAGGGTGATACGGAGTAGACACTCGATGCTTCACTCCATAAGTCTTGAGAATGTTCTCCATGAGCTTATTTATGAAGTGACTACCCCCATCACTTACCAACACTCTAGGTACTCCAAATCTTGTGAAGATATGCTTCTTTAGAAACCCCATGACCACTCTAGCATCACTTGTTCTTGAAGGTATGGCCTCAACCCATTTCGATACATAGTCGACCGCCAATAGGATGTATAGGAATCCATTAGATTGAGGAAATGGTCCCATGAAATCGATGCCCCACACATCAAATATCTCCACTTCTTGAAAGCTCTTAAGGGGCATCTCATCCCACTTGGAGATTCCTCCCATCCTTTGACATCGATCAAAACCCTCTACAAATTTCTTACAACTCTTGAACAAAAATGGCCAATACAACCCCGATTGTAAGACTTTTGCAGCGGTCTTTTGAGCTCCAAAATGGCCTCCACTAGGTGAAGAGTGGCAAAACTCCAAAACACTATTCCATTCTTCCTCGGGCACACATCTTCGCACAAGAGAATCATTACACATCTTGTACAAGAATGGATCATCCCACAAGTAATTTTTAACATCATGAAAGAACTTCTTGAATTGATACTTATTAAGCTCATAAGGCCTCCTTCCACTAGCCAAGTAATTCACATAGTCCGCATACCACGGGCTTCCTTCTTGCTCCACTAAAGCCTCAATTTGATAGCAATCACACTCCAAGATTTCTTCATCGGGAAAAACCTCCTTGATTAACTCATAAGTACTTTCACAATGCTCCCTCGACTCTAACCTTGAAAGATGGTCGGCTATCACATTCTCCGTGCCCTTCTTATCTCTCACTTCAATATCAAATTCTTGAAGAAGTAGTACCCATCTTATCACCTTGGCTTTGCATCCTTCTTTTCCATGAGATACTTGATAGCGGCATGGTCGGTGTATACAATAGTTTTGTTCCTACCAAATAAGGACGAAACTTATCAAATGCGTATACTACCGCCAATAACTCTTTTTTGGTAGTAGTGTAGTTCCTTTGAGCCGCATCAAATGTCTTGCTTGCATAGTAAATAGCTCGGAATTTTTTCTCTCTTAGTTGCCCCAAAACCACTCCAAGAGCTACGTCACTTGCATCACTCATCAATATAAATGGCTCCTTCCAATCGGGGGTGATCAAGATGGGTGATGAAATCAAAGCTTCCTTTAGCACCTGAAAAGCATTTAAACAATTATCATCAAACTTAAATGGCACATCTTTTTCAAGGAGATGAGATAGAGGTTTAGACAATGAAGAAAAATCCTTGATGAATCTACGATAGAACCCGGCATGACCAAGGAACGATCGTACTCCCTTCTCATTTGTTGGCGGTGGAAGCTTCTCTATAGCAACAACTTTGGCTCGGTCAACTTGCAATCCCTTTGAAGAGATGTGATGTCCAAGTACAATGCCATCATTTACCATGAAATGACACTTCTCCCAATTCAACACTTAATTAGTGTCTTGACATCGCTTCAAAACAATAGCAAGGTTAGACAAACAATTATCAAAAGAAGAACCAAACACCGAAAAGTCATCCATGAACACTTCCATTATATTCTCAATTAATCCTTCAAAGATTGCCATCATACACCTTTGAAAGGTGGCCGGTGCATTGCAAAGTCCAAATGGCAATCTTCGAAAAGCAAATATTCCATAAGGACAAGTGAAAGCGGTCTTTTCTTGGTCTTCGGGTGCTATGAGAATTTGGTTATACCCGGAATACCCATCAAGAAAGCAATAGAACTCATACCTGGCCAACCTATCCAACATTTGATCCAAGAAAGGTAAGGGGAAGTGATCTTTACGTGTGTTTTCATTAAGCTTCCTATAATCAACACACACACGCCACCCCGTCACCGTCCTAGTGGCTATGGTCTCATCTTTCTCGGTCTTCACTATAGTCATACCCCTTTTTTAGATACTACATGCAACGGGCTCACATAAGGGCTATCACTAATAGGAAAGATCATATCCGAATCTAACCACTTAAGAACCTCTTTTTTTACCACTTCTTGCATGATAGGATTAAGTCTTCTTTGGTTTTGAACACAAGCTTTCCCTTCATCCTCAAGTCTTATCTTATGCATGCAAATTGTTGGACTAATTCCCTTCAAATCATCAATACACCAACCAATAGCCGACTTATGCTCTTTAAGGACATTAAGCAATTTATCAAGTTGACTAGAAGTTAGAGATGATGATACAATTACCGGATATGTCTCATTTTCACCAAGGTAGGCATAAGTAAGATGATCGGGTAGAGGCTTCAACTCCACCTTCTTTTCCTTTTTCTCTTCTTGCTCGAGTGGATCTCTAAGTGGTAAGAACTTGTCATTTCCCCTTGAGATGGCGGCTGCAACCTCTTGAGCTTCACTACAATCACCTAGATCAAGCAAACAATTAATCAATTCTTTATTTAAATCAAGAGAAGTAGTAGAAATATTAGAAAGAGATAGAGAATTGCTCAAGCAAAGTTCAAGTGGATCCTTCGTTACAATGGAAGGCCAACTCTCCTCGACACTTCCCTTTACAACATCCACACTTTTACATTCTTCATCATTCATTGGATATTGCATGGCCTTGTGTAGAGAGAATACCACTTCCTCATCATTAACCCTCAAATTCAATTCTCCTTTGTAGACATCAATAAGAGCTCTCCCGGTAGCAAGAAAAGATCTCCCAAAAATCAATGGCACATTTTCATCCTCCTCCATATCTAGAACAACAAAATCCACCGGAAAGACGAACTTATCAACTTTCACCAACACATCTTCAACTACTCCTTTTGGATGTGTCATAGATCGATCCGCCAATTGAAGTGTGATGGAAGTTGGCTTTACTTCACCTAATCCAAGCTTCTTGAATATGGAGAGAGGCATTAAATTAATGCTTGCACCGAGGTCACAAAGAGCCTTGTTCTTCTTGTTCTTTCCAATTTCACATGGTATAATGAAACTACCCGGATCCTTCAATTTTTGTGAAAGTTTTCGTTGTAGAATGGCACTACACTCTTCGGTTAGATTAACCATTTCATTGTCCACAAGACTTCTTTTCTTTCCCATGATGTCCTTCAAGAAACGAGCATAATGAGGCATTTGATCCAAAGCATCGGCGAAAGGGATATTGATTTGAATCTTCTTGAAGATTTCAAGAAACTTTTTGAACCTCTCATCCAAACCCTTCTTCAAGAACCTTTGAGGAAAAGGAACCGGTACTTGAGTCTTGGGTATTCCCCAACTATCTCTTTCAACTTCAACTTCCTTTTCCCTTAACTCCTTTGCCTTCTTCCACTTTGAAATTCTCTCTATCTTCTCTTCATCTTTCTTTTGCTTAACAATTTCTTTTCTCTTACTTACTTCCTCCATTTCAATCTCTTCTTGCACCAACCCTTCTTCAACCTTGCTTTCCACTTCCCTTTCAATGACAATACTATCTTCTTTAGGCATAGGAGGTTCCTCATACTCTTTTCCACTTCTAAGAGTGATAGCTTTGCAATCTTCTTTAGGATTAGTTACCGTGGTAGATGTAAACTTTCCTTGTTGGTGTTGAGATCCCACGGAAGACGCAATTTGTCCCATTTGATACTCAAAAGCTCCCATCCTATTATCGGATTTCTTCTCATTTTCCTCCATTCTAGCCTCCATCTTTGCATCTCTTTTTTCCATGTAAGCCCTTGTATCTTTCATGAATGCCATCAATGTCTCTTCCAATGATGCTTTCCCCTCTCCATTTGGCGGCTTAGCACTCGGATCGAATCCCGGAGGATATGACACGGCGGCTTGAGGATTAGAGTAAGAAAGATTCTCATGCTTCCTCGGAGCTTGATAATTTCTACTTGATTGATTGAAATTGCTTCCCCGAGCTTGTCCTTGATATCCTCCTTGGTAATTACCTTGATTAGAAGGATAATTACCTTGGAAATTCCCTTGATGATGGAAATTCCCTTGGTAATTTCTCCTATCTAAATAGGCAACATCCTCTACACTTTGCATAACCTTGCTCTCATCATTCACTATAGAACTTGTGCTTCCCCCTTGACTTACTCCTTGAGTGATCAAATTCAATTACTTTGTTAAAGCTTGAATGCTCTCATTGAATTCTTTCATTCCTTCATTTTGAAACACATCACTCTTCACTTTGTTCAGACTCTCCAATTGAGCTACCTTTCCAAACGCATAACCTCCCATTACTCGCTCGGAAGGCCATTGATAAGCATTCATCGCAATGTCTTCAAAAATATCCATGGCTTTCATAGCATCCACTCCAAATATAGACCATCCGGATGAGGCATCTACATGCATCCGATTTTATTGATTCAACCCTTGGTAAAAGAAAGCCACTTGTTGATTCTCATGAAAATCGTGTTGAGGACACTTTCGGAGCATCTCTTTGTAGCGTTCCCATGCTTCATAAAAATCGTGTTGGCGACATGGCTCGTGCAACTGGACACGACCTGAATTTGCCCATGTTGAATGATTAGATGTCCCCACATGGCCAACTCTTACAGGGCCGTGTTGGCTACACGGCTCGTGTGCTGGCTCCTGCATTTCTTCACTGTTTTGACTCGTTCTCCCTCGTTTCAACTCCGAATTGAGATCCGCTTTTTCCTACATCTTCCTTATCATGTTTAGCATCCAATAAAAAGTGAAAATCTTAAGTTTAAGCTCATTCACACACATTTCAATAATAATACAAAACACAACCAAATAACATATAAAATACGGATAAAATAATACGAAAACACATATAAAAAGACACTAAAATTTAGGTGAAAATAGCTCTAATCAGAAGGCACGATAAATTAGATAACAAGAAGAGAGGAGATCTTGAGATATTTTTGGAAGAATAAATAAGGAAAGAGATCAAGACAAAGGAATGGGAGATATTATTTTATTTTTGGGAGGGAGATTTAACGTGATTTGAAGAAGAGCAGAAAAGGAGTATACACGAGAGTTAGTAGGGCAGATTGGCGTGAAGTGTCGGGATGCTCCAAGGCATATTTGAAGATCGAAGAACAATCAAGACTCATCGGTTCTTTATTTTTAATTGTATTTTATATTTTGCTATGAACATGCGGGGCTAATCCCCTTTTCTAGTTTAGGATTCGTGATCCTCCCGTTGAATGTTAGTTAATGATTAAGGATTTTGATATTGAATCTTTTGTGTGAATTTATTTTATTATATGCTTTGATGTTCTTTATAGCAGTTTAATAATTATTTTAACCTGATCAACTAGATTAATTATTTTGTTGCTTACTGTTATTCCATGAACTATAATCCGTAATTGTTGTAGGAATTGGATTAAGTAACAAAGAGAGATAATTCCCTCTAGGTGTAATAGAATCTAAATTGTATGATGCCTAGCCGAATTTCGTAGCCTAGTGATCCTATGTTTAGAGTTTTAATGCATCTACAAGTTTGAATCTATAGGGTCACTCATAGATAGTTCAATTTAGTGTTCGTACCCTAGTTGATGAACATAAGAACATTCGGGTTGATTGGTCGTAACGTCAATCTAGGGATTTGAGTTTGCACATTAGGCTAGACGTTTAATTTCTGTAATTAATTAATTTAGTAAACGGGAGGGGATCGACATCCTAAACTAGGCTTTTACCAATTGGTTAAGTTTATAATTAATTTTCATTTACTTTGTTATTTAAATATTGAGTTGATTTATTATTTGAGTTTTTATCGATTTTTCACAAAAAAAACCACCCCCTTATTTATTTTAATCGTTTGAACACTTAGATTTAATTAAAATTCATTATACTCTCTTGGGTTTGACCCGTACTTGTCATTATACTAAGTATTTTAGTAAGTCAGAAATAAATTATATTTTGGTAGGCCGACGACAACCTATCACTTTACTCAGAGTTTCCCTTAAATGAATGGTGTATAGATGAATGGTGGCAATTTGAATGAAAATGGTGAAGAAATTATTGGAATTGATGGAGTGTGAGTGTATATCAAAATGGGAGAAAAGTGTGAAAAAGTGTGTTTTGGTGTGTGTGTGTGTGTGTTGCTTTAGGAATACAAAAGTGATTTATGAATTAAGAGAGTTAAAATATCCAATACGGGGAAGTTTTTAGAACTTTTGGACATCTAGCGATTTTTTTACGGAATTCGCATCGAGTTTCAACACTCGCGTCGAGTTCAGGACATGAACTCGCCTCAAGTTCTACACTCACCCTTTTCTAGAGGGAAATTTGAGATTCTATTCTGGAGCCATTCGAAATCACCCTTTTGATTGCCCAATGCCGAACTCGTGTCGAGTTTGGCTTTCAAACTCGTGTTGAGTTGCAATGCTCGCCTCAAGTTTGGACACTATTTTCTGCACTTCCTCGTTTTTATTTCCATAATCTATTTTTCTCCTTTTTTACCTCTTTAAAATACATTTTAATCAGATCCTAAGAATTTACATTAGAACATCAAACACTACACAAATGCTAGAATATAACACAAATCATAAGAAAATTAGAATAAAAAAAATAAAACAACACCACTAAACCTAGGTGAAAATGACACCGATCATCAGGTAAAACAGGCAATAGCATTCATCCTTCAAGAAATAAGGTATATCAGGTAACTGGTCAAGATAATACTGAAATAATATTTCCCAAAGCTCTTTCTATTACTTCTAATCATGTTAACAAAAATGGGGTTATGGATTTGGGATATTCATTCCACATGACACCTAATCAACACTGGTTTCATTATCTAAAGCAATATGATGAAAGATCAATACTCCTTGGCAATGTTTTATTCTGAAAGGTTAAGGGTATTTGTATCGTTATATTTGGTTTATCTAATAACTTAATTAAAACTCTTACTAATATTAGATATATACCCGAGTTAAATAAAAAAAATTAATATCACTTGGCATGTTAAATTCTCTTTTTTATAGGTTCCAATTAGAAAATGGAATGCTCACTGTGAAAAAGGGAGGAATAGAAGTGATGCAGGGGTTGAGAATAAGTGATCTCTACTTCTTGGTAGTGGAAAAAATCTTCGGGGAGTCTTATATAATGAGTAATGTATCAATGCTTATACATGGGATGGATGATTAGCTCATGTACGTGAGAAGAGGCTTCAAGAACTAAATAAAAAGAAGTTTTTAGGAAGTTTGTCTGATACAGAGGTGAAACAATGCGAATGTTGCATACTTGAAAGGGCAAAAAGGCTTAGATTTGGAGCTGGATCACACACTATAGAGGCAATCTTTGAGTATGTACATTCTGGTTTATGTGGGCCTACTCAGAGCATGACTATATGAGAAGTCATGTACTTCATATCTTTCATTGATGATCATTCTAAAACAGTGTGGATATATGTGCTTAAGTCTAAGGACAAAGCGTTCAAGGCATTCAAAGAATGGCTAGCAAAAGTAAAAACACAAATGGAAGAAAATTGAAGCACCTCATGGCAGATAATGATATGGAATACTTATCATAGGAATTTAACTCATTCTATAAGGAGAAAGCATCTCTAGGCATAGAACTGTATCAAGTACTCTAAAGGGGGCTACAAGTTAGAACTTAGAGCTCTAAAGTGTGTAATGGTTGGATATTCTAAAGGGGGCTACAAGTTATGATATTTGGAGACCTAGAAGTTCATCTTATTTAGAGATGTAACTTTTAATGAGAAAAATATTCTTTTGAAGTTAGTAACTATTAATGCAACTGCTCTAGGAAATTGAACAGTAGTTGAGGTGGAGTTTCAATCCAGAAAGGTTGTTGATCGAGGAATTTATCAAGAGCAAGTGCAAAATGATCAAGAAGAGGAAGAAAAACAAGATGAGGTCAATGAGGATCTAAGCATGCAACTATCAATTAGCTCAATTTAAAGTACCAAATTCAAAGCAAGGCTTGTTGGCTAGGGGATTCTCAAAGGAAAGGGGGATTGGTTATACGAAAGCTTCTCACATGTGGTTAAACATATTGGACTGTATACTAAAAGCCTAGCTTTAGTAAGAACAATGTTTAATAATATTTGAAATGAGAATCATTGATTAAATGATTGCATCTTATAATTTGTTTATATGTCGATGCAATAGTCCATTTACTTTATATTGTAGATAATATGGTATGTGACGTCGCACGAAAGATCATATTATCAGTTCCTTATAAAGTATAAACAGAGGCTCACAACCAAGATAGACGGGAACAATCTATCGGTATGGTTGGAGTGTGATTTGGTATTAGTTTGTCTTAACTATAATAGTTCACTTTGTGTGTATTAAGCAGGACCGCTTGAGGTTGTTCTATTTATATTGACTTTATAAAAGAAAAAGACCTCAGTTATTATGGATGTTCGTACTCTTAATCCTTATATAATAATCTCGACACGTAATTCAGTATTTATTTCTTTAGTTCATCAATAGGTGAGATTTAATTATTAAATTAATATGCTCGATGAGTTGGGAGAGAGTGTTGTCTGTATGGTGTGTTGTTTATTATAGAAGGAATATGTGTCCTAATAAATTAGGTTGACGATGACCTCTTGAGGAGCTTATAAGTATTATCATGTAAACTCTGCAGGTGGATTTGTTCCAATATGATAATAAGGTTGAGTGATACTACTCTTAATTTAGATTTTAATTTATTGAGTTTTCAGTAATTCATTTAATTAATGGGCATTGTATATCTTATGCACAGGGAGTTAAACGGTCTCATAATTAGAAGGAGCATATAACGTAATTTAGGATTAGGGTGGTAGTGCAATAATATTTATTTAGTGGACTGAATTATTATTATTGGGTTTAAGTATAAATTTTGGGCTTAACTTGGATGCTTAAGTCCAATGGAAGACCCAAACATAATTTCTCCTCCTGGTCCCTGTTGTTGCCTATAAATAACTCATCTCAGCTGTCTCAGATTCCTTAATTACACAACTATTTTTACTTTAAGATGAGATATCAAATTTCTCACTAGATAAGAGAGAACGTGAGAAATTCAGAAGAAACTGTAGATTGAGACCTCCTAGAGGATTGTCGCCCATACGACGTCTAGACGAGACATAGGAATACAGCAGAAGATCAAGAGCTCATTTCTGCAGCTGTTCAGACTTCTCCGCCAGTCTTCGGTGAAAGGTAATTCTTTTCGATAATTTCACTATATTAGATATGCATGGAACCCGAACGGATTACGTAGACTATAAGATCCGATCACCATCAAAATACTGCTTTATAAAAAATTTATTGTCATTAGTTGCTCAATTTAATTTAGAATTACATCAAATAGATGTTACTATTTCTTTTCTTCATGGAAATTTGCAAGAGCAGATTTACACGAAGATTTCAGAAAGAGTAGGAGTTCAAGATTCTTATTTTATGATATGCTTGCTTCTAAAGTTATTATATGGCTTGAAGCAGAGCCTAAAAAAGTGGTACCTCACGTTTGATGTGTACATTACTCCATGTAGCTTTATAAGGGGTGCTTATGACAGTTGTGTATATTATTTGAATGATAATAGTTCTTATTTACATATCTTCTATTATATTTTGATGACATGCATATTACAAATAATAGTTCTTAAGGCATTTCTAGTACTAAAAGTGTATTGCAGGATGAATTTGAGATTAAAGACTTAAGTGAAGTTAAGGTGATTATGAAGATTTCCAAAGACAAGAGTTTTTTAAAGAGTTAAGCTTGAATTTAAACCATACTTGTGTAAAGTACTTAATAGGTTTAACATGGATCAATATAAATTCGTTATCAATCCTTTTAAGCAGGGGTTAAAGCTAACTCAATAGAAAAGAAAAAACTCAGTAAGGAACTTTGATAGAGACATCAAAAGTAATCCCTCGAGAGGGCCACAGAGAATGAATTCTCCGCCACAAGCCGTAAGGCTACACTCCTTCAAAGAAGGCCATAGAGATAACTCTGCCATAAACCAATTAAAGCTGCAAATAGATAATTCTTATTGATCACTTCCCTACAATAACACACATACTTTAAATAGACTGAAGGCCCACAATCATAACCCTAACCCTAATTACTAAAACAGCAGGAATATGAAATAAGAAATAAGAAAACTAAATAATCTAATTAAAGGAGATTATTGATTAGAAATAAAATACTAAAATAACTCTCTATCAATTGCCTCCCCCTCCAAATAGCCTTGACCCCAAGGCTGCAATTAGCCATGTCCATCCGGTTCAACGGTGATTGAAAGGGAAATTCGGGTCTCCTTCGCGAAGGGATCGATGGACCCTAAGAGTTTCCCACCATCACCCGTGAAGAGAATAGGCAGAACACTCATTCTCACGTGGCCACACAAGGGAGAGTCGTGAACCACGAAAAATTGGTCTGTGATTTCAAGCCTGTCCTTCGGGTCTAAACCATCTAAAGGAGGAAGTGCTGTCTTGGGTAGCTCGACCAATGGGGATGGTGGAACTGCAGTCAGCGAAAGTTCCATCCGAAGTAGCTTGACCAACGTGGGTGGCGTAACCAGAGCCGGTGTGGTGGCGACGGGCACTACTGCAGGAAGGGCTGACCCATATTGTGTGGCAGGTTATTTGACCTGGGAAACAAACACCGCATCGGTAGGGGTTGGTATTGGTGCAAAAGGTGTGGCTTGGGACACAGTGGTCGTTTCCAGGGTAGGGGTTGGAGATTCCGTAATACCCGTTGGAAATACGATCCCTAATTTAGCTATAATGGCATTACACATCTCGTCATGGCGCTCCATGGTTTTGCGGATGCTAGCAAATTCAGAGGGAATTTTTTTCTCGATGCTGGAAACGTGCAAGATTAAAGCCTGCTCCATGTTTTTTATTGTCTTCTCCATTATATCACATCTCTCAATTGCCACGGATTCGAGTCTCTCTTTTTCCGTCAATGAGTGAAAGTTGGTCATTGAGGAAGAGAGATGGCAGGTCGGACCAATTGATAGAGATGTACACACTTGATAAATAAAATAAATAAAAGACACCTAAAGTAATCCCTCGAGAGGGCCACGGAGAATGAATTCTCCGCCACAAGCCGTAAGGCTGCGCTCCTTCAAAGAAGGCCACAGAGATAACTCTGCCACAAACCAATTAAGGCTGCAATTAGATAATTCTTATTGATCACTTTCCTATGATAACACACATATTTTAAATAGGCTGAACAAGCTGAAGGCCCACAATCATAACTCTAACCCTAATTACTAAAACAGCAGGAATATGAAATAGGAAATAAGGAAACTAAATAATCTAATTAAAGGAGATTATTGACTAGAAATAAAATACTAAAATAACTCTCTATCAAACTTGATGTATTCATTATTCTATTGTAGACTAGATGTGGCTTAACTCTAAGTGTCATCAACAAGTTAAGGACCAATCCAGGAAGAATTCATTAGGAGGCTGTAAAGTGGTTGATGAGGTATACCAGCTAGGTGAAAGTTTCATCTATGTTTGAGTCTGATTGGAGTATAAATAAAGAGTAACAAGGAAAGGGTGAGAGTGAGGGAACCTGATGCAAAATAGAATCAAGCTTAAGGTGGAGATTTGTTGTTTGGATGATCAAGTAAACTTGATTCAATTATGCATTATATGATTGGGATCATGTAGGGATCGGATGAACGTGATGCATGGACGTTTGATCAGCTGGAGTGGCGACATAGAGCAGTTACAACCATAACTGTGAAGAAATGAGTCAACTGGAAACTTTTTTTATTTTTTAGTAGTGGTCTAAGTGCATTGATTTATGATCCATAAACCCGAGTACACATAAGACACGGGGCAATCTTGTGTGAGACTATTTTGGGCTTTCGTAGTTATATAACTTTTCATTAAAAATGTTATCATTTTTTTAAAAAAAGATTATCACCTTTTATTTGTAATATAAATTATTAATGAAATAGTTCACATCACCATTATTATTTTTCATCAATTAGATATTATTTTTCGTTATAAAGTATATTACTTCTTATCCGCCTTGCGAAAGTCATTTCGTGAGACGTTATTTCGTGCCATAATACATTAATACTCCCTCTAGTACGGTCCAAAAACAATGATCTCTAAAATCTGGCGATGTCGATCGTAATTAGAAATAAGCCAAAATACATACTCCATTATTTTATTAGTGATTTGAATGAATATTTAATTTTGAAAAAAATAAAAATGATAAAAGGGTGAAATTGGGAAGAAATAGGGGGATAATTGCATGGGGACATGATATAGCGATAAACTTGAAGTATAGCCAAAAGAAAATGAATGCTCCCCCAACAGGCAATGAGGCAAAGGATAGTGACTCCTCTCCCTGCCCGCGCCCATACAATCATTCTTTTCTTCTATTCTCATCAATTCATATCCCCTTTCTATTTTCTACTTCCTCTAATTTTTTAATCTTTATATTTATTTAGTACTAGTATTTATTTAGTACTAGTATTTATTTAAACAATTGAAGAATCAATTTTAATAAAACAGTGAAAACATTACTCAGCGGAAGAAAATATGACAACGTATACAATTAAACTTTTTTATATTTTTTAAATACTGTGATGAAAATAAAAGTGTTACTCTTAAGGTAAACGATTATACAATGAAAACAATTTTTTTATAAATAATAATAATAATAATAATAATAATAATAATTGAGTACTTATCTAATTCAATCTTATAAATAAAATGATATCGCATAATGTATAATTTATGTGTGATAAATAAATGTCATCAATTAATATTGGGGGAGTGTATGGTATGATCCGTTTGTTTATAAAATATTCATGGATTCTATCATCCGTAGGTGTGTGCCCGAGATAGAGATGGAGAGTGTTCTCGAGTTTTGCCATGCACAACCTAACGGGGGGCACTTCGGAGCTCAAAAGACAGCAGCCAAGGTACTTCAATTCACTCTCTATTGGCCTACTTTGTTTAAAAATTGTGAAACCTATGTGGCGTCATGCGATAGATGTCAACGGATGGTGAATATAAGTAGGAGAGATGAGATGCCGCTTCAGCCGAGCATTGTTGTAAAGATATTCGATGTGTGGGGGATCGCTTTTATGGGGCCTCATGATACTTATATTCTATATCATTTGTTATAATCATCAGTTGATCGTGAATGGGTACGAGCATACAGTGCATAAGTAGAGGGAGTAATATTTCCCTCCGTCCCAACTTAGGAGTCCCATTTGCATTTTGGGCACGTGGATTAAGGAGTATTATTATTTAATGTATAGTGAGTTGTTGTATTAGTGGTGTGAGGGACTCAAATTTTAATTATATTAGTTGGTGTGGGTGGGTCCCATGTGTCCAAAAAAGGAAATAAGACTCTTTGGGTGAGACGACCAAAATGGTAAAATGGCTCTCTTAACCTGGGACGGAGGGAGTATAAATTTTACTAAATTCAACAATTTATTCACTTTTTTATATGAATTTTGAATTACTCAAAATATTCTTTATTTATCTTGCATAATTAGTATCAAAACGTATTTTTTAATTACATGAACTCATATACGTGAAGATTGTGGAAGAATGCAGAAGAAGTATATATTGTACATTATTTAAATAAAAGATTATACTTTAAGTAAACATAAATTGAAATTTATTTTAAATTATGATTGAATATAACGTGTGAGTAACGTTCAACGCACGTTTTAAAATCTAGTATAATAAAGTGATACCCGATTAATATAATAAAATAATAATAATAGAACAGTTGAATAATCTAATATCTAATATAATACTAATAATATTTGATTCAAATTATTAACATACTATTTAACATTGCAATTAATTAAGGCGATAGATCTGCCAGCGTGAATACAGATCGCAAAACAGTAGGTGTGCGTGAATATTGGAGTCCCAAATAAGGACCGTTCTATTTAAGAATTTTTTTTTAATTTAAAATTATAATACTCCCTTTAAAATTATAATACTCCCTCCGTCCCACACCCACCTCCCATTTTGGGATGTCTAACGTATTTTCATCCATTCCATTTATGGAAAAAAATACATAATATATATTTTATTACATACTTCTTAAAATCCCAACAACTTTAATTATTTTTTTAGACTTTATTCATCATTTCCAACAACTTTATCTACTTTTTTTTTAAATTACTAATTTATCCCTACATTCTCTTACATTATTATACCCTACATTCTCTTACATTATTATATATTAAAAATAAAAACGTGTTAATCCTCTGCCCGTACAAATGGGTAAAAATACCCTGGACGGTGGGAGTATGTTAAATTGGTGATTGGATGATCCATCTCACAAGATGATTTTTAAGACAGTTATGACAGTATCACCCAAGACAACCCTTCTTTGTTTTCCCATTCTTCTGCCTTCTACGCCCTAAGCCTATAGACCTTTGTATGCTTTCTTTTCTTATACTTTCGATACGCAATTTTCATTTATAAAGTGCAATTATACTTTCTTTTTCTCTGACTTCGATGCAGTCATAGTCGCCGCATCGATACAGGTGAGTTCTATTCTTTTTTTACATTTGCTTTGCCCATGATTTTCTAATTTCTTTGTGCTTGAGTAACAATTTTATACTCCATGAAACCCTAATTGTTCCTCCTTCCTTATTTGGACAGCAGGTTCCCCACCGGCTTGTTCATTTCTTCTGCGTTAGTACTGTCACACCAGCACAGGTAAGTTCTCCTCTGTTGTATGATATGTTTTGGCAATAATTCCATTGCATAAGATAGGAGTAAAAATTTTGTGTGCTCTGCTCTGACTTTCTAGAGTTGAAAAGAGAAAACATATTTTTCCCCTTCTTGTCTGTACTTGTCAAATTCTTCTATTGTGGAAGTTAATGTACATTTACATTATACTCATCCGCTTTTGCAAGTACAAATGGAACTAACTATCCCTTGGGGGGAGAGCTGCCTCCATCAAATATGAGAATGGCTTTCCATTAATGCGGGCTAAATTTTTTCAATATTGATTTTAGCCTGGTAGTGCTAACTGAAACCTAATTTACCAGCACAATTGTTACTTTCAGCAATATTCATTGTTTTTAAAAGCGAGAGGCACACCTAGGCGCGCCTGCGGCGCGCACGAGCTACATTTTGCCCAAAACTGAATTTACAATGTATATACACAAATTTTATCCTACTTACAATCATACTACCTAACTAAACTAAGGTAAAAATCACATAATATTACACATAATGATACATAGGGCTGGGAAAAAATATCAAAATTTTGGTATACCGTACTTATCATATCGAAAAATACCGAACTTACCAAAATTTTAGATATACCGAAATTTTTAGTAAGGTACAATACCGTATTGAATTTTTTGATACGGTAAATGCATGTAAAATTTTAAAACCATGGTATTTTGGTATATACCTAAATACCGTAAATTATTTTTGTAAGGTTTATACTCCCTCCGTACCTAGGTAAGGTCTTATTTTACCATTTTGGTTGTCCCACCTAAATGATTCCATTTTCTTTTTTGGATACATGGGACCCACCCACACCCACTAATACAATTAAAGCCTGAGGCCCACACATCACTAATACAACTACCCACTACACATTAAATAATAATACTCCTTAATCGACGTGCCCAAAAGCAAATGAGACTCTTACCAAGGGACGGAGGGAGTATACTTAAAAGAAATTCTAATATATTAAAACTATTTACCCATCATTGAATTTTGTTAAATTTTGAAGAACATACGTGTTAGAACTATAGGGTTTATTATTTTAAATTTAAAGTATAATTATAATTATTTTTATTTTGATTTTAATCTAAGAGTGTGTATTAATTTTTAATTAATTAATTTAAAATTTAATCGTTATCAGGTATACCAATCACCCATTAAGATTAAACTCTTACTTTTAGGATGTTTTATTAATGTTTTTAAATTTGAACGTTTCAATGTTTGCTTTTTGCACGTTGATTAATGAATATAGTATTTTAATAAATAGTTGGTAGAAAAGTATAATATATAATGTTAAGTATGTAGGTGTATTAGTATTGGATGTGGATCCAATGGTGATAAATTAATTCTTTTAGGTGGGTCCAATAAAAAGAAAAACGTAAAGATTAAAATGAAGCACCCAAAATAGAAATACATAAAGATTGAAGTGTGATGGAGAAAGTAGTTAAATATCGATAAGATAAAGGTATGCCATTTTCTCATACCGAAGTTTTGGTATACCGAAACTTTCGGTACGGTAATGGTATGATTTTTCTAATACCGATATTTTAGGTATGGTAAACGGTATAACTCAAAAACTTTGGTATTCCATACCGCTCATCCCTACACATGTGTACCCTTGCACCCGAATACACATAAATTAGAAAATTAAATAATTTAGTTGTAAAGTAAAATTAATTAAGTTTAAATAAATTTAAAGGGCTTATTTAGTTGATATTAAATTTAAAATTTAAAAATTAGTTATACAAACGAAATTAATTAGGCATTACATTATATAAATTTTTTCTAAGTGTTTCTTACGTAATTTATATTTTTTGTTATTTAAAAAAATATAATAATTTAAAATTTTATTCATTTAATTTTTTTTCAATTTAAATATTACAAAATTATAAAATATGATACTTTATTGATGAAAAGTGACAATTGTGCTTTGAACTATTTCATGAATAATTTATAGTATAAATGAAAAGTGATAATATTTTAAAAGAAAAGTGATAATATCTTTAATAAAAAGTGATAATTACTAATTAAGAAATGTATTATACGAATTATTTGTTGGAATAATAAGAAGTGATAATATTTTTAATAAAAAGTGATTCATAATTAAAGAAAAATGATATCGGTCTAATTGTATTATTTCAGAAATAATTCATTAGAATAATAAAAAGTCAGATCATATTAAATAAAAAGTGATACATGATAAAGAAAAAGTGATAACCATTTAAATAAATTATTTTATAAATTTTTTTTAGAATGAATAAAAAGTGATAACAATTTTTAATCCTAATCCTAATATATTAAAAGTACCAATTGTAAAATATTTTTTCCCATTTTAACCCTTTCTTTTTTCATTATTTACTTCTTTATCTTAATTAATTACTTCAATACATAATAATATGTGTATTAATTTAAAAACTATCCCGTTTTTAGCTATAATAATTCAACGCATGACAAGTACCTTTTCATCTGTCATTTCTTTGTGATCGGTTTAATTTCTTGAATCTGTTCAACTTCTTTTTTGTAACATGTAATCGCAGTTGTCGCCTCAAATCCTTTCCTATTTAAAGCTCAGTCGCCGTACCTTCTCCGACATCCCACCACCATCGCTACGAATTCAATCCTGTGAATTCCGAACTCTTTATCCCCCCATCTAATAAAACCCGTCCCCTCATCTGGTAGAATTTCGGCATCAATCAGAATGTAACCTCTTTGGAGAAGAGGTAGAACGACACCATGGTGAGATTCCCCTGTCTTCTTTCTTTCTCCACGGTTGTATTCACAAAAAATATTTCAAGGGTGGTTCGATTTTATATTATTTTTTTATGCAGTCATATCTAATCCTTAGATGACTTATATTCTAAGAAGTTTGATTAATTTTGTAATTGAGTGTAGAGATTTTTCTGTATGGATTTCACAAGAGGATGAAGAAGAGAAGAAAGAGGCTTTGTAAAAGCAAGAGGAAGCAAATCGCCTACAAAACATTGAGCTGCCTCAACAAGGTTACACATTCACGGTTTTTAAATTTGGATTTGATTTGGATTTATGAGAAGAATTTCAATGTACAAATATCTTATTATATAAGGATTTATTTTTTTTCAAAACCTCCTCTGAGTGATATGTTGTGGAACTTTAGTATCTTAGCGAATAGCGATTAGCTAGCGATTTTCTGAGTTTTATGTTGCTTGATATCACTATATGAACCAAATTTGATGGTAACATTCTGAATATCTCGATCCTGTATAAGTTTGTTTCCAGCAGGTCTTCCATGCTTGAGATGGTAGTTTATGAAAATGCCATTCTTTCTCTTTCTGTTATAATGATATTCTCTTTATTTCTGCAAAAGATTCAATATATTGGTGAGCCATTTATATTAGACACTAACGAGAATGAAATTTGGGTGGATGTTTGATTTCGTGCACATGAAAATTTACATGTTAGATGAGGAGTTTTCTAAAGTATGCTTGACCGTCACCATTTAAAATTTAGTTGAATGATATAACATATCATGTCCTTATTCCTTTTTGCTTATGGTTGACACAGTTGATGTGATTAGATCTTGATTCTGTAATAGTTTAGGTATGTCGAGCTTGGCACACATATAGGCTCTTGAAACAATCATATGAGTTTGTGCTTGGTATAGGAACATTTGGAAATTGCCTGGTAAGTTGATTATTTTACAACTTTCTTAAGTTGCAAGCATTGTTTTTTGCTTAAAATTTTTTTAACTGCTAGGCCTTACTTCCAGTGGATTATCTTATTTTTTGTTTAGAGATAAAAGGTCATGAACTATAATACATGAAACAACTAAGGTGAACATTCATAACTCAGTCTACTCAATAATAAACAAATTATTAAATGACAAAATTACTCATCCATTCCAGTAAAGATGGACATGTTTGTTCTCCAGTTCCATCTCCGCTTCATCCTCACAGGTGAAGATTTATGCCATAAAATGGCTAAAAGCTTGAATATTTTGATTATTTTTAGGTTTAATTTTTCGCCATTGCTTCGATTATGCATAAATCGATGGACTTCCTATTTTATATCTTTTTTCTTTCCCTTTTACTTGCATTTAGGAATACATGGTGCTAATAATTGAATATAGAAAGAAAATTCAAGATATTATTAATAGTACCTTTTCGCAGGCTGTTAAAGTCTCAGCAAGTTTGACTAACCTTCTATTCTTACTGATACAATACGAATGGCGAAGGATTTGACTGCTCAAGTGAGGAGACTTAATTCTGAAAACTATCAGGTACAACTTCTCTTAGTAAGACACACATTTCTAAAAATGAACTCACTTAAAGTATACTCTTTCATTGGGTTATGATTTGTGTAATTTTCTGCAGGGATATATCTAAGTGATAATGTATGCTAACTTTTCTAACTTTATTTCTCTCCTTATTTTTTTTCCTTTTTGCCTGCTAGACCATTATCAGTGCATTCTCCTCACTCCTAAGAGGTTCAAAGCCACAATTCCAACTTTTGTTTCTTGAAGGGGAGATTCCTTTTACTGAATAGTTTATCCAGATATTTTTTAGGGAGGGGCATCAAATGCCCACTAAACTAGAGGTAAAGAGATGAAATTTTATTCCTGGTCTTATAACTACTATTTCTGAAGCGTGAATTTTAAGACTCTTTCATTGCATGTATATCCAGGTTAACTTTTGCATAGATTTACATATGAAATTCTCTATGATGATTTTTTCTTAGCATGTACCATAATCTTGCAGTTGTCACGCACATGGACAGTGATGTTGCATCTTATATTTAAAATTTAAAAAGTCTAGGTTTAGTTCTAATGATGGACTCAAGATGTACCAGCATTCTACCATATAGGACAATTGTGCAAAGATTGCATGCTACAATCAGCGCACTAAAGTGAATGTATCAGACACTTGCAATCTGTATATAATTTTAGCTTAATGAGGAACACATTTAAAGGAATGAATTTAGTGATAGTGAAATGAATTACCAGATGTATTCGGGAAGGGATGTAACATATATATATTGATGTTAGAGAACATTATCTTTATCTCTCCAATAGTTGAAGAAGTTATTAAATTGGTGATCTAGATTTTACGGCATCTGATGTTTACAGATGGCCCAAAAGGTCTTCTAAATCAGGAGGTTGTTACTTAATTATGATTTTAGCTATTTATATATTTATTTTATGTCACAACTCCTTACCACTTCTCCAATCATCATTTTTTATTTCCTAATATCTTTCTCTGTTATCCAAATTATTATGTTTTTAAGTAAAATATCAATCAATAGGAGTATAATTTAATACTATATATTCTATATCATTTGTTATACTCATCAGTTGATTGTGAATGGGTATGAGCATACAGTGCATAAGTAGAGGGAGTAATATTTCCCTCCGTCCCAACTTAGGAGTCTCATTTGCTTTTGGGCACGTGGATTAAGAAGTATTATTATTTAATGTGTAGTGGGTTGTTGTATTAGTGGTGTGGGGGCCCCATATTTTAATTGTATTAGTTGGTGTGGGTGCGTCCCATGTGTCCAAAAAAGGAAATGGGACTCTTTGAGTGGGACGATCAAAATGGTAAAATGGCTCTCTTAACCTGGGACGGAGGGAGTATAAATTTTACTAAATTCAACAATTTTATTCACTTTTTCTATATGAATTTTTAATTACTGATTAGAGCTATTTTCACCTAGATTTTAATGTCTTTTTATATGTATTTTCGTATTATTTTATCCGTATTTTATATGTTATTTGGTTGTGTTTGGTGTTTTTATTGAAATGTGTGTGAATGAGCTTAAACTTAAGATTTTCACTTTTTATTGGATGCTAAACATGATAAGGAAGGTGTAGGAAAAAGCGGATCTCAATTCGGAGTTGAAACGAGGGAGAACGAGCCAAAATAGTGAAGAAATGCAGGAGCCAGCACCAACACGGGCCGTGTAGCCAACACGGCCCTGTAAGAGTTGGCCGTGTGGCGACATCTAGTCATTCAACACGGGCAACTTCCGGTCGTGTCCAGTCGCACGAGTCGAGTCGGGAGCACGAGCCGTGTCGCCAACACGGCCCTGTAAGAAGGTGGCCGTGTGGCGACATCAGAAGAGTCAACACGACCACACCGGTGCCCGTGTTACAACAAACGACTCGTGTTGCAGCACATGAGCCGTGTTACAGAGCACGACTCGTGTTGGGTATTTTCCTGCAGAAATTTCCAGATCCTTCTAGAAGCCTCCAAAGGGGTATAAATACCCCTTTATTCAACAATTGGCAGAGAATCCGAAATCCTATCATCTACACACACATCACACACCATTTCTTCCATTTTCCACCATCATCTTCATCCACCTTCATCCATTTTGATCCATCTTCATCATCTCCATTAATTCTCCATCAAAACTTCATCCCTTCCATTGGGTGTGAGAGATCTCAAGGAATCAAGAGCTAGAGGTGGAGATCAAGAAGAATAGAAGATTCTCTTCAAGAAATTGATAGGGAAGAATCCATTCATTTTGTATTTCTTTAGATCTTAGACTATGAGTAATTGTAATGAATCATTTAATTGTTTTGTTACTTTTACTATGATAGGCTAATCCCTCTAGTGGGATTAGGAACATGAAGAGCATATTAGATTTATATTATCATGTGGATTAAATTGGTTTTTGATTTAATTGATGTTGATTTCTATTCATGGAATTTAATTGTCTTGATGTTGTGATGGCATGGTTTGTTATTCGTGAATGTTTATTGATTTAATGGATTGTTGATCAATGGATTATTTGTGGTAATTAAATGCTATCATGATGTTCATGTATGTATTGCTTGGAGTGAGACGGAAACGACCCTCTATAGTATTAGGAAGGCATGATTAGACATTGAGTTTGGGTTTGACCGAAAGGATATTTGAATTCAATGAGGGGAACCAATCCATTCGTTGGCCTTAGTACACAAAAAGGGAGAGTTTAATCTAACTAGTACCTAGATGGAAGGGGTTAATGTTGGGCTTTGATCTTAAGTGCTTTTGGGAGTCTAAAATGGATCAACAACCTTTGTAACCCGAAAGGGAGCTTAGGATATAATCGCGATCACCCTTAGTCTACATCAATTGAATTGAATTCCGTTTGCATGATAATATGAATTGAGTGTGCTTGGATGTTTCTAATCCCATGTTTTTCCATACTTGAACTTAAGCACCCATTTTCTATTCTTGTCATTCTACTTATTTGATATTGTTATTTACTTGTTACTTGTTTTAGTTGTTAATCTATCTCAAAACCCCCGATCATCTTTACAAAAACAGCATGAACATGAGCTCACGTATTTTGCTAGTCCGAACATAACTCCTTATTGGATTGATAATTTTTCTTGGGATATACTACTACAACGATCGAGTATTCTTGCTCGTGAGTGCTATAAAAATAGGCAAACAATTACTCAAAATATTCTTTATTTATCTTACATGATTAGTATCAAAACGTATTTTTAATCACATAAACTCATATACGTGAAGATTGTGGAAGAATGCAGAAGAAGTATATATTTTACGTTATTTAAATAAATGATTATACTTTAAGTAAACATAAATTGAAATTTATTTTAAATTATGACTAAATATGACGTGTGAGTAGCGTGCAACACACGTTTTAAAATCTAGTATAATAAAGTGATACCCGATTAATATAATAAAATAATAATAATAATAATAGAACAGTTGAACAATCTAATATCTAATATAATACTAATAATATTTTATTCAAATTACTAACATACTATTTAACATTGCAATTAATTAAGGCGATAGATCTGCCAGCGTGAATACAGATCGCAAACCAGTAGATGCGCATGAATATTGGAGTCCCAAACAAGGACCGTTCTATTTAAAAAATTTCCTTTTTAATTTAAAATTATAATACTCCCTTTAAAATTATAATACTCCCTCTGTCCCACACCCACTTCCCATTTTGGGATGTCCCACGTATTTTTATCCATTCCATTAATGGAAAAAATACATACTCCCTCCGGCCACTTACAAGGTATCCATTTTACCATTTTGGGCGTCCACTTCAAAGGTATTCATATCCCTTATTTAGTAAAAATGTACACACTGTGGCCCATCACTTCCCTCTAATACAACTACCCACTTTACATATAATAATAATACTCATTAATCCACGCGCAAAAAGCCAACGAGTACCTTGTAAGTGGCCGGAGGGAGTAATATTTTATTACCTACTTCTTACAATCCCAACAACTATAATTATTTTTTTACACTTTATTCATCATTCCCAATAACTTTATCTACTTTTTCTTTTTAAATTACTAATTTATCCCTACATTCTCTTACATTATTATACCCTACATTCTCTTACATTATTATATATTAAAAAAATAAAATGTGTTAATCTCCGTGCCCGTACAAACGGGTAAAAATATCCTGGACGGAGGGAGTATGTTAAATTGATTATTTGATAATCCATCACACAAGTTGATTTTTAAGACAGTTAAGACAGTATCACCCAAGACTACCCTTCTTTGTTTTCCCATTCTTCTGCCTTCTACGCCCTAAGCCTGTAGACCTTTGTATGCTTTCTTTTCTTTTACTTTTGATACGCAATTTCTATTTATAAAGTGCAATTACACTTTCTTTTTCTCCGACTTCGATGCGGTCACAGTCGCCGCACCAGTACCGGTGAGTTCTATTCTTTTTTTACATGTGCCTTGCATACAATTTTCCAATTATTTTGTGCGTGAGTAACAATTTTATGCTCCATGAAACCCTAATTGTTCCTCCTTCCTTATTTGGATAGCAATTTCCCCACCGGCTTGTTCACTTCTTCTACTTTAGCACTGTCACACCAGCACAGGTAAGTTCTCTTCTTTTGTATGGTATGTTTTGGCAATGATTCCATTGCATAAGACAGGAGTAAAAATTTTGTGTGCTCTGCTCTGACTTTCTAGAGTTGAAAAGAGAAAACATATTTTTCCCCTTCTTGTCTGTAATTGCCAAATTCTTCTATTGTGGAAGTTAATGTACATTTACATTATACTCATCCGCATCTGCAAGTACAAATGGAACTAACTATCCCTTGGGGAGAGAGCTACCTCCATCAAATATAAGAATGGCTTTCCATTAATGCGCGCTAAATTTTTTCAATATTGATTTTAGCCGAGTAGTGCTAACTGAAACCTAATTTACCAACACAATTGTTACTTTCAGCAATATTCATTATTGTTAAAAGTGAGAGGCGCACCTAGGCGTGCCTGAGGCGCGCGCGAGCCACATTTTGCTTAAAACTTAATTTACAATGTATATACACAAATTTTATCCTACTTACAATCATATTACTTAACTAAACTAAGGTAAAAATCACATAATATCACATAATGATACATAATAACTCATAATAGCATTATAACGCATAAAACATACTCAAAAATAAACTTCAAGTAGGCAGCAGATGGTGGAGGTAGGCGGTGGAGGTGAAGGCATCCCAACCTTTTAACTTTGTTTTGAAAGTTCAAGTACTAAAATCCTAACCCTAATTCTCTATTTATTTCATTTTATAAGTGGGTTGTCCATTTTTATCTTAAATACGTGTAAATCCTTTAATAATTGAGTAGCAACTTCAAAAAACTTAAAAAAAGGAAAAAAAACAGTGGATGAAGAGGCGCACCTAGGCGCGCGACTTTGATACATGAGCCTGGAATAGCAAAAAATCAATAATATAGGTGCAGACCCTTGAGCCTGAGCGCCTTGGGCGCGCCTTTAACAACTATGGCAATATTCGTCTTAATCCGAGTGTGATTGAGGGCACGGCCATAAGGGCTGGCCCTGCTAGAAACTTGACTGCTATGGCTAATATTACTCTTCAGTTCCACATGATATTAGTCTGGCTTGTGACGCTGTGGATCCGCCTGAGAAAGAAATTGAATTTGTTTGAGAGTTTCTTATCTCACACACATAGTTGTTAAAGGCGAAAGGCGCACCAAGGCGCAATGCCTTGTTGGAGCCTGAGGCGCAAGGCGTGCCTGCCTGAGGTACAAAATATTATACACCATATATACATTAATATATCCAACTTAACATATAATTGCCCAACTAAATAAAGATCAAAATCACAAAATATCAATTAATAATACATAATAACTCATAAATAAATCACGATTATTGATGCACAAAACGACTATGAGTATGGATTAAAAAGGCACAATCTTATATAAAATAAACCACAAGTAGTGTTGTATGGAGTTTATACATGGAAGATCAATTAATTCATAAAACCATCAAAACTCCTAGATCTACCAAAAAGGCTCTAGCCCATGATGTTACGAAGAACAATCATGGGTGTTGGATAGATCTTACTCGAATTTCCGGAAAATACAAGATAGATTAGGAAACGAATAAACCCTTGATGTGGCATCATCGCGTCCTTCTCGCTCTTGAATTCTCCTCTTAATTCTCCTCTTGATTCCACAATCGAATCTTCAAAGTGATGGATGGATGGAGGAAAGGAAGTGGATGATGGTTGGGGGGTGATCCCCCCTTGTGGGGTGTAGTATGGTTGTGGCCTCTCTTCTCCTCTCTTGTATTGTGTTGTATATTGTATTGTTCTTGGTGTGATCTACATCCATTTTTATACTTGTAATCACGTCTCCTAGGGCTAGAATTGCTTCCTTAATTATCCCACGTGTTTAGGCCTCGAAAATACGGATTTGGTAAGTTTCGGAAGCTCGATTCGACCTCCAAACAGGTCGAACCAGCCCCTTCAGGTCGAATCGGAGGTCGAATCACCCTTCTGGAAGTCCCAGGTGCTTGGTTCGACCAGCACAACAGGTCGAACTAGCATGTCGTGGTCGAACCAGTTTTTCCGCCATTTGGTTCGACCTTGGTTCGACCTGATGCTCAGGTCGAACCCACCTATCGTGGTCGAACCGGTCGGAATCAGCTTGCGCAGTCTCACCGTTTCACGTATAACTTCCACATCCAATCTCCAATTCAAGTGATTCTTACGATCACGCGATCCTCATTTTCTTGGATTTCTATCCATATAAAGAACTCTAAAAAAATCTAAGAATTGATTCTGTAACAAGCCATGGAAATTAACACATTTGTTCTGTTCGGCACAGCTCGCGCGACGTCACCACTTTGCTCATAACGTCCTCGTTCGGACTCCAATGATGGTGTTCTTTATGCCAAAACGACTCTCTCTTCAGTAGGTTTCCAACCATATATCACATCACTAGTTTTGAGCTCCACACAAAGGCATAATAATTATGAAAGTTGGACGTGCGTTTTCAGCATTCTTGCACAAATTGCACCTTTTCTCCAACTTTACACTTTTGATCCCTTTTTCCACCTAAAACACAATAAAACACCTCAAGTGCACTTGATTCTCACATATAATTAATATAAGACACTTGTACTAAGATATAACAAGAATTTCCATCAAAAAGGTGTTAAATTGGACATTAAAACACGCTTATTTTCACTCTCATCAATCCCCCAAACTTACCCGTTGCTCGTCCCGAGGCACCAAAATAAAAATAAAGATAGAGAGAGTATGAAAATTAGCATGGAAACAAGGACTATGACAAATACTCCATTCAAAATACAATTGTCCTCAACTTAGGTCATGCAACTCTCATTACATGTAATAATCAATCCATAGCATACAAGTTAAGACAATCACTACCAATTCAAATGCTCCATTGACAAGTTCTCATGGGAAGTATATATCACTCGCACTCAAGTGTTTACGCTCAGATTCAATTCAAGTGCATGCGTAACCATAAGCTTGCTAAATATCTAAAACTCTCCACCACTAAAAGTATAATTAGACAATGGGATCAAAAAGGACTTTTATTTTGGATGTAATGTTGACTCTTTGGTAAGGGTAGGAAATATATGGATAATGTGACTCAAATAGTGGAGAACTAAAGATGATTGATCACTTCAGCTTTCATCATCTCTTTCTTTTCAATGCAGACGATTTTCATTCCTTCTTCATCTTCAAGCACAACTATTTTTTTCTTCTTTTCTTTTTTTTTTCTCTCTTGAGGTACCAGTTTCGGGCACTACCTCTAACATCTCAGGTACCAGTTTCAAGCACTACCCCTAAGCAACTTATTTTTAAGCTCATAATCACTTGTACAGCTCTAAATATTTTATTCCTTCCAAACTCCATCAAAATAAACTTCACACACTTTGACAGCATTTAATTCTCCAGTAAATATAGGAATTTAAGGCTCAAATAGGATATCAAAGTGGCTATCTTCGTAGGTTGCAAAAGAAATAAAGACTTTTAGGCTCAACGGGGCTAACTACAGATATAAAATTATTTAGTAGGAAATTATTTGACAAAGAGACTCATAATTATCAAAGATGACCTAAAATCATCTCCCATCATCTAGCACACATGTAGTTTCAAGGAAGATAAGAGGCAAGTTCTAGAATACATACACAAGAACGATACTTACCAGAAAAGAAATATCATGTGATTATGTAATATGATCAATAAGGCTCAAAATCTCACATGGGTTTTAACAAGTAACAGAGCACTTTTCATGGTAAGTAATATCCCACAAGTACACATAGAACTTCATATCACAATATAACTCAAGTACACTTCCTTCATCAATTTCAAGAACATATGAATTTCAAGCACGATTCAAACATATAAGCTCATGTGGATCACAAACCAAAATCTCAATCCTTCCACTCTTATGAATTAAAAGCACACGTAAAAATTAGAATAAGGAAACGAGGGCACCTAATTTTTCTTCAATGTATGCACGAGCTCCTCGAGTCAAAGCCTCAATGTAGAACTCATCTTGCCACTCTTTTACCTTTTCTATCATCAAAGCTCAAACACACTCATCATCACAAGATTCATCAATAATAAAATAGGAGAACTATAAGAAAGAATCAATTGACTATCTAAACGACTCCATACACTAGAAACACCACTGAACACTAGGCAAGTTGTAAAAAAATTGACACATCAAAACCGATTAAAGTTCCAATATACCGCAAAAAAATTAACTCCCCTAGCAAACATTACAAAGAAAAGATTATACTCTTGGTGCTTCAATGAGGTAATAACATCACACCCCCCAAACTTAGTAAAAACGTAAGGTGAAACTAAGTTTGAAAAGAGATGTAATTGCTGAATAATAAGCACCTTAAATATAAAAATTTCTTACTCACACGAAAGAAATAAAGCAATAAAATGGAAGGGAAAGCCCCCAACATGCGCTCATGTTTAACATCGGAGAGTCGCGATGGATTACCGCTTTGTAGACTACTTGATCGGAGGACGGTCTTCTCGCATCCAAACCTTCAAATACTTTCTTTCCCTCTTCTTGTCTACACTCAACACCTCACCTTTCTTGATAACAAGTATATGATCCTTAGAATTTCCTTCTTCCCATGATTGTCTAGACACCTCTTTGTCAATCTTCCACTTAAATTCAGAGTCATCTGCCTTAGAAAAATCAAGATTACACAAGTTAGAAACCACATCAACGCTCTTGCACGATTGAGTCTCCATGGGCATCTTAATTACATGATCAAGTGAGAAAAGCACATCTTCATTATCCATCTACAGTCTAAGCTTCTGGGCTCTCAACTTCCTTGCTCTCTTGAAACCACTGGGGTAATGTTCACATCATAAAGAGCTTTCAGTGCAAAAACGGGCACATTTGGACGCAGTTCGACCTCGGTTTGACCAAAGGTCCTGGTCGAACCGGGCATGTAGTGGTCGAATTGATCACCTGGAAGTCCATTCTCACCTTGCAAATTTGATTCGACCTCGGTTCGACCTATTGCCTTGGTCGAACCAAAGCCCTCTAGGTCGAATCAACCTTCTGTAAAATTTTTGGTTTCCGGTTCAACCTGGGTTCGACCAGATGGACTGGTCGAACCAATGACCCCCAGGTCAAACCGACTCTCTAGAAGATTTTTTACGTCCAATTCGACCTTGGTTCGACCTGTAGGCCTGGTCGAAATGAAGGAATCGTGGTTGAATCAAGAATCAGATGAAACAGAGTACTCCGGATGAAGTGGTTCGACCTGGGTTCGACCAGATGGCATTGTCGAACCAATCTCCCCCAGGTCGAATAGAGTGTCTGATGTTCTTAAAACACTTCCAGTAGGCCAGTTCGACCTCTCCTGTTCGATTCGACCTGTATTGTTGGTCGAATTGAGGTCGAACTGGCTCCTCGTCATGTCTGATTTCAAATCCGGCCTCATCGATCCCTCGTTCTGTGTTCTAGACCTCAATGTGATGGCTTTTTTCTCCAACTTTTGTGTCAATTGATTCACATTCGCGGCCATCTCCCCCATAATCAAGGTAAGATCCTTCAACTGCTTAGATAAATCTGCATGATCAACATTCATGGTATCCTCAAGACGATCAATCCTTGCATCATTCTCAGCCATGTATCGATAGAAGGTATCTTCAACACTCTTCACTTCTTGCTGCTGCTTACTAGGCCTTATTTGTTTCAACTCTGTAATTTGCCTTTGCTGGGATTCTAATAGCTTGTTGATGTTAGCTAGACTAGAGACGATCTCCTCATCCTTATTTGGCTTCTCCACTTGATGTTCAACTTGCGCCACCTTGCCAAGTACATATGATCCTCTATTTCTCTCTACTGGCCAGTCACGTAAATTCATAGAGATGTCTTCAAATAACTTTTCTGCTTCAAGGGCTGTCTTAGATAACAACGCTCCTCCTGAGGATGCATCAATAAAAACACGCGACTCACAATCCAATCCATAGTAGAAAATACTTATGTATTCAGCCTTTGACATTCCATGCTGTGGATACCTCCTGAGCATGTCTTTAAACATATCCCATGCCTCATAAAATTTCTCACCCTGATTCATAACAAATTGGGTGATCTCTTGCTTCATTCTTAAGATCCTTGAGGGTGGCATGTATCTCTCGAAGAACTTCTGCTGCAGTTGGTCCCATGTAGTGCAATCTGTGGCATCAAGAGTCTCATACCAAGCTTCCGCCTTATCAATTAATGAGAACTTGAATAGGGCGATCCGTCTAGCATGATCATTAGCTCCAGCTCCTTTCTGAGTGTTTGCATAACCAAGAAATCTTCGGAGATGTTGATATGGATCTTCAAAACAACCTCCAGAAAAGGGATTCTTCTCTACCATGTCAATAAGAGCGGGATTTATCTCAAAATCATCATCTTCCCCCTTGCTCCTATTAACCGCATGCTGCCAATTTCATAGTTCGTGAAAATTTCACGCATGGCAACATTATCCGGATTCTGCCTTGCTCCGACCATGTTCAGCTCAATATGATATTCCTTCCTTTCCTTCCTTTCCTTTTCCTAGTGCACAAGTACCTCAGAAAAATTCAAGGTTAGATAGAAATAAATAATCACAAATAAAAGTCTTAATCAACTAGAAATAATAAATTAATAATAACAGCCGTCCCCGGCAACGGCGCCAAGAACTTAATGTGCATTTTCTTTGCACGCAAAATTAATCCCCAAGTATTAAGGATATCAGTTGCAGCTAAGCAAGCGACCAAGTGAATATCGAACCCAAAGGACGACGTATTATTAATTTAATTATTCACTAAATTAATTAAGACAAGTGATAATAAAGATTGAGGATTTAATTATTAAACTACTAAACAATTGAATTAAAATAACAAATAATATAAAATATCACTCGAAGAATGCGAAAGTGGATCAAGTAGGAGAATAAGTAGCTCGAGGATAATTCAGTTTTACTCATTAATTTTCCTTCCATGTGTTGGTGTCCGACTCTGCCTTGTGGAATATGGATGCATCACTAAGCCATGTAAATCTACTCTATAGACACAAGTAAATATGCGTGTAACACGTGTGAATAACTTCGGAGCAAGAGACGTAATTTTACCCCCCTTTCTAGGTACTATCAGTATCAATTATTTTCCTAGCCAATTGGTACTCTAACCCGATATGATCTCCCTTTATAGGCACTATAAAATTATCCTCTTTATCCTACTTACTAACCCGAATTTAATTCAATTAATAAGTATTCATATATGACAGTTCTAATAAGACTTCGGAATCCCTTCACTTAGAATTATAACATAAAACCCTGCTCAACAGTGAACGCACTCAACCAATAACCATATTATGTATTCAGACTCTGCACAACGATTATTGATGCACAAAACGACTATGAGTATGTATTAAAAAGACACAATCTTATATAAAATAAACCACAAGTAGTGTTATACGGAGTTTACGTATGGAAGGTCAATTAATTCATAAAACCATCAAAACTCCTAGATCTACCAAAAAGGCTCTAGCCCATGATGTTGCGAAGAACAATCATGGGTGTTGGATAGATCTTACCCGGATGTCCGAAAAATACAAAATAGATTAGGAAATGAATAAACCCTTGATGTGGCATCATCGCGTCCTTCTCGCTCTTGAATTCTCCTCTTAATTCTTCTCTTAATTCCACAATCGAATCTTCCAAGTGATGGATGGATGGAGAAAAGGAAGTGGATGATGGGTGGGGGGTGATCCCCCTTGTGGGGTGTAGTATGGTTGTGGCCTCTCTTCTCCTCTCTTGTATTGTGTTGTATATTGTATTGTTCTTGGTGTGATCTACACCCCTTTTTATACTTGTAATCATGTCTCCTAGGGCTAGAATTGGCTTCCTTAATTATCCCACACATTTAGGCCTCGAAAATACGGATTTGGTAAGTTCCCGAAGCTCGATTCCACCTCCAAACAGGTCGAACCAGCCCCTTCAGGTCGAACCGGAGGTCGAATCACCCTTCTGGAAGTCCCAGGTGCTTGGTTCGACCAGCACAACATGTCAAACCAGCATGTCGTGGTCAAACCAGTTTTTCCGCCATCCGGTTTGACCTGATGCTCAGGTCGAACCCACCTGTCGTGGTCGAACCGGTCGGAATCAGCTTGCGCAGTCTCACCATTTCACGTATAACTTCTACATCCAAGCTCTAATTCAAGTGATTCTTACACTCACGTGATCCTTTCTTCCTTTGCTTTCTATCCATATAAAGAACTCTAAAAAACTCCAAGAATTGAATCTGTAATAAGCCATGAAAAATAACACATCTATTCTATTCGGCACAGCTCGCGCGACGTCACCACTTTGCTCATAACTTCCTCGTTCGGACTCCAATAATGGTGTTCTTTATGTCAAAACGACCCTCTCTTCAGTGGCTTTCCAACCATGTATCACACCACTAGTTTTGAGCTCCACACAAACACAGAATAATTATGAAAGTTAGACGTGCGTTTTCAGCATTCTTGCACAAATTGCACCTTTTCTCCAACTTTACACTTTTGATCCCTTTTTCCACCTAAAACACAATAAAACACCTCAAGTGCACTTGATTCTCACATATAATGAATATAAGACACTTGTACTAAGATATAACAAGAATTTCCATCAAAAAGGTGTTAAATTGGAAATTAAAACACACTTATTTTCACTCTCATCATCCACCAGCTGCTATTTATTTATGCAAAAGGCTGGAGCAATCAATTATTATCTTTTAAAGGAAATTTAATTAAGGATAATTATATTTTTAAAATTAACACTAAATTCTAAGAATAAACATTAGGGTGAGTCTTCTGAAGCTCATTTCACGAATTCATTCCTTTATGTAAGATGGAGTATCTAATAATCCAATTTATTTGAAAAAAAAATTAAAGAGGCAGGTTGAATTTCGTAGTTTATGGACCTTCATGCCAATTTCAGTTACAATTAATTCTTAAAAATATATATTTTTTCTTTTCTTTTGTTAAATAAGTTTTAACATATTATTTTATTATTATTCTTTAATTTCTCAAATTAATAGGAATTTTTATTTCACTTTTTTATAAAAAATATTATTATTTATTTGTAGTAGAATATTATCTTTTATTAATATGTAAAACCTTTATTTTCCTTAATAAATTTCATGAAATAATTTAATTTGTCAGATACCAATTTTTTTTGTATTACTTTTTATTAAAAAGACTACTACTTTTATTCGTCTTTTTAATTTTTTTAAAATAATTTAATTGAGCATATATCAATAAAAATTTTATGACTTTTTATATGTCCTAATTTATTCAATAAATAGTTTAATCGAATAGATATCATTATTTATTGAAAAAATATTACTATTACTAAAAAATATTTTAACTTTTTTTTATTTTTTGGTTGAATCGTCGGTTCGACCAGTCCAATCAGTCCGACTGTGAACCGTTGGGGCAATCAGTTCGCTCTCCGATTCGATTATGAAAACACTGTCAGGAATTACTAATGTTCTGCAAGCAATAAAAGACCTTTCATCATCCATTACCACTCCAGTCTGTGAGATCTTAGTAAAAAAACAACATCAACATTAATTTTCATAAATGAGGTTGGTGGTTTATGCCAAGAAGTACACATTTCCACCGTATTCCTAGTGGTTGGTCTGGATCTTAGTATATTCCACTCATGAAGAGAATTAATAGCGAAATAAACCACCCTCGCAACCATTTAACGATTCCCATCTCAAAACACATGATTTTGTTCTCTCCAAATTTGCTAAAGAACCATGGCAAACACCACTTTCTTTTTTTCTGTTAACTCATGTAATATAAGTATAAAATAAGATCAAGTCATGAGTTGATTCGGGTGGCCACTCCCCCTATATGGTTTGAAATTCCTGCCTTCCTCCAATAATCCTTAGCAAAGTGGCAGGGCACAAATAAGTGACATGCACTCTCATTATCCAAAGAACGAACTACACACATATTATCATTTCTTACTCCCTTCTTGAAGAGATTAACTTTGTTGGGAAGTAAATCTTTGCATACCTTCCATAAATAAATTTTCAGTCTAGAGAATTTTTAACCTCCATAATGTTTTCTAATTGCCTTCTATTCCAAATGGAATTGGGATTTTATAATGAGCGACATGCATTATTATATAAGTAGGATTGTCAATCAAAGAAAAATACAAGTGTTAATTACTTTTAAAAAATGGGTCTGAATATATCCATCTCACATGATGAGATCTGTAAGAAAATTCCGCACAAGTATTTACTTAAACATTAAACATTTAAGAAGTAAAATAAAATATAAATTATTAGGGTAAAATGCATAGTAAATCACAAAGATAAAACTATAATCATATCTTAATAATTAATTAAACTGAATATAAATTCTAGGAGTAAAATAAAATATAAAATACTAGGATGAAATTATAATTATATGATAAAATTAATAAAATTAATGTAAACTCCAAGGTAAAATAGAACATAAAATACAAATAAAAATATATTACCCCTTCCTTCCATCAATAAGTTAACCATTTACTCGTTTGGTAGAGAGTATTGCTGAAGGATAGATGAGTAAATTCTTATAATACGTTGTTTGGTAAGTAAGATGCGTAAACCTAAAGACCTGTTAAAATGAAGGGCTCGGTGTGTGTAAACCCCAATCTTAGGTATTACAGATACCACGCTCAATGTGGGATGCGACATCCCTTCTAGTATGCACACGTGAAATTCCAATTCACCCCATAAAGCAACCCACGTTCGAATCACATACAGAACATTTGTAGAAACGAAATCAGAGCAAGTCATGGAATTCAGAAATAACAGAAGAGACACGTTGACTGATTGAGAGTATGCAGTCATTGACTAAATTTTAGGGTGGAGATTTTCCAGCTATGGCAGAGCCACCTTCGGGAAGGAGCTAGAAGATGGTAAAGAGTTCATAAAACTGTTGAATCAAGAAAGACTGTGTTTAAAATTTCAATCTGAGACACACCAACTGAAACTTCTGAACAATGTCTTGCGAAATCTGAGAGATTGAAAATGAAAGGATGTTTAGAATTTCAGTTGCAGTTGGAAATGACTATTGTTGCCACGACAATTGAAAGTACCAAAAGCAATGATGCATTTGATATACAAGGATTTACTTAATGTTGATTTAATCTCTCTACATTATCGGATCATCTGTTAATTGAATATTGTAAAAATATATGCATATCTTTATAATCTGTAAACTCTATATATTTTGCTGAATGAAATAAATACAAGAAGGTGAATATTATAACAGCATCTATAACTCCACTCCACCTTGTAAAAAGAAACAATGAACAAGAAATGAAGAATCTCAAATTTTATCAAATCTCTCTCATGGGCAGAGGTTTTCTGTAATGGAGAATACTTGAAAAATGGGTGCATGTTGATGATGTCAATGTATTTAAAGATTGAGAGGATAAAGTAGAAGCAATGCTTTGAGGCAGTGACTAGATACCCAACGGTTAGAGAGAAACAGCTGCGCGACGACAGACATAGAGGAGAAATAGGTTAGCGTTGGATGAACGGAGTCACCACAAGCGGTAAATCAACCTTTATTATCTGTTTGGTTGAATGAGATAAATATTGTTAAAGGCAACATCAACCTTTATAATCCTCCACCTTTAAGAAAGAAAGCATCGTCTCTTCTAAATTGAAAGGAAGCTTCCATGTCTGAGAATTAAAGGCTCTTCCATGAGCCTTTTGATTTATAAATCTGTCGTGTCTGGCTTTTGATCAAGAATAGAAGGATCCTGCCATGTTTGATAAAATCTGCAATATTTTTTATTGTCTCCGTTTTTTTGAATGGAATGCCCCATCTTTTATTTTCTGGTGTAAAAAAACTTTAAAAAAATGCAGAAGCAAACTTGAGGCTTGCAGGGATCACATGAATTTAATTTTCTGTGATGAATAAATAATACAAAACATTTTTGCTGTGTTTTATTTTATGTAAATTTTTTGAATATATAACTTAGGAAATAATCTATATAATCTGTAAACTTTATACAGTATTCACACACTTGATAGGAGTTGGCTATCAATTAGAATGAAGATTTCAGGTGGAGAAATGGAATAAATCATTTTGTTTTTAAGCATGGGGATATAAAAGTAATTGCCTTCTTTTTTAATGTTAATTGGGACGGTAGAATAAATCAAAATCAATTTTAAAAATGAGAAGACAAACGCAGTAATGATGTGTTAATTAAGTTATCGCATCCACGCCTCATCAATCCCTTGTCATCCTAACTTGCTTACCAAACGAGCTATGTTAATAATGAGTGTTAAGTCTTAAAAATATAAATATATATCTTCATTTCACTGCTAAAATAACAAAATAGAAATCTATTACATATATAAAAGAGGAATAGGCGGTAAGTTGGCCAGTTTTCTCTCGATGGACAGTTGCAAAAATTCACACGCGTCAACCTTTGCTCTCCTCTCTAATACGTGTTCCACGATTCTCTTCTACGGGTAAGCTCTTCCTCCACTTTCTACACTCTTCATCTGGTTCTTCCCTCTCTCTTTTGCCTCTTCTCCTCGCTACTTCTACCTTAATTTTGATCTCCTTCTCAGGTTTCTACTGGTACACTTTCATCTTTCTACACATTCTTCCAAATTCCAAATTTTCAGATGAGGAAAAGAATCCTAATTAGGGATTTTCCCTCCCTCCAATTTCGCGCCGCGCATAGCTCCTCACATTAGGATAGATATGTTCTTAATCGTTTATAAGCAACACATTTCTGACTCCTAATAACTGTACGCCTCATGATTCAGGAAACACTAAAATTTTTCCCTTTTTTTCAGTTACAGTCGTCACCAAATGTTCTTGCTGCACCGCTGCCATACGTTAGTTTCATAGTTCACATTAGAATTGGTGTCATTAACTTGATTTCTTACTGTATGCCAGACCAAACTAAGTCATTATCCTTGTTCATCTTTTGCTGGCTTTGGTAGTTTTGTTGTCCTTTCTTCGTGTTTCCATTTACGTGTTTCCAATTACTACAATCAAGAGAAAAAGACCTGGGGGAGTGGGTGTAGTTATGTTGATATTGAAGACAAAGCGAAGGTTCAATATAAAGTGAAGCATGGTTCCAATTTTTTACAAATCAAAGCTTGGAAAATATTGAAAGAAAGTCCAAAGTTCTTCGATCCAAATGGTGTTGTTCGCGGTTCAAAAAAGGCAAAAGTCTCAGCGAGTGGAGAGTATATTGTATCTTCAAACACTGAATCAGAAGTTGGAGATGAAGGAGGTGAGGAGCCCCTTTGCCCTATGGGAAGAAATGCAGCAGGGCGAATCGGGAAGGGTAAAGGAAAAGCAACTGCATCGTAGCAGAAAGTGACAGAGCTCTTGAGAAAAGGCTTAAGAACTTGGAAGAACAACTCAAGATAAAGAACGAAGGAATTACTAAGATTGCCAGACATAAAAATTATAAGATACTCATGAAAGATACCTCGAACATGACAGAGGATCAACTACGTATCCATCTCCACGCTGTGGATCTAATCAAGAAAGAATGGGGGTTGTAAATTTGAAGAATTAGACGTTGTAGTTTTCAGCATTGTAATGTTGGTTAATGTATTTCGTTTTGTATGAAAACTCACCAATGTATTTCGTTTTGTTTTAAAACTAGCCGTTATTAAATTATCCGTTCTGAAACTAGCTGTTATAAAACTAGTCGTTATAAACTAGTCGATGTGAAAATCTACTCTATTTAAAGGATGTCATTGGATTGTTGGAATTCCTACCTAAGACCAATACACTCATAGAAACTCTTTATCCTTCCATTTCTTTCCTTTTCTCAAACATGTCTTCTTCTTCTTTTGAAAATGATATATAGTTGTCTTGAGTACATGTTTGATAACACGATAGAGGAAGAAATAATATCGGTACTTAAAAAAATAAGAGTTACGTGGCAATGTTGGGTCTTCTGTTGGTGGTGCTAGAAAGCGATTAACGTACGTGGACCAAAATCGTGAAGCGGGGCACGTAAGACTCTATTGAGACTACTTCTCTGAAGATCCAATATATGGAAGTGAGACGTTTCGTCATTGCTTCCGTATGTCAAGAGAGTTGTTCTTGAGCATAATTGATGCATTGGAGTCCCATGATGAGTATTTTCGGTGGAGGGTAGATGCAGCTGGGAAAAAATAGTTCTCTCCACTACAAAAGTGCACGGTAGCCATTCGCCAATTGACATATAGTGGACCTACAGACCATTGGGATGAGTATATACGTGTTGTCGAAATAACCGCTGTAGAATGTCTCTTTAATTTTTGTCGGTGTGTGATCAAACTCTTTGGCAGATACTATTTGAGAAAGCCTAATGCCCTGGATTGTCAAAAGTTGTCACAAATGCACGAAGGAAGACACGAATTTTTAAATATGTTGGGGAGCCTTGATTGTATGCATTGGGAATGGAGGAACTGTCCAAGAGCTTGGAAAGGCCAATTCACACGCGGTGACCATGGCGTTCCAACAATCATGCTCGAAGTGGTTGCCTCTACAAATTTATGGATATGACATGCCTACTTTGTAGTAGCAGGATCCAACACAACATAAATGTGCTCAACCTATCTCCGTTATTTATGGATACTCTGCAAGGACGCGCTCCATCTGTTAATTTCACAATCAATGGTAAGCAATATAATCAAGCATATTATCTTACTGATAGAATTTATCCAGAATGGGCTGCTTTTATGAAAAGCTTTCCATGTCCTCAAGATCCAAAGAGGCAGCATTTTAAACGACTGCAAGAGGTTGCTAGGAAGGATGCCGAACAAGCCTTTGGAGTACTTCAAGCTCGTTGGGCAATGGCTAGCGGTCCAACTCATTTCTGGTGTAAGAATAACTTGAAGGATATAATGTTAACTTGCATTATATTGCACAACATGATAATTAAAAATAAAGAAAATGCAGCGATCGATTGGTCCGATGATCCAAATGTGGCCATTCCGCCTCCATAAGTAAGTCAAGGATCAACAGGATCATTCAATGACTACGTTAGGAGAGGTGTTCAACTACGAGATAAGCAGAAACATCTCCAGCTTCGACAATATTTAATTGAGCATGTTTGGACCCAATCCGGAGAATAATCATCTACCCATTAAGTTGGTCGAATCGAAATTTACTTTGTTATTTTCGGAAGATTTACTTTTATAATTTAATGTGTGTTTTTTTAATTTGTATTTTTATGTATTATGTAATTCAAAACAATGAATAATATTTTTTTATTTTTATAAAATTTAAATAATTGGAATATATAATTATTTATAATTTAATTAAAAATTAGATAGATATAGTAGATAAATTAAATGAGAATAAAATAAAATTGATGTGGGTCCTATAAAAAAATTTACTTTTTAGTTTTATTGTTGGGGAAGAGTTTTATTTTGGAGGTAGAGGTTTTTTGCTTTTGAGGTGGCGCTGACGTGGCGGTCAAAAAATCTATTTTTTTTTATTTTATCATTGGGTAGGCCCTAGGCCTCCCAATTGGGAGGTTTTTAATGACATGACAATATGAAAAACCTATGAGAAAGGTTTTTATTGTTGGGAGGGGTGAGAGATTTTTTTGATAGGTTTTTATTTCACTACCCAGGTCTTTTAGAAATGAGAGAGAGTGGGGAAGAAGAAAGTGGCGGCTACTAGCCAAAAGCGTGACGCGTGTCATGCACACGTGAGTGAAAGAAATAAAGTGGCGGGGCCCGCATGTGTGCAGGCTTGTTTCAAGCTTTTTTTTTCTTTTATTTACAATACACGTAAAATAAAAAAAAAAGCATCTGTCCGCCTTTGTGCATGCTTGTTTTTTTTTAAGACAAAATTTAATTTGACAATTCTTCAATTTGACATATTAAAGTTGATAGTCGTTTTAAAATAATGAATAATACTCCCTCCGTTCTGTTACAACGTACGCATTTGCTCTTTGCACGTTGATTAAGAAATATAATATTTTAATGTGTAGTGAGGTGAGAGAAATAATATATTAATGTAAAGTGAGTATGTGTATTAGTATGACATGTGGGTCCATAGAGAGAGAAGTAATTAATATGTGTGGGTTCTCTTTACTAAAAATGGAAATGCACACTTTGTATTGAGACGGACCAAAATAGAAAAACGCGTACGTTTCAATGGGACGGAGGGAGTAGTTTTTTTTTATAAAATTTAAATAATTGGAATATATAATTATTTATAATTTAATTGAAAATTAGATAGATATAGTTGATAAATTAAATGAGAATAAAATGAAATTGATGTGGGTCCTACCAAAAAACATACTTTTTAGTTTTATATTATTGGTGAAGAGTTATGTTTTGGAGGTATGAGTTTTTTTTTGCTGTTGAGGTAGCACTGACGTGACAGTAAAAAAAGTTTCTTTTTCATTTTATCATTGAGGAAGGCCTTAAGGAGGAGTTTTGTTTTGAAGTGAAGGTATTTTACTTTTGAGGTGGCGCTAACGTGACAACTAAAATATTTTTTTTTAAAGATGAATAGGGAATTTGGCAGATGAATAGGGAAGACCTTAGATCAATTAAAATGTATACTCCCTTTTAGGGTAAAATGTTGTAACGTTAACCATTTTGTGACAGAGTAGAACAAGAGATGTGTTTGCTATATTTACAATTTCACTTCCATTTATTAACCAGCCATATGTTGTCTTGTAAAATAAAGATAAGAAAAGAAGTAGAACTGTAATAAATGTATTTCACGCGCTTAACGTCGGGTGTGAAATCAACATCAATTATTCATGCCTTTGGTGCGATCAAAATCTTCGTCAATCAAGAATTTCATCTCTGCTCTCAGTCCCCATTTTGGTAAACCTAGTCCCCCCACCTAATTTCTTTAAATAATTATTATTATTATCCTCGTTAAACCCATTTTCCTACGGCTCGATCTGATCTTCGCAGCACTTGACTTGATTACGATTGCAGGTTGGCGTTCTTCCCGATGATCATCCATGTGTTTCGAAAATTTCTTTAATTTTCATCGTTCTCGTTTATACAGAATTGAATTTTGCCCACTTCAACCTATTAATGTCTAGATTTAGTTTTTGGTATCTAATTTGGTTTTTTCGTATCTGGATTTCGTGATATTTTGTTTTACAGTGAAGGGCTTTCCCGTTCACATTCTCAAAAGGGGACCGAATGGCCGGAGTTTCTGATGATCATGCCGCTAGCATCTGCAGCCACTGGTAATTTGTAGAATGATTGATTGTTTCTTTATTGGTCTACTTTCAAATATTTGGAAATTCGAAAAAAATTCAGCCATGCATCATCTGATTGTTTTGTAGTGGTAGATGAGATTCGCATGAAGATAATTGTGTAGCTAAAAAATTGTTAAAGATATCATTGTATAAGTTATGTGATTGCATCGTGCATGTGGTGATGGTATTGTAATGTGATGTTATAAGTATTGTTAAATTGTTAATAATTGTGCTTTTCTGATGAACATGAATTGTCTATCATCTGATTTACTGCTAATTGACGCTTTAGGTGGATCTTTCATACAAATTGGACTGCGATGTTTTGTCCATTGAACATTAGTAGTAGCTAGCTTGTCTCTGATTTTCACACAATTTAATTTAATCACAGTCACTTTAACCCCCTTTCCTCAAAGGTCTACGAGTGTTGAGGTCTTTTGGGTTGAGTCATGTACTAACATCTAGTCCCGCTTTCTATACAGGGAAACTATTATTCTTCATCTGCCAAACCTGTTCAAATTTGGATTACTTTTGACAATTTTATTTCATTGCTGTTAATAGTTAAGCCTGTAAATTTTAAAAATGATTAAGTCAAGATTTTGTTGTTTAAAATTTGATTCTCCATAAGTCTTTAAATCATCATTAAAGTTGGCCAGTTTCTCAACATCTTCATTATACAGCTTGGTGAATGTCTATCATTGTACTTCATTCATGATATGATGATTCTGATGAAAAGAGCACCAAGTTTATAATACTCTCGTGACCTCTTATCCTCTTATCAGTTATTATACTAATCACCTTAAAGATCTAAATAAGTGTCTTTCTGATTTTAGTTTCTACCGATCTTTTATTCTTTTCAGTTATTTGACTATGGTTTTCTGTGTTCGTGTTGTGAGATCATGTTTTTCTGATTTTAGTTTCTACCGATCTTTTATTATTTTCAGTTATTTGACTATGGTTTTCTGTGTTCGTGTTGTGAGATCATGTTTTCCAAGATTATATCTTAGACTAGGAAACTAGGAGTGTTTTCAAGAAAAGTGAACAAGGGGAAATAGAAGTGTCTTTAATTTCTTTGGGGTGGGGGGAGGGGGGTGATGTGTGCGTATGGTAAGCACTTGAATGTTTTCATTTGGATAAAAATGACACATTGAATATGAACAAGTAATTTAAATAAAAATTAGAAATAAATACTAAAGTATTAAAAGTTCAAATTCAAGTTTTTTGGGCAAGGTCGAGTTTCATTCTTTCTTTTTTCCCTCAAGTTTAAGTAATAAGGAAAGAAACTCTCACTAGGAAAGGATGCTGGTTGTCATAAAAATTAAAATGTTTTCAAAAGACAAAACACATCATATTAGCATAATAAAAATGTGTTTCAAGGGCAGCTAGACTGGGTGGGTATGAGCCATGAGGCGTGCCGTTGCCCGAGGTGCACTAACACCTGCCTCCCAAAGAACTCGCCATCATTCTATAGCCTAGCACACCTTAGTGTGTGCCTCTAACAACTATGGAATTTATTTAGCTATGCCTTATGGAATTAACTGCTTTCACATGCTGTTTTTAAAAATGTTACTCCCTCTATCTCACGAAGTAGTGCATGTATTTTTGTGCGTGGAGTTTAAGAAAAGTTTGTTGATGCATAAAGTAGGAAAAATGAGGGATATTTTAGGTAATATTATGAGAAATATAAAGTTGTTGGGTTGAGTGTAAATAGTGGGTATTATTAGAATGTATTTTTTCTATTTTTAGAAACATGCATAAGTGTCGGGACAGATTAAAAACGCAAGTGTGAACTGTTTGGTGGCATGGAGTGAATACAAGAACATGACATCTTTAGATGAGGAAAGGCTGACATATTATGTGTCTGAGTGTCTCTTTAGTTAAAAAGTTAAGTTTCTGTATTGCGTAGCGAAAATAAAATGATATGCTATATCTGAGGAAATAATGTGATAGTTAATAGTGATATCTGTAATCGGATGATTCAACTACTTTTCGATTATAAAAAGGTCTAGGTAACATGAGTGCTGGCCTGTGCCACCGCTTTCAGAAGTATTAGTCTTGTGATTGGCTTTTCATTTGTGGAGGAGTCGTGATTGGCTTTTCATTTGTGGAGGAGTCTTTCTCGAGCACCAACTGGCTTATATCCCTATATCTATTTGATATTAGTTATATGCTTCTTATGTGTGATTTTATTCATCTTCATTTGACATTGATTTATCCATTTGTTTATTACTTGCAGTACACTGGTTAAATTAATCTTTGCTGGCCATTTAAGGGGTTTTAATAAATTTTCAAGATAAACTCAGCAAAAAAAAAAAAATGCAGTAGATTTTTGTTGGTTCTTTTGTTTGATGTCCTTAATCAGGGACAAATAAATACTTTTAAAAATAGTCTTGGTTTTAATAACCCACAATTCCTTTTGGTTGACATTAAAATTTAAAATATAGGAGGAAGGAAGAGTAGGAATGGATCCCCTTTTTTCCTTTGAGTTCAAACCCAATTCTCTTGGAAACATATTTTATTGGCCTGCTTCAACTTCATTGTCCCATATAATGAAAGTTTGGAGTTCATTTACTCTTTAATTGTCCCTTAAATGAACATAAAGTGCAATACCAAGTTTGTCAACCATGTGTCGAGCGAAACATCTTCTGTCGTGTCATCCTGCTGCTCCATTGTTTCTTTCAATGGGTTCTGTAATCTTTATGTTTAATCATTTCTGATTGGATAGAGACTAGAGAGAGCCAAAAGTTTTCTAGTAACGACATAAAATTTCTGTAGGATCCAAATTTATTACTGTTTTTTGTCATCTCACTTGTATCCCCTGCTTGTGTCTGTCCAATTCATCATGTATATGTTCACTGTTATCTTTACATGTGATTGCAATTTGATATTTTTTTTTTGGTCATTTGATGCTTGGACGTGTGATGCCAGTGTTGAATTAAATTACTGAGATGAGTTTCCTGGTTTAGTGTTTGAAAATAGATAGAGCAAAGTAGCCTTCTATATATCTTAAACTTTGTAAATTGTTTTAGTCTTAGCTGTCCCATACGGAATTAACTGTGGAGGTTTCATTTTCGAATTCTTATTTTGTTTCTTACCAACTGTTTAAACTGTTTAATATTCTGATATGCGCCTGAATCTTTAGTTTGAGAAAGATGATGTGTGCACTCCAAGAATATACCCATCTGCCTTTTTGCTGAATTTATATTGCGACTTATAAATCTGGTTGACAAAATCAAGGAGTAAATCCTATTCTAAAGCCAAACTCACCCAATTTTATTAACCCAAAGATATGCTGAATCACTATTGTTGCTCTTAAGTGACAAAATAGAACAATGAACACGACTCCGAATCCTTATTTCTAATTTACTAAGTTCAAATACTCAATTTTGGTTGACAGAAAATCAGAGTACGTTGGGCATTTTTATGTTAATGCATGAAGACAATACGATTAGTCACTCCTTTTAGTATTCTGTGCATGGAAACACTATACAATATGTGGAGTATCTTTTTATCTATACCATAGCTGGTACTAATATACTAGTTTGTATATGCCCCCTCAGTGCATTGTTAACCATGTGTTTTCATGTCTTCGTATTTAGTTTTTCCTGTTTTTTAAGTTAGTTAGAACTTGACTTGAGTTTCTGAATGCTCTTAAAAGGTTGTGCTCTTTCTGAAATCTAGACATACATCTAACCATACATTTCATTAACCATATATACTTCCGTTCGTAACTAATTCCAGTTCGCATCCAGTATTTACAGCTTTGAGTTCACAAGGTCAGAATATTTTTCAGAGGAACTGAATATTTCTACCTTATTTATTAATTGTTATGATTTGCATGTTTTAACACATGCCTATGAGGTGCTCGATATAATGTCTAAGTGTATTTTTGTTAATTCAAATGATTTATTTGTTCATTTAAGTTGAAGTTGGTTTTGTCATGAATGGGAAAACTGACCCTTTTCTGAAATTTTAACTTCTTCAGTTGGAAGTTTTGATTTAATCACAACTAAATAGTTGCCACAGGGAAAAGAGGCCATGTTCAAAGATTTCTTTTCTCCAAAGTTAATACATAGTTTTTAGAAGATAAACGTCTGAAGTGCCTCTAATTTCTCAAAATTTTATTTTTCAGTACTTAAACTTTGATGGAGGATTATGTTTTTTACCTTTACCTTGTTCAACTAGAAAATGAACTGACTGAATTCACCTGTTTTAGCTATATAAAGTGCATGAAGACACCTGAAATCTTTAATATAATTGTACCCCACCTTTCTGTCAGAAGAATGAGTTCAAAAGATTGCCTTTGATCCCAGATGGGTAAGGTATTTTCAATATCTGAGTCTCTTCTTATTTTGTGTGTGATTGCACCCATATATATAGCATATTTGCGGATGTATTTAATTTGTTCTCTTACATCAGCGAAAATCAAACACATCATAATTCATGGTAAGTTCTATGGTTTGTTCAAGCAATACAATAGAAGCATAAGCCGTATTTGATATAAGCTAAACTGCTACAGAATTTTATTTCAATGTAGAGAAAGGCTAGATTGTTTTGATTGCAAATTAACAGAGAGAGAGAGAGATGATGAATGATTGGCTCTGAAACAAATTAATTAATATAACCACAGAATTATAACATTCTCTTTGTACTACTTTGGTAGTAAATTTAGCTTTTGTTCCAAATAATATAAGTTTATGTAGGAATGAGATACATTCTTATGAGATATGACAGTTCATTTAAATTTTATATTTTCCACAATTTATCTAATAATTCATTAAAGCATGAAATCGTTTTTCCTTGTGGGATTGGGGAGCAGATGGGATAGATTTAGTAGATAGAAGATTTGGATTTTATACTAAATGTTATCCTAATTATAACTTACTTTTCTCTGATATGCAATTGTAGGGTGGATGTTTAATGCTGAAAAAACTCCTGGATCTTATATACTACCACATATTTCTTCTGTGAAAATTCCACAACAAATAATTGGAGAAGCCATTAAAGACTATCTGTGTTAAGAATTATGTATCAGGTGATTTGTATTTTCATCATTGTCATATAAATTTGCCCATGTTGTTTCATTTTCATAGTTTTTTTAATGGTTATACTTATGTGTTGGGCCTGAGACATTTCAGCACGTGCTCTAACTTTAAATTATTGATTAGGATTATGTACAGCCTGTCGTTTTGTGAAATTCGTTAGTTGCAGCACATTGGTCATACTTGGTGCCACCACCACATTGAACTTTGGCACTCAGGTATGAAATTATAATTTCATTAATGTTACTTTGCCATTTATTCCCTCATCTAAAAATGAGGTTGCATTTATGGGTTATGGATGCTGGTGTCCATTTTAAGAAATTTTTACAATATATAGTGTTAACATGTAATTATTCTCAATTTCGATGACCGTTCACATGTTCAATTTTTGTTATTTTATAACTATGAAATTGTGAGGCTGGACCTGCTGGTGAAAAATTCAGTATTTTGAATGTACACCATGAAAATAAATGAGAAAACTACTAATGCCAAATGGTGAAAGAATTTATGTCCAAAAGTCATTTATACCTTGAGCTTCTTCAATGCTTCTAATTTTATTTAGTGTATATTTTCTAGAATCCAACTTTGTGGATGATTCACCATGTGCTTTGTGAATTTCCATGAACATATGCCATGCTTGTATGACCACCAGATCAGAACCATACGAGCCTCACTGTATATTGGAATGTAGAGATAAGATTTTCAAACCACCTGCCTTTAAGTAGATGGCGTTTTATCCCTGTGTAGCTTGTTCAATGAAGAACATGCATGCATCTTTCCTCTCCTATTATTTTATTTTATTTTTGGTTGGGTCATTGTTGAAAAACAAACTTGAGTAAAGTTCCCATCAACCTTATATACATGTGTGTATCCTTTTGGAATGATTTTTCTAAATGTGCAAAAGGCAGTTGCCTACCAACCAGTGAGCATGTCCAATGAAGACAGTGGAAGAAGATTTTATTTAATACAAGAATCCTGTCTCATCCTTTTATTTTGCTTTTTCCTCAATTTAAAGAATTTTTATCTATTTCGTTAAAAATGAAAACATAAATGATTGGTTAAATTAGAAATGCAGTATGTATGACCTTTTCATAAGCTTTTTAAGGAGTCACATATCATATTTTCTACAGAGTATTTGTCTTTTATGATTATGCTATACCCTATGCTTATCTAACAATATAATTGTGTTCAGTTATTAGTCTATGTCAGCTAGATAAGACTTGATTATTCTATAATTACTTTATGGCAACTAAAGTTAAGACTTGGTTACATAGATTTACGTATCTTTTGCATTTCCAGTCTTCATGTCTCACCTTTTCCATACAGTTTCTAATCGATGGCTCTTAAATCCTTTATATAACATCTCAGCGTAAATTCACATGAAAACGTAATTGGACTAGGATCATGGTGTGCCGCCAGTTGTTGGATATTAGGAACTCATAGGATCCAAGGTGTGGAGAAGTGGATATATTAGAATGCAATATGGCAACTGAAAGCACATCAACCGAGACTGAAAGCCCCTGACATTGTCTTGCACATGTTTTAGAGAAAGCCATATACAATCCTTTTACACGCGTTTCTTCTACGTTGTGATATAAAACTTCTAGGAATATACTCAAAAGTCTTAGCGTAGGTTCATTTTGAATGCTTGCTTTCTTTAATAATTTATGTACATACCACTTTGTCAATCTTGCTACTGGATCCTTACTGACTTATTTGTACTTCATTCTAGGCTGACTTAATTGTACTTCATTCTAGGCTAATCTACATATACACACTGTATTTTTGTTGTTGCATCCTGCTTAATCATTGAATTTCGTTCTCTTCATTCTAAGCTAATCTACATATACAAACTGTAATTTTGCTGCTATATTATGCTTGGTCATCAAATTTTGTTCTCCTTTGTGCAACACATGAGTTCTTTAGGTTTGAGGGGTGCACTAGAATCTTCCATTGATGTTGGTAAAATAATTGGTGACTGAGAATCAGACACCACACACAGAAAGCGCATGAAAAAAGAGAGCCTTTAACCACAAGTTTTGGGCACAACATGTGCAGATGAGCACATGCTATAACATAAGGGTTTTTTTTAATGATTATTTGCAAATATATATGATGTAAATCATTTCCTACTTTTTGTTAATATGTATTAATAGTGTATTAAATTAAACAATCAATCCCATTTACGATACAAAATATAGCTGTTTTGTCCGGGCTAGCACCTCAGCAATGAGGTGCCGTTTACCTAGTTTATTAATAAAACTGACAAAATAGAAATTTATTTCACACACACATATATGATGTGTCTGAATAGAGAAAACCTGAAGTATACAACAGGCTGGCTGAACATCCCGACTCCTCCATCAAATAAAAGTGATAATTTTTTGTAATTTTACTTTCCACCTGCACTCATTTCAAATTATAGACTGTTGTTTAATGTTGCTGTGGGCCTTGGAGTTATTCAGGAACTGGAGCTGTCGTTTATAGAGTGAGGGTTATCTTATTATCCTATTTTAAATGTATTTCCATGGTGATATATTTTTTAGATCTGTAATCTCCTTTTAGTATGTTTATTTTGTTTGTTGAATTCATGTTGAAATGTATCTGCAACTATTAAATGTGAACTTGACATTGGGCGAATAATTAATCTGTTTCTTATTAATATTATTTTTATTTTTGTTTATGTATTATGAATCTTTTGCTGGAACTTCGCCTGCGCTCCTTTTGAACCAAAATTCTTATGTTGTTCAATTGAAGTGACAAACTTTTTCCTTTTTGGCCTGTTCAAATGTAAAAATTGGCTTTTGAATCTCATCTTTCCACTATCCAATACATTCTTGTTGAACCCTCGTACAATTATTTTCCTCTCATGTGAAGCTCCATCGGGCTTCGACTTCAAGAAAATCTTTTGTTGAGCCTTTTCAGTTACAGGCTAAATGACGACATATATAAGCATGGAGGAAGCTCACCGGCGGATTACAGAGTACCTTAATCGTTTCTCTGATGCTATTTCGTATCAAGACGGAACATCACTCAGCCGCCTGCTCTCCTTTTCTTCCGACTCCGCCGCCCTCCTTTCCCTCGCCGACGCCCTCAATACCTTTCAGGTTTTGTTTATTCTCTATTTAATTTAATTGGTGTTAAGAGACTTTAAAGACTGCCCTATTTGAACTCATAGAGATTGGATGTATATAATATGGAATGAGTACTTGACACTGGAGTCTAGCGTTAGTTATTAGTTATTAGTCTGAGATTGATGTGTTTGCACAGTTGAGATTAGTTCTAAGGAGTAGACGAGGTTGAAGCTGTAAAATGTGTTGTAAGTAGATTGCTGATGTGGTTCTAGAAAAAAAAGGGTTTCACATTTGAATCTCTGAAGGGGCACATTTATTCATTTTGGCTGATGAAATGTGAAAATTCGAATTCTCATGAATCCATGCAGTGCAGTCTATTTGTGTTGTTCTGTTTCAGCGCTGATACAGTTAATTTGAAACATCTTCGAATTCAAAGCAAGGTTTTCAATATTGTTCAATTTCTGTTGTAGTTGTACATGTATAATATAATTACGTTGTATGTTCTTCTTCCTAATTATGTATTAATTCTATTTTTCTATTTTGTCTACAGGATGCTAATAAAATAATTAGGCAAACGGAGAAATATTCTCAGTATGTGGATATTTTAGTCCCCATATTTTGGGCCTTGCAGAATTATCGGCTAAGAAATTTGGTTGAGTCCTTTGTGGCCTTCGAAAAAGCATCCAAGTATGTTGTTTCAAATGAATGTATTATTTGAACTTTCTCTTTGTTATTGTAATTCCTAATGATGGAGATTTATAGTGCTTTTATTCAGGAATTTCGAAATTGGGAATCAGCATGGGCCTTGAAAGCATTATATGTGATTGCCTATGAAATTAGGATTCTTGCAGAGAGGGTGAGGAATTGATGTTTCTCACTACTTGTTGATTGCTAAATTAACATCCATTTAAAAGAAACCTGCAATCCAAACTGATTTATATTGTTGCATTTGAAGGCTGACATAGAGTTGGCTTCAATAGGGAAAACCCCAGAAAAGCTTAAAGGTGCTGGTTCCTTTCTCATGAAAGTGTTTGGGGTTCTTGCTGGAAAAGGACCAAAACGTGTTGGAGCTTTATATGTGACATGCCAACTTTTTAAAATATATTTCAAGCTGGGCACTATCCACCTATGTCGTAGTGTGATAAGAAGTATTGAAACTGCTCGGATTTTAGACTTCGAAGAGTTCCCAGTCAGGGATAAAGTTACGTACATGTATTACACTGGTCTTTTGGAGGTGTACAACGAAAATTTTCCAGCTGCGGACCACAAATTATCATATTCATTGACACATTGCAACAAAAAGAAAGAAGCAAACATAAGGTTTGTACCGGCCTTTTTTTAGCAAACATAAGGTTTGTACCGGCCTTTTTTTTGTCATTTGATTGTTAATCTATAGCCTGAATCTTGAGCATACCCCACCTTTCAATTTTTACATGGTATCAGTTAGAAATCGGTCCTAACACCCTATCTCCCTATTCTACTTCTTTCCGTCATATTCAACTTTTTTCTCCTGTCTCTTTCTGTCACGATGACAACGATCGGTGCTTCTTCCCTCTTTGACTCCTCACTCACTCTACAACCCATGACCCATATGGTCACGGTTAAACTCACTTTCAATAATTATTACTTGGCGCAGTCAAGTGCAGCCATTGTTGTTCCCAAAAATATTTGGGCTATGTTGACGGTTCTCTTCCCTCTCCACCCAAGACGCTGACTATTTCCCAGGGTTCATCCACCATAAATCCTAAATTTATGAAATGGTTCGCACACGATCAGATAGTGCGTGTATTTCTCTCTTCCACATTGAGTGAAGAAGAGTTCGTTGTCGTTGTTGGATGTTCATCCTCTCGTGAAATCTGGGACACTCTCTCTATTTCATTCAACCGTTCATCCAAAGTCCATGAATTAAAACTTAAGGATGAATTACAATTTAGCAAGAAAGGTAATCATTCAGTCTCTGAATATAGATCTGCTTTCAAAATTTATGTGATCAACTGGTGTCCATGGGTCGCCCAGTTGATGAAACTGATAAATACCATTGGTTCTTACGTGTGTTGGGCTCGGGTTTCATGGCTTCTCCTCCACCCAAATTAATATGGATCCTTTGTCAATAATTTCGATCATTCTTTCTTTGACGGAGTCTCATGATTTGTTCACGATAGCAGTTGATTCTGGTAGAAACATGGATACAGCTGTGTTCATGACACAATCATATCGCCAAAATCATGGTGGTAATAGGACAAATCGTTCATTCACCGGCCATAATTGTGGCACTTCTAGCGCTAATTTTTCTTTTCATGGATGTTGTGGTAGATTTTCTAGGAATGGTCGTGGTCGAGGGTGTTTTCAGCCCACTTGTTAGATTTGCAGATAACTTGGACACTACGCCACATATTTTCCACAACATTATTCTGCTATGTCCTCCCTTGAGGCGCATCTTGTCGAATCCTTTACTGTTGGATGTTTCTCTTTGTTCTACTTCTGCTTCAGATTGGTTTGTTGATATAGGAGCATCAACACATACGACTAATGACTCTACCTCTCTGGATATGGTTTCTCCATATACTGGTTTTGACAAAGTGGTTATTGGTATTGGTGATAAGCTTTCTATCTCTCATACTAGCTCTTCTTGTATATCCCATGATTTATCTTTGATGGATGTGTTAGTAGTTCCTCATATCACTAAGAATCTTTTATCGATCAGTAAGCTTACTCAAGATTATCCTGTTAATGTTGTTTTTACTAATGATTCCTTTGAAATACAAGATAGAAAAATAGGGATCCCTTTAACAAGAGGTCGGAGTGAGAATGGTCTTTACATTTTGGAGAAAAGACAAACTGCTTTTGTTGCTACTTTAACACATGTGAATGCTTGGAGATCATTTGAGTTATGGCACAAGCGCCTTGGGCATACAACTTTTGAAACAATTCGCTAATTACATCATTTGGGAATTGTTACTGTTACTTTTTTGTTGCCAAAACCGACTATTTGTTCTTTTTGTCAGTTGACGAAAAGCAAACATCTATCTTTTACTATTAATAAAAAAATATTCTTCACATGTTTTGAACTTGGTTCATTGTGATCTATGGGGCCCAACACCTATAAAATATTCTTCAAACTATATATATTATGTTGTGTTTATCGATGATTTCTCTCGATTCATTTGGTTTTATCCCTTACGCCTTAAATCTGATTTTTTCTCCGTCTTTGAGAAATTTAAGTTATTTGTGGAGAATAAGTTTTCTTGCAAAATAAAAACATTTCAATTTGATGGTAATTCTGAATTCACAAATAATAAACTAAATGCTGATTAGTGTGAAAATCTGCATGTTTTATGGTTCGATTTAGCACCGTTTTGAGTAATTTATGTTCGTATTTCAGCACTAAATGGTTAATTTTCATATATTTAAGATATTGGTGCATTTGAGGTGCCATTTGGTTTTTTAGGTGGAAAAAGGATTTAAGGTGCAAAGGGACTGAGGAGTGAAATCGTGAAAGAATACTGAAAAATGCATGTCCTCTTTGCAAAATTTTTCTGTATCTTTTTGGATGTTCAAACTGATCATGTGATATATGGTTGGAAATCTACTGAAGAGAATGTCATTTTAGCTTAAGAAACGCCTCAATTGGACGTCAGATGAGGGAGATATGATCAAAACGGTGAAGACGCGCAAGCTGTGCCGACCCAGCGCGACCGTGCCAATTCTGCACGATTCGTGCCCTTAAAATGTTAGTCTTTTGTGAGTTCTTTATATGTACAGAAAACCAAGTAAGAGAGGGTCGCGTGAGCACAAGAATCGCTTTAATTGGAATTCGATGAAGAAGTTATGCTTAAAACTGTAAGGCTGCACAGCTGCCAGCGAGAATTCCGAAAATTCACGAAAATTACCCTCTATTTTCTATTTTCTTAGTGGCCAAGTTATTTCCTAATTTAATATCCATTCATATCTTCCATAATTATATTTTTCCTAATTTTTCAAGATCTCACATCGTTTCCTATATTTTATTCAATTCTCACACCTAAATATACTCATTCTCAAAACACATAAAGTGTGGAGAAACAGCATAATCTACCTTTTTTTTTTAATAAATGTTAATTTATTCAGAATTTCTAACCAGGGCCAAAGCCCACACCACCTTACAACTCACACAAATCGAACAAACACCTCCTTACAACTCACACAAAAAGAATAAACAAAGACAAATTACGGAATAGCTAAGAAGTGAAGAAATCTAGCTACGTGCATTAAGATAGAGAAAACGACTCCATCTACAGTCGGACGAACACCTTCAATCCTCGCTTCACACCGTGCCTTCCAGATGAAGGACACGCATCCATATAGCGCTAACGCACGCCGCGCCTTCTCTCGTACATGAACCCTACGGTCCTTCTGAATCCATTTAATATCCGACATTACCGTATTCACCATCCTATTCCACCCCACATCAGCTCTCACACGATCCCAAACTGCTTTTGCAAACGGACATTCAAAGAAGAGATGATTTCTCGATTCCGTTCTTCCTACACATAATACACACTCCATCGGCCCCTCCACCCTTCTCCATCTATCCATAGTGGTCAATCGATTCCTCACGGCAAGCCACATATGGAAAGCATGCTTCATCGGAACCCATGAACACCACAATTTTTTATATACATATCTCACCTGGCCAACCTCAGCAACCCTGGAGTAGAGCCTACTTGTCAATAGTCGACCCATGGCAGTACACTAAGAGAGGGTTTCAAGTAAATCCCCCTCTAACCTTACACGAATTATGTCCCTCGCTTGCAGTATCTCCTTCCACACAATAGAAGCACTCGGGGTCACCTCCATGTCCCAACATGACTCTTGGGTCAGGTAAACTGAGTTAATCCATTTGACCCACAAAGTCCTCTTCTCGGAATGAACATCCCACAGTGCTCCACATAGTGCCACATCATTGAGGAGTTCCACACTCTTCAACCCAAGCCCACCTTGCTCTTTAGGTAGAATTACATCACTCCATCGAACAGCCCCTCGATGTTCCCCATAAAAAACTCCTGATCATCCCCTCCACCCTGTCAATCACACCCTTCGGCAATTTCACCATAGAGACCCAAAAATTTATCAGACCATACACAACAGAACGGATGAGCTCAAGATGTCCTGCATAAGAGAGTGGCTGGCTAGACCATCCTCGAATGAGGTCGACTATCTTAGTGACAAGTGGCTCAAACGCAGAGTCTCTCAGCTTTTTCCCAATTAGCGGAATGCCTAAATATCGAACAGGAAAGGTACCTTCGCGAAAAGGTAGAACTTCCCTAATCCTTTGCTTCTCACTCGGAGACACCCTCGCCATAAACAAACAGGACTTCTCTTCACTCACTTCCAACCCAGAAACACCTGCAAAAGTTCTCAATGCCTTGGCAACCACCTCAGCAGAAGACCGATCACCATAAGCAAAGAGAATCAAATCATCTGTAAAGGCTAAGTGTGTGAGACCAACCCTAGCACAATGTCTGGAGTGAAATTGATACTGATCGTGAAACACAAGTTTTTTAAACATTATGGAGAAATAATCAATGCATAGTACGAATAATAGAGAAGAAAGGGGGTCCCCTTGTCTCAATCCCCTCTTTCCCTCAAAGAAGCCCTCCGGTAACCCATTGATGAGGATGGAATAAGAGGTGGTAGAAACACACTCCATAATTCACCCCACCATCGTAGGAGGAAACCTCAGGCCTACCAGGACCTCCCGTAGAAAGTCCCAATTGACTGTGTCGTATGCCTTTTTGATATCCACTTTGACCGCCATACGCCGAGCAATACGACTAACCCCATAATTTTTAACCATTTCCTGAGCCAACATGATACAATCTCTCATCTTTCTTCCCTGCACAAAACTAAACTGACTCTCCGATACCAAGCCATCCATCACGCTCGCAATACGCCCTACAATGATCCTAGAGATGATCTTATAGAGCATATTACAACATGAGATAGGTCTATAATCTCTAACACCAGGATCGTGAGCACCCTTTGGTATTAGAGTGATGAACGTAGAGTTCATCTGTCGAAGAATCTGCCCTGTAACAAAAAATTCCTGAATAGCAGCAATAACATCCTTACCAACAATATCCCACGCATCCTTGAAGAATGCCGGAGAGTAGCCATCAGGTTCCGGCGCCTTGCTGATATTCATACTCCAGATAACATTTTTAATCTCCTCATCAGAAATAGGAGCAATCATTTGGGTACACTGCTCATCTGTCAACATATTGCCCCATTCAAAGACAGAGGGATCACACTCCTCCGTATGACTTGAAGTACCCAGTAAGTCATTATAAAAATTAAGGAACTCTTCCACTACCTCATCACGGGAAGAGGTATGCCCGGAGTCGATACGAATGGAAGTGATAAAATTTCGGCTTCCATGGGACTTAACCATTCTGTGAAAGAATCTGGTGGCTTTATCTTGATTTTTCAAATATTGTCCACGAGCAAGCTGATTGAGGAACAAGTGTTCAGCGTGCGTAAGAAAATCAGCATGCTTAGCAGCCTCATGGACTCTACCCCACAACTCAGCATTGCCCGGAACTCCATGACTCTCCATCTGAAGCCTAGACACTTCATCACGAGCCCTCTCCGCCCTCTCCACAATATGGCCGAAGTCTCTCCTACCCAATGATTAGCCATAATATAGTGGGCATGACCAATTAAAGAAATTATCGAACTACAGGGAGAAACGTGCTAGAGTCTAAGCGATCTCGTGTTTGTCATAGTATTATAGAGATGAACGAGAAGGGGAGATAATCAAGAAATTACAATAAAATAAATAGATAGATGAATGGGAGATGGATGAATGAGCCAAGTAGATAGAGATGAGATTAACAATACTTAAAGCATGGAAAATCTAGGTATCATGCAATGAATTCATATGTGTCATTGGAAAAAGGCTAAGGGCCAACACTAAGATCACCTAAACTCCCTCTCGGAATGAATAGGATATGGAATGACATTCATTGGATTGGTTCTCACTCAAACAATTCCAACTAGGTACTAAGCTTGAAATGAGAGTCCCTTCACATAATCTATTGACTTCTCAATCTAATAAATGATATGTTCTATCAAAGGGTTCTAAACTATGAAGGACTTCACAATCTCTTCACAATCTATAATGCACATGAAGTGTTTGATGAAATGATTCACTTAATTATCCTAAATATGCAATTGACTTCTCAATCTAATCACGTGCTTAAAACAATTAAACACACAAATCATCATAAACCTCAAGATCTAAAGCATCAATGATAGAAAGTCAATTAACTCAATCAACATAATCATTCAATTGCAAAATACCAAAAATTATCCAACACAATTCATATTGCTAATCTCACAAGGGAGATTAGCCTCTCATATCCATAAGAAAATTAACATAGACATTAAATTCCTTATAAAACATGATAAACAATAGGTTTCAATACAAAGTTTGGATGAAAACTCCCTTGGAAGTCTCCAATGGTGATCTTCTTCTTCTCCTTGCAATTCACCTCTCTTCCTTGCTTCTCTACTACTTGGATGGAGGATGTGATGGTTGGATCAAGGTAGATCCAAAGGATGAAGAATGGATGAAGGTGAAGGTGAAGAATGGAGGAAATGGTGTGTGAGGTGTGTGTAGGAGTGAAACCCTCGCCCAAAAACTGATCAAATGTTGAATTATTGGGTATTTATACCCCTTGGGAAGCTTCTAGAAGGATTCTGATTTTTTAGCAGGAATTTACACAGCACGAGTCGTGCTCGGCAACACGGCCATAAGGTGGCCGTGTTGTGTGAGCTGATACTCTCGCACGGCCATTCTGGACAGGCCCGTGTTAGCAATACGAGTCGTGTGCTGCGACACGGCTCGTGCACCCGACACGGCCAGTCGTGTTGCTGCTGCCTTGTTTCCTTCACTGTTTTGGCTCGTTCTTTCTCGTTTCAACTCCGAATTGAGATCCGCTTTTTCCTACGTCTTCCTTATCATATGTCAGAAAACGGCCAGGACTTACAGGGCCGTGTTGCGTAACACGGGTCGTGTTGCGTAACACGGGCTGCGCAGTCTCACTGTTTCGTGCATAACTTCCACATCCGATCTCTGATTTGAGTAATTCTTGCGCTCATGTGATCCTCTTTTCTTTGGCTTTCTATCCATATAAAGATCTGACAAAACTTCCAATATTTGAGGGTGCAACAAGTCATGCAAAGTAGCACAACCGTGCTGAGTAGGAACAGCTTGCGCGACGTCACCATTTTAATCATAACTTTCTCGTTTCGGCTCCAATTGAAGTGTTTCTCATACCAAAATAATCCTCTTTTCTATGGCTTTCCAACCATGTATTACACTTCTAGTTTTGAGCTCCACAAGAGTACAGAAAAATTACACAAGTTGGGTGTGCGTTTTTTTCAGCATTTTGCTTGATTTGACTCATTCTCCCTCGTTTCAACTCCGAATTGAGATCCGCTTTTTCCTACATCTTCCTTATCACGTCTAGCATCCAATAAAAAGTGAAAATCATAGGTTTAAGCTCATTCACACACATTTCCATAAAAATACAAAACACGACCAAATAGAACACAAAATACGGATAAAATAATACGAAAACACATATAAAAAGACACTAAAATCTAGGTGAAAATATCACTCATCACCCAACCATTTAAGTTTAGGTTTGAGAAGCTTCAGTTTGCGACATACAACAAACTGACGAGTACCCCTAACCTCATCATTCCACGTACCTTGCACCACCTCAAGGAAAGACCCACTCGCACTCCACATGTTCAAGTAGTGGAAGGGACGAATCCTTTCCACCTCGCAACGGAAAATAGATCCCACCATTGGGCTATGATCCGATGAAGTACCCATCTCTAAGAATTCCGCGTCAACAATTCCTGAGTCCACTGTCCAGAGTCCATTAACAAGTACTCTGTCAATGCTACTCCAATACTTGCCGTTAGTCCAAGTAAAGAAAAACCCCTTGGACCTGGCATCCTCCAATCCCAACTGCACACAGCACTCCTCAAAATCAATTCTGTGCCAGTTTCTATGAGAAGGAGCTTCCACAGACCTCTCATTTAGACGTCTGATACTATTGAAATCCCCCATAAGAAGCCAAGGGATATCAACTCTCAGGCCAGCTGTAACAAGATGGTCCCACAACCTCCGACGATCCATTACTCTATTTCGACCATAAACGACACTGATATAGAATTCCCTACGAGAAACCAAGCAACGAACTATACCAAAAATACACTGCTCATGTAAGACAACAGACTCAATCATAACAAGAGAAGGATCCCACACAATGATTATTTGACCCCCAATAACAATATCAAAATTATGAGCAATATTCCAACTAGGCACAATACGACTCATAACAACAACAACATTATCAATAGTCAATCTAGTCTCAACAAGCCCCACCACACACACACCCCTACTCCGTACTAGCCTGTGTATAGCACGTTGTGTCGGAGCATTCACCAATCCTCGTATGTTCCAGGTGAGGATCTTCATCTACGGAAGAAATCCGGGGGTTTCCCCCCAGAGTGAGGATTCTTCCTAACAGAAGCAGGAAGCTCCTGAATAACAATACCTGTAGAGCATGTTTTGCGACCTTCACTTCGAGAATGCAGATGATGTGGAGATGGGGATGTATATAGAGAGTCATCACTTTCCTCACTTTCCTCGGTCTCCTCCTCCATATAATCCTCATCTGATGTTGAGCTCACCACCGATGGCTCTGTGCTTTTATACGGGCCACTACTCCTATCAACTTGCATCGGAGTCTTACCCTCACGTCTAGGTCGTGATGGACCCTCAGGCACTTCAAGAGCTTTAAACCCTAATCCACCATATCCGCCTTTCACCTTCTACCCTTCACCCACCTTTCACCTATCACTGTCAATCACGTTGAGCTACAATTGATTCCCTACACTTGGGGACACACAAAAAAGGTGAACAAGCAAATGGCGCCGTTGCTGGGATTATATTGTTTAAATATGAGGCTACTAAATTATTTGTTATCACTTTTAATTAGAATTTTTTATTGCTTTTATGTATTTGATTGGTGTAGGAAATTTTATTAGGTGTTTCTTCGTCTATGGTATTTAATTTTTATAAACTTAGTTTCTCACTTAGTTTGAACTAATTTTGGGGGGGGGTGGACATGCATCCCAATGTCTTGAAGTACCGAGGTAAGTTTTCTTTATTTGTGTGTGATGCTTGGAGGTTGATTTTTTTTAGAATTTCAGAATTTATTTCGAATTTTCAATTTTTTTTGCGACTATCCAAGTGTCTTGTGTATGTCTTGTGTTTTTCCTAAATTTGGTTTGATTTTATTTTTGGTTGAATCTTTGAGTTTCTCCTATGATTTTACTGATCAGTTCTAATGTGTGATGAGATGTGTTTGAGCTTTAATGATTATGAAGGATATCAGAGGAGCAAAAAGAAGTGAGTTCTATCAGAGGCCTACGCCTAACCGAGTTGAATAATTCGAGGAGCTTGCAAGAGGTGGAGGAGATAAATCAGGTGCCTTCGTTTTCTTATTTTAATTTTTAGGTGATAAATTGTGTGGATTATTGAGTAGTTGAGGTGTTGAAAGTTTTAGTTTTCTGGTTATGTGCTTAGTGGGATCTTATTTGTTTAATTTCTGCCAGAAATTCACATGCTCTTGAAATTGATAAAGGAATTGCACTTAAGTTAGATTGTGATATGAAGTTCTATGTGTACTTGTTGGATATTTCTTACCATGAAGAGTGCTCTGTTACTTGATAACCCATGTGAGATTTTGAGCCTATTATCATGTACATAAATGCATGATGTTTCTTTTCTTGTGAGTATCATTCTAGTGTGTGTATTCTAAAACTTGCCTCTTGTCTTGCTTGAGACTGCGTGTTGTGTTAGATGATGGGAGATGATATTAGACCATCTTTGATTTATAACTCATATTTTCTAATAAACTTTACCTGAATTCATTAAATCCTTAGTCAGCCCATTGAGCCTTTTAAATCCATTCTTTTGATAGCCAATATAGCATAATTGAAGAGAGTGGTGATTTGTGGGTTGAGAATGATGATGAAGGAAGGATCAAAAGAAAAGAAAAAAATTCATGGAGTAGTGCTTAAATCTAATACTCCATGAAACAAGCACCCTAGGGTAGTACCCAAAACTGGTACCCTGTGGAGTATGTGAGAGGTAGTGCCCAAAACTGATACCTCGAGAGAAAAAAAGAGAGAAGAAAAAGGAAAAAAGAGAAAAAAAGTGGTCATGTTGTGCATGGAAGAGAAAAATTGAAGAGTTGAGGAGAATGATGTGCTTGAATTGAAGTGAGTAAGAAGAATGAAGATCAAGATTGGTCGCTACTTGATTGATCCGAGTTTTGAGTCACTTATCCATATATTTCCTACCTTAACCAAAGAGCCAGCATTACATCCAAATAAAAGTCCTTTTTGATCCCATTGTTGAATCATACTTTTAGTAGTGGAGAGTTTGAGACATTTGGCAAGCTTATGGTTACGTATGCACTTGAATTGACTTTGAGCGTAAACACCACACCCCATAAGTGTACATCTTTTACACTTGAGTGCGAGTGATATACTTCCCGTGAGAATAAGTTGATGGAGCATTTGAATTGGTAGTAATTATTTTAACTCGTATGCTATAAATGAATTATTGCATGTAATGAAAGTTGCATGACTGGAGTTGATGACAATTGTGTGTTGAATGACCTAGTAGTCATACCCTTTATTTTCCTTTTGCTTTACACACTATCTTTCTTGTTTGTAAATCGTTGTTTGGGGACGAACAACATCTTAAGTTTGGGGGGTTTGATTAGTGTGAAAATCTGCATGTTTTAGGGATTTAGCACCGTTTTGAGGAATTTATGTTCGTATTTCAATACTAAATGGTTAATTTTCATATATCTAAGATATTGGTGCATTTGAGGTGTTATTTGGTATTTTTAGGTGGAAAACGGATTAAAGGTACAAAGTTGGAATGAGGAGTGAAATCGTGAAAGAATGCTGAAAAATACATGTCCTCTTTGCATAATTTTTCTATATCTTTTTGGATGTTCAAACTGATCATGTGATATATGGTTGGAAAGCTACTGAAGAGAATGTCATTTTGCTTAAGAAACGCCTCAATTAGACGTCAGATGAGGGAGATATGATCAAAACGGTGAAGACCAGCGCAGCTGCCAGCGAGAATTTCAAAAATTCACAAAAATTACCCTCTATTTCCTATTTTCTTGATGGCCATGTTATTTCCCTAATTTAATATCCATCCATATCTTCCATAATTATATTTTTTCTGATTTTTCAAGATTTCGCATAGTTTTACTCCTATATTTTATTCAATTCTCACACCTATATATATCCATTCTCAAAACCATATAAAGTGTGGAGAAACCGCATAATCTACCACCACCACTACATAACCTAGGGTTTTAAACCCTAATCCACCATATCCGTCTTTCACCTTCTACCCTTCACCCGTCTTTCACCGATCACCCTCAATCACGCACTCCTGCTCAGAGTGGTAGAGCAAAGAGAAAGCATAATCACATATTCACAGAGATGGGCTTAGGCAATGATGTTTCATTCTTCAGTTCCTGCTGATTATTGGGTTGAAGCATTCAGCTCTGTTGACTATATTATTAATAGACTACTTACTCCTATTCTGATTAACAAATCTCCTTATGAACTTTTATTCTCTACTTTGCCAGTATATGAAATTTTTCATGGGTTTGATTGCCGCGTTTACCCATTTATACGAGATTATGCTTCTAAGAAACTGTCTCCTAGAAGAGCACCTTGCATTTTTCTTAGTTAGATCACAACACAAGGGTTTTCATTGTATAGATCCTAAATCTTTTTGGGTTTATATCTCTCGTCATGCTCAGTTTGATGTGGATTATGAATAAAAATATATACACTTTATTATTGAATTTTTTGTTATTTTTTAATAAAAAATTAAGTGTAAAAAACTACTAAACAATTATTAAAAAAAATATATAGACTGTTGAATAAAAGGTTATACACATATGGATGTTAGTTTTTTAATGAAAATACTGAGTGTGAAAAAAGTATATAATTATTAAAAAACATGTATAAAATATAAAATCTTTAATATATTAACTGAGAGTTTTTTTTGCAGATTATCTTAAAATAAATTATTAAAAAAATCTTTAATAATATTTTCTTATTAGAATTGGATTAGGAGTTGATAAAATTATTAACTTTATATATATATATATATATATATATATATATATATATATATATATATATATATATATATATATATATATTTATAGAGAAAGAAAGAGAGAGAGAGAGAGAGGTTAGACACCAAAAGAGAGACAATTGCACCGAAAGAGAGATGGTTTAGAGTATCTAAATTTGTGAGAGTTTTTATTTAATTATTTTGTAAGGATGTCTTCCCGATTTTTCAGTATCGGTGATCTTACTCCTGCTAGGGGAGCATTGACAATAAGAGTTAGAGTTATTCGTCAATAGTCAATAACAAGTTCAAAGAATCCAAAAGAGATTGCATGTGTATCCGTGATACTTATGGATGAAGAGGTATTTTTCTATTAAAAAACATCCCTCCATGATACTTATGTTCTATATCATTTGTTATACTCATCAGTTGATCGCGAATGGGTATGAGCATACAGTGCATAAGTAGAGGGAGTAATATTTCCCTCCGTCCCAACTTAGGAATCCCATTTGCTTTTGGGCACGTGGATTAAAGAGTATTATTTTTTAATGTGTAGTGGGTTGTTGTATTAGTGGTGTGGGGGCCCCAAATTTTAATTGTATTAGTTGGTGTGGGTGGGTCCCATGTGTCCAAAAAAGGAAATGGGACTCTTTGGTTGGGACGACCAAAATGGTAAAATGACCCTCTTAACCTGGCACGGAGGGAGTATAAATTTTACTAAATTCAACAATTTTATTCACTTTTTTTATATGAATTTTGAATTACTCAAAATATTCTTTATTTATCTTACATAATTAGTATCAAAGCGTATTTTTTAATTACATGAACTGATATACGTGAAGATTGTGGAAGAATGCAGAAGAAGTATATATTGTACATTATTTAAATAAAAGATTATACTTTAAGTAAACATAAATTGAAATTTATTTTAAATTATGACTGAATATAACGTGTGAGTAACGTTCAACGCACATTTTAAAATCTAGTATAATAAAGTGATACCCGATTAATATAATAATAAAATAATAATAATAATAGAACAGTTGAACAATCTAATATCTAATATAATACTAATAAAATTTGATTCAAATTATTAATATACTATTTAACATTGCAACTAATTAAGGCGATAGATCTGCCAGCGTGAATACAGATCGCAAAACAGTAGGTGTGCGTGAATATTGGAGTCCCAAACAAGGACCGTTCTATTTAAGAATTTTTTTTAATTTAAAATTATAATACTCCCTCCGTCCCACACCCACTTCCGATTTTTGGAAGTCTAACGTATTTTCATCCATTCCATTTATGAAAAAAATACATAATATATATTTTATTATATACTTCTTACAATCCCAACAACTTTAATTACTTTTTTACACTTTATTCATCATTTCCAACAACTTTATCTACTTTTTCTTTTTAAATTACTAATTTATCCATACATTCTCTTACATTATTATACCCTACATTCTCTTACATTATTATATATAAAAAAATAAAAACGTGTTAATCTCTGTGCCCGTACAAACGGGTAAAAATACCCTGGATGGTGGGAGTATGTTAAATTGGTGATTGGATGAACCATCTCACAAGATGATTTTTAAGACAGTTAAGACAGTATCACCCAAGATTACCCTTCTTTGTTTTCCCATTCTTCTGCCTTCTACGCCCTAAGCCTGTAGACATTTGTATGCTTTCTTTTCTTATACTTTTGATACACAATTTCCATTTATAAAGTGCAATTATACTTTTTTTTCTCCGACTTCGACGCGGTCATAGTCGCCGCACCGATACAGGTTAGTTCTATTCTTTTTTTACATTTGCTTTACACACGATTTTCCAATTTCTTTGTGCTTGAGTAATAATTTTATACTCCATGAAACCCAAATTGTTCCTCCTTCCTTATTTGGACAGCAGGTTCCCCACCGGCTTGTTCATTTCTTCTGCGTTAGCAATGTGACACCAACACATGTAAGTTCTCCACTTTTGTATGATATGTTTTGGCAATGATTCAATTGCATAAGATAGGAGTAAAAATTTTGTGTGCTCTGCTCTGACTTTCTAGAGTTGAAAAGAGAAAATATATTTTTCCCTTTCTTGTCTGTACTTGCCAAATTCTTCTATTGTGGAAGTTAATGTATATTTACATTATACTCATCCACATCTGCAAGTACAAATGGAACTAACTATCCCTTGGGGGGAGAGCTGCCTCCATCAAATATGAGAATGGCTTTCCATTAATGCGAGCTAAATTTTTTCAATATTGATTTTAGCCGGGTAGTGCTAACTGAAACCTAATTTGCCAGCACAATTGTTACTTTCAGCAATATTCATTGTTGTTAAAAGCGAGAGGCGCACCTAGGCGCGCCTGCGGCGCGCGCGAGCTACAGTTTGCCCAAAACTGAATTTACAATGTATATACACAAATTTTATCCTACTTATAATCATATTACCTAACTAAACTAAGGTAAAAATCACATAATATAACATAATGATACATATGGCTGGGAAAAAATACCAAAATTTTGGTATACCGTACTTACCATATCGAAAAATACCGAACTTACTGAAATTTTAGATATACCAAAATTTTTGGTAAGGTACACTTCCGTATTGAATTTTTTGATACGGTAAATGCATGTAAAATTTTAAAATCGTGGTATTTTGGTATTTACCGAAATATCGTAAATTATTTTTGTAAGGTCTATACTCCCTCCGTACCTAGGTAAGGTCTTATTTTATCATTTTCGTTGTCCCACCTAACTGATTCCATTTTTTTTTTTTGGATACATGAGACCCACCCACACCCACCCACTAATACAATTAAAGCCTGGGACCCACACACCACTAATACAACTACCTACTACACATTAAATAATAATACTCCTTAATCGACGTGCCCAAAAGCAAATGAGACTCTTACCAAGGGACGGAGGGAGTATACTTAAAAGAAATTCTAATATATTAAAACTATTTACCCATCATTGAATTTAGTTAAATTTTGGAGAACATAAGCACTATAGGGTTTATTATTTTAAATTTAAAGTATAATTGTAATTATTTTTATTTTGATTTTAATCTAAGAGTGTTTATTAATTTTTAATTAATTAATTTAAAATTTAATCGTTATCAGGTATACCAATCACTCATTAAGATTAAACTCTTACTTTTAGGATGTTTTATTAATATTTTTAAATTTGAACGTTTCAATATTTGCTTTTTGCACGTTGATTAATGAGTATAGTATTTTAATGGATAGTTGATAGAAAAGTATAATATTTAATGTAAAGTGTGTAGGTGTATTAGTATTGGATGTAGATCCAATGGTGATAAATTAATTCTTTTAGGTGGGTCCAATAAAAAGGAAGACGTAAAGATTAAAATGAAGCACCCAAAATAGAAATATATAAAGATTGAAGTGTGATGGAGAAAGTAGTTAAATATCGATAAGATAAAGGTATGCCATTTTCTAATACCGAAGTTTCGGTATACCGAAACTTTTGGTACGGTAAAGATATGATTTTTTAATACCGATATTTTAGGTATGGTAAACGGTATAGCTCAAAAACTTTGGTATACCATACCACCCATCCCTACATATGTGTACCCTTGCACCCGAATACACATAAATTAGAAAATTAAATAATTTAGTTGTAAAGTAAAATTAATTAAGTTTAAATAAATTTAAAGGGCTTATTTGGTTGATATTAAATTTAAAATTTAAAAATTAGTTATACAACCGAAATTAATTAGGCATTACATTATATAAATTTTTTCTAAGTGTTTCTTACGTAATTTATATTTTTTGTTATTTAAAAAAATATAATAATTTAAAATTTTATTCATTTAATTTGTTTTTCAATTTAAATATTAAAAATTATAAAATATGATACTTTTATTGATGAAAAATGACAATTGTGCTTTGAACTATTTCATGAATAATTTATAGTATAAATGAAAAGTGATAATATTTTAAAAGAAAAGTGATAATATCTTTAATAAAAAGTGATAATTACTAATTAAGAAATGTATTATACGAATAATTTGTTGGAATAATAAGAAGTGATAATATTTTTAATAAAAAGTAATTCATAATTAAAGAAAAGTGATATCTGTCTAATTGTATTATTTCAGAAATAATTCATTAGAATAATAAAAAGTCAGAACATATTAAATAAAAAGTAATAAATGATAAATAAAAAGTGATAACCATTTAAATAAATTATTTTATAAATTTTTTAGAATGAATAAAAAGTGATAACAATTTTTAATCCTAATCCTAATATATTAAAAGTACCAAGCATTTGTAAAATATTTTTTTTCCCATTTTAACCTTTTCTTTTTTCATTATTTACCTCTTTATCTTAATTAATTACTTCAATACATAATAATATGTGTATTAATTTAAAAACTATCCAGTTTTTAGCTATAATAATTCAACGCATGACCAGTACCTTTTCATCTGTCATTTCTTTGTGATCATTTTAATTTCTTGAATCTGTTCAACGTCTTTTTTGTCACATGTAATCTCAGTTGTCGCCTCAAATCCTTTCCTATTTAAAGCTCAGCCGCCGCACCTTCTCCGACATCCCACCACCATCGCTACGACTTCAATCCTGTGAATTTCGAACTCTTTATCCCCCCATCTGATAAAACCCGTCCCCTCATCTGGTAGAATTCCGGCATCAATCAGAATGTAAGAGGAAGCAAATCGCCTACAAAATATTGAGCTGCCTCAACAAGGTTACACATTCACGGTTTTAAATTTGGATTTCATTTGGATTTATGAGAAGAATTTCAATGTACAAATATCTTATTATATAAGGATTTTTTTTTCAAAACCTCATCTGAGTGATATGTTGTGGAACTTTAGTATCTTAGCGAATAGTGATTAGCTAGCGATTCTCTGAGTTTTATGTTGCTTGATATCACTATATGAACCAAAATTTGATGGTAACATTCTGAATATGTCGATCCTGTATAAGTTTGTTTCCAGCAGGTCTTCCATGCTTGAGATGGTAGTTTATGAAAATGCCATTCTTTCTCTTTCTGTTGTCATGATATTCTCTTTATTTCTGCAGAAGATTCAATACATTGGTGAGCCATTTATATTAGACACTAACGAGAATGAAATTTGGGTGCATGTTTGATTTTGTGCACATGAAAATTTACATGTCAGATGAGGAGTTTTCTATAGTATGCATGACCGTTACCATTTAAAATTTATTTGACTGATATAACATATCATGACCTTATTCCTTTTTGCTTATGGTTGACACAGTTGCAATGATTAGATCTTGACTCTGTAATAGTTTAGGTATGTCGAGCTTGGCACACATATAGGCTCTTGAACAATCATATGAGTTTGTGCTTGGCATAGGAACATTTGGAAATTGCCTGGTAAGTTGATTATTTTACAACTTTCTTAAGTTGCAAGAATTATTTTTTGCTTAAAATTTTTTTAACTGCTAGGCCTTACTTCCAGTGGATTATCTTATTTTTAGTTTAGAGATAAAAGGTCGTGAACTATAATACATGAAACAACTAAGGTGAACATTCATAACTCAGTCTACTCAACAATAAACAAATTATTAAATGGCAAGATTACTCATCCATTCCAGTAAAGATGGACATGTTTGTTCTCCAGTTCTATCTCCGCTTCATCCTCACATGTGAAGATTTATGCCATAAAATGGCTAAAAGCTTGAATATTTTGATTATTTTTAGGTTTAATTTTTCGCCATTGCTTCGATTATGCATAAATCGATGGGCTTCCTATTTTATATCTTTTTTCTTTCCCTTTCACTAGCATTTTGGAATACATGGTGCTAATAATTGAATATTGAAAGAAAAATTCAAGATATTATTAATCATACCTTTTTGTAGGCTGTTAAAGTCTCATCAAGTTTGACTAACCTTCTATTCTTACTGATACAATACGAATGGCGAAGGATTTGACTGCTCAAGTGAGGAGACTTAATTCTGAAAACTATCAGGCACAACTTCTCTTGATAAGACACACTTTTCTAAAAATGAACTCACTTAAAGTATGCTCTTTCATTGGGTTATGATTTGTGTAATTTTCTGCAGGGATATATCTAAGTGATAATGTATGCTAACTTTTCTAACTTTATTTCTCTCTTTAGTTTTTTTCCTTTTTGCCTGCTAAACCATTATCAGTGCATTCTCCTCACTACTAAGAGGTTCAAAGCCACAATTCCAACTTTTGTTTCTTGAAGGGGAGATTCCTTTTAGTGAATAGTTTTTCCAGATGTTTTTTAGGGAGGGTCATCAAATGCCCACTAAACTAGAGGTAAAGAGATGAAATTTTATTTCTGGTCTCATAACTACTATTTCTGAAGCTTGAATTTTAAGACTATTTCATTGCATGTATATCCAGGTTAACTTTTGCATAGATTTACATATGAAATTCTCTATGATGATTTTTGCTTAGCATGTACCATGATCTTGCAGTTGTCACGCACATGGACAGTGATGTTGTATCTTACATTTAAAATTTAAAAAGTCTAGGTTTAGTTCTAATGATGGACTCAAGATGTACCAGCATTCTACCATATAAGACAATTGTGCAAAGATTGCATGCTACAATCAGCGCACTAAAGTGAATGTATCAGACACTTACAATCTGTATATAATTTTAGCTTAATGAGGAACACATTTAAAGGAATGAATTTAGTGATAGTGAAATGAATTACCAGATGTCTTCGGGAAGGGACGTTACATATATATATTGATGTTAGAGAATATTATCTTTATCTCTCCAATAGTTGAAGAAGTTATTAAATTGGTGATCTAGATTTTATGGCATATGATGTTTACAGATGGCCCAAAAGGTCTTCTAAATCAGGAGGTGTTACTTAGTTATGACTTTAGCTATTTATATATTTATTTTATGTCACAACTCCTTACCACTTCTCCATCATCATTTTTTATTTCCTAATATCTTTCTCTGTTATCCAAATTATTATGTTTTTAAGTAAAATATCAATCAATAGGAGTATAATTTAATACTATATGTTCTATATCATTTGTTATACTCATCAGTTGATCGCGAATGGGTATAAGCATACAGTGCATAAGTAGAGGGAGTAATATTTCCCTCCGTCCCAACTTAAGAGTCTCATTTGCTTTTGGGCACGTGGATTAAGGAGTATTATTATTTAATGTATAGTGGATTGTTGTATTAGTGGTGTGGGGGCCCCATATTTTAATTATATTAATTGGTGTGGGTGCGTCCCATGTGTCCAAAAAAGAAAATGGGACTCTTTGGGTGGGACGACCAAAATGGTAAAATGACTCTCTTAATTTGGGATGGAGGGAGTATAAATTTTACTAAATTCAACAATTTTATTCACTTTTTCTATATGAATTTTGATTTACTCAAAATATTCTTTATTTATCTTACATAATTAGTATCAAAACGTATTTTTTAATCACATAAACTCATATACGTGAAGATTGTGGAAGAATGCAGAAGAAGTATATATTTTATGTTATTTAAATAAAAGATTATACTTTAAGTAAACATAAATTAAAATTTGTTTTAAATTATGACCGAATATGACATGTGAGTAACGTGCAACACACGTTTTAAAATCTAGTATAATAAAGTGATACCCGATTAATATAAAATAATAATAATAATAATAGAATAGTTGAACAATCTAATATCTAATATAATACTAATATATTTGATTAAAATTATTAACATACTATTTAACATTGCAATTAATTAAGGCGATAGATCTGCCAGCGTGAATACAGATCGCAAAATAGTAGATGTGCATGAATATTGGAGTCCAAACAAGGACCGTTCTATTTAAGAATTTTCCTTTTTAATTTAAAATTATAATGCTCCCTTTAAAATTATAATACTCCCTCCGTCCCACACCCACTTCCCATTTTGGGATGTCCCACGTATTTTTCTCCATTCCATTAATGGAAAAAATACATACTCCCTCTGGCCATTTACATGGTATCCATTTTACCATTTTGGGCGTCCACTTCAAAGCTATCAATTTCCCTTGTTTAGTAAAAAAGTATACACTGTGGCCTACCACTTCCCTCTAATACAACTACCCACTTTACATATAATAATAATACTTCTTAATCCACGCGCAAAAAACCAACGAGTACCTTGTAAGTGGCCGAAGGGAGTAATATTTTATTACCTACTTCTTACAATTCCAACAACTTTATCTACTTTTTCTTTTTAAATTACTAATTTATCCATACATTCTCTTACATTATTATACCCTACATTCTCTTATATTATTATATATTAAAAAAATAAAACTTGTTAATCTCCGTGCCCGTACAAACGGGTAAAAATACCCTGGACGGAGGGAGTATGTTAAATTGATGATTGGATGATCCATCACACTAGATGATTTTTAAGACAGTTAAGACAGTATCACCCAAGACTACCCTTCTTTGTTTTTTCCATTCTTCTGCCTTCTACGCCCTAAGCCTGTAGACCTTTGTATGCTTTCTTTTCTTATACTTTTGATACGCAACTTCCATTTATAAAGTGCAATTGCACTTTCTTTTTCTCCGACTTCGACGCAGTCACTGTCGCTGCATCGGTACAGGTGAGTTCTATTCTTTTTTACATTTGCTTTGCATACGATTTTCCAATTTCTTTGTGCGTGAGTAACAATTTTATGCTCCATGAAACCCTAATTGTTCCTCCTTCCTTATTTGGACAGCAGGTTCCCAACCGGCTTGTTCACTTCTTCTGCGTTAGCACTATCATACTAGCACAAGTAATTTCTCCTCTTTTGTATGGTATGTTTTGTCTCCTGTCACTTTCTGTCATGATGACAATGACCGGTGCTTCTTCCCCATTTGACTCCTCACTCACTCTACAACCCATGACCCATATGGTCACGGTTAAACTCACTTCCAATAATTATTACTTGGCACAGTCAAGTGCAGCCATTGTTGTTACCAAAAATGTTTGGGCCATGTTGACGGTTCTCTTCCCTCTCCACCCAAGACGCTGTCTATTTCCCAGGGTTCATCTACTATAAATCCTAAATTTATGAAATGGTTCGCACACGATCAGATAGTGCGTTTATTTCTCTCTTCCACTCTGAGTGAAGAAGCGCTCGTTGTCGTTGTTGGATGTTCATCCTCTCGTTAAATCTGGGACACTCTCTCTATTTCATTCAACCGTTCATCCAAAGTTCATGAAATAAAACTTAAGGATGAATTACAATTTATCAAGAAAGGTAATCATTTAGTCTCTGAATATAGATCTGCTTTCAAAATTTATGTGATCAACTGGCGTCCATGGGTCGCCCAGTTGATGAAACTGATAAATACCATTGGTTCTTACGTGTGTTGGGCTCGGGTTTCATGGCTTCTCCTCCACCCAAATTAATATGGATCCTTTGCCAATAATTTCGATCCTTCTTTCTTTGACGGAGTCTCATGATTTGTTCACGATAGCAGTTGATTCTGGTAGAAACATGGATACAGATGTGTTCATGACACAATCATATCGCCAAAATCATGGTGGTAATAAGACAAATCGTTCATTCACCGGCCATAATCATGGCACTTCTAGCGCTAGTTTTTCTTTTCATGGATGTTGTGGTAGATTTTCTAGGAATGGTCGTGGTCGAGGGTGTTTTCAGCCCACTTGTTAGATTTGCAGATAACTTGGACACTACGCCACATATTGTCCACAACGTTATTCTGATATGTCCTCCCTTGAGGCTCATCTTGTCGAATCCTTTACTGTTGGATGTTTCTCTTGGTTCTACTTCTGCTTCAGATTGGTTTGTTGATATAGGAGCATCAACACATACGACTAATGACTCAACCTCTCTTGATATGGTTTCTCCATATACTAGTTTTGACAAAGTGGTTATTGGTATTGGTGCTAAGCTTTCTATCTCTCATACTAGCTCTTCTTGTATATCCCATGATTTATCTTTGATGGATGTGTTAGTAGTTCCTCATATCACTAAGAATCTTTATCGATCAGTAAGCTTACTCAAGATTATCCTGTTAATGTTGTTTTTACTAATGATTCCTTTGAAATACAAGATAGAAAAATAGGGATCCCTTTAACAAGAGGTCAGATTGAGGACGGTCTTTACATTTTGGAGAAAAGACAAACTGCTTTTGTTGCTACTTTAACACATGTGAATGCTCGGAGATCATTTGAGTTATGGCACAAGCGCCTTTGGCATATAACTTTTGAAACAATTCGCTAATTACATCATTTGGGAATTGTTACTGTTACTTTTTTATTGCCAAAATCGACTATTTGTTCTTTTTGTCAGTTGACGAAAAGAAAACATCTATCTTTTACTATTAATAAAAAAATATGCTTCGCATGTATTGAACTTGGTTAATTGTGATCTATGGGGCCCAACACCTATAAGATCTTCTTCAAGCTATATATATTATGTTGTGTTTATCGATGATTTCTCTCAATTCATTTGGTTTTATCCCTTACGCCTTAAGTCTGATTTTTCTCTGTCTTTGAGAAATTTAAGTTATTTGTGGAGAATAAGTTTTCTTGAAAAATAAAATATTTCAATTTGATGGTAATTCTGAATTCATAAATAATAAACTAAATGCCAATTAGTGTGAAAATATGCATGTTTTAGGGTTCGATTTAGCACCGTTTTGAGGAATTTATGTTCGTATTTCAGCACTAAATGGTTAATTTTTATAGATATTGGTGCATTTGATGTGTTATTTGGTATTTTTAAGTGGAAAATGGATTAAAGGTGCAAAGTTGGAATGAGGAGTAAAATCGTGAAAGAATGCTGAAAAACGCATGTCCTCTTTGCATAATTTTTCTATATCTTTGTGGATGTCCAAACTAATCATGTGATATATGGTTGGAAATCTACTGAAGAGAATTTCATTTTGGCTTGAGAAACGCCTCAATTGGACGTCAGATGAGGGAGATATGATCAAAACGGTGAAGACGCGCAAGCTGTGCCGACCCAGCGCGACCGTGCCAATTCTGCACGACTCGTGCCCTGAAAATGTTAGACTTTTGTGAGTTCTTTATATGTATAGAAAGCCAAGGAAGAGAGGGTCGTGTGAGCACAAGAATCGCTTTAATTGGATTCGGATGAAGAAGTTATGCTTAAAACCGTGAGGCCGCACAACTATCAGCGAGAATTCTAAAAATTCACGAAAATTACCCTCTATTTCCTATTTTCTTGGTGGCCAAGTTATTTCCTAATTTAATATCCATCCATAATTATATTTTCCCTGATTTTTCAAGATCTTACATCGTTTTACTCCTATATTTTATTCAATTCTCACACCTAAATATACGCATTCTCAAAACCACATAAAGTGTGGAGAAACCGCATAATCTACCACCACCACATAACCTAGGGTTTTAAACCCTAATCCACCATATCCGCCTATCACCTTCTACCCTTCACCCGCCTTTCACCTATCACCCTCAATCACGCTGAGCTACAATTGATTCCCTACACTTGGGGACACACAAAAAAGATGAACAAGCAAATGGCGTCGTTGCTGGGGATTAGATTGTTTAAATAGGAGACTACTAAATTATTTATTATCACTTTTAATTAGAATTTTTTATTGCTTTTATGTATTTGTTTGGTGTATGAAATTTTATTAGGTGTTTCTTCGTCTATGGTATTCACTTTTTACAAACTTAGTTTCTCACTTAGTTTGAACTAATTTTTTTAGGGAGGGGTGGACGTGCATCCCAATGTCTTGAAGTACCGAGGTAAGTTTTCTTCACTTATGTGTAATGCTTGAAGGTTGATTTTTTTTAGAATTTCAGAATTTATTTCGAATTTTTGAATTTTTTTGCGACTATCCAAGTGTCTTGTGTATGTCTTGTGTTTTTCCTAAATTTGGTTTGATTTTATTTTTGGTTGAATCTTTGAGTTTCTCCTATGATTTTACTGATCAGTTCTAATGTATGATGAGATGTGTTTGAGCTTTAATGATTATGAAGGATATCAGAGGAGCAAAAAGATGTGAGTTCTATCAGAGGCCTACGCCTAACTGAGTTGAATAATTCAAGGAGCTTGCAAGAGGTGGAGGAGATAATCAGGTGCCTTCGTTTCCTTATTTTAATTTTTAGGTGATAAATTGTGTGGATTATTGAGTAGTTGAGGTGTTGAAAGTTTTAGTTTTCTGGTTATGTGCTTAGTGGGATCTTATTTGTTTAATTTCTGCCAGAAATTCATATGCTCTTGAAATTGATAAAGGAATTGCACTTAAGTTAGATTGTGATATGAAGTTCTATGTGTACTTGTTGGATATTTCTTACCATGAAGAGTGCTCTGTTACTTGATAACCCATGTGAGATTTTGAGCCTATTATCATGTACATAAACGCATGATGTTTCTTTTCTTTTGAGTATCATTCTAGTGTGTGTATTCTAGAACTTGCCTCTTGTCTTGCTTGAGACTGCGTGTTGTGTTAGATGATGGGAGATGATTGTTAGGCTTTTTCTGCGCACTATAATCTAATCCTTAAGTGTAAGGATATCAATTGTAGCAGCAAGCACCCAAGTAAATTATCGATCCCACTGAGACAGCTAATTATTTATTTTACAATTAATTACTAATTAATCAGAATTGAGTAACTAATTTTCAATGTTTGTAGTGAATTAATTATCTAAATTACTAAAAATATAAATAACTAAATTAATTAAAAGCAAGGAAAAATAAAAGCAAGTTTCTAATCAAGAGATGACAAACAGTTCTAAGGAATCAGGTATTGACCTATTAATTTGGGTTATTAAACTTACGATTGCTCATTCATGCAGTTTCACTGAAAATACACCACATATCTCTGTTATCCCACCGAATATGATTCGATTCAAAGCTAACAGTCTAATCTGGTTTAAATTCTAAGGTGCGCAAATATTAACAAGCCTTATTCCTAGATACTAATCAAAGCAAGCAACAATACCTCCAGATGGTAAGCCCGACTAACAAGATATTTTCTGGAATTACTACAAGGTTCTATTCACTTCCTACTTGATTGTCTAATTGCATTGTTCCACTAAATTAATCAAGTATTTGATTAACCAGTTCATGAAATTAAAGTACCTATAGCGGAGCTACTCTAATCCCTGACAGATAGACAATACCAATCATGAACGCACACAAGCTAACACAATAATCCAAGCATTATAGCGGATGTCATGAATATATTATGAAGACATTACGAAGCAGAAAAGCATGTCTTAATAAAATAAGTAAAATCAAAAGCTCAACTGCATAAAATCCTAATCTTTGGTCTAAATCCCCAAATCAATTAAATCAATCTATCAAACCCTAGAACTGTATATAAAATTAGCCCATGAGGTCACAAGCAACACTCATGGCTAAGCAATTCATACCAAAAATCAAAGTAAAAGGAAGGAAAAGATAGGAATTATGAAACCCTAGTGTAGACGTAGTTTTTTGTTCCTTCTCCATCTCTCCAATTACTCGATTCTCCCTCAATTAGCACTTGGAACCCTCTTGGAAGTAGATGGATGGTGAAATCAGGTTGTAAATCTGATATGAAGGTGTTGGAGGTGTGAATTGATGATGGATTATGGATGGGTTCTCTCCAATTTGTGTCTTGATCTCCCTAATTGTTTCTAGGACTGATGCAGGGCTTTTTTGCGATCGAAACTGCTTCAGAATCGCGATTTGAGGGTATATATACGTTGCTGCATCGAACAGGCCCCGACTGGGCTGAAAATCGGGCTTCTCGGCACCTAGCTCGAGCCGAGATGGGCCTAGATGTAGCTGAGCAGCATATGGATGAAACAAGGACGTCTTGTAGGCTCCGTGGGACGCCAGCTCGGCTAGAATCTCGCACGAGCTGGGTACAGCTCGAGCCGAGCGAGTAGCCGAGCGGCAGAGACTGCATTGCGCAATCTCACCGTTTTGAGCATAACTTCCTTATACGAACTCCGAATTAAGTGATTTTTATGCTCACGCGTTCCTCTCTTCCTTAACTTTCTATACATATAAAGAAATCTCAGAAAATCCAACGTTTAATTATGTAAAAAGTCATGCAAAGTGGCTGCTCGGTACAGCGTGCGCGATGTTAGCACTTTGATCGTAACTTTCTCGTTTGAAATCCAATTGAGGTGTTCTTTACACCAAAATGACTCTCTCTTCTTTGGATTTCGAACTATATATCACATGATCAATTTGGACTTCTATAAGAATACAGAAATTTGTGCAACTTGGACTGTATTTTCAGTATTCCTTCTCACTTTCAATCCTCATTCCAACTTTGAACTTTTGATCATGTTTTACCCTTCAAAACTCAACAAAACACATTAGTAGCATCAAAATCATGAAAATACTCAAATGTACACAATTCCATGCAAAAATAATAACTTTTCTAAACAAAACGGTGTAATGGGCATATATAAAATGCGTGAAATTCAACTCTCAACAAACCCCCAAACTTACCTGTTGCTCATCCCGAGGCAACGACCTTAAAAATCAATAGATTAATTGAGAGGAAATTTCACAGCAGAAGACATCCAAGACAATATAACAATTCAGAGATCATACTTCAGATGCAAAATAACCATCCATCTTAGAACATACAATTCAAATCAACTATTTCACTCATTCGGAATGCTCATCCACCCATTCTCATGGGTAATATTTACGCTCAACACTCAAGTGCGAGATATACACTTTAGGGTATGGTGTTTACACTTATAATCAATTCAAACACACGCGTAACCATAAGCTTGGCAATCATCTCAACTCTCGACTAAAGGAATAACTTCAACAATAGGATAACAAAGGTCTTGCATTAGGTTGTAATGTTGGCTCTTTGGTAAAGGTAGGAAATATATGGATATCGTGACTCAATCACTAGTAGAGAATCAAAGAAGACTTACAGCTTTTCAACAAACAGCTTTACTTTCTTCTTTCTTCTTCAATGCTCTTCAATGCTTCTTGCAATTTGATTCCTCCTTCACTTTTGAACACCACATCCTTACTGAAATTTTTTTTCTTCTTCCCTCTTTTTTTTTTCTTTTTCAAATAAGGGTAACAGTTTCAGGCACTACCCTTTTCATGGGGTACCAGTTTCGGGCATTACCCCTTTATGCAACAATTTAACCACTCTTTTCAACAATTTTCATCACTTCTAACTTATTCTCCTTTTATGTTTCTTCACAAGACACCAAATTGACTCCTTCAACTCTCTACTAGGTAGGGATTTTTAAAGGCTAACAAAGGGATCAATTGGCATATCACGTAGGCTTCCAACAAATATGGCTTTTCAGGCTCAAAAGGGTTAACTACGGATAATTTCAATAGGTAGGATAATAATTTGGCTAGTGACTAATAAATAACAAAGATGGCCTAAGATCATTTCCTATCATTTAATCAAACACGTAGCTTCAAGCAAGATACAAAGCCAAGTTCTAGAATACGTGTGTATGAATGATACTCACAAGAATAAACTGAATCATGCAACTAGTCATGTTTCAAAAGGCTCAAAATCTCACACGGCTATAGGAATGAACGAGCAATCCTAATAAAATTACATAGCTAATCTTTCATGCACATAAATAAATTTCAAGTATCTCAATATCCAAGCACAATCTCAAACTGCTTCTCAAAAACAATCACACATATAATCAAGTGCTAAGAAAAATCAGAAAATCATTATAGAGAACCAAAAATCAACTATACCGACACTAGGATTAACACAAAACAAATAAACACAAACAAAAACAACACGAAACCTGGAAAATCGCAAAAAATCGAACCCTCAACATCATCAAATAAATTAAAAATATTAAAAATCCGCAAAAAATCGACCCTCCAAGCAACAACACAATGCAAAAATTTTACTTCAGTACTACAAGACAAGGTAAGTACGTAACCTCCCCCAAACTTAGATCAAACAAAGTGAGAAACTAAGTTTGCAAAGAAGTATATACCGTAGTCGAGCAATACCTAATAAAATTACTACACCAACACAGACATATAAAAGTAATTAAAACGGGAGGGATAGCCCCCAACAAGCGCTCATGTTTAAGGTCGGAGAGTCACGACGGAATACCTCAAGCTCATCGGAATGGCCATGGATATCTTTCATCCTTGCCATCGTATTCTAATCGCTGTGCTTCTTCATCAATCCAATACTTATGGCAAGGTATGGCCTCGTTGGCATTCTTAAAATTTATCTTGACCTTGCCAACCATGTTAAGATCAATTTTCATCAACCTCTTCATTCTACTCCACCACTTATTCCTTCTTCCGACGAAAATTCCCAACCTCTCTTCTAACTTCTTTTTATTCCTAAAAATATGTGAGGAATCATTAGGTAAAACAAAGTCAATAGAAACAATATCATCAAATTCAATGCAACTTAAAGAGTTTAAAGGTTTAGAAATGCTCATTTCATTCTTCAAGTCCTCTTCGGTTGCTTCATGACTTTGCTCTTCTTCTTTCTTTTCTTTTTCAACATCCTCAAATTCTTCATCAATCTCTTCCTTTGCCTCAAAAATTGTCTCCAGTTGATAGCTCAATTCAAGTGGAGCCACTTGACTTAATCAAGTGGACTCCTTTTCGACTATTTCTTCCTCAAACGACAACATAGGACCTTCAAATTGCATTCCAGGGCACAATTGAACAACGATATCTTCCTCAAACTCTTCTTCATCCATTCTTTCCTCTCGTTGAAGTAGAGTATTTAAACTTGAAGAGATGTTCGCAAGAAGATTGTTTATCTCTCTCGTTCTTTTATCAAACTCATGTGATGCAACTTCCCTTTCCTGCGATTGAACTTTCATCTTTCTTTCTAGAACTTCCAACCTTCTCATGTTTTCTTCATGCTTCTTAATGGAGGTACCAAATGCATCTTGTAATCCTTGGAAAACTCCAGTCGATCCAGAATAAGTGTTCTCTTGATAAGGTTGATATGAATTTGCATTGTAAGCACAAGACCATTCATCTTCATATCTGACTTGATTGTAAAGCGGAGATGGAACTTGATTTGCTGGAAAATCATAACCATAGTACCTCTCATCCATGTAATATGGAGAAGGTTCCATAGCATTTTGAATTTCATAGCGTTTCAATATTTCGTCTATGCATGGAGAAGGTTCCATAGCATTCTGATTTCCATATCTTTTCAATATTTCATCCATCTCATGTACCTCAAAGATAATTAATAGTCAGAATATGCTTAAAAATATCCTAATTAAATTAGCAATAAAAGAAAAATAAACAATTAAAACTATCCCTGGCAACGGCGCCATAAACTTGTTAGGCTTTTTCTGCGCACTAGAATCTAATCCTCAAGTGTAAGGATATCAATTGTAGCAGCAAGCACCCAAGTTAAATTATTGATCCCACTGAGACAGCTAATTATTTATTTTAATATTAATTACTAATTAATCAGAATTGAGTAACCAATTTCCAATGTTTGTAGTGAATTAATTATCTAAATTACTGAAAATATAAATAACAAAATTAATTAAAAGCAAGGAAAAATAAAAGCAAGTTTCTAATCAAGAGATGACAAACAGTTCTAAGGAATCAGGTATTGACCAATTAATTTGGGTTATTAAACTTACGATTACTCATTCATGCAGTTTAACTGAAAATACACCACATATCCTTATTATCCCACCGAATATGATTCGATTCAAAGCTAACAGTCTAATCTGGTTTAAATCCTAAGGTGCGCAAATATTACCAAGCCTTATTCCTAGATACTAATCAAAGCAAGCAACAATACCTCCGGATGGTAAGCCCGACTAACAAGATATTTTCTGGAATTACTACAAGGTTCTATTCACTTCCTACTTGATTGTCTAATTGCATTGTTCCACTAAACTAATCAAGTATTTGATTAACCAGTTCATGAAATTAAAGTGCCTATAGCGGAGCTACTCTAATCCCTAACAGATAGACAATACCAATCATGAACGCACACAAGCTAACACAATAATCCAAGCATTATAGCGGATGTCATGAATATATTATGAAGACATTACGAAGCAGAAAAGCATGTCTTAATAAAATAAGTAAAATCAAAAGCTCAACTGCATAAAATCCCAATCTTTTGTCTAAATCCCCAAATCAATTAAATCAATCTATCAAACCCTAGAACTGTATATAAAATTAGCCCATGAGGTCACAAGCAACACTCATGGCTAAGCAATTCATACCAAAAATCAAAGTAAAAGGAAGGAAAAGATAGGAATTATAAAACCCTAGTGTAGACATAGTCTTTTGTTCCTTCTCCGTCTCTCCAATTGCTCGATTCTCCCTCAATTAGCACTTGGAACCCTCTTGGAAGTAGATGGATGGTGAAATCAGGTTGTAAATCTGATATGGAGGTGATGGAGGTGTGAATTGATGATGGATTATGGATGGGTTCTCTCCAATTTGTGTCTCGATCTCCCTAATTGTTTCTAGGACTGATGCAGGGCTTTTTCGAGATCAAAACTGCTTCAGAATCGCGATTTGAGGGTATATATATGTTGCTGCATCGAACAGGCCCCGACTGGGCTGAAAATCGGGCCGTTCGGCACCTAGCTCGAGCCGAGATGGGCCTAGATGTAGCCGAGCGGCATATGGATGAAACAAGGACGTCTTGTAGGCTCCGTGGGACCCCAGCTCGGCTAGAATCTCGCACAAGCTGGGTACAGCTCGAGCCGAGCGAGTAGCCGAGCGGCAGAGACTGCATTGCGCAATCTCACCGTTTTGAGCATAACTTCCTCATACGAACTCCGAATTAAGTGATTTTTATGCTCACGCGTCCCTATCTTCCTTAACTTTCTATCCACATAAATAATCTCAGAAAATCCAACGTTAAATATGTAAAAAGTCATGCAAAGTGGCTGCTCGGTACAGCGTGCGCGATGTTAGCACTTTGATCATAACTTTCTCGTTTGAAATCCAATTGAGGTGTTCTTTATTCCAAAATGACCCTCTCTTCTTTGGCTTTCGAACCATAAATCACATGATCAATTTGGACTTCTATAAGAATACAGAAATTTGTGCAACTTGGACTGTATTTTTCAGCATTCCTTCTCACTTTCACTCCTCATTCCAACTTTGAACTTTTGATCATGTTTTACCCTTCAAAACTAAAAAAAACACCTTAGTAGCATCAAAATCATGAAAATACTCAAATGTACACAATTCCATGCAAAAATAATAACTTTTCTAAGCAAAACGGTGTAATGGGCATATATAAAATGCGTGAAATTCAACTCTCAACAATGATATTAGACCATCTTTGATTTATAACTCATATTTTCTCATAAACTTTACCTGAATTCATTAAATCCTTAGTCAGCCCATTGAGCCTTTTAAATCCATTCTTTTGATAGCCAATATAGCATAGTTGAAGAGAGTAGTGATTTGTGTGTTGAGAATGATGATGAAGGAAGGATCAAAAGAAAAGAAAAAAATTCATGGAGTAGTGCTTAAATCTAGTACTCCATGAAACAAGCACCCTAGGGTAGTACCCGAAACTAATACCCTGTGAAGGATGTGAGAGGTAGTACCCAAATCTGGTACCTCGAGAGAAAAAAAAGAGAGAAGAAAAAGGAAAAAAGAGAAAAAAAGTGTTCATGTTGTGCATGGAAGAGAAAAATTGAAGAGTTGGGGAGGATGATGTGCTTGAATTGAAGTGAGTAAGAAGAATGAAGATCAAGATTGGTCACTACTTGATTGATCCGAGTTTTGAGTCACTTATCCATATATTTCCTATCTTAACCAAAGAGCCAAGCTTAATGAGGAACACATTTAAAGGAATGAATTTAGTGATAGTGAAATGAATTGCCAGATGTCTTCGGGAAGGGACGTAACATATATATATTGATGTTAGAGAATATTATCTTTATCTCTCCAATAGTTGAAGAAGTTATTAAATTGGTGATCTAGATTTTATGGCATCTGATGTTTACAGATGGCCCAAAAGGTCTTCTAATCAGGAGGTTGTTACTTAGTTATGACTTTAGCTATTTATATATTTATTTTATGTCACAACTCCTTACCACTTCTCCAATCATCATTTTTTATTTCCTAATATCTTTCTCTGTTATCCAAATTATTATGTTTTTAAGTAAAATATCAATCAATAGGAGCATAATTTAATACTATATGTTCTATATCATTTGTTATACTCATCAGTTGATCGCGAATGGGTATGAGCATACAGTGCATAAGTAGAGGGAGTAATATTTCCCTCCGTCCCAACTTAGGAGTCCCATTTGCTTTTGGGCACGTGGATTAAGAAGTATTATTATTTAATGTGTAGTGGGTTGTTGTATTAGTGGTGTGGGGGCCCTATATTTTAATTGTATTAGTTGATGTGGGTGCGTCCCATGTGTCCAAAAAAGGAAATGAGACTCTTTGGGTGGGACGACCAAAATGGTAAAATGACTCTCTTAACCTGGGACGGAGGGAGTATAAATTTTACTAAATTGACACGACCCACCTTACATAACTTATAATTTAAATACTATTTAACATAAACATTATTATAATAAAAACCTGCATATAAATTTTTTTTTTCACATAATACGTTTATAACCAACACCATCACACCAGTTCAACATACGTAACTGGTTTCTGATACCACTTCAAACCCCACAAACTTGTGATAATACTTATTATAATACATAACCAAAATATCAGCGGAAACAAAATAAGCCCACGGCCTAGCCCAACAGGTCGTCATCTATGTACATCTGCTCAAAACCCTGTAGGAGCTCCACAGCTTGCACAATCACATCGCAAACTCAAACATCAACAGGCTCACCTACAATGCATAAACTAGTGAGATAAAAATCTCAGTAAGTAGAAATCATGCATGTCAGTGCATGAAAATGCATTTAGTTTTCTATCGCCTATTTTCTAGTCCTTCTAGTTGGTATCTTTTATTTTGAAAACTGTTCACGTTGCGGGATCCCCACGACACACTTATAATATGCACCCCAAAAGAGCTCAATGGGGATGATTTTTCCGAACCCCGAAAATAGTGCCGAGAACGATTTTTCCGAACTCTGGCAAAGTGGTGGGAACGATTTTTTCGAACCCCTAATAAAAATATCGGGAACGATTTTTCTGAACCCTGACAGAGATGCATATATAGTGGCCGCACACACCATCAGTGTCTTATTAATTTTGAGAAAAACACTTTTCATGTTTATGCATGGTATGCACCCAAAATAATTAAATGTGCATCATAAACCATTTACAATATCAATATCAACATTTAATAACAATAAAGTAACAACTTAATTTCAATTCACATAAATCCACTTCTGAAATAACAACTTCACCTTGGATCACACGGATCTCTTTTTGGAATAACAACTTAATCTTGGATCCCACAGATCCTTATAACCAATATCTTCTCAAACTATACAAATATATTTTCAACAGTTTCCAATCACACAGATCTATATAGGATAATGATATTATTTCCAATCACATAGATCCCCAACTTGTATAACAAATAAATCTCCAAATAATTCATAACGTAATTAAACTAATCAAAAATAACACATAACATAATTATCACATATTAATCACAAATAATTCATAAACAGCATGTTTATGCATTGTAGTTGAACTTCTACTTACCTGGATTCCGACAGTAATATAAACCCCGCAAAGAACTGTAACTAATCTCTTATCTCCCGTCCCGGCACGCACGTTCCGGCACGCTCCCTCTTCTCTCTCCTTCCTCTCTCTCTCCTCTCTCTCTTTCTTCTCTCTCTCTCTCTCCTTTCTTTTCTCTCTCTCTCTTTTTTTTTTCCAACTTGGTCTTTCTGCTCCCCCTTCATCCCATAAAGGTAAGGGTTTATATATATGTGTGCGTTGGGAGATTAACCAAACTCACCGCCTCATTTACTATTTTTAGTAAATATAAATTATATATTATTATGTTAGTATTAATTAATTCCTTAACGACTAAGCATGCACAGGTTCCCTTATCAACGAGTGTTCTCAATTAATCCACGTAATGTCTAGGTAGTTTATTATTATTACTATTATTATTATTATTATTATTATTATTCATTCTTGATTTACGTGAAATACTTAATAGCTAAGATATAATACATTTACAAATTAATACCCATACGTGTATATTTTTCTACCCACTATTATTATTACGAGAACACGTGTGATACTTAGTAATTAAGAAATAATATATTTATACACATAAAATAATTTAATTATGTATCCAAATAATTGCACGTAAATATTTATGCACACATATATTCACATACTGTCACCATTTTACCACGGATGTCTCAAATAAAATATATAAAAATAAATAAAATGTAGAAACAATTGTCACGTAAATATAAAATGCACATAGCACAAATTAAATTATATTGACACATGAGTAGTGAGAAGCTCGGGTATCACATCCTCCCCATCTTATAAAAATTTCATCCTCGAAATTTACTTACCTGAAGAGGTCTGGATATTTAGCCATCATCTCATCCTCTCTTTCCCAAGTAGCCTCTTCAACTAGTTGGTTCCTCCATAATACCTTTACTAATGGTATTTCTTTATTTCTGAGCTTCTTCACTTCTCGCCACAAGATCTCAACTGGTACTTCCTCATAACTCAAATCTTCTTTCAACTCAACTGGTTCCTGCCTGAGAACATGAGATGGATTTGGAACATACTTCCTCAATACAGAAACATGAAACACGTCATGTACTCTAGACATCGATGCTGGTAACTCCAACTTATAGGCAACGCTGCCAACTCTCTCAATGATAGTGAATGGACCAACATATCTTGGACTGAGTTTTCCTTTCCTTCCAAACCTCATTATTCCCTTCATTGGAGATACTTTCAGAAATACCTGATCACCCACTTCAAATTCCAATTCTCTCCTCCGTTTGTCTGCATAACTTTTCTGCCGATCTTGAGCAACTTTCATCTTCTCTCGTATACGGGTAACAGTTTCTGACATTTCACGAATCAAGTCTGGACCCAAAAGTTTCCTCTCTCAAACTTCATCCCAATAAACTGGAGATCTACACTTCCTCCCGTACAATGCTTCATATGGAGCCATCCCGATAGTAGACTGATAACTGTTATTGTACGAAAACTCTATCAAAGGCAAAAATTTACTCCACTGACCTTGAAAATCCAACACACACGCTCTGAGCATATCCTCCAAGATTTGTATTGTACGCTCTGATTGACCATCTGTCTGTGGATGGAATGCTGTGCTGAAAGATAACTGTATCCCCAACGCCTTATGTAAACTCTTCCAGAAAGCAGACAAGAATCTCGTATCTCTGTCTGACACAATGGTAAATGGTACTCCATGGAGTCTGACAATCTCTTGTATATATAGCTGGGCATAACGATCCATGGAATACGTAAAACTAATCGGAAGAAAATGAGCTGACTTAGTCAACCGATCCACGATAACCCAAATGGCATCATAACCTTTCACTGTCTTCGGTAGCTCGATAATAAAATCCATCGTGATATTCTCCCACTTCCACTCTGGAATAAATAAAGGCTGTAAAGTTCCTGCTGGTCTTTGATGCTCGGCTTTGACTTGCTGACAAGTCAAACATTGCTCCACATATTGAGCGACATCTCTCTTCATCCCTGGCCACCAATAATGTGATTTCAAATCTCTATACATCTTAGTAGCTCCTGGATGTACAGAGTACGGTGTTGAATGAGCTTCCGCCATCACTTCTTTCTGAATGTCATCCAATTTAGGTAGACATAATCGACCTCCATAATGAATCACGCCATCATCCCCTAATTGGAAGTCAGAAGACTTTCCAGAGCTGATATTATTCTTTATCTTGTCAAACAACTTATCCTCCTATTGGCCATGTCGAATCTTATCCATCAAGATTGGTCGAAGTGTCAAAGCTGCCATTTTTGCTTCCAATGATCCTTCCTGAATGATCTCCACACCCATTCTTTGCAAATCAAGCAACTCTGGTTTCTGATTTATGGTCATAGCAGCTACACTCTGTATTGCCTTTCGGCTCAATGCATCAGCAACCACATTGGCTTTACCCGGATGATAATTGATAACACAGTCGTAGTCCTTCACCAGTTCTGACCATCTTCTCTGCCTCATGTTCAACTCTTTCTGAGTGAAGAAGTACTTCAGACTCTTATGATCAGTATAGATTTCACAACGTTCCCCATATAGATAATGCCTCCAAATCTTGAGTGCAAACACCACTGCGGCTAACTCTAAATCATGAGTTGGGTAATTCTTCTCATACTCCCTTAACTGTCTGGATGCATACGCTATCACTTTTCCATTCTACATCAATACACACCCAAGACCATTCTTTGAAGCATCACTGTACACCTTGAAGTTTCCTGTCTCTGTAGGAATAGTTAAGATAGGCGCTGATGTCAATCGTCTCTTCAATTCTTGGAAACTTTGTTCACATGCCTCCGTCCATGTGAACTTCACATTCTTCCTGGTCAACTGTGTTAATGGTGAAGAAATCTTAGAAAATCCTTCAACAAACCTTCGATAATATCCCGCCAATCCAAGAAAGCTATGAACCTCAGTGGGATTTAAGGGTTGTGGCCAATCATGGATTGCTTTTACTTTATCTGGATCCACTGAAATTCCTTCTCCCAACACCACGTGTCCCAAGAAAACAACTCGGTCTAACCAAAACTCACACTTCTTAAACTTCGCATACAACTGCCTCTCCTTCAGAATTTCTAACACCTTTTTCAAGTGTAGAGCATGATCCTCCTTATTCTTAGAGTAAATCAGAATATCATCGATAAACACAATCACAAATTTATCGAGAAATTCCTGAAATACTCTATTTATCAAATCCATAAACGCTGCAGGAGCATTTGTTAATCCAAACGGCATCACTAAGAACTCATAGTGCCCTTACCTTGTACTAAATGTAGTCTTTGGAATATCCTCATTCTTTATCTTCAACTGATGATACCCTGACCGCAAATCAATCTTCGAAAAAATAGCTGCACCCTGTAACTGATCAAACAGATCATCAATGCGAGGCAATGGATATTTATTCTTTACCGTAACTTTGTTGAGATCCCGATAATCAATGCACATTCTCAATGTGCCATCCTTCTTTTGAACAAACAAAACTGGTGCTCCCCAAGGTGAGAAACTAGGTTTGATGAATCCCTTATCTAGCAATTCTCGTAACTGTATCTTCAATTCTTTCAGTTCAGCTGGTGCCATCCTGTATGGCGCTTTAGATATAGGAGCCGTTCCTGGTTGTAGCTCAATAACAAACTCTATTTTCCTGTCTGGTGGCAAACCTGGAAGATCATCTGGAAATACCTCCAGATATTCCCGAACTACTGGTACATTATCAAGAACTGGACATTGCTGCCCCTCAACATTCATTACACTCACCAGATACCCCTCACAACCACTTTCCAACAACCGCTGTGCTTTTGCTGCCGATATCATCGGAAATCTGAAGCTTTTCTTGATTCCAACAAAAGTGAACGGTTCTCTTTTCACTGGTTGAAAAGTGATACTCTTCTTTTGACAATCTATAGTAGCACCATATTTTGACAGCCAATCCATGCCCAATATGATATCATAATCATTCATACTTAACACAATCAAATTAGCGAGGAGTTGTCTTCCTTCAATAGGAATAACACAATCTCGCAGAAGTTGATTAGTTTGCTTTGACTCACCAGAAGGTATCATCACCTCATAATTAGCTTCTATCAAGTTAGGTGTTCCACCCAACTTCCTCACATACTCAGTGGATACAAATGAATGTGTTGCTCCAGAATCAAATAGCACATATGTAGAAGTGCCAAAAATAAAGAACTTACCCGTAACAACTGAGGGATTCGCATCTGCCTCCTCTCGTGTCAAAGTATACACCCTAGCTGGAGCTCTTCCTTGCTGTGCCTGCTTCCCTTTCTTAGGACAAGTAGTAGTCACATGTCCTTTCTCCCCGCATGTGTAACACGTTCTCGGAGGAATTCGACACTCTCCACCATGTGATCTAAGACAATTAGGGCATATGGGTAGTGGCGGCGCCGGTGGCACCTTACCCTGATCGAATTTGGGACGCTTGTTGGGTTCTCCTCGTCTCTGTCCTTGCTCCACTTGAACATTTGAATTCGGCCTCTGAAATGGCATCGGCCTCTTATCAACTCTCCCAAACTGCTGCATTGGTTTCTGCTGAAATTGACGTCTGATAGCTTGCGCTTGTCTGATCCTCATCTCCGCTTGCTCAGCAATTTGAGCCCTTTCTGCAACTTGTGAGTATGTTGCTCCATGCAGTCCCGCCATACTAACATCTCTGTAAAGTTCAGGCCTTAAGCCTTCCACAAATCTCTCCACTTTCAGTACCTCCGTACTCACCATATGTTCAGCAAATCTCGACAACTGCTCAAATCTACGAAGGTAATCTGTGACTGACATGCCACCTTGCCTCAACTGTATGAACTCGTTCATCTTCATGGCTCTCACTGGTGCCGTAAAGTACTTGTTTCTGAAAAGTTCCTTGAACCTTTCCCATGTCATAGTCGTGATGTCCTCAATACTTTTAATGGTATCCCACCAGTGGCCTGCACTTCCTCGTAACATGAAAGAAGCACACAGTACTCTGTCCCCATCTGGAATTCTACTGTATTGAAACATATTTTCCACCGTGCGTAACCAATCCTCTGCATCTGTGGGGTCTGCTGCGTCCTCAAATATTGGAGGGCTCAGCTTTCGAAACCTCTCACAAACCATTTCCACACGTTCTACTTGATGTCTATCTTGATTTGCATTACCCTCGGGTTGTCCACCCACATCTCTCTGCTGAATCAGTTGCTGTATCTGTTGGGACTGGCGCTCAACCAGTTCCATTAGTCGAGTAATCACCGCATCACGATTATTCCCTTCAGGAGGTGCTGCTTGCTCAGCAGTCCTATCCCCTTCAGAACTTTCACCTGTAGCCCTTACCATTTTGTCTACTAACTACACTTCCTACACCACATGGCCAATATAATTTATAAGACACATAAAAACACAGAATGAAAATAACACTTACTTGCAAAGCTGCGCTCCCAAAGAATGAGTTCATGTACATAGACAGTCTGCAGGACCCAAGCCGTGCTCTGATACCACTCTGACACGACCCACCTTACACAACTTATAATTTAAATACTATTTAACATAAACATTATTATAATAAAAACCTACATATAAATTTTTTTTTTCACATAATACGTTTATAACCAACACCATCACACCAGTTCAACATACGTAACTGGTTTCTGATACCACTTCAAACCCCACAAACTTGTGATAATACTTATTATAATACATAACCAAAACATCAGCGGAAACAAAATAAGCCCACGGCCTTGCCCAACAGGTCGTCATCTATGTACATCTGCTCAAAACCCTGTAGGAGCTCCACAGCTTGCACAATCACATCACAAACTCAAACATCAACAGGCTCACCTACAATGCATAAACTAGTGAGATAAAAATCTCAGTAAGTAGAAATCATGCATGTCAGTGCATGAAAATGCATTTAGTTTTCTATCGCCTATTTTCTAGTCCTTCTAGTTGGTATCTTTTATTTTGAAAACTGTTCACGTTGCGGGATCCCCACGACACACTTATAATATGCACCCCAAAAGAGCTCAATGGGGACGATTTTTCCGAACCCCGAAAATAGTGCCGAGAACGATTTTTCCGAACTCTGGCAAAGTGGTGGGAACGATTTTTTCGAACCCCTAATAAAAATATCGGGAACGATTTTTCCGAACCCTGACAGAGATGCATATATAGTGGCCACACACACCATCAGTATCTTATTAATTTTGAGGAAAACACTTTTCATGTTTATGCATGGTATGCACCCAAAACAATTAAATGTGCATCATAAACCATTTACAATATCAATATCAACATTTAATAACAATAAAGTAACAACTTAATTTCAATTCACATAAATCCACTTCTGAAATAACAACTTCACCTTGGATCACACGGATCTCTTTTTGGAATAACAACTTAATCTTGGATCCCACAGATCCTTATAACCAATATCTTCTCAAACTATACAAATATATTTTCAACAGTTTCCAATCACACAGATCTATATAGGATAATGATATTATTTCCAATCACCTAGATCCCCAACTTGTATAACAAATAAATCTCCAAATAATTCATAACGTAATTAAACTAATCAAAAATAACACATAACATAATTATCACATATTAATCACAAATAATTCATAAACAGCATGTTTATGCATTGTAGTTGAACTTCTACTTACCTAGATTCCGACAGTAATATAAACCCCGCAAAGAACTGTAACTAATCTCCTATCTCCCGTCCCGGCACGCACGTTCCGGCACGCTCCCTCTTCTCTCTCCTTCCTCTCTCTCTCCTCTCTCCCTTTCTTCTCTCTCTCTCTCTCCTTTCTTTTCTCTCTCTCTCTCTTTTTTTTTTCCAACTTGGTCTTTCTGCTCCCCCTTCATCCCATAAAGGTAAGGGTTTATATATATGTGTGCGTTGGGAGATTAACCAAACTCACCGCCTCATTTACTATTTTTAGTAAATATAAATTATATATTATTATGTTAGTATTAATTAATTCCTTAACGACTAAGCATGCACAGGTTCCCTTATCAACGAGTGTTCTCAATTAATCCACGTAATGTCTAGGTAGTTTATTATTATTCATTCTTGATTTACGTGAAATACTTAATAGCTAAGATATAATACATTTACAAATTAATACCCATACGTGTATATTTTTCTACCCACTATTATTATTACGAGAACACGTGTGATACTTAGTAATTAAGAAATAATATATTTATACACATAAAATAATTTAATTATGTATCCAAATAATTGCACGTAAATATTTATGCACACATATATTCACATACTGTCACCATTTTACCACGGATGTCTCAAATAAAATATATAAAAATAAATAAAATGTAGAAACAATTGTCACATAATTATAAAATGCACATAGCACAAATTAAATTATATTGACACATGAGTAGTGAGAAGCTCGGGTATCACATAAATTCAACAATTTTATTCACTTTTTCTATATGAATTTTTAATTACTCAAAATATTCTTTATTTATCTTACATGATTAGTATCAAAACGTATTTTTTAATCACATAAACTCATATACGTGAAGATTGTGGAAGAATGCAGAATAAGTATATATTTTACGTTATTTAAATAAAAGATTATACTTTAAGTAAACATAAATTGAAATTTGTTTTAAATTATGACTGAATATGACGTGTGAGTAACGTGCAACACACGTTTTAAAATCTAGTATAATAAAGTGATATCCCGATTAATATAATAAAATAATAATAATAATAATAGAATAGTTGAACAATCTAATATCTAATATAATACTAATAATATTTTATTCAAATTATTAACATACTATTTAACATTGCAATTAATTAAGGCGATGGATCTGCCAGCGTGAATACAGATCACAAAACAGTAGATGCGCATGAATATTGGAGTCTCAAACAAGGACTGTTCTATTTAAGAATTTTCCTTTTTAATTTAAAATTATAATACTCCCTTTAAAATTATAATACTCCCTCCGTCCCACACCTACTTCCCATTTTGGGATGTCCCACGTATTTTTATCCATTCCATTAATGGAAAAAATACATACTCCCTCCGGCCCCTTACAAGGTATCCATTTTACCATTTTGGGCGTCCACTTCAAAGGTATTCATTTCCCTTATTTAGTAAAAAAGTACACACTGTGGCCCATTACTTCCCTCTAATACAACTACCCATTTTACATATAATAATAACACTCATTAATCCACGCGCAAAAAGCCAACGAGTACCTTGTAAGTGGCCGGAGGGAGTAATATTTATTACCTACTTCTTACAATCCCAACAACTTTAATTACTTTTTTACACTTTATTCATCATTCCCAACAACTTTATCTATTTTTTTTTTAAATTACTAATTTATCCCTACATTCTCTTACATTATTATACCCTACATTCTCTTACATTATTATATATTAAAAAAATAAAACGTGTTAATCTCCGTACCCGTACAAATGGGTAAAAATACCCTGGACGGAGGGAGTATGTTAAATTGATGATTGGATGATCCATCACACAAGTTGATTTTTAAGACAGTTAAGACAGTATCACCTAAGACTACCCTTCTTTGTTTTCCCATTCTTCTGCCTTCTACGCCCTAAGCCTGTAGACCTTTGTATGCTTTCTTTTCTTATACTTTTGATACGCAATTTCCATTTATAAAGTTCAATTACACTTTCTTTTTTTCCGACTTCGATGCAGTCACAGTCGCCGCACCACTACAGGTGAGTTTTATTCTTTTTTTACATTTGCTTTGCATACAATTTTCTAATTTCTTTGTGCGTGAGTAACAATTTTATACTCCATGAAACCCTAATTGTTCCTTCTTCCTTATTTGGACAGCAGCTTCCCCACCGGCTTGTTCACTTCTTCTGCTTTAGCACTGTCACACTAGCATAGGTAAGTTCTCTTCTTTTGTATGGTATGTTTTGGCAATGATTCCATTGCATAAGACAGGAGTAAAAATTTTGTGTGCTCTGCTCTGACTTTCTAGAGTTGAAAAGAGAAAATATATTTTTCCCCTTCTTGTCTGTACTTGCCAAATTCTTCTATTGTGGAAGTTAATGTACATTTACATTATACTCATCCGCATCTGCAAGTACAAATGGAACTAACTATCCCTTGGGGAGAGAGCTGCCTCCATCAAATATGAGAATGGCTTTCCATTAATGCGTGCTAAATTTTTTCAATATTGTTTTTAGCCGAGTAGTGCTAACTGAAACCTAATTTACCAGCACAATTGTTACTTTCAGCAATATTCATTGTTGTTAAAAGCGAGAGTCGCACCTAGGCGCGCCTGAGGCACGCGCGAGCCACATTTTGCCTAAAACTTAATTTACAATGTATATACACAAATTTTATCCTACTTACAATCATATTACCTAACTAAACTAAAGTAAAAATCATATAATATCACATAATGATATATAATAACTCATAATAGAATTATAACGCATAAAACATACTAAAAAATAAACTTCAAGTAGGCAGCAGATAGTGGAGGTAGGCGGTGGAGGTGAAGGCATCCCAACCTTTTAACTTTATTTTGAAAGTTCAAGTACTAAAATCCTAACCCTAATTCTCTATTTATTTCATTTTATAAGTGGGTTGTCCATTTTTATCTTAAATACGTGTAAATCCTTTAATAATTGAGTAGCAACTTCAAAAAACTTAAAAAAAGGAAAAAAACAGGGGATGAAGAGGCGCACCTAGGCGCGCGCCTTTGATACATGAGCCTGGAATAGCAAAAAATCAACAATATAGGTGCAGACCCTTGAGCCTAAGCGCCTTGGGCGCGCCTTTAACAACCATGGCAATATTCCTCTTAATCCGAGTGTGATTGAGGGTACGGCCATAAGGGTTGGCCTTGCTAGAAACTTGACTGCTATGGTTAATATTACTCTTCAGTTCCACATGATATTAGTCTGGCTTGTGACGCTGTGGATCCGCCTGAGAAAGAAATTGAATTTGTTTGAGAGTTTCTTATCTCACACACATAGTTGTTAAAGGCGAAAGGCGCACCAAGGCGCAAATGCCTTGTTAGAGCCTGAGGCGCAAGGCGCGCCTGCCTGAGGTACAAAATATTATACACCATATATACATTAATATATCCAACTTAACATATAATTGCCCAACTAAATAAAGATCAAAATCATAAAATATCAATTAATAATTCATAATAACTCATAAATAACAATAATGACAAATTTAAAACTCATACATAATATCATAATTAACTTCATAATTCAAGCAAATAAAAGTAGAAACCATCAAGATTAAGAAAGTGTAAAAAGACTCAATGACCTAAAAATTATAATATTCATGGTTTGTGGTTAATCTTCATTCCCCTCATCAAATTGATCATTATATTCATTAAAATCTTCATCATTCAAAAAAAACCTGGCCAGTGGCGGCGGCAAGGCCCGCAGCAGAGAAGAGGTTGGGAGCTCTCCTCTCTCAAAACCATAGCTTTTGAATTCCAAATTCGAAATGAAATGAAGTAACAAACACCAAAACCTAACTATTATATATAAGCAAAAGTGTCAATTTAACTTATAAAGTTGTGATTCTAAGTAACAATTTTAAAGAAAAACCCATTGAAAGCTTGTTGTACTAGGCGCATAAAGGTGCGATAAGGCACAAAAGGCGGGGATTTTTTACAATTGGCCAACACCTCAAAAACCACGAAACCCAGGCGTTTTGGGCCGCGCCTCGTCTAAGGCGCACCTGAGGCGTGCCTGAGGTGCGCCTTTAACAACTATGCTCACACACACACACACATATATATGATGTGTCTGAATAGAGAAAACCTGAAGTATACAACAGGCTGGATGCACATAGCAATCCCGACTCCTCCATCAAATAAAAGTGATAATTTTTTGTAATTTTACTTTCCACCTGCGCTCATTTCAAATTATAGACTGTTGTTTAATGTTGCTGGGGCCTTGGAGTTATTCAAGAACTGCAGTTGTCGTTTATAGAGTGAGGGTTATCTTATTATCCTATTTTAAATGTATTTCCATGGTGATATATTTTTTAGATCTGTAATCTCCTTTTAGTATGTTTATTTTTTTTGTTGAATTTATGTTGAAATGTATCTGCAACTATTAAATGTGAACTTGACATTGGGCGAATAATCAATCTATTTCTTATTAATATTATTTTTATTTTTATTTATGTATTATGAATCTTTTGCTGGAACTTCGTCTGCGCTCCTTTTGAACCAAAATTCTTATGTTGTTCAATTGAAGTGACAAACTTTTCCCTTTTTGGCCTATTCAAATGTAAAAATTGACTTTTGAATCTCATCTTTCCACTATCCAATACATTCTTGTTGAACCCTCGTACAATTATTTTCCTCTCATGCGAAGTACCATCGGGCTTCGACTTCAAGAAAATCTTTTGGTGAGCCTTTTCTGTTACAGGCTAAATGGCAGCATATATAAGCATGTGGGAAGCTCACCGGCGGATTACAGAGTGCCTTAATCATTTCTTCGAAGCTATTTCGTATCAAGACGGAACATCACTCATCCGCCTGCTCTCCTTTTCTTCCGACTCCGCCGCCCTCATTTCCATCGCCGAGGCCCTCAATACCTTTCAGGTTTTTTTTATTCTCTATTTAATTTAATTGGTGTTAAGAGACTTTAAAAACTGCCCTATTTGAACTCATAGAGATTGGAAGTATATAATATAGAATGAGTACTTGACACTAGAGTCTAGCGTTAGTTATTAGTTTGAGTGGTTGGTGTAAGGTGTCTGTGATTGATGTGTTTGCACAGTTGAGATTAGTTCTAAGGAGTAGATGAGGTTGAAGCTGTAAAATGTGTTGTAAGTAGATTGCTGATGTGGTTCTGGAAAAAAAGGGTTTCACATTTGAATCACTGAAGGGGCACATTTATTCATTTTGGCTGTTGAAATGTGAAAATTCGAATTCTCATGAAGCCGTGCAGTGTAGTCTATTTTGTGTTGTTCTGTTTCAGCGCTGATAAAGTTAACTTTGAAACATCTTCGAATTCAAAGCAAGGTTTTCAATATTGTTCAATCTCTGTTGAAGTTGTACATGTATAATATAATTACGTTGTATGTTCTTCTTCCTAATTATGTATCAATTCTACTTTTCTATTTTGTCTACAGGATGCTAATAATATAATTAGGCAAACGGAGAAATATTCTCAGTATGTGGATATTTTAGTCCCCATATTTCGGGCTTTGCAGAATTATCGGCTAAGAAATTTGGTTGAATCCTTTGTGGCCTTTGAAAAAGCATCCGAGTATGTTGTTTCAAATGAATGTATTATTTGAACTTTCTCTGTGTTATTATAATTCCTAATGATGGATAATTATAGTGTTTTTATTCAGGAATTTCGAAATTGGGAATCAGCATGGGCCTTGGAAGCATTATATGTGATTGCCTATGAAATTAGGATTCTTGCTGAGAGGGTGATGAATTGATGTTTCTCACTACTTGATTGCTAAATTAACATCCGTTTAAAAGAAACATGCAATAGAAACTGATTTATATTGTTACACTTGAAGGCTGACATAGAGTTGGCTTCAATAGTGTAAACCCCAAAAAAGCTGAAAGGTGTTGGTTCCTTTCTCATGAAAGTGTTTGGGGTTCTTGCTGGAAAAGGACCAAAACGTGTTGGAGCTTTATATGTGACATGCCAACTTTTTAAAATATATTTCAAGCTGGGCACTGTCCACCTATGTCGTAGTGTGATAAGAAGTATTGAAACTGCTCAGATTTTTGACTTCGAAGAGTTCCCAGTCAGGGATAAAGTTACGTACATGTATGACACTGGTCTTTTGGAGGTGTACAATGAAAATTTTCCAGTTGCGTACCACAAATTATCATATTCATTAACACATTGCAACAAAAAGAAAGAAGTAAACATGAAATTTGTACCGGCCTTTTTTTTGTCATTTGATTGTTAATCGTTTACCTGAATCTTGAGCATATCTGGAAATCCCAAAAAACTTTCTCAAACCATATGACTTATTTCAATTGTATGACAAAATATCTGATCTCATCATATATGTGGTGATTTGCAATTTTTAGCTTGTAAATATTCTGTTCTTTATTTTATGTTGTATGTTGTATTCAATCTATTTGACGGCACATATTAATTCTTATTATTTAGAAATAGTAGAACTGGTGCCAAGACATCATATTCTATTTACCTTGGTATACAATCACAAAATTCATGGATGCATATATTGTTTTATTCATTCAACAATTTCAAATTTAAGGTATAGACTGATAATGGATCATTCTGCACCATCCCACTAACCTTTTGTTCTTATTCAAAAGGGGTGATTCTAAAATATTAGATACCTGTGAAGCTTTCAATTGGCATCTTAACTACAACATTGCTTCTTGAGAAGTTCAATTTAAATGTGGTATATGGAATATATGTTGTTTTATATTTGGTAGACTATGATAATCATGGACAAAAATTCTGTAAGATGTCATTAGTCATTTTATTCAATTTATCCTTGTTATCTAGCTTTGAAAAAATCTTGTTTTTGAGCAGTTTTTGTTCCCTGTTTGACGCAATGTTATTAGATGATATCTGGTTTGGACATTCCACAGTAACTAAAAGATGGCTATTTAATTCTCTGATTCTTAGAATAACATAATGTCTGCCCTAATTCATTGTGTATGTTTGTTTTGGGTTTTGGTAGGGTGGATTAAAACTTTATGTTAAATCAATATGTAAGAAGTAGGTGATAATATGTGTAAGAGGGTATTAATTGATGAGAGAGAAGACGTGAGAAAGGTAGAAAAAATATTAATTGTTGAGAGATAATGTATGATGGGTGGGTGGATTGATGATTTCTAGGGTTTGTAGGTGTATGTAGGGGAGGTTTTTAAAATATACGGGTGCATATTATAAATTTAAATCTGGACTATAGAACACAAATAAACAAAGCTAGTATAAGAGAAGGGAAAAGGTGGTGTCAACGTGAAGTGAAGATATTATTCTACTTTTTCATAGAGATTCTATTTTTGTTATTTCCTATAGATGTTCTATTTAATTGTCGGTATTCAACAATATTCATTGGATTTACTAAATCTACTTATTCCCTAAACAAACATCAACAATAACTACTTGTAAAAGGATTTCCTTATTTGACTTTGTATTATGAAATACTGAGTCCATTAGTTGATTGAGGAACAAAAGGAGGTATTTCCTTTAAACATAGAGTACTTCATAACATTGCTTGGTTATAACCTTAAACATGAGAAGCTTCTAGCGTGCTTGATCCTTCGGGTCAGTCTCTAGCTTAAATACATTTATTTTTCTGTAAAAATGCTATAAAACACAATTTGCACCTCATTTTAAACAATGCAGTAAGATGTATATTCTTTTTTATCTGCTTTTTTGCAGTACAGTGATGTTGTGTTTGCTCTTAAAAGAGGTGACCTTCAACTCTTGCGATATGCTCTTCAGGAGCATGAAGACATGCACAAATACTTCTTTTTCTGAAGGTAGATAAATTTATAAGGAGCCAATTCCCAAAACAATTGATTTCACTGAATCATCATCAGGTTCTTAAGGTCCGGTGTGTACCTAGTTCTTGAGAAGTTAGAACTCCAAGTCTACCAAAGACTAGTTAAGAAAATGTAAGTGGGACATTTATTTACATTTTGCAAGCATAGAATCCAGATATATTAGCTAATTTGTACCCTGATACAGCTTTATCTTGCAAAAGCAGAAAGATCCAACTAAAGCTGACCAGATCAAGTTAGATGTCATTGTTAAAGCACTGAACTGGCTGGAGATGGACATGGATGTTGATGAGGTAATTTCACTATCATAACCCTGTTTATGATGTCTGTTTTTTTTGTTTTGTTGGACTAATTAAAGTACTTATAATGGAGGTTCATAATGTATTATGCATTCTTCTTAAATGCAATACAGATCAAACAACTAGTTGTAAATTCTACTATAATTTTCAATGCAGTCCTATAATTAACAATCATTCTACGTATAAAAGTCTCAAATTTGGTTTGTATAGTTAATTTTGCAGGACTTCAATAATGAATTAAGAACCTTAATCATCTGTTCTTCACAACCTACTGCTGACATTTTAATAATAATTCTAAGATTACGTCTAATCCTAATTGTTAAAGGCGAGCCTCAGCCCTTTTTTGCCTGGGTTTGTTGGTTTTTTGGGGTTTAGGGTAAATGTTCAAGAGGCCCTCATCTCCATGTGCCTTTTTAGGTCATAAGGCGTGCCTCACATGCATTTCTAATTATAGTTGATTTTGAATGATTTGTATTTTAAGTTGTCACGCGTTTTTATATGGTGAAAATGTTTTAAGTTGGCAGGGCAAAATTTTGACTTTTATTTAGAAAGTATTGAATATGGTTTCACTCTCCACAAACCATTTAAGGTTTAGAAAGACTAATAATCTTTTGACTCCTACCATCCTCCACCGTTGCCCACCCGTTTAGGAAGATGAGAAGGAGGACCACAGACATGATAAATATGATTTTTAGCCATTTGCTAATCTTTTTAGTTTTGACATTTGGTATTTCTTAGAACTTAAAGGCTTCTACTTATTTTCTTACTATAATGGTCTATTTGTGTTGAGTACATGAATTGTGGAAGTACATTATGATTCAATTTGTTATTATGTTATTTACTCCCTCCATCTCAAAGATATTGATACACTTTCTCTTTTGGGTTGTCCCACAGAAATTGACATATTTCCTTTTTAAGGATAAAGGACCCACACAAAAACAATTTATTTATTTACATGGGTCCACACACACATCACACTCACCACTAATACAACAACCCATTACACATTAAATATTATTTTTTTTACTTCACTTTACATTAAATTATTATACTTCTTAACCTCCGTGCCAAAAAAAAATGTGTCAATTGTTTTGGGATGGAGGGAGTATTATTTATGAGTTAATATATAAATATTATTTGATGTTTTGTGATTTTAATCTTTGTGTGTGTTAAGTTGAATATATTAATATATATGTTCTAGAATATCTTGTATCTCAGGCGCGCCTCAGGCTCCAACAAGGCCTTTGTGCCTTTTTGTGTCTCTCGCCTTTAACAACTATGCGTCTAATCTATTACATTTGTTTTTTAGTCTGTTTTAACTAAATGTGGTAGTACAGATTTTATGTGAGAGTGCATTTTTCTAGAAGGGGGTGGGGGATTTTATCCCCATTCAATGGTATTCACTCATTTTGGCAAATCGATGGTACTTCCTCGAGTCGTTTAGCAAATCATGACCAGGAATCATTTGGCTTGCGTAAAATAATTCTACCAAAAAATTCACACTAGACAGGATTGCAAATCACATTTTATTTTTTCAATGAAACGAGAACTATGGGTTGAGTAATTTTTATGCGACCTCTAGATATTTTATTGCATACTGCCTTTTATATTCACTCTTTCAACAATGACTGTCATATGCGGTAATAATAAAGTAACATAAAGTGATAAAACATTATACACAGAAGGAAAGACTTAACTATCGAAGCATAATGAGGTGAAATGTCAATCCTTACATGGAGGAAAAAAATCGGGGATGGGAGCATGGGATCTACTCTCCCTCATTCCTTCTTATTTCATGTATTATATGTGGAGCAATGTAGCTTATGATGTTAGTCTTATTATGCAGGTGGAATGCATAATATCGATTCTGATATACAAGAACCTTGTGAAAGGGTATTTTGCTCACAAAAGTAAAGTGGTGGTCTTGAGCAAACAAGATCCTTTCCCCAAATTAAATGGCAAACTTGTCAATTCATAAGCATCTGCAACACAATTGATTTTGATTTGTATCTTAGTTATCATTGCACTGTAGAACTAGGTGATCTGATGGAATTCCACTAGAATTCCTCTCTTTCATACTCTTGGTAAAAATTTGTATACATCCCATCACTGTGATACTAGTTTACTGAGGTTTAATATTTTATAATAGGTTTTAGTGTCTTTTGTGTCAAATTAAGATGGAGCATACATGTCGCACAAATTCAATGGGGGTGTTTGGTGTGCTATAGAGGAATTGTTATTATGAAATTGAAAGAAGTGAGGAATGAGTTCATTCCTATTGTGCGCCACTAGAGTCCACTGATGCGCGTTTTCTTTGTACGCAAAATTAATCCCCAAGTATTAAGGATATCAGTTGCAGCTAAGCAAGCGACCAAGTGAATATCGAACCCAAAGGACGGCGTATTATTAATTTAATTATTTACTAAATTAATTAAGACAAGTGATAATAAAGATTGAGGATTTAATTATTAAACTACTTAACAATTGAATTAAAATAACAAATAATATAAAATATCACTCGAAGAATGCGAAAGTGGATCAAGTAGGAGAATAGGTACATCTAGAATAATCCAGTTTTACTCATTAATTTTCCTTCCATGTGTTGGTGTCCGACTCTGCCTTGTGGAATATGGATGCATCACTAAGCCATGTAAATCTACTCTATAGACACAAGTAAATATGTGCGTAACACGTGTGAATAACCTCGGAGCAAGAGACGTAATTTTACCCCCCTTTCTAGGTACTATCAGTATCAATTATTTCCGTGGCCAATTGGTACTCTAACCCGATATGATCTCCCATTATATGTACTATAAAATTATCCTCTTTATCCTACTTACTAACCCGAATTCAATTCAATTAATAAGTATTCATATATGAAAGTTCTAATAAGACTTCGGAATCCCTTCACTTAGAATTACAACATAAAACCCTGCTTAACAGTGAACGCACTCAACCAATAACCATGTTATGTATTCAGACTCTACACAACGATTATTGATGCACAAAACGACTATGAGTATGGATTAAAAAGGCACAATCTTATATAAAATAAAGCACAGGTAGTGTTGTACGAAGTTTATACATGGAAGATCAATTAATTCATAAAACCATCAAAACTCCTAGATCTACCAAAAAGGCTCTAGCCCATGATGTTGCGAAGAACAATCATGGGTGTTGGATAGATCTTACCCGGATGTCCGGAAAATACAAGATAGATTAGGAAATGAATACCCTTGATGTGGCATCATCGCGTCCTTCTCGCTCTTGAATTCTCCTCTTAATTCTCCTCTTGATTCCACAATCGAATCTTCAAAGTGATGGATGGATGGAGGAAAGGAAGTGGATGATAGTTGGGGGGTGATCCCCCCTTGTGGGGTGTAGTATGGTTGTGGCCTCTCTTCTCCTCTCTTGTATTGTGTTGTATATTGTATTGTTCCTGGTGTGATCTACACCCCTTTTTATACTTGTAATCACGTCTCCTAGGGCTAGAATTGGCTTCCTTAATTATCCCACGTGTTTAGGCCTCGAAAATACAGATTTGGTAAGTTTCCAAAGCTCGATTCGACCTCCAAACAGGTCAAACCAGTCCCTTCAGGACGAATCACCCTTCTGGAAGTCCCAGGTGCTTGGTTCGACCAGCACAACAGGTCGAACTAGCATGTCGTGGTCGAACCAGTTTTTCTGCCATCCGGTTTGACCTTGGTTCGACCTGATGCTCAGGTCGAACCCACCTGTCATGGTCGAACCGATCGGAATCAGCTTGCGCAGTCTCACCGTTTCACGTATAATTTCCACATCCAATCTCCAATTCAAGGGATTCTTGCGATCACGTGATCTTATTTTCCTAGGCTTTCTATCCATATAAAGAACTCTCAAAAACTCTAAGAATTGATTCTGTAACAAGCCAAGGAAATTAACACATCTGTTCTATTCGGCACAGCTCACGCGACGTCACCATTTTGCTCATAACTTCCTCGTTTGAACTCCAATGATGGTTTTCTTTATGCAAAAACGACCCTCTCTTCAGTAGCTTTCCAACCATGTATCACACCACTAGTTTTGAGCTCCACACAAACACAAAATAATTATGAAAGTTGGACATGCATTTTCAGCATTCTTGCATAAATTGCACCTTTTCTCCAACTTTACACTTTTGATCCCTTTTTCCACCTAAAACACAATAAAACACCTCAAGTGCACTTGATTCTCACATATAATTAATATAAGACACTTGTACTAAGATATAACAAGAATTTCCATCAAAAAGGTGTTAAATTGGACATTAAAACACGCTTATTTTCACTCTCATCAATCCCCCAAACTTACCCGTTGCTCGTCCCGAGGCAACAAAATAAAAATAAAGATAGAGAGAGTATGAAAATTAGCGTGGAAACAAGAACTATCACAAATACCCCATTCAAAATACAATTGTCTTCAACTAAGGTCATGCAACTCTTATTACATGTAATAATCAATCCATAGCATACAAGTTAAGACAATCACTACCAATTCAAATGCTCCATTGACAAGTTCTCACGGGAAGTATATATCACTCACACTCAAGTGTTTACGCTCAGATTCAATTCAAGTGCATGCTTAACCATAAGCTTGCCAAATATCTCAAACTCTCCACCACTAAAAGTATGATTCGACAATGGGATCAAAAAGGACTTTTATTTTGGATGTAATGTTGGCTCTTTGGTAAGGGTAGGAAATATATGGATAATGTGACTCAGATAGTGGAGAACTAAAGATGATTGATCACTTCAGCTTTCATCCTCTCTTTCTTTTCAATGCAGACGATTTTCATTCCTACTTCACCTTCAAGCACAACTATAATTTTCTTCTTTTTTTTCTTTTTTATCTCTTGAGGTACCAGTTTCGGGCACTACCTCTAACATCTCAGGTACCAGTTTCAGGCACTACCCCTAAGCAACTTATTTTAAGCTCATAGTCACTTGTACAGCTCCAAATATTTTATTCCTTCCAAATTCCATCAAAATAAACTTCACACACTTTGACAGCATTTAATTCTCCAGTAAATATAGGAATTTAAGGCTCAAATAGGATATCAAAGTGGCTATCTTCGTAGGTTGCCAAAGAAATAAAGACTTTTAGGCTCAATGGGGCTAACTACGGATATAAAATTATTTGGTAGGAAATTATTTGACAAAGTGACTCATAATTATCAAAGATGGCCTAAAATCATCTCCCATCATCTAGCACACATGTAGTTTCAAGTAAGACATGAGGCAAGTTCTAGAATACACACACAAGAACGATACTCACCAGAAAAGAAATATCATGTGATTATGTAACATGATCAATAAGGCTCAAAATCTCACATGGGTTTTAACAAGTAACAGAGCACTTTTCATGGTAAGCAATATCCCACAAGTACATATAGAACTTCATATCACAATATAACTCAAGTACACTTCCTGCATTAATTTCAAGAGCATATGAATTTCAAGCACGATTCAAACATATAAGCTCATGTGGATCACAAACCAAAATCTCAATCCTTCCACTCTTATGAATTAAAAGCACATGTAAAAATTAGAATAAGGAAACGAGGGCACCTGATTTTTCTTCAATGTATGCACGAGCTCCTCGAGTCAAAGCCTCAATGTAGAACTCATCTTGCCACTCTTTTACCTTTTCTATCATCAAAGCTCAAACACACTCATCATCACAAGATTCATCAATAATAAAATAGGAGAACTATAAGAAAGAATCAATTGACTATCTAAACGACTCCACACACTAGAAACACCACTGAACACTATGCAAATTGGAAAAAAATTGACACATCAAAATCGTTTAAAGTTTCAACATACCGCAAAAAAATCAACTCCCCTAGCAAAACATTACAAAGAAAAGATTATACTCTTGGTGCTTCAATGAGGTAATAACATCACACCCCCCCAAACGTAGTAAAAATGTAAGGTGAAACTAAGTTTGAAAAGAGATGTAATTGCTGAATAATAAGCACCTTAAATATAAAAATTTCTTACTCACACGAAAGAAATAAAGCAATAAAACGGAAGGGAAAGCCCCCAACATGCGCTCATGTTTAACGTCGGAGAGTCGCGATGGATTACCGCTTTGTAGACTACTTGATCGGAGGACGGTCTTCTCGCATCCTCACCTTCAAATACTTCCTTTCCCTCTTCTTGTCTACACTCAACACCTCACCTTTCTTGATAACAAGTATATGATCCTTAGAATTTCCTTCTTCCCATGGTTGTCTAGACACCTCTTTGTCAATCTTCCACTTAAATTCAGAGTCATCTGCCTTAGAAAAATCAAGATTAAACAAGTTAGAAAACACATCAACGCTCTTGCACGATTGAGTATCCATGGGCATCTTAATTGCATGATCAAGTGAGAAAACCACATCTTCATTATCCATATGCAGTCTAAGCTTCTCGGCTCTCAACTTCCTTGCTCTCTTGAAACCACTGGGGTAATGTTCACATCATAAGAAGCTTTCAGTGCAAAAACGGGCGCATTTGGACGCGGTTCGACCTCAGTTTGACCAGAGGTCCTGTTCGAACCGGGCATGTAGTGGTCGAATTGATCACCTGGAAGTCCATTCTCACCTTGCAAATTTGATTCGACCTCGGTTCGACCTGTTGGCTTGGTCGAACCAAAGCCCTCCAGGTCGAATCAACCTTCTATAAGATTTTTGGTTTCCAGTTCAACCTGGGTTCGACCAGATGGATTGGTCGAACCAATGACCCCAGGTCGAACCGGCTCTCTGGAAGATTTTTGGCATCCGATTCGACCTCGGTTCAACCTGTAGGCCTGGTCGAAACAAAGGAATCGTAGTTGAATCGAGAATCAGATGAAATAGAGTACTCCGGATGAAGTGGTTCGACCTGGGTTCGACAGATGGCATTGTCGAACCAATCTCCCCCAGGTCGAATCGAGTGTCTGACGTTCTTGAAACACTTCTAGTAGGCCAGTTCGACCTCCCCTGTTCGATTCGACATGTATTGTTGGTCAAATCGAGGTTGAACTGGCTCCTTGTCATGTCTGATTTCAAATTCAGCCTCATCGGTCCCTCGTTCTGTGTTCTAGACCTCAATGTGATGGCTTTATTCTCCAACTTTTGTGTCAATTGATTCACATTCGCGGACATCTCCCCCATAATCAAGGTAAGATCCTTCAACTGCTTAGATAAATCTGCATGATCAACATTAATGGTATCCTCAAGATGATCAATCCTTGCATCATTCTCAGCCATGTATCGATTGAAGGTATCTTCAACACTCTTCACTTCTTGCTGCTGCTTACTAGGCCTTATTTGTTTCAACTCTGTAATTTGCCTTTGTTGGGATTCTAATAGCTTGTTGATGTTAGCTAGACTAGAGACGATCTCCTCATCCTTATTTGGCTTCTCCACTTGATGTTCAACTTGCGCCACCTTGCCAAGTACATATGATCCTCTATTTCTCTCTACTGACCAGTCACGTAAATTCATAGAGATGTCTTCAAACAATTTTTCTACTTCAAGGGCTGTCTTAGATAACAACGCTCCTCCTGAGGATGCATCAATAAAAACACGCGACTAACAATCCAATCCATAGTAGAAAATACTTATGTATTCAGCCTTTGACATTCCATGCTGTGGACACCTCCTGAGCATGTCTTTAAACCTATCCCATGCCTCATAAAATTTCTTACCCTGATTCATAACAAATTGGTTGATCTCTTGCTTCATTCTTAAGATCCTTGAGGGTGACATGTATCTCTCCAAGAACTTCTGCTGCAGTTGGTCCCATGTAGTGCAATCTGTGGAATCAAGAGTCTCATACCAAGCTTCTGCCTTATCAATTAATGAGAACTTGAATAGGGCGATCCGTCTAGCATGATCATTAGCTCCAGCTCCTTTCTGAGTGTTTGCATAACCAAGAAATCTTCGGAGATGTTGATATGGATCTTCAAAACAACCTCCAGAAAAGGGATTCTTCTCTACCATGTCAATAAGAGCGGGATTTATCTCAAAATCATCATCTTCCTCCTTGCTCCTATTAACCCCATGCTGCCAATTCCATAGTTCGTGAAAATTTCACGTATGGCAACATTATCCGGATTCTGTCTTACTCCGGTCATGTTCAGCTCAATATTATATTCCTTCATTTCCTTCCTTTCCTTTTCCTAGTGCACAAGTACCTCAGAAAAATTCAAGGTTAGATAGAAATAAATAATCACAAATAAAAGTCTTAATCAACAAGAAATAATAAATTAATAATAACAGCCATCTCCGGCAACGGCGCCAAGAACTTGATGCGCGTTTTCTTTGCACGCAAAATCAATCCCCAAGTATTAAGGATATCAGTTGCAGCTAAACAAGCGACCAAGTGAATATCGAACCCAAAGGACGGCGTATTATTAATTTAATTATTTACTAAATTAATTAAGATAAGTGATAATAAAGATTGAGGATTTAATTATTAAACTACAAAACAATTGAATTAAAATAACAAATAATATAAAATATCACTCGAAGAATGCGAAAGTGGATCAAGTAAGAGAATAGGCAGCCCTAGGATAATCCAGTTTTACTCATTAATTTCCCTTCCATGTGTTGGTGTCTGACTCTGCCTTGTGGAATATGGATGCATCACTAAGCCATGTAAATCTACTCTATAGACACAAGTAAATATGTATGTAACACGTGTGAATAACCTCGGAGCAAGAGACGTAATTTTACCCCTCTTTCTAGGTACTATCAGTATCAATTATTTCCCTGGCCAATTGGTACTCTAACCTGATATGATCTCCCTTTATAGGCACTATAAAATTATCCTCTTTATCCTACTTACTAACCCGAATTCAATTCAATTAATAAGTATTCATATATGACAGTTCTAATAAGACTTCGGAATCCCTTCACTTAGAATTATAACATAAAACCCTGCTCAATAGTGAACGCACTAAACCAATAACCATGTTATGTATTCAGACTCTACACAACGATTATTGATGCACAAAATGACTATGAGTATGGATTAAAAAGGCACAATCTTATATAAAATAAAGCACAAGTAGTGTTGTACGAAGTTTATACATGGAAGATCAATTAATTCATAAAACCATCAAAACTCCTAGATCTACCAAAAAGGCTCTTGCTCATGATGTTGCGAAGAACAATCATGGGTGTTGGATAGATCTTACCCAGATGTCCGGAAAATACAAAATAGATTAGAAAACGAATAAACCCTTGATGTGGCATCATCGCGTCCTTCTCGCTCTTAAATTCTCCTCTTAATTCTCCTCTTGATTCCACAATCGAATCTTCCAAGTGATGGATGTATGGAGGAAAGAAAGTGGATGATGGTTGGGGGTGATCCCCCCTTGTGGGGTGTAGTATGGTTGTGGCCTCTCTTCTCCTCTCTTATATTGTGTTGTATATTGTATTGTTCTTGGTGTGATCTACACCCCTTTTTATACTTGTAATCATCTCTTCTAGGGCTAGAATTGGCTTCCTTAATTATCCCACGCGTTTATGCCTCGAAAATACGGATTTGATAAGTTCCCGAAGCTCAATTCCACCTCCAAACAGGTCGAACCAGCCCCTTCAGGTCGAACCGGAGGTCGAATCACCCTTCTGGAAGTCCCAGGTGCTTGGTTCGACCAGCACAACAGGTTGAACCAGCATGTCGTGGTTGAACCAGTTTTTCCGCCATCTGGTTCGACCTGATGCTCAGGTCGAACCCACCTGTCATGGTCGAATCGGTCGGAATCAGCTTGCGCATTCTCACCGTTTCACTTATAACTTCCACATCCAACTATAATTCAAGTGATTCTTGCGCTCACGCAATCCTCTCTTCCTTTGCTTTCTATCCATATAAAGAACTCTCAAAAACTCTAAGAATTGAATATGTAATAAGCCATGAAATGTAACACATCTATTCTATTCGGCACAGCTCGCGTGACGTCACCACTTTGCTCATAACTTCCTCGTTCGGACTCCAATAATGGTGTTCTTTATGCCAAAACGACCCTCTCTTCAGTAGCTTTCCAACCATGTATCACACTACTAGTTTTGAGCTCCACACAAACACAGAATAATTATGAAAGTTGGACGTGCGTTTTTAGCATTCTTGCACAAATTGCACCTTTTCTCCAACTTTACACTTTTGATCCCTTTTTCCACCTAAAACACAATAAAACACCTCAAGTGCACCTTATTCTCACATATAATGAATATAAGACACTTGTACTAAGATATAACAAGAATTTTCATCAAAAAGGTGTTAAATTGGAAATTAAAACACACTTATTTTCACTCTCATCATCCACCAGCTGCTATTTATTTATGCAACAGGCTGGAGCAATCAATTATTATCTTTTAAAGGAAATTTAATTAAGGATAATTATATTTTTAAAATTAACACTAAATTCTAAGAATAAACATTAGGGTGAGTCTTCTGTAGCTCATTTCACGAATTCATTCCTTTATGTAAGATGGAGTATCCAATAATCCAATTTATTTGAAAAAAAAATTAAAGAAGCAGGTTGAATTTCGTAGTTTATGGACCTTCATGTCAATTTCAGTTACAATTAATTCTTAAAAATATATATTTTTTCTTTTCTTTTGTTAAATAAGTTTTAACATATTATTTTATTATTATTCTTTAATTTCTCAAATTAATAGGAATTTTTATTTCACTTTTTTATAAAAATATTATTATTTATTTGTAGTAGATTATTATCTTTTATTAATATATAAAACCTTTATTTTCCTTAATAAATTTCATGAAATAATTTAATTTGTCAGATACCAATTTTTTGGTATTACTTTTTATTAAAAAGACTACTACTTTTATTCGTCTTTTTAATTTTTTTTTTAAAATAATTTAATTGAGCATATATCAATAAAAAATTTATGACTTTTTATATATCCTAATTTATTCAATAAATAGTTTAATCGAATAGATATCATTATTTATTGAAAAAATATTACTATTACTAAAAAATATTTTAACTTTTTTGTATTTTTTGGTTGAATCATCGGTTCGGCCAGTCCAATCAGTCCGACTGTGAACCGTTGGGGCAATCAGTTCGCTCTTCGATTCGATTATGAAAACACTGTCAGGAATTACTAATGTTCTGCAGGCAATAAAAGACCTTTCATCATCCATTACCACTCAAGTCTGTGAGATCTTAGTAAAAAAACAACATCAACATTAATTTTCATAAATGAGGTTGGTGGTTTATGCCAAGAAGTACACTTTTCCACCATATTCCTAGTGGTTGGTCTGGATCTTAGTATATTCCACTCATGAAGAGAATTAATAGCGAAATAAACTACCCTCGCAGCCATTTAACGATTCCCATCTCAAAACACATGATTTTTTTCTCTCCAAATTTGCCAAAGAACCATGGCAAACACCACTTTCTTTTCTTCTGTTAACTCATGTAATATAAGTATAAAATAAGATAAAGTCACGAGTCAATTCGGGTGGTCACTCCTCCTGTATGGTTTGAAATTTCTGCCTTCCTCCAACAATCCTTAGCAAAATGGCAGGGCACAAATAAGTGACATGCACTCTCATTATCCAAAGAACGAACTACACACATATTATCATTTCTTACTCCCTTCTTGAAGAGATTAACTTTGTTGGGAAGTAAATCTTTGCATACCTTCCATAAATAAATTTTCAGTCTAGAGAATTTTTAACCTCCATAATGTTTTCTAATTGCCTTCTATTCCGAATGGAATTGGGATTTTATAATGAGCGAAATGCATTATTACATAAGTAGGATTGTCTATCAAAGAAAAATACAAGTGTTAATTACTTTTAAAAAATGGGTCTGAATATATCCATCTCACATGATGAGATCTGTAAGAAAATTTCGTACAAGTATTTACTTAAACATTAAACATTTAAGAAGTAAAATAAAATATAAAATATTAGGGTAAAATGCATAGTAAATCACAAAGATAAAACTATAATCATATCTTAATAATTAATTAAACTGAATATAAATTCTAGGAGTAAAATAAAATATAAAATACTAGGATGGAATTATAATTATATGATAAAATTAATAAAATTAATGTAAACTCCAAGGTAAAATAGAACATAAAATACATATAAAAATATATTACCCCTTCCTTCCATCAATAAGTTAACCATTTACTCGTTTGGTAGAGAGTATTGTTGAAGGATAGATGAGTAAATCCTTATAATGTGTTGTTTGGTAAGTAAGATGTGTAAACCTAAAGGCCTGTTAAAATGAAGGGCCCGGTGTGTGTAAACCCCAATCTTAGGTATTACAGATACCACGCTCAATGTGGGATGCGACATCCCGTTCTAGTATGCACGCGTGAAATTCCAATTCACCCCATAAAGCAACCCACGTTCGAATCACATACAGAACATTTGTAGAAACAAAATCAGAGCAAGTCATGGAATTCGAAAACAACAGAAGAGACACGTTGACTGATTGAGAGTATGTAGTCATTGACTGAATTTTAGGGTGGAGATTTTCCAGCTATGGCAGAGCCACCTTCGGGAAGGACCTAGAAGATGGTAAAGAGTTCATAAAACTGTTGAATCAAGAAAGACTGTGTTTAAAATTTCAATCTGAAACTTCTGAACAATGTCTTGCGAAATCTGAGAGATTGAAAATGAAAGGATGTTTAGAATTTCAGTTGCAGTTGGAAATGACTATTGTTGCCACGACAATTGAAAGTACCAAAAGCAATGATGCATTTGATATACCAGGGTTTACTCAATGTTTATTTAATCTCTCTACATTATCAGATCATCTGTTAATTGAATATTGTAAAAATATATGCATATCTTTATAATCTGTAAACTCTATATATTTTGCTGAATGAAATAAATACAAGAAGGTGAATATTATAACAGCATCTATAACTCCACCTCGCCTTGTAAAAAGAAACAATGAACAAGAAATGAAGAATCTCAAATTTTATCAAATCTCTCTCTTGGGCAGAGGTTTTCTGTAATGGAGAATACTTGAAAAATGGGTGCATGTTGATGATGTCAATGTATTTAAAGATTGAGAGGATAAAGTAGAAGCAATGCTTTGAGGCAGTGACTGGATACCCAACGGTTAGAGAAAAACGGCTGCACGGAGACAGACATAGAGGAGCAATAGGTTAGCGTTGGATGAACGGAGTCACCACAAGCGGTAAATCAACCTTTATTATCTGTTTGGCTGAATGAGATAAATATTGTTAAAGGCAACATCAACCTTTATAATCCTCCACCTTTAAGAAAGAAAGCATCGTCTCTTCTAAATTGAAAGGAAGCTTCCATGTCTGAGAATTAAAGGCTCTTCCATGAGCCTTTTGATTTATAAATCTGCCGTGTCTGGCTTTTTATCAAGAATAGAAGGATCCTGCCATGTTTGATAAAATCAGCAACATTTTTTATTGTCTCCGTTTTTTTGAATGGAATGCCCCATCTTTTATTTTCTGGTGTAAAAAAACTTTAAAAAAATGCAGAAGCAAACTTGAGGCTTGCAGGGATCACATGAATTTAATTTTCTGTGATGAATAAATAATACAAAACATTTTTGCTGTGTTTTATTTTATGTAAATTTTTTGAATATATAACTTAGGAAATAATCTATATAATCTGTAAACTTTGTACAGTATTCACACACTTGATAGGAGTTGGCTATCAATTAGAATGAAGATTTCAGGTGGAGAAATGGAATAAATCATTTTGTTTTTAAGCGTGGGGATATAAAAGTAATTGCCTTCTTTTTTAATGTTAATTGGGATGGTTGAATAAATCAAAATTAATTTTATAAATGAGAAGACAAACGCAGTAATGATGTGTTAATTAAGTTATCGCATCCACTCCTCATCAATCCCTTGTCATCCTAACATGCTTACCAAACGAGCTATGTTAATAATGAGTGGTAAGTCATAAAAAAAATATATATCTTCATTTCACTGCTAAAATAACAAAATAGAAATCTATTACATATATAAAAGAGGAATAGGTGGTAAGTTGGCCAGTTTCCTCTCGATGGACAGTTGCAAAAATTCACACACATCAACCTTTGCTCTCCTCTCTAATACGTGTCCCACGATTCTCTTCTACGGGTAAGCTCTTCCTCCGCTTTCTACACTCTTCATCTGGTTCTTTCCTCTCTCTTTTGCCTCTTGTCACTTCTACCTTAATTTTGCTCTCCTTCTCAGGTTTCTACTGGTACACACATTCATCTTTCTACACATTCTTCCAATTTCCAAATTTTCAGATGAGGAAAAGAATCCTAATTAGGGATTTTTCCTCCCTCAAATTTCGCGCCGCGCACAGCTCCTCCCATTAGGATAGATATGTTCTTAATCGTTTATAAGCAATACATTTTTGACTCCTAATAACTGTACGCCTCATGATTCAGGAAACACTAAAATTTTTCCTTTTTTTTTTCAGTTACAATCGTCACCAAATGTTCTTGCTGCACCGCTGCCATACGTTAGTTTCGTAGTTCGCATTAGAATTGGTGTCATTAACTTGATTCCTTACTGTATGCCATAGCAAACTAAGTCATTATCCTTGTTCATCTTTTGCTGGCTTTGGTAGTTTTGTTGTCCTTTCTTCGTGTTTCCATTTACGTGTTTCCAATTACTACAATCAAGAGAAAATGACCTGGGGGAGTGGGTGTAGTTATGTTGATATTGAAGACAAAGTGAAGGTTCAATATAAAGTGAAGCATGGTTCCAATTTTTTACAAATCAAAGCTTGGAAAATATTGAAAGAAAGTCCTAAGTTCTTCGATCCAAATGGTGTTATTCGCGGTTCAAAAAAGGCAAAAGTCTCAGCGAGTGGAGAGTATATTGTATCTTCAAACACTGAATCAGAAGTTGGAGATGAAGGAGGTGAGGAGCCCCTTTGCCCTATGGGAAGAAATGCAGCAAGGCGAATCGGGAAGGGTAAAGGAAAAGCAACTGCATCGGTAGCAGAAAGTGACAGAGCTCTTGAGAAAAGGCTTAAGAACTTGGAAGAACAACTCAAGATAAAGAACGAAGGAATTACTAAGATTGCCAGACATAAAGATTATAAGATACTCATGAAAGATACCTCGAACATGACAGAGGATCAACTACGTATCCATCTCCACGCTGTGGATCTAATCAAGAAAGAATGGGGGCTGTAAATTTGAAGAATTAGATGTTATAGTTTTCAGCATTGTAATGTTGGTTAATGTATTTCGTTTTGTATGAAAACTCATCAATGTATTTCGTTTTGTTTTAAAATTGGCCGTTATTAAATTATCCTTTCTGAAACTAGCCGTTATAAAACTAGCCATTATAAACTAGCCGTTGCGAAAATCTACTCTATTTAAAGGATGTCATTGGATTGTTGGAATTCCTACCTAAGACCAATCACTCATAGAAACTCTTTATTCTTCCATTTCTTTCCTTTTCTCAAACATGACTTCTTCTTCTTTTGAAAATGATATATAGTTGTCTTGAATATATGTTTGATAACACGATAGAGGAAGAAATAATGTCGGTACTTAAAAAATAAGAGTTACGTGGCAATGTTGGGTCTTCTGTTGGTGGTGCTAGAAAGCGATTAACGCACGTGGACCAAAATCGTGAAGCGGGGCACGTAAGACTCTACTGAGACTACTTCTCTGAAGATCCAATACATGGAAGTGAGACATTTTGTCGTCGCTTTCGTATGTCAAGAGAGTTGTTCTTGCGTATAATTGATGCATTGGAGTCCCATGATGAGTATTTTCGGTGGAGGGTAGATGCAGCTGGGAAAAAATAGTTCTCTCCACTATAAAAGTGCACGGTAGCCATTCGCCAATTGGCCTATGGTGGACCTACAGACCATTGGGATGAGTATATACATGTTGCCGAAATAACCGCTGTAGAATGTCTCTTTAATTTTTATCGGTGTGTGATCAAACTCTTTGGCGGATACTATTTGAGAAAGCCTAATGCCCTGGATTGTCAAAAGTTGTCACAAATGCACGAAGGAGACACGAATTTTCGGGAATGTTGGGGAGCCTTGATTGTATGCATTGGGAATGGAGGAACTGTCCAACAGCTTGGAAAGGCCAATTCACATGCGGTGACCATGGCGTTCCAACAATCATGCTCGAAGTGGTTGCCTCTACAAATTTATGGATATGACATGCCTACTTTGTAGTAGTAGGATCCAACAACGACATAAATGTGCTCAACCTATCTCCGTTATTTACGGATACTCTGCAAGGACGCGCTCCATCTGTTAATTTCACAATCAATGGTAAGCAATATAATCAAGTATATTATCTTACTGATAGAATTTATCCAGAATGGGCTGCTTTTATGAAAAGCTTTCCATGTCCTCAAGATCCAAAGAGGCAGCATTTTAAACGACTGCAAGAGGTTGGTAGGAAGGATGCCGAACAAGCCTTTGGAGTACTTCAAGCTCGTTGGGCAATGGTTAGCAGACCAACTCGTTTCTGGTGCAAGAATAACTTGAAGGATATAATGTTAACTTGCATTATATTGCACAACATGATAATTGAAAATAAAGAAAATGCAGCGATCGATTGGTCCGACGATCCAAATGTGGCCATTTCGCCTCCACAAGTAAGTCAAGGATCAACATGATCATTCAATGACTACGTTAGGAGAGGTGTTCAACTACGAGATAAGCAGAAATATCTCCAGCTTCGACAATATTTAATTGAGCATGTTTGGACCCAATCCGGAGAATAATCATCTACCCATTAAGTAGGTCGAATCGAAATTTACTTTGTTATTTTCGGAAGTTTTACTTTTATAATTTAATGTGTGTTTTTTTAATTTGTGTTTTATGTATTATGTAATTCAAAACAATGAATAATATTTTTTTTTTATAAAATTTAAATAATTGGAATATATAATTATTTATAATTTAATTGAAAATTAGATAGATATAGTTGATAAATTAAATGTGAATAAAATAAAATTGATGTGGGTCCTATCAAAAAATTTACTTTTTAGTTTTATTGTTGGGGAAGAGTTTTATTTTGGAGGTAGGGGTTTTTTTTGCTTTTGAGGTGACGCTGACGTGGCGGTCAAAAAACCTAATTTTTTTATTTTATCATTGGGTAGGCCCTAGGCCTCCCAATTGGGAGGTTTTTAATGACATGACAATATGAAAAACCTATGGTAAAGGTTTTTATTGTTGGGAGGGGTGAGAGATTTTTTTGATAGGTTTTTATTTCACTACCCAGGTCTTTTAGAAATGAGGGAGAGTGGGGAAGAAGAAAGTGGCGGCTACTAGCCAAAAGCGTGACGCGTGTCATGCACGCGTGCGTGAAAGAAATAAAGTGGCGGGGCCCGCATGTGTGCAGACTTGTTTCAAGCTTTTTCTTTTTTTCTTTTATTTACAATACACGTAAAATTAAAAAAAAAAGCATATGTCCGCCTATGTGCATGCTTTTTTTTAAGACAAAATTTAATTTGACAATTCTTCAATGTGACATATTAAAGTTGATAGTCGTTTTAAAATAATGAATAATACTCCCTCCGTCCCGTTACAACGTACACGTTTGCTTTTTGCACGTTGATTAAGAAATATAATATTTTAATGTGTAGTGAGGTGAGATAAATAATATATTAATGTAAAGTGAGTAGGTGTATTAGTTTGACATGTGTATCCATAGAGAGAGAAGTAATTAATATGTGTGGGTTCTCTTTACTAAAAAGGAAAATGCACACTTTGTATTGGGACGGAGCAAAATAGAAAAACATGTACGTTTCAATGGGATGGAGGGAGTAGCTTTTTTATAAAATTTAAATAATTGGAATATATAATTATTTATAATTTAATTGAAAATTAGATAGATATAGTTGATAAATTAAATGAGAATAAAATGAAATTGATGTGGGTCCTACCAAAAAACCTACTTTTTAGTTTTATATTGTTGGTGAAGAGTTATGTTTTGGAGGTACGAATTTTTTTTGCTGTTGAGGTAGCACTGACGTGACAGTAAAAAAAGTTTCTTTTTCATTTTATCATTGAGGAAGGCCTTAAGGAGGAGTTTTGTTTTGAAGTAAAGGTATTTTACTTTTGAAGTGGCGCTAACGTGACAACCAAAATATTTTTTTTTAAAGATGAATAGGGAATTTGGCAGATGAATAGGGAAGACCTTAGATCAATTAAAATGTATACTCCCTTTTAGGGTAAAATGTTGTAACGTTAACCATTTTGTGACAGAGTAGAACAAGAGATGTGTTTGCTATATTTACAATTTCATTTCCATTTATTAACCAGCCACGCGCTTAACGTCGGGTGTGAAATCAACATCAATTATTCATGCCTTTGGTGCGATCAAAATCTTCGTCAATCAAGAATTTCATCTCTGCTCTCACTCCCCATTTTGGTAAACCTAGTCCCCAGTGGCGGATATATGTGGGGGAAGCCCCAGGCTCAAGCCCAGGGCTGTCCCCCAAAAGCCCATTATATCATATGTAAATAATTTATAAATAATTTGTATTTTTAAGTTTAGCCCACCCCAAAAATATTTTCAGCCCACCCAAATAAAGCTAAAAAATAAATATATCTTCTTTCTTCTTTGTATTTTTAAGCTTAGCCCAACCCAAAAATATTTTAAGCCCACCGAAATGAAGCTAAAAAATAAATATATCTTCTTAAATTATATATATATATATATATATATATATATATATATATTATTTTTTAATTATTATTATTATTTTTTATTTTCTTCAATAAACTTAGCCCACCCCACCGCAATTTTCTGAATCCGCCACTGCTAGTCCCCCCACCTAATTCCTTTAAATAATTATTTTTATTATCCTCATTAAACCCATTTTCCTACGGCTCGATCTGATCTTGGCAGCACTTGACTTGATTACGATTGCAAGGTTGGCGTTCTTCCCGATGATCATCCATGTGTTTCGATAATTTTCAACCTATTAATGTCTAGATTTAGTTTTTGATATCTAATTTGGTTTTTTCGTATCTGGATTTCGTGATATTTTGTTTTACAGTGAAGGGCTTTCCCGTTCACATTCTCAAAAGGGGACCGAATGGCCGGAGTTTCTGATGATCACGCCGCCAGCATCTGCAGCCACTGTTAATTTGTAGAATGATTGATTGTTTCTTTATTGGTCTACTTTCAAATATATGGAAATTCGAAAAAAATTCAGCCATGCATCATCTGATTGTTTTGTAGTGGTAGATGAGATTCGCATGAAGATAATTGTGTAGCTAAAAAATTGTTAAAGTAATCATCGTATAAGTTATGTGATTGCATCATGCATGTGGTGATGGTATTGTAATGTGATGTTATAAGTATTATTAAATTGTTAATAATTGTGCTTTTCTGATGAACATGAATTGTCTATCATCTGATTTACTGCTAATTGACGCTTTAGGTGGATCTTTCATACAAATTGGACTGCGATGTTTTGTCCATTGAACATTAGTAGTAGCTAGCTTGTCTCTGATTTTCACACAATTTAATTTAATCACAGTCACTTTATATACAGGGAAACTATTATTCATTGAGGTCTTTTGGGTTGAGTCATGTACTAACATCTAGTCCCGCTTTCTATACAGGGAAACTATTATTCTTCATCTGCCAAGCCTGTTCAAATTTGGATTACTTTTGACAATTTTATTTCATTGCTGTTAATAGTTAAGCCTGTAAATTTTAAAAATGATTAAGTCAAGATTTTGTTGTTTAAAATTTGATTCTCCATAAGTCTTTAAATCATCATTAAAGTTGGTCAGTTTCTCAACATCTTCATTATACAGCTTGGTGAATGTCTATCATTGTACTTCATTCATGATATGATGATTCTGATGAAAAGAGCACCAAGTTTATAATACTCTCGTGACCTCTTATCCTCTTATCAGTTATTATACTAATCACCTTAAAGATCTAAATAAGCGTCTTTCTGGTTTTAGTTTCTACCGATCTTTTATTCTTTTCAGTTATTTGACTATGGTTTTCTGTGTCCGTGTTGTGAGATCATGTTTTTCTGATTTTAGTTTCTACTGATCTTTTATTCTTTTCAGTTATTTGACTATGGTTTTCTGTGTTCGTGTTGTGAGATCATGTTTTCCAAGATTATATCTTAGACTAGGAAACTAGGAGTGTTTTCAAGAAAAGTGAACAAGGGGAAATAGAAGTGTCTTTAATTTCTTTGGGGTGGGGGGAGGGGGGTGATGTGTGCGTATGGTAAGCACTTGAATGTTTTCATTTGGATAAAAATGACACATTGAATATGAACAAGTAATTTAAATAAAAATTAGAAATAAATACTAAAGTAATAAAAGTTCAAATTCAAGTTTTTTGGGCATGGTCGAGTTTCAATCTTTCTTTTTTCCCTCAAGTTTAAGTAATAAGGAAAGAAACTCTCACTAGGAAAGGATGCGGGTTGTAATAAAAATTAAAATGTTTTCAAAAGACAAAACACATCATATTAGCATAATAAAAATGTGTTTCAAGGGCAGCTAGACTGGGTGGGTATGAGCCATGAGGCGTGCCGTTGCCCGTGGTGCACTAACACATGCCTCCCAAAAAACTCGCCATCATTCTATAGCCTAGCACACCTTAGTGTGTGCCTCTAACAACTATGAAATTTATTTAGCTATGCCTTATGGAATTAACTGCTTTCACATACTGTTTTTAAAAATGTTACTCCTTCTATCTCACGAAGTAGTGCATGTATTTTTGTGCGTGGAGTTTAAGAAAAGTTTGTTGATGCATAAAGTAGGAAAAATGAGGGATATTTTAGGTAATATTATGAGAAATATAAAGTTGTTGGGTTGAGTGTAAATAGTGGGTAATATTAGAATGTATTTTTTCTATTTTTAGAAACATGCATAAGTGTCGGGACAGATTAAAAACACAAGTGTGAACTGTTTGGTGGCATGGAGTTAATATAAGAAAATGACATCTTTAGATGAGGAAAGGCTGACATATTATGTGTCTGAGTGTCTCTTTAGTTAAAAAGTTAAGTTTCTTATTGCGTAGCGAAAATAAAATGATATGCTATATCTGAGGAAATAATGTGAAAGTTAATAGTGATATCTGTAATCGGATGATTCAACTACTTTTCGATTATAAAAAGGTCTAGGTAACATGAGTGCTGGCCTGTGCCACTGCTTTCAGAAGTATTAGTCTTGTGATTGGCTTTTCATTTGTGGAGGAGTCTTTCTCGAGCACCAACTGGCGTATATCCCTATATCTATTTGATATTAGTTATATGCTTCTTATGTTTGATTTTATTCATCTTCATTTGACATTGATTTATCCATTTGTTTATTACTTGCAGTACACTGGTTAAATTAATCTTTGCTGGCCATTTAAGGGGTTTTAATAAATTTTCAAGATAAACTCAGCAAAAAAAAAAAATGCAGTAGATTTTTATTGGTTCTTCTGTTTGATGTCCTTAATCAGGGACAAATAAATACTTTTAAAAATAGTCTTGGTTTTAATAACCCACAATTCCTTTTGGTTGACATTAAAATTTAAAATATAGGAGGAAGGAAGAGTAGGAATGGATCCCCTTTTTTCCTTTGAGTTCAAACCCAATTCTCTTGGAAACATATTTTATTGGCCTGCTTCAACTTCATTGTCCCATATAATGAATGTTTGGAGTTCATTTACTCTTTAATTGTCCCTTAAATGAACATAAAGTGCAATACCAAGTTTGTCAACCATGTGTCGAGCGAAACATCTTCTGTCGCGTCATCCTGCTGCTCCATTGTTTCTTTCAATGGGTTCTGTAATCTTTATGTTTAATCATTTCTGATTGGATAGAGACTAGAGAGAGCCAAAAGTTTCTAGTAACGACATAAAATTTCTGTAGGATCCAAATTTATTACTGTTTTTTGTCATCTCACTTGTATCCCCTGCTTGTGTCTGTCCAATTCATCATGTATATGTTCACTGTTATCTTTACATGTGATTGCAATTTGATATTTTTTTTTGGTCATTTGATGCTTGGATGTGTGATGGCAGTATTGAATTAAATTACTGAGATGAGTTTCCTGGTTTAGTGTTTGAAAATAGATAGAGCAAAGTAGCCTTCTATATATCTTAAACTTTGTAAATTGTTTTAGTCTTAGCGGTCCCATACGGAATTAACTGTGGTGGTTTCATTTTCGAATTCTTATTTTGTTTCTTACCAACTGTTTAAACTGTTTAATATTCTGATATGCGCCTGAATCTTTAGTTTGAGAAAGATGATGTGTGCACTCCAAGAATATACCCATCTGCCTGTTTGCTGAATTTATATTGCGACTTATAAATCTGGTTGACAAAATCAAGGAGTAAATCATATTCTAAAGCCAAACTCACCCAATTTTATTAACCCAAAGATATGCTGAATCACTATTGTTGCTCTTAAGTGAAAAAATAGAACAATGAACACGACTCCGAATCCTTATTTCTAATTTACTAAGTTCAAATACTCAATTTTGGTTGACAGAAAATCAGAGTACGTTGGGCTTTTTATGTTAATGCGTGAAGACAATACGATTAGTCGCTCCTTTTAGTATTCTGTGCATGGAAACACTATACAATATGTGGAGTATCTTTTTATCTATACCAGAGCTGGTACTAATATACTAGTTTGTGTATGCCCCCTCAGTGCATTGTTAACCATGTGTTTTCATGTCTTCGTATTTAGTTTTTCCTGTTTTTTAAGTTAGTTAGAACTTGACTTGAGTTTGTGAATGCTCTTAAAAGGTTGTGCTCTTTCTGAAATCTAGACATACATCTAAATATACATTTCATTAACCATATATACTTCCGTTCGTAACTAATTCCAGTTCGCATCCAGTATTTACAGCTTTGAGTTCACAAGGTCAGAATATTTTTCAGAGGAACTGAATATTTCTACCTTATTTATTAATTGTTATGATTTGCATGTTTTAACACATGCCTATAAGGTGCTCGATATAATGTCTAAGTGTATTTTTGTTAATTCAAATGATTTATTTGTTCATTTAAGTTAAAGTTGGTTTTGTCATGAATGGGAAAACTGACCCTTTTCTGAAATTTTAACTTCTTCAGTTGGAAGTTTTGATTTAATCACAACTAAATAGTTGCCACAGGGAAGAGAGACCATGTTCAAAGTTTTTATTTTAACTTCTTCAGTTGGAAGTTTTGATATAAGCTAAACTGTTACAGAATTTTATTTCAATGTAGAGAAAGGCTAGATTGTTTTGATTGCAAATTAACAGAGTGAGAGAGATGGTGAATGATTGGCTCTGAAACAAATTAATTAATCATAACCACAGAATTATAAGATTCTCTTTGTACTACTTTGGTAGTAAATTTAGCTTTTGTTCCAAATAATATAAGTTTATGTAGGAATGAGATACATTCTTATGAGATATGACAGTTCATTTAAATTTTATATTTTCCACAATTTATCTAATAATTCATTCAAGCATGAAATCGTTTTTCCTTCTGGGATTGGGGAGCAGATGGGATAGATTTAGTAGATAGAAGATTTGGATTTTATACTAAATGTTATCCTAATTATAACTTACTTTTCTGTGATATGCAATTGTAGGGTAGATGTTTAATGCTGAAAAAACTCCTGTATCTTATATACTACCACATATTTCTTCTGTGAAAATTCCACAACAAATAATTGGAGAAGCCATTAAAGACTATCTGTGTTAAGAATTATGTATCAGGTGATTTGTATTTTCATCATTGTCATATAAATTTGCCCATGTTGTTTCATTTTCATAGTTTTTTTTAATGGTTATACTTATGTGTTGGGCCTGAGACATTTCAGCGCGTGCTCAAACTTTAAATTATTGATTAGGATTATGTACAGCCTGTCGTTTTGTGAAATTCGTTAGTTGCAGCACATTGGTCATACTTGGTGCCACCACCACATTGAACTTTGGCACTCAGGTATGAAATTATAATTTCATTAATGTTACTTTGCCATTTATTCCCTCATCTAAAAATGAGGTTGCATTTATGGGTTATGGATGCTGGTGTCCATTTTAAGAAATTTTTACAATATATAGTGTTAACATGTAATTATTCTAAATTTCGATGGCCGTTCACATGTTCAATTTTTGTTATTTTATAACTATGAAATTGTGAGGCTGGACCTGCTGGTGAAAAATTCAGTATTTTGAATGTACACCATGAAAATAAATGAGAAAACTACTAATGCCAAATGGTGAAAGAATTTCTGTCCAAAAGTCATTTATCCCTTGAGCTTCTTCAATGCTTCTAATTTTATTTAGTCTATATTTTCTAGAATCCAACTTTGTGGATGATTCACCATGTGCTTTGTGAATTTCCATGAACATATGCCATGCTTCTATGACCACCAGATCAGAACCATACGAGCCTCACTGTATATTGGAATGTAGAGATAAGATTTTCAAACCACCTGCCTTTAAGTAGATGGCGTTTTATCCCTGTGTAGCTTGTTCAATGAAGAACATGCATGCATCTTTCCTCTCCTATTATTTTATTTTATTTTTGGTTGGGTCATTGTTGAAAAACAAACTTGAGTAAAGTTCCCATCAACCTTATATACATGTGTGTATCCTTTTGGAATGATTTTTCTAAATGTGCAAAAGGCAGTCGCCTACCAACCAGTGAGCATGTCCAATGAAGACATTGGAAGAAGATTTTATTTAATACAAGAAGCCTGTCTCATCCTTTTATTTTGCTTTTTCCTCAATTTAAAGAATTTTTATCTATTTCGTTAAAAATGAAAACATAAATGATTGGTTAAATTAGAAATGCAGTATGTATGACCTTTTCATAAGCTTTTTAAAGAGTCATATATCATAGTTTCTATAGAGTATTTTTCTTTTATGATTATGGCTATACCCTATGCTTATCTAACAATATAATTGTGTTCAGTTATTAATCTATGTTAGCTAGATAATACTTGATTATTCTATAATTACTTTATGGCAACTAAAGTTAAGACTTGGTTACATAGATTTACGTATCTTTTGCATTTCCAGTCTGCATGTCTCACCTTTTCCATACAGTTTCTAATCGATGGCTCTTAAATTCTTTATTTAACATCTCAACGTAAATTCACATGAAAACGTAATTGGACTAGGACCATGGTGTGCCGCCAGTTGTTGGATATTAGGAACTCATAGGATCCAAGGTGTGGAGAAGTGGATATATTAGAATGCAATATGGCAACTGAAAGCACATCAACCGAGACTGAAAGCCCCTGACATTGTCTTGCACATGTTTTAGAGAAAGCCATATACAATCCTTTAACACGCGTTTCTTCAACGTTGTTATGATATAAAACTTCTAGGAATATACTCAAAAGTCTTAGCATAGGTTCATTTTGAATGCTTGCTTTCTTTAATAATTTATGTACATACCACTTTGTCAATCTTGCTACTGGATCCTTACTGACTTATTTGTACTTCATTCTAGGCTGACTTAATTGTACTTCATTCTAGGCTAATAATCTACATATACACACTGTATTTTTGTTGTTGCATTCTGCGTAGTCATTGAATTTCGTTCTCTTCATTCTAAGCTAATCTACATATACAAACTGTAATTTTGCTGCTGTATTATGCTTGGTCATCAAATTTTGTTCTCCTTTGGTGCAACACATGAGTTCTTTAGGTTTGAGGGGTGCACAAGAATCTTCCATTGATGTTGGTAAAATAATTGGTGACTGAGAATCAGACACCACACACAGAAAGCGCATGAAAAAAGAGAGCCTTTAACCACAAGTTTTGGGCACAACATGTGCAGATGAGCACAGGCTATAACATAAGGGTTTTTTTAATGTTTATTTGCAAATATATATGATGTAAATCATTTCCTACTTTTTGTTAATATGTATTAATAGTGTATTAAATTAAACAATCAATCCCATTTACGATACAAACTATAGCTGTTTTGTCCGGGCTAGCACCTCAGCAATGAGGTGTCGTTTACCTAGTTTATTAATAAAACTGACAAAATATAAATTTATTTCACACACACATATATGATGTGTCTGAATAGAGAAAACCTGAAGTATACAACAGGCTGGCTGAACATTCCGACTCCTCCATCAAATAAAAGTGATAATTTTTTGTAATTTTACTTTCCACCTGCACTCATTTCAAATTATAGACTGTTGTTTAATGTTGCTGTGGGCCTTGGAGTTATTCAGGAACTGGAGCTGTCGTTTATAGAGTGAGGGTTATCCTATTTTAAATGTATTTCCATGGTGATATATTTTTTAGATCTGTAATCTCCTTTTAGTATGTTTATTTTGTTTGTTGAATTCATGTTGAAATGTATCTGCAACTATTAAATGTGAACTTGACATTGGGCGAATAATCAATCTGTTTCTTATTAATATTATTTTTATTTTTATTTATGTATTATGAATCTTTTGCTGGAACTTCGCCTGCGCTCCTTTTGAACCAAAATTCTTATGTTGTTCAATTGAAGTGAAACTTTTTCCTTTTTGGCCTGTTCAAATGTAAAAATTGGCTTTTGAATCTCATCTTTCCACTATCCAATACATTCTTGTTGAACCCTCGTACAATTATTTTCCTCTCATGCGAAGCACCATCGGGCTTCGACTTCAAGAAAATCTTTTGTTGAGCCTTTTCAGTTACAGGCTAAATGGCAGCATATATAAGCATGGGGGAAGCTCACCGGCGGATTACAGAGTACCTTAATCGTTTCTCTGATGCTATTTCGTATCAAGACGGAACATCACTCAGCCGCCTGCTCTCCTTTTCTTCCGACTCCGCCGCCCTCCTTTCCCTCGCCGACGCCCTCAATACCTTTCAAGTTTTGTTTATTCTCTATTTAATTTAATTGGTGTTAAGAGACTTTAAAGACTGCCCTATTTGAACTCATATAGATTGGATGTATATAATATAGAATGAGTACCTGCCACTAGAGTCTAGCGTTAGTTATTAGTTTGAGTGGTTGGTGTAAGGTGTCTGAGATTGATGTGTTTGCACAGTTGAGATTAGTTCTAAGGAGTAGACGAGGTTGAAGCTGTAAAATGTGTTGTAAGTAGATTGCTGATGTGGTTCTGGAAAAAAAGGGTTTCACATTTGAATCTTTGAAGGGGCACATTTATTCATTTTGGCTGATGAAATGTGAAAATTCGAATTCTCATGAAGCCGTGCAGTGTAGTCTATTTGTGTTGTTCTGTTTCATCGCTGATACAGTTAATTTTGAAACATTTTTGAATTCAAAGCAAGGTTTTCAATATTGTTCAATCTCTGTTGAAGTTGTACATGTATAATATAATTACGTTGTATGTTCTTCTTCCTAATTATGTATCAGTATGTGGATATTTTAGTCCCCATATTTCGGGCCTTGCAGAATTATCGGCTAAGAAATTTGGTTGAGTCCTTTGTGGCCTTCGAAAAAGCATCCAAGTATGTTGTTTCAAATGAATGTATTATTTGAACTTTCTCTGTGTTATTGTAATTCCTAATGATGGAGAATTATAGTGCTTTTATTCAGGAATTTCGAAATTGGGAATTAGCATGGGCCTTGAAAGCATTATATGTGATTGCCTATGAAATTAGGATTCTTGCTGAGAGGGTGAGGAATTGATGTTTCTCACTACTTGTTGATTGCTAAATTAACATCCATTTAAAAGAAACCTGCAATCCAAACTGATTTATATTGTTTCATTTGAAGGCTGACATAGAGTTGGCTTCAATAGGGAAAACCCCAGAAAAGCTGAAAGGTGCTGGTTCCTTTCTCATGAAAGTGTTTGGGGTTCTTGCTGGAAAAGGACCAAAACGTGTTGGAGCTTTATATGTGACATGCCAACTTTTTAAAATATATCTCAAGCTGGGCACTGTCCACCTATGTCGTAGTGTGATAAGAAGTATTGAAACTGCTCGGATTTTTGACTTCGAAGAGTTCCCAGTCAGGGATAAAGTTACATACATGTATTACACTGGTCGTTTGGAGGTGTACAACGAAAATTTTCCAGCTGCGGACCACAAATTATCATATTCGTTGACACATTGCAACAAAAAGAAAGAAGCAAACATAAGGTTTGTACCGGCCTTTTTTTTGTCATTTGATTGTTAATCATTAACCTGAATCTTCAGCATATCTGGAAATCCCAAAAAACTCTCTCAAACCATATGACTTATTTCAATTTTATGACAAAATGTCTGATCTCATCATATATGTGGTGATTTGCAATTTTTAGCTTGTAAATATTCTGTTCTTTATCTTATGTTGTATGTTGTATTCAATCTATTTGACGCCACAGATTCATTCTTATTGTTTAGAAATAGTAGAACTGGTGCCAAGACATCATATTCTGTTTACCTTGGTATACAATCACAAAATTCCTGGATGCATATATTGTTTTAGTCATTCAACAATTTCAAATTTAAGGTATAGACTGATAATGTATCATTTTGCACCATCCCACTAACCTTTTGTTCTTATTCAAACAGGATGATTCTAAAATATTTGATACCTGTAAAGCTTTCAATTGGCATCTTAACTACAACATTTCTTCTTGAGAAGTTCAATTTAAATGAGGTATATGGAATATATGTTGTTTTATATTTGGTTGACTATGTTAATCATGGACAGAAATTCTGTAAGATGTCATTGGTCATTTTATTCAATTTTCCCTTGTTATCTCTCAGAAAAGTGGCACAACTATCATCTCTTTCGAGTAAACATATTTAGTGAAATTTTATCCATTAGTTAGTTCTTTGTGCATATATATTAGTTCTTTGTGCATATATGCAGTTGTTAGAGTATATATTTGTGAGCATGTGGTTTGTACTAGATGGAAAACTTGTTTTTTGGAGAACAAAATACTACAAATTATTGTCAGATGATTATGCACAAGTGAACATAAAAAATGATTTAATAAGAGAATGTTCAATTTCTTAGAAAAGACCCCTATATAATGTTGGCTTTCTATGGGAAAATTCTTGCAAAAATGTATTTGTGTATAACTACTATCTGAATTAAGATTGATGATTCAGTAAGATTACCTTTTCTTTGCTTAAACTCTTTCAGGACATTACAAGCTTTGAAAAAATCTTGTTTTTGAGCAGTTTTTGTCCCCTGTTTGACGCAAAGTTATTAGATGATATCTGGTTTGGACATTCCACAGTAACTAAAAGATGGCTATTTCATTCTCTGATTCTTAGAATAACATAATGTCTGCCCTAATATATTGTGTATGTTTGTTTTGGGTTTTGGTAGGGTGGATTAAAACTTTATGTCAAATCAATATGTAAGAAATAGGTGATAATATGTGTAAGAGGGTATTAATTGATGAGAGAGAAGACGTGTGAAAGGTAGAAAAAAATATTAATTGTTGAGAGATAATGTATGATGGGTGGGTGGATTGATGATTTATAGGGTTTGTAGGTGTATGTAGGGGAGGTTTTTAAAATATATGGGTGCATATTATAAATCTAAATCTGGACTATAGAACCCAAATAAACAAAGCTAGTATAAGAGAAGGAAAAATGTGGTGTCAACGTGAAGTGAAGATATTATTCTACTTTTTCATAGAGATAAAGATTCTATTTTTGTTATTTCCTATAGATGTTCTATTTAATTGTTGGTCTTCAACAATATTCATTGGATTTACTAAATCTACTTATTTCCCAAACAAACATCAACGATAACTACTTGCAAAAGGATTTCCTTATTTTGACTTTGTATTATGAAATACTGAGTCCATTAGTTGATTGAGGAACAAAAGGAGGTATTTCCTTTAAACATAGAGTACTTTATAACATTGCTTGGTTATAACCTTAAACATGAGAAGCTTCTAGCGTGCTTGATCCTTCGGGTGAGTCTCTTAAATGCATTTATTTTTCCATAAAAATGCTATGAAACACAATGTGCACCTCATTTTGAACAATGCAGTAAGATGTATATCCTTTTTTTATCTGCTTTTTTGCAGTACAGTGATGTTGTGCTTGCTCTTAAAAGAGGTGACCTTCGACTCTTGCGATATGCTCTTCAGGAGCATGAAGACAGGTACAAATACTTCTTTTTCTTAAGGTAGATAAATTTATAAGGAGCCAATTCCCAAAACAATTGATTTCACTGAATCATCATCAGGTTCTTAAGGTCCGGTGTGTACCTAGTTCTTGAGAAGTTAGAACTCCAAGTCTACCAAAGACTAGTTAAGAAAATGTAAGTGGGACATTTATTTACATTTTGCAAGCATAGAATCCAGATATATTAGCTAATTTGTACCCTGATGCAGCTTTATCTTGCAAAAGCAGAAAGATCCAACTAAAGCTCACCAGATCAAGTTAGATGTCATTGTTAAAGCACTGAAATGGCTGGAGATGGACATGGATGTTGATGAGGTAATTTCACTATCATAACTCTGTTTATGATGTCTGTTTTCTTTGTTTTGTTGGACTAACTAAAGTACTTATAATGGAGGTTCATAATGTATTATGCATTCTTCTGAAATGCAATACAGGTCAAACAACTAGTTGTAAATCCTACTACTATTTCAATGCAGTCCTATAATTAACAATCATTCTACGTATAAAAATCTCAAATTCGGTGTTGTATAGATAATTTTTGCAGGACTTCAATAATGAATTAAGAACCTTAATCATCTGTTCTTCACAAACTACTGCTGACATTTTGACAATAATTCTAAGATTACGTCTAATCCTAGTTGTTAAAGGCGAGGCTCAGCCCTTTCTCGCATGGGTTTGTTGGTTTTTTGGGGTTTAGGGTAAATGTTCAAGAGGCCCTCGTCTCCATGCGGCTTTTTAGGTCGTAAGGCGCGCCTCACATGCATTTCTAATTATAGTTGATTTTGAATGATTTTTATTTTAAGTTGTCAAGCGTTTTTATATGGTGAAAACGTTTTAATTAGTTGGCAGGGTAAGAATTTGACTTTTATTTAGAAAGTATTGAATAGGGTTTCACTCTCCATAAACCATTTAAGGTTTAGAAAGACTAATAATCTTTTGACTCCTAGCATCCTCCACCATTACCCTAATAATCTTTTGACTCCTAGCATCCTCCACTGTTACCCACCCGTTTAGGAAGATGAGGAGGACCACAGACATGATAAATATGATTTTTTAGCCATTTGCTAATCTTTTTAGTTTTGACATTTGGTATTTCTTAGAACTTAAAGGCTTCTACTTATTTTCTTATTATAATGGTCTATTTGTGTTGAGTACATGAATTGTGGAAGTACATTATGATTCAATTTATTATTATGTTATTTACTCCCTCCGTCCCAAAGATATTGATACATTTTCTCTTTTGGGTTGTCCCACAGAAATTGACATATTTCCTTTTTAAGGATATAGGACTCACACAAAAATAATTTATCTATTTACATGGGTTCACACACACATTACCCTCACCACTATTACAACAACCCTTTACACATTAAATATTATTTCTCTTACTTCACTTTACATTAAATTATTATACTTCTTAATCTCCGTTCCAAAAAAATGTGTCAATTATTTTGGGACGGAGCGAGTATTATTTATGAGTTAATATATAAATATTATTTGATGTTTTGTGATTTTGATCTTTATGTGTGTTAAGTTGGATATATATATATATATATATATATATATATATATATATATATATATATATATATATATATATATATATATATATGTTCTAGAACATCTTGTATCTCAGGCGCGCCTCAGGCTCCAACAAGGCCTTTGTGCCTTTTTGCGTCTCTCGTCTTTAACAACTATGCGTCTAATCTATTACATTTGTTTTTCTAGTCTGTTTTAACTAAATGTGGTAGTACAGATTTTATGTGAGAATGCATTTTTCTAGAAGGGGGTGGGGATTTTATCCCAATTCAATGGTATTCACTCATTTTGGCAAATCGATGGTACTTCCTCGAGTCGTTTGGCAAATCATGACCAAGAATCATTTGGCTTGCGTAAAATAATTCTGCCTTTTATTGAATCACATTTTATTTTTTCATTGAAATGAGAACTATGGGTTGAGTAATTTTTATGCGACCTCTAGATATTTTATTGCATACTGCCTTATATATTCACTCTTTCAACAATGCCTGTCATATGCGGTAATAATAAAGTAACAAAGTAATAAAACATTATACACCGAAGGAAAGACTTAACTATCGAAGCATAATGAGGTGAAATGTCAATCCTTACATGGAGGAAAAAAAATCGGGGACGGGTGCATGGGATCTACTCTCCCTCATTCCTCCTTATTTCATGTATTATATGTGGAGCAATGTAGCTTATGATGTTAGTCTTATTATGCAGGTGGAATGCATAATGTCGATTCTGATATACAAGAACCTTGTGAAAGGGTATTTTGCTCACAAAAGTAAAGTAGTGGTCTTGAGCAAACAAGATCCTTTCCCCAAATTAAATGGCAAACCTGTCAATTCATAAGCATCTGCAACACAATTGATTCTGATTTGTAGCTTAGTTATCATTGCACTATTGAACTAGGTGATCTGATGGAATTCCACTAGAATTCCTCTCTTTCATACTCTTGGCAAAAATTTGTGTACATCCCATCACTGTGATACTAGTTTACTGAGGTTTAATATTTTATAATAGGTTTTAGTGTCTTCTGTATCAAATTAAGATGTATCATACATGTCGCACAAATTCAATGGGGGTGTTTGGTGTGCTATAGAGGAATTGCTATTATGAAATTGAAAGAAGTGAGGAATGAGTTCATTCCTATTGAGCACCACTAGAGTCCACCGGTTGCTATTTATTTATGCGATCAATCAATTATTATCTTTTAAAGAAAATTTAATTAAGGATAACTATATTTTTAAAATTAACACTTAATTCTAAGAATAAACATTAGGGTGAGTCTTCTGGAGCTCATTTCACGAATTCTTTCCTTTATGTAAGATGGAGTATCTAATAATCCAATTTATTTGAAAAAAAAATTAAAGAGGCAGCCTGCCCTCGTGCGCAATTTCGTAGTTTATGGTCCTTTATGCCAATTTCAGTTACAATTAATTTCTTAAAAATATATATTTTTTCTCTTCTATTGTTAAATAAGTTTTAGAGTATTATTTTATAATTATTCTTTAATTTCTCAAATTAATAGGAATTTTTATTTCACTTTTTTATAAAAAGTATTATTATTTATTTGTAGTTGAATATTATCTTTTATTAATATATAAAACCTTTATTTTCCTTAATAAATTTCAAGAAATAATTTAATTTGTCAGATACCAATTTTTTAGGTATTACTTTTTATTAAAAAGACTTACTTTTATTCGTGTTTTTAATTTTTATAAAATAATTTAATTGAGCATATATCAATAAAAATGTTATGACTTTTTATATGTCCTAATTTATTCAATAAATAGTTTAATCGGATAGATATCATTATTTATTGAAAAAATATTACTATTACTAAAATTTTTTTCACTTTTTTATATTTTTTCGGTTGAATCGTCGGTTCGACCAGTCCAATCAGTTCGACTGTGAACCATTGGGGCAATCGGTTCGATCTCCGATTCGATTATGAAAACACTGGCAGGAATTACTAATGTTCTGTAGGCAATAAAAGACCTTTCATCATCCATTACCACTCCAGTCTGTGAGATCTTAGTAAAAAAACAACATCATCATTAATTTTCATATATGAGGTTGATGGTTTATGCCAAGTGCACGTTTCCACCGTATTCCTAGTGGTTGGTCTGGATCTTAGTATATTCCACTCATGAAGAGAATTAATAGCGAAATAAACCACCCTCGCAGCCGTTTAACGATTCCCAACTCAAAACACACGATTTTGTTCTCTCCAAATTTGCCAAAGAACCATGGCAAACACCACTTTTTTTCTTCTGTTAACTCATGTAATATAAGTATAAAATAAGATCAAGTCACGAGTCGATTCGGGTGGCCACTCCTCCTGTATGGTTTGAAATTCCTGCCTTCCTCCAACAATCCTTCGCAAAATGGCAGGGCACAAATAAGTGACATGCACTCTCATTATCCAAAGAACGAACAACACACATATTATCATTTCCTACTCCCTTCTTGAAGAGATTAACTTTGTTGGGAAGCAAATCTTTGCATACCTTCCATAAATAAATTTTCATTCTAGAGAATTTTTAACCTCCATAATGTTTTCCAATTGCCTTCTATTCCGAATGGAATTGGGATTTTATAATGAGCGACATGTATTATTACATAATTAGGATTGTCAATCAAAGAAAAATACAAGTGTTAATTACTTTTAAAAAATGGGTCTGAATATATCCGTCTCACATGATGAGATCCGTAAGAAAATTTCGGACAAGTATTTACTTAAACGAGGGAGAACAAGTCAAATCAAAATGCTGAAAAATGCACGTTCAATTTATATAATTTTTCTGTACTCTTGTGGAGCTCAAAATTAAAATTTTAATATATGGTTGGAAAGCCACAGAAGCGAGGATCATTTTGGCATAAGAAACACCTCAATTGAAGCCCAAACAAGAAAGTTATGATTAAAATGGTGACGTCGCGCAAGCTATTCCTACTCAGCATGATTATGCTACTTTGCATGACTTGTTACACCTTCAAATGATGGAATTTTTATCATTTATTTATATGCATAGAAATCCAAGAAATAGAGGATCGCGTGGGTGCAAGAATCACCCAAATGGATGTGAAAGTTATGTGCGAAACGGTGAGACTGCGCTGCACCAACCCGAACTCGACCCGAGCTCGGCCCGAAGTCAATTTTAGAACATGTTCTAAAAGCTTCCAGGGGTATAAATATCTATTTTGACTATAAAATAAAGGAGGAATGAGTAGGGATCAGCTACACACACATTTTACACCACATTTTCACGCACTAACTCCATTCCATTCATCTTCATACCCTTCATCCATCCAATCCACTTGATCTTCTCAAATCCATCCATTAATCCATCCATCCACCAATCTAAGAAGGGGAATTCATCATTGATTGAAGATTTTAGAATGATCAAGGAGGATGAAGTTCACCATCAAAAAGGAGCCAACTTACCTTTATTTTGTTATTTTCTTCATTATTTGGCTCAATTGGAGCAAGCAATGTATTATGTTGATTTTATTATGATTTGTAGTGGCTAGTCTTCATGTGAGGTTAGCAATATGATTGGTTAGGGATTATGTAGATTTTGCACACCACATGTTTGATGAAATGATTGTTATGAATATTTTCTATCATGAATGTTTATTCTCATTTTATGTATGATTCACGTAATTAAATTATATATTCATAGTGTTAGGATGATCATTCAAATATTATGCTTAGTGGTTTAATTGAATCATTGATTGCATGATGTGACTTAGTTAGTGAGGAAAGGTAAACTATACCTTTCAAGTGCTTAGAACCTCATGATAGGACATTAGTGATGAACTAGTGAGTGGAACTCAACTTATGATCATAATACCTTCATGGGAATTGAGAGTAAGAGAGATTCTAAGAGATTTAAACTTGTAAAAGAGTTTAGAACCTAATTGGCTTGGCCATATGGATTAGGCGTACTAACTTGATTGCCCATAATATCATAACATGAAAACCATCAATGCATGTATGTGTGTGTGTGAGTCTATATATACCTTGTCCATGAATATTGCTTGCCTTACATACTTCTAGCCTTCATCCATTTTCCATCACATTTGTACATTTTCTATCTTTAATTGCTTTCTTAGTTGTTAATTAATTTGTAGTATATGCTGTTGGGCAATTGGATCTTGTGGCTCAAACGTGATCGTTAGTAAACAGGCAAACAATAAACAGTGGAAGCAATTAAATCTTGTTTACCGTACTTCTGGGTTGATGTAGAGGATGAACCGTTGCAGAGAACCACCTCTCAATCTTCTGCAGTATGTCCCAAGTTGAATCCTGCTGTTGTGTGGGCAACAATCCGCAGGATTCTCTCAATCTGCTCCTGTTCTTTCTAACTGTCAAATGAGGCACTGACTTAGGGTTAACAGGAACTGAGATAACCTATTTATAAGGGCTACTGCAGGGACCAGGAGGAGAAATTGGGCTGGGCCTCAATTGAATTTAATTAACCAAGCTTAGCCCAAAGCTTTTAATTAAATCCAATAATAATAATATAGTCCACTAAAATATTATTATTGTACTACCCATCCAATCCCAAATTATGTTCTGGGCTCCTTCTTATTATAAGCCCGATAGTCTCCCCATGTTTAAGATATTCAATGTCCATTAATTAATTAAGTTACTGACAACTCTAATTAATTAATATCTCGTCCGAGAGTAGTACCACTCAACCTTTTTATCATGCCGGAAATTAATCCACTTGCAAGATTTACATGATAAACCTTATGAGCTCCTCAAGGGGACATCATCAACCTATGACGGACATGGATTCCTTCTACAATCAACAGCACACCATAGATACAGCACTACTTCCCAACTCACCGAGTTTGTTGATTTAATACTTATAAATCTCACCCATTGATGAATCAAAGAAAAACATACTGCCCTACGTGTCGAGGTTATTATATAGGGATTAAGAGCACGAACTTCCATAATAACAGAGATCAAGTTCTACTATATAGTCAGTATAAGAAGAACGATCTCAAGCGGTCCTGCTCAATACACACAAGTGCACTAATGTGATTCTATAGCCAAGACAAGCTAATACCAAACCACACTACAACCATACCGATAGAGAGTCCCCATCTATCTCAGTTGTGAGCATCTGTTTATACTTTATAAGGAAACCGATAATATGATCTTCCGCGTGTTGTCGCACAACATATTATCTACAGTATAAAGTAAATGGACTATTGCACCGTGCATATAAATAAATTATAAGATGCAATCATTTGATCATATGATTCTCATTTCAAATATTGTTATAACATTGTTCATACTAAAGCTAGACTTTTAGTATACAATCCAACAATCTCCCACTTATACTAAAAGACTATGTTGTCATGTCTTCTGCCATACATCTTATTCCTACTCCCACTACACGACCATTAAAAGCTCTCGCCTTAAGGTCCTTGTAAATGGATTTACTAGGTCATCATCCGATGCAATCTAGGCGACAACAACCTTCCCCTCATCATACGATTTCTCGTAACAGGTGGTACTCGCGCTCCATGTGTTTAATTGCCTTATGGACTTGTGATTCTTTCAAGTTTGCAACTGCACCAATATCATCAATGTAAATTGTGATTACCTTGGGCAAACTTAGAAACACTTCAAAGTCCATCATGAAGTCTCTAGAGTCATATAGATACTTTGGCTGCCTCTTAGGCTCCAATTCATCATCTTTCCATGATGGAGTCCGGAGTCTGAAATATATTTCTATATAACACTCCTCCACATTATGACTCTACTTCCTAAGATTAAACACATAACCTTTGAGGTGAATTTACTGCCGTCCAATCTGACTAAAAAAAAAACTGAATCTACGTAATCCACAAGAAGCAGTGAATCTGTTTAGTAAATCCACATATAATTTCCAGTCCTTCTCAGGCACTTTATATATGTCTTACTACAGTTCATCATTCTTGTTCCAGGTTACGTTGATACTCACTGTTCATGCATCCAGCAAAACAGATATCCAATATCGTTCATAGCATTCCTTAGATTAAGCTTCCTTATTCGCCGAAGCATAAGGAACCGCTTTCATCCTCTTTATCTTCTTCTTGTGTCTCAAAGACACATTCACTTAGATAAATTTACATGCTAAACGAGTATGGACTGTATCATTTTATGAAACTTGAGATAAGCATAATATCCTTTCTTGTGATCCGTATTACCGTGATCAAAAGGATGTATTTTGCCTTTCTTAAGTCCTTCATCACTACCGCTTTATTAACCGTACCCATACGCCCGATAATACTCTTTCATTGTCTCCAATGACCAAGATACTATATACGTATAGTACAAGAAACACCACCATGTTTCCGTCACTCTTTACAACACACAAGACTCATCCGCTCATTGATTTAAATCCATGCCACTGGATTACCTAATCAAAACAGATGCTTCATGATCTTAAAGCTTGCTTTAGTCCATCGCTGGACAATATTAAGCTTACTATTAAAATGCTATTAGTATTTTGCAATGAATCACTCTGGTTGCTTCACATAGAAGTTTTCTTCAAGACTTCCAATCAGGAAAGCTGTCTTGACATCTATTTGTTGTTCCTCATAATTTAATATGAGTAGCAATGAATAAAAGAATCCGGATCAATTTAAGCATAGCTACCAGCGAATATGTTCCCTCATAATCGAACCATTTCTTTCTGAGTACACCTTTTCGCAACAAGCTTTGCTTCCAAGGTTTTCACCTTTCCGTATGATCCTCTTTTATTTCCCTTGACCACTTGCAATGGCTTTTACATCATTTAGTGGTCATACAAGTTCCCAGACTTAATATAGAATCCGTAGATTCTATTTCAACATACATTGCAACTTACTAAGATTCCGCATTTTAATCTTGTAGTGCTATGTCGTATCCGTGGGATAATACCATGTTCACTAGGGATCAAGTCTCACGACTCTCCCAAACATATATTTATGAGTTGTCACACAACCCTCCCACTACGACAAGGCACTACATGTAATTGTGTATCAGACGTGACACGCGTTGCAGTTTACCTTGTGGTATATCCTCTTGTACACTTGGTACTTATACTTAGTGTTTTCCTCTCACTTCCTTTAGAACAACTTATACATGGGCTTGTGATTTATTACATAGTCCTTTTCCAAAAATCTGGTTATTGTGTTAACAATTACCCTTCGATCTTTTGGACTAAATAAATCACTATCCATTTTTCTAGAATATCCCATATACAGACAAACGTTTCACGAATTACTGTATATAGGGCATATCCATAAAATGAATTTAATTATTCCAAATAATTCATCATCTATCTAATCATAACCATAAGAGCCTAATACCTTCTACCCACCACACCATTCAGCTGGGGCATACCCGGTGTAGACAACTTGAGATTTAATCTCAACTTCTGATCAATAGCTCCTAACTATCCCAAGAGGTATTCGCCATCATGATTGAATCATAATGACTTAATATATTTTCCATGACGCTTCACTGTACCAGCCTTACAATTCTTGAATTAATCAAAGAACTTAGACATGCAGTGCATCATATAAATATATTGGTTTCCAGAATAATCTTCGAATATTCATAACCACTTCTCGCCTGGATATTGTTAGGTTCGCTTGAATCAGAATGAACTAATTCCAACATATATATCTTCGGCTCTACACCCCACAGCCTTGAAAAGGCAGTTAATCATTTTTACTTCCAAGCAAGACTCGCAAGTCCGATAGTTTCCACTTCAGATAAACATTACGGTCTATCGGCTATCAACTTTTGAATCCTACTTAAGTAAAATGAATTAGTCATAGACGCCAAATGTATGTTTAGTTCATTTGCGAAGGTTCCTTTCTCTTACTAATATTAGAAGATGCATTATTTAATTACTATTTATTGCATCTGTGGGATGTACATGATTCAAGAGTATACTTTTTATCCACCAACGTACTTTAACGGATTATAGCCTCATTCCTCATTACTATGACCATGTCATTTAAATGAAATGAAATATCCATCCGTTAATGCATAGAAACTGAAATTAAATTCTTTCTATGAAACGTACGTAAAGACAATTTCTCATAATCAATCGTTTATTCTTATCATGAGATAAATAAACAACTCCCACTGCAATAGCAACTACCTTTGTAGTTTTACCCATGTTATTAACAATCTTATCCTTACTTAGTGATAAACATTTAGTGATTCCAGTATCTACATACTTTGTGTCAGTAGATGCAATCACTAATTATGTTTAAACCATTAGTTAATAAGATATTAAACTTGTTCACATTATGATGAAAATGGCTTTCCTTTGCCACGTGTTTTTGTCAGAGGTTTCCCACCATTTACATCCTCTTGTAATTCAGGTGGAACTTACTCAAAACGTCTAGGCAATTATGAAGAATAAAATTGACTTAGGTTTCCCTTTCAATTTCTATTCCAAGCTTTTCCAATTCATTCATCAATTCAACCATGATCTTCTGCCTTTTAATTTACTCAAGTATCCGAAGAGTTACATGAGATCATCATATTTCTATGAACCTCTCATCTCTTCACTAGAGACTTTAATAGGCATCATGAGACGTCCTTTGCGAGAATACACATGTATTTTCTTAAGCAGTAATTTTAAAATACAAGATTCTTTTCCAATCATCTAATTTGGACAAGTAAATATAATTTCTTTTAGTTAACAATTAGTGAGACTAAAACTATTCGAAATACAGAGAATCACGATTAAATTTACTGATCAAAACTTCGAATTTTATCCTTTTATATTGTTTCCCTCAAAACAATATAAAATAAAATTCACCGACATCTCAAGCACCGTGAGTCTGCAAGCCACGTTAGTGTGGACGTTTACAAACCCGAACATTTACAAGAGAAGGTTTTACCCATTAATTTCATTTGTCAACCTAACTTTATGACAAAATAATTAATAGTCGGTTACTCTTTAGCCATGCAAATAATAGCAGTGACTCCGTTGGGGAGGATACTAATTATTTACACCTAAGTGTACACCATTATTTGATCCCAAGTCCACTGCGTGAGCTTATGTGCCTTACAATTGGAGAAGTACACACGCGCTCGGGTAGCTTCCTACAATCATCAATTATAAGTTTGTACCAGTGTACCGCACACAAACTCATCCGTTAGGGAGGAAGGCCTATGCCAACACGCAAGTTTATGTGCCACATTACAAACAATAATTATTTATGAAGTCTGTACCAGTGATCCGTGAATAAACTCATCCGTTAGGGAGGAAGGCCTATGCCAACACGCAAGTTTACTCACATCACTTACAAACCAATAATGGAGGCCGCGGGAATTTATTACCAATCCCCTCTCCCACTTAGTTATTTAACACCGAGGGTTTTAACATGCATATAATATTCCAGAATAAAATATACAAAATAGCATGCTTCTATTAACAGCAATTTAAATAAATAAATTACATAGAACATGCCTTTCACATATACAACAATAATTGACAATTAAATCAATTAATCAGTTATATAACATAATTAATTGTATAAATAGTGGATCAATTAATTTGGGCCTGAAGAGCATCAAATAAGCACAAAATGAGCAGCAGATTAATTAATTAATCATACTCATTATCTATGGCCCATAATCTTAGCTCAAAACTAAATTAATTCCACTAAGCCCACTAGCACAAAATTAGTCCATTAATAAAATTAATTAATCATGCTAGGCCCATTACTCACAATTAATTAAAACCAGCAATTAATATTGGCCCAGCAGCCCATTACCATTTTAATTAAAATTGGGCCCAAAAGCCCAAAACCAAATTAAAATTAATTGAGCAGCCCACAAGCAAGAAATAGGCCCAACAGTCCACAAGCTTTTATTAAAATTTGGGCCTATAACCACAGCCCAAATCAAAAAAATAAAAGCCTAGTGGGTAGCCCATTACCCTTGCCCTAACAAAGCAGCCGCACGCTGCTCCATCCTGTCAGCGGCGAGAAGAGACCACACGGCAGCTATCACGATGAAGTCTTCACCGGCGCCGCTGCTCTCGGTGATGGTGCCGTCAGCCCGCCGGAGATTCGTCGTGAACCCGCAGTAGCACCCGCGAGCCTCCACACCGCCGATGGCACGACATCAGCCGACTACTGTGGAGCTCCGAGCTGCGCCCGCCTGCCGCGCTGGCCGTCAGTAGGCTCCGCAAGCCAGCTTCCGCCGGGCCTGCCGACTGAGAGTGCTGCAGACACCACAGGCAGCCCACCGGTCCAAGTCGTCTGCAACTCCCAGTTTTGCATGATGATCGCCGATCAATGGCTCCAGACGGCATGGCACGCGACCTCCGATCAATGGCTCCAAACAATGCTGGCGATCACATGCCATTTCCAGATATCGCTTCAGAAACTCTCCGAAATGGCGAGACCCGATCAGAACCAGAAGAAGGCTCGCCCGGAACCAGTAATCCAGGTATGTGGCCGCCGATCGCCGCCGTGATATGATGCCATCAGGCACGTCGCCGTGCACCCGGCTTTCACCGGACACCACCATTGACACTCTCGTCAATAGTCCAGCGCCGCACACCACGCCACCATCAGTCGTCGACAACCAGTGCCTCGATCATGGAAGGACTCAACTCACCATCTCGCTTCGAAATCAGTCTGATACATCGTCCCGTCCTATTCGGTCTTGACAAGGCCCACCGTTTCCAGCGCCTCTGCCGATAATCACGATAGGCCTGTTTCTTCCTTTTCCAGTCCCGCCTATCACCACCGTAAAGTTTATCGTCAGATGCCAACGAACTCACGATGAGGAGTGCCATCTCCTTGATTTGATCTGCTCGCTGCTTCTCTCTCAGAACAGGCGTGGCAAACGCTCTTTCTTTCTTTCCAAGTAGCCATCAACCGTGTGTATGTGTGTTAGTTTATCCCAACAAAATCGCACAGCAGTAGTCGTGTGTGTGCGTGTGATTTCTAAGTATAATCTCAACAATCACACGCGTTATATATATCGAATAAAGAACATAGGATAATTCACAAACATTAAACCCTAATTTCAGGCTTTCTATCGACAATAAACACATGCATGATCAAACCATACCTAATGTGTCACGTTTCACCACGAAACCAACGCTCTGATACCAATTGTTGGGCAATTGGATCTTGTGGCTCAAACGTGATCGTTAGTAAACAGGCAAACAATAAACAGCGGAAGCAATTAAATCTTGTTTACCGTACTTCTGGGTTGATGTAGAGGATGAACCGTTGCAGAGAACCACCTCTCAATCTTCTGCAGTATGTCCCAAGTTGAATCCTGCTGTTGTGTGGGCAACAATCCGCAGGATTCTCTCAATCTGCTCCTGTTCTTTCTAACTGTCAAATGAGGCACTGACTTAGGGTTAACAGGAACTGAGATAACTTATTTATAAGGGCTACTGCAGGGACCAGGAGGAGAAATTGGGCTGGGCCTCAATTGAATTTAATTAACCAAGCTTAGCCCAAAGCTTTTAATTAAATCCAATAATAATAATATAGTCCACTAAAATATTATTATTGCACTACCCATTCAATCCCAAATTATGTTCTGGGCTCCTTCTTATTATAAGCCCGATAGTCTCCCCATGTTTAAGATATTCAATGTCCATTAATTAATTAAGTTACTGACAACTCTAATTAATTAATATCTCGTCCGAGAGTAGTACCACTCAACCTTTTTATCATGCCGGAAATTAATCCACTTGCAAGATTTACATGATAAACCTTATGAGCTCCTCAAGGGGACATCATCAACCTATGACGGACATGGATTCCTTCTACAATCAACAGCACACCATAGATACAGCACTACTTCCCAACTCACCGAGTTTGTTGATTTAATACTTATAAATCTCACCCATTAATGAATCAAAGAAATACATACTGCCCTACGTGTCGAGGTTATTGTATAGGGATTAAGAGCACGAACTTCCATAATAACAGAGATCAAGTTCTACTATATAGTCAGTATAAGAAGAACGATCTCAAGCGGTCCTGCTCAATACACACAAGTGCACTAATGTGATTCTATAGCCAAGACAAGCTAATACCAAACCACACTACAACCATACCGATAGAGAGTCCCCGTCTATCTCAGTTATGAGCATCTGTTTATACTTTATAAGGAAACCGATAATATGATCTTCCGCGTGTTGTCGCACAACATATTATCTACAGTATAAAGTAAATGGACTATTGCACCGTGCATATAAATAAATTATAAGATGCAATCATTTGATCATATGATTCTCATTTCAAATATTGTTATAACATTGTTCATACTAAAGCTAGACTTTTAGTATACAATCCAACATATGCAACCCCCTCCTTCTTTGATTCGTCCTACTAGAGTATAACACTTCTCAAACACGGCTACCCACTTTCGCCCTTGGGTTCGATATATTATAAATTTTGCACTTGGTCACTTATGTGCTACACACGATAGAGTACACTTGCTCTAAATCAATTTAACCAAAATTGAAAAAAAGTTCACATACCCTACTAATACAACTACTCACTATACATTAAATGATAATAGTCCTTAATTTACGTGCAAAAAGTAAATATCCATCTATTTGGCTGACGGAGGGAGTATTAGAGATATTACCTATCATGATCTAGAAGATCTCTAATATTTGTAAATATTTTGTGCATCTTTTTTTATTTATTTTCTTATTTTAAAATTTAAATACATTATATATATCGATGTAATATACTCCAAATCCCTCAATTGAGGAGATATTCAATTTTTACATGGTATCAGTTAGAAATCGGTCCTAACACCCTATCTCCCTATTCTACTTCTTTCCGTCATATTCAGCTTTTTTCTCCTACAACTTTCTGTCACGATGACAACGACCGGTGCTTCTTCCCCCTTTGACTCCCTCACTCTACAACCCATGACCCATATGGACACGATTAAACTCACTTCCAATAATTATTACTTGGCACAGTCAAGTGCAGCCATTGTTGTTCCCAAAAATGTTTGGGCCATGTTGACGGTTCTCTTCCCTCTCCACCCAAGACGCTGACTATTTCCCAGGGTTCATCTACCATAAATTCTAAATTTATGAAATGTTTCGCACACGATCCGATAGTGCGTGTATTTCTCTCTTCCACTTTGAGTGAAGAAGAGCTCGTTGTCGTTGTTGGATGTTCATCCTCTAGTGAAATATGGGACACTCTCTCTATTTCATTCAACCGTTCATCCAAAGTCCATGAATTAAAACTTAAGGATGAATTACAATTTATCAAGAAAGGTAATCATTCAGTCTCTGAATATAGATCTGCTTTCAAAATTTATGTGATCAACTGACGTCCATGGGTTGCCCAGTTGATGAAACTGATAAATACCATTGGTTCTTACGTGTGTTGGGCTCGGGTTTCATGGCTTCTCCTCCACCCAAATTAATATGGATCCTTTGCCAACAATTTCGATCCTTCTTTCTTTGACGGAGTCTCATGATTTGTTCACGAGAGCAGTTGATTCTGGTAGAAACATGGATACAGCTGTGTTCATGACACAATCATATCGCCAAAATCATGGTGGTAATAGGACAAATCGTTCATTCACCGGCCATAATTGTGGCACTTCTAGCGCTAGTTTTTCTTTTCATGGATGTTGTGGTAGATTTTCTAGGAATGGTCCTGGTCGAGGGTGTTTTCAGCCCACTTGTTAGATTTGCAGATAACTTGGACACTACTCCACATATTGTCCACAACGTTATTCTGCTATGTCCTCCCTTGAGGCACATCTTGTCGAATCCTTTACTGTTGGATGTTTCTCTTGGTTCTACTTCTGCTTCAGATTGGTTTGTTGATATAGGAGCATCAACACATACGACTAATGACTCAACCTCTCTTGATATGGTTTCTCCATATACTGGTTTTGACAAAGTGGTTATTGGTATTGGTGCTAAGCTTTCTATTCTCATACTAGCTCTTCTTGTATATCCCATGATTTATCTTTGATGGATGTGTTAGTAGTTCCTCATATCACTAAGAATCTTTTATCGATCAGTAAGCTTACTCAAGATTATCCTGTTAATGTTGTTTTTACTAATGATTCCTTTGAAATACAAGATAGAAAAATAAGGATCCCTTTAACAAGAGGTCGGAGTGAGAATAGTCTTTACATTTTGGAGAAAAGCCAAACTGCTTTTGTTGCTACTTTAACACATGTGAATGCTCGGAGATCATTTAAGTTATGGCACAAGCGCCTTGGGCATACAACTTTTGAAACAATTCGCTAATTACATCATTTGGGAATTGTTACTGTTACTTTTTTGTTGCCAAAACCGACTATTTGTTCTTTTTGTCAGTTGACGAAAAGAAAACATCTATCTTTTACTATTAATAAAAAAATGTGCTTCGCATGTTTTGAACTTGGTTCATTGTGATCTATGGGGCCCAACACCTATATGATCTTCTTCAAGCTATATATATTATGTTGTGTTTATCGATGATTTCTCTCGATTCATTTGGTTTTATCCCTTACGCCTTAAGTCTGATTTTCTCTGTCTTTGAGAAATTTAAGTTATTTGTGGAGAATAAGTTTTCTTGCAAAATAAAAATATTTCAATTTGATGGTAATTCTGAATTCACAAATAATAAACTAAATGCTGATTAGTGTGAAAATTTGCATGTTTTAGGGTTCGATTTAGCACCGTTTTGAGGAATTTATGTTCGTGAAAGAATGCTGAAAAACGCATGTCCTCTTTGCATAATTTTTATATATCTTTGTGGATGTCCAAACTGATCATATGATATATGGTTGAAAATCTACTGAAGAGAAGGTCATTTTGGCTTAAGAAACGCCTCAATTGGACGTCAGATGAGGGAGATATGATCAAAACGGTGAAGACGCGCAAGCTATGCCGACCTAGCGCGACCGTGCCAATTCTGCACCACTCGTGCCCTTAAAATGTTAGACTTTTATGAGTTCTTTATATGTATAGAAATCCAAGGAAGAGAGGGTCGTGTGAGCACAAGAATCGCTTTAATTGGAATTCAGATGAAGTTATGCTTAAAACCGTGAGGCCGCACAGCTGCCAGCGAGAATTCCGAAAATTCACGAAAATTACCCTCTATTCCCTATTTTCTTGGTGGCCAAGTTATTTCCTAATTTAATATCCACCCATATATTCCATAATTATATTTTTCCTGATTTTTGAAGATCGCACATCGTGTTACTCCTATATTTTATTCAATTCTCACACCTAAATATACTCATTCTCAAAACCACATAAAGTGTGGAGAAACCGCATAATCTACCACCACCACATAACCTAGGGTTTTAAACACTAATCCACCATATCCGCCTTTCACCTTCTACCCTTCACCCGCCTTTCACCTATCACCCTCAATCACGCACTCCTGCTCAGAGTGGTAGAGCAAAGAGAAAGCATCATCACATATTCACAGAGATGGGCTTGGGCAATGATGTTTCATTCTTCAGTTCCTGCTGATTATTGGGTTGAAGCATTCAGCTCTGCTGACTATATTATTAATAGACTACTTACTCCTATTCTGAGTAACAAATCTCCTTATCACCCTCCTTTCACCTATCATCCTCAATCACGCTGAGCTACAATTGATTCCCTACACTTGGGGACACACAAAAAAGGTGAACAAGCAAATGGCGTCGTTGCCGGGGATTAGATTGTTTAAATATGAGGCTACTAAATTATTTGTTATCACTTTTAATTAGAATTTTTTATTGCTTTTATGTATTTGTTTAGTGTAGGAAATTTTATTAGGTGTTTCTTCGTCTATGGTATTCACTTTTTACAAACTTAGTTTTTCACTTAGTTTGAACTAATTTTTTTTTTTTTGGGGGGGGGGGGGGTGGACGTGCATCCCAATGTCTTGAAGTACCGAGGTAAGTTTTCTTCACTTGTGTGTGATGCTTGGAGGTTGATTTTTTTTTAGAATTTCAGAATTTATTTTGAATTTTCGAATTATTTTTGCGACTATCCAAATGTCTTGTGTTTTTTCCTAAATTTGGTTTGATTTTATTTTTGGTTGAATATTTGAGTTTCTCCTATGATTTTACTGATCAGTTCTAATGTGTGATGAGATGTGTTTGAGCTTTAATGATTATGAAGGATATCAGAGGAGCAAAAAGAAATGAGTTCTATCAGAGGCCTACGCCTAACCGAGTTGAATAATTCGAGGAGCTTGCAAGAGGTGGAGGAGATAAATCAGGTGCCTTCGTTTCCTTATTTTAATTTTTAGGTGATAAATTGTGTGGATTATTGAGTAGTTGAGGTGTTGAAAGTTTTAGTTTTCTGGTTATGTGCTTAGTGGGATCTTATTTGTTTAATTTCTGCCAGAAATTGATATGCTCTTGAAATTGATAAAGGAATTGCACTTAAGTTAGATTGTGATATGAAGTTCTATGTGTACTTGTTGGATATTTCTTACCATGAAGAGTGCTCTGTTACTTGATAAACCATGTGAGATTTTGAGCCTATTATCATGTACATAAACGCATGATGTTTCTTTTCTTGTGAGTATCATTCTAATGTGTGTATTCTAGAACTTGCCTCTTATCTTGCTTGAGACTGCGTGTTGTGTTAGATGATGGGAGATGATATTAGACCATCTTTGATTTATAACTCGTATTTTCTCATAAACTTTACCTGAATTCATTAAATCCTTAGTCAGCCCATTGAGCCTTTTAAATCCATTCTTTTGATAGCCAATATAGCATAATTGAAGAGAGTGGTGATTTGTGGGTTGAGAATGATGATGAAGGAAGGATCAAAAGAAAAGAAAAAAATTCATGGAGTAGTGCTTAAATCTAGTACTCCATGAAACAAGCACCCTAGGGTAGTACCCGAAACTGGTACCCTGCGAAGGATGTGAGAGGTAGTGCCCAAAACTGGTACCTCGAGAGAAAAAAAGAGAAAAAAAGTGTTCATGTTGTGCATGGAAGAGAAAAATTGAAGAGTTGAGGAGGATGATGTGCTTGAATTGAAGTGAGTAAGAAGAATGAAGATCAAGATTGGTCGCTACTTGATTGATCCGAGTTTTGAGTCACTTATCCATATATTTCCTACCTTAACGAAAGAGCCAACATTACATCCAAATAAAAGTCCTTTTTGATCCCATTGTTGAATCATACTTTTAGTAGTGGAGAGTTTGAGACATTTGGCAAGCTTATGGTTACGCATGCACTTGAATTGACTTTGAGCGTAAACACCATACCCCATAAGTGTTCATCTTTTACACTTGAGTGCGAGTGATATACTTCCCGTGAGAATAAGTTGATGGAGCATTTGAATTGGTAGTAATTATTTTAACTCGTATGCTATAAATGAATTATTGCATGTAATGAAAGTTGCATGACTGGAGTTGATGACAATTGTGTGTTGAATGACCTAGTAGTCATACCCTTTCTTTTTCTTTTGCTTTACACACTATTTTTCTTGTTTGTTCGATTTCGTTGTTCGGGGACGAACAACATCTTAAGTTTGGGGGGTTTGATTAGTGTGAAAATCTGCATGTTTTAGGGGTCGATTTAGCACCGTTTTGAGGAATTTATGTTCGTATTTCAACATTAAATGGTTAATTTTCATATATTTAAAATATTGGTGCATTTTAGGTGTTATTTGGTATTTTTAGGTGGAAAACGGATTAAAGGTGCAAAGTTGGAATGAGGAGTGAAATCGTGAAAGAATGCTGAAAAATGCATGTCCACTTTGCGTAATTTTTCTGTATCTTTGTGGATGTCCAAACTGATCATGTGATATATGGTTGGAAAGCTACTGAAGAGAAGGTCATTTTGGCTTAAGAAACGCCTCAATTGAACGTCAGATGAGGGAGATATGATCAAAATGGTGAAAATGAGCAAGCTGTGCCGACCCAGCGCGACCGTGCCAATTCTGAACGACTCGTGCCCTTAAAATGTTAGACTTTTGTGAGTTATTTATATGTATAGAAATCCAAGGAAGAGAGGGTCGCGTAAGCATAAAAATCGCTTTAATTGGAATTCGGATGAAGAAGTTATGCTTAAAACCGTGAGACCGCGCAGCTGCCAGCGAGAATTCCAAAAATTCACGAAAATTACCCTCTATTTCTTATTTTCTTGGTGACCAAGTTATTTCCTAATTTAATATCCATCCATATCTTCCATAATTATATTTTTTCTGATTTTTCAAGATCTCGCATCATTTTACTCCTATATTTTATTCAATTCTCACACCTATATATACTCATTCTCAAAACCACATAAAGTGTGGAGAAACCGCATAATCTACCACCACCACATAACCTAGGGTTATAAACCCTAATCCACCATATCCACCTTTTACCTTCTACCCTTCACCCGCCTTTCACCTATCACCCTCAATCACGCACTCCTGCTCAGAGTGGTAGAGCAAAGAGAAAGCATCATCACATATTCACAGAGATGGGCTTGGGCAATGATGTTTCATTCTTCAGTTCCTGCTGATTATTGGGTTGAAGCATTCAGCTCTGCTGACTATATTATTAAGAGACTACTTACTCCTATTCTGAGTAACAAATCTCCTTATGAACTTTTATTCTCTACTTTGCTGTATATGAAATTTTTCATGGGTTTGGTTGCCGCGTTTACCCATTTATACAAGATTATGCTTCTAAGAAACTGTCTCCTAGAAGAGCACCTTGCGATTTTCTTAGTTAGTTCACAACACAAGGGTTTTCATTGTATAGATCCTACATTTTTTCGGGTTTATATCTCTCGTCATGCTCAGTTTGATGTAGATTATGAATAAAAATATATACACTTTATTATTGAATTTTTTATTATTTTTTAATAAAAAATTAAGTGTAAAAAATACTAAATAATTATTAAAAAATATATATAGAGTGTTGAATAAAAAGTTATACACATATGGATGTTAGTTTTTAATGAAAATAATGAGTGTGAAAAAAGTATATAATTATTAAAAAAACATGTATAAAATATAAAATCTTTAATATATTAATTGAGAGTTTTTTTTGCAGATTATCTTAAAATAAATTATTAAAAAATCTTTAATAATATTTTCTTATTAGAATTGGATTAGGAGTTGATAAAATTATTAACTATATATATATATATATATATATATAGAGGTTAGACACCGAAAGAGAGACAATTGCACCGAAAGAGAGATGGTTTAGAGTATCTAAATTTGTGAGAGTTTTTATTTAATTATTTTGTAAGAATGTCTTCCCGATTTTTCAGTATCGGTGATCTTACTCCTGCTAGGGGAGCATTGACAATAAAATTTAGAGTTATTCATCAATAGTCAATAAGAAGTTCAAAGAATCCAAAAGAGATTGCATGTGTATCCGTGATACTTATGGATGAGAGGTATTTTTCTATTAAAAAATATCCCTCCATGATACTTATGTTCTATATCATTTGTTATACTCATCAGTTGATCGTGAATAGGTATGAGCATACAGTGCATAAGTAGAGGGAGTAATATTTCCCTCTGTTCCAACTTAGGAGTCCCATTTGCTTTTGGGCACGTGGATTAAGGAGTATTATTATTTAATGTGTAGTGGGGTGTTGTATTAGTGGTGTGGGGGCCCCAAATTTTAATTGTATTAGCTGGTGTGGGTGGGTTCCATGTGTCCAAAAAAGGAAATGGAACTCTTTGGGTGGGACGACCAGAATGGTAAAATGGCTCTCTTAACCTGGGACGGAGGGAGTATAAATTTTACTAAATTCAACAAGTTTATTCACTTTTTTTATATGAATTTTGAATTACTCAAAATATTCTTTATTTATCTTACATAATTAGTATCAAACCTTATTTTTTAATTACATGAACTCATATACGTGAAGATTGTGGAAGAATGCAGAAGAAGCATATATTGTACGTTATTTAAATAAAAGATTATACTTTAAGTAAACATAAATTGAAATTTGTTTTTAATTATGACTGAATATAATGTGTGAGTAACGTTCAACGCACGTTTTAAAATCTAGTATAATAAAGTGATACCCGATTAATATAATAAAATAATAATAATAATAGAACAGTTGAATAATCTATTATCTAATATAATACTAATAATATTTGATTCAAATTATTAACAAACTATTTAACATTGCAATTAATTAAGGCGATAGATCTGTCAGCGTGAATACAGATCGCAAAACAGTAGGTGTGCGTGAATATTGGAGTCCCAAACAAGGACCGTTCTATTTAAGAATTTTCCTTTTTAATTTAAAATTATAATACTCTCTTTAAAATTATAATACTCTCTCCGTCCCACACCCACTTCCCATTTTGGGATGTCTAACGTATTTTCATCCATTCCATTTATGGAAAAAATACATAATATATATTTTATTACATACTTATTACAATTCCAACAACTTTAATTATTTTTTTACACTTTATTCATATTTTCCAACAACTTTATCTACTTTTTTCTTTTTAAATTACTAATTTATCCCTACAATATTTTACATTATTATACCCTACATTCTCTTACATTATTATATATTAAAAAATAAAAACGTGTTAATCTCTGTGCCCGTACAAATGGGTAAAAATATCCTGGACGGTGGGAGTATGTTAAATTGGTGATTGGATGATCCATCTCACAAGATGATTTTTAAGACAGTTAAGACAGTATCACCAAAGACCACCCTTCTTTGTTTTCCCATTCTTCTGCCTTCTACGCCCTAAGTCTGTAGGCCTTTGTATGCTTTCTTTTCTTATACTTTTGATACGCAATTTCTATTTATAAAGTGCAATTACACTTTCTTTTTCTCCGACTTCGACGCGGTCATAGTCACCGCACCGATACAGGTGAGTTCTATTCTTTTTTTACATTTGCTTTGCACACGATTTTCCAATTTCTTTGTGCTTGAGTAACAATTTTATACTCCATGAAACCCTAATTGTTCCTCCTTCCTTATTTGGACAGTAGGTTCCCCACCGGCTTGTTCATTTCTTCTGCGTTAGAACTGTCACACCAGCACAGGTAAGTTCTCCTCTTTTGTATGATATGTTTTGGCAATGATTCCATTGCATAAGATAGGAGTAAAAATTTTGTGTGCTTTGCTCTGACTTTCTAGAGTAGAAAAGAGAAAACATATTTTTCCCCTTCTTGTCTGTACTTGCCAAATTCTTCTATTGTGGAAGTTAATGTACATTTACATTATCCGCATTTGCAAGTACAATTGGAACTAACTATCCCTTGGGGGGAGAGCTGCCTCCATCAAATATGAGAATGGCTTTCCATTAATGCGCGCTAAAATTTTTTAATATTGATTTTAGCCGGGTAGTGCTAACTGAAACCTAATTTACCAGCACAATTGTTACTTTCAACAATATTCATTGTTGTTAAAAGTGAGAGGCGCACCTAGGCGCGCCTGCGGCGCGCACGAGCTACTTTTTGCCCAAAACTGAATTTACAATGTATATACACAAATTTTATCCTACTTACAATCATACTACTTAACTAAACTAAGGTAAAAATCACATAATATCACATAATGATACATAGGGCTGGGAAAAAAATACCAAAATTTTGGTATACCGTACTTACAATATCAAAAAATACCGAACTTACCGAAATTTTAGATATACTGAAATTTTTGGTAAGGTACAATACCGTATTGAATTTTTTTGATACGGTAAATGCATGCAAAATTTTAAAATCGTGGTATTTTGGTATATACCGAAATACCATAAATTATTTTTGTAAGGTTTATACTCCTTCCGTACCTAGGTAAGGTCTTATTTTACCATTTTGGTTGTCCCACCCAAATGATTCCATTTTTTTTTGGATACATGGGACCCACCCACACCCACTAATACAAATAAAGCCTGGGGCCCACACACCACTAATACAACTACTCACTACATATGAAATAATAATACTCCTTAATCGACGTGCCCAAAAGCAAATGAAACTCTTACCAAGGGACGGAGGGAATATACTTAAACGAAATTCTAATATATTAAAACTATTTACCCATCATTGAATTTAGTTAAATTTTGGAGAACATACGTGTTAGCACTATAGGGTTTATTATTTTAAATTTAAAGTATAATTGTAATTATTTTTATTTTTATTTTAATCTAAGAGTGTGTATTAATTTTTAATTAATTAATTTAAAATTTAATCGTTATCAGGTATACCAATCACTCATTAAGATTAAACTCTCACTTTTAGGATGTTTTATTAATGTTTTTAAATTTGAACGTTTCAATGTTTGCTTTTTGCACGTTGATTAATGAGTATAGTATTTTAATAAATAGTTGGTAGAAAAGTATAATATTTAATGTAAAGTATGTAGGTGTATTAGTATTGGATGTGGATCCAATGGTGATAAATTAATTCTTTTAGGTGGGTCCAATAAAAAGAAAAACGTAAAGATTAAAATGAAGCACCCAAAATAGAAATATATAAAGATTGAAGTGTGACGGAGAAAGTAGTTAAATATCGATAAGATAAAGGTATGCCATTTTCTCATACCGAAGTTTCGGCATACCAAAACTTTCGGTACGGTAAAGGTATGATTTTTTAATACCGATATTTTAGGTATGGTAAACGGTATAGCTCAAAAATATTGGTATACTGAGAGGGGTTTTCTCAACACACAAATTAATCCTCAAGTATAAGGATATCAATTGTAGTCGCGAAGATGACCAAGTTACAATATCGAACCCAAGGGACGGTTAAATATCAATTTTGTTATCTTCTAGTATATTTTAGACTGTGTTTGGTAATTGTAAAGGTTTAATGGATAATAACTTCTAATCGAAATAGCAAAAAGAAATAGTAAGAGTAGAGAAAAGTGAGTTGTGATCAATAAGAATAATAGGTAGTTCGTCGGGTCATCCAGTTTCACTAGCAATTCGTATTTTCATGTGATGGTGTCCGACTCTGCACTGTGGTTTGTAGACGCATCACTAAACCATGCATATCTACTCTATAGACATAAGTAAACATGTGTGTAACACGTGTGAATAACCTCGGAGCAAGAGATATACTTCACCCCCCTTTCTAGGTACTATCATAATCAATAATCTTCTACGTCTAGAATCTAACCCGATTTGATCTTCCTTTTTAGGTACTATAAAGTTATACTCTTCATCCTATTCATCAACCCGAATTTAATTCAATTCATGAATATTCATATAAGACGGTTCTAATAAGACTTCGGAATCCCTTCACTTAGAATTATAACAATAAACCCTGCTCAGTAGTGAACGCACTCAATCAATAACCATGTTATGTATTCAGACTCTACACAACGATCATTGATGCACAAAACGACTGTGAGTATGGATTAAATATGCAATCTTATATAAAACAAACCACAAGTAGTGTTGTACGGAGTTTTACACACGAAATACGAATTACATCATGAAACTTTCATAACCCTAGAACTACCAAGGTGGTTCTAGCCCATGATTGATCTAGGAACAATCATGGTTAGATTGATCATTCTTACTTGAACCTTCAGCGAACCTCTGTCACAGCCCTCCGGATGGATCACCACCTCTACTCTTGTCTCTCTTATGATTGATGATCAAAAGCTCTCTTCATTCTCTGTATGAGCCTCCTTTTATACTTGTAATCACGACTCTAGGGCTTGGAATAGGCTTTCTAAGTGATCTCACGCGTTTCGGCCTCGAAAATCCGGATAAGGTAAGTTCTCGCGCATAGGTTCGACAACGTCAAACAGGTCGAACAACTGGCCACAGGTCGAACCCCAGGTCGAACCCCGCTACTGGAAGAATTTTGCACAGGTTCGACCTTCTGGACAGGTCGAACCACTTAGGCCTTGGTCGAACCCCAGGTCGAACCTCATCACTGGACAACTCCCGCTCCCGATTCGACCAACTGGCAAGTCGAACTCAAACGTCGTGGTCGAATCCTCTTTCCTGCGAACTGGTTCGACCATGGTTCGACCTAATGGACAGGTCGAACCACTCGAGTCGTGGTCGAATCCTCTTCTGCAAGCTCAGCAATGTTGGTTCGACCTGCTGGAGAGGTCGAACCCTCCTCCAACCAGGTCGAACCCACCTAATTCTTGGGCGGTTCGCATGGCTTCGACTCCATCTCTTCGATTCTTGGCTCTTTCACTCCGTTTTTGCTAAGAAAACACTCAAATAGCTCCACTAACACCTGATTCATGCTAATTCACAATATATATAGGTTTTCCACCTATTTCCACATCAAAACTCTCCAAAACTAGCACAAAACATAGCGCCAAACTTGTGAATTTACACACTCATCAAACCCCCAAACTTTCATGTTGCTCGTCCCGAGGCAACCAATTTAAACCACAAGAGTCGTGTATAATTCAACAAGATCTAGTACAACACATATTACACATGCCACTTCATTGAATCAAACAAGAATTACTTGCATCATATATTTCACTCATAAAAAATCAATCCAATCACACACCATTCGAAGTACTAAGTAATCTCGCTGACAAGATAAGTCTTTACTCTCTTTCGCTCGTGCGTGAGTCACTATAGGCTAGTATAAACACTCATATCAATTCATATTCACGCGTAACCATAAGCTTGGCAAAGGTCTCAAAAATCAACTTACATTAGATTAATACTAGCACTATGCCAAAACTGTGGAAAGCCAACGGAGAATCCCCGTTGTCGTAGCCCCAAAAACTCCGTTGTTAACCCGGCAGTTGTTAAAGGTCCAGACTTTTAACAACGGTGTTTGAACTGTTGTCATAGCATACTTTTAACGACGGTGTATCCCCGTTGTCGTAGCTCTAAATATCCGTTGTTAAATCAAGTGTTGGTCACAAAAATATATTTTAACAACGGGGAATCCCCGTTGTCGTAGCCCTCTACAACAACGGATTATCCCCGTTGTCGTAGCCCTGAAGCTCCGTTGTCAATCTGGGAGTTGTTAAAGGTACCACACTTTTAACAACGGTTTTTGACCCGTTGTTGTAGCTTCTCTTTCACAACGGGGTATCCCCGTTGTTGTTAGTGATATTCCCGTTGTTGTATCTCACTAAGACAACGGTGATTCCCCGTTGTCCTAACTCTGAAACTCCGTGGTCAATCCGGGAGTTGTTAAAGGTTCAACACTTTTAACAACGGAATTCAACCCGTTGTCGTATCTTATCTTTAACAACGGGGTATCTCCGTAGTCTTAGGTGGTATCCCCGTTGTTGTTTGAGGTATTATTAAAACATGCAACTTTTAACGGGAAACCACCGTTGTCATAGCCATTTAACTTCTTTTTTTTAATTTAACCTGCTCCAAAATTTAATAAAAAATAAAAAATTCATAATATATTATTGAAAAATTCATCAATACAAAACATCATTACACACTAAAAATTTAACAAAAAATCTCTAATGTATTCTCCGACACAACAACTAAATCAATATCATGTTATTACAATTACATCTCATGAGCCTCACACAAACAATCTAATAGAAACACATTATTACACAAATCTATCACAATCTTGTACTTCTAAATGTATTCTTCATATAGGGCCTTGCCGCAAATTATAACGAGAATATACCCAATTCTAATCTCCACCTCCATTCTTCCATATCAATGATATTTTTAGCCATTAACCTACAAAAATTCATTAAAACCAATTACTATGATTTAAAGATAGTATTAGAGACATAATTAACAAGTAATATAATTAACAGTAATTAGGACATCAAAACTGATCATGAAATACGAAGATAAGCATGCGTATGTGAGCCAAAAAAAATATAAGCACATACAAAGATAAACTTTTCATGAATAATGTCGTCCAAGATATCTCCAATAGTAATCGGGAAATAGCCACCAAGTAGATGCATTGATTTAATCATACAGGAATAGATGCATTGATAAACTTTTCATACACACGAATTAATGTTTTCCTTCAGTAGATACATTGATTAAATCATACAGGAAAAGATATGAAAAATTCTGCAACATATGTTAACCATGCAGGACTCTATTTTGGAGTTTGTATCATATAGAGAAATAAGTTCCAAATTTAGTTATGCAATAATATGTTCAGTCTGCAGTACTCCAAAACCAAAAAAAAATTAGCAGGTCTAATGATATAACCAATAAGTTTCAAGTCAGCATAGTTAGTTACTACCTGTACAAGTACAATATGACACTAATAAGAGAGTCAATTAATATCATAAATCACAAAGCTTCAAACTCACCTTTGTTCGAGCAACAACATTTGAAATAGTATAACTTTTCTCTGTATTACTTGAGTATTTTTCCCGTCTCAGCAGAAAACTCAACCTGCCAGCATGCCATACGCAACAATATTCAATTCACTAAAAGGAAGAGGATCTGAAACTTGAGATAGGTGTTAAGTGGTTGGAGATGCCAGATTTTAATCATTTATATTCAAGCATAAAGTGGTTAGCACACTATTTAAACATGGTATCTGCACTTCACTTTACAAGGAAACGTTATCCATCATAATCCTATCTCACTTAAGCCAAGACACAATCAAGATAACCACTGCTATCTGAATTACCAGTGTAATTTTAGCAAAAAAATGCGATCTAAAGATGGCACATTGATATTAAATGAATCTTGGCGCGCAACTACCGTTGAAGTTGGGTGTTCTGATTTGAGAAAAGCTTTTGGCATGATAAACCAAGCAAACTCAATCAAAATGCTAACAAGGTAAGATAAACAAAGCAAACTCAATCAACTATTTGATTCATATTGTTGGTCTCTGTTTCCTATTTAAGAAATGTGGTCTTTTTGGTGAATATCTTAAGGTTAAAGAACAAATACCACCTAAAGAAAATTTTCAGTATACTGAGGACATTAGTAATACCTTTCTCGCTTTGAGTGTGAAACAGAGCAATCAGAATTGGCTGTTTGAACTTCTTTATAGCCATTTGGTTCGGAAAGATTTAATTCTCTCTGCTTTCTCTTTTTCCTGATTGAAGGATCTGCTTTACATGAAGTATTTGATTTTTCAAATAAACCTATAAAGAGCAATCAGTAATTGTGTTACATTATATTGTAAAGGAGAAATAGTAATAAAAAATAAATCTTATAAATGATATTTTAATCTATACAATTATATACTTTACTAAAGATAAATACATTAAGTTTTTTAGCAGTTTTCCAAGTTAATGAACTCTTAACAAGGGCCATGTACAAAATACTCTTCATTATCTATTAGCAGATTTAACTTGTAAAAATCATAGAGGAAAAATTATATGTATCTTTTCCAATAGAAAGAGTATTCTATAGAACCATTTCCATGTAGAACCTCCTTAATCTTAATTATAGTGAAACTGACAACTACACTCAAAAAATCATCCCTAAACCCTAATGGCAAATCTAAACTTATAGATAAAATAATTCAATAACCATAACAATGAAATTGCAATAATATCTTAATATAAGGATTAAACCCCAAGGTAAAGATTAAATCATAAGTAGATAAACCACAAAATTTCAAATCAAAATCAATCCACCTCAACAACCAAACGTGAATAAGGAACAAAATAGTAACAAACATAAGAATATAGGCATGGTAAAATTTTCATAAGACAGAACTTACAAACAATGACTAGTATAGAAGTTCAACAAATCATGTATGTTAGTTAAATTCTCATAACTTGCAAGGCATATATCGAATTGTCAAAATCATCACCTACTTCTAATCTAAGTATTGAATCAGATGGCATAGGTAATAGAAATGAAAGGCAGACCTCTATCCGATAAAGAGTGAGAAACGTTGTTACATTTACTGATCATAAATAATGATTACATTGCAAAGTGTGAACATATTAGGTAATGGGAAAAGTAAACAAAAATTTAGAGGCATTCAGCATTCTTCTACTTAGTGCAAAAACTCCGGAACGAAATGCATAACAAAATCAAGATTCACTCTAAAACTTGTTATATTTGAGGGAAAAGACAGCACTCTATAGGCTGAAATGAGACTATTGGTACACAGTAGAGGAAACAAGAATTCTGCCACTCACTTACCACCATGATCATACTAATACAATTAATATTATACACAAAGTCAAGGCAATATACCGAGTAGAATTCATCACAACAGTATAATTTCTACAAAATCATTAAAGCAAAACTACAACAAGTCCAAACTCAATGGCAATCTTTCCCCAACTAAAAAAAAGAACTCCTAATCAACACATAAAAAAGAGTAGCAGAATTATTTCAAACTGACTTATAGAGTAGCAGAAGGAATGGCGACGTAGTACTCAATCAGAGCCATTTTACTGACTTTCTCTTAAAGGGCAACCTGGGAGAGAAGGCCTTTCAATCTTGCTTCAATTGGAGAACTCAAGTCTTCGTAAATGCAGCTCATAGCTCAAGTTCTTCTTCACTGAATTTTGATTTTGCCATTTATTGCTTGAAATTTAACAAAAAATAGTTAGTTTAGAAAATAACGGAACTGAAAGGGGAGAATATGGATAAAATTTACATGCAACTGTTATTTAATAGAAAACTTTAACGATATTTGTCATCTTAAACTTTCACACCTTCCAATTTTTTAAGGGAAACTCTATCAATAACAACATATAACTAATGAAGATGTCAAGTAGTAATATACTAATGAAATAACGAAAAAGCATAACTTGGGTAGGACTGAAATAACCTGCCCATTCAAATAACCTGCTCATACAAATAAAATGTGTATCAAATTAAATATTTAAGGAGATAAACAAATCTAATTAAGATCCACTATCTACAGGACTGATTAATATTCAAAATTTTATTTGATTGGTGAAGTACATATTGATAGCCGAAGAAAGAGGCATAAGTGGTATCTTTGGGATGGCTCTAACCATGAGGAACATAAATATGAATGTGTTGGTGAGGATGAAGAGGTTCAGTAGCACATAGATGCATTTTACAAACCATTATTCATTGCTCATTGTCAATCTTTTATTACTTTTGTGGAAATAATCTTAAAAAGACATTATGTAAAGTTTTCGAACAAGAATTTCCTTCATTCAATCAAAATACGAAGAAAAGAAGATTAAATAATAAGATAAAGGCAAGTCTCACAGCCGCAAATCAATTCACATATGACAAAAATATTTCCTGAAACACATCCTGAATACTCATTCTCATTGTTGAATTAATAAGATAACATGAAGTTTCTTCAAGAAAAAAGGAATTCTAGCCCAATTTCAACTATTAAACACAAACCTCACACCAAATCATAACTTTATATCAGCCTTAGATCAAGGCTAACATATCATAATAATTTAACCAGGAAGCAGCTGTAGAATCAAAACATTGCAAGCCAAATCAAAATATTGAATAATTCACCTCTAACAGAGAAACAATACACAACAGAGAATGAACATAAATTTCACAGTGGGAGTGTAGATAAAAAAAATAACTCAGAAAGCAAACTTCAAAGAAATCTATAAAGAACAATCCTCTTACAACAATCCATAGTCAGTATATTTACATAACTTTGAAGAAATGGGCATGGTTGGAGAATGAGAAGGAATAGCCCTAATTGCACAATTGAAAACTATAATCACCACATTAATCCACAAGATCTGTACCCAACACATTAATCAACAAAATGTTACAGAAACCACACAGATATTTAGGGAATAGAGCATTGCCTTCAACGAAATAAAAAATAGGGTAAGAGGGAAATAATTATAAAGGTGTAGCAGTGGAGAGGTCAAAGATGCTGCTGGAAGAAGGGTACCGGTGCGCCGATGGTGAATTAACAGGGGACTATGGAAGCACCCGACAATACAACTGCTGCAAGAAGGTACCAACCGTGATTTCGTTTAGGGTTGGAGTGGTTCGCAGGATGAAGAGGTTCCACGGATGATTTTCACGGCTAGAGAGTTTAGCCGGATGAATTTCACGGCCGGAAAAATCATAAGTAGGGCTTGTATTAGGGAAGAATGTCGGGCAGAGAGGGTGTCGCCGGCTCCGGCACAAAGAAGGATGGAGAGAGTGAAATTAAGAAACGTAGAAAGCTAAAAAAAATGAAATTGTTTGTATGGCAGGGAGAAATGAAGAACGCTGATTCTAGGGCAAGAAAAAATACCTCGTCGAGCAGAGTGGGGATCGTTCGGTGGTGGCCATCAGTCGTCTCTTCATCGCCGCCGGTCGTTTCTGCAGCGCCGCCAGTCATCGGCTGTCCCTAACAGCGTTGTCTCTGCTAGGGCTTTGTGAGAACGAAGAGAAATTCTCAAGTGCTGTATTTATACCCTTAGAATATTTTTATAAATTAAACTAGAAAATTAAAAAAAAATGATAGAAATTAAATTAACAACGGGCATACAACAACGGAAGAAAATACCCGTTGTTAATGCACGTTTTTTTTATATTTTAACAATGGGTATTCATTTTCAGCTCTTTTTGGCCCATATAACAACGGGTTTTCAATTTTCCGTTGTTATTCCACCGTAGTCTTTCCACAGTTTTGGCATAGTGTAGGATCACAAAGGACTTGTTTCTAGGTTGTAATGTTGGCTCTTTGGAAAGGGTAGGAAAATTTGGTCATAGTGACTTAAGACACTAGTAGAGAGTTACCTTGGAGGTTCTTGATTTCTCATTCGGCTTCACATTCTCCTCAAATTCTTCTCTTGCACTTGCAATTTCCAATTTTCCTTCTCTTCCTTGCATCAACATCATTCTTCTTTTGATCGCTCGGGTACCAGTTGTAGGCACTACCCTTCTCGAACATCGTTCGGCTGCTTCTTAAAAACTTCAAGCCCCATGTATAAGCAATTCGGGTACCAATTTCAGGCACTACCCCTAACAAGATTTAACCATGCACTTTTCTTACTAAACCTCATTCCATCTTTTTTTTCTTCTTCCACACTTATTCACCTTACTCTCTCTACCAATGAATAGGGTATTTTCAAAGCTCAAATAAGGTAATTAAGGCTCTTATATTTGGCTTGCCAAAGAAAAAGCTTTTAAAAGGCTCAAACAGGGCTACCAAAGATTTATAAAATCATTAGGAAAGGTAAAATTTGGCTAAGTGACTCAATTAATCAAAAATGGCCTAAGATCATATCCTAATATTTCATCAATTGTAAGTTTCACACAAGACTCCAAGCCAAGTTCTAGAATACGTTCATACGAATGATTCTCTCAAAAATAAACTATCATGATTAATCATGATAAAGGCTCAAATCCTCACATAGGTAATCAATTCCTAATACTCCTCATAGCACATAATCAAAATCAATTCCTCATGAATTCCATATACTTAACAAATTATTCATGCTCTTTCCAATGAAAATAAACACGTAAACACATGAATGCACAGAATCAATAACCCATATACAAAACAATGATACAAGATCAACTATATCAAGTACATGCCACTCACACATGAATCACACCCCAATCTGTAAAAATAAAAAGAAGAATGGGAGATAAGATGAATCGGAGAAGCCAAAAGAAAACCTGAAACTACTCCCTAGGAGCATCATCATCCTCATCATCATCGTCATCCTCATCCATCCTATTTTCCACAGCTCGGCACAGGCTGGTAATGTGCATATCCATCATATCCACTCGACTACTCACTCTACCAACACGCTCATCCAAGGCAGAGTACCTTTCGTTCAGCGTGGCGTAGTTGGCGTTAGCGAGCGCGAGTTGCTTATTCGTCTCCTACTGTGCAGCTACCACCGCGATCAGCTGCTCATGAATCAAGCGAAGCTGCTCCCGAGTACCTGGAACTGCTCGCCGCTGCTGCGGTACCGGAGCATGCTGAGGCGCATCATGCTGGTCTTCTTCCGGAATCTCCATCTCCGGCTGCTCATCTACCTGATCCTCCTCTTCAGGGTGCTGTGGCTGAGGTGGACGGAACTCTCCTTGATCAACGATCTGCTGTAACTCAGCCATCCTCCCCTCAGCACACATCTGCGCTACCGCTCTCCAATCACCACCCGACTTCACTGCCACGGATAAGGCGGTATGTCCAAGAGAATTCATTAACTTATTCCTTGCTTCCCGAATAGTTGTCAAGTTGCTCACGTCGAAGGGGAACATAAATTCGAAAGGCTTAAGACCCCTCGTGAAAAACCAATCTCCATTTCTAAAATGGGCAAATCCTCCCTTCACGCACGTGCTCAGCATCAAATCGGGTTCTCCTTTTACTGGTGTAAAGCCGGTGAGATCCAAGTTGTAATGCTCAGCCACGATTGTCAATAACCCTCCTATATTCACCTTTTGAAATCCAATGGTCTTGAATCGATTCAGCTGCGCAATAAAATAAGCTCCAACATTGAACTTCACCCCGTTTAGCATACACCACAGGGCGTAAAGCTCTCCTCTAGACACAACACTCCCCTCCGAGCGGGCGAATAACGTGTTGCTCAGGACGCGGTCCATGTACCTCAAGACTGGGTTCTTTATTGCGGAAGCACGAGCCTGTCTGGTCTTATAATCACGAATCTCCCCGGTGATCTCCCTCCAAAACCATTTTGCACTGAATGCAGCATTTTCTAAACGAGGGATTTCTAAAGGCGTCTCAAACAGCTCATTGAAATCCTCAGACGTCCATCTCCTACTCACTCCGCCAAGCTGAAACGTACACTGATATGGGCACCCAAGCGGGTCCTTCTCCATCTCAAATGAGCAAACTACTTTCGCTGTAACATGGAAGTACGTCGGCCTCTTCAACTCCATGAATCTTCGGATCCCTACTTGATCAAACATCCAAAATATATCATCCCCTATTCTCATTATCCTAATCGCTTCATCATCTTGGTATCGAGTGCGAGCTATCTTGTCTGAAACTTCTTCCCACTTCTCTTTGATCTCATCCCAATCTTACATCTGAATCTTGAAGTTATCGGGTAAACGATCTTGTAGCCTCAGTTTTCTTGTCACTTTGTCCAAATTCGAAGGCCTGTCATGCCTCTTCTTCGATCTTTCCTCCTCTACCTTTCCTTTACCTTTACTTGATCCTTGTCCCTTTCCTGAAAACAAATACTTCAATCCAACCAACAAGACAAGAAAGCAAGTATTTTACTAGCACATCACATACTCTACTCAAGACTTCAAGCATCAATGCATATTCACACAATCTATCATCTCAACACCACTTGCTTATTCAACATGCTCAAAACATCTTCAATCACACCTTCCTTAATCATCAAAACATAACCAACAAGCATACATTAAGCAATTCAAGCAATTCAATCAAAAATTCAACATGTTTCTCTCAATGAACTACTTCAATTTCATCAATTTCAAACCAAATCAGCATGCTCATTCTATGATATGTTCTATCCTTGATCAATCCACATAAAAATTCAAGTTCTATCAATAATCAAACAACCAAAAACCAAAAAACAAGAATTCATATGAACAAGTCACAATATCAACATTCACCATGAAATTCAACCATACTCAACATCAATCCTCTTATTCACATCGAATTTCTTACCTAAACCTTCAATCCTAGAGTAATTGAGTTGGAAAAACATACCTTTTGACTTGCCCATGGTGAACAACCGATCAAGAACACACAACAACCAAAAATCGCGATTTCAGCCCTAACTCGCGACGAAACCCGCCCAAATCTGCGACCGGATCGAAAATTCAAGGTGTAGTGTTGTGTAATCGGTGTGAAATCAAGTTTAATTGAAGAATTTGTGCAAGGGTGTAGAGGTTCGAAGAGGGTTCGAGGTTTGGTGTTTCGAAAAAGTGATTGAACCCCTCTGAAAAATCGAACTTAAATCGCGTACCTGGCTTAGTTCGACCTCAGGTTCGACCTCCTGAACAGGTTGAACCATGGATGATGAGGTCAAACCTCTCTTCTGGACAAATGATCTTCTCGGTTCGACCTGGGTTCGACTTGCTGATCAGGTCGAACCATCCTTGAATTGGTCGAACCCCTCTTCTGGAAAACAGAGTGCTTTGAACTGACTGGTTCGACCTTAGGTTCGACCTTCTGAACAGGTCGAACAACTATGGCTTAGGTCGAACCACCTCACTGGACAACTTTCGACGCCGGTTCGACCTCCTCTGCTTTTGTTCGACCTCTGGCACTGGTCGAACCACTCCTAGTGTTGGTCGAACCATCCTCCTGATTTTCAAAACTGAGTGTTCTTCATTCACTACACACTTCAAGCTTAACACAACTTCATTAGGTACAATCTAGAGCACAACTTCAAAAATTGTTCCACAAAACATCATTCATGAGTAACTCCGTAAAAGAAAACACAACCAAAAACCACTGAACATTAGGCAAGTTGTAAAAAATCGTCACATCAAAATCGATTAAAATTTCAATATGGCCGCAAAAACCAACTCCCCTAACAAACAATACAAAGAAAAGATTATACTCTTAATGCTTCAATGAGGTAATAACATCACACCCCCCCAAACTTAGTAAAAACGTAAGTCGAAACTAAGTTTGAAAAGAGATGTAATTATCGATTAGTAAGCATCTTAAATATAAAATTTCTTACTCACACAAAAGAAATAAAGCAATAAAACGGAAGAGCAAGCTCTCAACAAGCGCTCATGTTTAACGTCGGAGAGTCACGACGGTACCAAATCAGATCAAGGTATCATAAAAAATGACACACGCATCATCCGGCGACCTATAATGCTTCAACCGATGCCCATTCGCCGCGATAACGTCTCCATCTTTGTCAATAAGCTCAAAACTCCCCCCTCCTAAGGCTCGATGAATCATGAACGGTCCCGTCCACTTAGACTTCAACTTGCCTGCAAAAAGCTTCAATCAAGAGTTAAAAAGTAGTACCTCATCTCCTTGCTTGAACTCCTTGTATGAGATCTTAGAATCATGCCACCTCTTCATTCTTTCCTTATAAATCTCTGAATTCTTGTAAGCACGACTCCTAAACTCATCCAATTGATTCATGTGAGTTATCCTCAACTCCTTCACATCCTTAAGGGTCAAGTTCAAGCGTCGCAAAGCCCAAAACGCTTTGTGTTGAATCTCTACAGGTAAGTGGCACGGTTTCCCATAGACAATTTGATACGGTGACATATCTAACACCGTCTTGTAAGCGGTCCGGAACCCCCATAACACATCATCAAGCTTCATAGCCCAATCCTTTCTATTAGTTCCTACCACTTTCTCCAGAATCTGTTTGACTTGACGGTTGGAGACCTCTGCTTGCCCATTCACTTGCGGATGATAGGGTGTAGTAACCCTATGCTTAACACCATAATCCTTAAGCACCTTCTCAAGAAATTTATTGACGAAGTGGGAACCTCCATCACTAACTAGTGCTCTAGGAACTCCATAACGGGCAAAAATATGCTTCTTCAAGAAAGATAAAACAATTTTCGAGTCATTAACACGAGTAGGAATCGCTTCCACCCACTTTGAAACATAATCCACCGCAAGAAGAATGTAGAGAAACCCATTCGACGGGGGAAAAGGCCCCATAAAATCGATCCCACATACATCAAATATCTCCACAACTATGCTAGGCTGCATTGGCATCTCATCTCTCCTACCTATATTTCCCATGCGCTGACATCTATCGCAAGACGCCACATAGCTCTCAGTATCTCTAAACAATATAGGCCAATAAAGAGCGGATTGAAGTACCTTAGCTGCAGTCTTTTGCGCTCCGAAATGCCCCCCATTTGGTTGTGCATGGCAGAACTCAAGCACACTCTCCATTTCCATCTCGGGTACACATCTTCGGACAATAGAATCTGTACAAATCTTGTAAACAAACGGATCATACCATATAAATGTCTCAACTTCCCTCTGAAATTTCGTAAGTTGATATCGGTTGAGATCCCTTGGAATTTCTCCAATGACAATGTAATTAACATAATCCGCTTACCATGGATCCATACCTTGCGCTGCGACCACACACACTCGCTCAGTTCCTTCAACAGCCACAGCCATGATCTTCTCATCAGGGAACATTTCTTCAATATACTCAAAAGAATTATCACAATGCTCTCTAGTCTCCAACCTTGACAAGTGATCTGCCAACACATTTTCTGTTCCTTTCTTATCCCGAATCTCCATGTCAAACTCCTGAAGTAGTAGAATCCACCTTATAATCCTAGGCTTCGTCTCCTTCTTCTCCATCAAATACCGAATCGCTGAATGATCCGTATACACAATCGTCTTCATGCCAACCAAATACTGACGAAACTTATTGAATGCATACACAACAGCCAAAAACTCCTTTTTAGTCACCGTGTAATTCTTCTGTGCCGCATCGAAAGTCTTACTCGCGTAGTAAATGGCGCAGAACTTCTTCTCCCTTAGCTGCCCGAGCACCACACCCAGTGCTACATCACTTGCATAACACATAAGTACAAACAGTTGAGTCCAGTCCGGTGCGATCAAGATAGGGGCAGTAATAAGCGCCTCCTTCAAAACTTGAAAAGCTGTTAGACACTCATCATTAAACACAAAAGGAATATCCTTTTCAAGTAAATGAGATAAGGGCTTAGAGTATTTTGAGAAGTTTTTTATGAATCTCCTGTAAAAACCGACGTGTCCAAGGAAGGACCGCACTCCTCTTTCATTTGTCGGTGGTGGAAGCTTCTCAATTGCCACCACTTTAGCACGATCTACTTGTAATCCCTTGGCAGAAACATGATGCCCAAGAACAATCCCATCCTTCACCATGAAGTGGCACTTCTCCCAATTCAAGACAAGATTAGTTTCTTGACACCTCTTCAAAACAATAGCAAGGTTAGACAAACAAATATCAAAAGAAGAACCAAAAACTGAAAAATCGTCCATGAATACTTCCATGATCTTCTCTATCAAACCATCAAAAATCGCCATCATGTATCTCTGAAAAGTAGCAGGCGCATAACACAATCCAAACGGCATCTTCCTAAAAGCAAAGGTCCCGTAGGGGCAAGTAAAAGTGGTCTTTTCTTGATCCTCGGGAGCAATCATGATTTGATTGTACCCCGAGTATCCATCCAAGACACAATAAAACTCATACCCTGCAAGACGATCCAACATTTGATCCAAAAAAGGAAGAGGAAAATGGTCCTTACACATGTTCTCATTTAATTTCCTGTAATCCACACATGTACGCCATCCCGTAGGAATCCTCGTGGCTATAGCTTCTCCATCCTCAGCTTTCACTACAGTCATGCCCCCCTTTTTAGCAACTACATGCAATGGACTCATATGGGGACTATCACTAATAGGATATATAATTTCAGCATCCAACCACGTAAGGATTTGCTTCCTTATCACCTCTTGAATTGCGGGATTCACCCTACGCTGATTTTGAACACTCGCCTTGGCTTCATCCAACAACCTAATCTGATGCATACAATACGAAGGACTAATACCTTTCAAATCATCAAGTGACCACCCTATTGCAGACTTGTACTTCCTTAAGACATCTAATAACTCCTCAAGTTGATCCTCATTAAGGGAAAAAGATACAATTACTGGATATTGTGCATTATCACCAAGAAAAGCGTACTTCAAGTGTTCCGGCAATGGTTTCAACTCCTCTTTTCTTTCTTCCACTGGAGTGTTTTCGTTATCCAAAGGCAAGTACTTCCTGGTCCATTTGACTTCTTCCACCTTATTTCTTTCCAATGCAAACTTGTCATCACCCAAAGCAAGTAAGTTTTCAAGAAATTCAATACATACCTCGTTAGAAAGTCCGTCAAGCTCCGTAGTGGGATAAGTAAGAGACTCCATCAAACATGTCTCAAGAGGATCCTTTGATAAGATCAGAGACATATCCTCCTTCACAATCTCCTCCACCACGTCAATACTATAACACTGTGACTCCATTGGCATCTTCATTGCTTTGTCCAAGTTGAAAAGTACTTCTTCTTTGTCCATTCGCAACTTCAGTTCTCCCTTCCGAACATCTATCATTGCCCAGCCGTAGCAAGGAATGGCCTCCCCAAGATTAAAGGAACATTATCCTTGTCATCATTCATTTCTAGTACAAGGAAATCCACGGGAAAGACTAGCTTATCCACCTTTACAAGAACATCTTCAACAATACCTTTCGGAAACATCATTGATCTATCTGCCAATTGGAGAGCAACAGTTGTCGGAGTCAGCTCCCCCAAACCAAGCTTCTGAAAGATGGACAACAGCATCTAATTGATGCTTGCCCCTAGATCGCACAAAGCTCGCCGTGCTGGCCCCTTCCCGATCTCACATAGAATAGTAAAGCTCCCCGGATCTTTCATCTTTGGTGGCAACTTCTTTTGAATAATTGAGCTACAATTCTCAGATAAGTTTACCGTTTCCACTCCGGTTAAGCTTCGCTTCTTCATCAATATGTCTTTAAGGAATCGAGAATAATATGGCATCTCCATGATTGCCTCTGAAAAAGGGATGTTCAAGCTTATCTTGTTCATTATCTCTGAAAACTTCTTGAGCTTCTCTTCCAACCCCTTCTTCACTAGCTTGTAGGGAAACGGTGGAGGTATCTTTGTTTTGGGAATCCCCCATTCATCATGATCAACCTTCTACGCTTTCTCCTTTTCGGCTCTTAATCGCTTAGCTCTTTTCCATTTTTTCTCAGCTATTATGTCTGTACTTTGCTCATTCCGTACCACTGGAGTTGCATCAACATCAAAAGGAACATCAGGTGCATCAATCAAAACATCTTGGCGAGGTTCGACTAGGGTTCGACCAGTTTGAGAGGTCGAACCAGGATTGTATTGGTCAAACCTCTCTCCTGGAAGACTGATCTCATTCTGCTCCGGAGGTTCGACTTGGGTTCGACCAGCATTGGTGGTCGAACAATTGCCCCCGAGGTCGAACCGCTTCACTGTATAATCTCTATCCTCCGGTTCGACCTGGGTTCGACCTGAAGGGTTGGTCGAACAATTTCGATCGTGGTCGAACCGTTCCTGCGTCAAAATAGAGTGCTCTTGCCGATGAGGTTCAACCATGGTTCGACCTGTATGCCAGGTCGAACCCTCTGAGTGTTGGTCGAACCGTTCCTTTGACAAAACAGAGTGCTTTTGTTGATGAGGTTCGACCATGGTTCGACCTGTATGCCAGGTTGAACCCTCTGAATTTTGGTCGAACCGTTCCTGTGACAAAACAGAGTGCTTTTGTTGATGAGGTTCGACCATGGTTCGACCTGTATGCCAGGTCGAACCCTCTGAATTTTGGTCGAACCGAGGCTTAAAAAATTCTAACTTTTTTTCCGGCCTCATCGGTCCCTCGTACTGCGTTCCCGACCTCAGTGTGATGGCATTACACGACTTCGGATTCTCTATACTCTGAGATGGAAACTTCTCTTTTCCTACAGTTTGAGTCAATGTGTTCACATTCTCTGCAATTGTACCTATCAACAACGTGAGATCTTTCACTTGAGTGGACAAATCTCCTTGGTTGCTGTTGATAACTACCAGAGGGACCACGATTATTAAAGTTCCCTCGATAGTTCCCTTGGTAATTCCGGTTTCCTTGATTTGGGTACCTCGTTCCTTGAATACTTTGACCCATGGCATAATTTGCTTCCTCCAATTCTTCTTGGATGGTTCCATTATTCATCATCTCTTGCTGCATGATTGGCACTCGTTGAGATATCTAGCTGATCTGCTTCTGTTGAGATTCAAGTAGCTTGTTGATATTGGACAAGCTCGAAATGATCTCATCCTCTCTCTTTGTTTTCATCATTGCTTGTTCAACCTGAGCTACCTTTCCAAGAACATACGTACCTCTAACTCTATCAGTAGGCCAATCCCTCGAATTCATCGATATGTCTTCAAACAATCTCTCGGCCTCAACGGATGACTTTGTAAGCAATGCTCCATTAGAAGAAGCATCAAGTAGCACTCTTGATTCACAGTCCAATCCATTATAGAATATACTGATATATTGGGCTTTAGATAACCCATGTTGAGGGCACTTCCTGAGCATGTCCTTGAATCTATCCCACGCTTCATGAAATTTCTCACCTCCACTGATAGCAAATTGGTTAATATCTTGCTTCATCTTAAACACCTTCGAAGGTGACATATACCTTTCCAAGAACCTTAACTTCAATTACTCCCACGTGGTGCACTCAGCTGCGTTAATAGTATCGTACCAATCCCTCGCCTTTTCAGTAAGCGAGAATTTGAACAAAAGGATCTTCCTAGCATCTTCATGTTCTCCTACGTCTTTTTGAGTACTTGCATAGCCCAAGAACTTGTTCAGATGCTGCTGCGAATCCTCGAAAGACCCTCCTGAAAAGGAGTTTCTTTCTATCATGCTAATAAGAGCGGGATGAAGATCGAATGCTGTGTTAGTTCCCCTTGCTCTTAAAAGCTCATAATTTCCAGCCCCATTATTTCTGAAAACCTCTCGGATGGCTAGATTATCCGGATTCGCTGCCATGTTGACTGTTTCTACTTCCAAATTAACTTCAGTTGTAGCCTCAATCGTTTGCGAAATTTGCTCGTCAACCTCGACTCCAAAATTCAGAGCTTCAGTTGGGTCAATTGTCTTTGCCTTGCTCTTTTTCTTCTTCTTCTTTCTTGATGATGCTCCAATCTCAGGATTATACGGTTCAAGATTACCTTTCTTTGATCTTGTGAGCATACACCTAAAACGAATAAGAAAGAAAACAACAAAACAAGGTAAATAGTCCTAATAAACTAGAAATAATACAAAAAATATATTTTACGCCGTCCCCGGCAACAGCGCCAAGAACTTGATAGGGGTTTTCTCAACACACAAATTAATCCTCAAGTATAAGGATACCAATTGTAGTCGCGAAGATGACCAAGTTACAATATCGAACCCAAGGGACGGTTAAATATCAATTTTGTTATCTTCTAGTATATTTTAGACTATGTTTGGTAATTGTAAAGGTTTAATAGATAACTTCTAATCGAAATAGCAAAAAGAAATAGTAAGAGTAGAGAAAAGTGAGTTGTGATCAATAAGAATAATAGGTAGTTCGCCGGGTCATCCAGTTTCACTAGCAATGCGTATTTTCATGTGATGGTGTCCGACTCAGCCCTGTGGTTTGTGGACGCATCACTAAACCATGCATATCTACTCTATAGATACAAGTAAACATGCGTGTAACACGTGTGAATAACCTCGGAGCAAGAGATATACTTCACCCCCCTTTCTAGGTACTATCATAATCAATTATCTTCTACGTCTAGAATCTAACCCGATTTGATCTTCCTTTTTAGGTACTATAAAGTTATACTCTTCATCCTATTCATCAACCCGAATTTAATTCAATTCATGAATATTCATATAAGACGGTTCTAATAAGACTTCGGAATCCCTTCACTTAGAATTATAACAATAAACCCTGCTCAGTAGTGAACGCACTCAATCAATAACCATGTTATGTATTCAGACTCTACACAACGATCATTGATGCACAAAACGACTATGAGTATGGATTAAATATGCAATCTTAGATAAAACAAACCACAAGTAGTGTTGTACGGAATTTTACACACGAAATACGAATTACATCATGAAACTTTCATAACCCTAGAACTACCAAGGTGGTTCTAGCCCATGATTGATCTAGGAACAATCATGGTTAGATTGATCATTCTTACTTGAACCTTCAGCGAACCTCTGTCACAGCCCTCCGGATAGATCACCACCTCTACTCTTGTCTCTCTTATGATTGATGATCAAAAGCTCTCTTCATTCTCTGTATGAGCCTCCTTTTATACTTGTAATCACGACTCTAGGGCTTGGAATGGGCTTTCTAAGTGATCTCACGCGTTTCGGCCTCAAAAATCCGGATAAGGTAAGTTCTCGCGCATAGGTTCGACCAAGTCAAACAGGTCGAACAACTGGCCACAGGTCGAACCCCAGGTCGAACCCCGCTACTGGAAGAATTCTGCACAGGTTCGACCTTCTGGACAGGTCGAACCACTTAGGCCTTGGTCGAACCCCAGGTCGAACCTCATCACTGGACAACTCCCACTCCCGATTCGACCAACTGGCAAGTCGAACTCAAACGTCGTGGTCGAATCCTCTTTCCTGCGAACTGGTTCGACCATGGTTCGACCTGATGGACAGGTCGAACCACTCGAGTCGTGGTCGAATCCTCTTCTGCAAGCTCAGCAATGTTGGTTCGACCTGCTGGAGAGGTCGAACCCTCCTCCAACCAGGTCGAACCCACCTAATTCTTGGGCGGTTCGCATGGCTTCGACTCCGTCTCTTCGATTCTTGGCTCTTTCACTCTATTTTTGCTAAGAAAACACTCAAATAGCTCCACTAACACCTGATTCATGCTAATTCACAATATATATAGGTTTTCCACCTATTACCACATCAAAACTCTCCAAAACTAGCACAAAACATAGCGCCAAACTTGTGAATTTACACACTCATCATATACCATACCTCCCATCCCTACACATGTGTACCCTTGCACCCGAATACACATAAATTAGAAAATTAAATAATTTAGTTGTAAAGTAAAATTAATTAAGTTTAAATAAATTTAATGGGCTTATTTGGTTGATATTAAATTTAAAATTTAAAAATTAGTTATACAAACGAAATTAATTAGGCATTACATTATATAAATTTTTTCTAAGTGTTTCTTACGTAATTTATATTTTTTGTTATTTTAAAAAATATAATAATTTAAAATTTTATTCATTTAATTTGTTTTTCAATTTAAATATTACAAAATTATAAAATATGATACTTTATTGATGAAAAGTGACAATTGTGCTTTGAACTATTTCATGAATAATTTATAGTATAAATGAAAAGTGATAATATCTTTAATAAAAAGTGATAATTACTAATTAAGAAATGTATTATACGAATTATTTTTTGGAATAATAAGAAGTGATAATATTTTTAATAAAAAGTGATTCATAATTAAAGAAAAGTGATATCGGTCTAATTGTATTATTTCAGAAATAATTCATTAGAATAATAAAAAGTCAGAACATATTAAATAAAAAGTGATACATGATAAAGAAAAAGTGATAATCATTTAAATAAATTATTTTATAATTTTTTTTAGAATGAATAAAAAGTGATAACAATTTTTAATCCTAATCCTAATATATTAAAAGTACCAAGCATTTGTAAAATATTTTTTCCCATTTTAACCTTTTCTTTTTTCATTATTTACCTCTTTATCTTAATTAATTACTTCAATACATAATAATATGTGTATTAATTTAAAAACTATCCAGTTTTTAGCTATAATAATTCAACGCATGAACAGTACCTTTTCATCTGTCATTTCTTTGTGATTGGTTTAATTTCTTGAATCTGTTCAACTTCTTTTTTGTCACATGTAATCGCAGTTGTCGCCTCAAATCCTTTCCTATTTAAAGCTCAGCCGCCGCACCTTCTCCGACATCCCACTACCATCACTACGACTTCAATCCTGTGAATTCTGAATCTTTATCCCCCCATTTGATAAAACCCGTCCCCTCATCTGGTAGAATTCCGGCATCAATCAGAATGTAACCTCTTTGGAGAAGAGGTAGAACGACACCATGGTGAGATTCCCCCGTCTTTTTTCTTTCTCCACGGTTGTATTCACAAAAAATGTTTCAAGGGTGGTTCGATTTTATATTATTTTTTTATGCAGTCATATCTAATCCTTAGATGACTTATGTTCTGAGAAGTTTGATTAATTTTGTAATTGAGAGTAGAGATTTTTCTGTATGGATTTCACAAGAGGATGAAGAAGAGAAGAAAGAGGCTTTGCAAAAGCAAGAGGAAGAAAATTGCCTACAAAACATTGAGCTGCCTCAACAAGGTTACACATTCACGGTTTTTAAATTTGAATTTGATTTGGATTTATGAGAAGAATTTCAATGTACAAATATCTTATTATATAAGGATTTATTTTTTTTCAAAACCTCCTCTGAGTGATATGTTGTGGAACTTTAGTATCTTAGCGAATAGCGATTAGCTAGCAATTCTCTGAGTTTTATGTTGCTTGATATCACTATATGAACCAAAATTTGATGGTAACATTCTGAATATCTCGATCCTGTATAAGTTTGTTTCCAGCAGGTCTTCCATGCTTGAGATGGTAGTTTATGAAAATGCCATTCTTTCTCTTTCTGTTGTAATGATATTCTCTTTATTTCTGCAAAAGATTCAATATATTGGTGAGCCATTTATATTAGACACTAACGAGAATGAAATTTGGGTGGATGTTTGATTTCATGCACATGAAAATTTACATGTCAGATGAGGAGTTTTCTAAAGTATGCTTGATCGTCACCATTTAAAATTTATTTGACTGATATAACATATCATGTCCTTATTCCTTTTTGCTTATGGTTGACATAGTTGCTGTGATTAGATCTTGACTCTGTAATAGTTTAGGTATGTCGAGCTTGGCACACATATAGGCTCTTGAAACAATCATATGAGTTTGTGCTTGGCATAGGAACATTTGGAAATTGCCTGGTAAGTTGATTATTTTACAACTTTCTTAAGTTGCAAGCACTATTTTTTGCTTAAAATTTTTTAACTGCTAGGCCTTACTTCCAGTGGATTATCTTATTTTTAGTTTAGAGATAAAAGGTCATGAACTATAATACATGAAACAACTAAGGTGAACATTCATAACCCAGTCTACTCAACAATAAACAAATTATTAAATGACAAGATTACTCATCCATTCCAGTAAAGATGGACATGTTTGTTCTCCAGTTCCATCTCCGCTTCATCCTCACAGGTGAAGATTTATGCCATAAAATGGCTAAAAGCTTGAATATTTTGATTATTTTTAGGTTTAATTTTTCGCCATTGCTTCGATTATGCATTAATCGATGGACTTTCTATTTTATATCTTTTTTCTTTCTCTTTCACTTGCATTTAGGAATACATGGTGCTAATAATTGAATATAGAAAGAAAAATTCAAGATATTATTAATCGTACCTTTTTGCAGGCTGTTAAAGTCTCAGCAAGTTTGACTAACCTTCTATTCTTACTGATACAATACGAATGGCGAAGGATTTGACTGCTCAAGTGAGGAGACATAATTCTGAAAACTATCAGGCGCAACTTCTCTTGGTAAGACACACTTTTCTAAAAATGAACTCACTTAAAGTATGCTCTTTCATTGGGTTATGATTTGTGTAATTTTCTGCAGGGATATATCTAAGTGATAATGTATGCTAACTTTTCTAACTTTATTTCTCTCTTTATTTTTTTTTTCCTTTTTGCCTGCTAGACCATTATCAGTGCATTCTCCTCACTCTTAAGAGGTTCAAAGCCACAATTCCAACTTTTGTTTCTTGAAGGGGAGATTTCTTTTAGTGAATAGTTTATCCAGATATTTTTTAGGGAGGGGCATCAAATGCCCACTAAACTAGAGGTAAAGACTATTTCTGGTCTTATAACTACTATTTCTGAAGCATGAATTTTAAGACTATTTCATTGCATGTATATCCAGGTTAACTTTTGCATAGATTTACACATGAAATTCTCTATGATGATTTTTGCTTAGCATGTACCATGATCTTGCAGTTGTCACGCACATGGACAGTGATGTTATATCTTACATTTAAATTTTAAAAAGTCTATGTTTAGTTCTAATGATGGACTCAAGATGTACCAGCATTCTACCATATAAGACAATTGTGCAAAGATTGCATGCTACAATCAGCGCACTAAAGTGAATATATCAGACACTTGCAATCTGTATATAACTTTAGCTTAATGAGGAACACATTTAAAGGAATGAATTTAATGATAGTGAAATGAATTATCAGATGTCTACGGGAAGGGACGTAACATATATATATTGATGTTAGAGAACATTATCTTTATCTCTCCAATAGTTGAAGAAGTTATTAAATTGGTGATCTAGATTTTATGGCATCTGATGTTTACAGATGGCCCAAAAGGTCTTCTATATCAGGAGGTTGTTACTTAGTTATGACTTTAGCTATTTATATATTTATTTTATGTCACAACTCCTTACCACTTCTCCAATCATCATTTTTTATTTCCTAATATCTTTCTCTATTATCCAAATTATTATGTTTTTAAGTAAAATATCAATCAATAGGAGTATAATTTAATACTATATGTTCTATATCATTTGTTATACTCATCAGTTGATCACGAATGGGTATGAGCATACAGTGCATAAGTAGAGGGAGTAATATTTCCCTCCGTCCCAACTTAGGAGTCTCATTTGCTTTTGGGCACGTGAATTAAGGAGTATTATTATTTAATGTGTAGTGGGTTATTATATTAGTGGTGTGGGGGCCCCATATTTTAATTGTATTAGTTGGTGTGGGTGCGTCCCATGTATCCAAAAAAGGAAATGAGACTCTTTGGGTGGGACGACCAAAATGGTAAAATTGCTCTCTTAACCTGGGACGGAGGGAGTATAAATTTTACTAAATTCAACAATTTTATTCACTTTTTCTATATGAATTTTGAATTACTCAAAATATTCTTTATTTATCTTACATAATTAGTATCAAAACGTATTTTTTATTTACATAAACTCATATACGTGAAGATTGTGGAAGAATGCAGAAGAAGTATATATTTTACGTCATTTAAATAAAAGATTATACTTTAAGTAAACATAAATTGAAATTTGTTTTAAATTATGACTGAATATGACGTGTGAGTAACGTGCAACACACGTTTTAAAATCTAGTATAATAAAGTGATACCCGATTAATATAATGAAATAATAATAATATAATAGTTGAACAATCTAATATCTAATATAATACTAATAATATTTTATTCAAATTATTAACATACTATTTAACATTGCAATTAATTAAGGCGATAGATCTGCCAGCGTGAATACAGATCACAAAACAGTAGATGTACATGAATATTGGAGTCCCAAACAAGGACCGTTCTATTTAAGAATTTCCCTTTTTAATTTAAAATTATAATACTTCCTTTAAAATTATAATACTCCCTCCGTCCCATACCCACTTCCCATTTTGGAATGTCCCACGTATTTTTATCCATTCCATTAATGAAAAAAATACATACTCCCCCCGGCCACTTACAAGGTATCCATTTTACCATTTTGGGCGTCCACTTCAAAGGTATCTATTTCCCTTATTTAGTAATAAAGTAGACACTGTGGACCACCACTTTCCTCTAATACAACTATCCACTTTACATATAATAATAATACTCCTTAATCCACGCGCAAAATGCCAACGAGTACCTTGTAAGTGGCAGGAGGGAGTAATATTTTATTTCCTACTTCTTACAATCTCAATAACTTTAATTATTTTTTTACACTTTATTCATCATTCCCAACAACTTTATCTACTTTTTCTTTTTAAATTACTAATTTATCCCTACATTCTCTTACATTATTATACCCTACATTTTCTTACATTATTATATATTAAAAAAATAAAGCGTGTTAATCTCCGTGCCTGTACAAATGGGTAAAAATACCCTGGACGGAGGGAGTATGTTAAATTAATGATTGGATGATCCATCACACGATGATTTTAAGACAGTTAAGACAGTATCACCCAAGACTACCCTTCTTTGTTTTCCCATTCTTCTGCCTTCTACGCCCTAAGCCTGTAGACCTTTGTATGCTTTCTTTTCTTTTACTTTTGATACGCAATTTCTATTTATAAAGTGCAATTACACTTTCTTTTTCTCCGACTTCGACGCGGTCAAAGTCACCGCACCGATACATGTGAGTTCTATTCTTTTTTTACATTTGCTTTGCATACGATTTTCCAATTTCTTTGTGCGTGAGTAACAATTTTATACTCCATGAAACCCTAATTGTTCCTCCTTATTTGGACAGCAGGTTCCCCACCGGCTTGTTCACTTCTTCTGCGTTAGCACTGTCACACCAGCACAGGTAAGTTCTCCTCTTTTGTATGGTATGTTTTGGCAATGATTCCATTGCATAAGACATGAGTAAAAATTTTGTGTACTCTGCTCTGACTTTCTAGAGTTGAAAAGAGAAAACATATTTTTCCCCTTCTTGTCTGTACTTGCCAAATTCTTCTATTGTGGAAGTTAATGTACATTTACATTATACTCATCCGCATTTGCAAGTACAAATGGAACTAACTATCCCTTGGGGGGAGAGCTGCCTCCATCAAATATGAGAATGGCTTTCTATTAATGCGCGCTAAATTTTTTTCAATATTGATTTTAGCCGGGTAGTGCTAACTGAAACCTAATTTACCAGCACAATTGTTACTTTCAGCAATATTCATTGTTGTTAAAAGCAAGAGGCACACCTAGGGGCGCCTGAGGCGCGCGTGAGCTACATTTTGCCCAAAACTTAATTTACAATGTATATACACAAATTTTATCCTACTTACAATCATATTCCCTAACTAAACTAAGGTAAAAATCACATAATATCACATAATGATACATAATAACTCATAATAGCATTATAACGCATAAAACATACTCAAAAATAAACTTCAAGTAGGCAGCAGATGGTGGAGGTAGGCGGTGGAGGTGAAGGCATCCCAACCTTTTGACTTTGTTTTGAAAGTTCAAGTACTAAAATTCTAACCCTAATTCTCTATTTATTTCATTTTATAAGTGGGCTGTTTATTTTTTCTTAAATACGTGTAAATCCTTTAATAATTGAGTAGCAACTTCAAAAAACTTAAAAAAAGGAAAAAACAGGGGATGAAGAGACGCACCTAGGCGCGCGCCTTTGATACATGAGCCTGGAATAGCAAAAAATCAACAATATAGGTGCAGACCCTTGAGCCTGAGCGCCTTGGGCGCGCCTTTAACAACTATGGCAATATTCCTCTTAATCCGATTGTGATTGAGGGCACGGCCATGAGGGCTGGTCCTGCTAGAAACTTGAGTGCTATGGCTAATATTACTCTTCAGTTCCACATGATATTAGTCTGGCTTGTGACGCTGTGGATCCGCCTGAGAAAGAAATTGAATTTATTTGAGAGTTTCTTATCTCACACACATAGTTGTTAAAGGCGAAAGGCGCACCAAGGCGAAAAGGCCTTGTTGGAGCCTGAGGCGCAAGGCGCGCCTGCCTGAGGTACAAAATACTATACACCATATATATATTAATATATTCAACTTAACATATAATTGCCCAACTAAATAAAGATCAAAATCACAAAATATCAATTAATAATACATAATAACTCATAAATAAAAATAATGACAAATTTAAAACTCACACATAATGTCATAATCGACTTCATAATTCAAGCAAATAAAAGAAGAAACCATCAAGTTTAAGAAAGTGTAAAAAGACTCAATGAGCTAAAAATTATAATATTCATGGTTTGTGGTTAATCTTCATTCCCTCATCAAATTGATCATTATATTTATTAAAATCTTCATCATTAAAAAAAAACATGGCCGGTGGTGGCGGCAACCAGTGGCGGCAGCGGGTGGCGGCAGAGAAGAGGCTGGGAGCTCTCCTCTCTCAAAACCCTAGCTTTTGAATTTCAAATTCGAAATGAAATGAAGTAACAAACACCAAAACCTAACTATTATATATAAATAAAAGTGTCAATTTAACTTATAAAGTTGTGATTCTAAGTAACAATTTTAAGGGAAAACCCATTGAAAGCTTGTTGTACTAGAGACGCGCCTAGGCGTGCCTTTTTCCTCTCAAAAAAGGCGCATAAAGGTGCAATAAGGTGCAAAAGGCGGGGATTTTTTACAATTGGCCAACACCCCCCAAAACCATGAAACCCAGGTATTTTGGGCCGCGCCTGAGGCGTGCCTTTAACAACTATGCTCACACACACACACATATATGATGTGTCTGAATAGAGAAAACTTGAAGTATATAACAGGCTGGCTGCACATAGCAATCCCGACTCCTCCATCAAATAAAAATGATAATTTTTTGAAATTTTACTTTCCACCTGCACTCATTTCAAATTATAGACTGTTGTTTAATGTTGCTGGGGGCCTTGGAGTTATTCAGGAACTGGAGTTGTCGTTTATAGAGTGAGGGTTATCTTATTATCCTATTTTAAATGTATTTCCATGGTGATATATTTTTTAGATTTGTAATCTCCTTTTAGTATGTTTATTTTGTTTGTTGAATTCATGTTGAAATGTATATGCAACTATTAAATGTGAACTTGACATTGGGTGAATAATTAATCTATTTCTTATTAATATTATTTTTATTTTTATTTATGTATTATGAATATTTTGCTGGAACTTCGCCTGCGCTCATTTTGAACCAAAATTCTTATGTTGTTCAATTGAAGTGACAAACTTTTTCCTTTTTGGCCTGTTCAAATGTAAAAATTGGCTTTTGAATCTCATCTTTCCATTATCCAATACATTCTTGTTGAACCATCGTACAATTATTTTCCTCTCATGCGAAGTACCATCAGGCTTCGACTTCAAGAAAATCTTTTGTCGAGCCTTTTCAGTTACAGGCTAAATGGCGGCATATATTAGCATGTGGGAAGCTCACCGGTGGATTACAGAGTACCTTAATTGTTTCTCCGATGCTATTTCGTATGAAGACGGAACATCACTCAGCCGTCTGCTCTCCTTTTCTTCCGACTCCGCCGCCCTTCTTTCCATCGCCGATGCCCTCAATACCTTTCAGGTCTTGTTTATTCTCTATAAAATTTAATTGGTGTTAAGAGACTTTAAAAATTGCCCTATTTGAAATCATAGAGATTGGAAGTATATAATATGTAATGAGTACTTGACACTGGAGTCTAGCGTTAGTTATTAGTTTGAGTGGTTGGTGTAAGGTGTCTGAGATTGATGTGTTTTCACAATTGAGATTAGTTCTAAGGAGTAGATGAGGTTGAAGCTGTAAAATGTGTTGTAAGTAGATTGCTGATGTGGTTCTGGAAAAAAAGGGTTTCACATTTGAATCACTGAAGGGGCACATTTATTCATTTTGGCTGTTGAAATGTGAAAATTCGAATTCTCATGAAGCCGTGCAGTGTAGTCTATTTTGTGTTGTTCTGTTTCAGCGCTGATAAAGTTAATTTTGAAACATCTTCGAATTCAAAGCAAGGTTTTCAATATTGTTCAATCTCTGTTGAAGTTGTACATGTATAATATAATTACGTTGTATGTTCTTCTTCCTAATTATGTATCAATTCTACTTTTCTATTTTGCCTACAGGATGCTAATAAAATAATTAGGCAAACGGAGAAATATTCTCAGTATGTGGATATTTTAGTCCTCATATTTTGGGCCTTGCAGAATTATCTGCTAAGAAATTTGGTTGAGTCCTTTGTAGACTTCGAAAAAGCATCCGAGTATGTTGTTTCAAATGAATGTATTATTTGAACTTTCTCTGTGTTATTGTAATTCCTAATGATGGAGAATTATAGAGCTTTTATTCAGGAATTTCGAAATTGGGAATCAACAAGGGCCTTGGAAGCATTATATGTGATTGCCTATGAAATTAGGATTCTTGTTGAGAGGGTGAGGAATTGATGTTTCTCACTACTTGTTGATTGCTAAATTAACATCCATTTAAAAGAAACCTGCAATCCAAACTGATTTATATTGTTACATTTGAAGGCTGACATAGAGTTGGCTTCAATAGGGAAAACCCCAGAAAAGCTGAAAGGTGTTGGATCCTTTCTCATGAAAGTGTTTGGGGTTCTTGCTGGAAAAGGACCAAAACGTGTTGAAACTTTATATGTGACATGCCAACTTTTTAAAATATATTTCAAGCTGGGCACTGTCCACCTATGTCGTAATGTGATAAGAAGTACTGAAACTGCTCGAATTTTTGACTTCGAAGAGTTCTTAGTCAGGGATAAAGTTACGTACATGTATTACACTGGTCTTTTGGAGGTGTACAATGAAAATTTTCCAGCTACGGACTACAAATTATCATATTCATTGACACATTGCAATAAAAAGAAAGAAGCAAACATGAGGTTTGTACCGGCCTTTTTTGTCATTTGATTGTATATCATTAACCTGAATCTTGAGCATATCTGGAAATCCCAAAAAACTTTCTCAAACCATATGACTTATTTCAATTTTATGACAAAATGTCAGATCTCATCATATATGTGGTGATTTGCAATTTTTAGCTTGTAAATATTATGTTTTTATTTTATGTTGTATGTTGTATTCAATCCATTTGACGGCACAGATTAATTCTTATTATTTAGAAATAGTAGAACTGGTGCCAAGACATCATATTCTGTTTACCTTGGTATACAATCACAAAATGCCTGGATGCATATATTGTTTTATTTATTCAAGAATTTCAAATTTAAGGTATAGACTAATAATGGATCATTCTGCACCATCCCACTAACCTTTTGTTCTTATTCAAAAGGGATGATTCTAAAATATTAGATACCTGTGAAGCTTTCAATTGACATCTTAACTACAATATTTCTTCTTGAGAAGTTCAATTTAAATGAGGTATATGTAATATATGTTGTTTTATATTTGGTAGACTATGATAATCATGGACAGAAATTCTGTAAGATGTCATTAGTTATTTTATTCAATTTTTCCTTGTTATCTCTCAGAAAAGTGTTGAGTACATGAATTGTGGAAGTACATTATGATTCAATTTGTTATTATGTTATTTACTCCCTCCATCCCAAAGATATTGATACACTTTCTCTTTTGGGTTGTCCCACGAAATTGACATATTTCCTTTTTAAGGATATATGACCCACACAAAAATAATTTATTTATTTACATGGGTCCACACTCACATCACACTCACCACTAATACAACCGGCTATTACACATTAAATATTATTTCTCTTACTTCACTTTACATTATATTATTATACTTCTTAATTTCCATGCCAAAAAAAATGTGTAAATTGTTTTGGGATGGAGGGAGTATTATTTATGAGTTAATATATAAATATTATTTTATATTTTGTGATTTTGATCTTTATGTGTGTTAAGTTGGATATATATATATATATATATATATATATATATATATATATATATATATATATATATATATATATATATATATATATATATATATATATATGTTCTAGAACATCTTGTATCTCAGGCGCGCCTCAGGCTCCAACAAGGCCTTTATGCCTTTTTGCGTCTCTCGCCTTTAACAACTATGCGTCTAATCTATTCATTTATTTTTCTAGCCTGTTTTAACTAAATGTGGTAGTACAGATTTTATGTGAGAATACATTTTTCTAGAAGGGGTTGGGAGGTTTTATCCCCATTCAATGGTATTCACTCATTTTGGCAAATCGATGGTACTTCCTCGAGTCGTTTGGCAAATCATGACCAGGAATCATTTGGCTTGTGTAAAATAATTCTACCAAAAAATTCACACTAGACAGGATTGCAAATCACAGTTTATTTTTCAATGAAATGAGAATTATGGGTTGAGTAATTTTTATGCGACCTCTAAATATTTTATTGCACATTTTAATCTTGTTTTTGAGCAATTTTTATGCGACCTCTAGATAATTCTAATCTTGTTTTTTAGCAGTAAAAATAATATTTTTCATTAAAAAAATCACTCTTTAAAAATAATTTTTAATGTTCTATAGAATAATTGGTAAATTAGGATGTATGTGTGTACCTTATTCAATTAAAAATTTGCCATTAATATTATGGAAAACTTGAATTATCCAGAATGAATACGAATTCATAATACCAACAAAACACCTCACATATAAAATTCATGCCATGAAATACGTGACTGATAGTAAGTGATAGTATTTTGAGAGTGCATAATAAATGAACGTGGGATTAATGTTTTTTTTTTCTTTTTTTCTTTTCATCAATGCTCATTTCATCTTCACATCCACTACTAAAAAGGGTTTTTAGTATCCGAGATTTTTAGCTACTAAAAGCTCAAAATTTTATACTAGTACTCTTTGATATCAAAAAATTCCTACGTTACGTTCTTAGACTTATACAGGCGCTGCTAAAGACATAATATCAAAAATAAAATAATTGACACCAATGGTATAGTCTTTGGTATCCGAACTTGCTAGTATCAAATTTTTGTATCAAAATCATGTGACACTGATCACTATGCATCAATATCACATAAATGTTTCTGATGGCATTCACTAAAGGTATCAAAACATAAGCTTCTGATGATATTATATTTCTGATACCGAAACTCTATATTCTATCCAAAAAGTCCTGGCTTCTATTTCGAAACCTAATTCATGTATTTATAAATGAATCTAATAAATACAATTAAAATATGCAAATTTACAAAAACAATCAATAAAAAGATCATTTATACATTGTATTTATATCAGTTATTCATCAACAAATACAAGATGGTAGTGGCAAAAGCAAAAAACATAGATTTCACAATGCTTGTCCAATAACTTTTCCTACAAGAATGAATTTTACATACAATACTGCTTCCCAAAACAAACTTTGAACTGCTTCCATGCACTCTTCAAGTTTATCTCAAAACTCCTGGTGGACAATATACATCATTAAGCATGGATGTGAGGCTTACAGTGATTCATTTTTATCAATTCCTGCTACCACTGCATGTTTCAACTCAAGAAAATTAATCTGCAAAAACCTGTTGCATATTGTAGAAAAGAAATGTCTAAGTTTAAAAAGATGAGGTTGGCATCAATATAAATACAAAGAAAAACAAACAAACAAATCATATACCCTGGACTAACTAGAAAGAGCAACGCCTAAAAAAACATTTGGTACTATCATTGTAATAGGCTTTCCATTAGATTCCCCAATTTTTGGGACCCAAGTCCCCAGAGGAAATGAGCATATTGGTTTATGAAGAATCGGCAAGCAGCTAAAAGAATACTTGATATGCCGACATATTTAACAGTGGAAGACTTTGTAATAGCAAAGAATACAAAAAAAGGCAAAAAAAATTAACTGAAGAAAATACCTTTCTCCTTAAGACATCCTGCTTCTCAAGCTCTTTCCAGATCCGTTTTCATGAGCTTCAACTTCTTTGGCTATTCTAGCCTCTTCAGCCTGCAAAAACAGAGTACAAAAACAAATTGATATAAAGTCAGAATAATAAATTTATTGAATGAAATCAGAATAATATAAAATAATAAAATTTAAATATTTCAAAAAAATAAATAAATTGAAATAACGAAAAATAAAACTACTATTTTACAGCAAGAACTACAACTATTTATCTGAAACTTGAATCGCAGCTGGACTTATATCACCCAATAATGAAAAATAATGTTCTACTTTAGATTATATATAAGAAATAAACCCTTTGTTCTCTTTGTAAGTGCTTTCACAATACCTTCTTTTTGTTGGATTGTGGTTAAGGATATATTATACGTTATCATCTTTCCGCCAAGTTCAAGGGTAGCTGGCTGCAGGGGAGTAGGAAAAATTAGAAAATTTTAAAAAGAAAATGTAAAAAATTAAAAACCTGCATAATCAGTAAAATAACAACGGAAGACTACACGCACCCCCTCCTACTAGAGGCATAATGAGTAACAAGATATAATAATTAAGAACGACCATACCAAAATGAAAAAAAAAATCTATAAAAAGACAACTGTATCTTTCCCAAGTTATAGCAATAATCAGATGTCAAGGGCAATTTTATTCCAAAAACACTTATCAAAAGCATTCAAGACAATTATTGGATCACATAATCAGACAACTATTGTATTTATATCTATCATTCTTGAAGTAACAGAATTAATATCAACTAATACACCAATGTCTTTTCACATACATATATCATTTGAAATCCAGGCTGTAAAAGAAAATATCAAGTTATAAGTCTTTTTTAAGTGTTGCATCTTACCCAAAATGAAAGAAGTAAAGTTAGTACCTGATAATGGTAATGCTCAATAGCTGCACATGCCCAAAAAGCTCGAGACTTGGTATAAGCCAATACAAATTCATCCCTTGGGACATAAGGATCAAGAATCCCCTCTTCTGTCTTTTGACAATCATCATAAAATGTCAAAAAGAACTATAGAGCAAAGAGAATCATTCTCAGTTTGCAAGCTCAAATACATAGTGACATGGATTTTTTTAAAAAAATGGAGATTTAAGTGAAATAATGTGGGCACATTAATAAACGGGCATCTTTCCCACAAATCCTTTCTAAGTTGTTCTGCTCCAAACCGTTGAAGAACACATGACTCGCCGAAAGATTTTCACAATCTGACATGCTGACTCCTACATACAGAAAAGACATGTTAAATCTAGTCTTCTTGCAGATTAAAGTAGACTAGTAACCAATTAACTTATATGGAAAGAAGAAAGTTTATTTTCATCTTATCGGCCCAATACCACGAATTCATTGGGTATAATCACTGCCAAGAAGAGTAGCAAGCAAGAGCAATCTGAAGATATTCCAAAAATCATGAATTTAAATTTTAAAAAATATATATATACAATCACTCTTAAGTAGTTCAGGATAAAAACACAGCTAAACAAATAACAAAACATTAACAGGAAAATATCTATTGAAGTATTAGACCCGAAAAATAGTTTAGTGAATGTGCAGCTCTCTTATTATTATACAAAAAGTGTTTCAAGAGAAGATTATTTGGTCAGAAAGTTTTGTCCTCGTAGTTGGTATAAACTTTTGAAATTAAGTCCAATTTTACTATTCATGCAGCCATATTATTTGCATGCTGAAACTTGGAACAAATCATAAAAGTAACAGGTATGACAAAAGCACACGCATCAAGAATCCTCTATAGTTATCTTTCTTCCCCATCAAAGTGGGGGGAATTTGTATTTTCTGACTATCTAAATATTTAAAAGATATCTGTATTCTGAAAATTTCAACATTTGCAAATTGCCCATTCAACTCAAAACTCAAAAGTCCCACCATAGATTATGATTTCACTCAACTCAAATCAATTAAAACTGAAAACATCTTATCAGATAAACTTTTAATCGCCTAGGTGTTGAAACATGATCTTAGTATGGAACACTGTAAATTCAACATAACCATTCGGATGCCAAATGCAAAAATAAAGATAAACAAGAAACCCCCAATATGCTATCTAAACCTAATAACAAGTTGAACTCAGAGAATCAAAGAAATTAACTAAGAAATTAATTAATAGGATTGGATGCGGGAAGGACCATTGGACCTGCGTGGAAGAGTATTAGATCTCGAACAGAGTAGTGAAAGAGAGAAGTGACAACCGGATGTCAGAAGCGCCCGTAGAAGAGGAATCACGATCGGCGGCGATATTCATGGTGCAAATCCGAGAAAACTAACAACTACAAGAGAATTAGTATATTAGCATTTCAATTAATGTGAAGAACAGAAAATTCACTGATAATAACCAAATCCTAATAAGGTAAGAGAAGAGAGACGACCAGTAATAAGGAAGAACGAACGCACTGCTGAGATAATCGTGCTTGAATTCGCTGGATAATCAATCGAGAAAGAAAATTGAGTCTTCGATTCAATTCGCTGGATGAGAACCGAGAGAGAAGCGCTCCGCCGTCGGAAATGATGAACTCGCCCGATTTGGAAGCGAATGGCGTCTTAAGAATGTGTTCCTCCTCTCTTTCCTTTCCTTTTTTATTTTAAATAATTATACTGTAATTAGTATCCAAAACTTTCGATACCAAATATAAATTTGTACATACCCATTACTCATTTGTATTTAACATCAAAAGTTTTGATGCGAAAAGTAGTATCCGTAATGTCTTGATACAGAAGGAGCAACTAACTATATCAAGTATGTTTTGGACAATAAAGAATAATTGTATCAATAATAAATTGATGCTAAACATTAAATAGTATCCGAAAATACTATTGATAGTGATTAAAATATTTAAGTATCCGAGAGAGAAAGTTAGATACAACTAATATCAGTTAATTTTTCGGATACTAAATATTTGATACAACATGCCAATTTTTTAGTAGTGATCCCATAAAAAAAATAACAACAATCCTAAAATCCTATATTACAATTTCATTTCAAATTTAACACGAACACCATACATATAATATACTTTACAATTTACTTCATTGTATTATCAAAATATAAAAAATACCCTTAAAAGTGAGTGAAAAACAATATTAAACTAGTACACTAGTATTTTATATTTTTAAATCAAACATTAAATAATATACATGAATAAATATATACTTTTTCCATCTCAAGATGTATTTCACATATTTTAATATGCAAAGTTTAAGAAAATTTTTTGTTTTTCTGATATATAAAAAAGTGAGAGAAAGGAGAAATATTTTAAGAAATTTAACAAAATACAGTTATTTATATGTGTAAAAAAGTGAGTATTATGAAGGGATGTAAGTAAAAAATGAGTATTATTAAAGTGTATCTTTAACCACTTTCACTAAAAGTAAATGTGAAATATTTTATAATACGAATGAAAAGAAAAATGTAAAATACATCGTGTGATGGAGGGAGTAACACTTTTTGAAATAAGCAACGACTTGGGTGGAGCCGTCTCATAGATCTAATTCGTGAGACAAATTATGAATTGATGCAATTATTTTTTTTAAAGAATCTTCTTTGTTGCTATTAAATCAGAAAATTGAAATATTAATTATAGATGAAAATTAATTTGGTAATATTGTTAGGATTTTTATAATTTTCAATATAATCTAACTGTGGGCAATATATTATTATGCAATTATATTAGCAATTCAATTATTTTATGGACTTAATTAAGTGATCCAATTAAAGTGTAAAGTTCATGGGTTATAATAATAGTGATATGGGCCAATGAGTAGATACCAATACTACGTAATTAGGTGATAATTAGTGGTCTGATTGAAGTAGTATATAATTAAAGGCTTACAGGTTATGGCCCCCAACACACTAAGCCGCACAGTTCCACTCTCCCCATCGGGAGGGATTACTGCGGTCCCCATAAGGAATAAGGAGGCTTAGTTGAGGAAGGCCATAATACCTATTGATCGTGTTCCGCCTAACTCTGGATTAAGGTATGCCTCCGCATTATGGTATAAATCTCAGTTTATCGTGATAGGGTCTCAGGTTTAGGATTTATTTCCTACAAGTGTATCAGAACCACCCTATTTATGATTCTCTGATATCTGTGTGAATTTATTGGATCATTGTGTCAATCAATCCAATTAATTTCGATAAATGACGTTTGATTAAGAATGGTTGGAATTATGATTCGTCCAAACGACTGTTAGAGCATTTGGTTTGACTGGAATTCTTATTTATGAACGCCATTAATATTGTTGCATATTTCTTCATAACTAGTGGATTATCCATAATTTTCCAATTTGAAAATCTAAAGTAGAATCTTTTGTCAATTGTGTGACTTATTCAGAATATGAGCCTTACTTGTCCTTTTTAGATATTCATTCTAATTTGGTTCAAGAATTTATAATTATTATTCAGCAATCACTTTTGGTTGGGTGGCTATGTCACTGGCGATTTGATAGTATGAATTGGAGTACATGGATAGTTGTCTAATTTTTAATTAAAAATGGTTATGGATTATATTTGTAATTGAAATTATTAATGTCATTGGTTCGAATAATTAATTATGTTTCGGGTGGATTAAAATATTTGGTTTGAATTGTGTGATTTATTAAATCAAAAATAATCCACCACTATAATTGTCAAAAGGCCAATTGATTTGGTACAAGTGAATTGATTTATTTGTGGTTAAGTTATTCTTGGTACATGGCAAAATCTATGGCAAAATATAAGAGTAATCCGGTATGTTGACTAATTCTTCACGTTGAATTATAATTGATAAATCAAGATCCGCATTTGGCTATTTGACGTCATGAATATGCTTAGCGGCTTGTGTGGAATTATTATTATTAATTATGTAATGTCAGTAATTGGCGCATGAAAATTTCCGAGCATTGATGAGTGATATTTTCACCTAAATTTTAATATTTTTTATATGTATTTTCGTATTATTTTATCCGTATTTGGGTACTATTTAGTTGTGTTATGTGTTTTTATGGAATTGAGTGTGAATGAACTTAATCGTATGTAAAATAGGTGAAATCGATGCGAAAATGGAGAAAGGAGACGAAAGAAAGAAGAAAATAGGGCAGCAAGAACACGATCAGCCGTTTCTAGTACACGAGCTGTGTCGTGCTACACGAGCCATGTACTGCAAACGAACCTGTAAAAGATAGCCGTGCAACGACATCAGAACATACAACACAATCATCCCTTGGCCGTATTGCGGCACACGAGTCGTGTGCCGCCGTAAGTTCGCGTTGACCCAGAAACCCTGACATGACTCGAGACGTATTGCAGCACACGAGTCGTGTAGGTGCCTGATCAGTAAAAAAATTAGATTTCTTCTAGAAGCTTCCCAAGGGGTATAAATACCCAATACTTCAATATTTGATGAGAATTTTTTCGAAGGTTTCACTTGGACACACACATCACACATAATTTTCTTCATTTTACACCCCAACCTTCTTCATCCATCCATCTACACTTGATCTCCTCCATCAAATCCACCATCCAAGTGATCAAGAAAGCAATAGGGAGTGAAGATTACAAGAAGAAGAAAGAGATCTCCATTGAATACCTTCAAGGGGGAATCTAATATGTCAAATTATGTACGTAGGTACTTCCACAAATTACTACACACTTTTTTTTCTCTTTTATTATGTACATTTATAAAAAGGAAAAAAAACCATATTCACCACTTTCTTTAATCACTATATATATATCATTGTAATCACTCAAATAACTTCTATTCAATTTTAACCAAATTAATGTATTTGGACATAAATGCCCTCTAACCAAATAGAGTTGGCATGTATGTCCAAGTGTCGATTCACCGACACCTGTCGATCCCCTACCGACATGTATTGGTGCGGGTATCGGTGGCTGTCGATCTACCACCGACAAGCTGACCGACATGCGTCGGTCTGGGTGTCAGTGGCTGTCAATCGTCCACCGACGAGCCGATCAACATGAGTCGATCCCCACCGACGAGTTGACCGACATACATCGATCCATCGACGTGTTGGTCTGGGTGTCGGTAGATGTCGATCCCCCACCGACATTCGTCGGTATGAGTGTCGGTGGCTGTCGGTCCCCAACTGACAAGCGTCAGTGGAAGTGTCAGTGACTGCCAGTCCAGTGGGTAGGGTGTTGGTCAATTTTTCTAATTTTAAAAGAGGGGCATTTTCGTACATAGAATGAATTTTGGTAAAAAAAATAATATTTTTTAATTGATGGATGACAAAGATCTTTATTTATTTATTTATTCATAAGTGGTAAAAATGCCTATTGGCACTTTTTAAAAATATTAATGATAAACTCCATCCGTCTCACAATAACTTTTATACTCTTCTACTGTGAGCTAGAGCTGTTAAAATGGGTTGGGCCCGTGGGCCGGCCCGTTCCCGCCTCTAAACAAGGTGAGTTGGGCCATAAAATTTGTAGCCCGTTTGGAGGCGGGCCTAAACGGACGGGCCTAGGCGGGCTCAACCCAAATGGGGACGGGTTGGCCCGCGTGGGCCCGCCATAGTTTTTTTCGAATGGTCAAGTGTTTAATATTCCAAATATTTGTTGTTCATTTGTTAAATATTTTTAAAATAATGAATTAAATCATAACATGAATATTCTAAAATCTAAATATTTTCTACCTAAATATGTAAATAATTTAAAATCCTATTTTGCTTGATTTTGAATTATTTTTAATTTTTGAAATTTTAATATATAAATAAATGTATATATATGTCTTAGAAACAAATGCAAACGCAAATTATAAACCTTTAAGATATCTAATCATTTGAAGATTGACAAAGATATAATCATATAATTGATCAACATGAAGATCGAGATGTTTATATTATGATGTTATGATGGATGAGTTTTGAATAGACTTTATAATTATGTTTTGAGCTTTGTGATTGGCCTTTAGAACTAGTAATTTTTTTGTAATTTAATTTGTGTTATTTGAGGATAATTAGACGTACATTATTTTATTTGAGATTCTTAAAAAATACTATATAATTAGTAAAACTTTATGAAGTCTAACTGCGGTGCACCTGGTACACCAGTGCACCTAAACAATCTCAACCGTTAGATCATATTCTTATTTAATCTTAACCACTAAATAAAATAATTAAAAATAAAATTAATAACTACCCACTAACCATCAATTTTACCCTTTAAACCTCCAGGTGCACCGGTGCACTAGGTATACCACAAAATAACCCAACTTTATGTTGTTTGATTAATGATCTTTGTTTATATTTAATTGTTCATGGAGCCATTTTGTAAAATCTATATTTATATTTTAATTATCTAATTGATATTATAGATTTTGTAAGAGTGTCCATCATTTAAATATTTTATTTTCAAATAATGATAATGATAATTATAATCTTGCAAGCGTTCATCATTTTGATATTTTATTTTTAAATAATAATAATTATATTATCGTTAAAAAAAAGAGGCGAGTTGGCCCGCCATAACCTGCCACCCGTCTTTAAATAGGTTGGGCCTAGCAATTCTAGCCCGTACCCACCTAGGCCCGCTCCGCTTAAGCCCGCCAAAAGGCGAGTTGAGGTGGGTTTTGGCTCGCCTCACTTAAGCCCGCCAAAAGGCGAGTTGAGGTGGGTTTTGGCCCATCCCGTCCCGTCGGCCCATTTCGACGGCTCTACTTTGAGCGTCCTATTAAAAGATTTACATTTTTTTATAGTAAATGAGATCCACATAAAATATTTAAATATTTTCATGAGGCTCACAATACTATACTAATACAACTACCCGCTATACATTAAAATATTATATCACTCACCTCAATATACATTAAAATACTATAATATTTCTTAATTCTCATACAAAAAGCAAACGTAAATATTTTAACAGGATGTAGGAAGTATAATACTCCCTCCGTCCCACCGAAAGATCCATATTTTACTATATTAGACGTCCCATTCAAATATTTCCATTTTTCACTTTTAGTAAAAAGGTACCATATGTGACCCACCACTTACTATTAATACAACTACTCACTACATAAAAAATAATAATACTCTTTAATCTACGCACAAAAGGCAACTGATTACGTTTGGGAGGGACGGAGGGAGTATTAATATCCTCACAATACTATAATATAAAAAAATTACTAACTTTTTACACTTTTTATATCAAACCCAATAACTTTAGAGTTATTCTGTGGTGCACCGAGTGGACCAGTCACCTAGACCTTTTTCGACTATTTTTTAGAGTATAATTAATTTATTTTTTAAAATTTTAACTCATAATTTTATTAGTTTTTCTTAATAATTAAAGACAAAGACTTTCATAGGACCGTCTTTTTCGTAGGACCGGATCTTAATTTTAATATGGGTCAACCCATTGTGAATCTGGGATATATTTCCTTTTGTGTGAATAGTGTTTTCCTCGCTAGATACCTAAATCCATCCACGTGCCTCTACAATCCGCCACCAGATTAAAGCCCGTCGGTGAAACCCTTGATTTGCTATAGATAAAGTTCGCCGCTATCTCGTTGGTTCAATCTCCCAACCACTGTCACCATTAATGGAGAATCGTTGTCGGTCAAATAGGTTATACCTCATTTTGATTCATTCCTTTTTTGTTTCAATTTTCTCTCTTCTGGTAAGATTTCTCTTCCTTACTCGTATAAATTGTTCGATAATTGAATTTTGGAGGAGCGATGAGAGACATGGCTGAACAAATTAGAGCCAAAATCGGTGATCTACTGCACCTTCGGCTGTTAAATGATTCTCCAAAAGAAGCAATTATATGAATTTGTGCTCAGATTCGAAATCACAGAGCTGCCATTTTTCATAGCCCTCTTGAAACCCCACGAATGCGACACCATAGAAGAAGCATTGCCTGAGGGGTTTCTGAAGAGGGTTGGGGATCGATGGTGGTTCATGGGGGGTTGGTGCAGCAGACCCAGATGCTGAGCCACCGATCGGTCAGGTGCTTCATGAGCCACTGCGGGTTTGGGTCGATGTGAGAGTCGTTGCTTTGCGGGAGCCAGATCGTGCTGGTGCCACGGCTGGCGGATCAGATACTGAACACGCGGTTGCTGGGGGAGGAGCTGGAGGTGGCGGTGGATGGAGAGAGGAAAGATAGGGTGGTTTTCGAAGGAGGATCTGAGCAAGGCCATAAAGAGTGTGATGGATGATAAGAGTGAAGTGGGGAAGAAGGTAAACAGAATCTTGAAAAGTGGAGGAAAGTTATGCTGAATTCAGAGTTTATGAGGAATTATATTGACAATTTTATCCAACAATTGTATCTTCTTTAGGTTTGAATTTTATGATTTATTTACTCTGTAATTTGATATTCTAATCTCATATAATAAATTCATGTATTTTGAGGAATTTATTTTGTCTACAATTTTTTTAAAAAAAATTAGGTTACTCTTTATAATAATTTAGGTTACTCTATAAAAATAATTAGGTTACTCTTTGAAATTAATTAGATCACTCTTTGAAATTATTAAATCGAACACAATCTACGATGTTAGATAAAAAAATAATTAGATTATTTTTTTGAATTAATTAGGTTACTCTTTATAATGAATTAGGTTACCCTTAGAAAAAATATTTGATCACTTTATAAAAATAATTAGTTACTCTTTGGAATTAATTAGGTTACTCTTTATGATGAATTAGGTTACTCTATAGGAAAAATATTAGATCACCCTATAAAAATACTTAGGTTATTCTTTAAAATTATTTAGGTTACTCTTTATAATTAATTAGGTTACTCTATTGAAAAAAATATTAGATCACTCTATAAAAATACTTAGATTATTCTTTAGAATTATTTAGATTACCCTTTATAATGAATTAGATTACTCTTTGATTTTTTTTTTAAAAATAAAATCATGTATTGTGAAGTATTAAATTGTATGCAATATCTAAGTTGATAAATCACTTTATAGAAATAATTAGTTACTCTTCGATATTAATTGAGTTACTATTTGAAATTAATAAGATTACACTTTACATATCATAACAGTTACTTTTTATTAAAATGAACTCATGTGTTGTGAAATAATTTTCTTCCAAACCAACGATGATGTCATTCTCTTTCTCATCCTATATAGGCATATGTGGATTGAAACTAGTCGTCACTCTTGAGCCACCAAGGTTGTCCAGATAAGTGATCCTGGTAATGAATCTTATATGTTGAATCTGGTAGTTTAGATGAATAAGCCTGGTGGTGACATGCAATATCTCCGGTGCGCATCAGACGTTCTAATTCTCCAATCACAGTAGCTGATCCTCATCTCATATTGTTGATTGAAAAATGCAAAAGCAATAGCCCCTTATAGAGCAGCTCGATTTCATCTTTCAAATCAGCAACATTTTTGTCTTCCGTTTCAACAGATTATACAGATCTTCCAGTAGAAACGTGATAACGATGCAGTAATCGATAATAGAAGTCCTCAGTGCTGTATAAATTAGTTCGGTAATTTCAGCAAACAAGTGAAGAGTAGTTTTCAAGAGGTCAAAGTATGGTTTGAGACAGCAGCAAGTTCATTGTACTCATCCATTCTTTCAAATGATTTACGAGTAGAGAATAACAAGGAATGGACTAACCTTCCAGTTCGATTCATCGCAGCTTCAAACTCTGGCAATAGACTCTGGTCGTCGCTGTCGAATGATATGTCCCCAAGAAGGGTGAGGAGACACCGCACCTCATTCTCAAGAATCTCAATCCGACTATCCGAAAGCTCTATTTTGTGGTACAACAGTTCAACAAGGAAATAGAGAAAAGCCTCAATATTTCGACTTTTGCTGAACCGGAGTAAGCTTAACTCCGGCAGCACCACGAACATCACCTCAAGTTTATATGTTAGAAAAGCCACCATAGGGGGTTTAACTGTCCTCAAACCATCACTGCCTCCATTTATAAACCTTAACATAGTGTACCAACCAATTGAAACAAGTAAGTCATTCCGGTGAAACTTGAGCTCCTCATACAAGAAATCACTGTTCTGTAAAGAGTTGATAATAAGATCATTAATATGATCAATTTGAAAGCAAGCTAACATTACAAAAAACAAAAATAATAGCAAACATCATGAAATATGGTGCAGGACAGTACAGAAAAAATGTTTATGAACATGAAAAAAGTACACCAAAACTGATTACATTGCATTTACTAAAAGCAACCATACACTAGCAAAGACCCATTCTTGAGGTCAATATATAGTCCTAATCACGGTTAGAATCATAACATCATCAGGCTCACATAGTTTCAAAGACAAAACCTTATGGAACAAAGATCCTGCCTCTGATACCTTACCAACTGAATACAGTCCTTTCAGGAAAGTGGTAAAAGTCGTGACACGAGGTTCAAATCCATGCTTGAAGAAACGACCCAAAATGGCAAACGACAAGTCTACATGATTCAGAAGGCAGTATCCATTGATTGCGATAGTCATCGTGTATTTATTCACCCCAACAACCAACTGACGCATTTCGTCGAACACGTAAAGGGCAGCATGGTATTCCTCCATTTTGGCGATTATACTCAGCAATTTGGTGTATACACTTGCAGAAGGTTGGGGTGACATTGTCATAATCTGGAGAAACAAACTGATAGCATCATTAGCTTCATGAATCGTGCTAAAATGGATAGTGGGTGTGCCGCGAAAAGTACTTAATTTTGCGACTGAGATTATGAGATGCTGGAGATTTTGCGGCGTATCCCCTACGAATGAGCTGAATCGCAAAATTAGCGGCCTTCCGATTCATCTCAATGCAATGAAAAGAATTAAAGAATAGGTAAAAGGGGAGTGAGAACGAGCAGATTATCATTAAACCCTACTTTAGCGCGAGTCGGCTGATGATCCTCAAACTCAGGGAGGATCCGCGAGATTGAAATACAGATCCGGTTGTACCAAAAAATTGGTAGGACCGGTTGTATTGTAGTCATCCTCATAATTAAATTATCCAAATATTCTTACCTTAAATTGTATATCCAAATAATACACTATAAATTTTCACAGACTCTTATGTGAAGAAATACTCGAAAGGAAGGAGTATCTTGTGCAATTAAATATACAAATGTTAGGCATGGGTAATATCGGCATACAGAAAATACTGATACCATATCGAAATTTTTGATAAGAAAAAATTCATACGGATACCGATATCAAAATTTTGGTATACAAAATTTTCAATATATCGAAATTTTGTTAAATTAAATCGGATACCGATACTGTACAAAAAATCATATCATACCGATTTTTTGATAAATATCAATTAACACAGAAACGTTGACATACCGTTTCATATCGAAAATTCGACATACCGAAAAATGCCGATTTATCGAATTATACCAAAAAATAATATTAAATTTTAATCAAAATATTAAAATTAATATAAAAGTACTTTAAAATAATTAAATTTTCTAATCTCGAACATTCTACTTTAATGACAATTATATCGCTTCTAATTTAATCATAAATTATATATATATATATATATATATATATATATATATATATATATATATAAGATAATAAATTTTTTGTTATTATATTTTTATATATTTTAATTTATATGTGTATTATATTTTTATTTATTTTTATTAGAGTTTATTTTATAATTTAAAAAATAAATGATATATAATTACATACATATAATTCAAATATATTAATAATACTTATAAAATAAACTTTAATATAGTATTATGTGTAATTAACTTTTAAAAAATAAATATAAAATTTTTTGGTATTTTGGTATCAATATACTCATACCGAAATACTAAAAAAATTAGGTATACCGAAATATTAAAAATTTTAATATATAATATTACTGATACCGTACCGAAATTATCGGTACGACAATCATACCGTGCTGAAAATTTTAGTATGTTGAAAATTTGATATTTTTTCGGTATTTTTTGTACGGTGAGCACGGTATGCCTAGTTTTTGGTATTTTTCACCACCCCTCTACAAATGTTAATAAACATTAGTATACCATTCCCCCTCTCCTCCCTCATTTTTCACTTTGACTATTCTCCATTATTTATGATTTTTTTTACTCATTTTATTAACTGATAAGATTATTTTGTATTTTTTACTCCATCCGTCCCTCACTAAAAGGGGTTTTGCTTTTTGCACGTGAATTAAAGAGTATTATTTAATATATAGTGGGTAGTTGTATTAGTGGGAGTGTGAGTTCCATATTTTAATTGTATTAGTGGCTGTGTGTGGGTCCCATGTATTTAAAAAAAGAAATAAAACTCTTTGGGTGGGACGCCCAAAATAAATAAAAAAACCTCTTTGAGGAGGAAGGAGGGAGTATAAAATATAAAGTATGTGGTGGGTCGTAAAAGTTAATGGACGATATTCTTAAATTAAAGTATACCCCCACCTTGAAGTTTTAAATTAAGATGATTTTTAATTTTTTTTTTGAGTAAATCATTTTATGGAAAAAAATAAATAGAGAAAAAATAAACGATTTTCACGAAGTTAACGTATTTTCTTGTGAATTTGTATGCTAACTTTGTCCGATCGAAGTTAACGTATTTTCTTGTAATTTGTATAATTGGGTCCTTTTTTGGTCCACTTTTGGTCCAAAATGTATACACTTTCGGACCATTTTTGGACATTTTTTTAACATAAAGGACTAAATTTGGACAAAAAGGACTAAATTTGGACCAAAAGGATTAAAAGTGGATAAAAAAGGACCAAAATTGAGAATTACAAATGATAAAGGACTAAAGTTGAAAAATGTCATACTTACAGGACCAATTTTGATATTTATCCTTACTTGAACTGTTACTGTAAATATAAAATTTAAAAAACTTATTTTTTTATCAATTTTATTGACTTTTGAAAGATATTGTAATTTTTTTAGGTAATAAATAAATTATAAAATGGCTAAAACTTGTGAGTCCCTGGGACACCGTGCGCCTAGATATCCTTTAATATTAAATGATATACCATTTAGTATAAAGATATATATCCTTTATTTTCTAAAGAAAATAAAATAAAAATTAATGAAAGTGTATACACATTAGAACAAATATTGTGCTCTTAATAATTAAAGTGTATACCATTTACAACAAAATATGCACACAATGTGCACTGGGGACACAAAAGACTAACTCTTATAAAATACATTAGTTAGGTAGGAGTGGTAAATTTATAATTAAGATGTACCTTTAAATTAGGAATTGATGTGATGTTTCCTTTTCTGGGTGATGCAATTTAATGTGGGATGAACGGTAATAGAAAGTGTGAAATTTAATATGGGACGGAGGGAGTATATTTTATTATGTATTTGATTGAGAAATATACTACTCCCTTCACACTTACTGTTCCACGTTATTTAAGAAAACTTGCTTTTTGACTTTTTCAACACATTTTTTAAGGGTAAAATTGTCCATATATTTGGGCTTAGGGTTTGGATTAACTTTAATGATAAAGTTAATCCAAACTCTAATTACCGAAAAAAAATTTCAGAAATAATTTTTTCATAAAAATTCCAGAAATAAATTTAAAAAAAACTTGTAACTTCATAAAATCAACAGAAATTAAAAACATTACACCAAAATTACAGCAGTACACTAAAGTTACATTAATCTGGTACATTTATCCTAGAAATTATAGAAATTTCTTACACTTCAATTTAAATTACAGACTTGATGAATTATATAAAATAATAAGAAAATTACAGATTTCTTGTCAAGTACTTAAGCTAGAGAACTCTTCATATACCTGTCCAAAGATTTTTGAAAATGCAAACAATGCTATGAATGCATGTGTATATGACAAAAGTTAGAGAAAATGACTTTTAGATAAATTGTTGGGATCAATAATCATACAAAAAATGAACCATCAGACTGTAAGTTCATGATTTTGAGTTGTTTACCTTCTAAGACATCTTAAAAATGATGTCTTTCCTCCAAAACTTTCATTTTCTTTCTTTTCCCACCAAATCTGTCAACTAACCCCCACATTTTTCCCTCTATTTTTCTTATCAAGCCTTTTTTCTCAAATTGTGATTTCATCATTGGGACTTATTTCCCACCAAAATATCATTTTTCTGTTTATTTTTTTCACCAAATAAGCCACTAACCTCCCAAAATTTTCCCCCAAATTTTCTTATGAAGCCTTTTCCTTCAAATTGTAATTTCATTGGGAATTTTTCCCTCTCAAATCTGTCCAATTTCTGTATTTGGTCACAAAATAATCCATTAACCCCCAAAAATTTCCCTCTAATTTTACTTAGGATGCATATTTGAATTTTCTGAAAAATTCCCTCAATCGTCATCACAATAAATATGGTGGGACAAAGTATTAAACATTAATGCACTTAGTTAATATTAAATGGCACCTTCAAATCCAAACCTCTCTCCACACACAAGAAATATGATTGGGCAGTTTCTTTTAAGGCATAGAAGTATGGAAGTATTCACTCTGGGAAAGCAAGGGAGGCAGCACATATTTTTAGAGTTACAAGAAGAATAATATTCAACATTTGGGCAGATGCTAAAAGGCAGATGATGCAGGTAGACCAGTCCACTTTATTTCTAACAAAAAAGGAGTTTCAAAGCCAAAAAAGGGTTAATCTAGACCCTGAGCAAATGAAGGGGATTGCTTTTGAAAACAGAGGTATAATTAAAGGTCTTGCAGGACAGTTAAAGGTGTCCAAATCAATAGTGGGCAGGTGGATAAAAAAGGGAGAGATCAAAGCTATTACAAACTCAATCAAGCTTGAGCTAACTCCGGAGAACAAGTTTCAAAGGTTCAACTACTCTTTGCAAAAGATTCATCATGACAGTAATGTAGACAAATTGATGTTTGATGAAATGCACAATGTGGTCCATATTGATGAAAAATGGTTCAACATGACAAGGGTGAATGAGAGGTACTATATCATACTAGGGGAGAAAGAGCCGCACCGCACATGCAAGTCAAAGAAATTCATAATCAAAGTAATGTTCATGTGTGTCGTATCTAGGCCTATACTTGGAAGTGAGGGTTTTTTATGGTAAAATAGATATCTTTCCTTTCTCAAAGATTGAACCAGCAAAAAGAAAGTTAAAGAATAGGGCAAGGGGGACAATAATTACTAAACCATTTGACACCGTCAACAAAGAAATGATAAGAGACTGCATAATCAATCAGGTAACTTATGGCTCTCTTTTTAGGATCATTTTCTAGTTTGAAACAATAGTGTCTTTAGATGATTATTTTCATACATCAAGTATTTTGTTTACTAGTTTACCTTTATAAGCATGTTTACCCAAATTGATAGATAATTCCAGTCATAAAGGCTAAATGGCCACCAAATATGTGTAAGAATATAATTATCCTGCAGGATAATGCAAACCACATATACTTGATACTGATGTGCACTTTGGAGTGGTTGCAAGATTTATTAGATTCAACATCAGACTTCTTAACCAGCCTCCAAACTCTCCAGACACCAATATCAATGACTTAGGGTGGTTTAGGGCTATACAGTCACTACAATGGGAAATGGCAAGCTACAATGTGGATGAACCGATCAAGAATATGAGGATCTCCTATGATAACCTAATACCAGCTACCCTCAACAATGTGTTTCTTAGCCTACAAGCCTGTCTAATTAAAATAATGAAGGCTGAGGGGGGTATCAACTATAAAGTGCGACACCTGGAAAGCTAAGATGATAAGGGAGGGAACTTTGCCAATTAATCTTGAGGTTGGTGCAGAATTGGTAATGGGCTGCATATTGAATCTGCTAGGGGCGTACTCCAACTATAAACAGGTTTATGATATTGCAGAACTTGTGCAATGTTTTGGGGTTTGATCATCAACTATGGATGATCTTTTTTGTTGTTTATGCTCTAAAACTGACCATTTTTTGTTGGTTACAACATAAACACAGGATTGGATAATGTCTTTTTGATGTTTATTTGTTGTTTAAGCTGTAAACGATCAACCTATAGGAATTGATATGGCCTTTTTTGTTGTTTACAACATAAACAAATAGGACTATAAACTGTCCTTTTATTGTTTATGTGTTGTTTAAGTTGTAAACAATCATCATATAGTAATGATATGGCCTTTTTGTTCAAGATGCTCTCAGAAAGAATTTCATCACCGAGCATGATCTCCTAAAAGGCTTCTTATACCTATTGGTGACTGCTACGATATAAAAAAATATCAAATGTCTCCAAAATAGGTATGAAATCTAATGGTGACACTGAACACCTAATATCAGGGATAAGAACAAGCTTTTTTAAGCTTGTTCTATGAAGAGAGTTACTTAACCCTCGGAATAGCATCATCATTGGGTCATGGTCTCCTAAATGGGTCAAAATATAACTATTGGTGACTCAAAACCTTAATCACTATGGCTGGCTAATATTGCATGATCACAATGGACTACCACAACATTGAAGCCTTAGCCCTTAGAATAGATTCGTCATTGGGCTAATTTAAAACCTACATATAATCCCAAATTAAGTTTGACGTCATCAATACAGTTATCAGGGACAAGTATTATTAACCACCAAATGGCTCACAGAGCCAACTAAAGAGCAAACCAAGCATGAATAGCCACCAAAATGCATCACATGACCACATAGATGCCTCACAGGGCCACTTAAACACATGTTACATTTGTATAAACATTTTGTACCTCACAGGGTCTACTATGATCCAAATTTTCCCATCATCAACAAGGAAATGCCTCAAACCTTCAAGTAAGAAGAAAAGAGAGCATTATCACCCATCAAATGCCTCATAGGTGGTATGCTGTCGCTGGCACCCAAAAATAAGATTTGTAATTTTCTGAACAAATCCACACTAGAGTGTAATAGGATAAGTACGGGTCGAACCCACATGGAGTAATCAAATTTAAATTGAATTAATCTTGTTTTTAAGAAGTAACCAGAGGGGGGGTTTTGGATTGAATTATAACAACTACTAAACATTAAAGTAAACAAGTGAAAGAGAAAAAATTATAAAATTAAGATAACAAATAAAACAAACCTAGTCCAAGAATTTGATCCCCTCCCATATCCTAATTCATATGGATGAAAATCCTAAAATACCAACAAGTTCATATCCTTAAGATTAATAACCTAGGGTACGACCTCTAGATTAAACTATTCCCGAGTGACCCTATGGATTCGAATTCGACAATGCATTAAGATTTAGATATTAGGACTACTAGGCTATGAAAACAGGGATAGCGAATCATACAACCTAGATTTTGTTATTTCAAGAGGTACTCCCTCACTTTGCTAATCGATTAACAATTACAGATTATAATATGTAAAATAGCTATTGAATAATCAATCACCTATTGAGAGGGGTAGTCTAAACAAGCAATTGAAAATCAAGATTCACATCAAGCCATTAACAAAATAAATTCATAAAACATGTTGATAATATTATTCATAATCAAACATATAAATTAATCTAAGGGAGATTCACAATCCTCGGATTAGAAACAAAATTACATAATCGAAATTAAATAAAATAAACTAAAATTGGAATAGAAGAACCGATGTTCTTCATGGTGGTGTAATTCTCCTGCAGCCCCCAATCTGCCTTCTACCTTCCTCCTTGCGTCTGTGTCTCCGAACGTGAGTGGTGTGTGAAGAGTTTATAATCAATAAAAGATTCTCATTAAATATCTTCTTTTGACCTTCCTTCTTGAATGATGTCCAAGTTCATTGCATCTCCAATCTTTTTTTGGTAAGTTTCCTTATGCTCTTCAAATCAAATCCCTTCTTAATTTACTTGGTCAAATATTTATTTTCAGCAATTAAAATTATTGTAATAGTCACACAGTACAATTTATCTCAATTTTGGTCTGTTTCAATAAGAAATAAAATAATTAAAGTATAAGTGTAGAAATTATAAATAAGTGGTAATTAGCATTAAATAATTCACAACTCACGCATATAGAAATGAATTTCATCCAACTTAATCGTGTAAAATTATGACTTATCAATAGGGCAAATATAGATGCCTCACAGTACAAATTAAACATCTGTTTCACACGTATATGATGGTGATCGGATCTTATGGTCTACGTAATTCGTTCTGGTTACATGCACATCTAACGCAGTGAAAAAACAGAAAGCTTTACCTTTCACCGAAGACTGGGGGAGAAGTTTGAATCTGCAAAAATAACCTCTTGATCTTCTATTGTATTCCTATGCCTCATCTAGACGTTGTGTGGGCGACGATCCTCTACGCGATCCCAATCCGAAATCTCCCTCATATTTCTCACGTTCTCTCTTATCTGATGAGAAATCTAATTTCTCGTCCAATTCTGATAATTGGCATGAATACATGTGTGACTGGACTGCTGGGTTGGCTTATTTATAGGGTACAGTGGGGACCAGGAGGAGAAATTAGGGTTGGGCCTCCCATTGGGCTTAAGCATCCAAGTTTAGCTCAAAACTTATACTTAAGCCCAATAATAATAAATAAGTCCACTAACGAATTATTATTGTACTGCCACCCTAATTTCAAATTACATTATGGGTTCCTTCTTATTATGAGCCCGTTTAACTCCCCGTGTTTAAAATATATAATGCCCATTAATTAAAATTAGTTACTGACAACTCAATTAATTAATCTCTTATCCAAGAGTAGTACCACTCAACCTTATTATCATGCCCGAATGAATCCACCCCAGGGTTTACGTGATAATCCTTATGAGCTCCTCAAGGGGATATCATCAGCCTAATTATTAGGACATAGATTCCTTCTACAATCAACAACACACCATAAAGGCAGTATCATCTCCCATCTCACCGAGCATATTGATTTACAATTAAGTCTCACCCATTGATGAATCAAAGAAATAAATACTAAATTACGTGTCGAGGTTAGGGATGGCAGTTTCGCGGGTTTTCCCGGGTACCCGACCTGACCAAACCCTAATGGGACGGGTTCGGGTACCTATAATCGGGTTTGGGACGGGTTTGGGAAAAAATAAAAATTCTCATTAGGGTTCGGGTAGATCCCCCTCGGGTACCCGCTACCCGAACCCGTATAAAGAAGCGGATAAGGATAGCGGGTACCCGTATATATCCGTCCCGTTTACTTGTATGTATGTATTTTTTAGAGGATTCGAACATTCAACCTCATTAAAAAAAATATCCGTTCATCGTTTAGACACAAGTATCTTGTTATATGTTTCAATATTTAAATAAATTTACAAATTATTAATCTAACCTATCATTTTATTTTATTTGTATGTTATTTAAAGTTTGAATTGAAGATCTTTAAACTTGTGTGGTGATTTTATGTCATGTTTTAATTATTATTGTTTAATGTTCTAGACACATTTATTTAAATGTTTGAGATTTGTAATTTATATTTTAAGTTTTATAAAAAAGTTTGATGGGTTTGGGTACCCGCAGATAGAAACAATCGGGTTCGAAACGGATACGGATATTTCAATAATATTTTAAACGGGTAATGGGACGGATACGGATAGTGGTATTCTTAACGGATACGGGTTCGAGTACCCCAAAAAAATGCGGGTACCCTACCCGCTGCCATCCCTAGTCGAGGTTATTATATAGAGATAAAAAGTACAAACATCCATAATAACTAATGCCTAGTTCTCTTATATAGTCAGTATAAATCGAACAACCTCATGATGTCCTGCTTAATACATGCAAAGTGCACTGGTGTAATTTTATAGTCAAGATAAACTAATACCGAATCACACTACAACTTTCCCGATAGATTGTCCCCGTCTATCTCGGCTGTAAGCATCTTTTTATACTTTATAAGAAGCTGATAATATGATATTCCGTACGACACTGTACACCATATTATCTACAATATAAATTAAACGGACTATTGTATCGACATGCAATCATTTGATCAATGATTCTCATTTCAAATATTGTTATAATATTACTCATACTAAAACTAGTTTTTAGTATACAATCCAATAGTATAAACAATTCAGCCATTCACTGCCTCACAGTGCCAATATAGATGCCTCAAAGGGTCAAGTAAAATGCAAATAGAGCATTATCAGCCATTCAGTGCCTCACTGGGCCAAAAAAAGTCATTCCTAATAAATTTAGTGCCTCATAGGGCTAATTCATGTGCATGCAACATCAATCAAGTGCCTCACAGGGTCAAATAAAGCACATAAAGCACGTACCAAGCCTCACAGGTTATCCCAAGCTACAAAAATAAAATAAGACATGATTTAGGGATATACCGATATGCAGGAAGTAGGATACAAATCATCTCATAGATGAACTATTGATAATGAAGGGATTCTTCATTCTGGGGCAAGAGGGAATGAACATTTAAAACTTCCCAGTTCTTGGACTCCAGGACCATATGTTTATGGTCTGAATCGTAGGAAATGCCAGAATATCTCTAAAATAGAGACTGACGGGGGAAGGTTCTCAGAAACTCATCCTCCAAGTCGGAGTCCTCGACCACATACGAAACTTCATCGGAACCATGAAATAGAGAGCTGGGAACGACCATGTCGCAATCTGTCCCAGTGAATTCTCTATCAAAAGAAGAAATATCAATGACAAATCCATCTGCAGGGAGTCGGGTGTTGGATTGTATACTAAAAGTTTAGCTTTTTGCATGAACAATGTTATAACAATTTATTTAAAATGAGAATCATATGATCAAATGATTGCGTCTTATAATTTACTTATATGTCGATGCAATAGTCCACTTACTTTATACCATAGATAATATGTTGTGCGACAACACGCAGAAGATCATATTATAGGTTTTCTTATAAAGTATAAACAGAGGCTCACAATCGAGATAGACGGGGACTCTCTATCGGGATATTTGTAGTGTGATTTGGTATTAGTTTGTCTTGATTATAGAATCACATTAGTGCACTTGTGTGTATTGAGCAGGACCGCTTGAGATCGTTCGACTTATACTGACTTATAGAAGAATTTGATCTCAGTTATTATGGACGTTCGTGCTCTTAATCCCTATACAATAACCTCGACATGTAGGGCAATATGTATTTCTTTGATTCATCAATGGATGAGATTTACATGTATTAAATTAACAAACTCGGTGAGTTGGGAAGTAATGCTGTCTTTATGGTGTGCTGTTGATTGTAGAAGGAATCTGTGTCCGATATAGGTTGATGATGTCCCCTTGAGGAGCTCATAAGGATTATCATGTAAACCCTGCAGGTGGATTTATTCTGGCATGATAATGAGGTTGAGTGGTACTTCTCTCAAAGGAGATATTAATTAATGGAGTTGTCAGTAACTTAATTAATTAATGGGCATTGTATATCTTAAACATGGGGAGACTAACGGGCTCATAATAAGAAGGAGCCCATAACGTAATTATGGGATTAGAACGGTAGTGCAGTAATAATATTTTAGTGGTATATATTATTATTATTGGACTTAAGTATAAGCTTTGGGCTAAGCTTGGATACTTAAGCCCAATGGAGGCTCAACTCTAATTTCTCCTCCTGATCCCTACTGTAGCCCATATATAAGTCATCTCAGCTATTATAACCCTAAGATGAGACACGCCTAACACGTGAAGAGGGTAGACGGAATAGCAGATTGAGAAGACCTCAAGGATCGTCTCCCACACAACGTCGAGATTGGACTTTGGAATACAGCAGAAGACTGAAAGGTTGTTTGCTGCTGCTGTCCACTAACTTGCATGATTTTTATAAAATCCTATAGACCAAGGAATTCAATGTGTGATATATACTGACAGAAAGCCATGGAAGAGAGGACCGTTTTGGCGCGTAGATCACTCAATTCTGAGGTCGGATGATAGAGTTATGCCCAAAACGGTGAGACTGCACAAGCTGCCGACGAGAATTCATCTTCTCCAATATACCCTGGTGAAAGGTAATCAATTCTATATTTATGCTTCCGCTGTGATAGAATTGCACGGAATCCTAACGGTTTACGTTAACCAAAAGATCTAAATGCCAACAATTGGTATCAGAGCGTAGGTTCTATGGCTAAACGTGACACGTTAGGCTAGGGTTGTGATTTTGTGCTTTTATTTGGAATAGAATCACATGAAATATTAGGGTTTTGGTTTATTAATCGATGAATACCCTGTAAACAACTCTACGGTATGCTGGTGAAAGATTGAATTATCGTGTAAGGCTGTTCCTTGTGTCCTTCACGACTGATGGTTCATAAAACCCTATATCCTTGTTCACGGCCATATACATTGATGATGGATTGCACCGGTAGCATCTATTCATGGCGCGACGACGGGCTGTTGTTAGTGAAAGGAGACTTGACAAACAAGTTGCATGCGGCACAAGCCTGCCGCACGGGAGGTTGGAACGCAACGCCGTGCGCTGGACGGTGACGTGACTGTTCTGGCGATGATGGAAGCCTAACGTCGACATCATGTTCATTCACGATAGTGGCTGGAGAGGATGGGGGCAGAGGTGTGGTGGTGGCTCGACGGGGTGATCGTCGATAGATGGTATGGGTTGTACCAATCGGCGGCGTGACTGGCGTGTTTACCCGATTGCATGAGACTGGGATTTCTGGAAGGAAGACCATGGTTCATGGCTAGTCTGCGGCATTTCTGGGCATGTCTGCTGGGTTTTCTAGTCGGGCTGAATGTTTTCTCAGTCGGGTCTTGCAAATTTCTGGGAATTCTGAGCTTTCCGATCGAGTCTCCAGGAAGATCCGAGCGAGTCACACGTGTGTTCCGGGCGCGTCTATAGAAATTATAGAATGAAGAAGAAATTGTAGAAGAAACCATCGTAGAAAAGAGAGATTCCATTAAGCAGTTAGAAGATACAAGAGAGAAAACTGGTTTATTATTATTGTTCTGTTACATAATTAAAAGAGTAAAGCTCTTTATAAAGAGTAAACTAACTTCATCCCACAATTCTAAGTATGACACGTGTCTATCTAGAATCTTTCAAAGTGTGGTTGTGATAATATAGAAGCCTATTATATATTTCAACACCCCCTCCTCAAGTTGGAACGTTGGTGAAAACCATGGCCAACTTGAAGCTTGCAAATCCTGTAAGCAGCAATCCAAGAAAACCAGAAACCCACAGCAATAGTAGCATAGTAGAAGCCATAGCAGTAGCTCATAAGCTTCAGAAAACCACAGTAGTAGATCATAGGTAGCTGCCATCAACAACAATAAAGGTAGCAATAGCAATAGAAGTAGTATCAACAACACTTAGCAACCAATAGTAGAGGTTGCAATAGCAATAACATTCAATAGAAGTAGAAGTAGAAGTAGAAGTAGAAGCAAACAGTAGCAAGTCGCCATCATGTATCCTTGTCAAAAGCTGAAATCTGCAGCATCAGCAAAATGGACATGTTGTTCGTGAGGGTCTTGTGATGGTTTAGGTTGGGGCACTCCATTGGATTTAAAGTACTTATTCATCTCTTGCTGGAAAAGAGTAGAGAAATCTGATGAAACATCGGAGGTCTTTGAATGAGAACATGCATCAGAGGTGACAACGGAATTGACATGGTCTCGTTTGGCCTTGTAATCCTTATACCATTCTGGAAAACCATGTAGTTTAAAACAAGAAGACAACTCATGTCCCGAACGACCACAATGATCACAGCACATTTTAGATTTCTCATCTCTTGTCAACTGATTAGCCCCCTTACCAACAGCAGTGCTATGATTAGAAAAGTTAGAACTCTTGACTTACATTGCAGATGTATAAGGAGTGAAATGAATATAACCAGATCTGTGTCTCTCCGCTTGAATATCATAGCATAAATCTTACTTACAGGAGGCATGATGAGAGTGAAAATAAGCGTGTTTTAATATCCAATTTAACACCTTTTTGATTGATATTCTTGTCATATATTAGCACAATGGTCTTATATTCATTATATGTGAGAAAAAGGTGCACTTGAAGTGTTTTGTTGTGTTTTAGGTGGAAAAAGGATCAAAAGAGCCAAGTTTGAGAAAAGGTGCAATTTGTGCAAGAATGCTGATAAACGCACGTCAAACTTGTGTAATTATTCTGTATTGATGTGGAGCTCTGAACGGGAAGTGTGATACATGGTTGGAAAGCCACTGAAGAGAGGGTCGTTTTGGCGTAAAGAACATCCCATTCGGAGTCCGAACGAGGAAGTTATGAGCAAAGTGGTGACGCCGCGCGAGCTGTGCCGAACAGAATTGCAGTGCTACTTTCCATGGCCTGTTACATATTCAATTCTTGGAGTTCTTGTGATTTCTTTATATGGATAGAAATCCAAGGAAGAGAGGATCGCCTGAGCATAAAAATCACTCAATTCGGAGGTCGGATGTGAAAGTTATACGCGAAACGGAGAGACTGCGCAAATCCAGTAGCAGGGTTCGACCTGTAGGTTCGACCTGGGGACAGTGGTTCGACCTGTTTGACGAGGTCGAACCTACATGCGGGAACTTACGTATTTTCAAGGCCAAAACGCGTGGGATCACTTGAAAAGTCTATTCCAAGCCCTAGAGACGTGATTACAAGTATAAAAGAAGGCTCATGCAGTCAAGAAAAACGTCACCAATCACCGAGGAGAGGCCACAACCATACAACACCCCACAAGGGGGGATCACCCCCCATCCATCATCCACTTCCTTTCCTCCATCCATCCATCACTTTGAAGATTCGTTTGTGGAATCAAGAGGAGAACCAAGAGGAGGATTCAAGATGGAGAAGGGCATGAAGACGCCATATCAAGGGTTTATTCATTTCTTAATTTATCTTGTATTTTCCGGACATCCGGGTAAGATCTATCCAACACCCATGATTGTTCTTCGAAACATCATGGGCTAGAGCCTTTTTGGTAGATTTAGGAGTTTGAAGGTTTTATCTAGTTAATTGAACTTCCATGTATACACACCGTACAACACTACTTGTGATTTATTTTATATATGATTGTACTTTCTTAATCCATATTCACGGTCGTTTTGTGCATCTTCAATTGGTATATAGAGTCTGAATATATATCTTGGTTGTAGATTGAGTGCGTTCACCGCTGAACAGGGTTCCATGTTATGATTCTAAGTGAGGGGACTCCGAAGCTTCATTAGAACTATCTTATATGAATACTTATTAATTGAATTGAATTCGGGTTAATAAGTAGGATAAAGAGGATAATTTCATAGTACCTATAAAGGGAGATCATATCGGGTTAGAGTACCAATCCTAGGGGGAAATAATTGATACTGATAGTACCTAGAAAGGGGGGTGAAATTATATCTCTTGCTCCGAGGTTATTCACACGTGTTACACGCATGTTTACTTGTGTCTATAGAGTAGATATGCATGGTTTAGTGATGCGTCCATATTCCACAAGGCAGAGTCGGACATTGACACATGGAAGAAAAGTTAATGAGTAAAACTGGATTATCCTAGAGCTACCTATTCTCCTACTTGATCCACCTACGTATTCTTCGAGTGATAGTTTATTTTATTTATTATTTAATTTAGTATCTTAGTTATAATCAAACATCAAACTCTTATTGCTTTATCTTAATTAATTTAGATAATAATTTAATTGATAATACGCCATCCCTTGGGTTCGATATTCACTTGGTCACCTTTTGAAACTACAATTGATATCCTTCATACTTGGGGATTAATTGTGTGTTGAGAAAACGCTCATCAAGGCAAAGGCTCCATAAGAAGAATTTGATCCCGAATCGATTCATAAGTATCATTAAGCCCCATCAAAAACTCAAAGACCTTAGTCTCCTGAGCATCATTAATAATGGCCTGTCTAAGTTCACATTTACAGACTAATAAAGGCTTAAGACAAGCCAATTGATCCCAAAGGCTTTTAAGTATAGTATAGTAACAAGCAACAGAATCAGTCCCCTGACTAATGCCACTAATCTCACGTATTAATTGATAAATGAAAGGACCATTACTCTCACCAAAACGTTGGGCTAAATCATCCCACAACTCTTTAGCAGAATTAGCAAACACAATAGAATCAAAAATCTCTTTGGAGACACAGTTTAGAATCCAACTAATCACCAAACTATTAATACGTTTCCAATTGGAAAAAACGGCATCAGTTTCAGAGGGAGAAGAAAATGTACCATCAATAAAACCAAGCTTCAACTTCGTGCTCAAAGCTAAAAGCATGGATCTCTTCCATGAAATATAATTAGAGCCGGTAAGAAGATGACTTACAAGTGTAATACCAGAGTGATCCGAGGGAGACAAATAAAGCGGATCGTTGATATTGGCAGTCGGAAAACCACTCGCCGTCGGATCGGAAAAAGAAGCAGCAACCATCGAAAAACCAATCGCAGTGGCAGATGTGCGAGTATTCGCTGCAGTAGAAGTACGATTAGTTGTCACTGCAAGAACAGACCACTCCTTATCCCACTGATTCGCCATGTACGGAAGCGAAATGAAGAACAGGAACGAAATCCCCAAATCGAAGGAATCCCGTAGCAATCAAAACCAAGCAAAAACTATAGCAATCAAAAAGGAATTACTGTAGCAAATCGCAGCAATCAAAATGGATCGAAATCTGGTAACTGATACTATGTAGAAATTATAGAATGAAGAAGAAATTGTAGAAGAAACCATCGTAGAAAAGAGAGATTCCATTAAGCAGTTAGAAGATACAAGAGAGAAAACTGGTTTATTATTGTTATTCTGTTACAGAATTAAAAGAGTAAAGCTCTTTATAAAGAGTAAACTAACTTCATCCCACAATTCTAAGTATGACACGTGTCTATCTAGAATCTTCCAAAGTGTGGTTGTGATAATAGAGAAAGCCTATTATATATTTCAACACGTCTGCAGCATTCCGAGGAGGGTCTTGGTAGGATTCTGATCGATTCTAGTGTCTTTGCCAGTTGGGTCTCCATAGTTTCCAATCGGGCCTGCTCAATTTCTAGTCGGGACTGCCGCGGCCTGATGGCGGAACGTGGCAGCAGGTTATCAGTGCTGAAGCGATGGCTATGGATCGCTGCTGCTCACCGTGCGGGTTATGACTGATTCACAAGAAACCATGGCGTGCCGGCTGGGCTTGGGAGCGGACTGTTCTACAGTCCGACGAGCTCATGTGTCTTGCCGGCGAGGAGGTTGGTTGCTAGATAGAGAGCTGTCAGCGGCGGGATGTGCGAGTCTGGTGGCTGTTGCTTGTTGTTTCTGGTGGCTGGGCGAGACTTCGAGCGACGACGGCAAAGCTTCGCTGATTGTGAGGCTATCGGATGACGGGATGTCGTGATCATACTGCTGTACAACACGGTTGGTGGCTGCTAAACATATCGGTGACGGTGGCTGTGAGATGGGGCTTCCGACAGAAGTAAGTTTTTCGACATTTTTCTGGTGGGAAGTTGTTCTGTTGGTGCAGGGCCGGAAGTCCGGTCGCGAGAATGGAACAGTGGCACGAGTAACGATGCTGGTCGGCACGAATGTTGGAAGGCTCCGGCAAGACCAGCGGCGTTTCGGTGAGCTGCTGATTTCCGACGGGCAGTCACATGCTTGGAGTGGGCAGATTGGGCAGCGATTTCCGGTACTTGCTGTGCAAACATGTGATGCGTGTGGGTTGGTTTCTTAGGGCCCAAGTTTGCTTCTTGCCCAAGTCACATGTTTAATTGCCTAAATTGATTTTTTGACCAAGTCAAGCTCTTTATTATTTGGCAATTTTTTATTCCTTATATATAATTGATATAATTGTTTTATTTGCCAATTATTGTTATATATTTGAAATTATGTGCTATTTGATTTACTGCCTTATTTGTCGTAATAATAGCATGTTTATTTGCATAATTATATCTGTTATATTGTATGCATGCAAAAAACCCTCGGTGTTAAATAACTAAGTAGGAGAGGGGATTGGTAATTAATTCCAGCGGCCTCCATTATTGGTTTGTAAGTGATGTGAGTAAATTTGCGTGTTGGCAATAGGCCTTCCAGCCTAACGGATGAGTTTATTCATGGATCACTGGTACAGACTTCATTAAATAATTATTGTTTGTAATGTGGCACATGAACTTGCGTGTTGGCATAGACCTTCCTCCCTATTGGATGAGGTTATGTGCGGTTCACTGATATAAACATATAATCGATGATTGTAGAAAATTATCCGAGCGCGTGTGTACTTCTCCAACTGTAAGACATAAGCTTGGGCCGCGGACTTGGGATCAAATAATGGTGTACACTTAGGTATAAATAATTAGTATCCTCCCCAACGGAGTCACTGCTATTATTTGCATGGCAAAAAAGGAACTGACTATTAATTATTTTGTCATGAGGTTAGGTTGACGAATGAAATTATTGGGTAAAATCTTCTTTTGTAAATGTTTGGATTTGTAAACATCCACATTAACGTTGCTTGCAGACTCACGGTGCTTGAGATGTCACTGAATTTTAATTTTATATTATTTTGAGAGAATCAATATAAATAGATAAATTCGAAGATTTGATCGGTGTATTTATTTATGATTCTCTGAATTTTCAAAATGGTTTTATCTCGCTTATTGTTTACTGAAAGAATTTATATTTACTGGTCCAAAATTAGATGATTAGAAAAGAATCTTGGTTTCGAATGTTACTGCTTAGGAAAATATAAATGTGTGTTCTCACTAAGGATGTTTTGTGATGTCTATTAATCAAAGTCTTTTGTGGAGGGTGAGAGTCTCATAGAAATATGATGGTCTCATGCGACTCTTCGAATACTTGAGAGAGATAGAACAGTAAGAGGTCATGGTTGAATTGATGAATGAATTGGAAAAATATGGAGTGGAAATTGAAAGGGAAACCTAGGTCAATTTTATTCTCCATAGTTTACCTAGATGTTTTGAGCAAGTTCTTCCTGAAATACAAGAGGTCGTATATGGTGGGGAACTTCTGACAAAACATGTGGCAAAGGAAAATCCATTTTCATCATGATGTGAACAAGGTTAGTATCTCATTCACAAGTCGTTGAATCATGATTAGTGATGGCATTTACTGACACGTTATGTGTAGATACCTGAATCACTAAAAGCGTGTAATTAAGTGATGATGAGATTATTATTGGGTACATGGGTATACTACGAAATTAGTGGTTGTTGCAGTGGCAGTTGTTTATTTATCTAAGGATAGGAATAAACATTTGATTATGTAAAATTGTCTTTACGTAGCTTTTCATAGAAAGAATTTCATTTCAGTTTCTATGCATTTACGGATGGATACTCCATTTCATTTAAATGACATGTTCATAGTGATAAGGGATGGATCTATAATCTGTTGTGGTACGTTGATGACAATTGTAAACTCTTAAATCATGTTTATCCATGGATGCAACAAATAGTAATTAATAACTCGTCTTCTAATTCTAATAAGAGAAGGACTCTTATGCAAGTGGTTAAATAGATGATGAGTTATTTGCAATTATTAAATTCATTGTATGGATATGCCCTAAGAAACTGTATTTTGTATGAATATTTGTCTGTTTGTGGGATATTCTAAAAAAATGGAGAGTGTTGATTTATTTAGTCCAAAAGATCAAAGGGTAATTGTTAACATAAATACTAGATTTTGGAAAAGGACTATGAAATAAATCACAAACTCATGTGTAAATTGTTCTAAAGGAAGTGAGAAGGAAAACACAAAGTATTAGTACTAATTGTACAAGAGGAGATACCACAAGGTAAACTGCAATGCGTGTCACGTCTGATACACAATTGCGTGTAGTGCCTTGTTGTAGTGGGAGGGTTGTTTGACAACCTATAAGATATATGTTTTGGGAGAGTCGTGAGACTTGGTCCCTAGTAAACATGGAATAGACCCACGGATACGACAAAGCACTACAAGATAGAAATGCCGAATCTTAGCAAAGTGCAATAGTTTCTGAAATAGAATTGATGGATTCTAAATCAAGTCTGGGAGCTTGTAGGACCACTAAATGGTGTAAAAGCCATTGGAAGTGGTCATACAAAATAGTATCATACGGTAAGGTGAATACTTTGGAAGCAAGGCTTGTTGCGAAAAGGTATAATCAGAAAGAAAAGGTTCGATTGTGATAAAACCTGTTCGTCGATAGCTATGCCTATGTTGATCTGGACTCTTTTATCTATTAATACTCATATCAAATATGAGGGATAGAAAATAGATGTGAACACTGCTTTCTTGATTAGAAGTCTTGAGGAAAACATCTATCTGAAGCAACCAGAGTGATTCATTGCAAACGCTAAGAGCATTGTGATAGTAAGCTTAAAAGTGTCCATCTATGGACTAAAGTAAGCTTAAAGATCATGAAATATCCATTTTGATGAGGAAATCCAGGCATATGGATTTATTCAATGCGCGGATGTATCATGTGTATTAAAAAGAGTGATCGAAATATGGTGGTATTTCATGTACTGTACGTAGATGATATATTGCTCATTGGAGATAATGAAAAAGTATTGTCGGGCGTATGGGTATGGTTGTTAAAGCAGTATGAGGTAAAGGACTTAAGAGAAGCAAAAATATCCTTTTGATCACGGTAATACGGATCACAAGGAAGGGTGTTATGCTTGTCTCAAGATTCATGACATGATACGATCCTTACTTATTTTAGCATGTGACTTTATCTAAGGAGATGTGTCTTGAGACACAAAAGAAGATAAAGGTGATGAAAGCGGTTCCTTATGCTTTGGCGAATAAGAAATCTTAATCTAAGGAATGCTATGCATGAGAATGGATATCTGTTTTGCTGAACGCATAGACAGTGGGTATCAAAAGTAACCTGAAATAAGAATGTTGAACTGTGGTAACACATAATTTTGAAGTACCTGAAAAGTACTAGAAATTATATGTGAACTTACCGGATAGATTCACTGCTTCTTGAGAGTTACATAGATTCAGATTTTTCAAATCAGATAGGGACGATAGTAAATCTACCTCAAAGGTTATGTGTTTAATTTTAAGAAGTTGAGTCATAATATGGAGGAGTGTTATATAGAAATATATTTCGGAATCCGGACTCCATTATGGAAAGATGATAAATTGGAGCCTCTGAGGCAGCCAAAGTATTTATATGACTCTAGAAACTTCATGATGGACTTCGAAGTGTTTCTAAGTTTGCCCAAGGTTATCACAATTTATTTTGATGATAATGGTGCAATTGCAAACTAGAAGGAATCACGAGCCCATAAGGCATTTAAACACATGGAGCGCAAGTAACACCTGTTACGAGAAATCGTATGATGAGGGGAAGGTTGTTGTCACCTAGATTGCATCGGATGATAATCTAGTAAATCCATTTACAAGGACCTCAAAGCGAGAGCTATTGATGGTCGTGTAGTGGAAGTGAGAATCAGATGTATGGCAGAAGACATGACAGCATAGTCTTTTAGTATAAGTGGGAGATTGTTAGATTGTATACTAAAAGTTTAGCTTTTTGTATGAACAATGTTATAACAATTTATTTGAAATGAGAATCATATGATCAAATGAATGCGTCTTATAATTTATTTATATGTCGATGCAATAGTCCACTTACTTTATACTGTAGATAATATGTTGTTCGACAATGCGCCGAAGATCATATTATCAGTTTTCTTATAAAGTATAAACAGAGGCTCACAACCGAGATAGACGGGGACTTTCTATTGGGATGGTTGTAGTGTGATTTGGTATTAGTTTATCTTGACTATAGAATCACATTAATGCACTTGTGTGTATTGAGCAGGACCGTTTGAGATCGTTCAACTTATACTGAATTATAGAAGAACTTGTTCTCAGTTATTATGGATGTTCGTGCTCTTAATCCCTATACAATAACCTCGACACGTAAGGCATTATGTATTTCTTTGATTCATCAATGGGTGAGATTTACATGTATTAAATCAACAAACTTGGTGAGTTGGGAAGTAGTGCTGTCTCTATGGTGTGATGTTGATTGTAGAAGGAATTCGTGTCCGATATAGGTTGATTATGTCCCCCTTGAGGAGCTCATAAGGATTATCATGTAAACCCTGCAGGTGGATTTATTCTGGCATAATAATGAGGTTTTGTGATACTACTCTCGGATGAGATATTAATTAATGGAGTTGTCAGTAACTTAATTAATTAATGAACATTGTATATCTTAAACATGGGGAGACTAACGGGCTCATAATAAGAAGGAGCCCATAACGTAATTATGGGATTAGAACGGTAGTGCAGTAATAATATTTTAGTGGTATATATTATTATTATTATTATTATTGGACTTAAGTATAAGCTTTGGGCTAAGCTTGGATACTTAAAACCAATGGAGGCCCAACTCTAATTTCTCCTCCTGGTCCTTGCTGTAGCCCATATATAAGTCATCTCAGCAGTTTTAACCCTAAGATGAGACACGCCTAACACGTGAAGAGGGTAGATAGAACAGCAGATTCAGAAGATCTCAAGGATCGTCGCCCATATGATGTCGAGATTGGACTTGAGAATACAGTAGAAGACCGGAAGGTTGTTTTCTGCTGCTGTTTGCCAACTTGCACGATTTTTATAAAATTTTACAGACCTCATAATTCGACTTGTAATATACTGACGGAAAGTCACGGAAGAGAGGATCATTTTGGCGTATAGATCACTCAATTCCAAGATCGGATGAGAGAGTTATGCCCAAAACGGTGAGGCTGCGCAGACTGCCGACGAGAATTCATCTTCTCCAACATACCCTAGTGCATGGAACCCTAATAGTTCATGTTAACCAAAAGATTCAAACGCCAACATCGGGAACTACCGTGCCGAAGGTGGATCCGACGACATCAGCTTAGATCTCGTCTCCTTCGACGACCGACGGCATGGAGTCAACCCCAACCACCATCTCACTCCATAAATTCTCAGATCCCGACCATATATCTATGATTTCAATCTCAGAAAAAATGTCTGGTTGAAGAGTGGGTGAATCGAACAGAAAGGGTTTAGGGTTCGTCATTGAGGGACAACTTGACGTAAAAGAAGAAAAAGGTTTGGTCGAAGGATTGTAGAAGCAGGAGAAGGACTAGGGTTGCTCATCACGACTATGAGAGGTTTGGATCGAAGGATTGAGCGGCGGAGGAAGAGGGGCTAGAGTTTCGTCAGAGCGAAGACGTCGAGAGAGAGAGAGAGAGAGAGAGACAGAGAGAGAGAGAGAAATGAGTGAAATAGAGAGATAACAAATGAAACGTGGTCTTGGCCCAAACAATGTAGATTAGGGCAGTTAATTGTTTAGTTAATAGGCCCAAATCACTCCACAAAGTATTATTAGTGATGTTCATGCAGATGGCAATGTTTTAATTGATTGATAATTAGGGAATATATTTGTCTTCTTTTTTTTTGCCAAAAATAGAGTGTGAATGGTATTGTGGGACGTCCAAATGTAGAAGGTGTGAAGGGTATTGTGGGACTAAGGGGGTATTTTTGTATATAATGAGTAGTTGTATTAGTGTTATATTTGAACTCTCTTATATAAAAATATATTATTTATTTTTTATGAGTCTAATCATAAAAATAAAAAAAAATATTTGTAGGATGCTTTATTTAATCCTATAACATAACAATATTCATTGGACGAAAAGAAATAGATCGTTTTTAATTATGTAATTAAAGAGTAGTTATATTTTAAAAATTAATACAATAATTTAAGGAGCAAATTTTGTGAGATATCCTATTATAGTGAGATTGTTTCATTTTCTCTTAAGGCAAAATCTATTGTACAAGTGTGGTTAACATCTAACCGGGTCAACCTAACCCATGATCCAGAGTATTAATACTATTTGTAACCCAATTAGATCATTTCATCGCTGCTGCCCTCTCTCTCATTCATTCAATCACATTTCCCTAACATTCACTCTCTCTCTCTCTCTCTCTCTCTCTCTCTCTCTCTCCAATTCTTCTTCTTTCTAGTACTCTCTCTCTTATTCTTCTTCGTCTGTCGTTCCTGTCCTAACATTGAATCTCTCCCTCATTCTTCTGCATGAAGGCGACGACCATAACGCTTAATAGTTGACTGGTGGTGATGAAGAATGAGGAAGAAAGAGGCGGCGGAGAACACGACGAAAGAATACGATGCGGCCATACCTCTCAATAATTTTGAAGAATCCTGATTTCAAAGAAGAAGAATACGATGGAGAACACAGCGGAAGAAAGCGACGCGTCTCTCAATAATTTGGGGAATCCTAATTTCAGTTATTTAAATCTAATTTCTCTTTCAAATTTCTAGAATTTTCTTATATCTGAACTATTTTTTTCTTCAAAATTTCATATTAGTTGTGTAAAATGATAGTTTGGAATTGTGATTTAGATACCCGAGCTTCTCACCACTCATGTGCCAATATAATTTATTTTGTGTTATGTGCATTTTATAATTATATGATAATTATGTGACAATTATGTGATAATAATGTGACAATTATATATGTGACAATTATTTCTACATTTTATTTATCTTTACATTTTATTTGAGACATCAGTGATAAAAATAGTGACAATATGTGAATATATGTGTGCATAAATATTTACGTTCGATAATTTGGATATATAAATAAATTGTTTTATTTGTATAAATATATTATTTTCTTAATTATTAAGTATTACACTTGTTCTCGTAATAATAATAGTGGTAAGAGAATGTACACGTATGTGTTTTGATTTGTAAATGTATTATATCTTAGTTATTAAGTATTGCACGTAAATCAATAATGGATAATAATAATAATAAAAATAAATTTTACTTACTATAAATAGTAAATTACTATAAATAGAAACTTAATATTAATAATAAGTAATTAAATTGGGGGCAGTGAGTTAACATCACAACTCAAGTATATGTATAACCACTTATGGGGTAAGCCGCGAGTAGTGTAGTTCGAAGAAAAAAAAGAGAGAGAGAAGAGAGAAGAGAGAGGAAGAGAAGAAAGAAAAGGAGATGAAAAGGGTTCGCGCCGGAACAGGAAAGAAGAGATTAGTTGTAGTGCTTCATGAGGTCTATAGTATTCTTACCACAGGCAAGTAGTGATCCAACTACAATGCATAAATATGTTTCGTGTGAATTATTTTTGATTAATATGTGATAATTATGTTATGAATTATTTGTGACTAGTTTAATTACGTTAGGAATTATTTGGGATTAATTTGTGGTACCAGCTATGGGTTTATGTGATTTGACGAAAGAAGGTATTCATATGCCACTAAATATTATTTTATAAATCATTTGTGATAAATTTGTGATACAAGTTGTGAATTTATGTAATTTAAAATAATATCATTATCCTATATAGATCTGTGTGATCGTAAACTGTTGAATATAGATCTGTATGATTTGAGAATATATTGTTTATAAGGATCTGTGTTATCCGAGATGAAGTTGCTATTCTAAAAAGGGATCCGTGTGATCTTAGGTGAAGTTGTTATTCTATAAATGAACCTATATGGTTGAGGTGAAGTTGTTGTTCCAAAAGTGGATCTATGTGAATTGAAATTAAGTTTTTTATTTTGATTAAATGTTGATATTGATGTCGTAAATGATTTATGATGCATATTTAATTGCACTTGTTGCATACCATACATAATCATGCAAAGTATTTTTTCCAAAATTAACAAGATACTAATGGTGTGTGCGTCCACTATATATTCACCCCATTCAGGGACCGCCGTAAATCGATTTGAGTCATGTGTTGACTAACCCCATTCAGGGATCGCGGGGCGATCAGAGTAATGTGTTGACTCAACGAGTCCCTTATTGGCTCACTTTTATTCAGGGATCGCGGGCGCGATCCGAGTCATGTGTTGACTCAACAAGTCATTTATCGGCTCATCTTTATTCAGGGATCAGAAAAATCGATCCGACACTGTGTGTCTATTGAGCTCATTTAGGGTGCATATCATAAGTGTGTCGTGGGGATCCCGCAACGTGAACAGTTTTCAAAATAAAAGAGACCAACTGGAAAGATTAGGGAATAGGCGATAGAAAACTAAATGCATTGTCATACACCGTCATGCATGATTTCAAATTATTGAGATTTTTATCTCACTAGTTTATACATTGTAGGTGAGCCTACTGATGATTGAATTATGTGGTGTTTTGTGCAAGCTTTGGAGCTCCTTCAGGGTTTTGAGTGTATGTACATAAATGACGACCTATTGGGCTTGGCCGTGGGTTATTTTGTTTCTGCTGATATTTTTTTTTATGCAATATAATAAGTATTGTTACAAGTTTATGTGGATTGATGTGGTGTCAGAAACTGGTGACGTATGTTAAACCATGATTTCAGTTATGAATATATTATACGAGAAAATAATGTATATGCAGTTTTTATAATGATGATATTTATGTTAATTATAAGTTACGTAAGGTGGGTCGTGTCAGAGTGGTATCAGAGCACGGTTTGGGTCCTGCAGACTGTCTATGTACATGAGCTTATTCCTTGGGAGCGCAACTTTGCATGTAAGTTTTATTTTCATTATGTTGTGTTTGTGTTTTATAAATTATATTGGCCATGTGGTGTAGGACTCGTAGTTAGTAGTGCAAAATGGTAAGGACTACAGGTGAAAGTTCTGAAGGGGATAGAGCTGCTGAGCAAGCAGCAGTTTCTAAAGGAAACAATCATGGTTCAGTGATTACTCGACTGATGGAACTTATAGAGCACTAGTCCCAATAGATACAACAATTGATTCAGCAGAGAGATATGAGTGGACTGCCAGAGGTTAATATTAATCAAGATCGACATTAGGCGGAACGTGTGGAAATTGTTTGTGAGAGGTTTCAAAAGCTAAGCCCTCCTATATTTGAGGATGCAGCAGATCCCACAGATGTAGAGGATTGGTTAACATATTGGAAAGCATGTTTCAATATAGTAGAATTCCAGATGGGGACAGAGTATTGTATGCTTCTTTCATTTTATGGGGGAGTGCTGGCCACTAGTGGGATGTAATTAAAAGTATCGAGGATGTCACGATTATGACATGGGAAAGGTTTAAGGAGATTTTCAGAAACAAGTACTTTACAGCACCAGTGAGAGCAATGTAGATCAGGGTAAGGCGCCGCTACCGACACTACCAATATGTCCTAATTTTGCTAAGCCACATGGTGGCGAGTATCGGATTGCTCTTAGGACTTGTTACACATGTGGAGAGAAAGGGCATGTTGCCACTACATGTCCTAAGCAAGGGAAGCAAGGACGTAGGGAAGAGCTCTAGCAAAGGTGTACACTTTGACGTGGGAGGAGGCTAATGCGATTCCCTCAGTTGTCACTGGTATGTTTTCTATTTTTTGGCACTTCTACATATATGATATTTGATTCTGGAGCAACACAGTCATTTGTATCCATTGAGTATTTGAGAAAGTGGGGTGGAACATCTAACTTGATAAAAGCTGATTATGAAGTGATGATACCTTCTGGTGAGTCAAAATAAACTAATCAACTTCTTCAAGGCTGTGTTATTCTTATTGAAGGAAAACAACTCGCTGATTTGATTGTGTTAAGTATGAATGATTATGATATTATATTGTGCATGGATTGGCTGTCAAAGTACGGTGCTACAATAGATTGTCAGAAGAAGAGTATCAATTTTAAGCCATTGCGAGGAGAACTGTTCACTTTTGTTGGGATTAAGAAGAACTTCAGATTCCTATTATATCAGCAACAAAAGCATAGCGGTTGTTGGAAAGTGGTTGAGAGGGATATCTGGTGAGCGTGTGAATGTTGAGGGACAACAATGTCCAGTACTCGGTGATGTACTAGTAGTTCGGGAATACCCTGAGGTGTTTCCATATGATCTTCCAGTATTGCCACCAGACTGGGAAATTGAGTTTATTATTGAGCTACAATCGGGAATTGCTCCTATATCTAAAGCGCCATACATGATGGAACTAGCTGAACAGAAAGAATTGAAGATACAGTTGCAAGAGTTACTAGACAAAGGTTTCATCCAACCTAGTTTCTCACCTTGGGGAGCAACAGTTCTTTTCGTCCATAAGAAGGATGTCGCATTGAGGATGTGCGTCGATTACCGGGAGCTTAATAAATTTACAGTCAAGAATATGTATCCATTGCCTTGCATTGATGACATGTTCGATCATCTACAGGGTGCAACTATCTTTCGAAGATTGATTAGCAATCGGGGTACCATCAGTTGAAAATTAAGAAGGAGGATATTCCGAAGACCGCATTCAGTACAAGGTATGGACATTATGATTTCTTAGTGATGCTATTTGGTTTGATGAATTCCCCAACAATATTTATGGATTTGATGAATAGAGTATTTCAAGATTTCCTTGATAAATTTGTAATCGTGTTTATCAATGATATTCTGATTTACTCTAAGAATAAGGGGGTCATACTCGGCACTTGAGAAAGGTGTTGGAGATTCTGAAGAAGAAGTAGTTATATGCAAAGTTCAAGAAGTAAGAATTCTAGTTAGACGAAGTGATTTTCTTGGGACACGTGGCGATCTAAGTCTTCTTCCGTTGGACCATTTGTATCTATATGCATCAGGAGCCCGATTTATGGATTTCTCAGTTCAAGAAATCAAGATAAGAGGATTAAACTGTTTCTTCTGACTCTTTTTAAAATTCGATAAATGTTGGTTGATCGTATATTTCATTATAGTTCTATGATTCAGAGTATCCTTTCCTATTTGATCCCTTACCAGCGGTACATACCGCAACATTAGATCCTTCAGACATCCTTTCGATTTGAGTCACTCATAGCTAGGGCTTTTGGGTGATTGCTCCACGCATTTAAATGCTACCCACATGAATGCTAGTCGAATCCGTATGCCCAAACCACATAAGATAATCTAAGCAGCTAGATCGATTCAAAATCTGTAATTTGTAGCTGATTCAGCAAAAACAAGAATGTATTCTTCTTCTATGAAGACATCTGCAGCAAAGAGTATCAACTCTCCTTATCGCGCCTTTATTCATCTTGTTCCTATTCGTCTATTTGGGATGGAGTGGGGATCCTTGATATGTTGGTGTCAAGGCGGTCGAAGAAGGCTAAGTAAGTTAGAGCAACCGATGCTTTAGTCATTCAGTTGACTCCTTGCTGCCAGTCCATGCTTGCTGTCATGCTGGCAAAAGCAGGGGTTTTGGCCTATTTTACCTATTATCTTATTCAGCTTTCTAACCCCAATGGTACTTCCCGTTACCTATTTGAGAGAGGTTGGTGTTGGATTGTATACTAAAAGTCTAGCTTTTTGTATGAACAATGTTATAACAATTAATTTGAAATGAGAATCATATGATCAAATAATTGCATCTTATAATTTATTTATGTGTTCAATGCAATAGTCCACTTACTTTATACTGTAGATAATATGTTGTGCGACAACACGCGGAAGATCATATTATCGATTTCCTTATAAAGTATAAACAGATGCTCACAACTGAGATAGACGGGGACTCTCTATCGAGATGGTTGTAGTGTGGTTTGGTATTAGCTTGTCTTGGCTATAGAATCACATTAGTGCACTTGTGTGTATTGAGCAGGACCGCTTGAGATCGTTCGACTTATATTGACTTATAGGAAAACTTGATCTCAGTTATTATGGAAGTTCATGCTCTTAATCCCTATACAATAACCTCGACACGTAGGGCAGTATGTATTTCTTTGATTCATCAATGGGTGAGATTTACATGTAATTAAATCAACAAACTCGATGAGTTGGGAAGTAGTGCTGTCTCTTTGGTGTGCTGTTGATTGTAGAAGGAATCCGTGTCCGTCATAGGTTGATGATGTCCCCTTGAGGAGCTCATAAGGATTATCATATAAACCCTGCTGGTGGAATTTATTCCACCATGATAATGAGGTTGAGTGTTACTACTCTTGGATGAGATATTAATTAATTGAGTTGTCAGTAACTTAAATTAATTAATGGACATTGTATATCTTAAACATGGGGAGAATAACGGGCTCATAATAAGGAGTCCAAAACGTAATTTTGAAATTGGAAAGGCAGTGCAGTAATAATATTTTAGTGGAATATATTATTATTATTGGACTTAAGTATAAGCTTTGGGCTAAGCTTGAATACTTAAGCCCAATGGAGGCCCAACCCAATTTCTCCTCCTGGTCCCTGCTGTAGCCCATGTATATAAGTCACCTTAACTTATCTGGAACCCTAATCTAATTGATTATTCACGTATGATGAGGGTTGAGAGCAGATTGAGGAGGTCTCGTAGATCGTCGCCCACACGACGTCGAGATCGGACTTGGGACATACGACAGAAGATCAGAAGGTAGTTTGCTGCTGCTGTCCGCCGGCTTGAAAAATTTATATAAAATCGTATATTCCTCAGAATTTGATTATCTATATACTGACGGAAAGCCGTCGAAGAGAGGATCGTCTGAACGCAAAGATCACTCAATTCCAACATCAGACAAAGAAGTTATGGCCATTCTCGTGGGACTGCGCAGGCTGCCTGCGAGAATTTATCTTCATCATCATACCCTGGTGAACGGTAATCGTTTCTATGATTTATTGCTTCTACTATGATAGAAATACATGGTATCCTAACGGGCCATGTTACCCAAATGATCCAAGCACTAACAGTTGGAACTCAGACTTGCTGGTGCTCCTATCTGGGGCTTACCCTTTGAATAATGCATCAAACCCGGCTTCCAACTAGCGTACTAGAAGATGTGATTTATGAGATCTGAAGCTGGCAAGAGATGATAGTAGAGTGAAGACAGCTAACCAAGAAGACCTTATTTGAATCCTAAATGAGGAGATAGACTAGTTGCTTATCGGCGGATTCTGCGCCCATCCTCAGGTCTAACTATGGACTGACCCTTTGACTGTAGTTGGACGTGCCCGCGAAATGAGAATGTCGAGTAGGTAGGGCAGGCTTAGCATCTTTTTTCACCCCATCCTCGGGAGAAGGAATTGCAATGGATCCAAGCAAAGTTAAAGCAATCCATGATTGCCCAAACCCTCAAATCCTACTGAGGTTCGTAGCTTTCTAGGATTGGCTGGATATTATCGAAGGTTTGTTGAAGGATTCTCCAAGATCGCTTTACCATTAACACATTTGCTTGTTCACCTTTTTACATGTCTCCAAGTGTAGGAAATCAGTTGCAGATAAGCATGTGACCAAGTCTATCGAACCCAAAGGATAATTCTAGACTTACTATTTAATCTATTTATGACAACTCTAACCTAAGACAAATTTGGGTTTATAAGTGAATTTTATTAAACCTAAGAAAATAGATAATAAGTACTTAAAATAATAAAATAACAAATAAAAACAAGAATGAAGTGTTCAAGAGAGAATATAGATATCCAATTTAAATTGGTCAAGTTAAATCACTAGACAATCAGTTAGAATTCTTGCAGATTTTGTGAAAGCTATCACTTAATTATGTTAAATTCCTTTGGTTAAGTAAACTTAACACATAAATCTGGTTCAAACCCTCAGATGTAGAAGAATAACTCCTACTCCCTTCTAGGTACTTAAGAAATAAACTTCAATTTCCACTTAATAATCTAAGAAACCAAATCCTCTAGAATGGTAATTAATAGATATATTAAGTATCCAGTATTAATTATTCTAATGAATAAAGGTTATATGGTTAAGTCCCCTTTACCCATAACAGACAGACAGATATAATTACTGTATCACAGAAGCATAATCATAAACATGCAAAGGTAATTAACATCTTCAAGAATAAGGACATATCATATAAGACAAAATATCAATCTCAATTCAAAACATTAATACTATAATAAGAATACTGTAGAAATCCATAACCTAGTCTAGGTCATCAATTCAACCCAATCCAAACATTCAAAACCTAGAACTATCCAAAAAAGTACTAGCCCATGGTGTTACAAGCAACACCCAAGGGTTTAGGTAAGAAAACAATCCCATATGTCTATTATTCAAAATTAAGAAAGAAAGAGTAAGCAAAACCCTAGATATGGCGTGATTCCCCATTCTTTCTTCCATGGTTCTGTACCTTCTTATTCTCCTTCTCAAGTAAACAACACTGATGAACTCTTCGGGATGGGTGGATGGGGTGGTGACAGTATTGTGATAGGGTATGGAATGAAAAAGTGATGAAAAGTTGTGGAGAGTTAGGGTTTGGAACACCCCAAGGCCTCCTTTATAGTTGAGGAATGATAAATCCCAAATTTTGACTTAAATGTGGGCTTTTTCACGTAAAAAATACAAACGGGCTAAGAAAACGACGAAAAACGACGACTAGGCCTTGCTGGGAAGTGGCACGAGTCGTGCCAAGGGTGGCATGAGTCATGCAAGCCATGGACATGCATATCTCTTGGCATCTGGTGGCATGGGCATGGGCGCTGGCTGGGCACCTGGCACGAGTTGTGCCAAATGTGGCACGGGTCGTGCCACCCGTCGACTACCTGCGCGACATCACGGTTTTGCTCATAACTTCTTCATCTGATCTCCGATTGAGGTGATTTTTATGTTCACACGATTTTCTCTTCCTTGGCTTTCCAACCATATAAAGAAATTCTAAAAATTCATCAATTTGAGTGTGGCACGAGTAGTGCAAAGTGAGGCACCAGTGTTTTTCTCTGGGATATGCTGGGTAGTCTCGGTGCTCGTGCCTCCCCATGGCCAGCACGACTACCTATCATGGCTGGCACGACTGCCTATCCTGGCCGACAGGAGTCGTGCCAGCTCCTGACCTTCCCGACTTCTCTCCCGACTTCTATTTTTGCTCTTTTTACCCCTCCGTTTTCCACCTAAAAAATGAAATAACACCTCAAAAGTATCTGTAACACAAATATATGCAATTCGACCAAAAGATACTCAAATATGGATATAAATTCCACACACCGATGCTAAATCGGACCCTAAAATATGCAGATTTTCACACTAAACAAATCCCCCAAACTTAAGATGTTGTTTGTCCCCAAACAACAAAAATCGAACAAAGAAGAAAGATAGTGTACAAATCTAAGGAAAAACAAGGGATATGACAACTAGGCCATTCAAAATACGATTATCATTAACTCCGGTCATGCAACTCTTATTACTTGCAATAATTCATTCATAACATGTAATTTAAAATAATTACTACCAATTAAAATGCTCCATCAACTTATTCTTACTGGTAGTATATCACTCGCACTTAAGTGTAAAAGATGTACACTTATGAGGTATGGTGTTTATGCTCAAATTCAATTCAAGTACATGCATAATCATAAGCTTGCCAAATGTCTCAAACTCTCCACCACTTAAAAGTATGATTCGACAATGGGATAAAAAGGAATTTTAATAAGATGTAATATTGGCTCTTTGGTTAAGGTATGAAATATATGGATAAGTGACTCAAAACTCGAATCAATCAAGTCGCGATCCATCATGATTTTCATTCTTCTTACTCACTTCAACTAAGCACATCATCCTCCTCAACTCCTCAATTTTTCTCTTCCATGCGCAACATATACACATTTTGTTCCTTTTTCTTTCTTCTCTTGAGGTACCAGTTTTGAGCACTACCTCATGTATTCTTCATAGGGTACCAGTTTCGGCACTACCCTAGGGTGTTTGTTTCAATAGAGTACTAGATTTAAGCACTACTTCATGAATTTTTCTTTAGATGCATTTTCAAGCTAAATCACTCTTTCAACACCAATTTCATTCCTTCCCAATATGTTATCAGGCTCCATCAACTCACTTTGAAAAGCCATTAATTATCCTTCATGACAGACAATCAAGGCTTAAAAGAATTCAGATTACTCAAAGTGGTTATTTCTCGTAGGTTGCCAAATAATGAGGTTTTAAGCCTCAACAGGGCTAACTACGAATAAAAAATCATATGGGTAGAGAATTATTTGGCTAAGCGACTCATAAATTCAAGGAAGACCTAAAATCATCTCCCTTAATCTAACGTAACATATAGTCTCGAGCAAGACAAAAGGCAAGTTCTAGAATACACACACTAGAACGATATTCACCAGAAAGAAATATCATGTGATTATGTACATGATTTAAAGGATCAAAATCTCACATGATTTTTAACAAGTAACAGATCACTCTTTATGGTAAGCAATATTCCACAAGTACAAATAGAACTTCATATAACAATATAACTTAAGTACACTTCCTTCATCAATTTCAAGAGCATATGAATTTTTGGAAGAAATCTAACAAATAGAATCACACTAAACATACAACCAGAAACTCAAACTATAACACCTCAACTATTCAAGATTCAACACAATATACCACATAAAAAATTAGAATAAAGAAACGAAGGCACCTGATTTATCTCCTTCTACCCCTTGCAAGTTCCTCTATTTATCCAACTCGGTCAGGCGTAGGCCTCAGATAGAACTCACTTTTCTTTCATCACCACTCAAACACTTTTTATCATCATTAAAGCTCAAACATATCTCATCACCAATCAGAACTCATCAGTAAAATCATAGGAAAACTCAAAAAATTCAACCAAAAATAAAATCACTCCAAATCTTGAAAAATAAACAAGACACACAAAACACTTTTAAAGTCGCAAAAAAAATTAAAAAAATCGAAATAAATTCCAAAAATTCTAAAACAAATTGACCTCCAAGCATCACACACAAGTGAAGAAAACTTACCTTGGTGTTTCAAGACATTTGAATCCACGTACACCCCCCCAAACTTAGTTCAAACAAAGTGAGAAACTAAGTTTGTAAAAAGTGAATACCATAGACGAAGAAGCACCTAATAAAATTTCCTACACCAAACAAATACATAAAAGCAATAAAACAGGAGGGTAAGCCCCCAACAAGCGCTCATGTTTAACGTCGGAGAGTCACGATGGAATGCAGAATATGTAGACTACTGATTAAGAGGGCGATCTTCTTTCTCTTCACCTTCAAATACTTTCTCCCCCTCTTATCATCCACACTTACCACCTTACTTTTCTTAGGCACCATATGATCAGTAGAATCTCCTTTCTCAAGCTTTCTCGTCTTATTCCTGTAAATCTTCTACTTAATTTCAGAATCATTCCTATCACAATCAAGATCAAACAGGTTAGGATAAAAATGATCACAAAATAAAGAAAGAGAGAAAGGACTCTCAAATCTGTGGGTAACCGATGGTAAGTTAGGAGGCTTCAAGTAGGCATCATCTCCTCTTCCTTTGTCTAAATCCTTCTTCTCAACCTTAACTACGACATCCTCCACCACATTTAAAGGTGTTGTTTCTCTTGCACTTGTAACTGTGAGGCTCACAGTAGTCGACTTAAGCTTTCTTGCAAAATCCCTGCAATCAGATTTTTGTAAGTATTCAATGTATCCATTAGAAAGCTCATCATACCTATCATCAAAATCAGTAAAAATAAGAGCTAGAAGTTCGCTTTGGTGTTTTTTAATTGGATCCTTAGACAGGATCAAAGGCAAGCTCTCCTCCGCGACTCCCTCTACTTCTTTAATGCTTCTACACTCTTGCATATCAGTAGGCCTCTTCGTAACTCTCTCAAGTGAAAAGACACTTCTTCTTCATTAACTTGCAACTTCAGTTCCCCCTTCTTCACATCAATGTTTGCTCCTGCAGTCGCAATGAACGACCTTCCCAAAATTAGAGGAACTCTGTTATCTTCTTCTTCTTCCAAGTCTGGCATAATAAAGTCTACTGGAAATATGAACTTCCCCACTTTCACTATGACATCTTCAACTACCCCCCTTAGGTAGGTCAGGGATCTATCAGCAAGCTGCAATGCTACTGATGTCGGTTTCAGCTTTCCCAAACCAAGTTTAATGAATACGGAATAAGACATCAGGTTAATACTAGTCCCCAAATCACACAAGGCTCTCTTAGGTTGTCCTTTTACAATTTCACAGGGTATGGTGAAGCTTCCCGGATCTTTCAACTTTGTAGGAAGTTTCTTTTGTATCACAGAACTGCAACTCTCTATCTTATTCACTGACTCATTTCTGATCAAACTTCTCTTCTTAGATATGATGTCTTTTAAGAACCTTGCATAGTTTGGCATCTCTTCTAAAACTTCTGCGAAAGGAATATTAATGTGGAACAAGAACTTCTTGAACTTCTCATCTAATCCTTTCTTCAAAAATTATTGTGGAAACGGAATAGGATATTTTGTCTTTGGAATTCCCAGACATCCCTCTCAAATTCCACTCCTTTTTCTTTCTCTTTTCTTGCTACCTTAGCTATCTGCCATTTTTTCAATCTAACCTTAGGTTCTTCCGAATTTTCATCAGTTTCAGGGACCTGGAAATTATTCAAGATGAGATCAGCAGTGTGAGGATCGAGATGAATTTCTGACATTTTCTTCAAAGAAGGGCACGAGTCGTGTCGGCCAGCCTCAGACTCGTGCTGGCGGTCGTGCCGCTCAAAATTGGAAATTTCTTACCACCGCATGAGTCATGTCGGCGGATTGCTGGGTCATGTCGGCCATTCTCGGTGGTTGTGCCGCTCACAGTGACATCCGTCAGCTGGGATGATACACGCGGTGCACTGATTTCAAGGCCACACGAGTCGTGCGGACCCTGGCATGAGTCGTGCAGCGTGTTAGAGCTGACATGTTCGTTATCGTCTGATTTTTTAACTTCTATTTTGACTTTAGATCGTACCGATGGCATTTTTGGACCCCTTGTACTGCATTCCACTCCTCAAAGTGACAGCCATAACTTGTTCTTTTGGATTCGTCACCATTTGAGATGGAAACTTAACTTGTTGCTCTAGTCTCCCAACTGCAGCATGTAATTATCCAAGAACAATATCAGTTTCTTTATGTTTTCTTTCATTCTTTTTTTGTCTGATTTCAGATTGCTCTTGATTAGTCACCATCAATTTAACCATCCATTTCATCTGGTCCCCTTGCTGCTTCATCCACAGTTTCATCTCATCATCCATGGGTGCTTTTCCTTCAACTGGCTTATGAGATGGATCAATTCCTGGAGGAGGCTCAACTGCATTACCCAGGTTAGCATAAGATAAATTATCATTCCTTCTTTGATTGTTGAAGTTGGAATTCCCTTGGTAACCACTTTGCTAATTTTGACAGTTGTTTCCCTGATCATTCTTTCCCCAATGCTCATTACTAGGCCTGAAATTCTATCTATTTCTGTAATCCCTTGCAAGCTCTGTCCCACAGCATAATTTGCATGCTCCATTGATCTTCATCTCTTTCTGTACTAGCTTCATCTCCTCTGTTTTCTAGTTCGAGACGATCCATATTCTTATACAGCTCATTGAGTTGACTCTTTAGTTCTGACATCTCACTACTGTTGACTTGTACTTCTACTTTTATCACTTTATCAAAAAGACTCCTCTTTCTGATCTCTCCATATGCCAATCATGTGTGTTAGCTGCCATCTCCTCAAAGATCTCTTGTGTTTCATCTGCTGACTTTTTGAGGACCGATCCACCAGCTGTCGATTCCACTAATACTCTTGATTCACCTCTTAGGCCTAGATAGAAGAAACTTAAGTAGGTGTCCTTTGTAAATCCATGTTGTGGCCTACAACGCAACAGCTCCTTGAACCTTTCCCATGCGTCATAGAAACTCTCCAAGGCTCCTTGTTCAAACAGTGTGATCTTTTGCTTTACCTTAAAACTCTTGGAGGGAGGAAAGTATTTTTTCAAGAACATGTCAGCCAATTGCTCCCATGTAGTACAACATCCTGCGGGAAGGTTGTTGTCCCACTCTTTGCCTTTTCCCGTTAGAGAGAATGAGAAAAGCCTCATTGTGATAGCATCCTCCGGAACATCCCTAAACTTTTGCGTCCTTGCATACTCATCAAATAACCGCAGATGAGCAGTAGGATTTTCCAGAGGTGTCCCACTAAACTGCTGTTCCTGAACCATTGGGATCAGTCCAAACGACAACTCAAAATTCTACTCTGTGATTGCGGGTCCATTCAATCCAGCGTTTATGGTATGCTTCAGCTTATAATGGTCCGGCATGGGAGTCGGAGTCCTTTGATCTTCTCCAGCCATCTCTACTATTTCAGTCTCTTCAGTTAAATCAACTTCTTCTTCTTCAGAAGAATAGCAAGTATTCGACTCCGAGCTAGGAATAGGTGTAGCTGGCTGCTTTCTCTTCCTTCTGTTCACTCTGACAAGTGCTTCAAGTTCTAGGTTGAGTGGTTCAATGGGAATTCCACTTGACCTAGTGATCATACACCTGTTCTCACACAACTGATTAGAATAGTTTGGATCTAAATAAAATAAAAATAAAAATAAAAATAAAAGTAATTAAAAATTTAACTTCCTAAATTAAAATAAACCACAAAAGAATTAAATTGCAAAGCCTAGGGAATTATCCCCGACAACGGAGCCATTTGCTTGTTTACCTTTTTGCGTGTCCCCAAGTGTAGGGACTCAGTTGCAGATAAGCGTGTGACCAAGTCTATTATCGATCCCAAAGGATAATTCTAGACTTACTATTTAATCTATTTATGACAACTCTAACCTAAGACAAATCAGGGTTTATAAGTGAATTTTATTAAACCTAATAAAATAGAAAATAAGTACTTAAAATAATAAAATAGCAAATAAAAATAAGAATGAATTATTCAAGAGAGAAGATAGATAGTTCTAGGCAATCCAGTTTAAATTGGTCAAATTAAATCACTAAACAATAAGTTAGAATTCCTGCAGATTTTGTGAAAGCAATCCTTTAATTCTGTTAAATCCCTTTAGTTAAGTAAACTTAACACATAAATCTGGTTCAAACCCTCAAATGCAGAAGAATAATTCCTACGCCCTTCTAGGTACTTAAGAAATAAACTTCAATTCCCACTTAACAATCTAAGAAACCAAATCCTCTAGAATGGTAATTAATAGATATACTAAGCGTCCAGTATTAATTATTCTAATGAATAAAGGTTATATGGTTAAGTCACCTTTATCCATAACAGACAGACATATATAATTACTTTATGACACAAGCAATAGTCATAAACATGCAAAGGTAATTGGTATCTTCATGAATAAGGACAGATCATATAAGAATAAAATATCAATCTCAATCCAAAATATTAATACTGAAATAAGAATACTGTAAAAATCCATAACCTAGTCTAAGTCATTAATTCAACCCAATCCAAACCTTCAAAATCTAGAATTATCCAAAGAAGTACTAGCCCATGGTGTTACAAGCAACACCCATGGTTAGGTAAGAAAAAAATCCCATAGGTCTATTATTCAAAATTAAGAAAGAAAGAGTAAGAAAAACCTAGATATTACGTGATTCCCCATTCTTTCTTCCGTGGTCCTGAACCTTCTCGTTCTCAGTCTCAAGTAAGCAACACTGACGAACTCTTTTGGATGGGTGGATGGGGTGGTGACGTATTGTGGCAGGGTATGGATGGAAAAGTGATGAAAAGTTGTGGAGATTTAGGGTTTGGAATACCTCAAGGGTTCCTTTTATAGTTGAGGAATGATAAATCCCGAATTATGACTTAAAAGTGGGCTTTTTCACATAAAAAATACAAATGACGAATAAAACGACGAAAAGATGAAGACTGGGCCTCGCTGGGCAGTGGCACGAGTTGTGCCAAGGGTGGCACCAGTCGTGCCAGCCACGGACATGTGCATCTCTTGGCAGCTAGTGGCATCCGATGGTCGGCATGGGCATTGGCTGGACAACCGGCACGAGTCGTGCCAAATGTGGCACGGGTCGTGCCACCCGTCGACTGCCTGCGCGACCTCACAGTTTTGCTCATAACTTCTTCATTCGGTCTCCGATTGAGGTGAATTTTATGCTTACACGATCCTCTCTTCCTTGGCTTTCCAAGAATATAAAAAACTCATTAAAATTCATCTATTTGTATGTGGTATGAGTCGTGCAAATTGAGGCGCGATTGTTGCTCCTCTGGGACGTGCTGGGCGGTCTCGGCACTCATGCCTGCCTATGGGCGGCACGACTACCTATCATGGCTGGCACGACTGCCTATCCTGGCCAGCACGAGTCGTGCTATCTCCTGAACTTCCCGACTTCGCACGACCATCTCTTACAGGCCCGTTTACATACGATTAAGTTCATTCACACTCAATTCTTTAAAAACACATAACTCCATCAAATAGCACATAAATACGGATAAAAATATACGAAAATGGACATAAAAAGACACTAAAATCTAGGTGAAATTATCACTCATCACACCCCAAAACTTAAAGTGTTGTGCGTCCCTGAACAACAAAAATGATAAACCAAGTGGTGAGATTTTCACCTAGGAAAAGACTAAACGAACATAAGTAATAACACATCAATAGCAATAAGAACCACAATGTATGCTAAGCCATCCTACAAAATTAAACTCATGACATGAGGAATTAAAAAGTTCAATCACAAGAGAATAAAGTGTAATATAGTCTCTTTTGGTCTAAGCCTCACATAGGTTATCAATTTCACTCAACACTCTTTCAAATAAGGTAACAACACTCATCAATCAATTGGCTCGACTCGCTATAAGCTTGCTCGTGGACTACATTCACAAACCACCAAAATTTCCATTAATGATAAAAAAAGGTCTTTAATTAAGGATGTAATGATAGGCTCTTTGGTAGGGTAGGAAGAATATGGATACAAGTGACTAATCAAGTGTATGTAATCGAAGAGGTAGCTACTTTCTTCCATTCCTTAACTTATCTTTCTTCCTTTCTCAACTTTGGTAATCACAAGCACTAATCATCAACTTTCCTTATTTTGAGCTTCTTTTGATTCATGCTTCCTTCTTTTGACTTTTAAGTACTTAAGCATATTTTTGGTACTTTACTCTTTTTCTTATTTTATGGTTTCATGTTCATTCTTTGCTTGCGCTCTTTTCATCCTTTTTCTTGCTTGTTACAATTTCCTTTCTTTTCTTGCATAATTCTCATCAAACCTTTCTAAACCACATCTCCTCAATCACTCACACAAAAGGGTAATTATATAAGGCTCAAATGGGTAATCAAGGCTTGTAATGTGCTAAATTCACAAGAAATAGGCTTTAAGGCTCAAAGTGGTTGACTAGGGATGATGTTTATGATAGGGAAATATATGGCAATAACTATTAAATAACAAGGATGGCCTTAGATCATGTCACTAATCTCCACAAATCGGGCTCATTCATATAGTCCTTGAGCAAGTTCTAGTTTATCAAGCACAACCGATTCACTCATGAAAAAATACCATGTATACATGGTTGAGGCTCAAATTCTCACAAGCTTATGCTCGAACCTTAAGGGACTTATTACACCACATTCATCTCGAAATTGAACAAGTTAAGTAGAACATGTCACAATTCAAAAGTGTAGAGATTCTTAATCATAACTTGTCATTACTTACTAACATAACATGTCATCACTCATATTCAAAAATGACTCATAACATCCCAGAACAAACCACCAAATCAACCCTAAACAAGAATAAAAAAACAAACAAAACACTAAATAAGGACTCAATAAACAAGAAACAAAACAAAAGCACATAACATGCAGTAATAAACAAAACCATCCAACATAACACATGAAGCAACATGCTAATCACAAATCCAAATCAACATCAAAACATGTCAAGCTAATAGAAGTGGTAAAGTATAGAGTGAACTTCCTCAATAGGCATTTGGTAGTGGAAATGGTTGGCACTAGCTTCTGGATTGAATACACCACGAATCTCGACTTGATCTCCGGGCTCAATTCGTGCTTCCACTACGCTTCATTCATGCTCAACAACTCATCAAAAATATTAGCTCAACGATTTCATTAAAAATATGGATTATCATGCACTTCAATAACCACCAAACGGACCAAAATCAAATCAAAACTCATGAGAATTTTTTTAAAAAATTGGGTCAATTTTATAAGAATCACACCCAAGTGGTGAGTCACACCATACACTCTCCCCCCAAACTTAAATCGAAATAAGTTGAGACTTAAGTTTGCCAAAAGTGGTGGGACTTACCCTTGTAGTTTCCATCAATGATCTTCTTGTGGAGAAGCATAGGCATCCAACGAGTTGAGCTATATCCACCACACACTAGCAAACTTACTCGAGACAAGAGTCGAGACTTAAGTTTGCAACAGTGGTGAGATATGCCTACTCGAATCCATGAAGCACTCCTCTTTTCTTAACAATGCCTTTTATTAACGTCTTCAAGCCGGATGGAATTTTACGATCATTGGACCAAATGTTGGTCCACCACACTTTTTTCTCGCATCCTCACTTTGAACATTTGATTTGCCTTTTTTTGTCAACTAGCTCAACTTCACCATTCTTGCTTACTAGCATCAAGTCATCATCAAGAAGTGATTCTAGTGGACTTCCTCTTTCTCCTTTGTCAAGCTTTCAATTAAGCTCTGATGCTTTCATCCTATTAACATCATAAGAAGATAAGTTAGAATTTGAGATTTTCATATAATCATGAAGAAATGAATTTAAATTGTCAAAGAGAATAGAGTCATGATCCATAAGATCATCCGGAGGCTTCAAATGAGACTTGGCTCCTTTTTCCTTATTGCACAAGAATGTGACACTCTCTCCTTTTGAGCTCAAAGACAACACTTCTCTTCCAACATCAATCCTTGCTCTTCCCGTAGCTAACAATGGCCTTCCAAAAATTAGTGGACTCGAGGGTCCGCCTTTACTTCCAATACCATGAAATCAACTGGGAAAGCTAGCCCTTTCACTTTCACCTCCACGTTTTCAACAATCCCTAGTGGCTTCACAACTTCTCCATTTACTACTTCAAGACGGATAGTATTAGGCTTTAGCTCTCTAATTTTAAGGTCTTTGAACGTGGCATGAGACATCACGTTGATGCTTGCCCCAAGTCACACAATGCATTAAGGGTACCATTCCCCTCAAAATCACAAGGAATTATGAACTTCCCCGGATCACCAACTTTTGTAGGTCCCCCTTTTTGCATTGATCCACTTGCTTTGGGTTGCTCTTCTTTCATTTTCTCCTCATACTTTTTCTTGAGACATTTGACATGCTCCTCAAACTCCTTTTTCTTCTCCTCTTTAACAAACATTTATGGATAGGGAATAGGGAATGGAGTGATCGGAATACCCCAATAATCACGCTTGTACTCCTCTTCTTTGACCTTCTCCTCTACTTTCTTTTCCTCTTGTACCCTCTTCCACTTGGGTATCCATTTAGGCCTTCTCTTCTTTCTAAACTTACTTCTTCCATCTCTTCAACAACCTTGCTTTCCACCAACCCTTCTTCAACCTTTTGTTCCTCTTTCATATCAACCAACAAACATTGAGCCTTTGGATTGACCTCGGGTGTGGCTGGAAACTTTCCTTTTTGTTGAGCACTCAAAGGACTTGTAATTTGTCTCATATTATACTTCAAAGCTTTGAGCCTCCTTTCATTTGCTTCTTCTGCCTTTTTCAAAGCTTCATCTTGAGCTTTGTTAGATGCATACAACTGTTCAAGTAGCTCATCTATAGATGTCTTCCCCTCACTGTTTGGTGCCTTAGCCCCCTGTTGATATCCTGGAGGATAAGTAACTGCATTGCTCGGATTAGAGTAGGAGAAGTTCCCTTACCTTTGTTGTTGAGGGTAAGAGCTTCCACTACCTTGACTATTAAAGCCTTCTTGCCTTGGTGGATAGTTCCCTTGACTTTGCTTGAAACTACCTTGGCAATTATTTTGGTAATTCCCTTGGTAGTTTCTTCCTTACATGTAGGACATATCTTCCACACATGGCATAGAGTTGGCCCATTGTTCTCCACTCACAATATTTGGAGGAAACACACCTTGCTCAACTTGTACCCCTTCAACCATATTTGCTCCTTGGCTCACACTTTGATTCAAGCTCATTTGTCTCAAAACTTCTGTCGCTATCGCATCAACACTTGGAACATTCGGATCAACACTAGCACTTTTGACACTAAATTGTTGCCCTTGATCCAAATTATCAAAACCATAGCATCCACTTACCCTCTCCGATGACCATTGATATACGTTTGTGGCAATCTCATCAAATATCCTTATTGCCCTTTCCAAAGTTACACCAAATATGGATCCACCTGTCGAAGCATCAACATAAATTCTTTGCCCATTTGCTAACCCTTATAGAAGAATCCTACTTGTTGATTCTCTGGGAAACCATGTTGTGGACACTTGCGGAGCATATCCTTAAACCTCTCCCATTCTTCATAAAAGCTCTCTTGAGGCATTTGCTTGAATTGATTAATCAAGCTCTTCATTTGAAGTGTCTTGGAAGGTGGGAAGTATTTGTTCAAAAGCATTTGTGCTAGCTCATCCCAAGTATTGCACATACCTGGAGTAATGGTAGATAGCCATGTTCGAGCTCTATCCCTCAACAAAAATGGAAACTACCTCATCCGGATACAATCCTCACTCACCACGTTCATCTTCACCATATTAGCAATCTCAATAAATTGAGCTAAGTGTGCATTCGGATCCTCATTTGGAGTTCCACCAAATTGTTAGTCTCTCACCATAGAAATCAAGTCCGCCTTAATTTCAAAGTTGTTGGTGTTGATTGGTGGACCCATCATATGTGACATCGCCCTCGGCATAAAGAAATCTCAAATCACCCTTTGATCATTATGAATTCCATGTTGAACCGGAGGTGGTGGTGGTGGTACATAAGCTTGTTGTTGAGGAGCATAAGCTTATGGAAAGCCTTGTTGCATTAGAGCTTGTTGCACCATTTGTTGAAGTAATGCTTGGTTGTTGAAAGCTCCACGATTTTGATGAGCTTGTTAAGGAGGATTAACATTGACTTGAGGTGCTTTGTCTTGCATGTTCACATGTTGTCCTCCTTCCCCATTATGCTCTATCTCCACATGATTATCTCCTTGAAAATTCTCCATTTGATTACTCTTTTTAGTTTTGTTCTCCCTTATTCTTCTTCTACAAGTGTGTTCAATTTCCAAATCAATAGGTTCTACTTGTTTCCCCTTGGATCTTGTGTGCATACACCTTCAAAGTAAGAGAAGTTAGGATAAGATTTTCAAAAGTAAATACAAATAAAACAAATAAAAAAAATTATCTCTATTAAGATCACTCAAAATGATCCTCCTTCAAGCTACTAGCAACCGTTGCCTCCCTGGAAACGGTGCTATTTGATTAGCCATTTTGTAGTAGGGATGACCAATTTAACAATTTATCAAACCACATGGAGGTAGGCGCTAGTGCTTAAGCGATCTCACGTTTCTTATATTTTTATAGAGACGAATCATCAAAGGGGTTGTTGATCAAACAAACAAGTAAATAGTAATCAATGCAAGTAACAAGCAATGATCAAGCACACAAGATAAATGGATGAAATGTGATTTTCCAAATTAATCAAAAGTGGGATTAACAACAATTAAGTAGCTGGAAATCTTAGGATACATGCATTAAACTCATACAAATCAAGGGTATGGATTAAGGTCCAACTCTAAATTCACCTTAGCTCCTTCTCAAGATGAATAGGATATTAATCTCAATTAGCATAAAGGTTGGTTCTCATTCAAACAATTGGAACTAGGTACTAAGCATGAAATAAGAATCCCTTCACACAATTAATCAATCTCTCGATCAAAACAACCATATGTCCTATCAAAGGGTTCTAAACTTTAAAGGATTTCTCAATCTCTTTACAATTTATAATGCACATGAAGTGTTTGATGAAATGATTCACTCAAATGTCCAATCACATAATTGATTTCTCAATCTAATCATATATTTAGAGCATCTAAACACACAAATCATCAAAAACATCAATATCTAAAGCATCAATGATAGGAAATCATTTAACCCAATCAATATATGAATTTAAATACATAGATCCCAAAATTTAACCACAAACTTTCATGTTACTAATTCCACAAGGGAGATTAGCCTACAATCTTCATAAGATCCTTAACATAGACATTAAAAATCTTACAAATCATGGTAAACTAGAGGATTAACACAAAATTGGGATGAAAACTCCCTTGGATTGGCTCCAATTGAATCTACTTCCTTCCTTTGGTGATCACCCACTCTTCCTTGCTTCTTCACTTGATTTGGATGGTAGAATTTATGGAGAGATGATGTAGAATCAAAGTATGGATGAAGGGGATGAAGAATATGGTGTAAAATCAAAGGATTAGTGTGTGAGGTATGTGAGCAGCTGAAATTTCGTGTCTTCTTTCAAAGGTTGAATGGATGGGTATTTATACTCATTAGGGGTCTTCTAGAAGAAATCTAATTTTTTTACTGATCAGGCACCTACACGACTCGTGTGCTGCAACACGCCTTGAGTCATGTCAGGGTTTCTAGGTCAACGTGAACTTATGACGACACACGAGTCGTGTGCCGCAACACGGCCAAGGGATGGTCATGTTGTACGTTCTGATATCGTCGCACGGTCATCTTTTACATGCTCGTTTGCAGTAAACGGCTCATGTAGCACGACACAGCTCGTGTACTTGAAACGGCTGGCTGTGTTCTTGCTGCCCTATTTTCTTCTTCCTTCTTTCATCTCCCTTCTCTATTTTCGCTCCAATTTCACCTGTTTTACATACGATTAAGTTTATTCATACTCAATTCTATAAAAACACATAAATCCACCAATTAGCACATAAATACGGATAAAAATATACGAAAACAGATAATAAAAGACATCAAAATCTAGATGAAAATATCACTCATCAACCGACTTCCATTTTTGCTCTTTTTACCCCTGTTTTCAACTAAAAACATGAAATGACCCCTTAAAAGCATCTGTAACACAAATATATGCAATTCAACCAACAAATGCTCAAATACGGATATAAATTACACACAACGGTGCTAAATCAGACCCTAAAATATGCAAATTTTCACACTAAACAATAGTTGACCAGGAAGAACGTAAGGTTCACATGGACGGAGGCATGTGAACAAAGTTTTCAGGAATTGAAGAGACGGTTGACATCAGCTCCTATATTAACTATTCTGATGGAGACATGAAACTTCAAGGTTTATAGGATGCTTTAAAGAATGGTCTTGGATGTAAACTAATGCAGAATGGGAAAGTGATAGCGTATGTATCCAGACAGTTAAGGGAATACGAGAAGAATTACCCTACCCATTATTTGGAATTAGCCGCAATAGTGTTTGCTCTCAAAATTTGGAGGCATTATTTGTATGGGGAATGTTGTGAGTTCTATACTGATCATAAAAGTTTGAAGTACTTCTTCACTCAGAGAGGATGGTTGGAACTAGTGAAGGACTACGACTGTGTTATCAATTATCATCCAGGCAGAGCTAATGTGGTTGCTGATGCATTGAGCCGAAAGACAATACAGAGTATAGTTGTTATGACACTTTGACTAACTTTGATGGATAAGATTCAACAGGGACAAGAGGTGGATAAATTGTTGGACAAGAGGTGGATAAATTGTTTGACAAGATAAGGAATGATATCAGCTCTGGAAAATCTTCTGACTTCCAATTAAGTGATGATGGTATAATTCATTATAGATGTCGATTATGTCTACCAGAAGTAGAAGACATTCGAAAGGAAGTGATGGTTGAAGCTCATTCAACACAGTACTCTATACATCCAGGAGCTACTAAGATGTCTAGAGATTTGAAATTACATTATTGGTGGCCAGGAATGAAGAGAAATGTCGCTCAATATGTGGAACAATGTTTGACTTGTCAGCAAGTCAAAGTCGAGCATCAGAGACCAGCAGAAACTTTACAAGCTCACTATGGATTTTGTTATTGGGCTACCAAAGACAGTAAAAGGTTACGATGTCATTTGGGTTATTGTGGATCGTTTGACTAAGTCAGCTTATTTTCTTCCTATTTGCTCTACGTATTCCATGGATCGGCATACACAGCTATATATCCAATAGATTGTCAGACTCCATGGAGTACCACTTACCATTGTATCAGACAGAGATACGAGATTCTTGTCTGCTTTCTGGAAGAGTTTGCATAAGGCGTTGGGGACACAATTATCTTTCAGCAAAGCATTCCATCCACAGACCTATGGTCAATTAGAGCGTACAATACAGATTTTGGAAGATATGCTCAGAGCGTGTGTGTTGGATTTTCAAGGTCAGTGGAGTAAATTTTTGCCTTTAATAGAGTTCATATACAATAATAATTATCAGTCTACTATTGAGATGGCACCATACGAAGCACTGTAGGGGAGAAAGTGTAGGTCTCTAGTACATTGGGATGAAGTTGGAGAAATGAAACTTTTGGGTCCAGACTTGATCCATGAAATGACTGAAGCTGTAACACATGTTCAAGAGAAGATGAAAATTTCTCAGGATTGGCAAAAGAGTTATGCAGACAAATGGAGAAGAGCATTGGAATTTGAAGTGGGTTATCATGTATTCTTGAAAGTATATCCAATGAAAGAAATAGTGCGGTTTGGGAAGAAAGAGAAACTCAGTCCAAGATATGTTGGTCCATTCACTATCATTGAGAGAGTTGGAAATGTTGCTTATAAGTTGGAGTTACTAGCATTAATGTCTAGAGTACATGACGTGTTTCATGTGTCTGTGTTGAAGAAGTATGTTCTGAATATATCTTATGTTCTCAAGCAGGAAACAGTTGAGTTGAAAGAAGATTTGAGTTATGAAGAGATACCATTTGAGATTTTACGGCGAGAAGTGATGAAGCTCAGAAATAAAGAGATACCATTAGTGAAGGTGTTATAGAAGAACCAATTAGTTGAGGAGGCTACTTGGGAAAGAGAGGATGAGATGATAGCTAAATATCCAGAACTCTTCAGATAAGTAAATTTCGAGGATGAAATTTTTTTATAAGGTGGGGAGGATGTGATACCCGAGCTTTTAACTACTCATGTGCCAATATAATTTAATTTTTGTTATTTGCATTTTATAATTATTTGATAATTATGTGGCAATTATGTGATAATAATGTGGCAATTATATATGTGACAATTATTTCTACATTTCATTTATCTTTACATTTTATTTGAGACATCCGTGATAAAAATAGTGATAATATGTGAATATATGTGTGGATAAATATTTAAGTGCGATAATTTGGATATATAATTAAATTGTTTTATTTGTATAAATATATTATTTTCTTAATTATTAAGTATTGCACGTGTTCTCGCAATAATAATAGTGGTAAGAGAATGTACACGTAATAATAATGTGGTAAGAGAATGTACACGTATGTGTTTTAATTTGTAAATGTATTATATCTTAGCTATTAACTATTGCACGTAAATCAATAATGACTAATAATAATAAAAATAAATTATACTTACTATAAATAATAAGTTACTATAAATAGCAACTTACTATTAATAGTAAGAAATTAAATGACTTAACATCACAACTCAAGTATATATATAACCCCATATGGGGTGAGCCGCGAGCAGTGTAGTTCGATGAAAAAAAGAGAGTGAGAAGAGAGAAGAGAGAAGAGAGAAGAGAGAGAGAGAGGAAGAGAAGAAAGAAAAGGAGATGAAGGGGTTCGTGCCTGAATGGGGAAGAAGAGATTAGTTGTAGTGTTTCACGAGATCTATAGTATTCTTACTATTTGGAGTTCAGGTAAGTAGAGATCCAAATACAATGTATAAATATGTTGTGTGTTAATTATTTGTGATTAATATGTGATAATCATGTTATGAATTATTTGTAACTAGTTTAATTACATTATTTGGGATTAATTTGTGGTACCAGTTGTGAGTTTATGTGATTTGAGGAAAGAAGGTATTCATATGCCACTAAATATTATTTTATAAATTATTTGTGATAAATTTGTGATACAAGTTGTGGATTTATATAATTTGAAATAATATCATTGTCCTATATAGATCTGTGTGATCGTAAAATGTTGAATATAGATCTGTATGATCTGAGAAGATATTATTTATAAGGATATGTGTGATCCGAGATGAAGTTGCTATTTTAAAAAGGGATCCGTGTAATCCAAGGTGAAATTGTTATTCTATAAATGAACCTATGTGGTTGAAGTGAAGTTGTTGTTCCAAAAGTGGACCAGTGTGAATTGAAATTAAGTTGTTGTTTTATTTTGATTAAATGTTGATATTGATGTCGTAAAAGGTTTATGATGCATATTTAATTGCCTTGGTTGCATCCATACATAATCATGAAAAGTATTTTCCCCAAAATTAATAAGATACTAATAGTGTGTGCGGCCACTATATATGCACTCTTTCAGGGACGGTCGAAAATCGGTCCGAGTCATGTGTTGACTCACAACATTCAGGGATCGTGGGGCGATCCGAGTCATGTGTTAACTCAACATGTCGCTTGTCAGCTCACTTTTATTCAGGGATTGCGGGGCGATCCGAGTCATTTATTGACTCAATAAGTCATTTATCAGCCCATTTTTATTCAAGGAACGAAAAAATCGATCCGACATTGTATGTGTCACTTTATTAAGGGATCGAAAAAATTGATCCGACACTGTGTGTGTCTATTGAGCTCATTTGGGGTGCATATTATAAGTGTGTCGTGGGAATCCCGCAACGTGAATATTTTCAAAATAAAAGAGACCAACTAGAAAGATTATGAAATCGACGATAGAAAACTAAATGCATTTTCATTCATCGTCATGCATGATTTCTACTTAATGAGATTTTTTCTCACTAGTTTATGCATTGTAGCTGAGCCTGCTGATGATTGAATTATGTGGTGTTTTGTGCAAGTTGTGGTGCTCCTTCAAGGTTTTGAGCGGATGTACATAAATGACGTCCTGTTGGGCTAAGCCATGGGTTATTTTGTTTTTGCTGATATTTTATTATGCAATATAATAAGTATTGCCACTTGTTTGAGTGGATTGATGTGGTGTCAGAAACTGGTGACATATGTTAGACCATGATTTCAGTTATGAATATATTATGTGAGAAAAAAAGTATATGCAGTTTTTATAATGATGATATTTATGTTAATTATAAGTTATATAAGGTGGGTCGTGTTAGTAATTATGCTTTTAATATTATTATCTATTTTAAATTTATGGAGATTACTTTTTTTTGGATGGGATGTTCTTTAAGTTTCTAGACAAATGAGTGTGCGATGAGTATTGTATAATGCTGAGTTTTTTTACAATGAGATCATATTTCAGATTCATTTGACTAATTGTATATTTTTTTATTACAAAGTGTATTAATTTTTATTGATAACTATATACTATAGATTCATTTGACTAATTGTATACATTTTTTTATGGGTTTATTACTCTAAGATACACACTTTTGAGCGTATTTACTATGAGATACATTGAGTAATAAAAATACAATCAGATACACAAATTAGTGGATAAAGAGATAAAATTAACCTCAATTAAATCAAAATTTACTCTCTCATGATGAGTGTGTTAATTCACGAATCTTGCGCTTGGATTTGTGCTATTATGATATGTTTGAAGGATGAAATCGGGTGTAAACCAATATATATTGTATGAAGTCACAAATCAGGTGTTGTTGGAACTATTTGTGTGGTTTTTCAAAGGAAATCGGAGTGGAAGTGTTGAAAACTGAAGAGAGAAAGTCGAAGCCATCCGTTGGGCGAAGCAGCAGCGCAATTCGACCTGAAGGAGATCAATTCGACCAGCCTTTCAGGTCAAATTGGCAGCACACATGAGCAGAACGTGGATTCGACCATGACATGGGCGTTTCGACCTCATCACTTCGATTCGACCAGGGCGGTTGGTCAAATCAAGCACCTAGGACTTACATTAGGCCTATTCAACTTTCGATTCGACTCGTGGTGGTCAATTCGACCTGTTGCTGAAGTCAAATTGAGCTTCAAGAACTTACCATATCCGTATTTTTACACTCTCAATACGTGTGATCACTTAAAAAGCCCATTCCAGGCCCGGGAGGCGTGATTACAAGTATAAAAGAAGGCTTATGCAGCAGTATAGATGGACACCAACATACATCAAGACGTGGAGACGTAGAGTTGAGAGGAGAGCTATCATCCATCATCCAGAGGGACTGAAAGAGAGGTTCCGCTGGAGATTCAAGTAAGATCGGTCCAACTAACCATGATTGTTCTTAGATCAATCATGGACTAGAGCCGCTTCGGTAGTTCTAGGGTTATGAAGGTTTCATGAGTTAAATTGTCTTTCATGTGTAAACTCCGTACAACACTACTTGTGGTTTATTTTATATAAGATTGCGCATTTTTAATCCACACTCACAGTCGTTTTGTGCATCAATAATTTTTGTGTAGAGTCTGAATACATAACTTGGTTATTGGTTGAGTGCATTCACTGCTGAGCATGGTTTTATGTTATAATTCTAAGTGAAGGGATTCCGAAGTCTTATTAGAACTATTTTATATGAATACTTGTTAATTGAATCATATTCGGGTTAATAAGTAGGATAAAGAGTATAATTTCATAGTACTTATAAAGGGAGATCATATCGAGCTAGAGTACTAAGTGCACGGGAAATAATTGATACTGATAGTACCTAGAAAGGGGGGTGAATTATATCTCTTGCTCCGAGGATATTCACACGTGTCATACGCATATTTACTTGTGTCTATAGAATGAATTTGCAAGGTTAAGTGATGCGTCCATAAACCACAAGGCAGAGTCGGACACCGTCACATGAAAGATGAATTAATATGTGGAATTGGATTACCTGACGAACTACCTACTATCTTATTTGATCACAACTCACTTATCTCTTCTTCTTGCTATTGTTATTTGATATTTTAATTACTTTTGTTACTTAATTACAAAATCACAACCATTATAATTTCCAACATAGTCTTAGTTTACTAGAGTATAATTAAATTGATATTTATCCATCCCTTGGGTTCGATATATAACTTGGTCACCTTTGAAACTACGATTGATATCCTTCATACTTGAGGATTAATTGTGTATTGAGAAAACGCCCATCAAGTTTCTGGCGCCGTTGCCGGGGACGGCATAAAATATTTTTTATTATTTCTAGTTTTATTAGGACTATTTTAATTCGTGTTTTGTGTTCTAACTCTTAATCTTTTCAGGTGTATGCACTCAAGATCAAAGCAAGGTAAATTAGTGTCTTATAATCCTGAGATCGAAGTGTCAACCGAGAAGAAGAAGAGTAAGATTCAAAGCAAGAAAGAAGATCCAACTGAAGCTCTTAACTTTGGAGTTGAAGTTGACGTGCTAAATTTGCAAACAATTGAAGCTGCAATCGAAGGTAATTTGGAAGTAGTGACAGTCAACATGGCAGTGAATACGGATAATATGGTCATCCGTGAAGTCTTCAAGAATAACGAGGCTGGACACTTTGGGCTTCTAGGAGCAAGGGGGGCTAATGCGGACTTCAATATTCACCCCGCTCTTATTAGCATGATAGAAAGGAACTCCTTTTCAGGAGGGACTTTTGAGGATCCGCAGCAGCATCTAAACAAGTTCTTGGGCTATGCAAGTACTCAAAAAGATGCAGGAGAACATGAAGATGCTAGAAAGATCCTCTTGTTTAAATTCTCGCTTACTAAAAAGGCGAGAGACTGGTACGACACTATTAACGCAGCTGAATGCACTACTTGGGAGCAATTGAAGTTAAAGTTCTTGGAAAGATACATGCCACCTTCGAAGGTGTTCAAGATGAAGCAAGACATTAACAAATTTGCTATCGGTGGTGGAGAGAAGTTTCATGAAGCTTGGGACAGATTCAAGGACATGCTTCGTAAGTGTCCACAACATGGGCTATCTAAAGCTCAATATATCAGCATATTCTACAATGGATTGGACTGTGATTCACGTGTGTTATTGGATGCTTCTTCTAATGAAGCATTGCTTACTACGTCATCTGTAGAGGCCGAGAAACTTTTTGAAAATATTTTGATGAACTCAAGAGATTGGCCAACTGATAGAGTGAGAGGCACTTACATCCTTGGAAAGGTGGCTAAGGTTGAACATGCTATGGTGAAGACAAGTAGAGAAGATGAGATTGTCTCTAGCTTGTCGAGTATCAACAAGCTACTTGAGTCCCAACAAAAGCAAATCAGCAATATATCTCAGTGCGTACTAATCATGTAGCAGGAAGTAATGAATGACGGAACGATCCAAGAGGAGATGGAACAAGCAAACTATGCTATGGGCCAAAGTATTCAAGGAACGAGGTATCAAAATCAGGGCAACCAAAATTATCAGGGGAACTACAACAATCGTGGTCCTCCGGGTAATTATCAACAGCGTAGGAGGCCGGAGTTTTCATGGAGTAATCCTAACAATGCAATTCAATCTCCGATGGGTGTTGATCCGAGTGTAGAAGTGGAAGAAGGAAAGCATAGTTTTGAGGATACGGTGAACAGGTACATGGCTAGGAATGATGCTAGAGTGGATCGTCTTGAGGCCAAGTCAGAGAAAAAGATTGATGCAAACCATAAGGATTTGACTACACAAGTGAAGGACCTTACACTGTTGATAGGAGAGATGGCAGAAAGTGTTAACAAGCTCACTCAAACTATTAAGAAAGGAAAGCTCCTGTCGCAAAGTATTAAGAATCCAAAGTCCTGCAACACAATTACATTGAGGTCTGGAACACGGTACGAGGGACCTATGAGATCGGAATCAAAATTAGACATGTCAAGGGCTCAATTCGACCCCAATTCGACCAATACTTCAGGTTGAATTCAACAGGAAAGGTCGAATTGGACGCCTGGACGTGATTCGGAAGCATCAGCGCCTCGATTCGACTAAAATTCATTAAATTTTTCCAGGGGGCCAGGTTGAATTGATGTTGAATCCACTCTTCCGGAGCACTCTATTTTATTAGAAGACCGATTCGACCAGCAGCTGTTCAATTCGACCAGACCTTCAGGTCGAATTGAAGGGCAAAAATCTTACAGTGAGCCGATTCGACCAGGGAGACTTCAATTCGACCAGGCCTTCAGGTCGAATCTAGGTCGAATCGGAGGTACAGGGTAAGAATCATGTTCTAGGTGCATAATTCGACCACTACGTGCCCAATTCGACCAGAGCACCTGGTCGAATCGAGGTCGAATTGTCCCATTCTGCACTTGTTTCTTCACCGAATACTCCTCATGAGGAGAACATTACTCCATTGGTTCAGAATGAGCAAAATACTGAGATCATAGCAGATAAGAAGTAGGAAAGAGCCAAGAGGTTGAGAGCCGAAAAGGATAAAGCGGAGAAGGTCGAGTGTGATGAATGGGGTATCCCAAAACAAAGATACCTCTACCGTTTCCTTATAAGCTAGTTAAGAAGGGATTGGAAGAGAAGTTCAAGAAGTTTTCTGAAATCATAAATAAGATAAGCTTGAGTATTCCTTTCTCTGAGGCAATATTGGAGATGTCGTACTATGCCCGATTCCTTAAGGATATACTGTTAAAAAAGAGAAACTTGAATGGAGTTGAGACAGTGAACTTGTCTAAAAATTGCAGCTCGATTATCCAAAGGAAGCTGCCACAGAAGATGAAGGATCCAAGAAGCTTCACTATCTTGTGTGAGATTGGAAAAGGGCCAGCACGACGAGCCTTGTGTGATCTTGGGGCAAGCATCAATTTGATGCCATTGTCTATCTTTCAAATGCTTGGTTTGGGGGAGTTATCTCCTACAACAGTTGCTCTACAATTGGCGTACTGGTCGATGATGTTTCCAAAGGGTATCATTGAATACGTTCTTGTCAAAGTAGAGAAACTAGTCTTTCCTGTGGATTTTCTTGAACTTGAGATGGAAAATAACAAGGATAATATCCCTCTTATCTTGGGGAGACCTTTCCTTGCTACTGTTGTAGCCATGATTGATGTTAAAAGGGGGAGCTCAGGTTGCAGATGGATAAGGAAGAGGTCCTATTCAACCTTGACAAAGCAATGAAGATGCCTATGGAGTCACAATGTCATAGTATTGATGTAGTGGAGGAGATTGTGAAGGAAGATATGTTTTTGATCCTGTCTAAGGGCCCTCTTGAGACATGCTTGATGAAGTCTCTTACTTATCCCACACGGAGCTTGGTGATCTCTCCAATGAGGTATGTATTGAATATCTTGAAAACTTACTTGCTTTGGGTGATGACAGGTATGAATTGGAAAGATCTAAGGTTGAAAAAGTGAAGTGGACTAGAAAGTACTTGACGTATAGAGAGAGCACTCCGATGGAAGAAAAGAAAGAGGAGCTGAAACCGTTACTGGAACACTTGAAGTATGCTTTTCTTGGTGACAATGAAAAATATCCGGTAATTGTATCTTCTTTCCTTGATGATGATCAACTTGAGGAGTTGTTAGATGTTCTTACAAAGTACAAGTCTGCGATTGGGTGGTCTCTTAATGATTTAAAAGGTATTAATCCTTCATATTGCATGCATAGAATAAGGTTGTTAGATGAGGCTAAGAGTAGTATCCAAAATCAGCGGAGGGTGAATCCCGCGATTCAAGAAGTGATTAGAAAGAAAATCTTAGCGTGGTTGGATGCTGGAATTATTTATCCAATTAGTGATTATCCCCATGTGAGTCCATTGCATGTTGTAACTAAGAAAGGGGGCATGACTATTATGAAAGCCGAAGATGGGGAGAAAATAACCACTAGGATTCCAACGGGATGGCGTGTGTGTACTGATTACAGAAAACTGAATGAAAATACATGCAAAGATCACTTCCCCCATCCTTTCATGGATCAAATGCTTGATCGTCTCGCAGGGTATGAGTTTTATTATTTCTTGGATGGGTACTCGGGATATAATCAAATCATGATTGCTCCCGAGAATCAGGAAAAGACCACTTTTACTTGCCCTTATGGGACCTTTGCTTTTAGAAAGATACCATTTGGATTGTGTAATGCGCCTGCTACCTTTCAGCGTTGCATGATGGCAATTTTTGATGGCTGATAGAGAAGATCATGGAGCTGTTTATGGATAATTTTTCTGTATTTGGTTCCTCCTTTGATATTTGTTTATCTAACCTTGCTACTGTGTTCAAGAGATGTCAAGAAACTAATCTTGTCTTGAATTGGGAGAAGTACCACTTCATGGTGAGATATGGGATTGTACTTGGGCATCATGTTTCTGCCAAGGGATTGCAGGTGGATAGAGCGAAAGTGGTGGCAATTGAGAAACTTCCACCACTGACCAATGAAAGAGGAGTGCGGTCCTTCCTTGGACACGCTGGATTTTATCAAAGATTTATCAAAGACTTCTTGAAATACTCCAAGCCCTTGTCACATTTACTTGAAAAGGATGTTCCTTTTGTTTTTGATGATGAATGTCTAATAGCTTTTCAGGTTTTGAAAGAGGCGCTTACTACTGCACCATCTTGATCACACCGGATTGGACTCAGCTGTTTGTACTTATGTATGAAGCAAGTGATGTAGCACTTGGAGTGGTGCTTGGGCAGCTGAGGGAGAAGAAGTTCTGCGCCATCTACTATGCGAGTAAGACTTTTGATGCAGCACAAAAGAACTACACTGTGACTGAAAAGGAGTTTTTAGCTGTGGTGTATGCATTCAACAAGTTTCGATAGTATTTGGTTGGCATGAAGACTATAGTGTACACGGATCATTCTGCGGTTCGGTACTTGATGGAGAAGAAGGAAACAAAGCCGAGAATCATAAGATGGATTCTTCTTTTTCAAGAGTTTTACATAGAGATCCGAGATAAGAAAGGTACGGATAACATATTGGCTGATCACTTATCAAGGTTGGAGACAAGGGAGCATTGTGATGATTCTTTTGATTATATTGAGGAGATGTTCCCGGATGAAAATATTATGGCTGTGTTCGTTGAAGGGGCTGAACGAGCATGTGCGGTTGCTGCACAAGGGATGGATCTATGGTATGCAGATTATGTCAATTACATTGCCGTGGGTGAAATTCTGAGAGATCTCAACCGATATCAACTTGCTACATTCAAGAGAGATGTTGAGACATTTATATGGTATGATCCATTTGTTTACAAAATATGCACGGATTCTATCATTCGTAGGTGTGTGCCCGAGATGGAGATGGAGAGTGTTCTCGAGTTTTGCCATGCACAACCTAACGGGGGGCACTTCGAAGCTCAAAAGACAGCAGCCAAGATACTTCAATCCGCTCTCTATTGGCCTATTTTGTTTAAAGATTGTGAAACCTATGTGGCATCATGCGATAGATGTCAACAGATGGGGAATATAAGTAGGAGAGATAAGATGCTGCTTCAGCCGAGCATTGTTGTAGAGATCTTTGATGTGTGGGGGATCAATTTTATGGGGCCTTTTCCCCCGTCTAATGGATTTCTCTACTTTCTTTTAGCTGTGGATTATGTTTCTAAGTGGGTGGAAGCCATTCCTACTCGCTTGAATGATTCGAGGACTGTTATATCTTTCTTGAAGAAGCATATCTTTGCTCGCTATGGAGTTTCTAGAGCACTAGTGAGTGATGGAGGTTCTCACTTCGTCAATAAACTTCCGGAGAAGGCGCTTAAGGATTATGGTGTCAAGCATAGGGTTACTACACCCTATCATCCTCAAGCGAATGGGCAAGCGGAGGTCTCTAACCATCAAGTGAAGCAGATTTTGGAGAAAGTGGTAGGAACCAATAGGAAGGATTGGGCTATGAAGCTCGATGATGTTTTGTGAGGGTTCCGTACCACTTATAAGACGGTGTTGGACATGTCACCGTACCAAATTATCTATGGAAAGCCGTGGCACCTACCCGTGGAGATCCAACACAAAGCTTTTTGGGCTTTAGGAAGCTTGAACTTGTCTCTTAAGGATGTGAGAGAGTTGAGGATGACTCACATTAATCAACTTGATGAGTTTAGAAATTGTTCTTACAAGAATTCTGAGATTTATAAGGAAAGGATGAAGAAGTGGTATGATTCTAAGATCTCATACAAGGAGTTCAAGCAAGGTGATGATATATCTCTTTTTAACTCTCGTTTGAAGCTTTTCGCAGGTAAATTGAAGTCGAAATGGATGGGTCCGTTCATGATTCATAGAGTCTCTGGAGGGGGAGTTTTGAGCTTATTGACAAAGATGGTGACATTATTGCGGCGAATGGCCATCGATTGAAGTATTATAAGTTGCCGGATGATGCTTGCGTCGTCTTTGAAGATACCTTACAGTGAATTGGTACAGTTGTTGACTCTCTGACGTTAAATAAGAGCACCTGTTAGGGGCTTTCCCTCCCGTTTTATTGGTTTATTTCATTCGTGTGAGTAAGAAATTTTTATATTTATAGTGCTTACTTATTTGTAATTACATCTCTTTGCAAACTTAGTTTCGACTATGGTTTCTACTAAGTTTGGGGGTGTGATGTACTTACCTCAATAAGCACGGAAAGTATAATCTTTTCTTTGTAACGTTTGTTAGGGGAGTTGATTTTTTACGGCATATTTAAACTTTAATCAGTTTTTATGTGTCGATTTTTTGCAATTTGCCTAATGTTTAGTGGTGCTTTGTTCCGTGTTTGAGTAGTTTGTGGAGTTACTCATGAATGTGAAGTTTTAGGATTGATTCTTGATGAAGTTATGCTCTATTTTGTTACCTAATGTTCGTTTGTTAAGCTTGCAGTTTGTAGAGGATGAAGAAAACTCAATTTTGGAGCACCAGGGAGCCAATTCGACCTGAGGCATATCAATTCGACCAGAGGCCCAGGTCGAATCGGAGTGCAAAATCTTCCAATAAGCCAATTCGACCACGACCACTTCAATTCGACCAGCAGCTCAGGTCGAATTGAGGACATGAATCTTATAGTGTGTGGATTCGACCTGAGGCATTCCAATTCGACCAGGGGAGCAAGTCGAATCAAGGTCGAATTGAAGGATAAAGTTGTCCTGAAGGTCGATTTGACCACGAGAGGTTAATTTGACCTCTTCAACAGGTCGAATCAAGGTCGAATTGGGCCAGGTAAGTGAGTTTTTAATCCCGATTTACAAATCATTCGATCACTTTTGCACACCACCTCCACTCGAATTCATTCCGAATCAAAGAACTTTTCTTTCAATCTTCAATCCTATTTATTTTCCCACTGATTAAACCACGTTCCATCCCTTATTCCTTCGATTCGTCGTGGTTTTGGGCGAATTTAGTCACAATTTAGGGTTTATCTGCCCGAATTTGAAGAGGTTCAGTCACCTGATCGATTTTTAGCCATGGGCAGAACAAAAGGTATGTTTTCTCAACTCTATTACCCTATGATTGATGTTCTATGCGTTGATTTTGGTATGGGTAAGTTGATTAAACTTGATTTTATTGAGAATTCATGGTGATAGTTGAATGTTTTGAACAATTTCATATGAATACTTGCTTGGTTCGATTTGATTGCTTAATTGATGTTAAAACCTAGAGTTTTATGTGAATTGTTGGGTGATTAGAGGGTGTGATTGATGAGCATGTTGATTATGGGTTAGAATTATTGAATAGTTCCTTGTGATTGTTCATATTGAATTGCTTGAATTGATGAAGCATGCTTGTTGTTGGTTAAGATTGTTTGATTGTTAATGCTTGATTGGTGTTGGAATCATTATAATTAAGCAAGAGGATTGAATATTGGATGTGAATGGAACAAGTTTGGCTTGGTTGATTATGCATTGAAACTTGAAGTCTTGAGTAGAGTTGGATGCTATGCTAGTCAATTACTTGGTTTGTTTTTCTTGCTTGTTTTTATTAAAGTATTATTTTCAGGACAAGGAAAAGACAAGGGAAAGGAGGTTGAAGTTCGATCAAAGAAGAGGCAACTTAAGCCTACTCGTGTGGATAATGTGACAAAGATATTGAGGCTAAAGGAGAGGTTGCCTGCGAACTTCAAGATTCAAATGAATAAGTGGGACGAGATTAAAGAGAAATGGGCTGAAGTTTCAAAAAAGATCGCTAGAACGAGGTACCAAGATGATAATGCTATGCTCACAATAAGGATCCGAGATGATATATTATGGATGTTTATCAAGTTGGATCCGGCATTTTATGAAGCTGAAGAAGCCGACATATTTCCATGTGACGGCTGAGGTTCTGTGCTTGATTACGATGGAGAAGGATCATATGGGGTATCCTTATGAGTGTACTTTTCAGCTCGGGGGAGTGATGAGGACATGGTCTGCGGAGGAGTTCAATGTGTTTTTTCAGACTCCTACAGAGATTGCTCGGATGGAGAATGGTTTCATCAATGCCAACAGATTTTAGCGAGAGATTTCTAGGGAGGGTGGAGATTTTAAGATGCAGGACGCTCGTACTTCGATGATCAAGAATCCCGTGCTTTGATATATGGATAGAGTGTTGAGCAACACGCTATTTGCCCGCTCTGAGAGAAGCTGTGTGTCTAGAGGAGAGCTCTATGCTCTATGGTGAAAGTTGAATGGGGTGAAGTTCAATGTGGGTTCGTATTTTATCTATCAGCTGAATCAGTTTAGAGTCTATGGGTTTCAGAAAGTTAATATTGGAGGATTACTAACAACTGTGGTTGAGTATTATCGCATGGACTTCACCAGCATCACACCTGTTTCTGGAGAGCCTGATTTAGTTATGTTCTCTTGCGTGAAGGGAGGATTTGCGCATTTCCGAGATGGGGATTGGTTCTTTACGAGGGACCTAAGCCCTTTGATTTCATGTTCCCCTTCGATGTGAGTGACATGACTACCATTCGTGAGGAGAGGAATAGGTTGATGAGCTCATTGGGACACACTGCCTTGTCTGTTACTATTTGGATGAGAGGAGATTGGAGGGCAGTGGCCCAGATGTGTGCAGCCGGTATGGTTGAGGAGCTGCAGTGGATTGTTGATCAAGGAAAGTTCCGGCCACAGCAGCCACCAACACAGCAGCCACCGCCATAGCACCCACATGGAGACGAGGAGGAGCACCATGAGATGGATATTTCAGAGCAGCAGGAGAGGGTTCCTCATCCCATTTCGGCAGTGCCTCAGCAGCAGCAGTGGGCAAGTCCAGATGATTATACACGAGAACAGTTTCGTCTGTTGAATGAGCATTTGGCCACGATCAGCGTGAATCAGCATGAGACAAATAGACAGCTCACGCTCGAAAATGCCAACTACGCCACGCTTAATGATTGGTACAGGGCCATGGATGAGCGGGTTGGTAGAGTGAGTGATCGTGTTGACTTGTTGGATAGACACATCAGTGTCCTGCACCGGATTGTGGAGTGGAGGTTTGATGAGATGAGTGAGGATGATGATGATGAGGATGATGATGCTCTAGAGGAGTAGAGCTACAGGTTTTTGTGTTCTCCGATTCATCTCATCTCCATTCTTCTTTTTTATCTTTACAGGATGGGTGTGTCTTGCATGAGTGGCATGTATTATATTATCATATTTGATCGTCTTGGATGTGGATTGTGAGCATAGATTGAGATGCATGAGTTGGGATTTGTAGAGATGCTTGTATGATTGATTTGATATATGGGTTCATGGATTTTGTGCATTCATATGTTTATGTGTTAATGTTCATTGATGAGAGCATGTATAATTTGATAAGTATGTAGAGTTCTTGTGAAATTGATCTTGATTATGTGCTATGAGGAGTACTTAGGATTCTATTTATCCATGTGAGAATTTGAGTCTATTAATCATGCTTGATCATGATAGTTTATTCTTGAGAGAATCATTCATATGAACGTATTCTAGAACTTGGCTTGATGTTTTGTGTGAGACTTACAATTGGTGAATTGCTAGGATATGATCTTAGGCCATTCTTGATTATTTGAGTTACTTAGCCAAATTTTACCTTTCCATTGATTATGTATACCTTTGGTAGCCCTGTTTGAGCCTTAAAAGCTTTTTCTTTGGCAAGCCGAATAAAAGAGCCTTATTTAACCTTTACTTGAGCTTTGTTGAATACCCTATTCATTCGTAGAGAGTTGAGGTGAATAAGTGTTGCGAGAAGAAGGAGGAAGATAGAATGATGGTCAAGTGAAATATGAAGAAGAAGTGTATGGTTAAATCTTGTTTAAGGGTAGTGCCTACAACCGGTACTTGAGTTATTAAAAGAAGAATGATGTTGATGCAAGGAAGAGAAGGAAAATTCAAAAATTGCAAGTTTAAGAGAAGAAATTGGAGGAGAATATGCAGCCGAATGAAGAAAGCAAGAACATCCAAGGTAACTCTCTACTAGTGTTTGAGTCACTTTATCTAAAATTACCTACCCTTTCCAAAGAGCCAACATTACAACCCAAAAACAAGTCCTTTGTGATCCTAGTAATGAGTTGATTGTGAGTTGATTTTTGAGACCCTTGCCAAACTTATGGTTACGCGTGTGTATGGATTGAGTATGAGCGTATATATTAACCTTTTAAGTGCAACTAGCACTTGAGTGAGAGAGTAAACACTTGTCTTGTGAGCTAGATGACTTAGTACTCCGAATGGTAATATGATTGAGTAATGTTTTATATGAATGATATATATGATGCAGGAAATACTTGTCTTTAATTGGTGAAATTGAATGTGTTATATGTGTTGTACTTGGTGATCCTCGTGAATTATACACGACTCCTGGTTTTGATTGCGTTGCCTTGGGACGAGCAACATGTACTTTGATTTGTAATATTATGAAGTGTTTGAAGGATGAAATCAGGTATAAACTGATATATATTGTATGAAATCACGAATCAGGTTTTGTTGGAGCTATTTGAGTGGTTTTTTGAAGAAAATCGGAGTGGAAGTGTTGAAAACTGAAGAGAGGAAGTCGAAGCCATCCGTTGGGCGAAGCAGGAGTGCAATACGGCCTGAAGGAGATCAATTCGACCAGCCTTTCAGGTCGTATTGGCAGCACACATGAGCAGAAGGTGGATTCGACCACGACAGGGGTGATTCGACCTAGGCATCAGGTCGAATCGAGGTCAAATTGATTGGCAGAGATGCCAATTCGACCTCGTCACTTCGATTCGACTAGGGCAGTTGGTCGAATCGAGCAACTGGACTTACAGTAGGCCTATTCAACTTGCGATTCGACTTGTGGTGGTCAATTCGACCTGTAGCTGAAGTCGAATTGAGCTTCAGGAACTTACCATATCTGTATTATTACACCCTCAATGCTTGTGATTACTTAAAAAGCCCATTCCAGGCTCGGGAGGGGCGATTACAAGTATAAAAGAAGGTTTATGCAGCAGTATAGATGGACACCAACATACATCAAGACGTGGAGACGTAGAGTTGAGAGGAGAGCTATCATCCATCATCCGGAGGGGCTGCAAGAGAGGTTCCCCTGGAGATTCAAGTAAGATCGGTCCAACTAACCATGATTGTTGTTAGATAAATCATGGGTTAGAGCCACTTCGGTAGTTCTAGGGTTATGAAAGTTTCATGAGTTAAATTATCTTTTGTGTGAAAACTCCGTACAACACTACTTGTGGTTTATTTTATATAAGATTGCGCATTTTTAATCCATACTCACGGTCGTTTTGTGCATAAATAATTGTTGTATAGAGTCTGAATACATAACTTGGTTATTGGTTGAGTGCGTTCACTGCTGAGCAAGGTTTTATGTTATATTTCTAAGTGAAGGGATTCCGAAGTCTTATTAGAACTATATTATATGAATACTTGTTAATTGAATCATATTTGGGTTAATAAGTAGGATAAAAAGTATAATTTCATAGTACTTATAAAGGGAGATCATATCGGGTTAGAGTACTAAGTGCACGAGAAATAATTGATAATAATAGCACCTAGAAAGGGGCTGAATTATATCTCTTGCTCTGAGGATATTCACACGTGTCATACGCATATTTACTTGTGTCTATAGAGTGAATTTGCATGGTTAAGTGATGCGTCCATAAACCACAAGGCAGAGTCAGACACCGTCACATGAAAGATGAATTAATAAGTGGAATTGGATTACCTAACGAACTACCTACTATCTTACTTGATCACAACTCACTTATCTCTTCTTCTTGCTATTATTACTTGATATTTTAATTACTTTTGTTACTTAATTATGAAATCACAACCATTATAATTTCCAACATAGTCTTAGTTTACTAGAGTATAACTTAATTGATATTTATCCGTCCCTTGGGTTCGATATATAACTTGGTCATCTTCAAAACTACGATTGATATCGTTCATCTCAACCAACAAAATTAAAACTGTTGCATTGGTCATCAACGTTCAGTTCACATCGCTGCATCTCAATGGCCATTCTTCTGAAAGACATTTGATAGTCCAGATCTCCCAACTGTCAGTGTCCCTCTCAGGATCCCTTTCCAGATCGACCGCTGTCCGATTTCCCCAGCCGTCGCCTCATTTTTCTGGCTAAATCCACCCTTGTGTGCCTGGTGGTGGTTGTTTTCTACCTAGGGCATGCCGCCGCTTGCGATGTCTATGCTGAATCCACCGGTGCGCTTCCCAGTTCTACCTAGGGCATTATTTTCTCTGCTGCCGCTTGATTAATCCACATAATATTCCACCGGCGCGGCTCCCATCGATTTCTGGCCTCCATCAACATTGCGATGGCCCTTCACCTTGGTCAATTTCTATCACGATTGCTGGGCTACGGTATTCTCCTATTCTGTCGATGACAAATTTCTCTGTTTATTCACATACTCACACTCCTGCTGCGTCAACAGATTAATTTTAGATGGAGCGAGTATCCTTACCTTCTCGATTTTAATGAAGATCACTTTCAACTCCAGGTTCTTTTTCATTGTAACACGATCGAGACACCCTTCACCATGAGTAATTGGTGGCTCATTTTAGTTTGATCGCTAGATGACTGTACTAGTCCTATTTGATCTGGTAACAACAATATTCTCAGATTGGCAGTATTCTGCAGGACTGTTATCTCAATTTCGAAGGGGTCAGGGCATGGAAGGTACTATAATTTGGTACCCTTTTCTTGTTAATACAGGCTTCCATTGATGTCTGTTCGTATTTACTCCTATTAGCAAAAGCATTAGTTTATGATTTCAGTATCCTCTCGACTCTGAATTGCTTGAGTTATTACCACTCTTTAGATTTGGTGAGAGAGGCTTTTATGGTTTTATGGACTATGTTCGACTTTGTGGAGTTAGAGTTGAATGAGTCCTTTCCGTTTTACATTCTTGGTTTAATTTTACTCTCTAGTTAACTTGCCAACGTTTTGGCATTTCTATTATCTTTTGGTGCGGTCAAAATTTCTTGCAGATTCAATACATAATTCCTTGAATTTGCTTTAATATATACTTGGATTCATATGTTTTTCAGGGCAATATTTCTGAATTTGCAGAGCTTAACCTTTAATAAGAGCTACAGATCTTGCTCTCATTTGCTACCCATTACTTAAGGATTTTGAAGTTATAGACTATTGGTGTTGGTTTGAATTTAAGGCAGTGTTTTTAATTTTAGAGGAAAATAAAAAGGTAAGAAGTAAATGCAAGTAGGTTGGGTGAAAGGTGTGTTGTGTGGAGAATGGAGAGGAAGTGTGTATGGATAATGTGTGCAGTTTTGGGAAGCTAGAATTGAGTCCGGTAGTTCCCGATGAAGATGATGTTGTGAGACAGATAAAAGAAAGCATTGCAGAAGAAGATGATGATATTATTGTATTGTCTAAGAAGAAAAATCCCATGTGCAGGATTAAACATGTCGGCTCTGTATTCAAGCTGATAACCAAAGTTGAAGATTTATGAAGAACTCAGTGGATGGTTGCTAGAAAGAAGTTTGGCGGGAACAAGAGCAACATGTGATGTTCCTGGCTACCTGTGGCTCCTCATCTATTACTTTCTATTATTTCCTGTAGGCTAAAGAGTCTACTCATTCATTTATTTTCTATTGTATATTGCTTCTCTAACTTCAAAATCTAATGTGTATGTACTCCTGCAAAAATAATTCAATGCTATAACATTTTGATAAACATAATCCAACATAATTTAGGTGTGGATTTCATTATGAATAAAATATTAATTGAGTACGAAAATGTAAAAAAATAGAAAGAAAAAAATGAGTAAAAAAATGTGCAAAAATAAAAATGTGCAATAAAAAAAATAGTGCAAAAAAATTGTGCAAATTAAATTATGCAAAACAAAATTGTGCAAAAAGTTTTACCGGACTACCACCTGACCTCCGCCACCGGCCGCTGGACCTTCGCCGGAACTTAAAATGTGCAAAAACAAATTGTGCAAAAAAAATTCTCAGGACCGCCGTCTGACCTCCGCCGCCGGTTGCTGGCGCCGGAACTTAAAATGTACAAATAAAATGTGCAAAAATAAATCGTGCAAAACAAATTGTGCAAACACATAGGAGTATTTATGGTATCACAATCATAATTGTGTAATTATGAGTATTAGTGCTTTGATTGATGTAGTTTATAGCAATTATGCATTATTTTATGTATCCAATAGTAAATAACCCTTTTTTTATCAAGTGTATTAATTTTTATTGATAACTGTATATTTTTTAGAATCAAAGTGTATAATGGATGAACTAGTGTATATTATGGTGAAATTTATGTGTAATTTTTAATTTATTAGTATATATGTTATATTAATTAATGTATAACTTTTTGTTTGTAATTGTATTATTATTTTACATATACGAATGATATTAAATTGTATTAATTTTTAGTATACAATTTAATAGTAGAGTGTTTTAATTTTAATTCTATCATGTATATGTTCAAGTTAATAACTGTATTAATTTTTTAATAAACTAGATTATTGTAACTTAATAAATTATATGTTTTTCTTCCTAAATTTGTATAGTTATAATTTAATATCGTATAAGGTTTTTTTAATAAAAGTATTATTTTTTCATTTTTTAAAATTTTTACAAAATATTTATATCTTATATCAAAATTTTTATTTACATTTAATATAACCTTTAGTGTAAAAACTGATATTAAATATATACAAATTAATAATATATAACTTGAGGAAATCAAAATCAATTTCAGATATTTCGAAACATCTTTAATATAAAAAACTATACATTTATGAATAAAAAACATGCAACAATAAATAAAAGTTAATACAGTTATTTAAAAATATCCAAACAACTAATCAATTCCTGCTCATTTCCAAAATATATACTTATGAAGAAAAAAATACACATCAATAAATAAATGTTAATGCAGTTATTTAAAAATATCAAACAACTAATAATTCCTGCTCATTCCTAGTCATTCCCAAATCCGCTCCTCCACACACCAACTCTTCCTCGGATACAAATCACAGACTCAAACCACGAACTACGAACTGAACTTGTTCAATTCCAAATCTAGACTCCAAATCCACAAGGGCGGCGGAGACTAGCGGTGGCGGCGGAGCATGAGCGCAAGGTGGATCGGAGCAGAGAAGGGCGTTGGAGTCAATAAACTAAGTGAGAATGAAATGACCTATAGGGTTTTTTTTTTAGTTTAAATATGTGACCCGTTTTCATAATTTAAGGTGATTGTTAAGGTACACCTTTGTACAATAGACCAACTCTTCTCTTAATAATCATATAACATGACTATCATTTTCCAATTAATAATAATAATAATAATATTTAAGAACTAATCCCTAGCCTTCTTATTTGCATCTTGTAATAAGCATACTGAATTAATAGAGCATAAATAGAAATGGATACAGGATTCTTAGAATTGAAGTATGATTTATAATACTTATAATTTTATAATTGAAAAAAAAAAGACCATACTATAAGACATCAGATATGTAAAAGGAATACTTTCACTACAAGAAATTCATTTTCCAGCCCCACATAGTAAGTGTGGGTAATGATCTAGTAAATGTAGGTAATGCGTTTTTCCCGCACATAAACAAGTGTTAAACAAGTGTGGCCATTTAAATGTAGCTAATACTCTTTTGACATACTTAAAAGTATGTATTGGTAAATGTTTGAGCTTTAGCCACACATGCGTGCGTGGAAAAAGATTAAAAAATATGACGGTAAATGGTTTTTATTATTTTGAATTCAGATGTATATGTTGACGTGGCATTGACGTGGATGCTGATTTGCACGCTGACGTGTAACATAATTACTGACTTGGTAGATGACGTGTCATGCCAACTAAGTATGGATAAAATTTAATTTTTTGTGTGGGCAAAAAATATGTATAAGTGTGGCAAAATATTAATATTATGTGTGGGAAAAAAATAAGTTGAAGTGCGATTTACCGTTAAACTTAAGTGTGGGAAAAATCATCTCTCTGTGTGGTTAAAAATTAAATCTACATGCGATTGAATTTCAATAATAAATGTAACTTAAAAGGGTATTTAATTGTAAGACAAAATTATAATATTGCATCTAAAAAACATGTGGAAAACTTATTATAATAAAATGGTTCTGATTTAAATTATAAAGATAAAATGAACATGTCTAATTCAATAAATGGCATTGAAAGAAGATGGTGCTTTTCAAACAATTCATAACAGAGCTCGTAGTCAAATTAATTCAACATAAATCTTCACTGTCTGATTCTTGATCATTACCAACACGAGATGGAGTTGTACCTATATCTGATGGTACGCCTGAACATGATGGAGGCAACATACCATTTTCAATCAACACATTTCTCATCATGTGGAGCTCACTTTCAACTGATTTATAAAGAGACTTATGCGACTCCAACTCCTCACGCAATGCACTATAAGACTGACTTTTTGATCATTCCTTGCTATAGGTGTCCTCAATTATAATAAGATCTTGTCCCCAACCAACCAATCGAACTGATTCTTGCCCAAGAATCATTTCTAAGATTTGCTTATCTAACATCTTTTCAGGAGGATTATCCGCTCTCAACTGTAATATTTTATTCTGTGGAAACGAGTAGATCATATAATAAATAAATTACTAACAGGGTTAAAAAAAAGCAATACTACCTTTCTAAATCATAAGAACGAAACAAAATTTCTTATTACAGTACCGCAACGTGTAAAATTATCTAAAAGGCACTATTTCAACCAATGATTCAAGCACATCATGTTAAAGTAGTTGTAACAATATAGAATTGAACAACCATTCAAAAAACTAAAAAAAAGGTTCTCCCGTATAGTATATAAAACAAATGCAATGCTTCCTCTTTAAAAAGTACTGTTTTAACCAAATGCAATACTTATAAAAAAGAAACAAATGCAATACTCATAAAAACAAAACAAATTTTAAAACTCAAGTTATAAATTTTGTTATGGATTATTACTTCAACAAAAAATTCAAGAACACATCTTATTGTAGTTATAACAATAAACTATCTAACAACTTTTTGTGCCTCTAAAGAATCCCCAGTAAAAGGTACATACATATAATTCTTCTATATTATGGTGGATGGCCAGCCCTTTTTTGGGTTCCAAACTTGAAGATGCCAAGACTCGATATGGCACGGGCAATTCATGTAAATTAGCACCTCGTGCAATATAGTGACGTGCAGTTGTCTTTGACCCATTTCTAGTATTGTATTTTTATTTTTTGCGAACTTCGACATTTTACTTTGATTTTTCTGCAATACAAAAAAACATCAAACAAAATTAATTAATAACTATCAAGTTGAGAAAACAATGAGTATAACTTAATTAAATTTTTGTATATCGCAAAGAATGCAGGATCCATGCATAGATCACATAGATAATTCCACTCCTCTTGGTTAACTTCATTTGAGTGTTTATCCTTAGCCATAAGTGGGTCTTCTCCTCCACCAATTTCTTTGAAATATTCATGCAAATCAAACTTGTGTCCTCTCCAAGCTTTATGTATTTGTTTATCAATGACCTTTTGAACTCTTTTATCTTCAATATCTATGTCAAATACTGACTAAATATACCAAATATATACACATATATCAATATTGCATTCAAAATCAGTAATCATAACATATTGTAAAGTAATTACTTTTCAAATAATACTTTATTAAAACTAACCAAATGTCTTTCTCGAAGCGGAGTTCTAACTGTCTTCGGTACGAGTCTCCAATCCTTATACTGCAAGCTACAATTCTTACATACAATGTAGCCAATCTCATTATTGAAATGTTCATCATTTTATCACATATTGCTTGCATCAATAGGAAATCAAACTCTATTATCAACCTCTCCTTAGCTTTATTAATGGTCCTTCAAGTCGCGAGTCCAATTGTTTTTCCTCATTTTCTAGAACTTTGTCCAGCAGCCACATCATCATTTGAAGATTCAATTGATGATGGAAGGTTATTTAATGGAGTAGATGAAACTTCAAGAAAAAAAGTTTGACCACATTGAAAAAATAGTACTCCCTCCGTTCACTGTCAATCGATCCATTTTACCATTTATGGCCATCCATCCTTAATCTATACATTTCCCTTTTTGAACTATGGGACCCACACCCTCCACTACAAATAAAATATGGGACCCACACCCTCCACTAATACAACTACCTACTACACATAAAATAATAATACTTCTTAATTCACGTGCAAAAAGTAAATGGATACATTGAGGATGGACGGAGGGAGTATTAAACAAGAGTTGAAAAGACTGTATGTAAGTAGCAAAATTAAACTATTAAATATAAATTGACTCACTAGTTAGTGGCACACTAACTGAAGGAGGATCAACATTTAAATAACACACATTAATAAATAAGTGGCAACTAAATATGAAACAAATATCATAAGATTTTAAAGATGAATAAGTAATTTTGTACCTTCTTGTGGAACCAACGGTAGAGACGAACCTATTGATGAAGTAGAAAAAAATATAGGAATTTATAAATTCGTTCATGCTAAGATTATATAATAACAATTTTTTTCAAGTAAATAAGGGTGTCGTTAAACCTAAATTTGTAGATGATGAAATGATTGGCTCCGTTAGTCGCCCATCAAGTCTCATTCTTGATGCACCAACGTTATTCACTATGACAGAAAACACAAAAAATATGATAAATTAATATTGTGTATTAAAGAATATGTCAAAGACTTAATGCAATAAAGAAATAATAATTCATTGACCAGCTTGAGACTCCAATGAAGTTGAACGATCTACAATTAAAAAATAATTCGTGAGATATTAAACATAAAAAAATCATTATAAATAATGAAAATAAAATAACCAGAATGACTGGCATCATGACTTATGTTTCCTTGAAAATGTCCCCTTCGTTGGCAAAATCCACCTCTTCTACCTCCACGAGCCATATCAAAACTGCTAAGAAGAAATATGTATTGTGAAATTTTCATAATCATGCAAACAATTTGATAATATATTATCGCCATTTAATAATACACAGATAATTTAAAAAAGTCATACATCATCATCATCGTCATGATCATTTCAATAATAAGAATCATCATTTATCTCGTATCTTAATGGTGTTTCGTTCTCAAACATAACTCCACCTGCATCATCATAGACCTCTCCAATATGTGACCAGTCTTCATCATCTTGAAAAACTTCTCCTCATGTAAATCTACTATCACATCATGAGATATGATTATCGGATCCACATCTTCTCGTACTAATAGAGAAGGGCCATCTTCATTTGTTGTTGGGTGAAATGGTGATAATTCACTAGAATCTTCCTCTTGAAATATGTCATTTGTCATACTCTCCTCACCATTATGTACAACTACATCAAACATATTACAATGATTTACTTTTTGTACAATCATCCAATTCTTATCCCGTGATCGATAATCCAAATAACAAACTTATTGATCTTGAGTAGCAAAAATAAATGGGTCTTCATCATACTACTCAGAGGTAATATCAATTGATGTCAATCCCATATTCACAGCTACTTTTTTCTTCTTCGGATCAGTATTGTACCACTTACATCAGAACATAAACACCTTCCTTCGTAAGATGAAATCCAACTCCAGTATTTCAAGTAAAACACTGATTGTCGTTATTTTTGTTGGATTGAATACTAAAAGCCTAGCTTTTTGTATGAACAATGTTTAAATAATTTATTTGAATTGAGAATCATATGATCAAATGATTGCATCTTATAATTTATTTATATGTACGATGCAATGATCCACTTACTTTATACTGTAGATAATATGTTGTGCGACAACACGCGGAATATCATATTATCGGTTTCCTTATAAATTATAAACAGATGCTCACAACCGAGATAGACGGGGACTCTCTATCGGGATGGTTGTAGTATGGTTTGGTGTTAGCTTGTCTTGGGTATAGAAACATATTAGTGTACTTTATGTGTATTGAGCAGGACCGCTTAAGATCGTTCGACTTATACTGACTTATAGGAGAACTTGATCTTTGTTATTGTGGATGTTTGTGCTCTTAATCCCTATACAATAACCTCGACACGTAAGACAGTATGTATTTCTTTGATTCATCAATGGGTGAGATTTACATGTAATTAAATCAACAAATTCGGTGAGTTGGGAAATAGGGTTGTCTCTATAGTGTGCTATTAATTATAGAAGGAATCCGTGTCCGTTATAGGTTGATGATGTCCCCTTGAGGAGCTCATAAGGATTATCATGTAAACCCTGCAGGTGAATTTATTCCGGCATGATAATGAGGTTGAGTGGTACTACTCTCGGATGAGATATTAATTAATGGAGTTGTCAGTAACTTAATTAATTAATGGGCATTGTATATCTTAAACATGGGGAGACTAACGGGCTCATAATAAGAAGGAGCCCATAACATAATTATGAGATTAGAACGGTAGTGCAATAATAATATTTTAGTAGTATATATTATTATTATTGGACTTAAGTATAAGCTTTGGGCTAAGCTTGGATACTTAAGCCCAATGGAGCTCCAACTCTAATTTCTCCTCCTGGTCCCTACTGTAGCCCATATATAAGTCATCTCAACTGTCTGGAAACCCTAATCTATGAGATTAATCACGCCTAACACTGTTAGGAGGGTGAAGGAACAGCAGATTAAGAAGATCTCGAGGATAGTCGCCCATACGACTTCGAGATTTGACTTGGGAATACAGCAGAAGACTGGAAGGTTGTTTGCTGCTGCTGTCCGCCACCTTCTACAATTTTTATAAAATCATACAGATCTCAGAATTCATTGTATGGTATACTGATGGAAAGCCACGGAAGAGAGAATCGTTTTGGCGTGTAGATCACACAAATCCGATATCGGATGAGAGAGTTTTGCCCAAAATGGTGGGACTGCGCAGGCTGCTGGCGAGAATCCATCTTTTTCAACATACCTTGGTGAAAGGTAATATGTTTCTTGGTTTTCTTGCTTCCACTCAATTAGAAACGTATGGAACCCTAACGGTTCACGTTAACCAAACAATCAAACGCTAATAATTTTCACTTAGATTTTAGTGCCTTTTTATGTGCATTTCGTATTTTTTATACGTATTTATGTGTATTTTGGTGGTGTTATGTGTTTTTATGAAATTGTGTGAGTATGAACTTATACGTGTTAAAATAGGTAAAAACAGAGTAAAAATGGAGTCGGGAGAAAGAAGGAAGCAAAGCAGCACAAACACGGTCATCTGTGTTTGGTACTCGACCCGTGTAGCGCGCACGGGCCTGTAATACTTGGCCGTGTGTGGTCGTCAGAAATTACAACACGGCCAACCTGTGGCAGTGTACCGTGCATGAGCCGTGCACTGTCTGAAGTTCATCGTTGACCAGAAACCCTGGACACGACTCGAACCGTGTACTAAACTCGAGCTGTGTAGGTGTTAAAATTCAGAAAAATTCTTGAATCCTTCTAGAAGATGTCCAAGGGTATAAATACCACTCCATTCAACATTTGATCATTATTGGATCTGAATTTTCAGCTGCCCACACACCTCACACACCAATTCCTTCATTTTTTACCATATCCTTCATCAGTTCATCCATCTATTCACTCCATCATCATCCTATCATGAATCCTTCATCCAAGTGAAGATAAGAAGCAAGGAAGAGAGGAGAATTACAAGGAAAAGAAGGTGATATCCATTGGAGCCAATCCAAGGGAGTTTTCATCCCATTTTTGTAGTAATCCTATTTGATTATCATGACTTGTAAGGTTTTTAATGTCCATGTTAATTATCTTATGAAGATGGTAGGCTAATCTCCCTTGTGAGATTAGCAAAATGAGAGTTGTTGGTTAATTTTGGGGATCTATGTATTTTAATTCATGTGTTGATTGGATTTATGATTTTCTATCATTGAATGTTAATTGTTTGAATTGTATTGTTGAATTGTGTTATTAATTGTAATAGACATGTGATTAGATTGAGAAATCAATTATATGTTTAGGACATTTCATTGAATCAATTTATCAAACACTTCATGTGCATTACAAGTCTTTAAGAGATAGAGATATCCTTGAGGATTTAGAACCCTTTGATAGAACATCCTATTGGTTTGATCGAGAGGTTGATTGATTGTGTGAGGGGATTCTCATTTAAGCTTAGTACCTAGATGGAATTGCTTGAGTGAGAACCAATCCGTTGAGCTATTTTGGGATTCTTATTTGGATTCACATTCTATTCATTTCGAGAGAAAGTTTGGAAGAAACTAGTGCTGGCCCTTAATCATATATCCATGAAACACATGTATTTGATACATAATTCCTATAATTACCACTTCTTGATTGTTTTTTATCTCACTTTTAATCAATTTGGTAAACCACTTTTCACCTATCCGTCTGTTTGTTGAGCATTGCTTACTTGTTTAGTTTAATCTATTTAATTTACTTATTTTACAACCAAAACCCATTGATGATGAGTCTCTATAAAATCATGAAAAATGAGAGATCGCTTAAGTACCAGCGCCTAACTCCCTGTGTTTTGATAAATTCTTGAATTGGTCAACCTGACTACAAGTTATGGCTAATCAAATGGCGTCGTTGCCGGGGAGGCAACGGTTGCTAGTAGCTTGAAGAAGGATCATTTTGAGTGATCTTAATGAAGACATTTTTTTCTTATTATTTATTTATTAGTATTTGCTTTTGAAAATCTTGTTCTAACTTCTTTTATTTTGAAGGTGTATGCAAACAAGGGCAAAAGGGAAATAATTTGAACCTATTGATTTAGAAATTGAACACACTTTTTGGAGAAGGAGAAAGGAGAACAAAACCAAAAAGAGTAATCCAATGAAGAACAATCAAGATGAACGTGTTGATGTTAGGAATGATGGAGACGGAGTATAAAATGTGCAAGATAATGCCCAAGTCAATGCTAATCCTCCTCTACAAGCTCATCAAAATTTTGGAGAGCTTAACAATCAAGCTTTGTTTCAACAAATGGTGAAACAAGCCATGCTTCAACAAGGTTTTCAACATGCTTATGCACCTCCACCACCACCTCTGGTGCATCGAGGGCATCAAGTTTATCCAAGAGTGATCCGGGATTTCTTTATGCCAAGGAAAATGCCACAAATGAAGGGTCCACCTATCAATGCCAACAACTTTGAATTTAAAGCGGGCTTGATTTCTTTGGTGAGAGAGAAACAATTTAGTGGAACTCCGAATGAGGATCCTAACACTCATCTAGCTCAATTTATTGAGATTGTCAACACCGTGAAGATGAATGGGGTGAGCGAGGATTGCATCAAGATGAGGTTGTTTTCGTTTTCGTTGAGAGATCGTGCTCAAACATGGTTATCTACCATCACTCCGGGTACGTATAACACTTGGGAGGAGCTTGCACAAATGTTGTTGAACAAATATTTTTGCCTTCTAAGACGCTTCAAATGAAGAGCTTGATTACTCAATTCAAGCAAATGCCTCAAGAGAGTTTTTATGAAGCGTGGGAAAGGTTCAAGCTGGATATGCTACGCAAGTGTCCACAACATGGCTTTCTGAAAAATCAACAAGTGGGGTTTTTCTACCAAGGTTTGGTAAACGGACAAAGAATTTATGTTGATGCTTCAGCAGGTGGATCCATACTTGGTATAACTCCGGAAAGGGCAATAAAGATTTTTGATGAGATTGCTACAAATGTCTACCAATGGCCATCGGATATAGTTAGTGGATGCTATGGATTTGAGAGCTTCGATCAAGGGCAACAGTTTAGTGTGAAGAGTGCTAGTGTGGAGCCAAGTTTGCCAAGTGTTGAGATGATAGGGGCAGAGGTAATGAGGCAAATGAGCTTGAATCAAGGTGTGAATAATCAAGGATTAATATGGTTGAAGGCCAAATTGATCAAAATGTGCTTCCTCTGAATAGTGTTAGTGGGGAACAATGGGCTATGACAATGCCATGTGTGGAGGATGTGCAATACATGCAAGGAAGAAATTACCAAGGTAACTATCAAAACAATTACCAAGGTAATTTCAATCACAACCAAGGAAACTACCCACCAAGGCAAGGAGGTTTCAATAGTCAAGGAAGTGGAAGCTCATACCCACAACAACAAAGGAGGCAAAATAATTTCTCTTATTCAAACCCGAGCAATGCAGTTGCTTATCCCCCGGGGTATCATCCGGGAGCTAAAGCGCCAAATAATGAAGGAAAGAAACCACCGAAGAACTCATTGAAAAGTTTATTGCATTGAACAAAGCTCAAGATGAGACAAGAAGAAAGATTGATGAAGCTAATGATAGAAGGTTCAAAGCCTTGGAGCACTCGGTTGGTCAAATTGCTAGTTTCTTGAGTGCAAACGAGAAAGGAAAATTTCCTTCTACCACCGTTGTAAATCCAAAAGAGCAATGCAAGAAAATCACTTTGAGAAGTGGAACAAACTATGAGGGACCTTTTATGCCTATGGAAAATGAAAAAGTGGAAGAGAAGGAGGTTGAGAAAAACTTGGTAGAAGAAGAGTTTGTGGAAGAAAGTGAAGTTGAAGTAAAAGAAAATGATGAAACGGATGTGGTTAAGTCGGAAATTGTTAAGAAGAAATGGGAAAGAACAAGAGCGTTAAAAAGAAAGAGGATGAAGTGGAGTTGGAAAGTGATAGTTGGGGCATACCAAAAACTCAAGTCTCCCTTTTCCACATAGATTTTTTAAGAAGGGCCTTGATGAAAAATTTGCAAAGTTTTTGGAGATCTTCAAGAAAATCCACATCAATATACCCTTTGCGGATGCTTTGAGTCAAATGCCTCATTATGCCAAGTTTTTAAAAGACATCATGGCAAGAAAAAGAAATTTAATGGGAATGAGACCGTCAACTTGACGGAGGAGTGTAGTTCCATAATTCAAAAGAAGTTGCCTTCAAAGCCAAAGATCCGGGGAGTTTTGTCATACTATGTGAGATGGGTAAGAGTGAAGTACACAAAGCTCTTTGTGATCTTGGGGTGAGTATCAATTTGATGCCTATGTCTATCTTTAAGAAACTTGGTACAGGAGAAGTAAAGCCTACGTCCGTTACATTGCAACTTGCGGATAGGTCTTTGACTTACCCTAAAGGAGTAGTCGAGGATGTGTTAGTTAAAGTTGGAAAGTTCATATTCATGGTGGATTTTGTAGTGCTTGATATGGATGAGGATGCAAATGTTCATTGATTTTGGAACATCCATTTTGGCCACGTGAAGAGCTTTAATTGATGTGTACAAGGGAGAGTTGACATTGAGAGTAAATGAAGAATAGGTGGTGTTTTCATTAAGAAATGCGATGAGGCATCCGGATGAGAAAGAGGAGTGTAGAATGATTGAATTGACTGATGAGATTGTTCAAAAGAACTTGCCATTCTTCTTATCTAAAGATCCTTTCGAAACAAGCATTAGTCATTCTCTTACTTTATCTCTTAACTCTAACTCTTCTTTTTATTGTCTAGAAAATGATGATATTAATGATTGCTTACATGATTTGAGTTCTTTTAGGGAAATGCAAGAAGATAAAGCCAAGATGATGTACTATGGAAAGAGGGAGTATCTTCCATTGGAGGTCAAGAATGAAGAATTGAAGGTTGATAAGGGAAAAGAGGAATTAAAGCCACTACCCGATCACCTTATGTATGCGTACTTGGGGGACGACAAGACCTTTCCAGTAATTGTATCATCATCCCTTTCACCTCTAGAGCTTGATAAATTGTTGAGGGTGCTTAGAAATCATAAAAGTGATATAGGGTGGAGTCTTGATGATTTGAAAGGTATAAGTCCCACTATTTGTATGCATCACATTAGGTTGATTGATGAGAGTAATCATGCATACAACTTCAACGTCGTTTGAACCCTATTATGCAAGAGGTTGTTAGGAAAGAAGTTTTGAAGTGTTTAGATGCTAATATTGTTTATGCCATAAGTGATTGTCCGCATGTGAGTCCTTTGCATTTGTGGCTAAGAAAGGGGGATTGACCATTATTAAAATGGAATTTGATGAAAAACTTGCTACAAGGGTAAAAACGGGTTGGAGAGTGTGTTGTGATTATAGGAAGATTAATGAAAACACTCATAAAGATCATTTCCCTTTGCCTTTTATTAATCAAATGCTTGATAGGTTGGCGGGATACAAGTATTATTGTTTTCTAGATGGTTACTCGGGGTACAACCAAATCATGATAGCCCCGAAGATCTAGAGAAAACAACTTTTACTTATCTGTATGGCACGTTTGCTTTTTACAAATTACCCTTTGGGTGTTGTGCAATGCCCCCACCACCTTTCAACGTTGCATGATGGCCATCTTTGGGGGATTGATTGAAAATATAATGGAGGTTTTTATAGATGACTTTTCCGTATTTGGGTTTCATTTGATAAATGCTTGGCTAATCTTTCTATGGTTTTACAGCGATGTCAAGATACGAACCTAGTCTTGAATTGGGAAAAATACCATTTTATGGTTCAAGAGGGTATCGTACTTGGTCATCATATATCAGAGAAAAGTTTGGGAGTTGATAGGGCGAAGGTTGTAGCTATTGAACATCTTCCCCCGCCAAAAAATAAAAAAAGGGGTCAGATCATTCCTTGGTCACGCCGGGTTCTTTCGACGTTTTATAAAGTATTTTTCTAACATAGCCAAACCTTTATGTAAATTGCTTGAAAAAGATGCTCCGTTTGAATTTAATGATGAATGTCTTGATGCTTTTAAGATACTCAAGGAAGCTCTAATTTATTCACCAATACTTGTCTCTTCCGATTGGAGCAAGCCTTTTGAGCTCCATTGTGATGCAAGTGACAAAGCTTTGGGAGTAGTGTTAGGGCAAGTAAGAGAGAAGAAGTTTTGGGCCATCTACTATGTATCCAAGACGTTCAATGCAAATCAAAAAAATTATACCACAATGGAAAAAGAGTTTTTATCCTTGGTTTACGCTTTTGAAAAATTTCATCCATACCTAGTTGACACGAAAACCATTATTTATACGGATAATGCCGCCATTAGGTATTTCATGAGTAAGAAAGAAACCAAGACTAATTCGTTGGGTTCTTTTGTTGCAGGAGTTTGATGTGGAGATACGTGACAAGAAGAGAATCAAAAATATTATAGCCTACCACTTGTCACATTTGTAAAATATTGATAAAGATGGAACCTTGGAGTTTATTAAGGATGTATTTCCGGATAAAGAGATTCTTTTAGTTGATTTTCAAAGGATGTACACTTTGTGTGAGACCGGGAGGCCGTGGTATGCGAATTTCATGAATTATATAGCTTGTGGCCTCAAGATGGATCATCTCACCAAATCTCAAAGGAAGAAGTTCTATCATGATGTCAAGGAGTACCTATGGGATGATCCTCTTTTGTTTAAGAATTGTCCAGATGGGATCATAAGGAGGTGTATCCCGAAAGATGAGAAGTTAAATGTCATGGAGATGTTCCATAGTTCACCATTTGGAGGACACTTTGGGTTTCAAAAAATGGGGGCAAAGATTCTACAATCGGGTTTGTTTTAGTCAACTTTGTTCAAAGATTGCAAGGAGTATATCAAGGGATGTGATCGGTGCCAAAGGATTGGAAGATGAGATGCCTATGAGGAACATTTTTGAAGTTGAAGTGTTTGATGTATGGGGGATGGACTTCATGGGCCCATTTCCGCCTTCCAATGGTTACCTTTACATATTGCTTGCGGTGGATTATGTGTCTAAATGGATGGAAGCAATCCCGACAAGGACAAATGATGCTCTAGTGGTCAAGGCTTTCTCAAAAAAGAATATTTTTGCTAGATTTGGAGTGCCAAAGGTCATGATTAGTGATGGGGGATCTCATTTCATCAACAAGATCATTGAGAAGCTCTTGAATGGCTATGGAGTGAAGCATAAGATTTCTACACCTTACCATCCTCAAACGAATGGCTTCGCAGAGGTGTCAAATAGACAAGTGAAGCTTGTACTTGAGAAGATAGTCAATGAAAATCGAAAGGATTGGTCCTTTGGGCTTATCGAATGGCCTACAAGACCGCCCTAGGTTTTTCTCCATATAAGCTTATTTATGGGAAGGCATGCCATTTACCCATGGAATTGGAGCATAAAGCGCTATGGGACCTTCGAAAGTTGACTTTGATGAGAAAGAATCCAGAAAGAAAAGGTGTCTCTAATTGGTTGAACTAGAAGAGTTTATAGAAGAAGCTTACTCAAGCTCAAGGATTTTGAAGGAAAAGCTCAAAAGATGGCACGATGAAAGGATCAAAACGAAGGAGTTTATTCCAAGGGATAAGGTTCTTTTGTTCAATTCAAGACTTAAATTATTCCCCATAAAACTTCATTCAAAATGGACCGGTCCATACTTGGTGATCGAAGTGAGAGATGATGGCTCAATAAAACTTGAAGGATCGGATGGAAATATTTTTGTGGTTAATGGTCATAGGGTGAAACATTACCATTCTCCCTCTCAAAGGGAGTTGGTTTATGTTGACACTTTCACCTTTGAAAGCCTGTATCCTTTTAGTAGTTTAGGTATGTAAATATTTCTTTTTCTTGTTTTTGCATTTTTGGTCTTGTAGGTGGATTGTGCTTGTAAGAGGAAGATGTATTGAAGATACAAGGCATGCGTCATTGATGTGTAACGGTATATCTTACCACTTTTTGTAAACTTACTTTGAAACTCTTGTTTCAATTTAAGTTTGGGGGGATATAGTATGGTATGATATGTTATAATCTATGTTGGCATGTATTCTTGTGTTTTTGAGTCAAAATTAAAAAATTTCTCATGAGTTTGGTGTAGTTTTGGTCCGTTTTGGTGGTGTTGAAGTTGGTAATCCTTATAATTTTGATACAAATTGTGAGCTAATGATGTGAATGAGTTTTTGAGCATATATAGGGAGCATTAGGAGCATAAAAACAGGGAAAGGCAAGGATCGAAGTTGAAAAATTGAAGAAAATAGGGCACAGCTACACGGCCCTTGTACAGTACACGGCCCTGTAAGGGTTGGCCATGTACTGTCGTCAGAAAACCAAGCATGGCCAGATCAAGGCCGAGTTCAGTACTCGAGCTGTGTCCAGTGCAAGTATACAACCCGAGTACAGTGCACGGCCTATAAGTTTTGGCCGTGCGCTGTCGTTAGAAACCACCCCTGTGGCCATGTACTGAGCTCAGCCCGTGTCGGGTCTGAAGGCAGATTTAAAAAGTCAACCTCCGAACACGCCCTCCTCACTTCCATTCGCCCTCATACACTTCATTTCATCCATTACCCCACTCCGAAACCATCAAATCATCAGTGAATATCCAAGAGTGGTAAGGTTGTGATATTTAAGATGTTATTCCTCACTTCTTCAAACCAATTTCACTCCATTACTGTCAAAAACATTCAAGGTATAAGTTTCTTGCCCTAGTTTTCAATTGAAGGTGGGAAGATCAAAATTTTTATATTGGATTTGAATGAGAATGTGTTTGAAGTATGTTTAGATTGTGAATACATTAAATTTGTAAGTTTAGAATTGATTGGAATTTTGCAAAGTTAGGGTTCATGTGGTTTGAATTTGGGGTTTTTTGGATTTTGATAAATTTAGGTGCATATGATGAGATAAATTGATTGATGATGCTTATATGATGATTGTATTGTTATGAAATAGCTTAGGTGTTGAGGATTTGACCATAAGGGTGTTTGATGTTCTTTTGAAAATTGCTTTGAAAAAGTGTGCATACCAAGTGTTCGATAAAATGCCTAAGTGAATTTTTGAATCAATTTGAGGACTTTACATGAACAAAGAAGCATTGTTGATCTTGTTAGATAATTAACGCAAGCATGGGGTGAAAATGAGATGAAACTCATGAATGTGAAAGGATACTCTTGTTTGATTGATAAAGAATGTTGTGTTGTTACTTGTTCAAAATATTCAATTATTAAGCATGCGGATTGTAGTTTGAAAGGGGTGTTACCATGGAACATCAAAGCATGATTAGGATTAGCACTTAGTTGAATAATGAGTGATGATTCTATGCTTAGTTATGAATACTATGATGAAGTTGAGTGTAATTTGAAAATTTTGAATATTGCAGATGGCTGAAAGAAGAGTTCGAAAACACAATGAAGACTTTATCATTGTGGAAACTAAGGCAGAAATGGCCAACTTGGATGCCAAATTAATGGAAGTTGGGATACATCCTGAATACTTTGGAGTAGAATTTGAGGAAGGCTGGGAAAAGTATATCTTGAGGTGGCAAGCAATATTCCCGAAGATCAGGCCAACTAGATTTCAGAATCAGGAGACCATGACCGGGCTTGGAGTAGAAGCTGACTTGAGAAGAATGTTCAGTAGGAGTGGGATGGAGGAATTCTTTGACAAGAGACCTCCTACCTATCAACATCTTACAGCTGAATTCTTGAGCACTCTTCAAGTGAAGAAGAACGGGAATGGCTTCCCAACATCAATAACTTTCCAGTTGAATAACGAGTTGAGGGAGAAGGTACCCATCCATGTGTTGAATAGGTTTATGGGATGCACACCATGTGTGAATCATGGTCATTTTTATGAAGGAGGGGTTTAATCAGCAAAGTTGGTGGAAGACACTAGTCAATGATGGAACAGAACCAGCAGATTACATCCTTAGGAGGGGGTTTAATCAGCAACTTTACATTATGTATTTTTTGTACAATGAGCTTGAGTTGAATATGGCAGCCCACTTTATCCACCATGCAGAAAGAGTAGCTAAGAGGCAAACGTCACAAGGAGTGATGGTTGGAGGGATAGTTACAATGATAGCCCAAGAATTAGGGATTGATCTCAGAAGAATGGAAAATAAAATGACTAGTGAGGGGCTCAATTATAACCAGCTAATGAGGATGGAGTTTTTAGCTGTGGTAGGAGATAGATATTACTTGAGGCAAGACAAAGGAGCCCCATTCCCTTTACCTGCTCCGGAGCTAACAACAGTTTATTCTCAAAGAAAAACGCCAATTTTGCAATGGCAAGTGTGCAACACTCCACTGTTGTGAGGGAATTTTATCGAAGGAATCGAGAAGGAGTGGAAGTAGTGCTGAGGCAAATGCGTGTTGAAGAAAATCGTGAATTGGCAAATTTGAGAGATGAGCCCGTGTTGAGAGTGAAAATTAGCATGTTTGACCGTCCAATTTAACACTTTTTTTATGAGAATTGTTGTTATATATTAGCACAAGTATCTTATATTCATTGTATTGATAAAAAGGTACACTTGAGGTGTTTTATTGTGTTTTAGGTAGAAAAATGATGAAAAGTGCAAAGTTGGAGAAGAGGTGCAATTTGTGCAAGAATGCTGAAAACGCACATCCAACTTTCATAATTTTTCTATGTTGTTGTGGAGATCAAACTATTGTTGTGATATGCGTTTTGAAATCTACTGAAATGAGGGTTGATTTGGCATAAAGAACACCTCAATCGGATTCCAAATGAGGAAGTTATGATCGGAATAGTGACGTCGCGCGAGCTGTGCCGAACAGAATTGCTGTGCTATTTTCCGTGGCTTGTTGCACATGTTGGTGCTTGGATCATTTGGTTAACGTGACCTGTTAGGATACCATGCGTTTCTATCACAGCGGAAGCAATAAATCATAGAAACGATTACCGTTCACCAAGGTATGTTGATGAAGATTGATTCTCGCAGGCAGCCTACGCAGTCCCACGAGAATGGCCATAACTTCCTCGTCTGATGTCGGAATTGAATGATCTTTGTGGTCAGACGATCCTTTCTTCAGCGGCTTTCCATTAGTATATTGATCATCAAATTCAGAGCACTTTACGATTTTATATCAATTTTGCAAGATGGCGGACAGCAGCAGCAAAGTACCTTCTGATCTTCTGCCGTATGTCCCAAGTCCGATCTCGACGTCGTGTGGGCGACGATCTACGAGACCTCCTCAATCTGCTCTCAAACCTCATCACACGTGAATAATTAGTTAGATTAGATTAGATTAGGGTTCCAGATAAGGTGAGGTGACTTATATACATGGGCTATAGCAGGGACCAGGAGGAGAAATTGGGTTGGGCCTCCATTGGGTTTAAGTATCCAAGCTTAGCCCAAAGCTTATACTTAAGTCCAATAATAATAATATATTCCACTAAAATATTATTATTGCACTACCGTACCAATCCCAAAATTACGTTTTGGGCTCCTTCTTATTATGAGCCCGTTATTCTCCCCATGTTTAAGATATACAATGTCCATTAATTAATTTAAGTTACTGACAACTCAATTAATTAATATCTCATCCAAGAGTAGTACCACTCAACCTCATTATCATGCCGGAATAAATTCCACCTGCAGGGTTTACATGATAATTCTTATGAGCTCCTCAAGGGGACATCATCAACCTATGACGGACACGGATTCCTTCTACAATCAACATCACACCATAGAGACAACACTACTTCCCAACTCATCGAGTTTGTTGATTTAATTACATGTAAATCTCACCCATTGATGAATCAAAGAAATACATACTGCCCTACGTGTCGAGATTATTGTATAGGGATTAAGAGCACGAACTTCCATAATAACTGAGATCAAGTTCTCCTATAAGTCAGTATAAGTCGAACGATCTCAAGCGGTCCTGCTCAATACACACAAGTGCACTAATGTGATTCTATAGTCAAGACAAGCTAATACCAAACCACACTACAACCGTCCCAATAGAGAGTCCCCGTCTATCTCAGTTGTGAGCATCTATTTATGTTTTATAAGGAAACCGATAATATGATCTTCCGCGTGTTGTCGCACAACATATTATCTACAGTATAAAGTAAGTGGACTATTGCATCGAACATATAAATAAATTATAAGATGCAATCTTTTGATCATATGATTCTCATTTCAAATTAATTGTTATAACATTGTTCATACAAAAAGCTAGACTTTTAGTATACAATCCAACAATCTCCCACTTATACTAAAAGACTATGCTGTCATGTCTTCTGCCATACATCTGATTTCCACTACCAGTACACGACCATCAAAAGCTCTCGCCTTAAGGTCCTTGTAAATGGATTTACTAGGTTATCATCCGATGCAATCTAGGTGACAACAACCTTCCCCTCATCATACGATTTCTCATAACAGGTGGTACTTGCGCTCCATGTGTTTAATTTCCTTATGGACTTGTGATTCCTTCAAGTTTGCAACTGCACCTAATATCATCAATATAAATTGTGATAACCTTGGGCAAACTTAGAATCACACCAAAGTCCATCATGAAGTTTCTAGAGTCATACAGATACTTTGGCTGCCTCATGGCTCCAATTTATCATCTTACCATGATGGAATTCGGAGTCTGAAATATATTTCTATATAACACTCCTCCACATTATGACTCTACTTCCTAAAATTAAATGCATAACCTTTGAGTGGATTTACTGCCGTCCCTATCTGATTTGAAAAATCTGAATCTATGTAACCCATAAGAATCAGTGAATCTGTTCGGTAAGCCCACATATAGTTTCTAGTCCTTTTTAGGTACATAAGTATATGTCTTACCACAGTTCAACATTCTTATTTTGGGTTACCTTGATACCACTGTTCATGCCATCGGCAAAATAGATATCCAATCTCGTGCATAGCATTCCTTAGATTAAGCTTCCTCATTTACCGAAGCATAAGGAACCGCTTTCATCTTCTTTATCTACTTTTGTGTCACAAGACACATTCACTTAGATAAATTCACATGCTAAACGAGTAAGGATCGTATCATTATATGAAACTTGAGATAAGCATAACATCCTTTCTTGTGATCCGTATTACCGTGATCAAAAGGATATTTTTGCTCTTCTTAAGTCCTTCATCTCATACCGCTTTATCAACCATACCCATACGCCCGACAATACTCTTTCATTGTCTCCAATGAGCAAGATACTATCTACGTATAGTACAAGAAATACCACCACATTTCCATCACTCTTTTCAATACACAAGACCCATCCGATCATTGATTAGATCCATGTCACTGGATTACCTCATCAAAACGGATGTTTCATGATCTTGAAGCTTGCTTTAGTCCATGAATGGACACTTTTAAGCTTACTATCACAATGCTCTTAGCTTTTTGCAATGAATCACTCTGGTTGCTTCACATAGATGTTTCCCTTAAGACTTCCAATCAGGAAAGCTGTCTCGACATCTATTTGCTATCCCTCATATTTCATATGAGTAGCAACAAATAAAAGAGTCCGGATCAACTTAGACATAACTACCGGCGAACATGTTTTCTCATAATCGAACTCTTTCTTTCTGAATATACCTTTTCGCAACAAGCTTGCTTCCAAGGTTTTCACCTTATTCTATGATCCTCTTTTATTCTTGCATGCCCGCTTTCAATGGATTTTACGCCATTTAGCGGTTCAACAAGCATCCAGACCTAATTTAAAATCCATCGATTCTATTTTAATATTCATTGCACTTTGCTAGGATTTGGCATTTCTAACTTTTAGTTCTTCGTCGTATCCAAGGGTCCATTTCATGTTTGCGAGGGACCAAGTCTCACGACTTTCCCAAAACATGTATCTTACAAGTTGTCGAAGAACCCTCCCACTACGACAAGGCACTACATGCAATTGTGTATCAGACGTGACACGCGTTGCAGTTTACCTTGTGGTATATCCTCTTGTACACTTGGTACTTATACTTTGTGTTTTTCCCTCTCACTTCCTTTAGAACAATTTATACATGGGTTTATGATTTAATACATAGTCTCTTTCCAAAAATCTAGTGTTTGTGTTAATAATAACCCTTCGATCTTTTAGACTAAATAAATCACCTTCATTTTTATAGCATATCCCACAAACAGACAAACATTCAAATGAATTACTGTTTCTAGGGCTTATCCATAAAATGAATTAAGTAATTCCAAATAATTCATCATCTATCTAATCATTACCATAAGAGTCTTATTCCTTCTATCCACCACACCATTCAGTTGGAGCATGCCCGGTGTAGACCACTTGAGATTTAATCTCAACCTCTGATTAATAGCTCCTAACTATCCTAAGAGGTACTCGTAATAACGATTAAATCGTCATTACTTGATATATTTTTCATGACGCTTCACTGTACCAGCCTTACAATTCTTGAATTAATCAAAGAACTTAGACATGCAGTGCATCAAATAAATATATCGGTATCTAGAATAATCATCGATTGACGAATATTCATATCCACCTCTCATCCGGACAATCTTAGGACCACATAAATCATAATGAACTAATTCCAACATATATATCTTTGGTTCTGCAACCCTTTGCCTTGAAAAAACAATTAGTCATTTTTACTCCCAAGCAAGACTCGAAAGTCAGATAGTTTTCACTTCAGATAAACCTAAGGGTCTATCGGCTATCAACTTTTGAATCCTACTCAAGTAAAATGATCTAGTCTTAGATGCCAAATATATGTTTAGTTCATATCCGAAGGTATATTTCTCTTACTAAGATTAGAAGATTCATTATTAATTACTATTTGTTGCATCTGTGGAATATACATGATTTAAGAGTATACAAATTGTTCACCAACGTACAATAACAGATTACAACTCTATCCTTCATTATAATGACCATGTCATTTAAATGAAATGGAGTATCCATCTATTAATGTATAGAAATCGAAATTAAATTCTTTCTATGAAAACGTACGTAAAACAATTTCTCATAATCAAACATTTACTCATATCATTAGATAAATAGACAACTCCCATTGCAATAGCCACTACTCTTGTAATTTTACCCATGTCATACAATCTTATCCTCACTTAGTAATAAACATTTAGTGATTCCAGTATCTACACACTTCGTGTCAGTAAATGCCATCACTAATCATGTTTTAAACAACTAGTGAATAAGATATAAAACTTGTTCATATTATGATGAAAATGGCTTTCTTTTGCCACATGTTTTGCCAGAAGTTTTCCACCATATACATCCTATTGTAATTCAGGTGGAACTTACTCAAAAACATCTAGGCAATTCACGAAGAATTAAATTGATCTAGGTTTCCCTTCAATTTATACTCCATGCTTTCCCAATTCATTCATCAAATTAAATCATGATCTTCTGTCTTTTAACTTACTCAAGTATCCGAAGAGTTACATGAGACCATCATATTTCTATGAACCTCTCATCTCTTCACTAGAGACTTTAATAGGCATCATGAGACGTCCCTTGTGAGAACACACATGTATTTTCTTAAGCAGTAAAATTCAAAACCAAGATTCTTTTCTAATCATCTAATTTGGACAAGTAAATATAATTTCTTTTAGTTAATAATATGTGAGATAAAACCATTTGAAAATCAGAGAATCATAAATTAATTTACCGATCAAAACTTTGAATTTTATCCTTTTATATTGATTCCCTCAAAACAATATAAAAATAAAATTCACCGACATCTCAAGCACCGTGAGTCTGCAAGCCACGTTAGTGTGGACGTTTACAAATCCGAACATTTACAAGAGAAGGTTTTACCCATTAATTTCATTTGTCAACATAACTTCATGACAAAATAATTAATAGTTGGTTCCTCTTTAGCCATGCAAATAATAGCAGTGACTCCGTTGGGGAGGATACTAATTATTTACATCCAAGTGTGCACCATTATTTGATTCCAAGTCCGCTGCCCAAGCTTATGTGCCTTACTGTTGGAGAAGTACGCACGCGCTCAGATAACTTTCTACAACCATCAATTTTATAAGTTTGTACTAGTGAACCGCATATAAGCTCATCCGTTAGGGAGGAAGACACTATAGCCAACGCGCAAGTCCATATGCATCACATTACAAACAATAATTATTTAAAGAAGTTTGTACCAGTGATCCGTGAATAAACTCATCCGTTAGGGAGGAAGGCTCTATTGCCAACGCGCAAGTTTACTCACATCACTTACAAACCAATAATGGAGGCCGTGAGAATTAATTACCAATCCCCTCTCCCACTTAGTTATTTAAGACCGAGGGTTTTTACATGCATATAATATTTCAGAATAAAATATGCAACCTAGCATGCTCATACTTCCAAATATATAACAATAATTGACCAATAAAACAATTATAGCAGTTATATATAAGGAAATAAATTGCCAAAAATAAGTTGACTTGATCAACACTCCAACATACATGCATATAATATACCAAATATAATACGCAATCTAGCATGCTTCTATTTAAGGCAATAAATCATAGAGAATTATGCATACATATATAACAATAATCAATTAATAAATCAATTATAACAGTTATATAACAGCGAATTCGATTGTTCGCCACCAATCACGAATGCGGACAACTGCGATGGGGATCGACCTCCCAACAGCCTGCTCCACCACTCTGGCACCCTGCCCGATCATATTGTGAAGACTCACGCGGAACCTGATGCAGACCAGTCGAACTTGATGCAAACCCGCTCGAACCTGGTGCAGAGTCGATCAAACCTGATGCAGACCAATCGAACCTGATGTGAATCCGCTCGAACCTAGTGCAGCATTGATCGAACCTGATGCAGACCTGCTCGAATCTGGTGCAGCATTGATCGAACCTGATGCAGACCAATCGAACCTGATGCAAATCCGTTCGAACCTGGTGCAGCATCGATCGAACCTGATGCAGACCAATCGAACCTGATGCAAATCCGCTCGAACTTGGTGCACCATCAATCGAACCTGATGCAAACCAATCAAACCTGATGCAAATCCGCTCGAACCTGGTGCAACATCGATCGAACCTGATGCAGACCAATCAAACCTGATGCAGACCTGCTCGAACCTGGTGCAGCATCGATCGAACCTAATGCAAACCAATCGAACCTGATGCAAACCCGCTCGAACCTGGTGCAGCATCGATTGAACCTGATGCAGACCAATCGAACCTGATGCAAATCCATTCAAACCTAGTGCAACATCGATCGAACCTGATGCAGACCAATCGAATCTAATGCAAATCTGCTCAAACTGTCGCTCGTCCAAGGGCCTACTTGCACGGAACCAAGTTCAGCCCAACGCGCAACATCAAACTACACCAACTGTCGTTCAGGGTTCGCAACTGTAGAAACCTGGGAATCCAATCTCCATTGTCCAGAATCTACGCCTGTGAGTTTTGAACATGCTGTCCAAATTACAGGTCGATCCAACGGTTAGATTGTGAGAAATAGCTCTTTTCCCTCGACTGCGCAGAACATAATCGCCCAAAAAACTGCTTCTGTTTTCGGTGTATTCTTGACAACACAAAGCTCCAAATACGATCTTCACCATTCAGAATGTACATCCACAAAATCTGAACGTGCTGATCAAAAATCAGCCTGATCCGACGGTTGAAACTCCGGTTACTCTGCAATATCACTGCGCTGGATTTTCTCTCAATTTCTTCCTTCCATGTGAAATTGACGAACAGTTTTCGTCGAATCCTCTCACACACAACCATCAATGAACAAATATGATATAATATAGGGTATATTTCACATAGGGATATTCATGGTTTGCGCAGTAAAACCAAAACCCTAAACATACGATCCTAATTTCGAAAAATTAATCACATAAACCCTAGCCTAACGTGTCACGCTTCACCACGAAACCGAAGCTCTGATACCAATTGATGGCGCTTGGATCATTTGGTTAACGTGACCTGTTAGGATACCATGCGTTTCTATCACAGCGGAAGCAATAAATCATAGAAACGATTACCGTTCACCAAGGTATGTTGATGAAGATTGATTCTCGCAGGCAGCCTATGCAGTCCCACGAGAATGGCCATAACTTCCTTGTCTGATGTCGGAATTGAATGATCTTTGTGGTCAGACGATCCTCTCTTCAACGGCTTTCCATCAGTATATTGATCATTAAATTCTGAGCACTTTACGATTTTATATCAATTTCACAAGATGGCAGACAGCAGCAGCAAACTACCTTCTGATCTTCTGCCGTATGTCCCAAGTCCGATCTCGACGTCGTGTGGGCGACGATCTACGAGACCTCCTCAATCTGCTCTCAAACCTCATCACACGTGAATAATCAGTTAGATTAGATTAGATTAGGGTTCCAGATAAGTTGAGGTGACTTATATACATGGGCTACAGCAGGGACCAGGAGGAGAAATTGGGTTGGGCCTCCATTGGGCTTAAGTATCCAAGCTTAGCCCAAAGCTTATACTTAAGTCCAATAATAATAATATATTCCACTAAAATATTATTATTGCACTACCGTACCAATCCCAAAATTACGTTTTGGGCTCCTTCTTATTATGAGCCCATTATTCTCCCCATGTTTAAGATATACAATGTCCATTAATTAATTTAAGTTACTGACAACTCAATTAATTAATATCTCATCCAAGAGTAGTACCACTCAACCTCATTATCATGCCGGAATAAATTCCACCTGCAGGGTTTACATGATAATCCTTATGAGCTCCTCAAGGGGACATCATCAACCTATGACGGACACGGATTCCTTCTACAATCAACAGCACACCATAGAGACAGCACTACTTCCCAACTCATCGAGTTTGTTGATTTAATTACATGTAAATCTCACCCATTGATGAATCAAAGAAATACATACTGCCCTACGTGTCGAGATTATTGTATAGGGATTAAGAGCACGAACTTTCATAATAACTGAGATCAAGTTCTCCTATAAGTCAGTATAAGTCGAACGATCTCAAGCGGTCCTGCTCAATACACACAAGTGCACTAATGTGATTCTATAGCCAAGACAAGCTAATACCAAACCACACTACAACCATCCCGATAGAGAGTCCCCGTCTATCTCGGTTGTGAGCATCTGTTTATGCTTTATAAGGAAATCGATAATATGATCTTCCGCGTTTTGTCGCACAACATATTATCTACAGTATAAAGTAAGTGGACTATTGCATCGAACATATAAATAAATTATAAGATGCAATCATTTGATCATATGATTCTCATTTCAAATTAATTGTTATAACATTGTTCATACAAAAAGCTAGACTTTTAGTATACAATCCAACAGCACATTCAAATATTAGAGTTTTCTTGTTTTCTTTATATGTATAGAAAGCAAAGGATGAGAGGATCGCGTGAGGGTAAGAATCACTCAAATTGGAGCTCGGATGTGGAAGTTATACGCGAAACGGTGAGACTGCGCAAGACAATTCGACCACAACATTTGAATTCAACCTGACCATGTGGTCGAATCCTGGTCAAATTGGATGGCAAAAGAAACAATTCGACCACGACACCTCAATTGGATCTGCTGTGCTGGTCGAATCCAGCACCTGAAGCTTGAATATGGTTTTTTTTGCACGCAAAATTAATCCCCAAGTATTAAGGATATCAGTTGCAGCTTAGCAAGCGACCAAGTGAATATCGAACCCAAGGGACGGCGTATTATCAATTTAATTATTAACTAAATTATTTAAGACAAGACAATAAGATTTTGAGGTTGATTATCTAATAACTAATATGTTGAAAATTAAATAACAAATAAAATAAATTAAACACTAGAAGAATACGAAAGTGGATCAAGTAGGAGAATAGGTAGCTCTAGGATAATTCAGTTTCACTCATTAATCTCCCTTTCGTGTGTTGATGTTCAACTCTGCCTTGTGGAATATGGACGCTTCACTAAACCATGCAAATCTACTCTATAGACACAAGTAAATATGCATGTAACACGTGTGAATAACCTCGGAGTAAGAGATATAATTCCACCCCCTTTCTAGGTACTATCAGTATCAATTATTTCCCTGGCCAATTGGTACTCTAACCCGATATGATCTCCCTTTATAGGTACTATAAAATTATCCTCTTTATCCTACTTAATAACCCGAATTCAATTCAATTAATAAGTATTCATATATGATAATTCTAATGAAGTTTCGGAATCTCCTCACTTAGAATCATAACATGGAATCCTACTCAGCAGTGAACGCACTCAATCAATAATCAAGATATGTATTCAGACTCTACATAAGAGTTAATGATGCACAAAACGACTGTGAGTATGAATTAAGAAAGCACGATCATATATAAAATAAATCCACAAGTAGTGTTGTACGGAGTGTACACATGGTAGTTCAATTAACTAGATAAAACCTTCACAATCCTAGTTCTACCAAAAAGGCTCTAGCCCATTATGTTAAGAATAACAATCATGGGTGTTGGATAGATCTTACCCGGATGTCTGGAAAATTATAAGATAAATTAGGAAACAAAATAAACCCTAGATGTGGGAGTCGTCGCGTCCTTCTCCATCATGAATCCTCCTCTTAGTTCTCCTCTTGGATGGATGGATGGATGGAAGAAATGATGGATGGATGGAGGAAAGGATGTGGATGATGTTTGGGGGTGATCCCCCCTTGTGGGGTGTTGTATGGTTGTGGCCTCTCTTATGGCTCTCTTATTCCAATCTATTGTATTTCGCTCTTCCTCTAATGGTGTGATCTAAACCCCCTTTTATACTTGTAAGCTCTCCTTATAGGCCTTGGAATGGGCTTTTTGAGCGCTCACACGTATTGAGGGTATAAAAATATGGATATGGTAAGTTTCTGCACGTCAATTCGACCACGAAGCTAGGTCGAATTCACCTCCCCTGGTCGAATTGCAGGTCGAATCTCCCTACTGGAAGCTTCAGACACCGGATTCAAGCTTCTGGTGCTGGATTCGACTAGCACAACAGATCGAATTGAGGTGTCGTGGTCGAATTGCTTCTTTTACCATCCAATTCGACCAGGATTTGACCACATGGTCAGGTCGAATTCAAATGTTGTGGTCGAATTGTCTTGCACAGTCTCACCGTTTCGCGTATAACTTCCACATCTGAGCTTCAATTTGAGTGATTCTTGTGCTCACGTGATCCTCTCTTCCTTGGGTTTCTATATATGTAAAGAACATAAAAAAATCTAAGATTTGAACGTGCAACAATCCACGGAAATTAGCACAGTAATTCTGTTCGGTACAACTCGCGCGACGTCACCATTTTGATCATAACTTCCTCACTTGGACTCCGATTGAGGTGTTCTTTACTCCAAATCAACCCTCATTTCAGTGGCTTTCCAACCATATATCACACTAACAGTTTTGATCTCCACAACAATATAGAAAAATTACGAAATTTGGATGTGCGTTTTCAGCATTCTTGCACAAATTGCATCTTTTCTCCAACTTTGCACTTTTCATCCTTTTTCCACCTAAAACACAATAAAACACCTCAAGTGCACCTTTTTCTCACATACAATGAATATAGATACTTGTGCTAACATATAACAATAATTCTCATCAAAAAGGTGTTAAATTGGACTCTCAAACACGCTAATTTGCACTCTCAACAATCCCCAAACTTACCTGTTGCTCGTCCCGAGGCAACAAAATAAAAGTAAAGTGAAAGAGGGTATGATTAGCGGGGAAACAAGGACTATGACAAATACCCCATTCAAAATACAATTGTCCTCAACTTAGGTCATGCAACTCTTATTACATGTAATAATCAATTCATAGTATACAAGTTAAGACAATCACCACCAATTTAAATGCTCCTCCATTCACATGTTCTCATGGGAAATATATATCACTCGCACTCAAGTGTAAAAGATGTACACTTATGGATTAAGGTGTTTACGCTCAGATTCAATTCAAGTGCATACGTAACCATAAGCTTTCCTATTGTCTCAACTCTCCTTTTATTTATAGGTAGCAAATTATGGATCAAAAAGGTCTTTTATTTGGTTTTAATGTAGGCTCTTTGGAATATGTAGGAAATATATGGATAAGTGACTCAAAACTCGGATCAATCATGCTGCAGTCTCTCTCGATCTTTCGTTCTTCCTCATCACTTCAATCAAGAACAATACTCTTCCATCTTTCTCCTTCAAGCATAACATATTTTTCTTCCAACATTTTTAGCTCTTCAACTCCATCATTCTCTTTTTCTTCACCCTTTTTTCCTCTCTTTTTTTCTTTTGAGGTACCAGTTTTGGGCACTACCTCTCACATCCTCCATAGGGTACTAGATTTAAGCACTACCCTAGGGTATTTGTTTCCATGGTCAAATCACCACTCTCTTCAATTAAGCTTTATTGCTATCAAAAGAATGGATTTAAAAAGGCTCAAATGGGCTGACAAGGGATTTAATGAATTCAGGTAAAGTATATGGGAAAAGATGGGCTATAAATCAAATATGGCCTAATATCATTTCCATAATCCGCTATACTAATCTTGAATATTCAAGGAGACTCAAGGCAAGTTCTAGAATACACGCACAAGAACGATACTCACCAGAAAAGAAATATCATGTGATTATATATCATGATCAACAAGGCTCAAAATCTCACATGGGTTTTTAACAAGTAACAGAGCATTTTTAATGGTAAGCAATATCCCACAAGTACACATAGAACTTCATATCACAATATAACTCAAGTACACTTCCTTCATCAATTTCAAATGCATAAGAATTTCAAGCACAATTAAAAAAATATACGCTCACATAGATCATAAGCATAAAATCAATCCTTTCACTCCATGAATTAAAAGCACTCATAAAAATTAGAATAAGAAAATGATGGCACCTGATTATTATTCAATGTATGCACGAGTTCCTCTAATTGTTCAAGTCAAAGCCTCAGTTTACCTATTTCTATCATCAAAGCTCAAGTACATCTCATCGTCATAGATTCATCAATAATTAAATAAGAGAACTATAAGAAAGACGACTATCTAATCGACTCCACGCACTAGAAATACGAACACAACACACTAAATATTAGGTAAGTTGCAAAAAATCGACATAAAAACACTGGTTAAAGTATTAATATGGCGCAAAAAATCACTCTCCTAACAAACAAACAACCAACGAAAGGAAAAATTATATCCTCGGTGCTCATAAGATCAGGTAAGGTACATCACACCCCCTCAAACATAGTAAAAACGTAAGTCGAATCTATGTTTGATAAGAGATGTAATTGCCAAAACGTGAGCACCTTAAATATAATGACTCCTCACTCACACGAAAGAAATAATAAAGCAATAAAATGGAAGGGACAAGCCCCCATCAGGCGCTCAGATTTAATGTCGGAGAGTCACGACGGTAAAGTCTTAATCAACTAGAAATAATAAAATAAATAATAACATCGTCCTCTGCAACGGCGCCAAGAACTTGATGCGTGTTTTCTTTGCACGCAAAATTAATCCCCAAGTATTAAGGATATCAGTTGTAGCTTAGCAAGCGACCAAGTGAATATCGAACCCAAGGGATGGCGTATTGTCAATTTAATTATTAACTAAATTAATTAAGACAAGACAATAAGATTTTGAGGTTGATTATCTAATAACTAATATGCTGAAAATTAAATAACAAATAAAATAAATTAAACACTAGAAGAATACGAAAGTGGATAAAGTAGGAGAATAAGTAGCTCTAGAATAATCTAGTTTCACTCATTAATCTCCCTTTCGTGTGTTGATGTCCGACTCTACCTTGTGAAATATGGACGCATCACTAAACCATGCAAATCTACTCTATGGACACAAGTAAACATGCGTGTAACATGTGTGAATAACCTCGGAGCAAGAGTATTAATTCCACCTCCTTTCTAGGTACTATCAGTATCAATTATTTTCCTGGCCAATTGGTACTCTAACCCGATATGATCTCCCTTTATAGGTACTATAAAATTATCCTCTTTATCCTACTTAATAAGCTGAATTCAATTCAATTAATAAGTATTCATATATGATAGTTCTAATGAAGCTTCGGAGTCCCCTCACTTAGAATCATAACATGGAATCCTCCTCAACAGTGAACGCACTCAATCAATAATCAAGATATGTATTCAGACTCTACATAAGAGTTAATGATGCACAAAATGACTGTGAGTATGAATTAAGAAAGCACGATCATATATAAAATAAATCCACAAGTAGTGTTGTACGGAGTGTACACATGGAAGTTCAATTAACTAGATAAAACCTTCATAACCCTAGTTCTACCAAAAAGGCTCTAGCCCATTAAGTTAAGAAGAACAATCATGGGTGTTGGATAGATCTTACCCAGATGTCTGGAAAATTACAAGATAAATTAGAAAATGAAATAAACCCTAGATGTGGGAGTCGTCACGTCCTTCTCCGTCTTGAATCCTCCTCTTGGTTCTCCTCTTGATTCCACAAACGAATCTTCAAAGTGATGGATGGATGGAGAAAATGATGTGGATGATGGTTGGGGGGCGATCCCTCCTTGTGGGGTGTAGTATGGTTTTGGCCTCTCTTATGGCTCTCTTGTTCAAATCTATTGTATTTCGTTCTTCCTCTAATGGTGTGACTACACCCCCTTTTATACTTTAAGCTCTCCTTATAGGCCTTGGAATGGGCTTTTTGAGCGATCACACGTATTAAGGGTATAAAAATATGGATATGGAAAGTTTTCGCACATCAATTCGACCATGAAGCTAGGTCGAATTCACCTCCCCTGGTCGAATTGCAGGTCGAATCACCCTACTGGAAGCTTCAGACACTGGATTCAAGCTTCAGGTGCTGGATTCGACCAGCACAGCAGATCGAATTGTGGTATCATGGTTGAATTGCTTCTTTTGCCGTCCAATTCGACCAGGATTCGACCACATGGTCAGGTCAAATTTAAATGTTATGGTCGAATTGTCTTGCGCAGTCTCACCATTTTACGTATAACTTCCACATCCAAGCTCTAATTTGAGTGATTCTTGTGTTCACACGATCCTCTCTTCCTTGGCTTTCTATCCATATAAAGAACACAAGAAAACTCCAAGATTTGCATGTGCAACAAGACACGAAATATAGCACAGCAATTCTGTTCGGCACAGCTCGCGCGACGTCACCATTTCGATTATAACTTCCACATTTGGAATCCGATTGAGGTGTTCTTTACGCCAAATCAACCCTCATTTCAGTGGCTTTCCAACTATACCAACAGTTTTGTTCCACAACAACAAAAAAAATACGAAAGTTGGATGTGCATTTTCAGCATTCTTGCACAAATTGCACCTTTTCTCCAACTTTGCATTTTTCATCCTTTTTCTACCTAAAACACAATAAAACACGTCAAGTGCACCTTTTTCTCACATACAATGTATATAAGTTACTCGTGCTAATATATAACAACAATTCTCATCAAAAAGTTGTTAAATTGGACGCTCAAACACGTTAATTTCCATTCTCAAAAGCCCATAGCTATGGAAGAGGGGAATGAAGAAGATCCTCAACATCATCAAGTGGAATTCGAAGAACATGCTCCTGAACCTCCACAGTTTGAAGAAGAGCAGGAACAGCAACAACAACAGTTCATGGGACAAGGGATAGGAGATGCAAACTGGAATTTCTTTGAAGGGGAGATTCGAGAGATAAGGCACACACAGAACCTGCATGGAGAGCAAATAAGAGAAATCAGAGATGGGCACCAATGGCAAGGAGTGCAGATCGAGGATATCCACGAGGGACAATGTAGGAGGGAGTACTATGAGGAGAACGTTCGAGCACATTCAAACAACATGGAGGAGATGCTCACAATGATGTTTAATTTCCAGGTCCCTGCCTCACCTCGTACTTATATCCCTTGGGCACAGTGCCAGCCTCGTCCTTCCCCTCGTCCAGATAATTAAGGGAGTACTTTTAGTGCTTATCACTTCGTTAGCCCATTTATTTTATTTGAATTGATTAGTGTTGGATTTGATACTTTTAGTTGTTTTGTTTTGGGGATGTTTTAATTTCGTAATTTAGGTTTTATTTTCAATTAAGGTTGAGATGAGATGTAATTTGCTTTGGTTATGGATGGGGTAAACTTTATGCTTTATTTCTTGATGTGGTGCTTTGTGTTTTTGTTTTTGTCTTTTATTTTGTTTCTTGTTTGTTTGTTTTTGTTAAGGTTGGTTTCGTGGTTTGTTTGGGAGGTCGTGAATCATTTTGAATGTAAGTGATAATGCATTTTGGTGATAAGTGATAACAGATCATGATTAAGAATCTCTACACTTTCGAATTGTGGTATGTTTTATTTAATTGGTTCAATTAAAAGATGAATGTGTTGCAATAAGTCCTTTTAAGTCAAGCAATAAATTTGTGAGAATTTGTGCCTCGGCCATGTATACATGGTATATCTTTTCATGAGTGGATCGGTTGAGTTTTGATAAACTAAACACTTGCTCAAAGACTTTAGGAATGAATCCGATAAGTAGAGATCGATGATATGATTTAAGGCCATCCTTGTCATGTATAGTCATTGCCAAACATTTCCTTACCTTTAACATCATCCTTAGTTAGCCATTTTTGAGCCTTTAAGCCTATTTCTTGTGAATTTAACACATTACAAGCCTTGATTACCCAAACGAGCCTAATATATATATTCTTATATATATATATACATATATATATATATACCTTTTGTGTGAGTAATCGAAAAGATGGTAGCTAGAAAGATGTGATGAGATGACAAAAGAAGAAGAGGAAAGTATATAAAAGGATGAAAAAAGAAAAAAAAAAGAATGCATATGTGACCTTAAAAGCAAGAAAAGAGAGCGAAGAGACAAAGAAAATCAAGAAACTAAAAATCAAAAGAAGTGAGTGTAACAACAAATTCTGTATTTATAATAAACACAAAAGAATTACAATGATAATCCAGAAGGATTAAACTTGAAAATTTAGGAAACAATCTCTATCTATCCTCTGATTCTTCTCTTGAACCAATTTGGCTTTGACTTTGACTTGTGTGTGTTAACTACCCTGACTATGTTGACTGTGCGTGTCGAGTTGAGCTGGATCTTCGAACGAAGCTTGTCCGACCTCGAGTGTGTAGTCTTAAACGTTGATCCGGAGGTGTTGAACCTTTGTTCGGATTGAACGTTGACTTGAATATGTTGTGAAGTATGCCGCTCAATTTGGTAGAACATTGACTTCACGAATAATGAATTTGATTTGAAGAACGTCAGATCGAAGAGGTTTAGCACCTTGATCTTTGATCGACTGTTGTTCTTGACTTGAATATACTTGAACTTGACTTGAAGGTCTTGAGTGTTCTTGACTTGAAGATCTTGAACTTGGATCTTGATCTTCACTTGACTTGTATCTTCACTTAGATCTTGATCTTCACTTAACTTAGATCTTGATCTTCGCTTGACTTGATCTTCACTTAGATCTTGATCTTCACTTAACTTGGATCTTGATCTTCGCTTGACTTGATCTTCAATTAACTTGGATCTTGACCTTCGCTTGATCTTGATCTTCACTTAACTTGGATCTTGACCTTCACTTGATCTTGATCTCTGATCTTTGCCTGACTTGAAGAACGCTGGATCGGAGGGGTTTGGCACCTTGATCTTGGATCGAAGGTCGTTCTTGGCTTGAAGATGCTTGAAGATCTCAAGGAAGCACTGCTCGTATTCTTGATCTCTTCAGAAGCGTCTGCGTGTTCAGATGTTGTAGTGTGTCTGGGATGAATAGAGGAGGACTCCTTATATAGGTGAGGAATGAGCATGCCCTATAAATAACTTGCAATCTGATTGGTCCATGACAGATTTGACCAGATTCTGCGGGCTTGGGCCGTTCCAAATATAACATAGCTTGAATGGTCATTGCTTAATTTGACCTGATTCTGCAACCTTCCAGACTTTATTTGACTTGGGAGTCAAGTTTTACTTAATTTAAACCCTACTTAATTTGTTGGGTTTTAAATTAATTATCAATTATTTATTAATCTATTTTAGGAATTAATTTATTAAATCCCAAAAATAAAATATAATAAATTAAGATTGATATTTAATCAATAAAATCCACGTGTCGCCATTTGATTGGACCGTGAATTTTAATTGCTTACAAATTTCTCCTTGCGATTTGTTCACGAACAGTGTGTCTTGATGTGAAGGAATCGCAAAAGTTCCCCTTTCTTGTAATTTCTCAAGAGAACTTAAATATGGCACCAATGTGTTTCTTGTTCACCAAGATTTCATGAATCTTACTCAAAATTATCAAAGTTATTTGTATTAAAGAATCTCTTAAAATTTTTGTAGAGATTGCACACCTCACAAGTAATTTCCATAATTATCCATGAGTCCACAAGTAATTTTCATAATTATCCACAAATAATTTCCCTAATTATCCAAGAGTCCACAAGTAATTTCCATAATTATCCATGAATCCACTACTATATAATGGTACTTCATGAACTCAATTTTTTTCATCAAAGTTATCCAACAAACAAGACTTTCAGCTTTGCTTCAAGAGGTTGCCAAGACAAAGCACATCAACAAAACACACCATCCAAGGAATTCAATTCACAAGTATAAGTTTTCAATTTACTCTTCTTTAATTTGCTCTTTTTTTTCCACGACGTCTCCATGAAGAAGAGAAGAGAAGAGAAGACTTTCATTGTACCATATTTCCTTTGAAGATGAAACGGTCCATCGAGATCGGCGTTGCGTATTCCTGGCAACTAGGGATTTATCCCAGTCGAAGGTCGCGGCGAGTCCGATGTTGATCCAATGTTTCAACCCGTAACCTTAACAGCTCAAATTGGACCAACTCGTCGAGGTGGTGAGTAGTCGATGGCGGACCACCCATGGTGGTCGCTTGTCAGGCCCGCACCGTGAGGTGGAGAGCAATCAATGCTAGACTACCCATGGTAGTTGCTTGTTGGGCTCACACCTCCGACGATGCTTTGGCGATGAGGTGACAGAAATCCGACCAAAGAGAAGATTTTTTAACATACTCAGGCAGTCGAACCAACGATGTCGAGGTAGAGAGCGATCGACGGCGGATCACCCATGGTGATTGCTTGTCGGGCTCATACCGAGAGGTGAAAAGCAGTCAACGGTGGACCATCTATGGTGGTTGCTTGTTGGGCTCACACCTCCGACGATGCTTTGGCGACGAGGTGACAGAAATCCGACCAAAGAGAAGATTTTAACATACTCAGGCAGTCGAACCAACAATGTCGAGGTAGAGAGCGATCGACGGCGGATCACCCATGGTGGTTTCTTGTTGGGCTCATACCCTGAGGTGAAAAGCAGTCAACGGCAGACCACCTATGGTGGTTGTTTATTGGGCTCACACCTCCGACGATGCTTTAGCGACGAGGTGACAGAAATCCGACGAAAGAGAAGATTTTAACATACTCAGGCAGTCAAACCAACGATGTCGAGGTAGAGAGCGGTCGACGGCGGATCACCCATGGTGGTTGCTTGTCGGGCTCATACCGCGAGGTGAAAAGCAGTCAACGGTGGACCACCTATGGTGGTTGCTTGTTGGGCTCACACCTCCGACGATGCTTTGGCGACGAGGTGGTGATAGCTGCTAGGAGACCACACGTGGTGGTGCGGCAGATCTGCCCGCCATGATGGTAGTGCTCGGTGCTGGAGTGAAGAGCTGGTTGTGATAGTGTATGTTTCTGGCAATAGCAGCGCACGATTCTCGCTCGAGAGATCGGCGGTTGTCGGATGCGGGTGGCACGTGGTTACAATTTTCCGGTAGGGAACGGCTTGCCAGCGGAACACAGAGCAGACGGGGATCCGCGATGATCACTGGTGAAGGGCGAGTTCTTGGGCATCGGTGAGAAAGCCCTGATCGGACATATTCACGCTGGAGAGGGAAAATTTCTCATGATTTTTCCATGGGAAAGAAGAGAATTTCCCTTTTCCTTTTTTACTTCCATTCACGTTACTGTGTGTGATGAGAATAGAATTTTCCTTTGAGAGAGAGAAAGCATTCACATTAACTTTCCAATTTGCTCTCAACTCCACCACACGTGACTTCCTTCTGCCTAATTCCAAAATTAAATCAGGCTAATAATTTTTCCTTTTTTTTTCACGTGGCTTGATGGAAGAAAGCAGTAAGTTTCCTTTTGTATTTGGAGAGCTCACGTTACTTCTACATAGGAGGATTAATTGATTTTTATCAATTTTGACTTTCCATTTTGGACTTGAATTATTGAATCTCACCTTGGGCTGGTTTTAATTCTCCTCAACTTTGGGCCCAATTTTAACTTCTATTTAGTCCAATTACTTCAATCAACAATTTGGGCTTTACTATGAACCTGCCTTCAACTCTTCTTGGTCTTGTTGGGTTGCCAATACAATGAGTCTTATAATCACATTAAATTTACATCCCACAAAATAAGCCTACCATCTTAGGCTAAATTAAGAGAGAATTTGAATGAATTAAATAATAATTTAATTAACCATTCCAATTCGAATTTTCCGCTATTCCCTTTTATTTCAACAACACTCAAGATGCACCTACGAAATTTGGATTTCCATCAACATAGCAAGAATTTTGGAATTCTCCATCCAATTTTGTCTTTTCCTTGTCAACCTTTGCTTCTAAAACTCCATTGTATTTCACTTTATTGCTTGCCTCACAAACTTGATGCGAATAGATCGACACATGACTGAACTTAGTCGATTACTAAGCTACCTACGTACCTCTTTATAGAGATATCAAGTCATTACGTAGTTCAAAGGGACATGATTTAGTTTGAATGGGGGGGTGTCGTGCACAGTTTATACTCATGCGGGCCAGGAGTGACTATTCTTTAACCACTTTAGACAAAGCAGGATATTTAATACTTTAACCACATAAAATATCCGAGTGGAGTGAATTAATAGTTTAACCACATATAATTACCTTTGGTGGGTGTCATGCATAGTTTATACTCATGCGGACCAGGAGTTTGTCGCACACAGTTTATACTCATGCAGACCAGGAGTAACATGCAGTTTAGGCTCGTGCGTCATGGAGCATTGTACATGTATTTGTTTTACGCGTAGTAGCGTTTCAAGAACTTTCCATTTATGGGGCCAATGTTCACGCCATCTTCTGAGATCAACTTGTATGCGCCATTTGTGTAGGCTTCCTTCACAACATGGGGCCATCCCACTTGGGTAGAAACTTATTTCCAACGCGATGGGTGACTACTATAGGTCTTCTCACAGCAAGCACCAAATCACCAACTTGAAAAGAACGTACCTTCACTTTCTTGTTGTACGTTCTAGAAAGGCGAGAGTGGTAACACTCAAGTTTTTGTTGTGCTTCCAACCTCTTTTCATCTAACGCTTCTAACTCTTGAAGATGTAACTTTGCATTTTCTTCCTCGATGAGGCCTTCTTGTATGGCTATCCTCAAAGAAGGAATTTGCTTTTCAAGAGGTACTACAGCCTCAACACTATACACTAAGGAATACGGAGTGACTTGAGTAGGTGTTCTATAGGTAGTGCGGTACGCCCATAAAGCTTCATTGATTCTTTCATGCCAATTTCTTTTTGACTTGGAGACCACTTTCTTCAATAAACTGCATAAAGTTTTATTGAATGCTTCAGCAAGACCATTGGCAGCTGCGTTGTACATTGATGACTTCCTTGCTTGAAATCAAACTTCTCACACAACTTATCAATCCAACTGTTGCTGAACTGCTTTCCATTATCAGTGATGATGTAGCACGGGACACCATATCTATAAATGATGTTGATCCGAACGAAATCAGCAACATTTTCTTTCTTTACTTCCCTCAGAGGCACAACTTCAGCCCACTTTGAAAAGTAATCAGTTGCAGCAAGAATGTAGAGATGACCACCAGAAGACTTTGTAAGTGGCCCTACCACATCTAAACCCCAAGCATCAAAAGGCCATGAAGCGACTGTCGGATGCAAAGGCTCCGGAGGTTGATGAATCAGATTTCCATGGAACTGGCAAGCTTGACATCTTTGTGCAAAATCCATGCAATCCTTCACCATTGTGGGCCAATAATAAGCCATTCTTTTAATTCTGAAATGCAGCTTCGATCCGAATTGATGAGCACCGCATATTCCAGAGTGAGCCTCCTCCATCGCTTGAATAGCTTCTTCCTTACCCAAGCATCTCAAGAAAACTCCATCAAATGATCTTCTATATAGTGTGCCCTTGAAATAAAAGAATTGAGGTGCTCGACGTCGAATATCAACCCTTTGACGTAGATCACTTGGCAACTTATCATACTTTAAATAGTCCACGAGTAGTTGGCGCCAATCCTCTTCTTCAATTTCGAAAACTTCCACCACATGATTTTCAACTTCTTCATAATCATCATCTTCAAATAGTGGTGGTACAACCCAACTTCTACACACTGGTATTTGAATTTGCGCTTCTGGCATAGCTATAGTTGATGCTAATTTAGCGAGGGCGTCAGCTTGCTTATTCTCTCTTCTAGACAGATGCTTAATATCAACATCACCGAGATAACCTATAAGTTTTAGAGCATACTTGTAGTAAGGGAACAACTCAGGCTTCTTTACTTTATACACTCCAAGGAGTTGATTTATCACCAATAGCGAATCACCATACACTCTAAGGTGCAGCTGCTTTATATCGACAGCCATTTCCAAACCAAGTATGAGTGCTTGATACTCAGCCACATTGTTAGAGCAATTTTCTGTTAAGGAAAATGAGAAGGGTAGAACTTCACCACTGGATGTTACAAACATGACTCCCGTACCAGCTCCCTCTCTATGAGATGCTCCATCGAAATACATCTTCCAAGGAGAAGCTATGTCCACAGTGAAAGCATCTTCATCGGGAGTTCATCAGATAGTTCCCATTCAGCAGGCATTAGATGATCAGCTAGAAAATCTGTCAAACACTTGTCCTTTTACGGCCTTTTGAGGGACGTACATGATCTCAAACTGTTGAAGTTGGAGATACCATCTTGCAAGCCGATAAGAGTACTAGTTTTGACATGACAAATTTTAGTGGGTTGCTTTCGAAACTAGCCGAACTGTATGAGCTTGGAAATAAAGTTTCAACTTCTGAATCACGAAGATAAGGGTAAGTAGATCTTCTCAATGGGTAAATACTTCAACTCGTTTGGAGTCATGGTTCTACTTAGATAATATAGAGCTCTTTCTTTACCATCATCATTTTCTTGTGCAAGTAAAGCTCCCACATAACGCTCTTGAGCAGCTAGATAAAGGACTAATGGATGTCCCGGTATTGGAGCACCCAACACTGGTGCCTTCATCAAGTATTCTTTAATGCTGTTGAAAGCATTATTGCAAGCTTCATCCCATTCGAATATGCTGACTTTCTTCATGAGATGACTAAATGGTTGGCATCGGCCAGCTAAGTTTGATATGAATCTCTTTAAGTATGCCAACTTTCCTTGCAGACTTTTGAGTTCATGTATGTTCCGAGGCACATGCATTTTCATGATTGCATCAATCTTTGCTTTCTCAATCTCAATTCCTCGACGGCGAACAATAAACCCAAGAAATTTTCCGGATGAAACTCCAAATGATCACTTGAGCAGATTCATCTTGAGTTGATGCTCTCTTAATCGTTCAAACACTCGCCTTAGATCATGAAAATGATCTTTCTTTTCCTTTGATTTCACCACAATATCATCAACATAGCATTTGACAATCTTATGAAGCATGTCATCAAATATCTTTTGCATGGCTCGCTGATAAGTGGCACCAGCATTCTTTAAGCCAAATGACATAACATTATAGCAATATATCCCTTTCGGAGTACGAAAGGTTGTCTTCTCTTGATCCTCAGGAGCCAAACCAATTTGATTGTAGCCAGATGACCCATCCATAAATGAAAGGACCTCATGCCCCATTGTTGCATCAATCATGAGTTCAGTAATTGGCAATGGAAAGTCATCTTTCGGACATGCCATATTCAAATCTCGAAAATCAACACATACTCTGAGTTGCCCATTTTTCTTTCTTACCGGCACGATGTTGGAAATCCATGTAGGATATTTGACTTCTCGGATCTTGCCTGTTTCAAGAAGCTTATTAACCTCGTCCTCAATCAAAGGAATCAACTCTAGTCAAAATTGATGCTGCATTTATTTAACCGGCCGAGTTCTCTTTTTAATGGACAAGTGGTGCACTACGATTTTCGGATCTAAGCCTGGCATTTCTTTATGCGACCATGCAAAGACATCTCTGAATTCTCGCAAAAGGTTGACATACTTTGTTTCTTCCTCAACATTTAGCAGAGCACTTATGTAGGTAGGATGTGGGTCATTTTCATCACCTAAGTTAATTTCTTTCAACTCATCAACAGTGGCTTTCACTCCTTCTTCAAATTGTGGAGGGGCATCTTCAGCATCTTCCTCCTCCATTTGGGAATCATCAAGAGCAGTGATATGGTTGGTAGAAGCTACACTTTCTTTATCATCACTATCATCTTTTGTAAAGATGATTATTTGCACCTTAGCTTTCAACACTCTTCCACTTGAAATAGTCAAGATATTTCGCTGCTTGATGCAAGAAGGATTTCGACTACGAAGTTTTCAAAGGTTAAGGGACTTGACATGATTTTGCCTCATACACTTTCCATTACATGGTCCAAGCCTTTCAAAGACACTCCCAAGCCTTTCAAAAACAGATATTCTCTTGATTTCCCTACTACTTGCATCAAACATATCCTCCGTGGATAAAGCTTCTTCCTCGATGATATAATTTGTACTTGCTCTTCTGATTGCAATGCGAACTGGCTTTTGAGGGATATATCCCAAACCTGGCTTAGCATTCTTGAAAGTAGGGCCACTATTTTTCAACATTTTCTGAGTAGCATTAAGCTCATGCTTTGGAGGATTGATGGTCTCTTGATGTAACTTTCCCGTAATCGGCTTTTCTTTTGGTTCGTAACCAGCCTTCATAAGGAGTTTATAAGCTTGTGGACTATACGACTTAGTTATTTCAGCTTCAAACACTTTACCATGTTTGGTCTTTGCTCCTTCAATAGTACGTATGAATCCTTTGAGTGGTGGAGAAGAAAGTTTACTAGCATCAATTTTTGTTAAAGGCAACGTTAACTCTTCCGAGGTCTCACGCCCTTTGCCTTTGTTCTTAAGAGTGGCCGATGATGTACTACCTTCCTCATCCTTTATTTGTTCATTACCCCCATTATCTTACACTGGGGCTTCTTCACGTTTCACTTCCTTTGTACTCTTGAAGAAATATTTAGCATCTCCAAAGTAAGCTTCACCTTCAGTAAATGGCTTGTCGTCACCGAATACTCTTTTCACATTGTCACCTTCACTATATTTGAAGCACTGGTGTAATGTGGAAGGAATCACGCCATTCTCATGTAGCCATGGACGCCCCAAAAGCATGTTATACGAAGTTTTTGCATCAATAACATGGAAAAGGACTGTGGATTTCATCTCATCAATTAGCAAATCAAGAACTATTGTGCCGAGAGTCCTTTGCCCCTCATGGTTGAACCCTTGGATCATCAATCGGCTATGGTTGGGTTCATCCATTGGTATTTCTATCTTCTTCAACATTCTTAAGGATAAAATGTTCACTGCCGAACCTCCATCAACAAGTATACGATTCACTCGCATCCCTTTAGTGTAACCAGTCACAAATAGAGGTCTATTATGAGATTGCATACCCAACAACATATCTTCATCCGTGAAGGTCACCTTCATGGAGTAAGCTTTATCCTTAGTTTCAAGTTGTTCGCTTTCATTTTCCTCTTTGTTCACGACATGACATGAGCCTTCGTCATGACCTTCTTTTACAGAAGTAAAGTTTGTGCCTGCCTCATCTTCTAACACGATTTTCCCTTCCTTAGCCAGTTGCATGATCTTTTCCTTAAGAACGAAACAATCATGAATTGGATGACTCACCAACCTATGATACTTGTAGTATTTTGGGTCATTAGTTCGACTGGCTTTCTTCGATGCTTCATCTCAGGAAGATCAAGGAGTTTGTTCTTCATTAGATAATCGAATATGCCAGAAATGTCTAAATTCAGAAATGGATATTCCTTTTCTTGCATCTCTTTCAGAGTTAACCTTCTTTGCCCCCACTCTTGGGCAACTTGCTTCCCTTTGTCTTTCTTATCATTTTCAATCTTTCGAACCTTGACCGTCATAATATTTGTGGCCATTGACTCTTTATTGGAACTTTTAGCATAGGACTTGCCCCATTTTTTGAAATCTTGTTTGTCTTTGGACTTGTAGGAGTCCAACATTTGTGAATGTTTGATTCCACTAGCAGCCATGCTTAATTCCATGTCATGGGCCCTAGTAACCAACTCTTTGAAAGTCTTAGGTTGAATTCCTTTGAGTATATAAAGGAGATTCCATTCCATCCCTTGGATACACATCTCAATAGCAGACTCTTCGGATAATCAGTCCTTGCAATTTAAACTCAAATTTCTCCATCGATTAATATAATCAATCACAGGTTCTTCCTTCAATTGATGAGTATTAGTCAACTCAGTCATGCTAACAGTTCTCCTCGTGCTATAGAAATGGTTAAGGAACTCATGTTCCATTTGTGCCCAACTATCAATGGATTCAGCTTGCAAGTCGATATACCAATCAAATGCATTTCCTTTGAGAGAACGAACTGCCTCACCATATGGTCTCCATAAGTACCAGCGTCATGGCAAGTCTCAATAAAGTGTGTTACATGCTGCCTCGGGTTTCCCTTGCCATCAAATTGTTGGAACTTGGGAGGCTGGTAGCCAGCTGGCAACTTCAAGTTGTCCACTCTTTTTGTGTATGGCTTGACATAAGTAACGGTAGGCTTGGAATTCTCCTCAAACCTTTCTTTTATTTTTCCAAGTATAATATCCTTCAATTGATCGACTTGGAGCATTCCATCAGCTGAAAGTGGCAACGTTCCTTGAGTTTGCTCCTTTTCAATAGTCTGGCGCCTTGTGACCTTTTCCACTTCACTATCGTCCATGACTCCTTTTCCGTTTGCATGGCTAGTCTTGGCGATGTCTCTTTTCATCAATTGGTAGATCTTTGTGTCTTGAGCTTCTATGTGTTTTGTGAGTCCTTCGATAGCTTTCATCATGTTTGCTAAATGTTCCTCAATAGTTATGGCGCCAGCCATCATTACTGGAGCTGCAACTGAGTCAGATGAAGAGCCTGAAGATGCAGAATCATCATCACTATCCTCCTTCATAGTAGTTGTTTTCTCGAAGCCTCCTCAACCGAAGGGTTGGATCCAGATGAGGCTTCCGACTGAGCTTTTTCTGACATGCTCCTCGTAACAACAGCAACATATTCGTTTAATGATTCTGAGAGCTTAGAAGAAGCACTCCTTCCCACAGTAATCTTGGCAGGTGTCACTTTGAGAAGAGATGAGAGGTAGAGATAGTCCCACCGGGCGTGACAAAATTTGTAACAACAAATTTTGTATTTATAATAAACACAAAAGAATTACAATGATAATCCAGAAGGATTAAACTTGAAAATTTAGGAAACAATCTCTATCTATCCTCTGATTCTTCTCTCGAACCAATTTGGCTTTGACTTTGACTTGTGTGTGTTAACTACGCTGACTATATTGACTGCGTATGTTGAGTTAAGCTGGATCTTCAAATGAATCTTGTTCGAGCTCGAGTGTGTAGTCTTAAACGTTGATCCGGAGGTGTTGAACCTTTGTTCGGATTGAACGTTGACTTGAATTTGTTATGAAGTATGCCGCTCAATTTGGTAGAATGTTGACTTCACGAATAATGAATTTGATTTAAAGAGAAGGGGTTTAGCACCTTGATCTTTGATCGGCTGTTGTTCTTGACTTGAATATAACTTGAACTTGACTTGAAGGTCTTGAGTGTTCTTGACTTGAAGATCTTGAACTTGGATCTTGATCTTCACTTGACTTGTATCTTCACTTAGATCTTGATCTTCACTTAACTTGGATCTTGATCTTCGCTTGACTTGATCTTCACTTAGATCTTGATCTTCACTTAACTTGGATCTTGATCTTCGCTTGACTTGATCTTCACTTAACTTGGATCTTGACCTTCGCTTGATCTTGATCTCTGATCTTTGCCTGACTTGAAGAACGCCGGATCGGAGGGGTTTGGCACCTTGATCTTGGATCGAAGGTCGTTCTTGGCTTGAAGATGCTTGAAGATCTAAAGGGAGCACTGCTCGTATTCTTGATCTCTTCAGAAGCGTCTGCGTGTTCAGATGTTGTAGTGTGTCTGGAATGAATGGAGGAGGACTCCTTATATAGGTGAGGAATGAGCATGCCCCATAAGTAACTTGCAATCTGATTGGTCCATGACAGATTTGACCCGATTCTGCGGGCTTGGGCCATTCCAAATATAACACAGCTTGAATGGTCATTGCTTAATTTGACCTGATTCTGGAACCTTGAAGACTTTATTTGACTTGGGAGTCAAGTTTTACTTAATTTAAACCCTACTTAATTTGTTGGGTTTTAAATTAATTATCAATTATTTATTAATCTATTTTAGGAATTAATTTATTAAATCCCAAAAATAAAATATATTAAATTAAAATTGATATTTAATCAGTAAAATCCACGTGTCGCCATTTGATTGGACAATCAATTTTAATTGCTTACAGTGAGCATACAATCAAGAATAGTTTAAAATCAAAAGAGAAGTGATGAATAGTGCTTGAATGTTGCAAAGAAGTGGAAGAAAGTAGCTATCTCTTCGATTACTTACACTTGTTTAGCCATTTTTATCAAAATTCTTCTTACCCTAACCAAAGAGCCTATCATTACATTCTTAATCAAAGACATTTTTGATCATCAATTGAAACTTTGGTGGTTTGTGAATAGAGTCCACGAGCAAGTGTATGGTGAGTCGAACCAATTGATTGGTGAGAGTGATTTACCCTATTTAAAGAGTGTCGAGTGAAATTGATAACCTATGTGAGGCTTGGACTATAAAGGGACTATATTGCACTTTTTTCTCTTTTGATTGAACTTGTTAATTTCTCATATCATGAATCTAATTGTTATAGGAAAACTTAGCATAATTCGTAGTTGTTATTGCTATTGATGTGTAATTACTTGTGTTCGTTTAGTCTTTTCCTAGGCGAAAATCTCTCCCTCGGTTTATCATTTTCGTTGTTCGGGGATGAGCAACACTTTAAGTTTGGGGTGAGATTGTCGTTATTTTCACTTAGATTTTAGTGCCTTTTTGTGTGCGTTTTTGTATTATTTTATCAGTATTTATGTGTATTTTGGTGGTGTTATGTGATTTTATGAAATTGTGTGAGTATGAGCTTATACGTGTTAAAATAGGTGAAAAATGGGGCAAAAATGGAATCGGGAGAAAGAAGAAAGCGAAGCAGCACAAACACGGCCAGCCATGTTTGGTACTTGGCCCGTGTAGCGCGCACGGCCCGTGTACCGCGCATGGGCCTGTAAGACTTGGCCGTGCACGGTCATCAGAAATCACAACACGGCCACCCCTGTAGCCATGTACCGTGCACGAGCAGTGCGCTGTCTGAAGTTCATCGTTGACCAAAAACCTAGACACAACTCGAGCCGTGTACTGAACTCGAGCCGTATAGGTGTTAAAATTCAGAAAAATTCCGGAATCCTTCTAGAAGATGTCCGAGGGTATAAATACCACTCCATTCAACATTTGATCATTATTGGATCCGAATTTTCAGCTGCCCACACACCTCACACACCAATTCCTTCATTTTTCACCATATCCTTCATCACTTCATCCATCTATTCACTCCATCATCATCCCACCATAAATCCTTCATCCAAGTGAAGAGAAGAACCAAGAAAGAGAGGAGAATTACAAGGAAAGGAATGAGATATCCATTGGAGCCAATCCAAGGAAGTTTTCATCCCATTTTTGTAGTAATCCTATTTGATTATCATGACTTGTAAGATTTTTAATGTCCATGTTAATTATCTTATGAAGATGTTAGGCTAATCGCCCTTGTGAGAATAGCAACATGAGAGTTGTTGGTAATTTTATTTTAATTCATGTGTTGATTGGATTTATGATTTTCTATCATTGAATGTTAATTGTTTGAATTATATTGTTGAATTGTGTGATTAATTGTAATAGGCATGTGATTAGATTGAGAAATCAATTATATGTATAGGACTTTTCATTGAATCAATTTATCAAACACTTCATGTGCATTACAAGTCTTGAAGAGATAGAGATATCCTTGAGGATTTAGAACCCTTTGACAGAACATCCAATTGGTTTGATCGAGAGGTTGATTGATTGTGTGAGGGGATTCTCATTTAAGCATAGTACCTAGATGGAATTTCTTGAGTGAGAACCAATCCGTTGAGCTATTTTGGGATTCTTATTTGGATTTACATTCTATTCATTTCGAGAGAAAGTTTGGAAGAAACTAGTATTGGCCCTTAATCATATATCCATGAAACACATGCATTTGATACATAATTCCTAGAATTACTACTTCTTGATTATTGTTGATCTCACTTTTAATCAATTTGGTAAATCACTTTTCACCCATCTGTCTTGTTTGTTGAGCATTGCTTACTTGTTTAGTTTAATCCATTTAATTTACTTGTTTTACAACCAAAATCCATTGATGATGAGTCTTTATAAAATCATGAAAAATGAGAAATCGCTTAAGCACTAGCGCCTACCTCCCTGTGGTTCAATAAATTCTTGAATTGGTCAACCCAACTACAAGTTATAGCTAATCAAACACCGAAGTAAGTCAATTCACCATTCTCATTATCATCATCCCATGAACAAACCTACTACATTGTGTCTTTTTATCATCCTTTTCTTTGCATCTAAATCTAACACCATTGACAATATAACTGTTCCAGATAGTATAACGATCATCTGGAAGTTGTGACAAAGTATAAATATCAACTATTGCTTTTGCATCACCATTTGTTCTAAGGATGAGCATTTGCTAATAAGTAATGTTAAATAATATAATCCAATCTGTGTATAATATAACTAAATGTAATGATTTTTGTAATGTAATGCAATAATCTAATATTCTACCTTATTTTTGAACCAAGAAGGAAATTCTCTTTTCTGTACTAGATCAATTTGGTCTTCCTGAATATTTCTAGGAAGTAAAACTTCCTTGTGTTCACTATAATTAAAAATTAAAAATATTAAAAATTAAAATTATATAATCCATGTGTTATAAAATGTAAATGTAAAGAACTCACATTATGTAATCATCAATTTCTTCTCCGCAATTGTGAAGAATACCAATGCAGTATGTGGCCATAATCACCCATTGTTCCAAATTTAGAAGCCTTCAATCCACGAATTTTATGGTTTAACACATCCATATCATATCTTGTGGTAGATATATCTCAATTACGTTCAACACGCTTAAATCTAGTTTAGATATCATGCAGGTAGTGGGATAAAAATGTTACAGCCTCATCTACAACATAAGATTCAGCAATAGATCGTTCAGGGTGTGTAAAGTTATGAACGTAACCCTTATAGGTACTCAAACGATGTTCAATGCCAAACATCCATCTAGCATTAACTGGATCATCCAATAATGATTGTTCTGGTAAGTGCATGCACAAATGAACCATGATGGTGAAGAACGTCTGTCGAAATATCTTGTCCAACTTGCACAACAATATCACAATCCCCTTCTTCGTATCCTCAAGTTCGCTAACATATAGAGTCTTTGCACTCAATTTTTGAAAGAATTGACATAATTCAATCAATACGACACGAACTTTCTTATTCAGGAATGGGAGGATGAAGACTGGTAATATTTTTTGAAGTTGTACATGACAATCATGTGATTTCATCCCTCCGAGTGTGTTAGAATCAGTCACACATCGACTAGTGTTAGACGCATAACCATCTGTTAAGCAGACTGTTTTTATAAAATCACAAAACTCTTCACATTTTGTTTTGCTTAAGGTATAACTGGCATGTGGCTTCACCAACTTTCCATTTCGTTCCCTTAACCACAATTCTTTTCTAATATTAAGATCTTCTAAGTCCATACGTGCTTTTTTAGTATCCTTCGACTTCAAGGGGTCATTCAACAAGGTGCCAATGATAATATCACAAACATTTTTCTGTATATGCATGACATCAAGATTATGTTGCATCAATAGCTTTGACCAATACGGAAGTTCAAATAAGATACTCGTTTAGACTAATTCAATTCACTAACATCATGTTTACGTTTCTTATCCTTATTATTTGGCCCCTTTCTAGGTATGTAGGAAGGAACCTTCTCCAATTGTAGTAAAATATCTTCACCAAAAAAAATGCGTGGTGGTCCTCTTTATTTTGGTTTTCCATCAAAGTTTAATCTTCTTTGCATGGAATATATATCATCGAAAAGACATCGATGCCCAACATAACTTTCTTTCCCCCCGTATTTTTATTGATCGAGTTTACTCTAGGCAAGTTGGACATGCTAATTTGCCCATGGTGCTCCATCCAGATAAGTAAGCATAGGCAGGGAAGTCATTATTTGTCCACATAATTGCAGCACGCATAGTGAAATATGATTGAGAAAATGCATCATATGTCTCAACCCCATTGTTGGATTGAATACTAAAAGTCTATCTTTTTGTATGAGAATGAGAATCATATGATCAAATGATTACATCTTATAATTTATTTATATGTTCGATGCAATAGTCCACTTACTTTATATTGTAGATAATATGTTGTGCGACAACACGCGGAAGATCATATTATCGATTTTCTTATAAAGTATAAACAAATGCTCACAACCGAGATAGACGGGGACTCTCTATCGGGATGGTTGTAGTGTGGTTTGGTTATTAGCTTGTCTTGGCCATAGAATCACATTAGTGCACTTTGTGTGTATTGAGCAGGACCGCCTGAGATCGTTCGACTCATACTGACTTATAGAAGAACTTGATCTCTGTTATTGTGGATGTTCGTGCTCTTAATCCCTATACAATAACCTCGACACGTAGGGCAGTATGTATTTCTTTGATTCATCAATGGGTGAGATTTACATATAATTAAATCAACAAACTCGGTAAGTTGGGAAATAGTATTGTCTCTATGGTTTGCTGTTGATTGTATAAGGAATCCGTGTTCGAAATAGGTTGATGATGTCCCCTTGAGGAGCATATAAGGATTATCATGTAAACCCTGCAGGTGGATTTATTCCGGCATGATAATGAGGTTGAGTGGTACTACTCTCGGATGAGATATTAATTAATAGAGTTGTCAGTAATTTAATTAATTAATGGGTATTGTATATCTTAAACAGATGGAGACTAACGAGTTCATAATAAGAAGGAGCCCATAACGTTATTATGGGATTAGAACAGTAGTACAGTAATAATATTTTAGTGGTATATATTATTATTATTGGACTTAAGTATAAGCTTTGGGCTAAGCTTGGATACTTAAGCCCAATGGAGGTCCAACTCTAATTTCTCCTCCTGGTCCCTGCTGTAGCCCATATATAAGTCATCTCAGTTGTTCGGAAATCTTAATCCATGAGATTAATCATGCATAACACTGTGAGGAGGGTGAGAGAACAGTAAAAAGAGAAGATCTTGAAGATCGTCGCCCACACGATGTCGAGATTGGACTTGGGAATGCAGCAGAAGACTGGAAGGTTGTTTGCTGTAGTTGTCTGCCACTTTCTACGATTTTTATAAAATCATACAGACTTTAGAATTGGACTTGTGATATTCTAACGGAAAGCCATGGAAGAGAGAATCGTTTTGGCTCATAGATCACTCAAATCTGTCATCGGATGAGAGAGTTATGCCCAAAACGGTGAGGCGGTGCAGGCTGGTGGCGAGAATTCATCGTCTTCAACATACCCTGGTGAAAGGTAATATGTTTCTTGTTTACTTGCTTCCGCTGCTTTTTAGAAATGTATGGAACCTTAACAGTTCACATTAACCAAATGATCAAATGGCAACAATTGGTATTAGAGCTTCGGTTTCGTGGTGAAGCGTGAAACGTTAAGCTAGGGTTTATGTGTGTACATGATGTTAGGGTTTTTAGAATCTTATTTCTTGGTGAATACTCTAATTGTACACAGATACACGTACACCGCACGAACACACGACGTGGCTGCCCTTCGGCAGCGACATGGTGGTGACATGACGGGGCCATTTCTTGGCGGCGAAACGACGGATAACGGCAAGGCTACGTGTGATTCAAGAAAGTCAAGGCACAGGCACCTTCATCGATGGTCATGATCGCAATGGGGATGATGGACTGCGTGCTAGTGTCAACTGGGATTACGTAGGTGGGGTGATTGTGGCATAAGGTTGCAGCAGAATTGGCACACATGTGACGGCTGGGCGGCGCTTGGCAGATGCGTAGGTGAAGGAGTGTGCTGGCATTCTGGCGAGTTCTCATGGCTTTCGACTGGGTCAGTAGAGTTCTGGAGCGAATCCTCTGCGGTATTGGGCGAGTCCAGCAATGTTTCGAGCGAGTCAACCTTGAGGTACGGTCGAGTCATCAGCTGGCTGGGTTGAGTTGGATGATGGCTGGGGCAAGTCATTGCAGTTCCGAGTGAGTTGCTGGGCAAATGATGCTGAGCATGCATAGGCACTGTCAGAACAAGGCGGTAGCGGCACGGTGAACACCAGATTGGAAGCTGGCGGTGGCAGACACATGCGCATATGGCATGTGCCATGGTTGGTTCGCTATCGGTGAGAATTCTGTAGGGCTGGAAGTGCTTGGCACAGGTAGGAATTATGCTGGGCTGGAAGCAATTGGAGCACGGCATGATGGAAATCATGCTCGACGGCATGATGTGGGCACACGAAAGTGTGCTGGATACACACAGTGGCTATCGAGCATATGGAGCGTGATGAAGCTCGCGATGCTGGGTGTGGAGAAGACTGCTGCAACTGGTGGCCTGCGGTGCATTTTCAGTGGTTTCTAGGCGGGTTGGCTGCTGGACAGAGCACACGGCAGTGAGGCACTCGGCTGGATGCCTGGTATCATGCAGATTGGCCAGATTCACGCATGGCAGAAGGGCAAGGCGCTGAGCTTGGGTGTTAACTGACGAGCAAAGGCACCAGGCAGTGCTGGGATCTGGTAGGCTGGTGCTTGGCAAGCAAAGGTGGCTTTTGGCGCGCATGGACTAAGAAAGTGCCGGGTGACTAGATGTGCTGTCGGGCTTGGCGTTTAGCTACACAATGGCTGGAATGGATATACGGATGCCTTGTATTGGCGCGCGCGAAGGGAGCACCATTGTCGAGCGATCGACAGGTGGCGAAGCACGATGTATGGGCAGGGACGCTCATCAGGCATGCACGAATCGTGCAACTATTCATGCGGCAGGCCATGTGCCAAGCCTCAAGGTGGGCTGACTACCGTGTGGCTTGCCCATTGGCAGTATGGTGGCGTGCAAGGCTGCGTGCAAGATTAGCCATAGTTTAGTGGAGAATGACTAATTCAAGAAATTATCGAACCCAAGGGAGGTAGGCACTAGTGATTAAGCGATCTCACATTTGTTGTAATTTTATAGAGACGAATCATCAATAGGATTGGTTGCAAACAATTAAATGACAAGTGATCAAAGCAAGTAATGATCAATCAACAAGATGGACGGATGGAAAGTGGTTTACCAAATTGATTAAAAGTGAGATTAACAACAATTAAGAAGTGGAAATTCTAGGAATTATGTATCAAATTCATATGTGCCATGGATTGAAGACTAAGGGCCAACACTAAGATCACCTAAACTCCCTCTCGAGATGGATAGGATATGAATATCAAATAGCTCAATGGATTGGTTCTCACTTAAACAATTCCAACTAGGTACTAAGCTTAAATGAGAGTCCCTTCACACAATTAATCAATCTCTCGATCAAACCAATCACATGTCCTACCAAAGGGTTCTAAACTATGAAGGACTTCTCAATCTCTTCACAATCTATAATGCACATGAAGTGTTTGATGAAATGATTCACTCAATTATCCTAAGCATATAATTGATTTCTTAATCTAACCATATATTAAGAACAACTAAACACACAAATCATCAATATAAATCAAGCAATACATAACCAATGATAGAAAATCATAGATCCAATCATCATATGAATTAAAATACACAAATCCCCAAAATTATCCAACAACTCTCATGTTGCTAATCTCACAAGGGAGATTAGCCTACCATATTAAGAAGGAAATGAACATAGACATTAAGATCCTTACAAAACATGATGAAACTATGAGGTTTAATACAAGAAATGAATGGAAACTCCCTTTATGTCACTTCAATGGTGATTTCCTTCCTTTCCTTGTTATCTTCCTCTATTCCTTGCTTCTTTTCTTCAATTAGATGATGATTTTGATGGTTGGATGATTGTAGATCCAAAGGATGAAGAATGGATGAAGATGAAGGTGAAAAATGGAGAGAATTGTGTGTGATGTGTGTGTGGAAGGGTGGAATTTCGGATCTCCTCTCACATATTGAAGTGTTGGGTATTTATACCCCTTGGGAGGCTTCTAGAAGGATTCTGATTTTTTTCCAGGATTTTACACAGCACGAGTCGTGCTCTGCCACAAGGCCATAAGGTGCCCGTGTTGCGTGAACAGATGCTCCCGCACGGCCTTTTCTTACAGGGCCGTGTTGATGACACGGCTCGTGCTGCCAACACGACTCGTGCGACTGGACACGGCCTTAAGTTCCCGTGTTGAACGAATAGGTGTCGCCGCACGGCCACCTCTTACAGGGCCGTGTTGGCTACACGGCCCGTGTTGGTGCTGGCTCCTGTATTTCTTCACTGTTTTGGCTCGTTCTCCCTCGTTTCAACTCCGAATTGAGATTCACTTTTTCCTACGTCTTCCTTATCATATCTAGCATCAAATAAAAATACAAAACACAACCAAATAGTACATAAATACGGATAAAATAATACGAAACACATATAAAAAGATACTAAAATCTAGGTGAAAATATCACTCATCAGTGCAGATCGCCGTGTAGAGCGCTCGATGTTATTCACGGTGATTGGGCAGATGGGGTGTTAACGTGTGGAGGTGCAACCAGGTATGCACGGCGGAGAGCTCAAGTCGAGCTTCGAGCTTGAGACTTAGCTCGAGTCGAGCTACAATTCTGGTGATCGATTCAAATTTTCCTTTGGGACACCGTCCCTGACCCCGCGACCTGTCCGGGCAGGTCGATCCCCGTGTGTGTTTACCATATTTGTGCTTGGTGGTGAACAATCGAATTCGCTGATATGTAACTGTAATAATTGATTTATTTATTGATTATTGTTATTTATGTTATGCATTATACTCTGTGATTTACTGCCTTATGTGCCGTAATAGGAGCATGCTAGGTTGGGTATTTTATTTTGAATATTATATGCATGTAAAAACCCTCGGTGTTGAATTATTAAGTGGGAGAGGGGATTGATAATTAATTCTCGCGGCCTCCATTATTGGTTTGTAAGTGATGTGAGTAAACTTGCGTGTTGGCATAGACCTTACTCCCCATTGGATGAGTTTATTCACGGATCATTGGAACAGACTTCATTAAATAATTATTGTTTGTAATGTGATGCACATGAACTTGCGTGTTGGCATAGACCTTCCTCCCCATCGGATGAGCTTATTTGCGGATCACTGTACAAACTTATAATTGATGACTGTAGGAAGTTATCCAAGCGCGTGTGTACTTCTCCATCTGTAAGGCACATAAGCTTGGGCCGCGGACTTGGGGTCAAATAATGGTGTACACTTAGATATAAATAATAAGTATCCTCCCCATCGGAGTCACTTCTTTTATTTGCATGGCTAAAGAGGAACCGACTATTAAATATTTTGTCATGAGGTTAGGTTGACAAATGAAATTAATGGGTAAAACCTTCTCTTGTAAATATTCGGGTTTGTAAACGTCCACACTATCATGGCTTACAGACTCACGGTGCTTGAGATGTCGGTGGATTTTATTTTATATTGTTTTGAGGGAATCAATATAAATGGATAAAATTTGAAGATTTGATCGGTTTTTTATTTATGAATCTCTGAATTTTCAAATAGTTTTATCTTGCTTATTGTTTACTAAAAGAAAAATGTTTACGTGTCTAAAATTAGATGATTAGAAAAGAATCTTGGTTTTGCATTTTACTGCTAAGGAATATATAAGTGTGTTCTCACTAAGGATGTCCCATGATATTTTTTTAAGGTCTCTAGTGAAGAGGTGAGAGGTTCATAGAAATATGATGGTCTCATGCGACTCTTCAGATACTTGAGTAAATTATAAAGGCAAGAGGTCATGGATGAATTGATGAATGAATTGGAAATGCTCGGAGTAGATATTGAAGGAAACCTAGATCAATTTAAATTCTCTGTAGTTTGCCTAGGTGTTTTGAGCACGTTCTACCTGAAATACAAGAGGTTGTATATGGTGGGGAACTTTTGACAAAACATGTGGCAAAGGAAATCCAATTTCATCAAGATGTTAACAAGGTTAGTATCTCATTCACTGGTCATTGAAGCATGATTAGTGATGGCATCTGCTGACACATTATGTGTAGATACCGGAATCACTAAGAGCGTATAACTAAGTGATGATGAGATTATTATGGACATGGGTAATACTACGAGAGTAGTGGCTGTAGCAGTGGGAGTTGTTTATTTATCTTACGATAGAAATAAACATTTGGTTTTGAGAAATTATCTTTACGTACGTTTTTCATAGAAAGAATTTGATTTTAGTTTCTATGTGTTTACGGATGGATACTCCATTTCATTTAAATGACATGGACATAGTGATGAGGTATGGAGCTATAATCTGTTGTTGTACGTTGGTGGACAATTTGTACTCTTAAATCATGTTTATCCCACGGATGCAACAAATAGTAATTAATAAGGCATTTTCTAATCCTAATAAGAGAAAGACTCTTATGGAAATAATTAGATAGATGATGAGTTATTTAGAATTATTAAATTTATTTTATGGATATGCCCTAGAAACAGTAATTCGTATGAATATTTGTCTATTTGTGGGATATCCTAGAAAAATGAGGGGTGATTGTTAATACAAACACTAGATTTTTGGAAAAGAACTATGTAATAAATCACATACCCATATATAAGTTGTTCTAAAGGAAGTGAGAGGGAAAACACAAAGTATTATTACCAAGTGTACAAGAGGATTTACCACAAGGTAAACTGCAACGCGTGTCACGTCTGATACACAATTGTGTGTGGTGCCTTGTCGTAGTGGGAGGGTTGTTCTACAACCTGATAAGATATATGTTTTGGGAGAGTCGTGAGACTTGGTCCCTAGTAAACATGGAATGGACCCACGGACACGACGAAGCACTACAAGATAGAAATGCGGAATCTTAGCAAAGTGCAATGAATGTTGAAATAGAATCAATGAATTCTAAATTAGATCTGGTTGCTTGTAGAACCACAGATGGTGTGAAAGCCATTGAAAGTGGTCATACGAAATAAAAGAGGGTCATATGGTAAGGTGAAAACCTTGGAACCAAAGCTTGTTGCGAAAAGGTATACTCAGAAAGAAAGTGTTCGATTATGAGAAAACCTATTCACTGGTAGCTATTCCTAAGTCGATCAGGACTCTTTTATCTGTTGCTACTCAGATGATATTCGAGGGATAGCAAATAGATGTCAAGACAGCTTTCCTGATTGGAAGTCTTGAGGAGAACATCAATGTGAAGCAAACAGAGTGATTCATTACAAAGAGCTAAGAGCGTTTTGATTGTAAGCTTAAAGGTGTCCATCGATGGACTAAAACAAGCTTCAAGATCATGAAACATACGTTTTGATGAGGCAATCCAGTGGCATGGATTTATTCAATGCGTGGATGTGTTTGTGTATTCAAAAGAGTGACGAAAACATGGTGTATTTCTTGTATTGTACGTAGATGATATATTGCTCATTGAGGACAATGAAAAAGTATTGTCAGGCATATGGGTATGGTGGATAAAGCAGTATGAAATGAAGGACTTAAAAAAAGAAAAATATATCCTTTTGATCACTGTAATACGGATCATAAGAAAGGATGTTACGCTTATCTCAAGCTTCATGAGATGATACGATCCTTACTCGTTTTAGCATGTGACTTTATTTAAGAAAATGTGTTTTAAGACACAATAAGAAGATAAAGGTGATGAAAGCGGTTCCTTATGCTTCGGCGAATAAGGAAGCTTAATCTAAGAAATGATACGCACGAGTATGGATATCTGTTTTGCTGAATGCATGAACAGTGGGTATCAAGGTAACCCGAAATAAGAATGTTGAACTATAGTAACACATAATTTTGAAGTACCTGAAAAGGACTAGAAACTATTTGTGGGCTTACCGAACAGATTCACTGCTTCTTATGGGTTACATGGATTCAGATTTTTCAAATCAGATAGGGACGGCAGTAAATCCACCTCAAAGGTTAAGTGTTTAATTTTAGAAAGTTGAGTCATAATATGGAGGAGTGTTATATAGAGATATATTTCGAACTCCGGACTCCATCGTGGAAAGATGATAAATTGGAGCCTATGAGGCAACCAAAGTATCTATATGACTCTAGAAACTTCATGATGGACTTCGAAGTGATTCTAAGTTTGCCCATGGTTATCACAATTTATTTTGATAATGATGCAGTTGAAACTTGAAGGAATCACAAACCCATAAGGCAATTAAATACATGGAGCGCGAGTACCACCTGTTATGAGAAATCGTATGATAAGGAGAAGGTTGTTGTCACCTAGATTGCATCAGATGATGACCTAGTAAATCCATTTACAAGGACCTTAAGGCGAGAGCTTTTGATGGTCGTGTAGTGGGAATGGGAATCAGATGTATGGCAGAAGACATGACAGCATAGTCTTTTAGTATAAGTGGGAGATTGTTGGATTGTATACTAAAAGTCTATCTTTTTATATGAACAATGTTATAAAAATTAATTTGAAATGAGAATCATATGATCAAATGATTGCGTCTTATAATTTATTTATATGTTCGATGCAATAGTCCACTTACTTTATACTGTAGATAATATGTTGTGCGACAACACGCGGAATATCATATTATCAGTTTTTTAATAAAATATAAATATATGCTCACAACCGAGATAGACAGGGACTCTCTATCGGAATAGTTGTAGTGTGGTTTGGTATTAGCTTGTCTTGGCTATAGAATCACATTAGTGCACTTTGTGTGTATTGAGCAGGACCGCCTGAGATCGTTTGACTTATACTGACTTATAGAAGAACTTGATCTCTGTTATTATGGATGTTCGTGCTCTTAATCCCTATATAATAACCTCGGCACGTAGGGCAGTATGTATTTCTTTGATTCATCAATGGGTGAGATTTACATATAATTAAATCAACAAACTCAGTGAGTTGGGAAATAGTGTTATCTCTACGGTGTGATGTTGATTGTAGAAGGAATCCGTGTCCGAAATAAGTTGATGGTGTCCCCTTGAGAAGCTCATAAGGATTATCATGTAAACCCTGTAGGTGGATTTATTCCGGCATGATAATGAAGTTGAGTGGTACTACTCTCAGATGAGATATTAATTAATGGAGTTATCAGTAACTTAATTAATTAATGGGCACTGTATATCTTAAACATGGGGAGACTAACGGGCTCAAAATAAGAAGGAGCCCATAACGTAATTATGGGATTAGAATAGTAGTACAGTAATAATATTTTAGTGGTATATATTATTATTATTGGACTTAAGTATAAGCTTTGGGCTAAGCTTGAATACTTAAGCCCAATAGAGGCCCAACTCTAATTTCTCCTCCTGGTCCCTGCTGTAGCCCATATATAAGTCATCTCAACTGTCCGAAAATCCTGATCCATGAGATTAATCACACCTAACACTGTAAGGAGCGTGAGGGAACAGCAGAATGAGAAGATCTCGAAGATCGTCGCCCACACGACGTCGAGATTGGACATAGGAATACAGCAGAAGACTGGAAGGTTGTTTGCTGCTGCTGTCCGCCACTTTCTACGATTTCTCTAAAATCGTACAGACTTTATAACTGGACGTGTAATATACTGATGGAAAGCCATGGAAGAGGAGATCGTTTTGGCGCATAGATCACTCAAATCTGATATTGGATGAGAGAGTTATGCCCAAAACGGTGAGGCTGCGTAGGCTGGTGGCGAGAATTCATCGTCTTCAACATACCCTGGTGAAAGGTAATACGTTTCTTGTTTACTTGTTTCCACTACTTGTTAGAAACGTATGGAACCCTAACGGTTCATGTTAACTAAACGATTGAACACCAACACCCATTACACCATAAAACCTTGTGCTCATCAACAAGTGGCCTTAAAAAGATATCATAGTCTTTGACGAGAGATTTTGGCCCAGGAATCTACAATGTCAATAAGTAATTGATCTGATGCATTATAGACCAAGGTGGTGTGTTATAAGGCATCAAAATAATAGGACACATATTATATGAAGTTGACATATTCCTGAATGGGTTGAATCATTCGAAGCCAAACCTATTCTAACATTTCTTGCATTATCTCAAAATTTAGTGTACATCTCACTAAAATATTTCCATGTCTTCCCATGAGCAGCATGATGAAGTACTCCAACTTCTTCTTTCCGAACATCTTTATGTCAACGCATGCCTTTTGATGTATGTAGCGAAGCATAAAGTCGCTTCAAGTCTTTTGTCGGAATTTTTCTCCGAACATAACACTTACTTCCACAGATTGGGCATGTCAGAGTATCTTTATTTTCACCGTAGAAGATTGCACAGTCATACAGATAAGCATCAATAACTTCATAACCTAATCCGACTCATACAGTAGTTTTCTAGTTTCATAATAAGTTCGAGGGCAGTTATTTTCCTCAGGAAGTTCCCCGTGGAGTAAATTCAGTATCATCTCAAATGACTTATCAGTCCACTTATTCATCACTTTTATATTCATTGGCTTCACAATTATTGTTAATGTCGGAGTTTACTCCCCCTCTATAAAAGATTATTTAAAACTTCATTTATCTTCTTATCATATGTTACCTGAGTTTCTGGTTGATTATTTCTGATATCATCCATAGGACTTACATCGTAAACATTATTGCCAAAGGCCCCATTCAATTCCGCTCTCATACTATCAAACTCTTCATCATATTCCTCAGCATAAAAACTCACATAATCCACATCTTCCTCATCAAGATATATACTCTTCACCATGATGCACCCAACGAGTGTATGAGTCAATCATTCCTCTTTTAATCAAATAAACCCTGATAGTATCTATACTGTGCATCCTCATATTCATACAATGGACACAAGGACATAAAGTTGACCCCTTAGAGTACAAGGTATGTTGCGCAATATTGATAAACTCATGTATCCCAGCCATATATTCAGGTAATAATCGATTCTTATACTTCACCCATTGATGATCCATATCTATCTTGTTTAAATTATCTAAAAAAAGTATAATTACAATCGAAATATCAAGGTAAAATTTTATGCATAATTCAGGATCGAAATATAAAGTACGATAGAATCTACAAATTTCTTTCAATGTAATTAATTTTGTGTTATTATTAATAATCTAATAGACGAAAGTAGTTGCACATTCTAGTATAAACTAAAATTCATATTACTTATTTATGAAGTATAGTAGAAATCTCTACAAACCTAATTGGACAAGGCAGCTGCAGCAAGATATATCAACTCTTTAAAAAAACCTAGAAAAGTAACCCATGTCGGTACCATAAATGTTTGGTATAAATCAGAAATCCATCATTACAATTTTCTTCTTTATTACCCAAATTTATCTCCTGCCACTCCTATTTAAGAATAACACTAATCTGAAATACGAACAATGATTAGATTTTAATTAATCCCAATACATTTAAATATATTAATTTTTGATTATTTAAAAAAATTTATCTTTGTTTACTTTTAGAGTTAAATTTTTTACCTATTATAATAAAAAAGTTGTAAAATTTAATAAATTTGAACATATATATATATATATATATAATTAAAATCAAACCCAACTTATTTCTTAAGTCACCAATCTTAATTACAATGTCAAAAGTAATAACAGTAATAAAAAAATACAGCAAGTTAACCACAATATTCACATAATAGTAATCACCATCACCATAAGTCTCAATCAATACAATAATAAAACTCATAAAATAAACATAAGCTTCATCTATTCTTTATCAAACAACTTTGTAAAGAGAATTCTAAGGAATGTTTTCGTGACGTCTTCTTTATTATCATCTACCTTAGACGTCTCTCCAATTTTAACAATTTATACAGGAATTTTTTTCTCACATTCATTATTCACAAAGTGCTTCTCTTTTGCCCCTCTACGAATGCAAGGTGTGGAAGATTATTTATCATAGTCTTCATCATCAGAATCCGATACGTACATATTAGAGGACTCTAATGCTTTACAAAGTTGCATGTATAGAAATGCTATTAGTATTTTCTAGAGTTATTTTTGCTTTCTTAATAGCATTTTCCATAGATGCTTTAGACTATTCAAAACTATCGTTCATTAAATTTGGTTTTACTTCATCATTCTCATTCTTTTCCATGATTCAAATACCAACTAGTGGCCCTACCAAATTAAAGAAAAAAAATAGTAAGTGGGTCATACAAAACCAACACTTAAAAAATGAAATGGTTAACTATACATTAAGTATTTAAATGACCCACACATAATTAAGTATTTAATTTACACATTTGGTTTAAAGAAAAGGTTTCACATATAATCGTAAGGCTTAATAAAGTATTTAAAATGTAATAACCACCTCAACCTTTGGAACATTAAGTATTTAATTTACACATTCGGTTTCAATGACCCACATATTGTTTTGAAAACGATGATTTATTAGTAAATATTTTGCTAATTAGTCTTAAATAATCATAATAGTTAATTATATATGAGTGAATAAAACTATTTTCGTATTCATTATACTTGACCCCCACTTTCCAAACTTATATATCCTTTCTAGTTGGTTCTTAATTTTTTCTGAAATTATTATCACACTAACTTCTTCAAGTAAATCATATAATGTATGATTATTCTGAAGTAGCAGTTCATTGATAGTACCCATATGACCAAATTATCTAATGCAAATGGTAATCATAAATAAAAAGCTAAATCTATTTTCAAAAGGAATCATCGATTGCATATAGTTAGGGAATATTATTTCATCAAACACCCAAGCAAATGTAGAATAAAACAGTCATGTGATGCTCATAACGTGATTCAAAACTCTTTTAGGCAAGTATATTATTGACAAAAATAACCAAAATCTCTAGCAAAGAGGAGCAACATTGCAAAAAATTATGCAAACAAGAAATATAATCTAAATTGTTCTTCTACTTAACCTTTTACACTATATATGAAACGTTCTAAATCAGAACAAAAAATAAGCAGATGCCTACATAATGTATGGCTTCGATTATGCCAAGGCAAAAGTATTGAAATCAAAATCTGAAACATAATATTATTCAATTAGACAAGACAGATCCATTAAAAGAAAAGAGACAAAAAATAAAAAAAGCAGGAACGTCCCAAACAATGTAAACAAAAAAGAAACAAGAGTTTAACAGGGTAACCATGACAATAATATAAACATTTGATTTGAGAAAAATAAACTTAGAAGATGATTAATTAGAAGAAAAACCTGTGAGAAGATTATAGACCCGCGTAATGTAAGAATCGCAGCCACTAAGAATTTATTTTGGGCAGGGGCTCACTTCTCTGTACAGTTTAATTTTATACAGCCCGAGATTTTCTTCACATTTGAATATATAGAAATCACAATCCTTTGCTTCTAAATTATTTAGATTTTATTGGATTGTGCAAGAAATCTCCACTGATTATGTTCAATAATCAATCATGTGGAAATTGTCTAAACCCTAAATTTACTGGAAACAAAAAATTACTCAGATTTATTTGGAATGAATACCAAATTGGGTGGAAATTAAGCAAGAACTTTAATTCTGATCAATATTATCAACAATGAGTGATCAATTTTAGCTGGAAATCAATTTGGATATTTGGAGCTAATGTAATGGAGAACCAGTGTGCAATTTCCCCTTTTCTTTTGGGGGAGATGATTGATATATTATATTTTAGTAAATTAATTGCCACCTCATTTTTTTATTTAAATATTTATTCCATGTCATAATTTTTTAACTTTGAATTCATATTTTTATACGTAACATTATTATAGAAAGGGGAAAACATTCCTATTATTGTTCGTCAAACACCTATTATATATAATGAGAATTAAATTTTTGGTGCAGATTATTCTCCACACACATTGCAATTATGTGTGAGTAATTTTTCACACAATGTATGTGTGTGAAAATTAAATGCAGGTGAACTAAAATTCTTGTATTGTTTGATGTTCATTCCATTTAGATTAACAATATATAGAACTTTACAAGTATATACAATTAATGAAGAAATTAAATATTTCTAACAATCTAAAGGAATGCGCATGATAAGTGTGTTCTATTCTATACAGGGAAAATACATAATTAGTGCCATGAATATATTATTCTGCATAATCCCCCCGCAAGATGGGCTCCTGGAGGTGATTTCAATCTTGAGTGATAAGTCGGTGAAATGTATTCGGGTAATGGCTTGGTCACTGCATCTGCTAGTTGATCAGTTGAGGACACGAGTTACTCGTAGAACATCATCTTGAACCAAGCCATGAATAAAGTGATAGTCGAGAGCAACATGCTTCATACGTAAGTGGAATGCTGGGTTTAAACATAAATTTGTCGCTCCAACATTATCACAGAATATCGCTGGTTGGTGAGTGAATTTGAGTCCTAATTCATTAAGAATAGAGGTTATCCATCTTACCTTAGCTGTTGTAGATGCAACAGAATGATATTCAGCTTCAGTGAAAGATCTTGCCACAGTACGTTATTTCTTTGAACACCAAGAAATTGGATTGTGATCCAAATAAACTATATATGCTCATGTGGATGTGAAATCATCTTTGTTCCCAGCCCGATCAGCATCGAAAAAGGCATGAAGCGTAAGGGTTGACTGATCACAATGGAGGATAATTCCATGATCTATTGTGACACAGAGATAACATAGTAGATGCTTGGTTGCATTCCAATGATCAACGGTTGGGCAATGCATGTATTGCGAAAGCTGATGGCGTTCGGATATTTTGGTTAACATGAATCATTAGGGTACAAAAGCTTGTTAACACATAAGCTATCAGATCAGGTCAAAGAGAGATATTGAAGCTACGCATGATTGCCTGAAACTCTATTGGATCAGGAAGCTCCATGCCGGATTGGAGAGTGAGAACAAGAGTGGTAGCCATTGTAGTTCAAACTGGCTAAGCGAGCTTTGTACCTGTCAACAGAGCCATCAGGTAAATGTTTAATTCTAAAAATCCATATGCAGCCTACAACATTTGATATCCTTTTTGGAGTATTACTTCCCAAGTTTCATTTTTCACCAAGGCATCAAACTCAGCGGACATGGCTTTTCTCCATCTAATATCTTTGAGGGCTTGGGTTACACATGTGGGTTCTATATCATCAGAAAGTTGGGCTAAGAGATTGAGTTTCGTAAGTTGTTTATAATGTTGTTTCTGGCTCGGGTGATGATTGGTAAGGCTCATGAGGAAATGGTGGCTAAATTTGAGTGGTTTTCAGGTGATGGTGATGGTGATGGTATGGGAGAGTTCATGATGTTTGAAGAATCATCATTGGTGGGATGAACCAGTGAAGGAGATAATGTGTATGCGCCCATGGGTGATTACTCGTGACATGATCAACTGGCGCGGGATTCTCGCAATGGCTAGAAGATGGTGTATATGATTCCTGGAGGAGAATCTCTTATGGTAACCAGGTAATATGGGTTGTCTCATCCGGTCTAAGTAGGTGTGGCTTGTAGGAAGACATGGGAAATTACTCAACAAATCTAACATGTCAGGAGGAGTATATTTTTTGGGAATTGAGTTCAAAACATAGGCATGTACTTTGAGTTGGAGAATATCCGAGAAAAACACAATGAGTGGATCGACTTGCAAGTTTGTGAGGAGAGTAATGACGGAGCCAAGAATAGCAAAGACAACCAAAGGCATGCAATTTTAGGTAATTGGGCACAATGTTTAAGAGTTTGTGATAAGGAAAGAGCATGAGAAGTGTGGTAGTTGGTAGGCGATTATGAGGAACACAACAGTAAGAAAAGCATATGTCCAGAAATTTAATGGTAATGAAGCATGTGATAGAAAGGAGTGACCAATTTCTACAATATGACGAGGACGTCGATCTGAGAAACCATTATGTTTTGGTGTATGTAGGGGTGAGGTATGGTGTGAGATGCCATGGAAAGATAGAAAAGATGCCATGTCAGTGTATCCCCCCCAGTTGTCTGAGTATAGAGTAATAATTTTCTTATTGAAAAGTTTTCAACAAGATTTTTAAAATGAAAAAAAATAGTGGTGACATCAGATTTGCGTTTAAGAGGATATTGCCAAATGTAATGTGTAAAGTTATCAACAAAGATGATATAGTATTTGAAGGGATCAGTAGAGAAAATAGGTGAGACCCATACATCAGAAAAGATGACTTGAAGTTGGGAATGATACATAATGGTTGACAGTGAAAAAGAAATTTTGTGACTTTTATTGCAAAGGCAGTCATTATAATGGGTTTTATGTGAAATAGAATTAGACAATCCAAGGTCAAATTTTGAGATAACATGGCGGAGGATGGAGTCGGAAGGGTGACCAAGACGATGATGAAAATCAGTAGGAGATGTTTTGACATTGAATAAGGTTGATTTTGTAGGTGACGGTGAAGAGATATGCCATTAATACACACCATTTCTATTTTCGCCTTCAAAATGTGTTGCCCCATTAATAGATCCTTCACACAAAAAGAAAATGGTGAGAATTCAACAGTAGTGTTATTGAATTTACAAAATTGAGAAATAGAAATTAAATTTCTTTTCATACTAGGCGCATACAAAATATTATTCAAGTTAAAATTTTGGGAAGGTGTTTCTAATGTAGTGGAACAGTAGCGTGTAATGTGTAACCAAGTACCATCACCAATGACGATGTCGTCAGGACCATCATAAGGAGCATGGAAGGAGAGATTGTTAAGATCTGAGCTCACATGATGCGAGGCGCCACTGTCCAGTAGCAAAGAAGGAGTTTCTGAACTGGGGGTAGTGGCCATGTGTGATTGAGGTTTCTATGAAGATGGTGGCACATGATTGGATGTAGTAGCCTGATGTTGAGGAATGGGGGGTTTTGGTGATGTATACCAATTGATAATTAGGGCATTGCGTAACAGTGTGGCCTTGGACACGAAACCCTTGGCACTTACCAAGATATTGGCGTTGCTGGAAATTGTTGTTTGTTGTTGTGAATGAAGGTAGCATTTTCTATGGCATGAAAGGAGAAAGATTGTGGCTAAGATTGGTTAATAACCAATTCACAATTGATCAGCTTCTCGTGGAGTTCATCAAACGAGATTGGCACTTCTCGACCTTTAACGGTTTATGATATGACAATAGTCGTCATCCAGCTCATCTAGGATTTTTTCAATTAAATCTTCATGATCAAGAAGTTTTTCAAGGGCAACAAGTTCATCAGATTTGCATTTGATGAACTGCAAGTAGGCAGATATTGATTGAGAGTCATTTGAAGCTTGTTTGAGTTGATCTTTGATATGTTTTATATGGCCACGAGTTGGGCGAGCGTAAGTGTTGGCAAGGATGTTCCATGCTTCACGAGAGGTGGTGGCTTGTTGAAAAAATGGAACTGGAGGAGAGGATATAGATCCAACAAGAGCGCCAAATAACAATTTATCTTGAAGAATCCATGGAAGAAATTCTGGATTCGTGGTTTCTATTATTCCAATTTTAATATAAGATCTGTCCATATCTTTGTATAGATCATAGATGATGAGAAGTGCTACGATCAGAAGTTTCCAACCAATATAGTTGGTCGATGCCAATTTGATAATGTTTTGGTGAGGCATGTTTATGAGAGGAAGAGAGGGGGTGGATGCATCGTTTGTGGGGTTATGGTGGCGGCTTCCATTGATGATGAGTCTCTATAAAATCATGAAAAATGAGAAATCGCTTAAGCACTAGAGTCTACCTCCATATGGTTCGATAAATTCTTGAATTGGTCAACCCAACTACAAGTTATAGCTAATCAAACACCATAGCAAGTCATTTCACCATTCTCATTATCATCATCCCATGAACAAACCCAATACATTGTCTTTTTATCATTCTTTTCTTTGCATCTAAATCTAACACCATTGACAATATAACTGTTCCAGATAGTATAACGATCATCTGGAAGTTGTGACAAAGCATAAATATCAACTGTTGCTTTTGCATCACCATTTGTTCTTAGGATGAGCATTTGCTAATAAGTAATGTTAAATAATATAATCCAATCTATGTATAATATAACAAAATGTAATGATTTTTGTAATGTAATGCAATAATCTAATATTCTACCTTATTTTTGAACCAAGAAGGAAATTCTCTTTTCTGTACTAGATCAATTTGGTCTTCCTGAATATTTCTAGAACGTAAAACTTCTTTGTGTTCACTATAATTAAAAGTTAAAAATATTAAAAATTAAAATTATATAATCCATGTGTTACAAAATGTAAATGTAAAGAACTCACCTTATGTAATCATCAATTTCTTCTCCGCAATTGTGAAGAATACCAATGCAGTATGTGGCCATAATCACCCAATGTTCCAAATCTAGAAGCCTTCAATCCACGAATTTTATGGTTTAACACATCCATATCATATCTTGTGGTAGATATATCTCAATTACGTTCAACACGCATAAATCTAGTTTAGATATCATGCAGGTTGTGGGATAAAAATGTTACAGCCTCATCAACAATGTAAGCTTCAGCAATAGATCGTTCAGGGTGTGTAAAGTTACGAACGTAACCCTTATAGGTACCCAAACAAAGTTCAATGCCAAACATCCATCTAGCATTAACCGGATCATCTAATAATGCTTGTTCTAGTAAGTGCATGCACAAATGAACCATGATGGTGAAGAACGCCGGTCGAAATATCTTTTCCAACTTGCACAACAATATCACAATCCCCTTCTTCGTATCCTCAAGTTCGCTAACATATAGAGTCTTTGCACTCAATTTTGAAAGAATTGACATAATTCAATCAATGCGACACGAACTTTCTTATTCAGGAATGGGAGGATGAAGACTGGTAATATTTTTTGAAGTTGTACATGACAATCATGTGATTTCATCCCTCCGAGTGTGTTAGAATCAGTCACACATCGACTAATGTTAGACGCATAACCATCTGTTAAGCGGACTGATTTTATAAAATCATAAAACTCTTCACATTTTGTTTTGCTTAAGGTATAACTGGCATGTGGCTTCACCAACTTTCCATTTCGTTCCCTTAACCACAATTCTTTTCTAATATTAAGATCTTCTAAGTCCATACGTGTTTTTTTAGTATCCTTCGACTTCAAGGGGTCATTCAACAAGGTGCCAATGATATTATCACAAATATTTTTATGTATATGCATGACATCAAGATTATGCCGCATCAATAGCTTTGACCAATACGAAAGTTCAAATAAGATACTCGTTTAGACTAATTCAATTCACTAAACTAATTCAATTCACTAACATCATGTTTACGTTTCTTATCCTTATTATTTGGCCCCTTTCTAGGTATACAGGAAGGAACCTTCTCCAATTGTAGTAAAATATCTTCACCAAAAAACATACGTGGTGGTCCTCTTTTTTTTGGTTTTCCATCAAAGTCTAAGCTTCTTCGCGTGGACAGTGTTATAACAATTAATTTGAAATGAGAATCATATGATCAAATGATTACGTCTTATAATTTATTTATATGTTCGATGCAATAGTCCACTTACTTTATATTGTAGATAATATGTTGTGCGACAACACGCGGAAGATCATATTATCGGTTTTCTTATAAAGTATAAACAAGTGCTCACAACCGAGATAGACGGGGACTCTCTATCGGGATGGTTGTAGTGTGGTTTGGTTAGCTTGTCTTGCCTATAGAATCACAATAGTGCACTTTGTGTGTATTGAGCAGGACCGCCTGAGATCGTTCGACTTATACTGACTTATAGAAGAACTTGATCTCTATTATTATGGATGTTCGTGCTCTTAATCCCTATACAATAACCTCGACACATAGGGCAGTATGTATTTCTTTGATTCATCAATGGGTGAGATTTACATATAATTAAATCAACAAACTCGGTGAGTTGGGAAATAGTGTTATCTCTATGGTTTGCTGTTGATTGTAGAAGGAATCCATGTCCGAAATAGGTTGATGATGTCCCCTTGAGGAGCATATAAGGATTATCATGTAAACCCTGCGGGTGAATTTATTCCGGCATGATAATGAGGTTGAGTGGTACTACTCTCGGATGAGATATTAATTAATGGAGTTGTCAGTAATTTAATTAATTAATGGGCATTGTATATCTTAAACATAGGGAGACTAACGAGTTCATAATAAGAAGGAGCCCATAACATTATTATGGGATTAGAACAGTAGTACAGTAATAATATTTTAGTGGAATATATTATTATTATTGGACTTAAGTATAAGCTTTGGGCTAAGCTTGGATACTTAAGCCCAATGGAGGTCCAACTCTAATTTCTCCTCCTGGTCCCTGCTGTAGCCCATATATAAGTCATCTCAGCTGTTCAGAAACCCTAATCCATAAGATTAATCACGCCTAACACTCTGAGGAGGGTGAAGGAATAGCAAAATGAGAAGATCTTGAAGATCGTCGCCCACATGATGTCGAGATTGGACTTGGGAATGCAGCAAAAGACTAGAAGGTTGTTTGTTGCAGCTGTCTACCACTTTCTACGATTTTTATAAAATTATACTGACTTTAGAACTGGACGTGTGATACACTAACGGAAATCCATGGAAGAGAGAATCATTTTGGCTCATAGAACACTCAAATCTGTCATCATATGAGAGAGTTATGCCCAAAACGGTGAGGCTGCGCAGGCTGGTGGCAAGAATTCATCGTCTTCAACATACCCTGGTGAAAGGTAATACGTTTCTTGTTTACTTGCTTCCACTGCTTGTTAGAAACATATATAACCCTAACAGTTCACATTAACCAAATGATCGAATGGCAACAATTGGTATCAGAGCTTCGGTTTCGTGGTGAAGCGTGAAATGTTAGGCTAGGGTTTATGTGTGTACATGATGTTAGGGTTTTTAGAATCTTATTTCTTGGTGAATACTCTAATTGTACACAGACACACGTACACTGCACGGACACACGAAGTGGCTGCCCTTCGGCAGCGACACGGTGGTGACATGACGGGGCCATTTCTTGGCGATGAAACGACGGATGACGGCAAGGCTACGTGTGATTCAAGAAAGTCAAGGCACAAGCACCTTCATCGATGGTCATGATCGCGATGGGGATGATGGACCACGTGCTAGTGTCAACTGGGGTTACATGGGTGGCATGATTGTGGCATAAGGTTGCAGCACAATTGGCACACATGTGACGGCTGGGCAGCGCTTGGCAGATGCGCAGGTGAAGGGGTGTGCTGGCGATTTGGCGAGTTCTCATGGCTTTCGACTGGGTTAGTAGAGTTCTGGAGCGAATCCTCTGCGGTATTGGGCGAGTCCAGCAATATTCCGAGTGAGTCAACCTTGAGGCACGGTCGAGTCATCAGCTGGCTGGGTCGAGTTGGATGATGGCTGGGGCAAGTCGTTGCAGTTCTGAGTGAGTTGCTGGGCAGATGACGATGAGCACGCATAGGCACTGTCAGAACAAGGCGGCAGCGGCACGATGAACACTAGATTGGAAGCTGGCGATGGCAGACACATGCCCATATGGCATGTGCCATGGTTGGTTCGCTGTCGGCGAGAATTCTGTAGGGCTGGAAGTGCTTAGCACTAGTAAGAATTCTGCTGGGCTGGAAGCCATTGGAGCACGGCATGATGGAAATCATGCACGACGGCGTGATGTGGGCACACGGAAGTGTGCTGGATACACACAGTGGCTGTCGAGCATATGGAGCGTGATGAAGCTCGCGATGCCGGGTGTGGAGAAGGCTGCTGCAACTGGTGGCCTGCAGTGCATTTTCAGTGGTTTCTGGGCGGGTTGGCTCCTGGACAGAGCACACGGCAGCGAGGCACTCGGCTGGATGCCTGGTTTCATGCAGATTGGCCAGATTCACGCATGGCAGAAGGGCAAGGCCCTGAGCTTGGGTGTTAACTGACGAGCAAAGGCACCAGGCAGTGCTGGGATCCAGCAGGATGGTGTTTGGCAAGCAAAGGTGGCTTTTGGCGCGCATGGATTAAAAAGTACCGGGTGACTAGATGTGCTGTCGGGCTTGGCGTTTAGCTACACAATGGCTCAAACGGATACACGGATGCCTTGCATTGGCACGCACGAAGGGAGCGCCATTGTCGAGCGATCGGTAGGTGGCGAAGCACGATGGATGGGCAGGGACGCTCGTCAGGCATGCATGGATCGTGCAACTATTCATGCGGCAGGCCATGTGCCAAGCCTCAAGGTGGGCTGACTACCGTGTAGCTTGCCCATTGGCGGTGGTGGCATGCAAGGTTGCGCGCAAATCGCCGTGTAGAGAGCTCAATGTTGTTCACGGTGATTAGACAGATGGGGTGTTAACGTGTGGAGGTGCAACCAGGTGAGTCGAGCTTCGAGCTTGAGACTTAGCTCGAGTCGAGCTACAATTCTAGTGATCGATTCAAATTTTCCTTGGGGCACTGCCCCGGACCCCGCGACCTGTCCGGGCAGGTCGATCCTCGTGTGTGTTTCCCATATTCGTGCTTGGTGGCGAACAATCGAATTCGCTGATATATAACTGTTAATAATTGATTTATTTATTGATTATTGTTATATATGTTATGCATGATACTCTGTGATTTACTGCCTTATGTGCCGTAATAGGAGCATGCTAGGTTGTGTATTTTATTTTGAATATTATATGCATGTAAAAACCCTCGGTGTTAAATTACTAAGTGGGAGAGGGGATTGGTAATTAATTCCCGCGGACTTCATTATTGGTTTGTAAGTGATGTGTGTAAACTTGTGTGTTGGCATAGACCTTACTCCCCATCGGATGAGTTTATTCACGGATCACTGGTACAGACTTCATTAAATAATTATTGTTTATAATGTGATGCACATGAACTTGCGTGTTGGCATAGACCTTCCTCCCCATTGGATGAGCTTATTTGCAGATCACTGTACAAACTTATAATTGATGACTGTAGGAAGTTATCCGAGCGCGTGTGTACTTCTCCATCTGTAAGGCACATAAGCTTGGGCCGCGGACTTGGGATCAAATAATGGTGTACACTTAGATGTAAATAATAAGTATCCTCCCCATTGGAGTCACTGCTTTTATTTGTATGGCTAAAGAGGAACCGAATATTAATTATTTTGTCATGAGCTTAGGTTGACAAATGAAATTAATGGATAAAACCTTCTCTTGTAAATATTCGGGTTTATAAACGTCCACACTATCATGGCTTACAGACTCACGGTGCTTGAGATGTCGGTGGATTTTATTTTATATTGTTTTGAGGGAATCAATATAAATGGATAAAATTTGAAGATTTGATCGGTGTATTTATTTATGAATCTCTGAATTTTTAAATAGTTTTATCTTGCTTATTGTTTACTAAAAGAAACATATTTACGTGTCCAAAATTAGATGATTAGAAAATAATCTTGGTTTTGCATTTTACTGCTTAGGAAAATATAAGTGTGTTCTCACTAAGGATGTCCCATGATATTTTTTTAAAGTCTTTAGTGAAGAGGTAAGAGGTTCATAGAAATATGATGGTCTCAGGCGACTCTTCAGATACTTGAGTAAGTTATAAAGGTAAAAGGTCATGGATGAATTGATGAATGAATTGGAAATGCTCAGAGTAGATATTGAAGGGAAACCTAGATCAATTTAAATTCTCTGTAGTTTGCCTAGGTGTTTTGAGCACGTTCTACCTGAAATACAAGAGGTTGTATATGGTGGGGAACTTTTGACAAAACATATGGCAAAGGAAATCCAATTTCATCAAGATGTTAACAAGGTTAGTATCTCATTCACTGGTCATTGAAGCATGATTAGTGATGGCATCTGCTGACATATTATGTGTAGATACCGGAATCACTAAGAGCGTATAACTAAGTGATGATGAGATTATTATGGACATGGGTAATACTACGAGAGTAGTGGCTGTAGCAGTGGGAGTTGTTTATTTATCTTACGATAGGAATAAACGCTTGGTCTTGAGAAATTATCTTTACGTACGTTTTTCATAGAAAGAATTTGATTTTAGTTTCTATGCGTTTACGGATGGATACTCCATTTCATTTAAATGACATGGTCATAGTGATGAGGTATGGAGCTATAATTTGTTGTTGTACGTTGGTGGACAATTTGTACTCTTAAATCATGTTTATCCCACGAATGCAACAAATAGTAATTAATAATGTGTTTTCTAATCCTAATAAGAGAAAGACTCTTATGGAAATAGTTAGATAGATGATGCATTATTTGGAATTATTAAATTTATTTTATGGATATGCCTTAGAAACAGTAATTCGTATGAATGTTTGTCTGTTTGTGGGATATCCTAGAAAAATGAGGGGTGATTTATTTAGTCCAAAAGATCGAAGGGTGATTGTTAATACAAACACTAGATTTTTGGAAAAGGACTATGTAATAAATCACATACCCATATATAAGTTGTTCTAAAGGAAGTGAGAGGGAAAACACAAAGTATTATTACCAAGTGTACAATAGGATTTACCACAAGGTAAACTGCAACGCGTGTCACGTCTGATACACAATTGCATATGGTGCCTTGTCGTAGTGGGAGGGTTGTTCTACAACCTGATAAGATATATGTTTTGGGAGAGTCGTTAGACTTGGTCCCTAGTAAACATGGAATGGACCCACGAACACGACGAAGCACTACAAGATAGAAATGCGGAATCTTAGCAAAGTGCAATGAATGTTGAAATAGAATCAATGAATTCTAAATTAGATCTGGTTGCTTGTAGAACCACGGATGGTGTGAAAGCCATTGAAAGTGGTCATACGAAATAAAAGAGGGTCATATGGTAAGGTGAAAACCTTGGAACCAAAGATTGTTACGAAAAGGTATACTCAGAAAGAAAGTGTTCGATTATGAGAAAACCTATTCACTGGTAGCTATGCCTAAGTCTATCAGGACTCTTTTATCTGTTGCTACTTATATGATATACGATGGATAGCAAATAGATGTCAAGACAGCTTTCCTGATTGGAAGTCTTGAGGAGAACATCAATGTGAAGCAAACAGTGTGATTCATTGCAAAGAGCTAAGAGCATTTTCATTGTAAGCTTAAAGGTGTCCATCGATGGACTAAAACAAGCTTCAAGATCATGAAACATACGTTTTGATGAGGTAATCCAGTGACATGGATTTATTCAATGCGTGGATGTGTTTGTGTATTCAAAAGAATGATAGAAACATGGTGTATTTCTTGTACTGTACGTAGATGATATATTGCTCATTGAGGATAATGAAAAAGTATTGTCGGGCGTATGGGTATGGTGGATAAAGCAGTATGAAATGAAGGACTTAAGAAAAGAAAAATATATCCTTTTGATCACGGTAATACGGATCATAAGAAAGGATGTTACGCTTATCTCAAGCTTCATGAGATGATACGATCCTTACTCGTTTTTAGCATGTGACTTTATTTAAGGAAATGGTGTCCCCTTGAGAAGCTCATAAGGATTATCATGTAAACCCTGTAGGTGGATTTATTCCGGCATGATAATAAAGTTGAGTGGTACTACTCTCGGATGAGATATTAATTAATGGAGTTGTAAGTAACTTAATTAATTAATGGGCATTGTATATCTTAAACATGGGGAGACTAACGGGCTCATAATAAGAAGGAGCCCATAACGTAATTATGGGATTAGAACGGTAGTGCAGTAATAATATTTAAGTGGTATATATTATTATTATTGGACTTAAGTATAAGCTTTGGGTTAAACTTGAATACTTAAGCCCAATGGAGGCCCAACTCTAATTTCTCCTCCTGGTCCCTGTTGTAGCCCATATATAAGTCATCTCAACTATCCGAAAATCCTAATCCATGAGATTAATCATGCCTAACACTGTAAGGAGGGTGAGGGAATAGCAGAATGAGAATATCTCGAATATCGTCACCCACACGACGTCGAGATTGGACTTGGGAATATAGCAGAAGACTGGAAGGTTGTTTGCTGCTGCTGTCCGCCACTTTCTACGATTTCTATAAAATTTTACAGACTTCATAACTGGACGTGTGATATACTGACGGAAAGCCATGGAAGAGAAGATCGTTTTGGCGCATAGATCACTCAAATCTGATATTGGATGAGAGAGTTATGCCCAAAACGGTGAGGCTGCGCAGGCTGGTGGCGAGAATTCATCGTCTTCAACATACCCTGGTGAAAGGTAATACGTTTCTTGTTTACTTGCTTCTGCTACTTGTTAGAAATGTATGGAACCCTAACGGTTCACGTTAACTAAATGATTGAACACCAACACCCATTACACCATAAAACCTTGAGCTCATCAACAAGTGGCCTTAAAAAGATATCATAGTTTTTGCCAGGAGATTTTGGCCCAGGAATCAACAATGTCAATAAGTAATTGCTCTGATGCATTATAGACCAAGGTGGCATGTTATAAGGCATCAAAATAATAGGACACATATTATATGAAGTTGACATATTGCTGAATGGGTTGAATCATTCGAAGCCAAACCTTTCTAACATTTCTTGCATTATCTCAAAATTTAGTGTACATCTCACTAAAATATTTCCATGTCTTCCCATGAGCAGCATGATGAAGTACTCCAGCTTCTTCTTTCCGAACATCTTTATGCCAACGCATGTCTTTTGATGTATGTCGCGAAGCATAAAGTCGCTTCAAGTCTTTTGTCGGAATTTTTCTCCGAACATAACACTTACTTCCACAGATTGGGCAAGTCAGAGTATCTTTATTTTCACCATAGAAGATTGCACAGTCATACAGACAAGCATCAATAACTTCATAACCTAATCCGACCTCATACAGTAGTTTTCTAGTTTCATAATAAGTTCGAGGGCAGTTATTTTCCTCAGGAAGTTCCCCGTGGAGTAAATTCAGTATCATCTCAAATGACATATCAGTCCACTTATTCATCACTTTTATATTCATTGCTTCACAATTAATGTTAATGTTGGAGTTTTACACCCCTTCTATAAAAAATTATTTAAAACTTCATATATCTTCTTCTCATATGTTACCTGAGTTTCTGGTTGATTATTTCTGATATCATCCATAGGCCTTACATCGTAAACATTATTGCCAAAGGCCCCATTCAATCCCGCTCTCATACTATCAAACTCTTCATCATCTTCCTCAGCATAAAAACTCACATAATCCACATCTTCCTCATCAAGATATATACTCTTCACCATGATGCACCCAACGAGTGTATGAGTCAATCATTCCTCTTTTAATCAAATAAACCCTGATAGTATCTATACTGTGCATCCTCATATTCATACAATGGACACAAGGACATAAAGTTGACCCCTTAGAGTTCAAGGTTTGTTGCGCAATATTGATAAACTCATGTATCCCAGCCATATATTCAAGTAATAATCGATTCCTATCCTTCACCCATTGATGATCCATATCTATCTTGTTTAAATTATCTAAAAAAAATTATAATTACAATCGAAATATCAAGGTAAAATTTTATGCATAATTCAGGATCGAAATATAGAGTACGATAGAATCTACAAATTTCTTTCAATGTAATTAATTTTGTGTTATTATTAATAATCTAATTGACGAAAGTAGTTGCACATTCTAGTATAAACTAAAATTCATATTACTTATTTATGAAGTATAGTAGAAATCTCTACAAACCTAATTGGATAAGGCAGCTGCAGCAAGATATATCAACTCTTTAAAAAACCTAGAAAAGTAACCCATGTCGGTACCATAAATGTTTGGTATAAATCAGAAATCCATCATTACAATTTTCTTCTTTATTACCCAAATTTATCTCCTGCCACTCCTATTTAAGAATAACACTAATCTGAAATACGAACAATGATTAGATTTTAATTAATCCCAATACATTTAAATATATTAATTTTTGATTATTTAAAAAAAATTATCTTTGTTTACTTTTAGAGTTGAATTTTTTACCTATTATAATAAAAAAGTTGTAAAATTTAATAAATTTGAACAAATATATATATATATATAATTAAAATCAAACATAACATATTTCTTAAGTCACCAATCTTAATTACAATGTCAAAAGTAATAACAGTAATAAAAAATGCAGCAAGTTAACCACAATATTCACATAATAGTAATCACCATCACGATAAGTCTCAATCAATACAATAATAAAACTCATAAAATAAACATAAGCTTCATCTATTCTTTATCAAACAACTTTGGAAAGAGAATTCTAAGGAATGTTTTCATTACGTCTTCTTTATTATCATCTACCTTAGACGTCTCTCCAATTTTAACAATTTATACAGGAATTTTTTCCTCACGTTCATTATTCACCATGTGCTTCTCTTTTGCCCCTCTACGAATGCAAGGTGTGGAAGATTGTTTATCATAGTCTTCATCATCAGAATCCGATACGTACATATTAGAGACTCTAATGCTTTACAAAGTTGCATGTATAGAAATGCTATTAGCATTTTCTAGAGATATTTTTGCTTTCTTAATAGCATTTTCCATGGATGCTTTAGACTCTTCAAAACTATCGTTCATTAAATTTGGTTTTACTTCATCATTCTCATTCTTTTCCATGATTCAAATACCAACTAGTGGCCCTACCAAATTAAAGAAAAAAATCGTAAGTGGGTCATACGAAACCAACACTTAAAAAATGAAATGGTTAATTATATATTAAGTATTTAAATGACCAACACATAATTAAGCATTTAATTTACACATTTGGTTTAAAGAAAAGGTTTCACATATAATCGTAAGGCTTAATAAAGTATTTAAAATATAATAACCACCTCACCTTTGGAACATTAAGTATTTAATTTACACATTCGATTTCAATGACCCACATATTGTTTTTAAAACGATGATTTATTAGTAAATATTTTGCTAATTAGTCTTAAATAATCATAATAGTTAATTATATATGAGTGAATAAAACTATTTCCGTATTCATTATACTTGACCCCCACTTTCCAAACTTATATATCCTTTCTAATTGGTTCTCAATTTTTTCTGAAATTATTATCACACTAACTTCTTCAAGTAAATCATATAATGTATGATTATTCTGAAGTAGCAGTTCATTGATAGTACCCATATGAGCAAATTATCTAATGCAAATGGTCTTCATAAATAAAAAGCTAAATCTATTTTCAAAAGGCATCATCGATTGCATATAGTTAGGGAATATTATTTCATCAAACACCCAAGCAAATGTAGAATAAAACAGTCTTGTGATGCTCATAACGTGATTCAAAATTCTTTTAGGCAAGTATATTATTGACAAAAATAACCAAAATCTCTAGCAAAGAGGAGCAACATTGCAAAAAATTATGCAAACAAGAAATATAATCTAAATTGTTCTTCTACTTAACCTTTTACACTATATATGAAACATTCTAAATCAGAACAAAAAATAAGCAGATGCCTACATACTGTATGGCTTCGATTATTTCAAGGCAAAAGTATTGAAATCAAAATCTGAAACATAATATTATTCAATTAGACAAGACAGATCCATTAAAAGAAAAGAGACAAAAAATAAAAAAGCAAGAACGTCCCAAACAATGTAAACAAAAAAGAAACAAGAGTTTAACAGGGTAATCATGACAATAATATAAACATTTGATTTGAGAAAAATAAACTTAGAAGATGATTAATTAGAAGAAAAACCCGTGAGAAGATTATATTCCCGCGTAGTGTAAGAATCGCAGCCACTAAGAATTTGTTTTGGGCAGGGGCTCACTTCTCCGTACAGTTTAATTTTATACAGCTCGAGATTTTCTTCACATTTGAATATATAGAAATCACAATCCATTGCTTCTAAATTATTTGGATTTTATTGGATTGTGCAAGAAATCTCCACTGATTATGTTTAATAATCAATCATGTAGAAATTGTCTAAACCCTAAATTTACTGGCAACAAAAAATTACTCAGATTTATTTGGAATGAATACCAAATTGGGTGGAAATTAAGCAAGAACTTTAATTCTGATCAATATTATCAACAATGAGTGATCAATTTTAGCTGGAAATCAATTTGGATATTTGGAGCTAATGTAATGGAGAACCAGTGTGCAATTTCCCCTTTTCTTTTGGGGGAGATGATTGATATATTATGTTTTAGTAAATTAATTGCCACCTCATTTTTTTATTTAAATATTTATTCCATGTCATATTTTTTTAACTTTGAATTCATATTTTTATACGTTACATTATTATAGAAAGGGGAAAACATTCCTATTATTGTTGGTCAAACACCTATTATATATAATGAGAATTGAAATTTTTGGTGCAGATTATTCTCCACACACATTGCAATTATGTGTGAGTAATTTTTCACACAATGTATGTGTGTGTAAATTAAATGTAGGTGAACTAAAATTCTTGTACTGTTTGATGTTCATTCCATTTAGATTAACAATATATAGGACTTTACAAGTATATACAATTAATGAAGAAATTAAATATTTCTAACAACCTAAAGGAATGCGCATGATAAGTGTGTTCTATTCTATACATGGAAAATACATAATTAGTGCCATGAATATATTATTCTGCATAATCCCCCCGCAAGATGGAGCTCCTGGAGGTGATTCCAATCTGGAGTGATAAGTCGGTGAAATGTATTCGGGTAACGGCTTGGTCACTGCATCTGCTAGTTGATCAGTTGAGGACACGAGTTACTCGTAGAACATCATCTTGAACCAAGCCATGAATAAAGTGATAGTCGAGAGCAACATGCTTCATACGTAAGTGGAATACTGGGTTTAAACATAAATTTGTCGCTCCAACATTATCACATAATATCGCTAGTTGGTGAGTGAATTTGAGTCCTAATTCATTAAGAATAGAGGTTATCCATCTTACCTTAGCTGTTGTAGACGCAACAGAATGATATTCAGCTTTAGTGAAAGATCTTTCCATAGTACGTTATTTCTTTGAACACTAAGAAATTGGATTGCGATCCAAATAAACTATATATGCTCATGTGGATGTTGTTGGATTGTATACTAAAAGTCTAGCTTTAGTATGAACAATTTTATAACAATATTTAAAATGAGAATCATATGATCAAATGATTGCATCTTATAATTTATTTTATATGCATAATGCAATAGTCCATTTACTTTACACTGTAGATAATATGTTATGCGACAACATGAAGAAGATCATATTATCGATTTCCTTATAAAGTATAAACAGATGCTCACAACCGAGATAGACGGGGACTCTCTATCGGTATGGTTGTAGTGTGATTTGGTATTAGTTTGTCTTGACTATAAAATCACATTAGTATGCTTCATGCATATTGAGTATGATCAACTGAGATCGTTCGTCTTATACTGACTATATAGTAGAACTTGATCTCTGTTATTATGGAAGTTCGTGCTCTTAATCCCTATACAATAACCTCGACACGTAGGGCAGTATGTATTTCTTTGATTCATCAATGGGTGAGATTTATAAGTATTAAATCAACAAACTCGGTGAGTTGGGAAATAGTGCTGTATCTATGGTGTGCTGTTGATTGTAGAAGGAATCCATGTCCGATATAGGTTGATGATGTCCCCTTGAGGAGCTCATAAGGTTTATCATGTAAATCTTGCAAGTGGATTAATTTCCGGCATGATAATAAGGTTTAGTGGTACTACTCTCGGATAAGATATTAATTAATTTGAGTTGTCAGTAACTTAATTAATTAATGGGCATTGTATATCTTAAACATGGGGAGACTTCGGGCTTATAATAAGAAGGAGCCCAAAACGTAATTTTGGGTTGGAGTGGGTAGTGCAGTAATAATAATTTAGTGGACTTTATTATTATAATTGGATTAAATATAAGCTTTGGGCTAATCTTGGATATTTAATCCAATGGAGGCACAACTCCAATTCTCCTCCTGATCCCTGCTGTAGCCCAGTATATAAGTGAACTCAGCCTCTTGGAACCCTAAATTTTGTTGCGCCTCTTTTGACGTGAGAAGGGAAAGAAGCAGATTGAGAGATCCTGCAGACTGTTGCTCACACAACAGCAGGATCACACTTGGGACATACAGTAGAAGATCAGAAGTAGTTCTCTGCAGCGATTCATCCTCTAATCAATCCAGAAGTACGGTAAACCTATTTTAATTGCTTCCGCTAATTATTTGCCTGAAATCCTAACGATTACGTTTGAACCACACAATCCAATTGCCAACAATTGGTATCAGAGCGTTGGTTTCGTGGTGAAACATGAGACGTTAGGCTGGATTTAGCCATATGTGTGTTAATGGTGATAGCATGTATGAAAGGGATTATTTGGTTATGTGGAATAATCTGGTTATAATCACATGGGTTTTGTACAGTTATTGCTTTTTCACCATAATATACAATTTGGTTTGTGTGATTGTTGTTGGTTATAACTGTTGGACACAACACACACATTACTGAAACCCAATCTGCTATCTATCACGTACACACACGGCTGTACGATGAACGGTGAGAGGCCGGCTGCCCAACAGCGTGTCGAAGACTATCGGGCGACAGGGCTGAAGGCATTCCAGGTGTGTGGTATTGGCGCCACTGACTGGATCCAGGCGAGTCCCACCTTATTCCGGTCAGATCGGAGTAGATGATGGCGGCGCGTGATGACTAGAGTCAGGAATCAGGTCGACGGCGCGTGATAACTAGATGGTGGAAGGAAGCGTAAAGCGGCGATGCTCTCAGACGATTTCACAGCGGCGAGCGGCGGCGTTCCGAAGGGGTCTCCTGCCAGTTTGGTGAGGGTAACTGATGTTTCGGAAGTGTCCACGAGCGAGTCGACAGTGGATTCTACGCGGGTCACTAGCTGGTTCGAGCCTTTATGGAGGCGAGTCGAGTGAGTCCTCCATGGATTCCGGATCAAGTCTGAAGGGGATCCGAGAGAGTCCGATCCAGATCAGATCGGAGCAGATTGAGGTGCATCTTGATCGTGTCTTGGGCAGCACCGATGGAGCCTTACCTGACCGATCTGGTCTGATGCTATTGACCAGCGGCGACTTATCGAGACCATCTGGAGGCGACCAGGACAGGTGGGCACTGCTGGTACCCATCGGCACAGTGGACCGTGGGTCTGGCAGTGCGCCATCGTGGTTGGCGGCGCGAATCTGGTTGGGCTGCCAGGAGTCCTCCAGGCGTGATGGTAGGTGGGCGCGGGCAGCAGCAGCGGCGGCTTGTAGCGCCGGTGCAGCTGCATGTATGTGTGGTGGCTGGATTGGGATAGAGCAGCTGGGAAACGAGGCGACTGTTGGCGCCGCTCGATACCGATGGTTGTGGCACGACCGCCGGCAGCAGCTGCTTGAAGTCGTGCCGATCGTTGCTATGGATCACCTCTGATTGCGGCTGGCAAGTAGAAATAGGGCAGATGATGATCTGGGCCTTGTTTCTTATTTGATTTGGGCTGCATGCTTGGGCACAAAGGGGCAGGCAAGATAATGGGATGATGATTTTATTAATAGGCCAATTAAAATGCCTGATGGGCCCAATTCAGTAATAAATAAGGGACTGCTCATTTATTTAATTTGGTATTTGGCTGTTGGGCCCAAATTTTAATTAAATGGTAATGGGCTGCTGGGCCATTTATTATTGCTGGATTTTTATTAATTGTGGGATTGATGTTGGGTCAAGGTTAAATAATGGGCTAGACCTTCATGCAAAAATTGGCAGGGTAGATGGGCTTAATTAATTTATTAATGGGCTGCTTATTTTATGCTGATGTTTGGGTCAGCTGGGCCCATTTAATTGATCCAACATTTTATGCAATTAATTCTGATATATAATTGATTTAATTATTTTAATTTGACAATTAATTATTATATATATACGTGATAAGCATGTTATATGTGATTTATTTTAATTAAATAAATATAGAAGCATGCTAAGATGTATATTTTATTTTAGAATATTATATGCATGTTAAAAACCCTCGGTGTTTAAATAACTAAGTGGGAGAGGGGATTGGTAATAAATTCCCGCGGCCTCCATTATTGGTTCGTAAGTGATGTGAATAAACTTGCATGTTGGCATAGACCTTCCTCCCAATCGGATGAGTTTATTCACGGATCACTGGTACGAACTTCTTTATGATAATCGTGGGAAGTTATCCGAGTGCGTGTGTACTTCTCCATCTGTAAGGCACACAAACTTGGGCCGCGGACTTGGGATTAAATAATGGTGTACACTTAGGTGTAAATAATAAGTATCCCCCCCATCGGAGTCACTGATGTTATTTGCATGGCTAAAGAGGAACCGACTATTAATTATTTTGTCATAAAGTTAGGTTGACAAATAAAATTAATGGGTAAAACCTTCTCTTGTAAATGTTCGGGTTTGTAAACGTCCATACTATCGTGGCTTGCAGACTCACGATGCTTGAGATATCGGTGAATTTTATTTTTATATTGTTTTGAGAGAATCAATATAAAAGGATAAAATTCAAAGATTTGATTGGAATATTTATTTGTGATTCTCTGAATTTCGAATGGTTTTATTTCACTAATTGTTAACTTAAAGACATTACATTTACTTGTCCAAATTATATGATTAGAAAATTATCTTGGTTTTGAAAATTACTGCTTAAGAAAATAAAAATGTGTTCTCACATAGGACGTCTCATGATGCCTATTAATGTCTCTAGTGAAGAGATGAGAGGTTCATATAAATATGATGATCTCATGTAACTTTTCGGATACTCGAGTAATTTAAAATGCGGTAGGTCATGATAGAATTTGATGAATGAATTGGAAATACATGGAATACAAGTTGAAAGGGAAACCTAAGTCAATTTATTTTCCATAATTGCCTAGATGTTTTGAGTAAGTTCCACCTGAATTACGAGTGGATGTAAATGGTGGGAAACTTCTGACAAAACATGTGGCAAAGGAAAGTCATTTTCATCATGATGTGAACAAGTTTAATATCTTATTTACTAGTGGTTTAAACATGATTAGTGATGGCATCTACTGACACGAACTGTGTAGATACTGGAATCACTAAATGTTTATCACTAAGTAAGGATAAGATTGTTATGACATGGGTAAAACTACAAAGGTAGTGACTATTGCAGTGGGAGTTGTTTATTTATCTCATGATAAGAATAAACGATTGATTATGAGAAATTGTCTTTACGTACGTTTCATAGAAAGAATTTGATTTCGGTTTCTATGCATTAACGGATGGATACTTCATTTCATTTAAATGACATGATCATAGTGATGAGGAATGGGGCTATAATCTATTATAGTACGTTGGTGGATAATGTGTATACTCTTGAATCATGTACATCCCACAGATGCAACAAATAGTAATTAGTAATGCATCTTCTAATATTAGTAAGAGAAAGGAACCTTCAAAGATGAACTAAACATACATTTGGCGTCTAAGATCAGTTCATTTTACTTGAGTAGGATTCAAAAGTTGATAGCCGATGGACCGTAAGGTTTATCTGAAGTGGAAACTATCAGAGTTGCGAGTCTTGCTTGGAAGTAAAAATGATTAACTGTCTTTTCAAGGCTGTGGGGTGTAGAGTCAAATATATATATGTTGGAATTAGTTCATTCTGATTCAAGCAAACTTAATATTATCCAGGCGAGAGATGGTTATGAATATTCAAAAATTATTCTAGATACCAATATATTTATTTGATGCAATGCATGTCTAAGTTCTTTGATTAATTCAAGAATTGCAAGGCTGGTACAGTGAAGCGTCATGGAAAATATATTAAGTCATTACGATTTAATCAAGATGGCGAAGACCTCTTGAGATAGTTAGGAGCTATTGATCAGAAGTTGAGATTAAATCTTAAATTGACTACACCAGGCATGCCCCAACTGAATGGTGTGGTGGATAGAAGGAATAAGGCTCTTATGGTTATGATTAGATAGATGATGAATTATTTGGAATAATTAAATTCATTTTATGGATATGCCCTAGATACAGTAATTCGTAAAACGTTTTGTCTGTTGGTGGAATATCCTAGAAAAATAAACGTGATTTATTTTGTTCAAAAGATCGAAGGGTGATTGTCAACACAAACACTGGATTTTTTTTTGGAAAAGGACTATGTTATAAATCACAAACCCATGTATGAGTTGTTCTAAAGGTAGTGAGAAGAAAACACAAAGTATAAGTACCAAGTGTACAAGAGGATATACCACAAGGTAAACTGCAACGCGTGTCACGTCTGATACACAATTACATGTAGTGCCTTGTCGCAGTGGGAGGGTTATTCAACAACCCGTGAGATACATATTTTGGGAAAGTCGTAAGACTTGATCCCCTAGTAAACATGGTATTATCCCAGGGATACGACGTTGCACTACAAGATTAAAATGCAGAATCTTAGTAAGTTGCAATGAATGTTGAAATAGAATCTACGGATTCTAAATTAAATCTGGGAACTTGGTAGACCATTAAATAGTGTAAAAGCCATTGGAAGTGGTCAAAGGAAATAAAAGAGGATCATACGGTAAGGTGAAAACCTTGAAAGCAAAGTTTATTTGTGAAAGGGTGTACTCAGAAAGAAATGGTTCGATTATGAGGAAACATGTTCGCTGGTAGCTATGCTAATGTTGATCCGGATTCTTTTATTTATTGCTGCTCATATTGAATTATGAGGAACAGCAAATAGATATCAAGACAGCTTTCCTGAATGGAAGTCTTGAGGAAAACATCTATGTGAAGCAACCAGAGTGATTCATTGCAAAGTGCTAATAGCATTTTGATAGTAAGCTTGAAAGTGTCCAGCGATGGGCTAAAAGCAAGCTTTGAGATCATGAAGCATCTATTTTGATTAGGTAATCCAATGGCATGGATTTAAATCAATAAGCGGATGAGTCTTGTGTGTTGTAAAGAGTGACAGAAACGTGGTGGTATTTCTTGTACTATATATAGATAGTATCTTGCTCATTGGAGACAATGAAAGAGTATTATCGGGCGTATGGTTACGGTTAATAAAGCGGTAGAGATGGAGGACTTAAGAAGGGCAAAATATATCCTTTTTGATCACGGTAACACGGATCCCAAGAAAGGATGTTATGCTTATCTCAAGTTTCATAAAATGATACAGTCCATACTCGTTTAGCATGTGAATTTATCTAAGTGAATGTGTCTTTGTGACACAAAAAGAAGATAAAGAAGATGGAAGTGGTTCCTTATGCTTCGGCGAATAAGGAAGCTTAATCTAAGGAATGCTATGCACGAAAATGGATAACTGTATTGCCAATGGCATAGACAGTTGGTATCAAACGTAACCCGGAACAAGAATGATGAACTGTAGTAAGATATATATAAAGTGCCTGAGAATGACTGAAAATTATATGTGGACTTACTAAACAGATTCACTGCTTCTTGTGGATTACGTAGATTTGGATTTTTTAGTCAGATTGGACGGCAGTAAATTCACCTCAAAGGTTATGTGTTTAATTTTAGGAAGTGGAGTCATAATGTGGAGGAGTGTTATATAGAAATATATTTCAGACTCCAGACTCCATCATGGAAAGATGATAAATTGGAGCCTATGAGGCTGCCAAAGTATCTATATGACTCTAGAGACTTCATGATGGACTTTGAAGTGTTTCTAAGTTTGCTCAAGGTTATCACAATTTACATTGATGATATTGGTGCAGTTGCAAACTTGAAGGAATCACGAGTCCATAAGGTAATTAAACACATGGAGCGCTAGTACCACCTGTTATGAGAAATCGTATGATGAGGGAAAGGTTGTTGTCGCCTAGATTGCATCGGATGATGACCTAGTATATCCATTTACAAGGACCTTAAGGCGAGAGCTTTTATTGGTCGTGTAATGGGAGTAGGAATCAGATGTATGGCAAAAGACATGACAGCATAGTCTTTTAGTATAAGTGGGAGATTGTTGGATTGTATACTAAAAGTCTAGCTTTAGTATGAACAATTTTATAACAATATTTGAAATGAGAATCATATGATCAAATGATTGCATCTTATAATTTATTTTGTATGCATAATGCAATAGTCCATTTACTTTATACTGTAGATAATATGTTGTGCGACAATACGCGGAAGATCATATTATCGGTTTTCTTATAAAGTATGAACAGATGCTCACAACCGAGATAGACGGGGACTCTCTATCGGTATGGTTGTAGTGTGATTTGGTATTAGTTTGTCTTGACTATAAAATCACATTAGTATGCTTTGTGCATATTGAGTAGGATCGCTTGAGATCGTTCGTCTTATACTGACTATTGATCTCTGTTGTTATGGAAGTTCATGCTCTTAATCCCTATACAGTAACCTCGACACGTAAGGCAGTATGTATTTCTTTGATTCATCAATGGGTGAGATTTATAAGTATTAAATCAACAAACTCGGTGAGTTGGGAAATTGTGATGTATCTATGGTGTGCTGTTGATTGTAGAAGGAATCCATGTCCGATATAGGTTGATGATGTCCCCTTGAGGAGCTCATAAGGTTTATCATGTAAATCTTGTAAGTGGATTAATTTCTGGCATGATAATAAGGTTGAGTGGTACTACTCTCGGATAAGATATTAATTAATTTGAGATGTCAGTAACTTAATTAATTAATGGGCATTGTATATCTTAAACATGGGGAGACTTCGGGCTCATAATAAGAAGGAGCCCAAAACGTAATTTTGGGTTGGAGTGGATAGTGCAGTAATAATAATTTAGTGGACTTTATTATTATTATTGGATTAAATATAAGCTTTGGGCTAAGCTTGGATATTTAATCCAATGGAGGCCCAACTCCAATTCTCCTCATGATCCCTGCTGTAGCCCAGTATATAAGTGAACTCAGCCTCTTGGAACCCTAAGTTTTCCTGCGCCTCTTTTGACGTGAGAAGGGAAAGAAGCAGATTGAGAGATCCTGCAGACTGTTGCCCACACAACAGCAGGATCACACTTGGGACATACATTAGAAGATCAGAGGTAGTTCTCTGCAGCGATTCATCCTCTACATCAACCCAGAAGTACGGTAAACTTATTTTAATTGCTTCCGCTGATTGTTTGCCTAAAATCCTAACGATTACGTTTGAACCACACGATCCAATTGCCAACAGATGTGAAATCATCTTTGTTCCCAGCCCGATCAGTATCGAAAAAGGCATGAAGCGTAAGGGGTGACTGATCACGATGGAGGAGAATTCCATGATCTATTATGACACAGAGATAACATAGTAGATGCTTGGTTGCATTCCAATGATCAACGGTTGGGCAATGCATGTATTGCGAAAGCTGATGGCATTCGAATCTTTTGGTTAACGTGAATCATTAGGGTACAAAAGCTTGTTAACACATAAGCTATCAGATCAGGCCAAAGAGAGATATTGAAGCTACGCATGATTGCCCGAAACTCTGTTGGATCAGGAAGCTCCATGCCGGATTGGAGAGTGAGAACAAGAGTGGTAGCCATTGTAGTTCCAACTGGCTAAGCGAGCTTTGTACCTGTCAACAGAGCAATCAGGTAAATGTTTAATTCTAAAAATCCATATGCAGCCTACAACATTTGATATTCTTTTTGGAATACTACTTCCCAAGTTTCATTTTTCACCATTGCATCAAACTCAGCGGACATGGCTTTTCTCCATCTAATATCTTTGAGGGCTTGGGTTACACATGTGGGTTCTATATCATCAGAAAGTTGGGCTAAGAGATTGAGTTTCGTAAGTTGTTTATAATGTTGTTTCTGGCTCGGGTGATGATTGGTAAGGCTCGTGAGGAAATGGTGGCTAAATTTGGGTGGTTTTCAGGTGATGGTGATGGTGATTGTATGGGAGAGTTCATGATGTTTGAAGAATCATCATTGGTGGGATGAACTAGTGAAGGAGATAATGTGTGTGCGCCCATGGGTGATTACTCAGTGACACGATCAACTAGCGCGGGATTCTCGCAACGGCTAGAAGATGGTGTATATGATTCCTGGAGGAGAATCTCTTATGGTAACCAGGTAATATGGGTTGTCTCATCCGGTCTAAGTAGGTGTGGCTTGTAGGAAGACATGGGAAATTACTCAACAAATCTAACATGTCAGGAGGAGTATATTTTTTGGGAATTGAGTTCAAAACATAGGTATGTACTTTGAGTTGGAGAATATGCGAGAAAAACACAATGAGTGGATCGACTTGCAAGTTTGTGAGGAGAGTAATGACGAAGCCAAGGATAACAAAGACAACCAAAGGCATGGAATTTTAGGTAATTAGGCACAGTGTTTAAGAGTTTGTGATAAGGGAAGAGCATGAGAAGTGTGGGAGTTGGTAGGCGATTATGAGGAACACAACAGTAAGAAAAGCATATGTCCAGAAATTTAATGGTAATGAAGCATGTGATAGAAAGGAGAGACCAGTTTCTACAATATGACGAGGACGTCGATCTGAGAAACCATTATGTTTTGGTGTATGTGGGGGTGAGGTATGGTGTGAGATGCCATGGAAATATAGAAAAGATGCCATGCCAATGTATCCCCCCCCAGTTGTCTGAGTATAGAGTAATAATTTTCTTATTGAAAAGTTTTCAATAAGATTTTTAAAATGAGGAAAAATAGTGGTGACATCAGATTTGCGTTTAAGAGGATATAGCCAAATGTAATGTGTAAAGTAATCAACAAAGATGATATATTATTTGAAGTGATCAGTAGAGAAAATAGGTGAGACCCATACATCAGAAAAGATGACTTGAAGTTGGGAATGAGACATAATGGTTGACAGTGAAAAAGGAATTTTGTGACTCTTATTGCAAAGGCAGTCATTACAATGGGTTTTATGTGAAACGGAATTAGACAATCCAAGGTCAAATTTTGAGATAACATGGCGGAGGATGGAGTCGGAAGGGTGACCAAGACGATGATGCAAATCACTAGGAGATGCTTTGACATTGAATAAGGTTGATTTTGTAGGTGACGGTGAAGAGATAGGCCATTAATACACACCATTTCTATTTTCGCCTTCAAAATGTGTTGCCCCATTAATAGATCCTTCACACAAAAAGAAAATGGTGAGAATTCAACAGTAGTGTTATTGAATTTACTAAATTGAGAAATAGAAATTAAATTTCTTTTCATACTAGGCGCATACAAAATATTATTCAAGTTAAAATTTTGGAAAGGTGTTTCTAATGTAGTGGAACCGTAGTGTGTAATGTGTAACCCAGTATCGTCACCAATGACGATGTCGTCAGGACCATCATAAGGAGCATGGAAGGAGAGATTGTTAAGATCTGAGGTCACATGATGCGAGGCGCCACTGTTCAGTAGCAAAGAAGGAGTTTCTTAACTGGGGGCAGTGGCCATGTGTGATTGAGGTTTCCATGAAGATGGTGGCACATGATTGGATGTAGTAGCCTGATGTTGAGGAATGGGGGGTTTTGGTGATGTGTACCAATTGGTAATTAGGGCATTGCATAACAGTGTGGCCTTGGACACGAAACCCTTGGCACTTACCAAGATATGGGTGTTGCTGGCGATTGTTGTCTGTTGTTGTGAATGAAGGTAGCATTTGCTATGGCAGGAAAGGAGAAAGATTGTGGCTAAGATTGGTTAATAACCAATTCACAATTGATCAGCATCTCGTGGAGTTCATCAAATGAGATTGGCACTTCTCGACCTTCAACGGTTTATGATATGACAATAGTCGTCATCCAGCTCATCTAGGATTTTTTCAATTAAATCTTCATGATCAAGAAGTTTTTCAAGGGCAACAAGTTCATCAGATTTACATTTGATGAACTGCATATAGGCAGATATTGATTGAGAGTCATTTGAAGCTTGTTTGAGTTGATCTTTGATCTGTTTTATATGGCCACGAGTTGGGCGAGCGTAAGTGTTGGCAAGGATGTTCCATGCTTCACAAGAGGTGGTGGCTTGTTGAAAAATGGAACTGGAGGAGAGGATATAGATCCAACAAGAGCACCAAATAACAATTTGTCTTGAAGAATCCATGGAAGAAATTTTGGATTCGTGGTTTCTATTATTCCAATTTTAATGGTACGTGGTGGGCAGGGATAAGATCTGTCAATCTCTTTGTATAGATCATAGCTGATGAGAAGTGCTACGATCAGAAGTTTCTAACCAATATAGTTGGTCGATGCCAATTTGATAATGTTTTGGTGAGGCATGTTTATGAGAGGAAGAGAGGGGGTGGATGCATCGTTTGTGGGGTTATGGTGGCGGCTTCCATTGAGGTGGATGAAATTTAAGGTTTTTAGAAACCTGATACCATTTAATACAGAAAATATATGAAAGGAATAGCTTGTTGTTCATTCCATTCAAATTAACAATATATACGACTTTACATGTATATACAATTAATTAAGAATTTAAATATTTCTAACAATCTAAAGGAATGTACATGATATGTCTGATTTATTCTATATAAGGAAAATACATAATTAGTGCCATGAATATATTATTTAGTAACACATACTACATTTTATATACTATATATTACTAATAGGTACATTAGGCTAAATATATTAATAACTAATGCATTTTAAATTATTAAAACACCATTATTATCCTTAATGTGATTGTGTTCAATAATATATTTAAATTGAATTTTTCTCCTAAAAATCAATATACAATATCTCGCATGTCTCAGGATAAAAATAAGCAGGTAAACATTGGAGAAAATGGTATTGGATTCAAAATTACTTGAGTTTCGTTTTAAAACGTTCAGAATTACTTATAATTACACAATGATATATTCCAATTCCCAAATTATCCACGTTAATATTAATGTACATAATAGTATCATTTAACTGAAATGTTTAAAATATCTCTAAAATTTCTCCTTAAATCTCTCATCAATTTTACCACGATAAAAATAGGAATGCACGTCCCATAAAATTACATCAAGAATCGCTGGATCAAGTCCTCTTATTTTTTTTATTGAACACTAGTGTATATTTCAATATATACTAATTCTACAATAAAAAATTATTTCAGACTCTTTTTTTTATTTATAAAACTTCTCTTTTCTTATTGAACACTGGTGTACATTTCAATATATACTGGTTCTACAATTAATAACTGTTTCTACTTTTAAAAAAAACACAGGGGCACATTTCAATTTATACTAATTCTACAATTCAAAACTATTTCTGACTCTTTTTTTTTTTTATAAAACTTCTCTTTTCTTATTGAACACTGGTGTACATTTCAATATATACTGGTTCTACAATTAATAACCGTTTCAGCTTTTTTTTTTAAATAAAAAAACTACTATGCACATCGGCATACATGTCATGGAAGAATAAATGCACATCGATGTAGAATCTATAAAACTACTCTATACATCAGCGTACACGTCATGGAAGAATAATTTGTCATGGGGATGTGTGGAACTAACCGTTTCTGCTTTTAAAAAAACTGCTTTGCACATCAGCGTACTTATTATGGGAAGAATAAATGCACATCGATGTAGAATTTATTAAACTACTTTGCATATCGGCGTACATGTCATGAAAGAATAATCTGTCATGGCAATGTGTGAAACTTGAACTCTGAAAAGTCTCCTCAGGAAGAAAATCGTATGTTGCCCATATTTCTTAAAACCTTTAAAATTCAACATTCAATTTTGAACAAAATAAATATATAGGAAATTTTGTTCCTCTTTCATATTGGCAGAATCACATTGACTTCAAACAACATAATCAAACAAAATCATTTAGTAAAATCAGACATTTTAAATGGAGTATCAGTCCAATTTACAGTAAATTTTATTCCCTTTTCAAATAGTCGTTTTAAATGGAGAATCCGTGCAAGTTACTTTAATTATACAAAAAATTTGATCGTAGTGTCGAACTCACTAAGATCATGTGTTTTGATAGGTGAGAATTACCTTGGTAAGTTTGTTTTCTTGTTTTGATCGGATCTAAATTAATGAGAAATTTAGGAAGAAATTTTAGGAATAATTATAGTATGCCTCTGTTGATGTGAAGTGTTGAGACCAGTGTCGTCACATCTGGAATCACATCGATCGTCCACCAGTTATTATTTAGCCACTAAAATGTTAATGTTATTCGTGTGATGTTGTGCTTGATGTTGCTTTCAAGGTTGTGGCAGTTGAATGAAGAACGTGCTGAATGGGACCCACAAGACTGAAGAGCAATCTGAAAAGTTCTAGAAGTCCAGAAGATTCTAGAAGTTGAAGATAACTACCCAAAGTAGTGGGTTGGTTATTTGCTGATAATGGGTGGTTTCTATATCTCCTAGTAGACCACTTATCTGCAGCATGTTTTACGACTATAAATAAAAGCTGTTAGACTTCATTCTAGTAGTGCGAAAAAACTTAGAGAGTTCCTACAAAGAGAGTCGTCGGACGTAGAGTTTATTCGACTACGTTCCTCTTGTAGTGTTTTCACTGGTATTATTCCATACGTTTTGTGTCTACTGTTCACAGGCAGTGGAAGTGCATACTTGAAGTAGGATCTAGATCTAACAATCTAAATTTTGCCATTTGGGAGTTTGTTTAGGATTTATATATGTGTGTGTATTCGAAGAGTGGAAGAAATGTTTCCATCTCTTTGAATCTGATTTTTGTAAATCACTTTTTTCAAGTTAGTGATATTTTTGCCATGAGGCCGCTACAAACTTATTATAAGTTTGTAGAAAGATTGTGTAATTCTATGTGTTAAGTCTTCTGCTGTACAAACTTGCATATTTGTATTTAAGTTTCATTCTGATAAGAGTCGGTATTGTACGAAGTGTTACCACATTAAGGACAACATCACTGATGTAAACACACTTACATTGTTGGGCGCAACGACAACCTCTAATAGAGATTTTGCACATTAATCTTAATATGGGTAGTTTGAGAAATATAAGATATAATTTTATATCTAGTAGTAATTATATTATATCAATGTATATGAAACGACCCAATTTTAGGGAAATATAAAATTGATTGCAGTGGAATTTAAAATTAAAAGAAAAATAATTAAAAGTGAACCACATTTCATAGCAATATTAAAATGAGAACTTTCTTTCAAAAATAAATGATCATGAAATTGAACATTAAGCGCTTTATTAAAGTAGAAGTAAATACATTAAAAGATTCTCATTAAATTGAATCACCTCTTATGAAATAAATAATTAGGAAGCTCTGACTATTAAATAACTATAAAATGAGTTTATCATGATAAACATGTTACTGTATATAAACAATGAAACAATAAACCCAAATAAATACCAAATAATTACTTTATCACCCATCGCCTCTTTCCATACTCCATCTCTTTTAATCTGTAAAATATTAAATGATGGGATGAGCAAACTACAGTTCAGTGGAAAAATATTTGTCTACAGTATATAACTCACGTATAAACATCAATAAATCACAAACAACACGTAAATCTTATCTGTGAACATGTCTGTGAATGATCGATCATGAAGTAATGCTGGCATTTTCCGAGAATTATTTAAAATCTGGACACCTGAAAGTGCGCTAACTTAAATAAATGTACTAGTACGGCGGGCCTTCCAAGGACCTTTTACAATCCAAGTATTCCCGAAGATCTTTTTATCAGTCCCGGACCCATGTCACGGTCCCTGACTACATGTCTATGAATAGTATTACGAATACTCTATGCCCGTGGACAGTACTACGAGTAATACTCTATAATTGTGATGCAAGTAGTAACTTATCAACGTAAACACATAATCATATACGATAGACAAAGTTTAGATTTTTCCACCTGGAATGAATGTTGATGATGGATGGATGCACTTGAATGCGTATGATAATCCATGTCTTGTAATAACTTTCATCTATCATCAAACTATATTTATTTCAGATTAATATGCAAACTTAAAATAGAAATAAGATAATGAGTTTAAATCTTTAGAATATATTAGAAGTGGGTCTTCAATAATTGAAATAAGAGAGATCAACATAATTTACTATGAATGATTTTTATTAAACACTAATGTATAGATAATTTATAACTGATAAAAAAAATAGGGAGGATTACTACTAGGTACACAAAAAAACCCTAAATTACTATGAGATACAAACATACAAAAGTATTACTACTAGGTACAAAAATATATAGTGATATTCCAATATTACCCCTATTAATGTGCTGCACATAAATATTGTGTGCAGCAAAAGTTCATGTGCAGCAAAGTGTGTGCAGCAAAAAAAGTGTGTGCAGGAAAAAAAAAGTGTGTGCAGCAAAAAAATGTGGTGGTCCGGCGGCGGCGGTCCGGCAGCTTTTCCGGCGGCGGCAGTTTTTCCGGCGACCAGTTTTTTTTTTCTTTTTTTTTTTTGGACGAACAGTTTTTCCGGCGACCGGCTGCCGGAGCTCCGGCGGCGGCGGCGCGGCAGCTTTCCGGCGACCAGTTTTTTTTTTTTTTTTTTTTTTTTTTTTTTTTTTTTTTTTTTTTTTTTTTTTTTTTTTGACGAACAGATTTTCCGGCGACCGGCCGCCGGAGCTCCACCGGCGGCGGCGGCAGCGGCGGCGGTCCGGCAGCGGCAGCGGTGGTCCGGTGGTGGGTGGAGGTTGGGGTTAGTGTTTTAAAGGTATATGGGTTTAGGGGTATATTTGGTATTTTACTTTAATATTTTGTATTAAATAATAATTATTTTAAATCAATGTATCTAGTAGTAATTAGGGGTACAAAGTGTGTACCTATCAGTAATTATTTCAAAAAAATATTATCAGTCCAAAATTTGATATATATATATATATATATATATATATATATATATATATATATATAATCTTTTATGATAGAAAGAACATATCCAAATTTAATAAAATAATAAGGTGTAAAACTCTATATTTTTTCAAAGTGATTGTAGTAAAAGTTGGAATTTCTCATATTCACTGATAATAATTTAATATATTTAAATTTAAATAATGAAATCATATGAAAATTATAAAAAATATAATATGTATAGCAATATACAACATATCCGAAAATTATAATTTTTAAGGATCAGTAATTATGATTTTCATATTTTAAAAAATCAAGATAAGATATATCTTGTAACAATTTATGCAGTAATGAAATATTTATTATAAATATTATATAACACCTATAAATGTAAAAATTATACAGCAGACTTAAAATCGTAAGATATATGATATATATGAAAATCAGAATATTTAAACTCGTTAAAATATTTATTTCATAATTTCAAATCAGAAAGTAGAAGTTGAGAGAAATCAGATATTTCTTTGATATAAAATCATACATATTCTCAAAATTATTTAAAATATTACTGAAAACTTAAAACTCATATTATATGACGTATGAAAAAATTATAATAATTTGAGGTCATTAAAAAGGTTTTGAGATAGTAAAATTGAAAACATATAATACATAACAGTTCATGTATAGAAATCAGTATACATTTAATTTAAAATAATTTACTCCTTTATTAAATAGGATATTTTTACTATGCATCATAAACACTATAATATAAGACAAATAAAAGTATAATAATATTTTAAGATCTCTAAATATTTTATTTGTAATTTCAAATCAGTAGTAATTTCATGATCTAAACTTAATATACTAATATTGTAAAATTTGTATTAAATAATACAGCACTCCAAATGACATAAAATTATAATAGATTACCAAAATCACCACAAAGTATAATATATATGAAAATAAAGATTTTTTTAGAGCTCTTTATATATGCTTTATAATTTCTAAATAGTAAACATAACATATTTGACAGTATAATCAGAAATATTGAAAATTTAATATAAAATAATGTAATCGTCCTTTAGGCATGAAATTCTTATATAACATCAAAGATTTCATGATTCATAACATACCAAAAATTCAGATCGTTTGGAAAGGTATAATTATATAATTCGAATTTTCTAGTCACGTATCCATAAAATTTCAGATTCTGCAGGCATATGTATAAAATTTATATAAAATAAAATATGAGTCCAAATATTATTAAATTTTAAATACAAGTAAGAAACTCAGTGTTACACAACATATCAAAATTTCTTATCAATTGGAATTAAATAGATATACTTTTGAAATTTTAAGAATGAGTTACCTTGAATGTGTAAATATAGTTGAATCTGAAAACTTCATTTTCATGAATGATTGATGATTAAAATGATTTGGTTTTGTGGTTATGTTTTGAACAAAAGAGAGGTAGAGAAAAGTTTATTTCTGCTTCTTTCATAAACCCTAACTGTTACGGGAGAGAATGAAGTTTTAAAAAGAGCAGATCGATCCCTTTCTTATATTTAACATGTAAATATAAATAAATTGGGCTCTTTTTGTACTTGGGCTTAGGCTCATTTTTAAATTCAATAATGTGAAGTGAAAAAGATTTAAAATAAAATCCATTAGAATAATTAAAAGTTTAATAGGCTTTAAATAAAAATATTTATCATGATTAAAAATATATAAAAAAATATGGGGATATTACAGTATATATGAGTAATTGACTACACAAACATGTATATATTAATAATAAATCCAAAAGATAATAATAACAACAACAACAACAATAATAATAATAATAATAATAATAATAAGGGTCACTTACTAGGAGGTACATAAAATAATGCATAATTGCTGTAAACTACATGACTCAAAGTACTATTACTCATAACTACACATTTATGATTGTGATACTATAAATACCCCTATATATTTGCACAATTTGGTTTTGCACAATTTGATTTTACACAATTTTGTTTTTGCACATTTTAAATTCCGGCAATAGGCGGCGGTGGTCAGCGTCGATCAACGGCTGTCCGGCCGGCGGTCAGCGGCGGTCCGGCGGCCGGTCAATGCCGGCCAACGGCTGGTCAACGCCGGTCAATGACTGGTCATTGCCGGTCAAAGCTGTTCAACGCCGGTCAACGGTGGGTGAGTGGGTGAGGGGTAGGGTTGGTGGTTTAAAAGTGTATGTGATTATAAAGTTATATTTGATATTTTACTTTAATATTTTGTATGTGAGAGTAATTATTTAAATTCCTTGTATCTAATAGTAATTTAGGTTAAAAGTGTGTATCTATTAATGATTTTCCCTAATAATAATAATAATATTAATAATAAATAGTCAAACAGAAAAATGAATTGCTGATTAAGTTGAGTGGACATTACATGTTTTCAGCAAGTAATAAGTCAGCTGCAAATACATGATTTTTAATTCAGTTTTTGTATTACCCGTTTCACATAAAGATCTTACACAACTTTTTATCTTTTATATTTTCCATTGATTTTTAAGCACAAAAATATAGAAATATAATATTTTAATGAGTAGATACTAGTATTAGTTATGGTTTTATCTTTTTATGTTTAATTTTAATTTGAATATATAGTTATAAATTGCATAATATTATAATTTTTTTTATGGTATCTGTTTTTAAGTGTGGGAACTCCCACTTATTAAAAAAATGTAAATATTGAAGTATGAAACTTAAATAAAAAATATGTAAATATTAAAGTGGTAGCATGGACTATGGAATCCGTTCAACGAAAAGATACCCAATGTGTTGATATATAAATCGCTCGGACCAAGTCTCGATAATAAAAATGTAATTTTTCTCGGATATTGAAATAGTAATATGTCAAAAACCGTTTTCACCTCTCCTTTGTGACTAAGGTATTACATTTTTTATACTTGCATACTATTTTGTTTAATAAAGAACGATTAACAAATTAGTGCGTAAAAATTTGAAAAATAATATATTATTAAAAGTAATAGCTTATCTTTTTAAACATCAATTTTCATGTAATAAAGAATAATCGATAAAACAGGGAGCATATATGAATTCGATTCATACGAATGTGTCATTTTTTTTTTGAAAATGTATCTGAAGTTTTCTAAAAATATACTCCCTCTGTCTCGTTCAAAGTTCACGATTTGCTTTTTGCACGTAAATTAAGTAGTATTATTATTTTATGTAAAGTGGATAGGTGTATTAGAGAGATGTGATGGGTAGTGGTGGGCCATTGGTGGGCCTTTTTTACTAAAAAGGGAAAATGGTGGAATTTGGACGAGACGTCCAATATAGTAAAATGGTGTTATTTGGGCGGGAGGGAGGGAGTATATATCTAATTTTGGAGTTTTGCATGGGTTCCACCTTAAAAAAAGTAAATATAAACCTTAACTTAGGATAAACCAAAAATAAAAAATGTAAACCTTAACATTATGGAGGGAGTATATTATATTATCGCTACAATCATATTTCAGTAATTCAAGTATCAATTTTTATTAAATAATAACTTCTTATTCGTCTTATAAAAGTTTTAGGTTAAAAGGTTCATACAAGTGTTTGCCTTTTTTTTCAAGGATTAATTACATTAAAATACATTATTTTTTTTTCAATTTAATCATGAATTTTTTTTTATAAAAAATACATAACTTTTTTTATTTAATCACAACCTTTCTTTTTATTGATTAAATACACTATTTCTTTTTAATACATTCACAAATTTTTTTCAAATAAATAATTTTTTTTAATGTTTTACTCCTATTTAAGTACGTACTCAAAATATATCATTTGGTTTAACTAATAATAATCAGTACGTAAACATAAGTATTTAAAATATATAACATATAATATGATATAATTAATCATAAAAAATTATAACAAAACCTATATATTACATATATTTATAACCATATAAGTAATTCTTTTATCGATTTAAGGCTTGAAAAATTAATAAATTATCAATTTCGGGCCTGATTTATTTTTTCTATTGATTAGGAGTTTGAATTATACAAAATTATCAATTCAGTATGTAAATTCAATCCTTAAATTGATAAAATAAGAGACAATATGTGATAAATTCACACCCTAAATTGATAATTTTATATTATTCAAGCTCCTAATCCATAGAAAAAAGATACTTACTATTAGATACAAAATATACTCCATCTGTCTTGGCGTAAGAGGGTCATTTGCTTTTTTGCACTTAAGGAGTATTATTATTTAATTAATGTATAGTGAATAGTTTTATTAGTGGGAGTATGTGTCCCATATTTAATTGTATTAAAAGGATATGTACGTTCCATGTGTGTAAAAAAAGAAACGAGAGACGACCAAAATGGGAAAATTGCCATTAGACGGAGGAGTAATCTATATGTACAATGAGATACATTCCAATAATTCAATTATCACTGGATACAAAATAAAAGGATAAAAATCCCTAATTATCCTTACCATGAATGGGCCTACCAAAATACCAAATTCAATTTCCTGTATCTCATAACGCCTACGATTAATTGTGAATATATATGGTGGAAGAATGGATAATAATCATTATAAAATAATTTTAATATATAATATAATTAAATATTTAATAATTGCACATATGAGACACAAATTTTTACTAAAATTAAACTTTCGAAAATAAATGAATCACATATAGATCAATACATTAATAATTGTTCGTCAAAGTTACTGATTTTTAATTTTTATTTAGAGTTAATTCTTAAAAAATTCACCACCTTATTAGAAATTTTCAATTCCATCACGATCTTTTGTTTTTATCAATTTAATACACGATTTATTTAATATTTTCAATTCTATCACGATCTTTTATTTTTGTCAATTCAATAAATTAACAATCTATTTAATATTTTCAATTCTATAACAACTTTTATTTTTCAATTTAATACACCACTTATTTTATATTTTCAATTCAATTCAATTCATTATTTTATTATTATTATTATTATTATTATTATTATTATTATTATTATTATTATTATTATTATTATTATTGTTGTTGTTGTTGTTATTATTCCATTATGCAAAAAAAAACTGAAAAAAAAACGAACTTTGGCTTACAAATTTTTAAGTTGTGAATAATTAAACAAATTTAAAAAATAACTTCCAAAAAATTAAATCAAATAAAATTTGTACTCCAATGTTGAATACTCTAACAAAAACTAAAAACAATTAAACAATTTAATAACATTTAACTGCCAAATTTTAAAAGTTAAACATAAAATCAAAAAAAAAAAATCGAACCTACGACTTTCTGCTTAACAAATGCTATTATTATTATTATTTTTAATTTAGTTCAGTGTATATAATTCCTTTTGTAATATAAGAATATAATTTTAAAACTATTACAACTATTATTTTTTATATTATTATTATTATTTTTTTTTTTTAAGAGACCCACAATTAAGTAATAATAAATTGAATTGAAAATATAAAATAAGTTGTGTATCAAATTGAAAAAGTAAAAGTTGTGATAAAATTGAAAATATTAAATAGATCGTGTATTGAATTGACAAAAATAAAAGGTCGTGATAGAATTGAAAATATTAAATAGATCGTGTATTGAATTGACAAAAATAAAAGGTAGTGATAAATTTGAAAACCCCCAATAAGGTTGTGAATTTTTTAGGAATTAATCCTTTTATTTAAGACGTAATACAACCTTTTGTTGAGTTTTGTCAAGTATAATAGGAGGAATTTTTCTTTGCTTTTGTCCCACATCGAAAAGGAGAGCAAAGGGAGAGGGGTCCTTGGTGCTATATAAGGAGGTACTTGGACTTGATGTGTGCACTAATCAAGTACACTTTAATCTTTGTGTTTGATTTTTCTTAAATTCCTTTCTTGAATTCTCGGTTGTGAGAATGGAGAGAAATGTGTGAATTAGTCAAAGATTTGTAAGAGTGTAGGGATTGGGGTTGGGAGAGAAAGAAATTCTATGTGATTTAAAAATTTTTTACATAGTGGTATTTTCTCGGTCCGTGATTTTTCTCCAATTTTGAAGTTTTCCACGTAAATTTTTGTGTTGTACTTTTTTAATCTCTTCTTTATTTGTCCCTTATGAATGAATAAGATCTACTTATCCCAACCAGTAGTATCAGAGCCTGGTTCGGACGCTTATAAAGTTCTTAGTATTCTCTGTGGTTGCAGTCTGACCTTCCACATCAGAAAAGACTTTATGAGAGAAAGAGGGTTATTCATTAAGATAAGGGAGGCATGAAAGAAGTGGGAAAAGCTAGTGACACAAGGGGTTCAGAAGATTAGTCGGATGCGGTGGCATCTCCTTCCTTGTGGTCAAAGGCACCGGGCTGTGGCGACAGTAGCGTGGCAAGGGGTAGGATTTGTAGGTCAGCAGATTTTAGCGGAGTTCTTGGACCTGCAGCAATATGAATTATTGGAACTTTCGGTGGTGGAGTTGGCTTAACAGCGGCATAAGGTTTTCCATGGATATCGGCTCAAGGAGGTTTGAAATGAATGAGTTTTTTCGGTAATGAATGGTGGCGTGGGAAAGCGGCAATTCAACAGGAAAGATGACGATGTGGTACTTGATATTGGTGGTGCTAGATCGGTAAAGAGTAGCGGGGAACGACAAGTGGGAAAGCATCGTGAATTCCGGAGGGTTAGAATCGGCTTCAAGTGATGACACTTTCAGTAGGAAAAGGGTTTGGGCAAACATGGTGTAGCTTGACGGTAAAAGACAGTGATGTCATATCGGTACAGATGGTTACGGTGGAGCAATGATGATGTTGCAGATCAAGGAGGAGTTGGTACGACAACAACTCCGAATGTTTAGTTAATATTATTGGGGATCCTTATGATATGTTCAGTTGTCATGGAAAAGGATGTAATAATATTAGCTGGTCCATAAGTTTGCACATGGACATTGACTTGGCAGGTGATGTAGGGTGTGTGGTGGATGTATATCGATGGTTGATGGACTTCTAGGGGAGCCAAGAGCTGGAAGTAGCACCATAAATATCAGCAGGTGTTTTCGATATGTGTAGCAGGAAATTCTTAGGATGGTTGATTCTAAGTGGTCTATTCATATGGTGGAGTACGATTCTCGGGGTTGAGAATGGATTGTCGGTGAAGATAATAAATCTTCTTTTATTTTAACAATGTGGAGATTGTTGAGTTTTGTCAAAAATAAAAGGAGGAATTTTCCTTTGCTTTTGTCCCACATCGGAAAGGAGAGCAAATGGAGAGGGATCCTTGGTGCTATATAAGGAGGCCCTTGGACTTAATGTCAAGTGTATCAATCAATTACACTTTTAATCTTTGTGTTTGATTCTTCTTAAATTCATTTCTTGGATTCTCGGTTGTGAGAATGGGCAGAAAAGTGTGAATTAATCAAATATTTATAAGAGTGTAGGGATTGAGGTCGGGAGAGATTAATTCTGTGTGATTGTAAAAAAAATTCGCATAGTGGTATTTTCTCAATCATTTCTTTGATTTTGGAGTTTTCCACGTAAATTTTTGTGTTGTGCGTTTTTATGCTCTTCTTTATTTGTCCCTTAGGAATGATGTGGATCTGCTTATATATATATATATATATATATATATATATATATATATATATATATATATATATATATATATATTATATATATATATATATATATATATATATATATATAGTAAGTCTTAATGAGATCGTCTCACGGATCTCCTTATATGAAACGAATTATCCATAAATTAAAAGTAGTAAATTTTAAATTCAATTAGAAGATAATTGAATAAAAATAAGGAGTATGTTTAATAAGCTAATTAATTGCGATTAAGAACAAAATTTCAATTAAAAAGGGCGTACGCTGTTGTACTCTAAACTATTGAGAACAAAAATTCTTTTTCCGTATTTTGGTTAAAAAATATTTTATTAAGTATTAAAATTTTGGATACATTACTATATGTACAATTTATCTATCTATATTACTAGCAGGTACATTATCTAAATTAAAATACTATCCACTACAAATTGAACTCATCAAATCTCTTTTTTACCCTATTATAAGATTTATTATTGTATTAAGAAATTAATTAAACATTAATCTCTTAATAAAAATAGAAAATAGATTAAGATTAGTCAATCTGATAAAAATGAGTCAGCACATGATATTCAACTAATAGGTTATACTCCCTCCGTCCGCCCCAAAGAGGGCAATTTACTTTTGGGCACGCGGATTAAGGAGTATTATTATTTAATGTGTAGTGGGTAGTTGTATTAGTGGGAGTGTGGACCCCATATTTTAGTTGTATTAGAGGGTGTGTGTGGGTCCCATGTGTGTAAAAAAGGAAATGACCCTCTTTGGAGCGGACGACCAAAATGGAAAAAAGACCCTCTTTCGAGCGGACGGAGGGAGTATTAAAAAAAATTGTGCTCGGCATATTTGTGTTCCATAAATTAAAATATATGACATTTATTATTGTTCAAAATATATATATTTAGAAATATTTATGTTTAATATATTAAAATCTGTTATGTTATAAATTTATGTATTATTCAAAACTTATATATTCAAAAAGTATTAATATTTAGTATATTTGTATTCAGAAAGAATTATCTTCCAAAATATTATTCAAAATTAAATATTAATATTTAATATATTTATATTTAGAAAAAATTATCTTCGTGATTTACTCCCTTAAACATCGCAAAAAATCTCCCCTATTCACGGATCAAAAAAATTTTGACGTTTATCTGTTTTCAAATTTTATGTATTAAAAAATATTTGTGTTCAACATATTTATGTTCAATATATTAAAATCTATTATATTTATTGTTGTTCAAAATATACGTATACAGAAATATTTATAGCCAATATATTTAAATCCATTCGATATATAATGTTATATATTATTTAAAACTTATGTATTTAAAATATTAATGTTTAATATATTTGTATTCAAAAAGACTTATCTTCACAGTATGTTATTCAAAACTTATGGAGGAATACATTGGGTATCTCATCCTAATATATTGTATCTATCATTATTATTTTCACCGCAATGTATCTAATAGTAATATAAGAGTATAATTTGTAGTAGATACTCCCTCCGTCCCAAGCTAAGAGGGTTATTTTTCCATTTTGGTCGTCACATCCAAAGAGTCTCATTTTATTTTTTACACACACGGGACCCATACACCCCCTCTAATACAATTAAATGTTGGGACCCACACTCTTACTAATACAATGACCCATTACACATTAAATAATAATATTTCTTAATCTACGTACCAAAAAGTAAAAGGTCCTCTTAATAAGGGACGGAGTGAGTATTGTCGATAACGAGTTTATGGTATGACGTACTAATTTTGTGATTATGACGTATACTCAACTAATCAAATATAAGAAAGAGGCGGGACAAGACTTCCTCCCAACTTGGGTTTTCTGGGAGGGAATGTTTGCTTTTATTATGCAAAGACATTAGTATAGAACATAGGGATGTGATCTGCCCCTCTACGAAGTCTAATGCCCCGAATTTATAGGGGGAGATAGGTAGTAATAAATTTGGTGGGCCCTTTGGATTAATTGTGGCATCCCAGCGGCAGTAGACGTTGATTGGTGCGCTTCATACTGCTGGTGGTATCCTTCTCACCCGGTAGGCGGTAATTAAGGCTGGTGGGTCCTCCAAGTGGGAGAGGACGTATTGGGCTAGACTTCTGTAATGGGCTTAATCCATCATTTGGGCCGGTTTAATAATGCCCATCCATAAATAGTAATAAATCCTATTATTTTATTATTTTTTATTTTTAAGAAAATTCATAATTAGGCATCATTTTTTATTATAAATATTATCACCTTTTATTCATCTCACAAATTAATCTTAAAACTCTGTAAATATGTAGAAATAACATTAGAAAAAAAAGCAACATGGATGATTGTCAACTGTAATCGATTTATACAGAATGCAAGTGGGGGGGGGGGGGGGGTGGGGGGGGGTGTATTAAAGTCAATGATTAATAGTCCCATAAGATGTGGATCACACATTAGTCTAATGTTTTGTACACCCCCAAAATAGAAGGGTCCTTACCCTAAAATTCCACAACAAAAACATTCATCTTACTAGTTAATAAAATAGTGCAATTGGATGGTTATCACTTTTTATTGATCAAATATCACTTTCTATTAAAAATATTATCATTTTTTATCCATCCTATTAATTATTTGTAAAATAGTTTAATTGGTAAGTTATTATTTTTCCTTAGTATCACTTTTATTAAAAATATTATCATGTTTGATCAATTCTATAAATTGTTCGTAAAATTCACTTTCGTAATTATTATCAATATTTATTAAAGATATTATCACTTCTTTTTTTTAAATGTTGTCACTTTTTATTTATAAGCAAATAGGTGATGTATTATAAAAAATAAAAAGTAAGTGTTCATATTGCCATTATCACTTTTCATAATGGTTATCATTTCTTATATTCTCAAGGAAGTCATTTGTGAGATAGGCTCACATAAATTTTTAACATTATGAATTATTCATAACATAATTTAGATAAAAATTATCATTTTTATTTGATCAGGATTTTTTTATATTAAAAAGATGTTACTACTTTTTAAAAATATTATCACATTTTACAAATTTACAATATTTAAATTGTAAAGTGGAAGCATACCTTGATCAATTGAGTTCTCTATGGGGACACGAACTCGATGATCAACATATTATGCTCTTCCTCAACTAAGCCTCATTATTTTTTTATGAGACCGTCGTAATCCCTTCTGATGGGGAGAAGAGAGAATTATGTACGGTTTAGTGTATTGGGGACCATAACCAAAGGAGTATTTATATACTATTTAACTAGACTACCCATAGTCACCTAGTTATGCAGTATCAGGTATCTACTCAATTGACGCATATCAAATATTATTATAACCCATGGACTTTTCACCTTAATTGGATCTCTTAATTAAATTCATAAAATAATTGAATGTCTAATATAATTTCATAATAATATATTGCCCAAAATAAGATTATATTGGAAATTAACAATTTCATTACAATCTCCCATTTGGGCTATATATATTTCACAAAACAATTATATCAAGAGTGCTTAGTTGCGCAACTTTAGGCTATTCCTCTTCAGGCTATACTTAACAATCTGGTCCATCTTATCTTATATACTAATATAGAATCACCACGGCATTCACCACATTACAAATCGTGGTTAAACCGCGACAATCACCATATCAATATACTCAATGACATATCAAATATGGTGAGTAGCATGGAAATTACATGCAATGTGATCGAAATCATGTCTATTTCCAACTTGTCCAACTTTAATCATTATTGAGATCCATAATGTAAAATATTACAAAATGAAAAATTACTTAAGTGAATTCACAATGAATCCAAAAAAACCCATCAACTTTATTCTGCAAAAACCCGAATTATCCAAATTAAAGTGTCTTGAAAATCTTAAAGAACAATAAATATAGTCTCTCACTAAACTAATGTATTCTAAAATTGTATAACACTCACATGAGTATCTAGCTCATAAAAATTATAGGGCATTGAATACATAATTGGAGGATCCTCATTTAGAATCTATCAAAATATGTTCTATTAAAATTTTATCCACATAAAATACTTTCTTTAATAATTAAGAATTTTATGTCAATATACTTGACTTGTAAGAACTCATGTTGCTACAAAATACTTTATTGCAAACTAATTTTTCACGATAAACTTTAAGCGACAAGGCTTCACAATCTTTATTTCATAATTGGATTCTCCTTAGTGTGTTACTATTTCTATTGTCATACTTTATGAACTACAATTGTTTGCTTAACACTTTTACATGTACAGCTCTCCTGACCAACATAAGATATAAGCTAAAGTGGATCTTATACTGTATTAGCATCTAACAAACTCAAAATCAGACTACATTATGATCTCTAACAAATGTAATCTTTGATATGCAAGCATGCAATCTTTAGTTTTCTGTAAATACTTTATAAAAATCCATGCTAGAATTACTTAAATATCTGCTTAATATACCAACAACAGGAGCCAAAATATGCCTTGTATAGACCTCATCAGACAATAACTTTCAACAGTCAAAGTACATAGAATATTTCTATATTTCTTAAATCTTAAGTTTAATTTCAGGGCACCTTACAATACAAGAAATTTGGGTTTTACCCACTCATTATATGTGTGAGCATTTTAAAGTATATTAAGCATGTATGTGTAGAAAATGAGATATTGATTACCGAATACTCAAAAAATAAATCTTATGTCTCATGTCTCATACATAAAGAAATTTCATGCATTCCTTAAATCTTATGTCTCAATGTATTGTGGAAGAAATTTAATCAATACCCACGTATAAAATCCTCACTAATCAATACCCAAAAACATGTATGTGTAGGAAAATATTTACTGTGTGAGCATTTTGTGAGAATATATATAAAGAAATGTGGATTGTGTCTGAGCGCCTGGGGACGCATAAAAGGAAGTTTTAGCCATTTGGCTATATAAATATTTCATTTAATTTTTTGATAATTATATATATGTATAGATAGGATATGTTACCAAAATAAGCTATTTTATCTAAATATTATTATAATTTAATAATATTTTCTAAGTAATATAATTTTTATTTTTTAATTTTAATTAATTAATTAATTATCGTCAAATATAATGTTATATCATCACATGTGATTTTTTTTAACCACACATAAATTTTATGTATAGTTAAATAATATATTATTAGTCACACAATTATATCATGTGAGGGTATTCTTATTATCTATATTAATCCGTAAAATTAAAATGTTATTATTGATTTTTAGCGACACATTTTAAATGTCACAATAGACTTGTTACATTAACCACACATAAAAGTATTATGTGCCACAATTTAGCCACACATCTCATGTGAGGGGATTTTATGTGTGGGTATTGATTAAATTTCTTTTAGTGTTGAAACTGCACTTGTCCCCCTTAGTTTAACTTAAACCTTCTTCAACTAAATCACGCAACCATCTACTTTTGTCTCAAATCCAAATGAGATAATTACTTTATAAAGATACTAGTGATTCCTTTGTGGGAAAACTTACTTGAATGCATAGATAGATTTGTTTTTATTTTTTAAACAGATGAGATTATTTCTTTAATGATACCATCAAGAAACTTTATCTTTACATCCATCTAATGTGATTCAAGATCAAAATATGCTACTAATATCACGATTATCTTAAAAGAGTGTTTCTAAGAAATCGGATAGAAAGTCCCTTAAAACAATGCTTTTTTTTAGTATAACCCTTTATTAAGATGCAAACTTGATTATCTTATATTGATTTATACTCATAACTTATGACATTAACAAACTTTCGATTATATGGACTATACATGGCTTGATGAACATTTTGAATGTTCTACCATTAATTTCATATTATGCTCATTTTATAGGAGACTAAATGATAAAGTTATCCAAAAATGTTACTCTCCTAACTTCAATATTTTTCCTTAGTGACATTAATTCTTGAGGTTATTGAATTTGTTATTACTTAAATATTATTGATATTGTCTTTTCGAGGTTCTGAATTTTATACATTCTTAAAAGTTTTAGCAGGGGACGAATTTGACACCCCCTTAAAGATAATGTGTCTTATATTATTCTTCCTCCCAAATCAACATCCTCAAAGAATAATATATTATCCGTCTCAAATATGATCCAATTAATTAGATCATAAAACTTTTATTTTTTATTCATAGTAAATAAAGTAGCTGGTATCTATTTAAGTCCAATTTTCTTTAATAGATCCCAAGGATCTAACTTTAGTTGGATATCACCATATGTGAAACTCAAAGAGTTCTCACAAAACTTTGTTGAGACCATAAGCTGCAATCTTTAGTATTTTTCCAATAATAACCATATGTTGTGGAGTACTATTTTGTCATTTAACTATACCATTCACTTTGAGTAATCTTAATGTGATGTATTATAAGATAATTCCACAAGCTTTTAAGAGAAAATAGAAGGTTATACTTTAGTTTTATCTTTAGCAACTTTCTTTATTAAAATTATTTTACTGCCCTTATAATTTATTGAGACTAATTTTGTTAGAAACCTTTTAGTCTCATCCTTAATCATGAAACTCACTCATTAAGTATGAGTTTGTTATTGGTATAAGCAACACTTAATTAGCAGACTTTTTAATTATATAGAGAATTAATTCGAAATTATCATGCTTGCATTGAACTTTATTATCTTTTATAATTTAAATAATTTATAATCATCTCGAGGAATCGAGCACAACATTAGTTTCAAGTTCAACGACAACAATACTAATTTTCAAGGGATAACCTCTGCGTAGTAGTCAAATACTGACAATGAAACTATCAAGAAATATCCTTCCCTTGGGCCGACTTATTACTCCCATGTAAAACTAAATAACTATCACATATTTATCACCACTGATGTTTTTGTATTTGGAATCAAATATTAATCTATTTATGGGCCGATCAATCCCCACATGAAAATACACTCACACAACATACATGTCATAAAATAAATTATAACTAGTAATACTAATTGGGGACCCGTCTCAAGACACCTACATTTTGTTTAGCGACAAAAATAAATTGTAGGGGTAATCTTGGTATAATATTCAAGTACTGATAATAATCAAGTCATTTATATTTAGGTCTTTGGTATATATACCTTAACAACTGTTGTAAATTAGTATTTATCTTTATATAATTTATTCTTAAGAATATATATACTTAGTAACCTTAACATTTTTGTTTTTATAATAAAAATGATAGATCTTTTTTTATTTCTTTTTTTTTGTCTTTATTTAGTTTCTATAGCAAAAACTTTTCTTGCCGACATGTCGTCTCCAGAGCGCTCTAAAGTGACGTGTAATTTTCTCAATTATTTTAATTTTTTAATATTTTTTAATATTTTTCTTATTTAGTTTTAATTATCTTCCTTATTTAATATTTTTTTAAATATGTTTCTTATATTTAATATTAATTAAATTTTTAAACTCTTCTTTCTGACGTGTCGTCTCCAAAGCGCTCTAAAGTGACGTGTAATTTTCTCAATATTTTTTATTTTTAATATTTTCCATATTTAGTCTTAATTATCTTCCTTATTTAATATTTTCTTTTTTAAATAATATATTTTTTATATTTAATAATGATTAAATTTTTAATATTTTATTTATTTATTTTGGTATCATTAATTAATTACTCAATCTTTTTATTTTATTTATTTATTTGGGTATCATTAATTAATTACTCAATCTTTTAATGCAATAAATTAACTAGTGTTAAATTAAATCATATATTATATATATAGAGAAAAAAGTATATTCCATATAATATTCTCACTCACTCCACCTATAAATAAGACTTTTTGGTTATTCGTTCAAAATACACACATTCGATTCTTCAAGAGAAATATGAGTTTTCTTCAAGTTCCTCTAGAGAATTGATTTATGAAAGTATAAAAGTTTATTTCGATAGAGAGAATCAAGTACAGATATATCTACTTCTAAAAAATCGATTCAAGTATTCTCCAAGAGGAAGAGAACTGCTTCAAGTATTTTTGAATCGATTTACCTATTAAGAATCGATTTTTCGAGTATCGATTCAAGTATTCTTCAAGAGAAAGAAAACTGATTCAAAGAGAAAGAGAACTGATTCAAGTATTCTTGAATCGATTTACCTCTTATTCTTAAAGATGAAGATGATCAATTAAAGTATTTTTTAATCCATTTACATATTAAGAATCAATTTTTCAAGAAGAAAATGATCGATTTAAGTATTCTTGAATTAATTTACAATTTCATATCAAATAATATTAAAATCGATTTTGTAAATATTTGTTTTTTTTAAATTTATTATATTAATATTTATATATTTATTTACATGTATCTTAATTATTCAATTATGACATAAGATTTATTGATTTGTTTTCTTTAGTTGTTTATACAATTTAAAACTAATAAAATTAAGTTAAAAAATAAAGATAATAAAGTCATAAAAAATTTATGAATAATTAAAAGAATATTACAACGAAGAGACAAATTTGTCCATATGTGGTTGCACATTTTTTTAGAGAGACGGAGGGAGTAGAGCTGTTACACGAGCCGAGCGAGCCAAAGTAGTGGGGTTTCGAACTCGACTCGAGTGGTTAACGACTCAGGCTCGAGCTCAGCTCGAAATCCATTGCGAGCTTAGAATTGAGCTCGACTCGGCTCGAAGAATCCTACATTTAAGTTCGAGCTCGACTCGAGCTCGTCTCGTTTAGTAAAATAACTAGCTTGATTTTTCATCGTTCACCATATACAAAATTCATCTTCCTATTCCTACTTAAAAAAGAAAAATTAATTCATACATCTACATTAATTTAATACCACAAACAGAACAATATTAATTCTGTTAAATCAACAATTGTAAACCCCAAATTTTTTGAAGTATTGAAAACCAAAGTTCCTAAATTATTCAATCAGTTTCTGTTAAATCAACAACCGAAAACCACAAATAAATTATTTTAATCAGTTTTTGTTAAATCAACAACTAGAAACCCCAAATTATTTGAAGTATTGAAAACCAAAATCCTTAAATTATTTCGGTGAATAGAAATAAAGAAAACAAAATGAAAAATAAATGAGAAGAAACTCCTTCGTGCTGAAACTAGAGTACGGAGAAGGTGAGGACAAACTTCTTCAAACGGAAAGCGGTGGTGACATCTGACCACCAGAACGAGTTGAGTGCCGATCTACCCTGATCGAGTGGCCACACCACTCACTGATGCAGATCAGGAGGCTTGAAATGGACCTATGCGCAGGTTGTTGGCAACTATGGAAGCAAAGCACGATGTCGGCGAGTCGCTATATAGGAAGAAATGATTCTTTAATCTCACCTCCTATTGCTGCTTACCACTGGAAAAATGAAAAAACAAAACTTAGATTTAGAGAAGTAGATTAGAAAGATTTGGGTGTTGTGTTAGGATTTGTCAACAATAAAAGGGGATTTTTACTTTATTTTTTATCCCACATCGAAAAGAAGAACAAAGGGGGAGGGATTTCTTAGGCTATATAAGGAGGCCCTTGGACTTTATGTCAAGTACACCAATCAAGTACATTTTAATCTTTGTGTTTGATTCTAGTTAAATTCCTTTCTTGGATTCTCGATTGTGAGAATGGGTAGAAAGGTGTGAATTAATCAAAGATTTGTAAGAGTGTAGGGATTGGGGTCGGGAGAGAGAAATTCTGTGTGATTGTATAAATTTTTCACATAGTGGTATTTTCTCGATCTGTGGTTTTTCTTCGGTTTTGAAGTTTTCCACGTAAATTCTTATGTTGTATTTTTTATGCTCTTTTTTATTTGTCCCTTAGGAATGAATGAATGGGGATTTGCCTATCCCAACAAGTGGTATCAGAGCCCAGTTCGGGGGCTTGTAAAGTTCTTAGTATGCTCTGTGGTTGCAGCATAGTCTGACATTCCACATCAGAAAAGACTTTATGAGGGGATATTCATTAAGCTAAGGGTGGCATGAAAGAAGTGGGAAAAGCTGGTAACACAAGGGGTCAGAAGATCAGCCAGATGCGGTGGCATCTCCTTCCTTGCGGTGAAAGGCGTCGGATAGTGGCGATAGTGGCGTGGCAAGGGATAGGATTTGCGGGACAATAATTTTTGGTAGAGTTCTTAGACCTGCAGCAATGTGAATTGCTAGGACTCCCGGTAGTGGAGTTGGCTTAACAACGGCATGGGATTTTTCATGGATGTCGGCTCAAGGTGGTTTGAAAGGAACAAGTTTTTTCGTTAATGATTGGTGGCATGGGGAAGCGGCGATCCAACAGGGAAGACGGCGATGTGGTACTTGGTATCGGTGGAGCTAGATAGGTAAAGAGTAGCAGACCGACAAGTGAAAAAGCATCGTGAATTTTGGAGGGTTGGATATCGGCTTTAAGTGACGACACTTTCAGTAGGAAAAGGATTCGAACAAACCTGGTATAGCTTGGCGGTAAAAGGCAGCGACGTCATGTCGGTACAATGATGGTTTTTGCTCATGGTGTAGCAATGGTGCAGTAATTGTGGTGGAGCAATGGCACGGTAATTGCTTACAGTGCAGCAATGGTGACGTTTCTGGTCAAGGGGGAGCTGGTGCGGCAACGACTCTGAATGTTGAGTTAATATTATTGGGGATCCTTATGACATGTTCAGTTGTCATGAAAAAGGGTGTAATAATATTAGCTGGTCCACAAGTTTTCCACACGGACATTGACTTGGCAGGTGATGTAGGGTGTGTGGTGGATGTATATCGATGGCTGATGGAGTTCTAGGGGAGCCAAGAGTTGGAAGTAGCACCATAAATATCAGCAGGTATTTTCGATATGTGCCGCAGGAAATTCTTAGAATAGTTTTTTCTAAGTGGTCTACTCATATGGTGGAGTAGGATTCTCGGGGTTGAGAATGGATTGTCGGTAAAGACAATGATTCTTAGAATGATTGATTCTAAGGGATTCTCGGGGTTGAGAATGATTGTTGGTGAAGACAATGTGTTTTCTTTTATTTTAACAAGGTGGAGATTGTTAGAATTTGTCAACAATAAAAGAAGGAGATTTTTACTTTATTTTTTTATCCCACATCGAAATGAAGAACAAAGGGGGAGGGATTTCTTAGGCTACATAAGGAGGCTCTTGGACTTTATGTCAAGTACACCAATCAAGTACACTTTAATCTTTGTGTTTGATTCTAGTTAAATTCCTTTCTTGGATTCTCGGTTGTGAGAATGGGGAGAAAGATGTGAATTAGTCAAAGATTTATAAGAGTGTAGGGATTGGGGTCGGGAGAGAGAAATTCTGTGTGATAGTATAAATTTTTCACATAGTGGTATTTTCTCGGCCCGTGGTTTTTCTCCAGTTTTGGAGTTTTTCACGTAAATTCTTATTTGTATTTTTTATGCTCTTCTTTATTTGTCCCTTAGGAATGAATGAATGGGGATCTGCCTATCCCAACAAGTTGTTGGAATAATGTGGCGGAGATAAGGAAAGAAGTGAAGGTAGATTTAGATTTAGAAAGTGGGTGCAGACTGCAGAGATAAGGAAAGTGGGTGCTGTTAGGGTTATTAAATATATATATATATATATATATATATATATATATATATATATATATATATATATATATATATATATATATATAATATTATTTATTATTTATTAAAATTATCGAGTACTCGCGAGCTTCATGAGTCAAGCCGAGCTCGGCTCGATAATTGAACGATTATTTAATAAGCTCGAACTCGAGCTCGAGCGGATATGAGTCGAGTCGAGCTCAAGATTTGTCGAGCCGAATAGACGAGCAGCTCGAATTATATTAAAAAAGCTCTAGGATGGAGTAATAAATAGTTTTTAAATGTATTATATTATAAGGTTGTTGGGCAATTGGATCGTGCGGTTCAACGTGATCCGTTAGGATTTTCAGGTAAACAAAAATAGCGGAAGCGATTAAACGTGTTTACCGTACTTCTGGGTCGATGTAGAGGATGAACAGCAGTGAAGAACACCTCTGATCTTCTACTGTATGTCCCAAAGTCAACTCTGGTGTTGGGTGGTCAACAATCCCCAGAGTCTTCTCAATCTGCTCTCTGTTCTCTCCCGTATGTCAAATGAGGCACTGACTTAGGTTTAACAGGAACTGAGATGACTTATATACTTGGGCTACAGCAGGGACCAGGAGGAGAAATTGGGCTGGGCCTCAATTGAATTTAATTAACCAAGCTTAGCCCAAAGCTTTTAATTAAATCCAATAATAATAATATAGTCCACTAAAATATTATTACTGCACTACCCGTCCAATCCCAAAATTATGTTCTGGGCTCCTTCTTATTATAAGCCCGATAGTCTCCCCATGTTTAAGATATACAATGTCCATTAATTAATTAAGTTACTGACAACTCAAATTAATTAATATCTCATCCAAGAGTAGTACCACTCAACCTTTTTATCATGCCGGAAATTAATCCACTTGCAAGATTTACATGATAAACCTTATGAGCTCCTCAAGGGGACATCATCAACCTATGACGGACATGGATTCCTTCTACAATCAACAGCACACCATAGATACAGCACTACTTCCCAACTCACCGAGTTTGTTGATTTAATACTTATAAATCTCACCCATTGATGAATCAAAGAAATACATACTGCCCTACATGTCGAGGTTATTGTATAGGGATTAAGAGCACGAACTTCCATAATAACAGAGATCAAGTTCTACTATATAGTCAGTATAAGAAGAACGACCTCAGGCGGTCCTGCTCAATACACACAAGTGCACTAATGTGATTCTATAGCCAAGACAAGTTAATACCGAACCACACTACAACCATACCAATAGAGAGTCCCCGTCTATCTCGGTTGTGAGCATCTGTTTATACTTTATAAGGAAACCGATAATATGATCTTCCGCGTGTTGTCGCACAACATATTATCTACAGTATAAAGTAAATGGACTATTGCATCATGCATATAAAATAAATTATAAGATGCAATCATTTGATCAATGATTCTCATTTCAAATATTGTTATGAAGTTGTTCATACTAAAGCTAGACTTTTAGTATACAATCCAACAATCTCCCACTTATACTAAAAGACTATGCTGTCATGTCTTCTGCCATACATCTGATTCCTACTCCCACTACACGACCATAAAAAGCTCTCGCCTTAAGGTCCTCGTAAATGGATTTACTAGGTCATCATCCGATGCAATCTAGGCGACAACAACCTTCGCCTCATCATACGATTTCTCGTAGCAGGTGGTACTCGCGCTCCATGTGTTTAATTGCCTTATGGACTTGTGATTTCTTCAAGTTTGCAACTGCACCAATATCATCAATGTAAATTGTGATTACCTTGGGCAAACTTAGAAACACTTCAAAGTCCATCATGAAGTCTCTAGAGTCATATAGATACTTTGGCTGCCTCATAGGCTCCAATTGATCATCTTTCCATGATGGAGTCCGGAGTTTGAAATATATTTCTATATAACACTCCTCCATATTATGACTCTACTTCCTAAAATTAAACACATAACCTTTGAGGAGAATTTACTACAGTCCAATCTGACTAAAAAATCCGAATATACGTAATCCACAAGAAACAGTGAATCTGCTCAGTAAGTCTACATATGATTTCCAGTCCTTCTCAGGCACTTCATATATGTCTTACTGCAGTTCATCATTCTTGTTCCGGGTTACGTTGATACCCACTGTTCTGCATACAGCAAAACAGATATCCAATTTCATTCATAGCATTCCATGAATAAACTCATCCGATGGGGAGGAAGGCTCTAATGCCGACGCGCAAGTCTATTCACATTGCTAAATGAGTATGGACTGTATCATTTTATGAAACTTGAGATAAGCATAACATCCTTTCTTGTGATCCGTATTACCGTGATCAAAAAGATGTATTTTGCCTTTCTTAAGTCCTTCATCTTTACCGCTTTATTAACCGTACCCATACGCCCGATAATACTCTTTCATTGTCTCCAATGAGCAAGATACTATCTACATATAGTCCAAGAAATACCACCACGTTTCCGTCACTCTTTACAATACACAAGACTCATCCGCTCATTGATTTAAATCCATGCCACTGGATTACCTAATCAAAACAGATGCTTCACGATCTTAAAGCTTGCTTTAGTCCATCGCTGGACACTTTTAAGCTTACTATCAAAATGCTATTAGTACTTTGCAATGAATTACTCTGGTTGCTTCACATAGATGTTATCCTCAAGACTTCCAATCAGGAAAGCTGTCTTGACATCTATTTGCTGTCCCTCATAATTTAATATGAGCAGCAATAAATAAAAGAATCCGAATCAATTTAAGCATAGCTACCAGCGAATATGTTTCCTCATAATCGAACCATTTCTTTCTGAGTACACTTTCTCGCAACAAGCTTTGCTTTCAAGGTCTTCACCTTTCCATATGATCCTCTTTTATTTCCCTTGACCACTTGCAATGATTTTTATACCATTTAGTGGTCCTATAAGCTCCCAGACTTAATATAGAATCCATAGATTCTATTTCAACGTACATTGCAACTTACTAAGATTCCGCATTTTAATCTTGTAGTGCTATGTCGTATCCGTGGGATAATACCATGTTCACTAGGGATCAAGTCTAACGACTCTCCCAAAACATATATTTATGGGTTGTTAAACAACCCTCCCACTACGACAAGGCACTACATGTAATTGTGTATCAGACGTGACACTCGTTGCAGTTTACCTTGTGGTATATCCTCTTGTACACTTGGTACTTATACTTAGTGTTTTCCTCTCACTTCTTTTAGAACAACTCATACATGGGTTTGTGATTTATTACATAGTCCTTTTCCAAAAATCTAGTTATTGAGTTAACAATTACCCTTCGATCTTTTGGACTAAATAAATCACTCTTCATTTTTATAGGATGTCCCATAAACAGACAAAACGTTTTACGAATTACTGTATCTAGGGCATATCCATAAAATGAATTTAATTATTCCAAATAATTCATCATCTATCTAATCATAACCATAAGAGTCTTATCCCTTCTACTCACCACACCATTCAGCTGGGGCATGCCCGGTGTAGTCTACTTGAGATTTAATCTCTATTTCTGATTAATAGCTCCTAACTATCCTTTGAGGTATTCGCCATCATGATTAAATCGTAATGACGTAATATATTTTTCATGACGCTTCACTGTACCAGCCTTTCAATTCTTGAATTAATCCAAGAACTTAGACATGCAGTGCATCAAATAAATATATTGGTATCCAGAATAATCTTCGAATATTCTTAACCACTTCTTGCCTGGATAATATTAGGTCCGCTTGAATCAGAATGAACTAATTCCAACATATATATCTTTGGCTCTACACCCCACAGCCTTGAAAAGGCAGTTAATCAATTTTACTTCCAAGCACGACTCGCAAGTCCGATAGTTTCCACTTCAGATAAACCTTACGGTCTATCGACTATCAACTTTTGAATCCTACTCAAGTAAAATAAATTAATCTTAGACGCCAAATATATGTTTAGTTCATTTCCGAAGGTTCCTTTCTCTTACTTATATTAGAAGATGCATTATTTAATTACAATTTCTTGCATCTGTGGGATGAACATGATTCAAGAGTATAATTATTATCCACCAACGTACTATAACGGATTATACCCCCATTCCTCATCATTATGACCATGTCATAAAAATGAAATGAAGTATCCATCCGTTAATGCATAGAAAACGAAATTAAATTCTTTCCATGAAAACGTACGTAAAGATAATTTCTCATAATCAATCATTTATTCCTATCATAAGATAGATAAATAACTCCCACTGCAATAGCCACTACCTTCGTAGTTTTACCCATGTCATAACTATCTTATCCTCACTTAGTAATAAACATTTAGTGATTCCAGTATCTACACACTTCGTGTTAATAGATGCCATCACTAATCATGTTTAAACAACTAGTGAATAAGATATTAAACTTGTTCACTTTATGATGAAAATGGCTTTCCTTTGCCACATGTTTTGTCAGAAGTCTCCCACCATATACATCCTTTAGTATTTTCAGGTAGAACTTTCTCAAAACATCAAGGCTAAACATGGAGAATAAAATTGATCTAGGTTTCCCTTTCATTTTATACTCCAAGCTTTTCAATTCATTCATCAAATTCTATCATGATCTTGCGCCTTTTAAATTACTCAAGTATCTGAAGAGTTACATGAGTTCATCATATTTCTATGATCCTCTCATCTCTTCACTAAAGACTTTAATAGGCATCATGAGCCGTCCTTTGAGAGAACACACATGTATTTTGTTAAGCAGTAAATTTCAAAACCAAGATTCTTTTCTAATCATCTAATTTTGGACAAGTAAATATAATGTCTTTTAGTTAACAATTAGTGAAATAATACCATTCGAAATTCAGAGAATCAAAAATAAATTTACCGATCAAATCTTCGAATTTTATCCTTTTATATCGTTTCCCTCAAAACAATATAAAATAAAATTCACCGACATCTCAAGCACCGTGAGTCTGCAAGCCACGATAGTGTGGACGTTTACAAACCCGAACATTTACAAGAGAAGGTTTTACCCATTAATTTCATTTGTCAACCTAACTTTATGACAAAATAATTAATAGTCGGTTCCTCTTTAGCCATGCAAATAAAAGCAGTGACTCCGATGGGGAGGATACTTATTATTCACATCTAAGTGTACACCATTATTTGACCCCAAGTCCGCGGCCCAAGCTTGTGTGCCTTACAGATGGAGAAGTACACACGCGCTCGGATAACTTCCTACAGTCATCAATTACAAGTTTGTACCAGTGAACCGCATATAAACTCATCCGATAGGGAGGAAGGTCTAAGCCAACGCGCAAGTTCATATGCATCACATTACAAACGTAATTATTTAATGAAGTCTGTTCCAGCAATCCATGAATAAACTCATCCGATGGGGAGGAAGGCTCTAATGCCGACGCGCAAGTCTATTCACATTGCTAACAAACCAATAATGGAGGCCGCGGGAATTTATTACCAATCCCCTCTCCCACTTAGTTATTTAATTACCGAGGGTTTTAACATGCATATAATATTCCAGAAATAAAATATACAACTAAGACATGCTTCTATTAACTGCAATTTAAATAAATAAATCACATAGAACATGCCTTTAATATATAACAATTAATTGTCATGTTAAAACAATTAAATCAGTTATATAACATTAATTAATTGCATAAAATGTTGGATCAATTAAATAGGCCCAGCTGATCCAAGCATCATTAGCATAAAATGAGCAGCCCATTAATTAATTAATTAAGCCCATTTAGCCTGCCAATTAAATGTATTGAGATCTAGCCCAAAAATTAAATCAGGCCCAACAAAATACCCACAATTAATTAAAATTAATTAGTCCAGCAGCCCATAACCATTTAATTAAAAAAATTGGCCCATTTTCACAGCCCAAAACCATTTAATTAAAAAAATAAGGCCCAACTGGCAGGCACAACCCATGAAGACAAGGCCCAAAACAACAAAAAAAATATGGGGCCCAGCAGCCCAAAAGCCACGCTGCCCTTTTAACAGCCGCCGTCTTCATCAACATTCCAGCCGCAACTCACACTGCCAGCAAGCAACCGGCGCATGCCCGCATCCGCCAGCCATCACCAATCGCTCGGAAGCCGCCGACGCAGGCCAGGCCACGATCAAGCTGGATGATCGCCATCGCCACGCTGGCCGTCAGCAGGCACACCGCCGACTGATAGAGTGCAGACGCTGAAGGCAGCCCACCGGTCCAACTCGTATGCTACTGGCCGTGATCGGAGAGGGAGTAGGCCCGATCGTAACCGCCAGGAGCTCGCCCGGAATCGCCAAGACACTCGCCTGGAAAATCAGTCAGCAGTGTCGTCCTCATCAGCCCATCGCGACGCCATCCAAAACGATGGATTATCACGCCGCAGCAGCCATCGACGAGAATCAACACCCCGCAGCCGCCCATTGCCAAGTCGTTTTTATTGCTGGAAACACCTGCCGAGATGAACGCCGGCATCAATCAGGTGGTCACCGGTCGTTTCCAGCCTCGCCTGCAACGAGTTGCTTCCATGCCCAGCAACGCAGTGCCTCCGTTGACTTACGCCAGGGCGGCCACCATCAGGTGAACCCCAAATCGCGCGCCTCCGATTATTGATTTGGATCCGCCGCTGATTCAACCAGAATCCACCACTGGTTCGACCAGCATCCTTTTCCGAGCAGTCGCCGCCGCTTCGTCTTTCAGCCTCACGCGCGTCGGCTGACTCCTTTCTTTTCTGGGCATCACGCGCCATCGGTACTTCACCGATCGAAACACGGCGCCGGTCAGAAGCCGTACTTATCCACCCCGACCACGTGCCGCCGTCACCGTTTACCATATACGCGCCGCCGGATGCATATCCAACGAACAGGGTGTGTTTTTGTGATGTCATAAGAGTGAACAGTGTAATCAATTACCAACAAAAGTCAAAAGTGTATGTTTTCCAGTGTACGATTCACCAACAAACACCAATGAACACTATTACAGAACCCATGAGATTATTTACAGATTAATTAACATAATCACATAATCAAAATAATCAATAACATAACATGATTACTAATATGCGATTATTCCAGATTAAATCAATAATCATATAATCACAACCTACCTACGTCTCACGTTTCACCACGAAACCTCGCTCTGATACCAATTGTTGGGCAATTGGATCGTGCGGTTCAACGTGATCCGTTAGGATTTTCAGGTAAACAAAAATAGCGGAAGCGATTAAACGTGTTTACCGTACTTCTGGGTCGATGTAGAGGATGAACAGCAGTGAAGAACACCTCTGATCTTCTACTGTATGTCCCAAAGTCAACTCTGGTGTTGGGTGGTCAACAATCCCCAGAGTCTTCTCAATCTGCTCTCTGTTCTCTCCCGTATGTCAAATGAGGCACTGACTTAGGTTTAACAGGAACTGAGATGACTTATATACTTGGGCTACAGCAGGGACCAGGAGGAGAAATTGGGCTGGGCCTCAATTGAATTTAATTAACCAAGCTTAGCCCAAAGCTTTTAATTAAATCCAATAATAATAATATAGTCCACTAAAATATTATTACTGCACTACCCGTCCAATCCCAAAATTATGTTCTGGGCTCCTTCTTATTATAAGCCCGATAGTCTCCCCATGTTTAAGATATACAATGTCCATTAATTAATTAAGTTACTGACAACTCAAATTAATTAATATCTCATCCAAGAGTAGTACCACTCAACCTTTTTATCATGCCGGAAATTAATCCACTTGCAAGATTTACATGATAAACCTTATGAGCTCCTCAAGGGGACATCATCAACCTATGACGGACATGGATTCCTTCTACAATCAACAGCACACCATAGATACAGCACTACTTCCCAACTCACCGAGTTTGTTGATTTAATACTTATAAATCTCACCCATTGATGAATCAAAGAAATACATACTGCCCTACGTGTCGAGGTTATTGTATAGGGATTAAGAGCACGAACTTCCATAATAACAGAGATCAAGTTCTACTATATAGTCAGTATAAGAAGAACGACCTCAGGCGGTCCTGCTCAATACACACAAGTGCACTAATGTGATTCTATAGCCAAGACAAGTTAATACCGAACCACACTACAACCATACCAATAGAGAGTCCCCGTCTATCTCGGTTGTGAGCATCTGTTTATACTTTATAAGGAAACCGATAATATGATCTTCCGCGTGTTGTCGCACAACATATTATCTACAGTATAAAGTAAATGGACTATTGCATCATGCATATAAAATAAATTATAAGATGCAATCATTTGATCAATGATTCTCATTTCAAATATTGTTATGAAGTTGTTCATACTAAAGCTAGACTTTTAGTATACAATCCAACAAAGGTAACATTAAAAAAAAGGCGACACTATTACCACCCAAATCTTTGCTTAGGGCACCCAATTTTTCTAAAACAATATTGTAAAAATACTTCTATAACCTATTCTTGAACTTACATCCTCCACTCAAATTACTAACCCTATCCAAACTTACTGACCTATCTTCATTCCATGTCTAATTAATGCTAACAAGCTGAATCTAGCTTACCATCAAACTCCAATTAAAAGGCTCCTATCTTTCATTTCTTCTTTTATCTCTCTAAAAAAGAGGAGGTTTATATTTATGCTTCCATTTAAACTTGGGTCTTTTAGATTCATCCATAAACTTATTACAGAACACTCCAAGAGTTAAGAGAATTTGTGCCAATTAAGATAAGAGATCTTATACTCTTATCTTCTTTTTTTTTGGAACCATAAAAACATTCATTCAAAATAATGTCAAGCACATCTTTATTCTTTCCTCTAATGTAAGATTTAAGCAGTGAAAATATTTAGATTACACTGCCAACATTATCCTGTCTCTCCTTTCCACGCAAACACAGCGGCGACACTTTGTGGGCGATGGCGGTGGGTGCGGGTGCGCTGTCTTGAATTAATGGAGAAGATGTGGCAATGAGGGTTTTGATAAATACAGCGATTTTGATAGTCATGTGAAGACTTCCAGTGATCTTAGCATCTTTGATTTGCGGTGGCTGTAATGGCCCAAACCCAACCCGATTAGACATAATTCTGCATTTCAACCTCCAAGAGTTCAATTTTTTAGGCCCCAAAATAAATCTGGAACATATTCTTCATCTTATTAAATTTAGGATGTATTCTTCATCTTGTAAACTCCGAAAACGTGGGTTTATCCACTTGATAGCCATGGCTACTGCCAATTGGGTTGGATAAATCTTAATTTGAGATTTGGATTCCACTCATTTGCTTTTGGGTGGAGATAATAACTCAGATTAATATAAAGTGCGGCATAATTTTGTATTTTGTGTAGAGGTTAGAATTGGATTTTCACAATACTTTTTTAGAAAATCACATGTTCTTAGTAAAAATTCGGGTGGGAATAGTGGCACCTTAAAAAAATATACAAGTCAAGATTCTTTAAAAAATAGAATATATATACATATATATTAATATTTCACATGATTTAGTTATATGTCACATTAGCAAAAGTTAAATGTTATAATTTATTACAATTTTAAATTAATGAAAGAAATTGTCTAGTTATAAAAAAAATCTCCCTAATTAATATTGAATCGTTATATGACACGGATTTTATTTAATTATAAAAAGTAAGAAAAATAATTAAATGATCCCGCGTAGTACGCATGTTTCATACTAGTATATATATAGATAAAAACTTGTGTGCCCACGGGGATACACTATGTCCCATGGGAACACAACCCTCCCCTCCATATTCTATTTAACCCAATTATATTGCTAGGGGCTTAAATTGCAAAGGGGCACGAAAATTGCAAAGGGGCACGATGTCCCCAGGGGCACGAGAGCCTCATTCATATATATATATATATATATATATATATATATATATATATATATATATATATATATATATATATTCAATTTGTAATTTAATTTCATATAGTTCGACGAATGCATTATTATTATTTTTAATATTATTATCTCAATTCCATATAATAATTCATATACTCCCTTCTTCCTGGCGTAAGAGGGCCATTTTCTTTTTTGCACGTAAATTATAGAGTATTATTATTTAATGTGTAGTGGATAGTTGTATTAGTGGGAGTGTGAGTCCCATATTTTAATTGTATTAGAGAGGGTGCGTGGATCCCATGTGTGTAAAAAAGAAAATGAGACTCTTTAAGTAGGACAACCAAAATGAAAAAATGACCCTCTTAAGCTGGGATGGAGGGAGTATTTTTTATTTGGTTACCTCATACTCCCTCCGTCCACTGTTAATATATTCATTTTACCATTTTGAGCCGTTCACTCTTAATCTATCAATTTCTCTTTTTAGACACATGTGATCCACCTACACACTAATATAATTAAAATATGAGATCCACACACCTCACTAATACATCTACTTACTACATATAAAATAATAATACTCTTTAATTTACGCGCAAAAAGCTAACGGATAGATTGATGTGGATGGAGTGAATATAATTATTATTCTCATAACAAAACTATCAATCCAGAAACATTAAAAGTACACAATTTCTTATGCGTACTTTATACTTTATCTATTATTAAAATAAATTATTGAAATGAGTTGAAAAGGTAATTGAAAAGGTAACTTGTAAACAAATCTTTGCGACGAGGAAATATTTTGTTTTACGATGCTATTTTGGGACACCTTGAGTTCTTGGCTACGTTATTGACTATCGATTTTTATATGAGATTTATATATCTGATTTATTAATTTTTTTATCTTATATTTTATAAAAACAAATCATGTATATTAATTCTACTATTTTGAATTTTTTAGGAATAATTAGTACCTACTACATACCTAGTACCTATAATAAATACTCCCTCCATCCCAGGCTAAGAGGGTCATTTTACCATTTTAGTCGTCTCATCTAAAGAGTCCAATTTTCTTTTTTGGACACATGAGACCCACCCACACCTATTAATACAATTAAAATATGGGGCCCCTACACCCACTAATACAACTACCCACTACACATTAAATAATAATACTCCTTAATCCACGTGCCCAAAAGCAAATGAGACTCTTAAGTTTGAACGGAGGGAGTATAGGATACTTTAAAAAAAATTACTCATAGATACAAAAAGATACTCCCTTCGTCCCGTAGAAGACGGTATAATATTTTTTGGGCACGGAGATTAAGGAGTATAATAATTTAATGTAAAGTGAAGTAAAGTGAAGTGAGAGAAATAATATTTAATGTGTAGTGGGTAGTTGTATTAGAGGTGATATGTGGGATCCATGAGAATATATTAATTATTTTTGTGTGGGTCCCATGTATTAAAAAGGAAATGTGTCAACTTTAGTGGGACAAACCAAAAAGGAAAGTGTGTCAACTTCTATGGGACGGAGGGAGTAAGATCAATTACCAATATAACCTCAATTTAATATGAATTAACAACTTTTATGATGCATATAATATTTTTTTGTTGAGAGAAGTAGACACTTGCATGGCTATGCTCGATGCATTGTTCATGCATGTAAGGTCAGCAATGCACACGTAACTTTTAGTGCAAGAATGATGGGCCGTGGGCTGTAGTGATAATAGATTTGGTGTTGATGGACATCTTGGCAAGCAAGTTTGTGATCAAATATATGATATGCAAGATTTTGCAGATCATATCATATATTATCCATATATATTATTATCCATATATATCATAAGTTAAGATATATATAAGTTGTATTCATTCTTCGTCATTGTAACCCTAATCAATAAGATCACTTCTCCCTTAAGAGTGGACATAGGCAATTGTCGAACCACTATAATTCTTGGTGTTTTAAGTTTTCGTTTATTCTTCAAACAAAGTGTGTGTGCGTGTGTTTTCATGCAACAAGTTCTTGCTAAGTTTGAATACTTGCACACAAATTCATAACAATTGGCGCCCTCTGTGGGAAAGTAAGCCACAAACGACTGTTTGAAGAAGGTGGTCACTATGGTTACGACAAAGTTTGATATTGAGAAGTTCTCGGAGAAATCAGACTTTAGTCTATGGAGGATGAAGATGGAGGCAATCCTTATCCAACAAGGGTTGTTTGAAGCTTTGAAGCCATTGCCAGTTAACCAGGCTGCCGCAGTTAATGGGGTTGCAAATGCAGTAGCTCAAGAATCACAATCGAAGGCTCGTAGTGCGATTATACTATGTCTTGGAGATAAAGCTCTAAGAGAAGTCTCAAAGGAAGCCACTGCAAGGGGGGGTTTGGAAGAAACTTGAGGATCTTTACATGGTGAAGATCCTAGCAAACCGCCTATATGTAAAGCTGAAGTTGTACTCGTTTAAGATGACAGAAGATAAGCCATTACTTGTACAGCTTGATGATTTCAACAAAATCATTGGAGATCTTGAGAACATAGATGTTGTTCTTGAAGATGAAGACAAGGCCTTGATATTACTTTCTGCCCTTCCTAAGTCTTTGGAGAATTTCAAAGATACCTTGATGTATGGCAACAAAGATTCGATCACACTGGATCAAGTGCAGATGGCGATAAAATCAAAGGAACTCCAGAAGAACTCTGATGCTCAGATTGCTGGTGAAGGTTTGATGGTAAAGAAACAAAACCAGTGGAATAAAAACAACAAGAAGGGAGGTGCAGATAAGAAAAAATAAGAGCAGAAAGTTCAGAGTACATCAGCTGATGATGATAGCAATAATTGCTTTCATTGTAATAAACCTGGTCATTACAAGAAGCAATGTCACAAGTGGCAAGCAATGGTGGCAAAACAGATAGCTAAAAGGGGAGGGAATCAGAAACCTCATGCAAATCAGGTGATACAAAACCAAAGTAATTCTGATTCTAATTTTATTGAAGCATTGTCTATCTGTTCTAGTTCTGTTTCAGGTCAATGGGTGATGGACTCCGGATGTACATTCCATATGACATCCATAAAGGATTGGTTCACTGAATTGAGGCCATATCATGAAGGATCAGTCTTGTTGGGCAATGATCAAGCCTGTAAGATTGAAGGGATTGGCTCTATCAAGTTGAAGATGTTTGATGGAGCAATCAGGCTTCTGACAAGGGTTAGATATGTACCAAATTTAAGGAGGAATCTCATATCTTTAGGTATGATGGATTCTCAAGGGTACAAGTTTCAGTCAGAATGTGGCATACTTACTGTCATGAAAGGCAGTTCAGTGGTGATGAAGGGAATTAAGAAATATGATCTTTATTTTCTAGACGGCTCTATGGTTTCTGGATAAAGCAATGCTACTCAAGACCAAGATAGTGTTCAAGTGTGGCATGGCAGACTTGCTCACATAAGTGAAGGGGGTTACAAGAGTTAGCAAAACAGAAATTATTAGAAATAAGTTCAACTTGCAAGCTACATCAGTGTGAAGATTGCATTCTTGGCAAGTCTAAGAGGTTAAGGTTTGGTGCTGCAGAACACGGCACTAAAGCAAGACTAGAGTACATACACTCTGATCTTTGGGGGCCATCAAGAAGCACAACCATGGGAGGTGGAAGATACTTTATATCTTTCATTGATGATTTTTCAAGGAAAGTATGGATAAGAATCTTGAAATCTAAGGATGAGGCATTTTCAACTTTTAAGGTATGGCTTACAGAAGTTGAAAATCAGACAGGAAGCAAACTTAAGTGCCTAAGAACAGATAATGGCCTTGAGTTTGTGTCAGAGCAGTTTAACAACTACTGCAAGGAGAAGGGGATCAAAAGGCATAAGACTGTGCCTGGTACTCCACAACAAAATGGTGTGGCTGAAAGAATGAATCAAACTCTTCTTGAGAGAGTAAGATGCATGATGAGCAGTGGAGGTTTTTCAAAAGGTTTCTGGGGTAAGTTGGTGACAACAGCAGCTTACCTAATTAATTTATGTCCGTCTGCAGCTCTTAAGTTCAAGCCACCTGAAGAAGTTTGGTCTGGAAAAGCCCCAAATTACAGTCATCTGAGAGTAATTGGCTGTCAAGTTTATGCACATCAGAAACAAGACAAACTTGATCCTCGAGCTATCAAGTGTGTACTTGTAGGTTATCCAAAAGAAGTGAAGGGATATAAGTTGTGGTGCTATGAGACTAACAAGTTTCTTGCTAGTAGGGATGTCACTTTCAATGAAGGAAAAATGCCACTAGTTGAAAGGACTACTAGAACATCCATTACTCCAGATAAATTTGAGCTTGAGGTGGAGTTTCAGAAGGAAGTGCATCAACAAGAAGGTGCTCAGGCTGATACAAATGAACAAGAGGAAGAAGTAGCAAGAGAAGAAGTAGAGCCAGCTGATGTTGATACCAGAAATACTCTGAATAGCTATCAGCTGGTCAGAGATAGATTGAGGAGGAAAATCAAGGCACCTGCTAGATACATTGAGGCTGATATTGTGTCATATGCTCTATATGTTGCATCTGATATTGAAGTATATGAGCCAAGAACATACTCAGAAGCAATATCAGGCAAGGAGAGTGATAAATGGTTAGATGCAAATGAAGAAGAGCTACTGTCTTTACAAAAGAATAAGACTTGGATTGTTGTAGATAAGCCTGTTAATCAGAAGCTTGTTGGTTGCAAATGGATATATAAGAAAAAGCCAGTGACTAGTAAGGAAGGTGGGATCAGATATAAAGCAAGGCTAGTGGCAAAGGGTTTCTCTAAAAAGGAGGGAGTAGATTATAATGAGATTTTCTCTCCTGTAGTGAAGCATTGTTCTATTAGATTACTGCTGGCCATTGTGAATCAGTTTGATCTTGAGTTACATCAGATGGATGTAACTACAGCATTCTTACATGGAAACTTGGAGGAGGACATTTACATGAAGGTACCTGAGGGTGTAAATATTGAAAATGCAGAAGATAAAGCTTGCAAGTTAATAAATCACTGTATGGGTTGAAGCAAAGTCCTAGGCAGTGGTACTTAAGGTTTGATGAGTATATCACATCACATGGTTTCAAAAGAAGCTTATATGACAACTGTGTATACATCAGGTATGAAGAAGGGAGCTACATATACTTGTTACTATATGTAGATGACATTTTGATTGCTTGCAAGAGTAGAGCTAGTATATCTTCAGTAAAAGAAATTCTGAGAAAAGAGTTTGAAATGAAGGATCTTGGAGAAGCTAATGTTATACTTGGCATGCAGATCAGCAGAAACAGATCAGCTGGAATTTTGATCTTACATCAGGAGTCATATTTGATCAAAGTTCTTAAAAGGTATAACATGGATCTTTGTAAGTCAGTTACTATACCAGTGAAGCAGGGATTGAGCCTATCCTTACAGCAAGGACCTCAAACAGATGAGGAGAAGACAAAGATGGACAAGATATCATATGCTAGCACTGTTGGCAGTTTGATGTATGCAATGGTGTGTTGTAGGCCGAATCTAGCTTATGTGATGAGCTTGGTTAGTAGGTTTATGAGCAAGCCAGGGCTGTTACATTGGGAAGCAGTAAAGTGGGCTTTAAGATATGTAAAAGGAACAGCATCAACAGGTTTAAAGTTTAAGAGGTTAGCAGCTTGGGATCAGGCTGTCGTGGGCTATGTTGATGCAGATTATGCAGCTAATCTTGACTCTAGGAAGTCTTTGACAAGGTATGTATTCAACATATTTGGTTCAACAGTGAATTGGAAGGCTACACATCAACATGTAGTTGCTCTTTCAACCACTGAAGCAGAATATGTGGCACTTACAGAAGCAATCAAGGAAGGAGTGTGGCTGATTGGAATTTTGAGGGAGTTTGGGATTCAACAAGATGTTGTTGAAGTGTTTTGTGACAACCAGAGTGCTCTCCACCTTTCCAAACATCAGGGCTATCATGAAAGAACCAAACATATTGATGTTAGGTTTTATTTCATAAGAGATATGATTAAGAAAGGATTAGTTGTTGTGAAGAAGATCAAGACATCAGAAAATCCGGCTGAAGCTCTTACAAAGGCTTTGCCAGCTCTCAAGTATGAGCTGTGCAAGAGCTTGTTTGGGATGAACTAAGGAGGATGAAGGGTGGCTGCAACCTTAATGCAGCAGGTGGGGAGAAGTAGGAATTGTGATGAGGTGATGCAAGGTCTAAGGTGGAGTATTGTTGAGAGAAATAGACACTTGCATGGCTATGCTCGATGCATTGTTCATGCATGTAAGGTCAGCAATGCACACGTAACTTTTGGTGCAAGAATGATGGGCCGTGGGCTGTAGTGATAATAGATTTGGTGTTGATGGACATCTTGTTTGACAAGCAAGTTTGTGATCAAATATATGATATGCAAGATTTTGCAGATCATATCATATATTATCCATATATATTATTATCCATATATATCATAAGTTAAGATATATATAAGTTGTATTCATTCTTCGTCATTGTAACCCTAATCAATAAGATCACTTCTCCCTTAAGAGTGGACGTAGGCAATTGCTGAACCACTATAATTCTTGGTGTTCTAAGTTTTCGTTTATTCTTCAAACAAAGTGTGTGTGCGTGTGTTTTCATGCAACAAGTTCTTGCTAAGTTTGAATACTTGCACACAAATTCATAACATTTTTGATGCACATAACATTTACGATTTTTTTGCTCCACATTATAATTTTGGCTATGTATTACATTTTTGTTTTACGTAATTTTTTTGCTAACACATAACGCTTACAATTCATATAATACTTGCTATACATAAACTTTTTTGTTGTACACAACATAAATGGTTGTGTATAGTCTAGGTGTTTGTGTGCAATAAAAATATTATGAAAAGTATAAATATTTGTTTGCGAACAAAACATTATGTGCAGCACTGATAATATTCAAATATCATCATACAATTATATAGCTTGTAGTTATATATTTTTTTTTTTTATAATAAGGGACTTTCCCATGTAACTAATACTCCCCCATCTGCTATTAGTAAATATAAGGTATCTATTTTTTCATTTTGATGGTACATTTTAAAGGTATTTATTTAGCAAAAGGGGCCCACTCATACCAACTATTCACTACTAATACAACTAGTCATTTTATATAAAAATAATAACACCTGAAGGAAGTAGTAAGTACGTTTTTTAATATACAAAAATTTCATTATTTTTTGTTAAAAAATATTACTCCCTCCATCCCGGGTATTTTTACCCGTTTGTACGAGCACGAAGATTAAGACATTTTATTTTTTAAATATATAATGTAAGAGAAAGTAGGGATAAATTAGTAATTTAAAAAGAAAAAGTGAATAAAGTTATTGAGAATGATGAATAAAGTATAAAAAAGTAATTAAAGTTGTTGGGATTGTAAAAAGTAGGTAATAAAATATTATGTATTTTTGTCAAAAATGGAATGGGTAAAAATACGTTGGACACCCTGATGCGCGTTTTCTCAACACACAATTAATCCCCAAGTATGAAGGATATCAATTGTAGTCTCGAAAGGTGACCAAGTGAATATCGAACCCAAGGGACGGCGTATTATTAATTTAATTATTATCTAAATTAATTAAGACAAGGCAATAAGATTTGATGGATTTAATTAACAACTACTAAACAAATAATTAAAATAACAAATAAAATAAAGTATCACTCGAAGAATACGAAAGTGGATCAAGTAGGAGAATAGGTAGCTCTAGGATAATCCAGTTTTACTCATTAACTTCCCTTCCATGTGTCAATGTCCGACTCTGCCTTGTGGAATATGGACGCATCACTAAACCATGCATATCTACTCTATAGACACAAGTAAACATGCGTGTAACACGTGTGAATAACCTCGGAGCAAGAGATATAATTTCACCCTCCTTTCTAGGTACTATCAGTATCAATTATTTCCCCCTAGGATTGGTACTCTAACCCGATATGATCTCCCTTTATAGGTATTATAAAATTATCCTCTTTATCCTACTTATTAACCCGAATTCAATTCAATTAATAAGTATTCATATAAGATAGTTCTAATAATACTTCGGAATCCCTTCACTTAGAATTATAACTTAAAACCCTGCTCAACAGTGAACGCACTCAACCAATAACCATGTTATGTATTCAGACTCTATACAACGATTATTGATGCACAAAATGACTATAAGTATGAATTAAAAAGGCACAATCATATATAAAATAAATTCACAAGTAGTGTTGTACGAAGTGTACACATGGAAGTTCAATTAACTAGATAAAACCTTCACAACCCTAGTTCTACCAAAAAGGCTCTAACCCATGATGTTGTAGGAAACACACATGGGTGTTGGATAGATCTTACCCGGATGTCCGGAAAATAAAAGATAAATTAGAAAACGAATAAACCCTAGATGTGGCGTCATCGCGTCCTTCTCGCTCTTGAATCCTCCTCTTGGTTCTCCTCTTGGTTCTACAAACGAATCTTCAAAGTGATGGATGGATGGAGAAAAGGATGATGGTTGGGGGGTGATCCCCTCTTGTGGGGTGTTGTATGTTGCGGCCTCTCTTCTCCTCTCTTGTTGTTGTGTTGTGTTCCTCCTCTTTTTGGGGCTGTATAGACCTCCTTTTATACTTGTAATCACGTTTCCTAGGCTTGGAATGGGCTTTTCAAGTAATCACACGCGTTTAGGCCTCGAAAATATGGATTTGGTAAGTTCCCGAAGCACGGTTCGATCTCCCAAACAGGTCGAACCAACCCCTACAAGTCGAACTATGGTCGAACCACCCTTCTGGACATCCCAGGTGCATGGTTCGACCAGCCAATAGGTCGAACCAGCATGTCGTGGTCGAACCAGCATTTTTTCCGTTGGGTTCGACCTCAAGAAGGTCGAACCAATTTGCGCAGTCTCTCCGTTTCACGTATAACTTTCACATCCGACCTCCGAATTGAGTGATTTTTGCGCTCACGCAATCCTCTCTTTCTTGAATTTCTATCCATATAAAGAAATTATAAAAAATCTAAGAATTGAATATGTAACAGGCCATGGAAAGTAGCACCGCAATTCTGTTCGGCACAGCTCGCGCGGTGTCACCACTTTGCTCATGACTCCCTCGTTCGGACTTCAATAATGGTGTTCTTCACGTCAAAACGACACTCTCTTCAGTGGCTTTCCAACCATATCACACCAATAGTTTCGAGCTTCACAAAAATACAAAATAATTATGAAAGTTGGATGTGCGTTTTCAGTATTCTTGCACAAATTGCACCTTTTCTCCAACTTTGCACTTTTCATCCTTTTTTCACCTAAAACACAACAAAACACCTCAAGTGCACATAATTCTCACATATATCGAATATAAGACACTTGTGCTCATATAAGACTACAATATCAATTAAAAAGGTGTTAAATTTGAAATTAAAATACGCTTATTTTCACTCTCATCAATCCCCCAAACTTACCCGTTGCTCGTCCCGAGTCAACAAAATAAAGATAAAGAGAAATAGAGTAAGAAAATTAGCGGGGAAATAAGGATTATGATAAATACCCCATTCAAAATACAATTGTCCTCAACTTAGGACCTGCAACTCTCATTACATGTAATAATCAATTCAAAGCATACAAGTTAAGACACTTACCACCAATTCAAATGCTCCATTAACATGTTCTCACGGAAAGTATATATCACTCGCACTCAAGTGTAAAAGATGTACACTTATGGGTTTAGGTGTTTACGCTCAGATTTAATTTAAGTGCATACGTAACCATAAGCTTGCCAAACGTCTCAAGCTCTTCACCACTAAAAGTATGATTCGACAATGGGATCAAAAAGAACTTTTCTTTTGGATGTAATATTGGCTCTTTGGTAAGGGTAGGAAACATATGGATAAAGTGACTCAATTAGTAGAGAATTAAAACCAGAGATCTTTTGTACTGCAGATTCTTACACTTCAAGGCTATCCAGCTTCATGCTCTTCTAATTTTCTTTTCTCTCATTTCCTTCAAGCTCAACATACTTTTTCTTGTCTCAAGCACATCCTTCTTCTCTCGAGGTACCAGTTTCGGGCACTAGCTCACGCATCCTCCATAGGGTATTAGATTTAAGCACTACCCTAGGGTTTTAGATTCCATGGAGTACTAGATTTAAGCACTACTCCATGCTTCTCCTTAGATGCATTATCATAATCCATCACTATTAATTTCAACAACAATTTCATTCCTTCCCAAATTGTTATCAAGCACCATTAACACACTTTGACAGCATTTAATTCTCCACTAAATATAGGAATTTAAGGCTCAAATAGGATATCAAAGTGGCTATCTTCGTAGGTTGCCAAAGAAATAAGGCTTTTAGGCTCAACCGGGCTAACTACGGATATATAATTATTTGGTAGGGAAGTATTTGGCTAAGTGACTCATAAATTCAAGGATGGCCTAAAATCATCTCCCATCATCTAACACACATGTAGTTTCAAGTAAGACAAGAGGCAAGTTTTAGAATACACACACAAGAACGATACTCACCAGAAAAGAAAATATCATGTGATTATATACATGATCAACGAGGCTCAAAATCTCACATGGGCTTTAACAAGTAACAGAGCACTCTTCATGGTAAGCAATATCACACAAGTACACATAGAACTTCATACCACAATATAACTCAAGTACACTTCCTTCATCAATTTCAAGAGCATATGAATTTCAAAGATAATTTTAACAATATAAGTTCACATGGATCACCACCATAAACTCAATCCTTCCACTCCATGAATTAAAAGCACATATAAAAATTAGAAAAAGGAAACGAGGGCACCTGATTTTTCTTCAACGTACGCACGAGCTCCTCGAGTCAAAGCCTCAATGTAAAACTCGTCTTGCCACTCTTTTATCTTTTTCTATCATCAAAGCTCAAACAAACTCATCATCACAGAATTCATCAATAATAAAATAGGAGAACTATAAGAAAGAATTAATTGACTATGTAATCGACTCCACACACTAGATACACCACTGAACACTAGGCAAATTATAAAAAATCGACACATCAAAATCGATTAAAGTTTCAATATACCGCAAAAAATCAACTCCCCTAGCAAACATTACAAAGAAAAGATTATATACTTGGTGCTTCAATGAGGTAAGTACATCACACCCCCCCAAACTTAGTAAAAACGTAAGTTGAAACTAAGTTTGCAAAGATGTAATTGCAGAATAATAAGCACCTTAAATATAAAAATTTCTTACTCACACGAAAGAAATAAAGAAATAAAACGGAAGTGCAAGCCCCCAACAGGCACTCATGTTTAACGTCGTAGAGTCACGACGGTAGAGGACGGTCTTATTGTATCCTCACCTTCAAATACTTTCTTTCCCTCTTTTTGTCTACACTCAACACCTCACCTTTCTTGGTCACAAAAATATGATCATTGAAATTTCCTTCCTCCCATGGCTGTCTAGACTCCTACTTGTCAACCTTCCACTTAAATTCAGAATCACCTGTCTTAGAAAAATCAAGATTAAACAAGTTAGAAACTATATCAATGCTCTTGCACGATTGAGTCTCCATGGGCATCTTCATTACAATATCAAGAGAGAAAACCACATCTTCATTATCCATCTGTAGTCTAAGCTTCTCCGCTCTCAACTTCTTTGCTCTTTCCCACTTCTTCTCCATTGTAAGCTCAGTATTCTGCTCATGTAATGGTACTGGAGTAGTATCAACATCATGCGGAGCATTCGGCGCAGAAACGGGTGCATTCTGAGAGAATTTGATCTGGGTTCGACCAGGGATACTGGTCAAACCAGGTATATAGTGGTCGAACCAAGCTCCTGGAAGTCCATTCTCACTTTTCAGTTTGGATTCGACCTAGGTTCGACCTGTTCGACAAGTCGAACTAGGCACGTAGTGGTCGAACCACTCTTCTGAAACATGATTCTCTCTCTGATTATGTGATTCGACCTGGGTTCGACCTTGTGACCAGGTCGAACCACTTTCATCCAAGTCGAATCTGCTCACTGCATGGTCTTTGGCCTCCGGTTCGACCTGGGTTTGACCAGTAGGTGTGGTCGAACCATGAGTGACGTGGTCGAACCGATGATGGTCTAAAATAGAGTGTTTTGCTTGATGCGGTTCGACCAGGGTTTGACTTGGTATCCAGGTCGAACTAATAAGGTTGTGGTTGAACCAGTCTTATAGAAAAATAGAGTGCTCAGAATGGTCGGGTTCGACCAAGGTTCGACCTGTTAGCCAGGTCGAATCAGATGGAGCTTGGTCGAACCAATGCCAATGCTGAGTCTTCTCCTGATCGTGTCCAGTGCTCCGATTCGACCTACCCTGCATGGTTCGACCTCTTGTGTTGGTCGAATCAGGGTCGAATCGGGCTTCTTTGGCTTCAGATTTTAATTTTGGCTCCATCGTTCCTTCACACTGTGTTCCAGACCTTAACGTGATGGCTTTATCTTCTAATTTTTGTGTCAATTGATTCACGTTCGCGGTCATCTGCCCCATAATCAAAGTAAGCTCCTTCATCTGCTTAGATAAATCTGCATGATCAACATTCATTCTAGCTTCGATTTGGTCAACCCTTATATCGTTCTCAGCCAAGTATCGATTGAAGGTATCTTCATCACTCTTCACTTCGTGCTACTTCATACTAGGCCCCCTTAGTGTGAACTCTGTAATCTGCCTCTGCTGGGACTCTAGTAGCTTGTTGATGTTAGTTAGACTAGAGACGATCTCATCATCCCTATTCGGCTTCACTTGATATTCAACATGCGCCACCTTGCCAAGTACATATGATCCTCCATCTCTCTCTACTGGCCAGTCACGTAAATTCATAGAGATGTCTTCAAATAACTTTTCTGCTTCAAGTGCTGTCTTTGATAACAGCGCTCCTCCTGATGATGCATCAATAAAAATACGCGACTCACAATCCAATCCATAGTAGAAGATGCTTATGTATTCAGCCTTCGGCATTCCATGCTGTGGACACCTCCTGAGCATGTCTTTAAACCTGTCCCACGCCTCATAAAATTTCTCACCCTGATTCATAACAAATCGAGTGATCTCTTGCTTCATTCTTAAGATTCTTGAGGGTGGTATGTATCTTTCCAAGAACTTCTGCTGCAGTTGGTCCCATGTATTGCAATCGGCTGGATCAAGGGTCTCATACCAAGCTTCCGCCTTATTAATTAAAGAGAACTTGAATAAGGCGATTCGCCTAGTATTATCATTCGCTCCACTGCCCTTTTGAGTGTTTGCATAATCAAGAAGTCTTCAGAGATGCTGATATGGATCTTCAAAACAACCTCCAGAAAAGGAATTCTTCTCTACCATGTTAATAAGAGCGGGATGTATCTCAAAATCATCATCTTCCCCCCTTGCTCCTATCAACCCCATGTTGACATTCCCAAAGTTCTTGAAAATTTCACGAATGAAAACATTATCTGGAAACATTATTTTAAAATTTCATTGAATGGAAACTTGATGCGCGTTTTCTCAACACACAATTAATCCCTAAGTATGAAGGATATCAACTGTAGTCTCGAAAGGTGACCAAGTGAATATCGAACCCAAGGGACGGCGTATTATTAATTTAATTATTATCTAAATTAATTAAGACAAGGCAATAAGATTTGATGGATTTAATTAACAACTACTAAACAAATAATTAAAATAATAAATAAAATAAAGTATCACTCAAAGAATACGAAAGTGGATCAAGTAGGAGAATAGGTAGCTCTAGGATAATCCAGTTTTACTCATTAACTTCCCTTCCATGTGTCAATGTCCGACTCTGCCTTGTGGAATATGGACGCATCACTAAACCATGCATATCTACTCTATAGACACAAGTAAACATGCGTGTAACACGTATGAATAATCTCGGAGCAAGAGATATAATTTCACCCCCCTTTCTAGGTACTATCAGTATCAATTATTTTCCCCTAGGATTGGTACTCTAACCCGATATGATCTCCCTTTATAGGTACTATAAAATTATCCTCTTTATCCTACTTATTAACCCGAATTCAATTCAATTAATAAGTATTCATATAAGATAGTTCTAATAAGACTTCGGAATCCCTTCACTTAGAATTATAACTTAAAACCCTGCTCAACAGTGAACGCACTCAACCAATAACCATGTTATGTATTCAGACTCTACACAACGATTATTGATGCACAAAACGACTATGAGTATAAATTAAAAAGGCACAATCATATATAAAATAAATCCACAAGTAGTGTTGTACGGAGTGTACACATAGAAGTTCAATTAACTAGATAAAACCTTCACAACCCTAGTTCTACCAAAAAGGCTCTAGCCCATTATGTTGTAGGAAACACATATGGGTGTTGGATAGATCTTACCCGGATGTCCAGAAAATACTAGATAAATTAGAAAATGAATAAACCCTAGATGTGGCGTCATCGCGTCCTTCTCGCTCTTGAATCCTCCTCTTGGTTCTCCTCTTGATTCCACAAACGAATCTTCAAAGTGATGGATGGATGGAGAAAAGGATGATGGTTGGGGGGTGATCCCCCTTGTGGGGTGTTGTATGTTGTGGCCTCTCTTCTCCTCTCTTATTGTTGTGTTGTGTTCCTCCTCTTTTTGGGGCTGTATAGACCTCTTTTTATACTTGTAATCTCATCTCCTAGACTTGGAATGGGCTTTTCAAGTGATCACACGCGTTTAGTCCTCGAAAATACAGATTTGGTAAGTTCCCGAAGCATGGTTCGACCTCCCAAACAGGTCGAACCAACCCCTACAGGTTGAACCATGATCGAACCACCCTTCTGGACGTCCCAGGTGTATGGTTCGACCAGCCAACAGGTCGAACCAGCATGTCGTGGTCGAACCAGCATTTTTTCCGTTGGGTTCGACCTCAAGAAGGTCGAACCGATTTGCGCAGTCTCTCCATTTCGCGTATAACTTTCACATCCGACCTCCAAATTGAGTGATTTTTGCGCTCACGCAATCCTCTCTTTCTTGAATTTCTATCCATATAAAGAAATAATAAAAACTCCAAGAATTGAATATGTAACTGGCCATGGAAAGTAACACTGCAATTCTGTTCGGCACAGCTCGCGCGGCGTCACCACTTTGCTCATAACTTCCTCGTTCGGACTTCAATGATGGTGTTCTTTACGCCAAAACGACCCTCTCTTCAGTGACATTCCAACCATATATCACACTAATAGTTTCGAGCTCTACAACAATACAGAATAATTATGAAAATTGGATATGCGTTTTCAGCATTCTTGCACAAATTGCACCTTTTCTCCAACTTTGCACTTTTCATCCTTTTTTCACCTAAAACACAACAAAACACCTCAAGTGCACATAATTCTCACATATATCAAATATAAGACACTTGTGCTCATATAAGACTACAATATCAATCAAAAAGGTGTTAAATTGGATATTAAAACACACTTATTTTTACTCTCATCATAGCCCAAAATGGAAAGTAGGACAAAATACGTGGGACAGAGGGAGTATTTTGTTTAAGTTATAATTTTACATTCCATGTATATTATGTGGGGTTTTGTATAAAAAAGAAATAAGTAGAGTTAATACAATAATTAAAATTATTAATATTAATAAATTTAAATTAAATAATACTCCCTCTATTCCATTTAAAATTGCACCACTCCTTTATAAAATAAAAAAAAATGTACAATTTGAAAGGAGATTGAGGAATATTAATTAAAGGGGTATTCTCTAATGAAATATATATATATATATATATATATATATATATATATAAGACGTGTCGACTTATTATTAAAGTATACTTATAATATAAGTAAAATATATTTGTTGATAGTTAAAGTATGTTGATGTGAATCATATTATAACATTCTATAATTGTACTTTAATGCATTATTTATTATATTTTAATAAGCATACTTTAACTATTAATAAATATATTTTAGTTATACAATAATTATACTTTAATACGTTTTACAAACGCCCACATAGATTACCTTCAAGAGACTTTATTTTAATTAAATAGCATTTCAAAAATATTATATCATCCATTATAATTTTTCTTTTAAGTGTCACTTTTATAAATTTCAGAAATAATTATTCTTAATTTGCGATCTCAAGCACAATTTTCATTCAAAACACATGCAACTATTCAAATAACTACGCTTACAACTATATACGTGCCTTCATGTACAATTTTTAGTTTGACGCTTTGTACAACTATTCTTGCAGCTATGGTTGCGGCTCCATGCACAATTTTTTTTATTCGACGCTACACGTGACTATATGTGCGATCATACATAGTTTTTTTTAACTAAATTTGTATGACACTGCACGTGACTGTATGTTTAACTCTACATGTAAAAATTTTAATTATACAATGAAGTGAGATAAAAAAAAACTCAAAAGGTGTCATTTTTCCAAAAAAAAAAAAAATACATCTATGTCAACTTCGACTTCACACTTTCTATTTTTCTTAGCCTCAACTTCAACTTCACACTTTCATAAAGGAAAAAAAAGTATATAACTAATATTCTTCTAATATATTTTAATTTCAAGATTTTCATCACTTTTTTAACATACATAATATACTTTATTATTTATTTATTACTCAAAATATCAAACTACTACAAAAGTAACTCAAGAATGATTTTTTTTAGAGTTAAATTCATTTTTTGCCCTATAACTAAGCAAAACTTTGATTTTTGCCCTAAAAAAGATAAATGGTTCAATTTTGCCCTATAACTAATGAAAAATTTTAATTTTTGCCCAATTTTCGCCGAAAAATACAAATTTCGCCGGAATCCGCCACGTTATGTTTTAATTTGGGAGTTTTCAGCTGGTCAAACCGACGTGGCAATTTTGACTTTTTTTACACTAGAGTTAAATCATTTTTTGCCCTGTAACTAATCAAAACTTCGATTTTTGCCCTAAAAAAGATAAGTGGTTCAATTTTGCCCTATAACTAACGAATTATTTCATTTTTTGCCCAATTAGATGTCCTTCTCCTATTTTTTTAATTTAATCACGAATTTTTATTTTTATCACAAATTTTAATTTTTATTCTTTTAAATTAATTTTTTTTTTGTGCTTTAGTTTAATTACAAATTCTTCTATTAATAAAATATATGGCTATCTTAATTAATAAATAATAATATTAAATATTTAAAATAAAATAAATCAATTAAATAAATTAAATATTAAAACTTATAAAAAAATTCCGATAAAAAAAATGAGAGTGATAGTTATTATGTATATTTTCGAAGGAAAAAAATGATGTGTCGATCAACTAACAAAAATTAAATATGAATATAAGAAAAAATTATAAAAAAAAATTATTTTCAACAAAAATGGGATGAGAGTAATTTATTACGCATTTATAAATCTTTTATATTATATATAATTTATGGGTTATAATTTAAACATTATTATATTTTAAATATTATTATGTTTTAAATTTTGAATATATTAAATGTGTATTGGTTTTTATTCATAGGCAAAAACTTGTGTGCACCCGGGTATACAGGGCACATACCGTGCTCCTTTATAATTTTATGTTAAATTGCATACCCTTTAGTATAAAGATGTGTACCCCTTATTTTCTAAAGAAAAATAAAAAAATATTAATGAAAAGTGTATACCCTTTACAACAAAATGGTGTACCCTTATAAATTAAAGTGTATACTCTTTAGAACAAAATAATGTACGCTTACCAATAATACTAAATTCTAAAGGCGCACGGTGTGCCCGAGGGCACATTAGGAATATATTTTTAATTTTCTCAATTTATTTATTAAAAGGTTAATTACAATAAAATCATGACCTTTATTAATTTTCTCAATTTAATCACAAACTATTTTATTTAAAAAAAATACATGGCCTTTTCATTTTATGTCAATTTAATCACAAACTTTTCTTTTATATCATTTAAATATATGACTTTAATTTATTTTCTTAATTTAATACACGATTTTTATCCAATTAAATATATGTTTCTTTTTCACAATTTGATCACATTAATACATTATCTTTTATTAATTAAATATATTCCTAATATGCCCCGGGCACACCGTGCGCCTTTAAAATTTAGTATTATGGGTAAGGGTATATTGTTTTGTTCTAAAGGGTGTACACTTTAATTTATAATAGTACCCCATTTTGTTATAAAGAGTATACACTTTTCATTAATATTTTTTATTTTTCTTTAGAAAATAAAGGGTACACATCTTTATATTAAAGGGTTAACACAAAATTGTAAAGGCGCACGGTGTGTGCCCCATGTGCTCGGGTGGACACACGTTTTTACCTATGAATAAAACCAATACACATTTAACATATTCAAAATTTAAAATATAATAATATTTGAAATATACGTAATAACTATTACTCCCATTTATTTTTTTGTAGGAAAATTTTTTTTAAAAATAAATTTTAATATTTAATATATTTAATTAATTTATTTTATTTTAAATATTTAATATTTAATATTATTATTTATTAATTAAGATAGTCATATATTTTATTAATAGAAGAATTTTTAATTAAACTAAAACACAAAAAATAATTTAAAAGAATAAAAATTAAAATTCGTGATAAAAATAGAAATTCGCGATTCAATTAATAAAAATAAGAGAAGGTCATGTAATTGGGCAAAAATTGAAATAATTCGTTAGTTATAGGGCAAAATTGAACCACTTATCTTTTTTAGGGCAAAAATCGAAGTTTTAATTAGTTACGGGGCAAAAAATTATTTAACTCTAGTGCAAAAAAAAGTCAAAATTTTCACGTCGGATTGACCAGCCGGAAACCCCCAAATTGAAGCATGACGTGGCGGATTCCGGAGAAATTTGCATTTTCCGGCAAAAATCGGACAAAAATTAAAATTTTTCGTTAGTTACAGGGCAAAATTGAACCACTTATTTTTTTAGGGCAAAAATCGAAGTTTTGCTTAGTTATAGGGCAAAAAATGAATTTAACTCTTTTTTTAATTTGCGAGTGTACAAGATAAAAATTAGACAAAGAAAGCTGGATGAATTTTCAAAATTAACTATTAAATGAGATATTTTTCGGTCTCTCTTTTAAAATAAAGTCATGTTTTGTCCAAATAGAGTCAAATGTATTTTCTTAAGTTAAAGTGGTGTCGTTCTTCTCTTAGAATCGAATTTTTTATTTATTTTTTAAAAATTTTCCCTTAGCAAAAAAATTGATGCATAATTTGCTCTAATAAAAAAAATTAGTGTAAAACGGATGCTTATGTTAAAATCACGAGTCAAATTTATTTGTATAAGTCAATATAGAACCTTTTTTCTCTCTTAATTTTATACTCACTCCATCCCCAAAAACTCTTTTCACTTTCTTCATTTATTTGTCTCATTATACCCTTCACACTCCAAAAAAGGAAAAATTACTCCAACAACCTCAAAAGTTACTTTAACTTCAAATTTGTCACTCCTTTTTCATACACATACCACTACTTTATACTCCTTCCGTCCGCCTTTAAGGGTGTCATTTGCTTTTCGCACGTGGATTAAAGAGTGTTATTATTTAATGTGTAGTAGGTAGCTATATTAGTGGAAGTGTGGGTCCAATTTTTTAGTTGTATTAGTGGGTGTGTGTGGATAAAAAAGGAAATGAGACCCTTCGGGCAGAATGGAAAAATGATACCCTTGAAAGCGGACGGAGGGGGTACTTTTTTATTACCTAAAAATACTATAATACCCTCTAAGATTAATAAAGTTGGTCAAAAAATAAAACTTTTTTAAATAACGTTAAATAACGTGAAACAATAAACATGCTGCGTATTGTGGGACGAAGGGAGTATTTGTATATCGAGAATTTCTTTATTTATTATTTTTTTTGTTATATCGAGTTACATTCATATATTTTTTAATTCAATTAGTACTTAGTGAAATCATGTCAAAATTATCACAAACATTTGTGTAAATCGAATTTACATGCATTTGTATGTAAAACCTATTACTCTTTAAAATATGAAAAATTACTCTTTAGATACATAATTGTCATTCTTTAAAATTAAAAATTTCTCTTCAAATTCTTGTAAACCCTAATTTTTCGATTACTCTTTAGTACATGAAAAATTACTTTTTGAAGACATGAATTATTACTCTGTATAAAAATTATTACTCTTCAAAAAGTAATTTTTTATATATAAAAGAGTAATTTAAAAAAATAAGATTATTTTAACCCATGTAAACCCAATTTATATGAGACACACTAAAGAGTTATTCGGTCAGACCAAGCCTTTTTAAACTTTTGTTTAGAAAAGGGTAAACAAAAATTTAATTTTTTTCTGCAGCAGAACTTCTCCCAATATTAAATGTGTAGGGAGATAACACACATGGTGTGGTCTGGATCTTCTGTGTCACTTTGGTGTGACATCTCTTATTCCACTTCATCGGATGAGTGACATGTAGGAGAGAGAAGGGATATTATACCGTAAGTCAACCATTAAACCTTAATGGCGTGATTGGTACAAAGAAATTAGATGGAAATGGAATCACAATTTCATATTGTATTCCTATTCTAATGATTGGTAAGTTTTTTTTAATGGGAATCACCATTTCATAAGGAATGTGTATTTCTTTAAATATGGGAATAGTGATTCCTCCCAATTAGATGGGTTTAGCTATTCCATGCATGTAGGAATCAAATTAAAATTTTCATTTTAATACAAATAATATATATTCATTTATTTTTTTATTTTGTAATATTATCTTTTATTTCAAATATACATAAATTCACTAAAATGATATTTTAATTATTTTTTTAAATTTTATTTAATTATTCAATTAATATTTAAAATATATGAAATAAACAATAAAAAATCTTATATAATATAAAATGAAGTATCATGCAATAAATTTAAAACATAGAGCATATGTTATTATAATATGTCTTGTGAATTTTTGAATTGATATATTTTTTTAATATTTAAAAGATTTTATTATTATATAAATATATTACCAAATAAAAATAAATAAATACTTTCTTATGTTAAAAATATAATTTAGTTATTTAATATAAATAATACAATAATTATAGTATATTATAGAATATATTAATAGTGAAATTGGAATTAATTAAAAAAATATATTTTTCATTACTTAAGTTATTCCCAAGTAATACAAATCATGAGAATTTTAAGTTTTAATCATTCATTTTCCATCTTTATTCCATTCATAAGCTCATTCCATTCCAACATAATTTCATTCAATCATACCAATCGTGCCGTAAGGGAAAGGAATTAGATTTATTCACATCGTCACGTGTCATTCAATAAAGAGATCTTACAAAAGATATCGCACCAAATTTTCACATGACATCTCGTACCAATTTGGGTTTGATAACTTTTTGAATTTTTTTATTAGACGGAGATCTATATTTAATTAATAAAAATGAAATGCGTACTTTGTTGTCGGACAGATTAAGTGATCGTTGTCATTTTTATCTAGATTTTAGTGTCTTTGTTTGTGGATTCTCGGATGTTTTTATCCGTATTTGTGTGACTTTTGGTGGAGTTATTGCAATTATGAGAAATATGGTATGGAGTGATAGAATTGTATAAATGAGCTTAAATATGTGTAAAACATGTCAAGAAATAGAGAAAAACGGAGTCGGAAGCAAAACGAAGACAGAAGTATATGGCACGCTCGGACATGGGCCATTTGTGGAACACGGGCTTGTCCGAGGTGGCCGTGTACTATCATCAGAACAACAAGCTCGCCCAAGAGGAAGGTCGTGTTCTTACACACGAGTCGTGCACTAGCGCACGCTTCGTGTGCAGAACACGGGCCTGTAAAAGAAAGCCGTGCAGTATCGTCAGAAGATGCTACACGCCCATGACCTAGGCCATGTAGCACAACTCGATCCATGTTCGGAAGCACGCAGAATATGCCAAAGTAGGTGTGCACTACACGAGCCGTGCGCTGCTACACGGCCCGTATAGGTGCAAAAAGCTGTGCAGATTTCAGAATGTTCCGTAAGCTTCTAGAAAACCCATAAGTGATATAAAAGGATGACTTGTGCGAAAATTCAGAGGAGATCAGAATTAGAGCAGTTACACACACTCCACACCATATTTTCACATACTAGATCCATTCGATTCATCTCCATACATTTGATCCATCCATTTCACTTGATCTTCAACAATCCATCCATCAATCCATCCTTCCACCACTTGAGAAGAGAAAAGTGTCAATGATTGAAGAAGTTAGCATTTTGAAGAGAAGGAAGGTTATCTCCACAAAAGGGAAGTCAATCTACTTTTCAATTATTGATTTTCTTCTTATTTTGGCTCAAATGGAGCAAGCCTTTGAATGTATTGATCTAAACACAATGTGTAGTGGCTAGTCCTATAGTAGGGCTAATCATATGATTGGTTGAGAAGAATACTAGATATGTAGTATTTGAGATGTTGAATTGAGTTAATTTTGGACTTTCTTTTATGATTAATGAATCATGTTTCATTTCAATACTTGTGTGATTAGATTCTCTAATCTTAGTGTTAGGATGGTTATTCCAATATTATGATTAGGTGTTTAATTGAATCATATATTAAGATGAGCATGTATGTTAGTGTGAGGGGAGGTAAGCCATACACTTCTTATACTTAGAACATTCATAGGGGGACACTTAAGAAATTGAGTGAAAAGATCCAAACTTATGATCATAGTACCTTAAGGGAATTGAGAGTAAGCACAATCCTAGGAGATTTAGACTTGTCAAAGAGTCGAGAACCTAATTGCCTTGGCCTTAGGGATTAGGGGTAAAAACGTGATTGCTTTTAGTCCACAATTAATAAAATTCAATATCAAGAGTTATGCATATCTAGCTAGATTCTTAACCATGAGTATGATTAGCCTTGTTCTTTTCTTAAGTGAATTCTATCCATATTTCATTCATCTTGTTACTTGTGCGATATTTGATACATTTAGTTGTTAGTTAAATTCTTAGTTAATTGAATAGAGTAATAAGTAGTTTAAATAACAAACCTTCAATTTTGTCACTCTTACAAAGCATAAATCAATGATAAATCCAAAAACAACCTAGAGTTTACTTTCTCGTGGGACGACATACTTATAAATTTTGTTGCTTGGTCATACGTGTACAGTAACGATAGAGTCTCTTACTCTAAAAATATTTTACTAGAAATGCGACTAAGAACATGGCGCTGCTTGCCGAGAAAATGTTAAATTTTTGGTTGTAACGAGTTTGAAGTTGATTAGTTATGATAAGAGTATTTTTATTATTTTTTTACTTGTTTACGTTGTCTTGGTTACTTGGAGAACTAATTTGGAAATTCTTGTAGGTACATACGAACTCGTTCAAGGTCTTAATTTATTGAACCTTTGAATTTAGAATTAGAAGCTACCTTAAGAAGACAAAGAAGATGAGTGTTAGATCCTACGGAGGAAATTATGAAAAACGTAATGGATAATGTAAATATGATTGATGAAGAAGGCAATTTGAGGAATTTTCAACAAGGGGGTGATAATGTTAGAGGAGGTTATGGTAATCCAGAATTTGTGCCACAAGCTTATGCTCAACAAATGTACTTGCAAAACCAACAAATGCAAGCTATTATTCAAAACTTGATGGCACAACAATAAGCAAGGAATAATCCTCCGGTGGTGCAAAATCAACCTCATGGTAATGGAAACAATGGAGCGGGAATGAATATCTGTGATCACTTCCAACCGCAATATGGGAATTATGGAATGAACCCGCCATTGAATGTGAATAATTTCGAGATAAAGACGGGGTTAATCAACATAGTGCAAGTAAATCAATTTGGTGGTGGTGCAATGGAGGATCCGAATGCTCACTAATCCCAATTTATGGAGTTAGCCAACACAATCAAGATAAATGGGGTAAGTGAGGATATTGTTAAAATAAAAAAATTTTTTGTTTTTATTGAGAGATAGAGCTAAAGCTTGGTATCACACTATACCACTGTGATCCTACACCACATGGAGAGAGTTAGCACAAAGATTCTTGAGCAAATATTTCCCCCCTTCAAAGATGTTTCATCTCAAAGGGCAAATCTTTCAATTCAAGCAAATGTTGCTTGAGACATTTAGTGAAGCATGGGACCGATTCAAAGAGATGCTAAGGAAGTGTCCACAACACAGATTCCCTGAAGAACAACAAATATGATTTTTCTATGCTGGTTTACATGGAAGTGAGAGGATGCTTATTGATGCTTCGGCAGTATGTTCGATTTTTGGGCAAACTCCGAAAAGAGCAATTGCCATATGTGAGGAAGTAGCTTTGAATACGAGTCAATGGCCTATGGATCGTGCACCGGGCATGTATGAAAGGGAGAGAATTACTAAGATGGAAGAAGTGTGCTTGCAACAAGTGAAAAAAATGGAGGTGCCTAAGGAAGATATGACCGACAAGGCAATCACAGAGATACTTAAGAGGATGAATGCTAACTTGCTAGTGTCTCCAAACTCTACACCTATGGTGAATCAACAAATGCTTCTGAATCCTCAACAAGGTGTGCCTTTATCTTTGATGAATCGACAAGTGTTTCCTAACCCTCAACAAGGCATGTCTATGCCTAATATAGGTCAATCTTCTCAAAGTTGTCAAATGCCTACATATATGCCTCAACAAGGTATGTCCTCTAATTTTGGAATTCAAGATACATGGTGTCCACCGGATATATCACTTGAGGAAGTTACTTACATGCAAGGGAGGAACTTTCAAGGAAATTATGGTGGCAACTTTAAAAATCATGGAGGAGGATATCCACAAAGGCAATGAGGATGGGGGCAAGGTAACTTTCAAGGAAATTTTAATCAACCTTTGTCATATGAAAATCAAGGTAATGCCCTCACTCTTCCACCGGGCATCAATCCGGGGGAGAAATCTTCTAATGGTGAAGGGAAGCCTACAATGGAAGATCAAGTGGCTAAAATGTTTGAATTCATGAAGGAAGATAAGGAAGAAAGAAGGCAAAGAGATGAGGTAAATGATAAGAGAATTGAGACCTTGGAGACACAAATGAGTCAAATGGCAAGTGAAAGGGGGGATCTTCATCGTCAAGAAAAATTTCGATCTATGACCATTACTAATCCGAAAGAGCAATGTAAGGCTATTGAACTTCATAGTGGAACAAAATACGAAGGGCTTTCTTTGCCGATGGAAGTAGAGGAGGTAGAGTGTGAAGTTGAGTCTATGGAACGATTGGATGAAGAAGGGAAAGAGAAAGAAGTTGAGATTGTTGAAAAAGATGAAAGTACCCCTATACTTGAAGAAGATAAGGTGAAGTCTCCAAAGAAATGGGAAAGATGTAGAGAAGCAAAACGAAAAGTGAGAGAAGAGAAGTTTGAAAGGGATGAATGGGCAATTCCTAAATTACCCGTTGTAATTCTGTTTCCACAAAGATGCTTGAAAAAAGGACTAGAAGAGAAATTTGCCAAGTTTGTCGAAATGTTGAAGAAGATACATGTGAATATTCCTTTTGCGGAGGCTTTACTTCAAATGCCCAACTACTCCAAGTTTTTAAAGGATATTTTGTCGAAGAAAAGAAGCTTGGGAGAGTTTGAAAAGGTGAACTTAACGGAGGAATGTAGTGCGATCTTGCAAAAGAAACTTTCCCCTAAATTGAAAGATCTGAGGAGTTTTACTATTCCATGTGAGATGGGAGAGCATGAGAACTACAAAGCCTTATGTGATTTAGAGGCTAGCATTAACTTCATGCCTTTGTCAATTTTCAAGAAGTTGGGTATGGGTGAGGTCAAACCGACGTCGGTCACACTTCAATTAGCCGACCGATCGTTGACACATCCAAAGGGAATTGTGGAAGATGTGTTGATCAAAATTGACAAGTTTGTATTTCTCGTTGATTTTGTGGTACTTGATATGGATGAAGATGCTAATGTCCCATTGATACTTGGGCGTCCGTTTCTTGCCACAGGAAAAGTAATGATAGATGTGGAGAAGGGAGAACTCACTTTGAGGGTGAATGGGGAAGAAGTGATATTTTCATTAAGAGAGGCTATGAGTTATCCGCGGAACAAGGAGGAATGTAGAAGATTGGAGGTGGTGGACAACATTGTTGAAGAGCATATGTATCACCTTCACTCCAATGATTCGTTGGAGATTATTATAAGCCATTCTTACTCTATTGAATCTATAAAATCTAAATCTTCTTTTTGTTTAGAAAATGATGAAATGATTGATGAATTGCATGGTTTTAATGCTTGTAGGGAACTCACAAGTGAGGAAGCAAAGGAAGCAAAAGTGGAGAGACTTGATGAAGAACTAAAAAAGGAAGTGCAAGAGAAGAAGAAGGTAGAGTTGAAACTATTACCGGAGCATTTGAAGTATGCTTACTTAGAAGAGAATGAAATGTATTCGGTAATCGTATCCTCTTCCCTTAATGATTTAGAATTATAAAAGTTGTTAAGAGTTTTGAGAGAGCATAAATCCTGTATTGGTTGGAGCATAAAAGATTTGAAAGGTATTAATCCATTTATGTGTATACATAAGATTCATTTGATTGATGATGAGAAGTCTTATGTGCAAAACCAACGTAGATTAAATCCTATAATGCAAGAAGTGGTAAGAAAAGGGGTATTAAAATGGCTTGATGCGGGAATAATCTTTCCAATTAGTGATAGTCAATATGTAAGTCCCTTACATGTAGTGGCAAAAAAGGGTGGTATGACAATAGTTAGATCCGATACAAATGAACCAATTGCCACTAGAACTATCACGGGTTGGAGAGTATGTGTTGATTATCGTAAATTGAATGAAAATACTCGTAAAGATCATTTTCCATTGCCATTCATAGACCAAATGTTAGATCGTCTTGTGGGGCATAAGTACTATTATTTTCTTGATGGGTATTCCGGGTATAATCAAATATTGATTGCACCGGAAGACCAAGAGAAGACAACTTTCACATGTCCTTATGGTACGTTTCCATTTAGAATGATGTCGTTTGGTATATGTAATGCCCCTATCACTTTTCAGCATTGTATGATGGCTTTCTTCGATGGTTTAATTGAAAATATTATGGAGGTGTTTATGGACGATTTTTTCATGTATGGTTCCTCTTATGATATTTGCTTGACTAATCTCATTATTGTGTTGCAGAGGTGTGAAGAGTCAAATCTTGTGCTAAATTGAAAAAAATACCATTTTATGGTGACCGATGGAATAGTCTTGGGGCATCATATTTCAAAGCATGGTTTAAAAGTGGATAGAGCTAAAGTGATAGCTATAGAACATCTTCCCCCTCCTACTAGTGTGAAGGGGGTGAGATCGTTCTTAGGTCATGCGGGCTTTTATAGACGCTTCATTAAAGATTTTTCCAAAATTGCTAAACCACTTTGTAAATTGCTTGAGAAAGATTGTCCATTTAACTTCGATGATGAATGTTGTGTGTCATTTCAGGTGCTAAAGGATGATCTCAATTCTTCTCCAATACTCGTTACCCCGGATTAGAGTTTACAATTTGAATTACATTGTGATGCAAGCGATCAATCCATAGGAGTGGTATTGGGGCAAATGAGGGAGAAGAAATTTAGAGCAATCTATTATGCCTTGAAGACATTAAATTCTGTTGGCAATTGGATCGTGTGGATCAACGTGATCATTAGGATAACAGGCAAACAATCAGCGGAAGCAATTAAAAAATGTTTACCGTACTTCTGGGTTGATGTAGAGGATGAAGATCTGTGATGAACACCTCTGATCTTCTACCGTATGTCCCAAAGCCAACTCTGGTGTTGAGTGGTCAACAATCCCCAGAGTTCTCTCAATCTGCTCTCTGTTTTCTCCCGTATGTCAAATGAGGCACAGACTTAGGTTTAACAGGAACTGAGATGACTTATATACTTGGGCTACAGTAGGGACCAGGGGGAGAAATTGGACTGGGCCTCAATTGAATTTAATTAACCAAGCTTAGCCCAAAGCTTTTAATTAAATCCAATAATAATAATATAGTCCACTAAAATATTATTATTGCACTACCCATCCAATCCCAAATTATGTTCTGGGCTCCTTCTTATTATAAGCCCGATAGTCTCCCCATGTTTAAGATATACAATGTCCATTAATTAATTAAGTTACTGACAACTCAAATTAATTAATATCTCATCCGAGAGTAGTACCACTCAACCTTATTATCATGCCGGAAATTAATCCACTTGCAAGATTTACATGATAAACCTTATGAGCTCCTCAAGGGGACATCATCAACCTATGACGGACATGGATTCCTTCTACAATCAACAGCACACCATAGAGACAGCACTACTTCCCAACTCACCAAGTATATTGATTTAATACTTATAAATCTCACCCATTGATGAATCAAAGAAATACATACTACCCTACGTGTCGAGGTTATTGTATAGGGATTAAGAGTACGAACTTCCATAATAATAGAGATCAAGTTCTTCTATAAGTCAGTATAAGTCGAACGATCTCAAGATGTCCTGCTCAATACACACAAGTGCACTAATGTGATTCTATAGCCAAGACAAGCTAATACCGAACCACACTACAACCATACCGATAGAGAGTCCCCGTCTATCTCGATTGTGAGCATCTATTTATACTTTATAAAGAAACCGATAATATGATCTTCCGCGTGTTGTCGCACAACATATTATCTACAGTATAAAGTAAATGGACTATTGCATCATGCATATAAAATAAATTATAAGATGCAATCATTTGATCAATGATTCTCATTTCAAATATTGTTATGATATTGTTCATACTAAAGCTAGAATTTTAGTATACAATCTAACAATCTCCCACTTATACTAAAAGACTATGCTGTCATGTCTTCTGCCACACATCTGATTCCTACTCCCACTACACGACCAATAAAAGCTCTCGCCTTAAGGTCCTTGTAAGTGGATTTACTAGGTCATCATCCGATGCAATCTAGGCGACAACAACCTTCCCCTCATTATACGATTTCTCGTAACAGGTGGTACTCGCGCTCCATGTGTTTAATTGCCTTATGGACTCGTGATTCCTTCAAGTTTGCAACTGCACCAATATCATCAATATAAATTGTGATTACCTCGGGCAAACTTAGAAACACTTCAAAGTCCATCATGAAGTCTCTAGAGTCATATAGATACTTTGGCTGCCTCATAGGCTCCAATTTATCATCTTTCCATGATGGAGTCCGGAGTCTGAAATATATTTCTATATAACACTCCTCCACATTATGACTCTACTTCCTAAAATTAAACACATATCCTTTGAGGAGAATTTACTACCGTCCAATCTGACTAAAAAAATCCGAATCTTCGTAATCCACAAGAAGCAGTGAATCTGCTCAGTAAGTCTACATATGATTTCCAGTCCTTCTCAGGCACTTTATAAATGTCTTACCACAATTCATCATTCTTGTTCCGGGTTACGTTGATACCCACTGTTCATGCATTCAGCAAAACAGATATCCAACCTCGTTCATAGCATTTTCTTAGATTAAGCTTCCTTATTCGCCGAAGCATAAGGAATCGCTTTCATCTCCTTTATCTTCTTTTTTTTGTGTCTCAAAGACACATTCACTTAGATAAATACACATGCTAAACGAGTATGGACTGTATCATTTTATGAAACTTGAGATAAGCATAACATCCTTTCTTGCGATCCGTATTACCGTGATCAAAAGGATATATTTTTGCTTTTCTTAAGTTCTTCATCTCTACCGCTTTATTAACCGTACCCATATGCCCGATAATACTCTTTCATTGTCTCCAATGAGCAAGATACTATCTACGTATAGTATAAGAAACACCACCACGTTTCCGTCACTCTTTACAACACACAAGACTCATCCACTCATTGATTTAAATCCATGCCACTGGATTACCTAATCAAAACAGATGCTTCACGATCTTAAAGCTTACTATCAAAATGCTATTAGTACTTTGCAATGAATCACTCTGGTTGCTTCACATAGATGTTTTCCTTAAGACTTCCAATCAGGAAACCTGTCTTTGACATCTAATTGTTGTTCCTCATAATTCAATATGAGCAACAATAAATAAAAGAATTCGGATCAACATTAGCATAGCTACCAGCGAACATGTTTCCTCATAATCGAACCATTTCTTTCTGAGTACACCTTTTCGCAACAAGCTTTGCTTCGAAGGTTTTCACCTTTCCGTATGATCCTCTTTTATTTCCTATGACCACTTGCAATGGCTTTTACACCATTTTAGTGATCCTTCAAGCTCCAGACTTAATTTAGAATCCATAGATTCTATTTCAACATTCATTGCAATTTACTAAGATTCCGCATTTTCATCTTGTAGTGCTACGTCGTATCCATGGGACAATACCATGTTCACTAGGGATCAAGTCTCACGACTCTCCCAAAACATATATTTTATGGGTTGTCAAACAACCCTCCCACTACGACAAGGCACTACATGTAATTGTGTATTAGACGTGACACGCGTTGCAGTTTACCTTGTGGTATATCCTCTTGTATACTTGGTACTAATACTTTGTGTTTTCCTCTCACTACCTTTAGAACAACTTATACATGTGTTTTTGATTTATTACGTAGTCCTTTTCCAAAAAAAAAATCTGGTGTTTGTGTTAACAATTACCCTTCGATCTTTTGGACTAAATAAATCACCTTCCATTTTTCCAGGATATCCCATATACAGACAAATGTTTCACGAATTACTGTATCTAGGGCATATCCATAAAATGAATTTAATTATTCCAAATAATTCATCATTTATCTAATCATAACCATAAGAGCCTTATTCCTTCTATCCTCCACACCATTCAGCTGGGGCATGCCCGGTGTAGACAATTTGAGATTTAATCTCAACCTCTGATTAATAGCTCCTAACTATCCTAAGAGGTATTCACCATCACGATTAAATTGTAATGACTTAATATATTTTCCATGACGCTTTACTGTACCAGCCTTGCAATTCTTGAATTAATCAAAGAACTTAGACATGCAGTGCATCAAATAAATATATTGGTATCTAGAATAATCTTCGAATATTCATAACCACCTCTCACCTGGATAATATTAGGTTTGCTTGAATCAGAATGAACTATTTCCAACATATATATCTTTGGCTCTACACCCCACAGCCTTGAAAAGACAGTTAATCATTTCTTCTTTCAAGCAAGACTCGCAAGTTTGATAGTTTCCACTTCAGATAGACCTAACGGTCCATCGGCTATCAACTTTTGAATCCTACTCAAGTAAAATGAATTAGTCTTAGACGCCAAATGTATGTTTAGTTCATTTTCTAAAGGTTCCTTTCTCTTACTAATGTTAGAAGATGTATTATTAATTACTATTTATTGCATCTGTGGGATGTACATGATTCAAGAGTTTATATATTATCCATCAACATACTTTAACGGATTATAGCCTCATTCCTCATTACTATGACCATGTCATTTAAATGAAATGAAGTATCCATCCGTTAATGCATAGAAACCGAAATCAAATTCTTTCTATAAAACATACGTAAAGATAATTTCTCATAATCAATCGTTTATTCTTTATCATGAGATAAATAAACAACTCCCACTGCAATAGCCACTACCTTTGCAGTTTTACCCATGTTATTAACAATCTTATCCTTACTCAGTGATAAACATTTAGTGATTCCAGTATCTACACAGTTCGAGTCAGTAGATGCCATCACTAATCATGTTTAAACCATTAGTAAATAAGATATTAAACTTGTTCACATTATGATGAAAATGGCTTTCCTTTACCACATGTTTTGTCAGAAGTTTCCCACCATATACATCCTCTTGTAATTCAGCTGGAACTTACTCAAAACATCTAGGCAATTATGGAGAATAAAATTGACTTAGGTTTCCCCTTCAACTTCTATTCCATAATTTTCCAATTCATTCATCAAATTCTATTATGACCTATCACCTTTTAAATTACTCGAGTATCCGAAGAGTTACATGAGACCATCATATTTCTATGAACCTCTCATCTCTTCACTAGAGACTTTAATAGGCATCATGAGACGTCCTTTGTGAGAATACACATGTATTTTCTTAAGCAGTTATTTTCAAAACCAAGATTCTTTTCTAATCATCTAATTTGGACAAGTAAATATAATGTCTTTTAGTTAACAATTAGTGAAATAAAACCATTCGAAATTCAGAGAATCACAAATAAATTTACCGATCAAATCTTCGAATTTTATCCTTTTATATTGATTCCCTCAAAACAATATAATTAAAATTCACCGACATCTCAAGCACCGTGAGTCTGCAAGCCACGTTAGGGTGGACGTTTACAAACTCGAACATTTACAAGAGAATGTTTTACCCATTAATTTCATTTGTCAACCTAACTTTATGACAAAATAATTAATAGTCGGTTCCTCTTTAGCCATGTAAATAATAGCAGTGACTTCGTTGGGGAGGATACTAATTATTCACATCTAAGTGTACACCATTATTTGATCCCAAGTCCGCTGCCCAAGCTTATGTGCCTTACTGTTGGAAAAGTACACACACGCTCAGATAACTTTCTACAACCATCAATTATATAAGTTTGTACTAGTGAGCCGCATATAAGCTCATCCGTTAGGGAGGAAGGCACTATAGCCAACGCGCAAGTTCATATGCATCACATTACAAACAATAATTATTTAAAGAAGTTTGTACCAGTGATCCGTGAATAAACTCATCCGTTAGGGAGGAAGGCTCTATTGCCAACATGCAAGTTTACTCACATCACTTACAAACCAATAATGGAGGCCGTGGGAATTAATTACCAATCCCCTCTCCCACTTAGTTATTTAACACCGAGGATTTTTTAACATGCATATAATATTCCAGAATAAAATATACAACTTAGACATACTTCTATTAATAGCAATTTAAGTAAATAAATCACATAGAACATGCCTTGCATATATAACAATTAATTGTCAAGTAAAATAATTAAATCAATTATATATAATAATTAATTGCATAATAATGTTGGATCAATTAATTAGGCCCTAGAGCAACAAATAAGTACAAAATAAGCAGAAGACTAAATAATTAATCAAGCCCATTATCCATGACCCATTAACTCAGCCCAAAATTAAATTAAATCCACCAAGCCCACTAGCACAAAATTAGCCCATTAATAAATAACTAATTTATCATGCTTGGCCCATTACCCACAATTAATTAAAATTAATTAGTCCAGCAGTTAAGGTCCAACAGCCCATATCCATTTTAATTAAAATTGGGCCCATGAGAACAGCCCAAAACCAAATTAAAACAAGTCCTAGCTGAGACACCCCACACATCAAGCCCATTGCCAGCTCAATAAAATTGAGCCCATCACAAAAAAGCAATTTAAATAATAATTTTTGGGCCCAGCAAACCAAGCCCAAAACCAATTAATACAGAAATTAAAAAAATTGGGTCCAAACTGTCCAAAGCCCAATAGCAAGGTGGTGCCCTAAATACTTCCACCGCTGAAGCTCCATCACCTCAGTGCAAAACCGGCGCATCCAAGTGTCGCTGCCGCGGCGCCACCGCCCAGAGACCATCGGAACCGCACCGTCAGGGCACCACGACCGGAACGCCACAAATATCAGACGCCGCCCAGAACCAGCAGATGGCTCTTCCAGAAACTACCCAGACGTGCTCTTAGTTTCCTGCCAGCCGTTCAGACACCACCAGCCTTCTGCTCCCGGCGGCCGCCAACGACAACCCACCGGAATCGTGCAGCCATGGATTCGCCTGGAAGGTTCAGCCTTAACGACAACCAACATCAGATTCCATCGCCGTCCAAAACAAGCTGTCGTTTACCACCGAGAGCAGCTTCCAATCGAAGCCACGCTGCCTCCGATCATCAGTCGCTCCTTGCAGATTGACCAGATTGGAAAAGGGCCTCCCACTCGATGGAAATTGCTACTGATTCGCCTGATACGCTCGAATTCTGAGTCTGAACCACCCAGATCGCCGATTTATCGCAGCCAATACCATCGTCATCTACCCTGCTCGTCGATTTCTTTTCGTTGCTGAGGCACGATGCCTTCGCCATTGACAACTGCTCTCAGCAGTTCATGCCAACTCTGATCTTCTACATCGAGGCTCGCCGTCATCAACCGTCTTCCCTCTTTCTTTTCTGGGTCGATTGGGAATCTGGTCCATCGTGTACAATTGTCGACAAAAACGCGAAAGTCGTACTACTTTTCACGTCATACTCACCGTCAAACAGACGAGTGTGAAGGGGTGTGTGTGTTATATCTATCTTTCTCAAACAGTAATAAACACACATACAACTGCTATCTACTGACGTATTTAGATGAACATAAAAGGCAGATAGTACAAAAGGATTCCATGGATTATCATAGACATACCAAACCCAAATATCATGCTTTCACCGATAATTAAATCACAAGAAGCACGAAAAGAACATGTGATTAAAACCAGATAAAATCATTTAATCACATAAACTAATGAATCATATTTTCATCATGAAACCAACGCTCTGATACCAATTATTGGCAATTGGATCGTGTGGATCAACGTGATCGTTAGGATAACAGGCAAACAATCAGCGGAAGCAATTAAAAAATGTTTACCGTACTTCTGGGTTGATGTAAAGGATGAAGATCTGTGATGAACACCTCTGATCTTCTACCGTATGTCCCAAAGTCAACTCTGGTGTTGAGTGGTCAACAATCCCCAGAGTTCTCTCAATCTGCTCTCTGTTTTCTCCCGTATGTCAAATGAGGCACAGACTTAGGTTTAACAGAAACTGAGATGACTTATATACTTGGGCTACAGTAGGGACCAGGAGGAGAAATTGGACTGGGCCTCAATTGAATTTAATTAACCAAGCTTAGCCCAAAGCTTTTAATTAAATCCAATAATAATAATATAGTCCACTAAAATATTATTATTGCACTACCCATCCAATCTCAAATTATGTTCTGGGCTCCTTCTTATTATAAGCCCGATAGTCTCCCCATGTTTATGATATACAATGTCCATTAATTAATTAAGTTACTGACAACTCAAATTAATTAATATTTCATCCGAGAGTAGTACCACTCAACCTTATTATCATGCCGGAAATTAATCCACTTGCAAGATTTACATGATAAACCTTATGAGCTCCTCAAGGGGACATCATCAACCTATGACGGACATGGATTCCTTCTACAATCAACAGCACACCATAGAGACATCACTACTTCCCAACTCACCGAGTATATTGATTTAATACTTATAAATCTCACCCATTGATGAATCAAAGAAATACATACTGCCCTACGTGTCGAGGTTATTGTATAGAGATTAAGAGTACGAACTTCCATAATAATAGAGATCAAGTTCTTCTATAAGTCAGTATAAGTCGAACGATCTCAAGCGGTCCTGCTCAATACACACAAGTGCACTAATGTGATTTTATAGCCAAGACAAGCTAATACCGAACCACACTACAACCATACCGATAGAGAGTCTCTGTCTATCTCGGTTGTGAGCATCTATTTATACTTTATAAGGAAACCGATAATATGATCTTCCGCGTGTTGTCGCACAACATATTATCTACAGTATAAAGTAAATGGACTATTGCATCATGCATATAAAATAAATTATAAGATGCAATCATTTGATCAATGATTCTCATTTCAAATATTGTTATGACATTGTTCATACTAAAGCTAGAATTTTAGTATACAATCTAACAAATTCATGCCAAGTTAATTAAACCACAACGGATAAGAAATTTTTAGCCGTCCGTCTTATATACTTTTTAGAAGTTTTGACCATACTTGGTTGGAACACAAACGATTGTCTACACGGATCATGCGGCCATAAAATACCTAATGAGTAAGAAAGATGCTAAACCTCGTTTAACACGTTGGGTGTTGCTTTTGCAGGAATTTAATGTGGTTATCAAGGATAAGAAAGGCGTGGAGAATGTGATTGCAGATCATTTGTCTAGATTGGAAAATGGAGGTGAGAATGAAGATATGAAGCCAATTGGGGATGAGTTCCCAAATGAGGAAATTTTGCTAATAGAAGTTGAGCAAGTGTGTAATCTCATGGTGAATTTGCCGCCTTGGTATGCCGATTATGTCAACTTTATTATTTGTGGAATCAAGCCCACATTGCTTAATGAGACAAGGAAAAAAGGTTTCATGTTGAAGTGAAGAAGTACTTGTGGGATGAGCCTTATTTGTTTAAAATTTGTAATGATGGAGTTGTTGGCGATTGGATCATTTGGTTCAGCGTGATCCGTTAGAAAATCAAGTAAACAATTACAGCGGAAGCAAAATAATAGTTTAACTTTCTTTAGGATTGATGTAGAGGATGATAAGTAGTGAAACACCTCTTGATCTTCTACTATATGACCCAAAGTCAACTCTGGTGTTGTGTGGGCAACAATCTCCAGAAACTCTCAATCTGCTTCTCTACTTTCTCTACGTCAAAAGAGGCGCAGGATTAGGGTTCCAGGAAGCTGAGATGACTATTTATTGGACTACAGCAGGGACCAAGAGGAGAAATTAGATTGGGCCTCAATTGGATTTAATTAACCAAGCTTAGCCCAAAGCTTATAATTAAATCCAATAATAATAATATAATCCACTAAAATATTATTACTACACTACTCATCCAATCCCAAAATTATATTTTGGGCTCCTTCTTATTATGAGCCCGAAAATCTCCCCATGTTTAAGATATACAATGCCCATAAATTAATTAAGTTGCTGACAACTCAAATTAATTAATATATATTTCGAGAGTAGTACCACTCAACCTTATTATCATGCTGGAATTAATCCACTTGCAAGATTTACATGATAAACCTTATGAGCTACTCAAGGGGATATCATCAACCTATGTCGGACATGAATTCCTTCTACAATCAACAGCACACCATAGAGACAGCACTACTTCCCAACTCACCAAATTTGTTGATTTAATACATGTAAATCTCACCCACTGATGACTCAAAGAAATACATATTGCCCTATGTGTCAAGGTTATTGTATAGGGATTAAGAGCACGAACATCCATAATAACAGAGATCAAGTTCTCCTATAAGTCACTATAAGTCGAACGATCTCATGCGGTCCTGCTCAATACACACAAGGTGCACTAATGTGATTCTATAGTCAAGACAAACTAATACCAAATCACACTATAACCATCCCGATAGATAGTCCCCGTCTATCTCGGTTGTGAGCATCTGTTTATACTTTATAAGAAAATTGATAATATGATCTTCCACGTGTTGTCGCACAACATATTATCTACAGTATAAAGTAAATGGACTTTGCACAAACATATAAATAAACAATTTATAATATGCAAAACGTTTGATCAAATGATTCTCATTTCAAATAAAATTGTTAAAACATTGTTTAATACAAAAGCTAGGCTTTAAGTATACAACCTAACAATCTCCCACTTATACTAAAAGACTACGCTGCCATATCTGCTGACACACATCTAATCCCCATTCCTTCTACATGTCCATCGAACGCTTTTGCTAGAAGGCTCTTAGTAAAAGGATCCGCCAGGTTATCCTCCGATGCAATCTTAGCAATAACAACCTCTCCTCTTTTAACGATGTCTCGTATCAGGTGGTAATTGCGCTCAATGGTTTACTCGCCTTATGGGCTCGTGGTTCCTTCGAGTTTGCTACTGCACCACTGTTATCACAATAAATTGTGATCGCTTTGGGCAAACCAGGAATCACATCCAAGTCCATTAAGAAGTTCCTAAGCCATACTGCTTCTTTAGCTGCCTCAGAGACTGCTACATATTCAGCTTCCATGGTGGAGTCCGCAACGCATTTCTGTTTTACACTCCTCCATATTATGGTTCCTCCTCCAAGAGTATACACATAACCCGAGGTGGATTTACTAGCATCCCTATCTGACTGGAAATCTGAATCAGTATAACCCAAAGATAACAAAGTCTCTGCCCGGTAAATCAGCACATAATCCCTAGTCCTTCGCAGGTACTTCAAAATATGCTTTACCGCAGTCCAATACCCTTGTCCTAGATTACTTTGATACCTACTGACTATGCCAACGGCATAATAGATATATGGTCTAGTACATAGCATAGCATACATGAGGTTTCCTACTACCGAAGCATAAGGAACCACCTTCATTGCCTTTATTTCCTGTTATGTCTTTGGACACATTTCCTTTGATAGAGGTATTCCATATCTGAAAGGTAAAAAACCTTTCTTGGAATCTTGTGTGTTAAAGCGAGCGAGGATCGTATCAATGTATGAAGCTTGGGATAAGCACAATATTATTTTCTTGCGATCCCTTATTAATTTGATCCCAAGAATATGTCCTAAATTCTTCATTTTAAACCGCTTAGACAGCCATACCCTTACGCCCGACAATACCTTTACATTGTTTCCAATGAGTAGAATATCATCCACGTAGAGTACAAGAAAAACCACTACATGTTCGTCACACTTCTTGTACACACATGATTCATCTGGATATTGAATAAATCCATATGACTGGATTACTTCATCAAAATGGATGTTCCATGATCTTGAAGCTTGTTTCAATCCATAAATGGACCTTTTAAGCTTGCACACAAGATGCTCTTCGCCATTTGCAATGAATCCTTCTGGTTGCTTCATATAGATATTTTTCTCCAGACTTCCATTCAAGAAAGTTGTCTTGACATCCATTTGCCATACCTCATAATCCATATGAGCAGCAATAGACAAAAGAATCTGGATTGACTTAAGCATGGCTACAGGCGAGAAGGTTTCCTCATAATCGATTCCTTCTTTCTGAGTATATCCTTTAGCCACAAGCCTTGCTTTAAAGGTTTCCACCTTACCGTCAGATCCTCTTTTTCTTTTATATATCTACTTGCATCCAATAGCTTTTACACCATCGGGTGGTTCTACAAGCTCTCAGACTTGATCAGAATACATGGATTCTATTTCAGATTTCATTGCATTTTGCCATAATTGAGCATCTTTATCTTGCAGTGCCTCGTTGTAATTCCATGGGTCCATTTCAGTTCACCAGGGACCAAATCAGAAGACTCTCCCAATCCTATGAATCTATCTGGTTGTCTCACAATCCTCCCATTACGACGAGGCTCCACAGGCAATTGTGTATCAGGTATGACATGCGGTGCAGTGTCCTGTGGTATATCCTCTTGTACAGTTGGTATTATGTTTGGTGTTTCCTCTCTTACTTTATCTAGAACAATCTTACTCATGGGTTTGTAGTTCATTACATAATCCTCTTCCAAAAATCTGGCGTTCGTGCTAACAATCACCTTTTGGTCCTTTTGATTATAAAACAAACCACCCTTCGTTCCTTTAGGATATCCTACAAACAAACATACTTTAGTACGTGACTCTAACTTATCAGTATCCGTCTTCAACACATGTACCGGAGCACCCCAAATTCGAAAGTGTTTCAGACTAGGCTTTCGCTTATCCACAATTCAATGGGTGTGGAAGCTACTGATTTAGAAGGTACTAAGTTAAGAATGTAAGCAGCTATTTCTAAGGCGTATCCCCAAAACGAATTTGGTAATTTCGAATAACTCATCATTGATCTTGCCATTTCTATAAGAGTCCTCTTCCTTCATTCCGCTACACCATTCTGCTAGGGTGTGCCCAGTGCAGACAATTAGGATTCAATCTCTTGATCCGATAAATAATTTCTAAACTCTCCCAAGAGGTATTCGCCATCACGATCAGATCGTAGTGTCTTGATATATTTTCCAAGTTGCTTTTCCACATCAGCCTTGTACTCTTTAAATTTATCAAAGTACTCAGATTTGCGGTGCAACAAATAAATATATCCGTATCTAGAATAATCATCAATAAAAGTGATAAAGTATTCATAACCACCTCTTGTCTGGACAGATATAGGACCACATAAATTAGAATGAACCAATTCCAATAGATCCTTGGCTCTATACCCTTTGCCTTGAAAGGCCTTTTGGTCATTTTTCCTTCCAAGCAGGATTCGCAAGTTGGATAATTTTCCACTACTAATGAACTCAGAGGTCCATCAGCTATCAACCTTTGAATCCTACTTAAGTTAATATGACCTAGTCTTAGATGCCAAAGATATATTTGGTTCATTTTAGAAAGTTCTTTTCTCTTATTAGTTGATGTATCATTCGTTTCAATTTGTTGCATCGTGGGAGAAATTGGATTAAGAGTATATAAATTATCTATCAATGCACCATCACAGATAATAATTCTATCTTTTCTTATAACAACCTTATCATTAAAAGAAACAGAATATCCATCCATAAATAATTTAGAAACTGAAATTAAATTCTTTCTTAAATGAGGTACATAAAGACAATTCCTCAAGATAAGAGTTTTATTCTTATTGAAAAATAAATAAACGTCTCCAACTGCGAAAGCTGCTACTCTTGTAGCATTCCCCATAGTATGGTAATCTCCCCATCACTAAGCTATCGGGTTTGGTGGAACCCCTGCAAAGAATTGCAGACATAGTCAGTGGCTCTCGTATCTACACACCAAGTGTCAGCAGATACAACCGCTAAACATGATTCAACAACTAGTATAAAAGACTTACCATTCCTGTTCCCCTTCAGAAGAGGACAGTCAGCCTTGTAGTGTCCCGACAGCTTGCATTTGAAGCACTTGCCTTTAGGCTTATTGATCGCACCAGTCTTTGCTTTCACTTGGTTCACCGGTGCTGAATTTCCTTGCTTCTTCTTATTCCTACCACCTTTCGGCCTAGGATGAGCAGCATTTTCAGCAACATGAACCTAAGGAGGTCTACTAAACAGTTCTTCTGCCACCACAAGTTCTGTCAGAAGTTTCACCAATGTGTACAAATGTTTTTCATACCATATTTCAGGCGAAACTGCTCAAAACTCCTAGGCAAGCTTTGGAGTATGATATCGACATGGGTTTCCCTATTGATTTCAGCCCCAAGAACTTCCAACTCATTGAGTTGGCCCATCATCCTAAGGACATGCTCCCTCACGGAAGTGCCCTCAGCCATTTTGGTGTTCATTAGAACAGACATGCCCTTCGACCTAGCAGGATGAGTCTAATGCCCGAAGAGTTCCCTAAGATTATGCATCATGTCTAGGCGGTCTGTATAGCTTGATGTTGAGTGTGAAGCACATTGACATAGAAGCCAAAATAAAGCACTTAGCCATCCTATCAGCTTTGACCCACCTATTATAAACAACTCTTTGCTCTTCAGTAGAGTCATTAGTAGGTGCTGGAGGACATTCCTCAGTGAGAACAAAGATATAATCTTCAGCAGTTAAAACAATGTTCATGTTTCGCTTCCAGTCAACATAATTAGTGTAAGTAAGTTTGTGCTCTTTAAGTATAACAGAAAGTGAGTTGAGTGCCATTTGAAAATCCTAAGAATCATAAATAATTAAACAGATCAAACACTTTGAATTTATCAATTTATATTGAATTCCTCAAAACAATATAAAATAAAATTCACGAACATCTCAAGCACCGTGGATTTGCATACCACGTTAGTGTGGACGTATACAAACTCGAACATTCATAAGAGAAGGGTTTACCCATTAACTTCATTCGTCAACCTAACTTTATGATAAAATAATTAATAGTCGGTTCCTTTTTAGCCATGTAAATAATAGCAGTGACTCCGTTGGAGAGGATACTGATTATTTACACCTAAGTGTACACCATTATTTGATCTCATGTCCATTGCGCAAGCTTATGTGTCTTACAGTTAGAGAAGTACACACGCACTTGGATAACTTCCTACGACCATCATAAAAAAGTTTGTACCAGTGATCCGTGAATAAACCCATCCATTGTGGAGGAAGGCCTATTGCCAACACGCAGGTTTACTCACATCACTTACAAACCAATAATGGAGGCCATGGAAATTTATTTACCAATTCCCTCTCCCACTTAGTTATTTAACACCGAGGGTTTTTAACATGCATATAATATTTAGAAATAAAATATACATCTTAGCATGTTTCTATTTCAAGTAATTTAAAAAAAATAAATCACATAGAACATGCCACATATATAAAAATTAATTGTCAAGTAAAAACAATTAAATCAATTATATATATGTATTAATTTCATAAATAGTTGGATAAAAAAATGGGCCCAGCTTACCCAAGCATCAAAAGCATAAAATGAGCAGCCCATTAATAAATTAATCAAGCCCATTAACCCTTTACTTGCATGAAATATTCAGCCCATTAAGAAAACTTGGCCCAGCAAGGCACCAATCCCACAATTAAATAAATGAGCCAATGTATAATACTTGCCCATCAATAAACTTAGGCCCTAACAAGGCAGCAGTTACTACACGTATCAGCCCATCCGCAGCGCCGCCTACAACCTCACGGAAGTGTCTCTACCCAATCCATAAACTGGGGAAACAAACCCCGCAATCAATTCACGGAGAGGCTACAGCCGGTTCCCTCCCAGCCATGTCGTGCTCGAGACAGACGCCCGCTCGGGATGTATCAGCGCTCACCAGCCGCCGACGACTCGCCCAAAACAGTGGCGGACCGAGTAGGGTTCATGGGGGTACAACTGTACCCCCAATTTGAAAATATACCACTACATATATACCCCATTTCCTTTCGTTAATAGTTATATTTACTCTACTAATTTGATGCTCTACCATTTATTTCGTTAGTTTTTTATTTATTTATTTATAGTTGTGTACTTCCTTTAAGTAATTTTTGAACAATTAACAAATAATAACTGATATTATAATTATAAAAATGATAGGTTATGACGTTATGTAGTTGAGTTATTTTTTTAAATAACTTTATACTCCCTCCATCCCGCCCAAACGTCAATGGTTGTTTTTTATATGTAGATTAAGGAGTATTATTATTATTTTATATGTAATAGGTAGTTGTATTAGTAGTGAGTGATAGGCCGCATATCGTACCTTTTTACTAAAAATAGGAAATGATGACATTTGAATGGGACGCCCAATAGTAAAATGGTGACCTTTCGGTGGAACGGAGGGAGTATGATTTTTTTTAGTAGATGATGTGTTTTATTTTTTTATTTTTTTCCTGTATTGAATATACATTATAATTTATTTATTTATAATAATTTTTTTAACATTCATTTCTCATATAATATTTCTTAAATTTCACATTCAATTACAAATTAATTAATTATTAGTGTTTAAAGCATACATGTGGTCAATAAAATATTTTGAGCTGCTCGTCTAAATATAATTACTCCTATTAATTTAATGTAGAAGATATGTTATTAGAATGTTCCAATGTTTTGTATTTTCTTCATCCGATCTCATTTTGTTATTTTGAATGTCCGCCCCGAATGATTTTATTTTATTTTAGTATGAGACACACACATCACTAATACAACTAAAATATGAGACCTACACACCTCACTAATACAACTACCTATTACACTTGAAATAATAGTTCTTCTTAATCCACTTATAAAAAACAAATGACACCCTTGCGAGCAAACGGAGGGAGTACATTGTATGTGATTTTAACAATTCCGCACCCCCAAATCCAAAATTCTGGGTCCGCCACTGGCCCAAAACCTCAATAGGAATCGCCGGCTATGAGCAAGGAATACTCCAGCGAATTCACGCCGGCGACCATCCTCACCAGCTGCCATGTAGACCCGCTCGAAAACTGCCTCAGACCCGACTAGAAGTGGTAGAGACCCGACCAGAAGAACGATCGACTCGCCTGGAAATTGCAGAAAATGCGCTCGGAACGACGAGGTAACTCACCCTGAACATTGCACGGCAAGTCAGATAAGGCCTTCCTTTGCACCGTTGATCTCCTTCATGTCGACACAATCGAAACTGCCCAAGACTCGATCGAACTTCACAAGGTTCGATCGAAAAACATGCCTGGGCCGCTCGAAACTCCGCCAGCATCGTCACCGGTGAATCACACTCGTATCCATCCTCTCCTGCCGATAAAACTGCCTGGAGAATTCATGCCATTCACCAACTGCGACTCCATCATCCAGCCGCATCCATGTCGAGGTCCATGGCCATCTCCAGCCCTTTTTCGTTAGTAGCCCAGCAACGATTTCACGATGAGGAGTTCCATCTCCTTATCTTTACTTGCTTGTTGTTGCGCTTGGGAACAGGAAAGCAGTCCAGCAAAAAACAATTCTGCAAGTCCTTACGTCGTCGTATATTTCTTCTTAACCGGTCTTACTCGTTGGCAGCCCATGATCGTGACTTGATTTCTTTCTTTCCCGACGCACATAGTGCATCCGTGTGTGAATCCAGCGTGTTCAATCATAATAAACACACTCCAAAACCCGCCAAAAAGCACTAGGATAATTCACAAAATACTAACCCTAATATTCCTACTTTGTATCGACAATAAACACACAAATAGCACATAGTAGAAGATAGAGTTTCATGGATAAACTAAATTATACAAACCCTGATATTCATGTGACTATATCCAGATTATATCATATAATCACATAATCACAAAACTAAGGAATCACGTTTCACCATGAAACCAACGCTCTGTTACCAATTGTTGGCGATTGGATCGTTTGGTTCAGCGTGATCCGTTAGGAAACTAAGTAAACAATTACAGCGGAAGTAAAAAATAATAGTTTACCTTTCTTCAAGGTTGATGTAGAGGATGATCAGTAGTGAAACACCTTTTGTATGACCCAAAGTCAACTCTGGTGTTGTGTGGGCAATAATCTCCAGAATCTCTCAATCTACGTCAAAAGAGGCGCATGATTAGGGTTCTAGGAAGTTGAGATGACTTATTTATTGGGCTACAGCAGGGACCAGGAGGAGAAATTGGATTGGGCCTCAATTGGATTTAAATAACCAAGCTTAGCCCAAAGCTTATAATTAAATCCAATAATAATAATATAGTCCACTAAAATATTTTTACTGCACTATCCATCCAATCCCAAAATTATGTTTTGGGCCCCTTCTTATTATGAGCCCGAAAATCTCCCCATGTTTAAGATATACAATGCCCATTAATTAATTAAGTTAATGACAACTCAAATTAATTAATATCTGTTCCGAGAGTAGTACCACTCAACCTTATTATCATGCAGGAATTAATCTACTTGCAAGATTTACATGATAAACCTTATGAGCTCCTCAAGGGGACATCATCAACCTATGTCGGACACGGATTCCTTCTACAATCAACAGCACTACTTCCCAACTCACCGAGTTTGTTGATTTAATACATGTAAATCTCACCCATTGATGAATCAAAAAAATGCATACTGCCCTACGTGTCGAGATTATTGTATAGGGATTAAGAGCACAAACATCCATAATAACAGAGATCAAGTTCTCCTATAAGTTAGTATAAGTCGAACGATCTCATGCGGTCCTACTCAATACACACAAGATACACTAATGTGATTATGTAGTCAAGACAAACTAATACAAAATCACACTACAACTATCCCGATAGATAGTCCCCGTCTATCTCAGTTGTGAGCATCTATTTATACTTTATAAGGAAATCGATAATATGATCTTCCGCGTGTTGTCGCACAACATATTATCTACAATATAAAGTAAATGAACTTTTGCACAAACATATAAATAAACAATTTATAATATGCTAAACGTTTGATCAAATGATTCTCATTTCAAATAAAATTGTTAAAACATTGTTCAATACAAAAGTTAGGCTTTAAGTATACAATCTAACAGGAGTAATAAGGAGGTGTGTGGCCGAGGAAGAAGTCATGGGGATTCTTGAGCTATGTCATTCTTCTTTGTGTGGAGGTCACTTTGCTCATCAAAAGACGGGTGCTAAAATTTTGCAATCGGGTTTTTATTGGCCAACATTGTTTAAAGATGCAAAGAAGTTTGTGGCTAAATGTGATAGATGCCAAAGAATAGGGGGAATAGGTAAGCGAGATGAGATGCCCATGAGTTTAAGAATTGATGTGGAAATATTTGATGTATGGGGCATTGATTTTATGGGACCATTTCCCTCGTCTAAAGGATATGTGTACATCTTGCTAGTCGTGGATTATGTGTCAAAGTGGGTGGAGGCAATCCCCAATAAGACAAATGATGCTTTGATTGTGCAAAGGTTCTTGAAAAAGAATATTTTTGCTAGGTTTGGAGTTCCATGGGCTTTAGTGAGTGATGGAGGATCTCACTTTGTAAACAATTGATGGAGAGTTTGTTGAAAAGATATGGAGTGATGCATCAAGTGGCTACACCTTACGACCCTCAAGCAAATAATTTGGCGGAGGTCTCAAACCTCCAAGTCAAGTTAGTTTGGAGAAGACCATCAATAGAGGAAAGGAAAGATTGGTCGGAAAAGCTTGATGATGCATTATGGGCTTATCGGATGGCTTTTAAAACCATTCTTGGTGTGTCACCGTATCAATTGGTCTATGATAAAGCTTGTTATCTTCCCGTGGAGTTGGAACACCGTGCATTGTGGGCTATTAAACGCCTCAACATGGATGAAAGGGAGAGTGGTCAAGCAAGGTTGTTGAAGTTGGTTGAGTTGGAGGAGTTTAGAGGAAGAGCATTTGAAAACTCAATCATCTACAAGGAGAATATGAAGAGATGGCATGATGCTAAAGTGAAGGAGAACACATTCGCTCCCGGGGACAAAGTTCTTGTATTCAATTCGAGGCTCAAGTTGTTTCCCAGAAAGCTTAAGTCTAAATGAATGGGCCAATATGAAGTACTTGAAGTGTTAAGTGGACATACGTTGAAGCTTAAGGGCCCTAATAATGAGTTTGTGGTAAATGGTCATCGGGTGAAACATTACCTATCTCCTTCTCAAAAGGAGATAGTATATGTGGATACCTTATCTTCTTGAGCCTCTTTGTTTGTGTAGCAGTGTAGATTTTATTTTATTTTATTTCATAGTTTTCTTGTAGATTTGGTATGTAGGTGGTGAAGCTCATGGAGAAAAGTTCATATGATGAAAGACAAGGGTACTTAAAGTGAAATGTTGGTGTATGTCTCACCACTCTTTACAAACTTAAATTTTAACACTTGTGTTAATTTAAGTTTGAGGGGAGGTTGCGTGGTGGACATACTTGATCATACATGGATTTTAGAGAAGGCACATGAGTCGTCACGAGGTAAGTCATGAAGAGCATTGGTGGACACGATAAGGGTACGTCTCACTACTTTTTGCAAACTTAATTCTCAACTTGTTTCGATTTAAGTTTGGGGGAGAGTGCGTGATGTGACTCACCACTTGTTTATGCTTTAGTGTGTGATGAATCATGTGTGTTGCTATATTGTCATGTGGCAAAATTGGTCAATTTTGAACTTTTTCTCATGAGTTATGATTGTTTTGGTATGTTTGGTGGTGTTTAAGTACATGATAATCCGTTATTTGATCATAATTGTGGTGTGAATAATATTTTGAAGTATTTTGGAGCATGAATAGGGTGTATGAGAAGTGTAAAAACAGGGCAAAATTGAGGTGAAGTGTGAAATTTGGAAAACAGGGTAAAAACACTACACGGGCCAAGCTCCGTACACGGCCCTATAAGGACAGGCCGTGTATTGAAATTAGAAGTGGCTACTCGCCCAGGGTCTTGGGCGAGCTCCGTGCTCGAGCCATGCAGAAGAGGAGAAGCACGGGCCGTGTGCGGAGCACGGCCCTGTAACGCGTGGGCGTGCTTGAACGGCAGAAAATGCTATACGACCAAACTTGAGGCCGTGTAGCACTACACGAGCCGTGCAGGGTTTGAATCCAATTTTTAAAAGGGCCGATCTGTACTCACTTCCACACACACCATCTCTTTCGTACGCACTGAATTCACACCATATCCTTCTCCGTGTGCATAAATCGACCACAAAGGTTAGTGTTGAGAGAGATTGAGAGTGAGTGTCTCCAATTGTGAACATCAAGAACACTTCTCACATCCAAGTTTGAAAGGTATGAATTCTTTGAACCTTGATTTTTGAATTTTGATAGAAATTGAATGAATTGATGTATGGGCTTTGTGATATAGTGAGTTTTGAATGAGTTATTAATTAATAAACATACATGTGTCAATTTAATTTGTGAATTGAGAATGAAATTAGGATTCATGAGAAGTTGATATGGGGGATTTGTGAGAACGATGAAATTGGATGTATGTATTGTGCCAATTGAATTATCATGTGTGTACAATGCTTAAATTATGAATAAATGGTCTTAGATATTAAGGATTTGGGCATGAGGCCATGTGAATTGCATCTTGAGATTGTATTAAAAAATTGTGCATGCTAAGTGTTTGATGAAATGTCTAAGAGAAAATTTTGGCTAAATTTGAGATCATATGTGCATGATGATTGGTGATGGTATAATTTGGAACTCATGTGTGCAAGTATGATTAAGAATTGAGATATGAATTTATGGATAGTTGAGAGGAATGATGGTGAAGTGAATGTTGTGGTGAAGTTTGAAGTCATAATGATTTGAATGTGTAATATTGATGCATAGTATAATTCAAATGGAGTTGGATGACTAGAGTGGAGTTTAAACTAAGTGCATTTACTTTTCTTTTGATGGAATTTAAAATAACTTGAGCATTGTTGAAAATTGTAGATGGCCGAGAGGAGAGTTAGACCAAGAAATGAGGATTTCATAGTCATTACCAATCCAGGGGAGTTCGCTAATTTGGATGCTCAGCTAATGGAAGAAGGGGTCCATCCGAACTACTTTGGGGTGGAATTTGAAGACTATTGGGGTAAGTATGTACTCCGTTGGCAAACACTTACTCCGAAGATCAAACCGACTCGATTCCAAGATACAAAAATAATGAGAGGGCTAGGAATTGAGGAAGATTTGAGGAAGTTGTTTAGATTTGCACAGCTGGAAGCTTTCTTTGATAAGAGGCCGCCTACTTACTACCATCTAACTGCTGAGTTCATGAGTACACTGCAAGTGAAAAATGATCAGAATGGTTTTCCTAGTTCAGTGACGTTCCAACTAGACAACGTGTTAAGAGAAAAGATTCCTCTGCCTATGTTGAATGAATTCTTTGGGTGCCCACCGTGCGAATATCATCGAAGCTTTTATGAAGGAGACACTTTCAATCAACAGGAATGGTGGAAGAGCTTGGTGAATGACGGGACGGAACGAGCAGGATATGTTCCCAGTGCTTCAAAGGGAACTGCAATACGGAACCCAGTGATGAGATACTTAGAGAAAATCATTTCAAATACCATCTTAGGGAGATTTGAGAGTGGAGCTGTGGGAGAGAAGCAGTTATATATCATGTATTGCATATATAAGGAGCTACCACTGAACGTTGCAGCATATTTTGTGCAACATGCGGAGAGAGTTGCCAAGAGGCAGACTTCTCAAGGTTTGATGTTGGGAGATATGATTACCATGATTGCTCAAGGCTTGGGGATAAATCTTGCAGGAATGAAAAACAGGATGGTGAGTAAGGGTTTGAACTATCAGCGGTTGATGAGGATGGAATTTTTGTCTATAGCGGGGAATCAGTATTGTCTAAGGCAAAAAAAAGGAGCTCCATTTCCTTTGCCAGCTCCAGAGCTCTCTACGGTGTATATTAGAAAGAGGTTTGCTAACTTGGCAATGGCTAGTGTGAATCATTCCAGGGTTGTGAGAGCCTTTTATAGACAAAACAGAGATGAGGTGGAAGAGGTTCTAAGACAGATGAGGGTTGAAGAGAACCCCGAGCTAGCTATTTGAGGGCAGAGTAAGTGCCTATGGAAGGAGATGAACATGATGCACCACCTCAGCAGGTGGAGTTTGAAGAGCAAGCCCTTGATCCACCACAGTTCAAGGAAGAAGAGTAGCAACCACCAATGGGCCCAGAATAGGGTAATGATCGTTGGAATTATATGATGGATGAGATGAGAGATATGAGGCATGTGCAGCAGACATATGGAGCACAGATGAGGGAGATCCGAGAGGTCCAACAGGAGCACGGAGTGCATATCCAGGAGTTGAGAGCTGGACAGCGACTGAGGGAGTATTACGAGGAGCAGTCGCGGGTGCACTCCAACAACATGGAGGAGATGATGACGATGATGTTCAATTTCCAGCTCCACGGATCTCCTCGTGCATATATTTCATGGAATGCCTATCATCCACCTCCACCTCCAGAGCCATGAAGGGAGTACTTTGAGTGCTAGGCACTTCCATTAGTTCATTTTACCCATGATTAGACATTTGATTTGATTTGTTAGGATTTTTTTGGATTGTACTTAAATTGTTGGTTTTTGGGAGTTTTTTACTTTGGGATGTTGATTTTCAGTTTTATGCGATTTACTTTTCGTTATTTTTAGTATTTTGGTTTGATTTTCATTATTTGGATGTGATGGGAATTTGATCTTATTTGTTATGGATGTGAATTGATGTGTTTTGATATCTTGAGATGGATGCTTTTGTTTATGCATGTATGTGTTTTTGTAATTTTGTGTGATGTTTGTCTTGTTTTTATTCTTGTAGGGATGGTTTGGTGGTATATTTTTGGGAATGTGTTGAGTGTTTTTGAATGTGAGCTATGACGCATTGTTTGTGATAAGTGATGGCAAGCTTATTAATATTTCTACTTATTGAAATTGTGACATGGATTACATAAGTTGTTCAATTTCGAGAAGTATGGAGGATAATTGTATTTCTTTTGATCCAAGCATAAGCTTGTGAGAGTTGAGCCTCAACCGTGCCTCCATGGTTAATTCTTTATGAGAGGACCGGTTGTACTTAGACAAACTAGAATTTGCTCTTGGACTATAAGAACGAAGCCCGAATGGTTAAAATTTGTGACATGAACTTAGGCCATCCTTGTTTAATGAAGTCATAGCCATAAATTTCCTTACCCAAAACACTATCACTTTAGCCAATTTGAGCCTATAAGTCTTTTCTTTGTGATTTAAGCACAATACAAGCCTTGAAAACCCACTTGAGCCTTATATATGTAACCTATGTGTGGATAATTGAAGATGATGATAGTTTACAGGGGAAGATGTGGAAAAATGTGCAAATAAATGGAAAAAGGTTGACTTAAGAAAAAGGATGAAAGAGCTCAAGTTAAAAGCAAATGCAACTTCAACAAAAAGTGGAAAAGGAGCAAGATCATAAAATATGCTCAAGGAATACAAAAAGTCAAAAGAAAAGAAGTATGTCATTCCAAAGAAGCTCAATGAATCTATGGTATGATGATATTTAATGCTTTTGAATTATTGACAAAGGGAGGAAGTTTGAAAGTGAAGAAGTTGGAGAAAAGAATCATCTCTTCGATTATCTACACTTGAATAGTCACTATTATCCAAAGTTTCCTACCCTACCAAAGAGTCTAAACATTACATCCTAAGATAAAGACCTTTTTGATCACTTATTGAAACTAGGGTGGCTTGTGAACATAGTCCATGAGCAAGCCTATGGTGAGTCGGTTCTAACCGGTTGATGAGTGATGTTCAAAACCCTACAAAATAGAGTGTAGAGTGAATTTGATATCCTATGAGAGGCTTGGATTAAAAGGAGTTTGATTACTCTTTTGTCATTCTTAAGATTGAACTTGTTAATCTTTCATGTTATAAGTTTGATGATGTGGGGATATTTAATGTGATTTTGTAGTCCTTATTACTTGTGATGTATTGTGGTTTATGTTCATTAGGTGTTTTTCTAGGTGAAAATTACTCCTCTTGTTTATCATTTTTCGTTGTTCGAGGATGAACAACACTTTAAGTTTGGGGGGTTGATCGTTGTCATTTTCACCTAGATTTTAGTGTCTTTGTTTGTGGATTCTCGGATGTTTTTATCCGTATTTATGTGACTTTTGGTGGAGTTATTGCAATTATGAGAAATATGGTATGGGGTGATAGAATTGTGTAAATGAGCTTAAATATGTGTAAAACAGGTCAAGAAATTGAGAAAAATGGAGTCGGAAGCAAAACGGAGACAGAAGTACAGGGCACGCTCGGACATGGGCCGTGTGCGGAACACGGCCTATCCGAGGTGGCCGTGTACTGTCATCAGAATGACGAGCTCGCCCAGGAGGAAGGCTGTGTTCTTGCGCACGAGTCGTGCACCAGCGCACGCCCCGTTTGCAGAACACGGGCCTATAAGAGTAAGCCGTGCAGTGTCGTCAGAAAACGCTACACGCCCATGACCTAGGCTGTGTAGCGCAGCTCGAGCCATGTCCTAAAGTATGCACAACACGCCGAAGTAGGTGTGCACTACACGAGCCGTGCGCTGCTACACGGCCCGTGTAGGTGCAAAAAGCTGTGCAGATTTCAGAATATTCCGGAAGCTTCTAGAAGGCCCATAAGTAATATAAAAGGATGACTTGTGTGAAAATTCAGAGGAGGAGATCAGAATTAGAGCAGTTACACTCACTCCACACCACATTTTCATACACTAGATCCATTCGATTCTTCTCCATATATTTGATCCATCCATTTTACTTGATCTTCAATAATCCATCCATCAATCCATCCTTCAGCCACTTGTGAAGAGAAAAACATCAATGATTGAAGAAGTTAGCATTTTGAAGAGAAGGAAGGTTATCTCCACAAAAGGGAAGTCAATCTACTTTTCAATTGTTGATTTTCTTCTTATTTTGGCTCAAATGGAGCAAGCCTCTGAATGTATTGATCTAAACACAATGTGTAGTGGTTAATCCTATAGTATGGCTAATCATATAATTGGTTGAGAAGAATGCTAGATATGTAGGATTTGAGATGTTGAATTGAGTTAATTTTGGACTTCCTTTTATGATTAATGAATCATGTTTCATTTCAATACTTGTGTGATTAGATTCTCTAATCTTAGTGTTAGGATGTCCATTCAAATATTATGATTAGGTGTTTAATTGAATCATATATTAAGATGAGCATGTATGTTAGTGTGAGGAGATGTTAGCCATACACTTCTTATGCTTAAAACATTCATAGGGGGACACTGAAGAAATTGAGTGAAAAGAACCAATCTTATGATCATAGTACCTTAAGAGAATTGAGAGTAAGCACAATCCTAGGAGATTTAGACTTGTCAAAGAGTCAAGAACCTAATTGCCTTGGCCATAGGGATTAGGGATAAAAACGTGATTGTTTTTAGTCCACAATTAATGAAGTTCAATATCAAGAGTTATGCATATCTAGCTAGATTCTTAACTATGAGTATGATTAGCCTTGCTCTCTTCTTAAGTGAATTCTATCCATATTCCATTCATCTTGTTACTTGTGCGATATTTGATAAATTTAGTTATTAGTTGAATTCTTAGTTAATTGAATAGATTAATAAGTAGTTTAAATAACAAACCTTCAATTTTGTCACTCTTACAAAGCATAAATCAATGACAAATGCGGATACAACCTAGAGTTTACTTTCCCTTGGGACGACATACTTATAAATTTTGTTGTTTGGTCACACGTGTACAACAACTATAGAGTCTTTTACTCTAAAAATATTTTACTAGAAATGCGACTAAGAACATTAAGATAAAACAAATCCTCCCTCCATCCTATTTTAATCTTTACATATATTTCAAATTCCAAGTTGAATTTTTTATTTCAATATTTATATTTCCATTTTTTATAGATGAGACTCACACAAAAATAGTTAATATTTTTTCATGAGACACACACTACACAAATTTGACTTCTTACTTTACATTTAAATATTATACTATCTCTTAATCCACTATACAGTAAAATTCTATATTCCTTTACACTAAAACTCTTATAAATCCGATATACTTAGTATGTGAGCTCGAGTCTTTTCTTACTATAAATTTTGTGGTCCTATATCCAATTTCATATACCCAATGTATTGCTATGAGTTTAATTTAAAGGGGATAAAAGGGTTCCGTAAATCCTGTTCGCAAGAAACTAATTCATTCTTTTAACTCTATATAAAAAGTAAACGTAAATATTGAAATGAGACAAGGGAATATATTTAAAGGAAATGAAAGAAGTACTCAGGGGTGGATCCACAATTTTTTTATGGGGGTACGACGTGTAATTACAAAAATATACTTTATATTTAAAAACATATGGTAAATTAATTAAAATTTAAAAATTATAATTATCATTGACATTGTTGAATTTTCATTTGTAAAAAGTAATTTAAGATATTATTATCATTAATTTATAACATAAAAGATTTTATTAGTGTATAAGCAAACAAGGAAAAAAAGAAAAAGAAGTAGGATAAAAATCAAATAGTATAAGGAAATAGGAAAAAAAGAAGTGGGATAAAAATCAAATATAAGCAAAATGGGAAAAAAGAAAAATTGGGATGAAAAGAATGGAATCGAACCCTGGTCGACTAGGTCCACTTCATGGGGCTTAAGCACTAATCTACAAAAAACTTTGCTTGCTAAAGCCTATATATATATGTATATAATTTTTAATTTTGGGGTACAGCTGTACTCCCTTGTCCCATGCTGCATCCGCCCTTGGAAGTACTTTCTCAGTTCGGCGTTACGTTTGCTTTTTGCACGAAGATTAAAAGATATAATATTTTAATGTGTAGTAAAGTGAGAAAAATAATATTTAATGTAAAGTTGGTAGTTGTATTAGTGTTGTATGTGGACCCTACATGGAATAATTAATTGTTTTATATGGGTCCAATTTAATAAAAAAATTGTAAAACTTAATGTGGAACAACCCAAAATGAAAAATGTAAACCTTAACGTGGGATGGAGGGAGTATTATTTTTCTATCCGAAATGTAAATGAAATAATTCAATCCAATGAATATTACTTTCCATCGATAAAATGACATTCCTTATTATAACATACTCCCTCCGTCCCAGGCTAAGAGGGTCAAACATAAGGTCTCTGATCCTCATTACCTGGGACGGAGGGAGTATTAATGATTAAATTCAGATTAATCTGACGAAAAATTCTACAAAGATTTGGCAGAAGTAAATATCTAGGTACATAGATTTAAACTGCAAGTTGAAGGGGGTGGGGGGTGGGCATGGGATGGGACCTATCAGACAGAGTAAAAGTGTGAAGCTGCAGGGAGGCAATGGGCCCCTTAGATTTAGAGGCAGCAACTGGAAAACAACCTGCGTTTGGAGCTTCCTCAAATTTCTGACAGCGAACGTGATAATATTTTCGCCCCATAATCTTAATGCAGGAGTGATTCTTAACCCGCATACGTAGCCCATCTCTTCATCGTTTATAAATATATTTTTTTTTCTTTTAAATTAATTAATTTTTCTACTTAGATATATAGGTACTCCTATAATTATTTATATACTGACAACATAGTATTGATCATCATTCTTCACACTTGCATCCCTCTCTATTTAATTTTTGTATACCTAACAATTGTATTTAGTGGCGGAGGATTTTTAATATTTTACTTGTAGTCATGTCTATATATTTTTTTAATGTAATGTTTAATTTATTACTCCCTTAATGCATGTATTTTTATGCATTGATATTAAGATTTTTTTTATGATGTATTAAGACGTGTAAATTATTGAAATGTATATAAAAAGTGAATACTTTAGATAATTTAATTAAAACAATGTATAAAGTTATTTGAATATGTATAAAAAAAGTATTATTGAAATTTTTTTTTCCATTTTAAGGAACGTGTTAAATTTGGGGTAATCTTGAAAGGTAAATCCATACTATTTAATTTTTTAATAATGTGAAAATGTAGAGGCGCCTTACTTGGCTGACCATGGGTCAGCAATGACCCTCTTACATGATCTTCTCATGATTTGATTGTATAGGATGTGAATGAGCTCCTGCGGATTCTTATTGCTATTGGTTTGATTTTGCCACTTTTCAGTGATGCTAAATTGTTAACAGCAAATTTGTTATGGTTTCAAGGATGATGTGGAGGAGCGCTTCTCATTTAAACATCGTTGCTTCAAGCTACAGAGTTTTTAGCCCATTTCTTAGCATAGGTTACTTCTTTATTACTGTGGCATGTTTTGATAGTTATATTAGATTTTTTAAGCAGCATTCTTCATAAGACCGCTTGTTTGGCCTCTTTAAAGCCGATTGTTTGGCTTACGCATTTGACTTTGTCAATATTTACATTTTGTACTTTTTTTCCTCTCCCTTCTTATTTTCATTTATCTTTTAATAAAATGCGACTTATTAGTTTAGATATCATTTCGGCACATTAATATTAATTTATTTTTTAAAATTTTAATTAAAAAATTAAAATTTATTTATTTTAATACATGTAATAATTATATAAGTCAATATTAAATATTATCCTCAAATTTATAATTAGATATAAATGATAAATAATCTATCCAAGTTAATTATTATTAAATCAAATAAATTAGAATTTATTATTAGGGGTTGATTGTATTCTTAAGAGTTGTTAAATAATGGATTTGAGCTATTTAACATTAGTAATCACAATTATTATCTTATTAAAATTATATTATTATCATCCAACTTATTTCATTATTATAATATAATGGAATTTGAATCCAACGTTTACAAATTTTAACAACATTAAATCTCATACACAATTATTATTTTTGCCATTCTATAGAGTAATTATTTTTTTTCTTTCTCCTTAACTTTATTTATATCATATACAATATTAAATCTCATACACAACTTATATATATATATATATATATATATATATATATATATATATATATATATATATATATATATATATTTTTTTTTTTTTTTTTTTTTTTTCTTTCTTCTTAATTTTATTTCTATCATAGAGTAATCAATATATCCAAGTAAAATAGAAAATTCATATATAATTTGAAGATTATAACTATTTTAGAAAGTTATTTTTATGACTATTTTTATATATTTAAATTTAAGTTATTTAAATATAATTTATAAATTAAATAAATTAAGTATCATAAATAATTTATGATTAAATATTAAATTAAATATAAATAAAAGACTGGACCAAAAAAGCCAAAAAATACGGGCCAAAAGCGGGCCGGGCCATTTGACCCACCGGGCTTGATGGGCTGGGCCAAAACAGTCTGGTTCTTTTCGGGCCTACATTTTAATGATCCAGCCTAGCCTACTTATGACGGGCTACGGGCCATTTTTGCCGCCTTTACTTGTACTTGTTTCACTTCTTTTATGTTATGAAAACCTGTATTTTAAGTTTACAGCCCTGAATTTGTTATTTAAACAGTATTTTGATTTGTGGATGCTGTATTTAATTAATGGTATTATATTAACATTAAATATACGATGCTTTAATTTTTTTTTTGGGATAGTATAATCTCAAACCCAAGCGTACATGTTTCGTATTGCAATTTTTTAAATATTTTTGAATTTATTTTTTTCGGATGAACAGTGTACATTTGTGATTAAATATAATGATGTAGTTAATCCCAAATGCTCTCCAAATAATATGGGCAATTTCTTAAGCTATGTGTCTATAGTTCCAGCTAGATAAATCCGGGACGGATGGAGTGTTATTTTTGTCCACAAGGACGCCAGTGGCGCCAAGTTAGCAAAATCTTCGAGATATGTCAAATTTTATGGTCACGTGACATGCACGTATTTGATTATGGCAGAATCGTCAAATTTTGGCAAAAACGGGGCAACATCGGTTCAATAAAAAAGATAATAGGACAAATTCCTAAAACTTATCATTTTTTTGATAAAAATTATAAATGGTCAAACTTATGGGAACAAAAATGGTTTTTATCTTATTCAAATTCTCATTCACATCCTCATAAAAGGAAATGACAGTTATCACTTATGATCTAATAACACACTTTAATGCCCTCAAGGCATAGTTCAAGTGGTAGAGGGTCGATTCGGATCTCCTATTATATTTTGGTGTTACATCTCTTGTTACCAACCGTTGGATGATTGACACGTGGGATAAACTAATTTATACCCTAACAATTAACCCTAAGGGGAAAGGTTGAGATTTTACTCTCCGCATACGTGTCACTTATTTAACACGTGTAACAGGACATCCAAGATCGTAGAGGGAAGGATGGAAAGACTTTCCAACTGAGCTGATAGTTATAGGGTGGGGGTTAGAATCCTGTCTTTGTATGGATTTGGCTCATTACGAGTACAGTCAAATAGTGATCCCTCTCTATAAGCCTCTTGAGACACATCATGTGATTTAACACCAATTCCCAGTGCAGGGACGATGGGGCCCTAATGATAGGGTACACCATTTTAATAACACTTCAATTTCAAAATTTACATTCCTTTTTAAGCCATGCAACATGTTTTATGATTTATTTATTATTCAAAAATACTAAATGACTTCTAAAATAAGTAAAAAAAAGAGTTAGTTACTTTTAAGTGCACAACTTATATCAAACTTACTACGAGATACACAATCCTAAAACTATTACTCCCAACTACACTATTTTATTATAAATTGAAAAATTTACCCCAATTTTAAATTTTCCCAAAGGCAAAAGCTCCTGCGCCCCCGGGGACACGGAGGGATACTCCGTGTCCCAATGTGAACACAACCCTCCCCCTATATTCTATTAAAATCTATGTATTGCTAGGAATTTAAATTATAAAGGAACACGAAAATTGCAAAGGCGCACGGAATGTGCTCCGTGCGCCCGGGTGCACTGGAGCCTCACTCTTCCCCAAAAGCCTATGAACATCAATTACTCTAAGTACTTCCTTTCTTCCTCCAAATGTTGCCGGGCGTGGGTTGTAGATGCACAAGGTGCAGAACATTAACCCAAATTTCGTGTGGAATATTTTTGTGCATTTTGCGCAGTTTATTTAGAATAATTTTTTGTGCATTTCGTGCGTAATGTGAACGAATCTTTTGTGCATTTCGTGTAAATTTTGGAATGATTTTTTGGTGCATTTCTTACCAAAGTTGTGGTTGTGATTGAAATGGGTCTATGAGTGACACAACCCACCTTACATAACTTATAATTCAAATACAATTAACATAAACACCACCATTATAAAAAACCTGCACATATTTTTTTTCATTATATATTTATAATCAAAACCATCACTACGTAATTCAACATACATAACACATCTCTGACAATGCATCAATCCAAAAACTTGTGACAATACTTATTATATTAAATAACCAAAATATTAGCGAAAATAAAATAAACCCACGGCCTAACCCAACAGGTCGTCATCTATGTACATCCGCTCAAAATCCTGAAGGAGCTCCACAACTTGCAGAGTCATATCACAAAACTCAATTATCAATAGGCTTACATACAATGCATAAATTAGTGAGATAAAATCTCAGTAAGTAGAAATCATGCATTATAGTGCATGAAAATTGCATTTATTTTTCTATCGCCTATTCACTAATATTTCTAGTTGGTCTCTTTTATTTTGAAAATCGTTCATGTTATGACATCCCCACAACACACTTATGATATGAACCCAAATGAGCTCAATGGACACACAAACTGTCGGATTGATTTTCTGTGATCCCTGAATAAAATGACACACAAAGTGTCGGATCGATTTTCTGTGATTCCTGAATAAAGTAACACACAAAGTGTCGGACCAATTTTCTGTGGTCCCTGAAAGAGTACATATATAGTGGTCGCACACACTATTAGTATCTTATTAATTTTAGGAAAATATTTTTCATGATTATGCATGGTATACAATCAGAGCAATTAAATATGCATCATAAATCATTTACGACATAAATATCAACATTTAATCAAAATAAAGCAATAACTTAATTTCAATCCCCACAGATCCACTTCTGCAACAACAACTTCACCTCGAATCACATAGATCTATTTTTAAAATAATAACTTTACCTCGGATCACACAGATCCTTTTTTAGAATACCAACTTCACCCCAGATTATACAGATCCTTATAAATGATATCTTCTCAGATTATATAGTTCTATAATCAATGATTTCTGATCACACAGATCTATATAGGACAATAATATTATCTCAAATCACATAGATCAGCAACTTGTAAAACAAATTTATCACGAACAATTTATAAAATAATATTTAGTTGCATATGAAACATATTTTCCTCAAATCACATAAATCAACAAGTTTTAATACAAATTAATACCAAATAATTCATAACATAATTAAATTAATCACAAATAATTCATAACATAATTATCACATATTAATCACAAATAATTCACATACAATATGTTTATGCATTATAGTTGGAGTTCTACTTATATGGACCCTAACAATAATAATATTATAAACCTGATGAAGAACTGTAATTAATCTCATCTTTCTTCCTCTTCCGGTCCGATATGCCTCCTCTATTTCTCTCCTTTCTCTTCTTCTGTCTCTTTTCTTCCCCTTCTCTCTCTTTTTTTTCTTTATCGCCAACTTGGTCGTTGTTGATATGAAAATGGGGTAATCCCTCAATTTATATATGAAGGGGTGAAAGTTAGGAGGTTATCACCGCCCTCAACAACTTACTATATATAGTAATAATAATATATTATTATTATAATATTAGTATTAATTAATGAGTTTAATTGCAGTGTACCTGGGGCATCGGTGCACCTAAATAATTTTACCCGTTAGATCGAATTTGTATTTAATCTTCACCATTCAATAAAATAAAATAATAAAATAAATTAAAAACTACCCCACTACACCTTATTTTTGGCATATAAACTACCAAGTGTACCCGGTGCACTAAAGAATAACCCTTAATTTCTTAATGACTAAGCATGCGTTTGTGAATAAATTGGGGAAATCTGCATGTTCCCTGTAAAAATGTGTTCTCAATTATTTCATGAAATGTCTATGTATCTGATTTTATTATTATTATTATTATTATTATTATTATTATTATTATTAATAATAATAATAATAATATACGTGGAATATTTAATAACTAAGATATAATACATTTATAAATTAATACACATACTTGTACATTTTCTTACCATTATTATTATTACGAAAACACGTGTGATACTTAATAATTAAAAAATAATGTATTTATACACATAATGCAATTTAATTATATATTCAAACTAATGCACATAAATATTTATGAACACATATATTCACATATTGTCACCATTTTTATCACGGATGTCTCAAATAAAATATCTATCTTAATCTTAATATATTAAAAGTGTGAAGGTAATGAGAAACTTTTTTGGACTATAATATCCTACATATTTTTTCTTTTTTACTTTTAACCTCTTAATATAATTCAATTAATTACAACTCTACTTAGAATAAGTGAACATATTAATTATATAATTAATGTATTCATTATATAATACTAATAAAAGACGTGATTAATAGATTTAAAAAAAAAAACTTTTTTAGTTTCATTTTTTAACTTAAAGTAAATATTTAAAATTTTATAAGATTAATATTAATAAATTTGAATTTATATAAAGTTATATGTTATTAAAATATTAAAATTTGAATATTTATCAATGCCTATGACCATTCAATTCAAAACTGAAACATGATATATTTGTAAGAAAATAAAAATTTTAAATATAATTTATCATAATATTTTAAAATACTAATCCACGAGTGTAAATATTTACATATTTACAAGCCTTTTATATTACGTATTTTAAATTATTTATATATGTGCCATAATTTAATTTAATACTATTTAAATTTACATTAGTTATTTCATGAAAAAAAATAGTGATACTTATATCTTATTAGATAAATTGTCATTATAGTTTCAATGATCCAAACCAATTCATAATCATGAATATAAATTCAAGTAATACGTACTGATTTTATATTTTTCAATGTACTAATTTTTAATACAAAATTCATTGAATGAAATATTTGAACAGACTAATTTTAAAGTCATATGCATACACGTACTTAACCCTTCAAATGATTATTTATTAATTCTATTACAATTTAATTGTGTCTAATTAATTTTTTTTTATCAAATCTTCATCTCTATTCATATTCTTCAATTAATTAATTGAATTGGTTTAAATATGGGTTTTAAATATGGTCTTTTGATCATTAACTTTATTCACCTCTTGAGTGAAGCCAAATGTGATGGATTAGAATTCATATGCAATTAGTTAATTGTAGTGTCCGTCTTCTTCTTTTGGAGTCATGAATCATTATTCAGTAATGATATGAAGTTGTGAATCAAATTCAGTAATGATATCTTTTGATTCTATATATGTATATATGGAATTCATATACTATAATAGGTTAGAGAAACTCTCTTGTGAGACGGATTTTTTGTGAGACGGTTGTGAGACGTGTTGACTCATTACTAAAGTATGTTTATTATATAAGTAAAGTATATCTTTTTATAATTAAAGTATATCAATAATGGATCATATTATAACACCCTAAAATCATACTTTAATTCATCATTTATCATATTTTAGAAAACATACTTTAACAACCATTAAACATATTTTATCTATATAATAGACATACTTAAACACGTCTCATAAATCGTTTCATTTATATAATATCTTACAAGAGAATTTGTCAATAAGTTATTTCTAATACCTATTATTTTATTTTTAAAAATTGTCAACATTACTCACTGATCGAATTTTTTTTATACATATTTTCTATAAAGATGTAGTTTTTATGTTATATATGGATTCCATTAATCAGAACATGCATGTTAATCAATGTTTTTAGTTTTTAATTAATTGTACTGGATTTTGATGTTTGTTGAGGCTTTATATCACAGTGTTTTTTTATTAGGCTTGCTTAATTTATTTTGTTTTCTCTTATAAAGTGAATATTAGGTTTTCACTTTCATAATATCCGGAATTTTTTAACTTTTTTAATATTGAACCAATAAAATGAGCAAATAAGTTTCTCTACCCCCAAAATTTATAAAATTTTGAGATGGTATGAGGGCGTGCACTTTGGAATCGCTTGCTTTTGTGAAAAACTCATCTCAAAAAGTTCCTTTTATATTTTTCTTTCTCCGATGGCCAATCTTAATCAATCACGTTGATTTATTCATATAATTTTATTTTTAATGAATTTTAAAATATCAACTCAGATAAATAAAAAAAACTAATATAATCTAATTCAATTAGTAACTTATCATTATATATTATATTTTATATATTGTATTAATTTTACATTTAAATTTTTAAAAACATTCACAATTAAAATAAGAGTAAATAAAAGAAATTCTATTTTTTTAAAAATACTAATAATTCCCGTTCGGGCGTTACACGGAAAGAATTTTATTATAAGATTATTATTAATTATATATTTTTGCTTTTATATTTTTATCTTGAGTGATATATTTGTACTTATTTTGTCCGTATATTATGTGGTTTGAAATTTTGTTGTAGCTTTTTTTTTAAGTTTATGTTTATAAGTATCCCATTTATGTTTTGCACGGATATTATTATATTAGGAATGATATCTCAAATGATAATATTTGAACATGAAAATAAAATTAAAAAGAAGAACAAAAGATAAAATATTAAAATATAAAAATAGGGTTCATAGAATTATTATAAAATCAAACACAAAAAAAGAAAAATTAAAAAGAATGATATCTCAAATGAGAATGGTAGGACCAACAAATAAGATAAAATATGAGATGATTGAACTAAGAAATAATATCAAATAAAATTATTAAAGAAGAAAAAAAGTTAAATTATAAAAATAGGGTTTATAGAGTTATTCAAAAAAACACACAAAATCGAAGAGAAAAAAATAAGATAACAAAAAATTAAAAACTATAATGATACATTTAAGGAGAATGAGTGAAACTGCATATAAAGATCAAATATAAGTATAAAAGACAAACAAATTAGTGTATATTACAAATAATATGAAAGTAGAATCTGTAAAAGAGAGAAAAAAAAGAAGAAGAAGCATAAGAGAAAAAAATAAGTGGATTAAAAAAAAGAACAAAAAGATAGAATATTAGAATATAAAAATAGGGTTCATAGAATTATTATAAAATATAAAAAAAAAAAACAAAAAAAAAGTTTATATTACCTCAAATGAGAATGCATGGTTAGACTTACGAATAAGTTTAAATATGATAATAATTAAACCTAAAAATAATATAAAATAAAAGTATAAAAAAAGATAAAATAAATTAAATTATAAAAATAGAGTTTATAGAATTATTAAAAAAATATATAAAAATCAAAGAAAATAAGATAATAAAAAATTAAAAAGTATATTAATACCTTTAAACAGAAAGGTTGAACCTACATATAAAATTATATAAAAGTATAAAAGACAAAACAAATTAGAGTATATTATAAATAATATGAAAGTAGAATCTGTAAAAGAGAAGAAAAAGAAAAATAAAAAGAAGAACAAAAGATAAAATATTAAAATATAAAAATAAGGTTTATAGAATATTATTCTAAAGCAGACACAAGAATTGAAGAAAAAAATATAGACAAAAAAAAGAATGATACCTCAAATGAGAATGATTGGACCTACAAATAAGATCAAATATGAGAATGATTAAATCTAAAATTAATATCAAATAAAATTATAAAAGAAGATAAAATAAATTAAATTATAAAAATGGAGTTTATAGAATTATTAAAAAAATACACAAAAATCGAAGAAAAAAATAAGATAACAAAAAATTAACAAAAAGTATAATGATACCTTTAAAGAGAATATTGAACCTACATATAAGATTAAATAAAAGTATAAAAGACAAACAAATTAGAGTAAATCAAATAAAAGTATAAAAGACAAACAAATTAGAGTAGATCGTAAATAATATGAAAGTAGAGTAAAAGAGGAAAAAAAGAAGAAATATTGGAGAAAAAAATAAAAACAAAAAGAGGATAAATTAAATTATAAAAATAGAGTATATAGAATTATTAAAAAAACACAAAAATCAAAGAGAAAAAAAATAAGATAACAAAATATTACTAAAAAGTATAATGATACCTTTAAGGAGAATTATTTAACATACATATAAGATCAAATAAAAGTACTCCCTTCGTCCCATCATAATTGTTACATATTTTCATTTTGGGCGTCTTATCCTAATGGTTACATTTTTAGCATATGAGACCCACATAAATTAATTATTTCGCTCTCCATGAGCCCACTCATCCCACTAATATAACTACCTACTTTATATTAAATTATTATTTCTCTCACTCAATACACATTAAAATACTATATTCATTAATCCCCGTGCAAAAAACAAACGTAACCATAAGGACGGGACGAAGGGGTATAAAAGATAAACAAATTAGAGTAGATTATAAATAAATAATATTAAAAGTATATAATATATAAAAGAGAAGAAAAAGAAGAAGTATTAGAGAAAAAACGAAAAAAAGGATTAAAAAGAAGAACTAAAAATAAAATATAAAAATAGGGTTAATTGAATTATTATAAAGCAAAAATAACCATTAAAGAAAAAAATAGACAAAAAAATATTATACCTTAAATAAAATGATTGGACCAACAAATACGATCAAATATGATAATAATTAAATAAAAAAATAATATCAATAAAAAAAAGTATAAAAGAAGATAAAATAAATTAAATTATAAAAAAAAAGAGCTTATAAAACTATTAAAAAAAATAAAAATCGAAGAGAAAAAATAAGATAACAAAAAATTAAAAAGTATAATGATACCTTTAAGGAGAATGATTGAACTTACATATAAAATCATATAAAAGTATAAAAGACAAAATAAATTAGTTTAGATTATAAATAGTATGAAAGTTTAATCTATAAAAGAGAAGAAAAAGAAGAACATTAGAGAAAAAAATAAAAAAGATGATTAAAAAGAAGAACAGAAGAACAAAGAAAGAATATTAAATATAAAAATAGAGTTCATAGAATTATTGTAAAGCAAACACAAAAATTGAAGGGAAAAAAGATAGAAAAAAAAGAATGATACCTCAAATGAGAATGATTGGACCTACAAATAAGATCAAATATGAGAATGATTAAACCAAAAAATAATATCAAATAAAAGTATAAAAGAAGATAAAATAAATTAAATTATAAAAATAGAGTTTATAGAATTATGAAGAAAAAACAACCAAAAATCGAAGAGAAAAAAAATAAGATAACAATAAATTACTAAAGAGTATAATGATACATTTAAAAATAATAATATCAACCAAATAAAAGTATAAAAGAAGATAAAATAAATTAAATTACAAAAACAAAGTTTATAGAATTATTTAAAAAAAATACTAAAATCTAAGAGAAAAAAAATAAGACAACAAAAAATTTAAAAATATAATAATACCTTTAAGGAGAATGATTGAACCTACATATAAAATCATATAAAAGTATAAAAGACAAAATAAGTTAGATTAGATTATAAATAATATGAATGTAGAATCTATAAAGAGAAGCAAAAGAAGAAGCATTCGAGAAAAAAATAAAAATATAATTAAAAAGAAGAGCAAAAGATAGAATATTAAAATATAAAAATAGGGTCATATAATTATTATAAAGAAAATACAAAAATTGAAGAAAAAAAGATAGACAAAAAAAAGAGTAATACCTCAAAAGAGAATGATTGGACATCAAATATGAGAATGATTATAAAAGATTATAAAATAAATTAAATTATAAAAATTAAATTTATAGAATTATTAAAAAAACACACAAAAGTCGAAGAGAAAAAAATAAGATAACAAAAAATTAAAAAGTATAATGATACCTTTACGGATAATGATTGAACATGCATATAAGATCAAATAAAAGTAGAAAAGATAAAAAAAATTAAAGTAGATTATAAATAATATAAAAGTAAAATTTGTAAAAGAGAATAAGAAAAAGATGCATTGAGAAAAAAAACAAAAATAGAATTAAAAAGAAGAACAAAAGAAAAAAAATTAAAAAAGTATAATGATTTTTTTAAGGAGAATGATTGAACCTGCATATATGATCAAATAAAAGTATAAAAAAAATAAATTAGAGTAGATTATAAATAATACGAAAGTAGAATCTGTAAAAGAGATGAAAAAGAAGAAGCATTAGTGAGGAAAAAAAAGAGGGATAGAGTAAGAATTTGATTATGTATTGAAAAAATTTATAAAGCATGATTTTAAAGAATCAACGATCGTGATTGAAAGTAAATATTTATATAGACGATTATAATAAAAATAAAATTGATATATTAATTGAAATTAAGCATATATTGATTTAAGATTGATCAAATTTGAAAAAATATTTCCTATATTTATCAAATTTATAGTATGCAATAAAAAATTTAAAATTTAAATAATGAAATCCATTATTGGTATAATAATAATCTATTAAAATCATCGTTTCAACGGTTAACATTAAATTAAATTGGATGGTTAAGATTAAAATTGAATTATTTCTAAATAAAGTAAAATTGAAAAAAAATTGAAAACAAAAGTGAAAATTCAGATTTGCTTTTATATATGTATAGATAGATTATGAAGAATTTTTAAATTTTTTTAATTCATAAAAAATAATGCTTTTAAATAATTCAACGTTATATTAAAAAAAGTACATTCTTACAAAATATAAAGAAATAATAATTTTAAAAAATTAACCATGTTACGGAATAAAACGTGTAAAAGTGATTACTAAATTAAAGATTTACTAAAATTATTCATTATTACGTTGAAAAAAAATTTGCAAGAAGAAAATTACGGAAAAAATAGTAAAAATATCACATTACAAACTATGACGTGAATGCAACGTACAACGCACGTGTTGATATCTAGCAGAAACAATTGCCACATAATAGCCACATTATTATTGCATAATTGCTAGATAATTATCACATAATTTAGAAATGCGAATAACATTATATTGACACATAAGTAGTGAGAAGCTCGGGTATCACAATGAGAATTTATGTCTTAGCCATTGAAGGGTCCATACCGAGTTTTTGTGAATTTCTTAAAAATCTTAGGTTGATTTTTTTTTCATTTCGTGCATATTTTGGATTTCTTTCTCACTTCGTGTAGAAGTGTGATTGAGAGTGGAAAATGAATGTGAGAATTTATTTCTTGAAGTGCATTATTTGAAGAAACTTTTCATCTCAAACCACGTGAAAATATCTTCATGTATTAAGGAAAATAGAGAAATTTAAAATTAGCGTGGATATTGGAAATGAGGTTTATTTTGAATAAGGTTAAAGTGGGTATTTTAACCTTAAATTTTGTACCTACAAGTCTATTTTTAATAATATATCTTAAAATAATTATGTTTAGAAACAGTGTATATCTAATAGTAATAAATAAATTCTAAAAAGAAGAAAATGAATTTTTTAATAATATTCGTGCAAACATAAAATGTGAAGTTGAGATTAGAACGAAAAGAGTGCTTTATTCAATAATAATACTTTATATATACTAACTCCTTCTCATTTCAATGTTTATATATTTCTATTTTGAGCGTCTCATTTCAATGTTTACGTTTCTTTTTTTTGAATATGAAACCCACCTAAAACAATTAATATATCACCATGGTCTTCATATCCAACACTAATACACCTACCCACTTTACATTAAATATTATATCTTCTACTCAATATCTATTAAAATACTATACTCCTTAATCACTTGCAAAAAACAAACGTAAACATTGAAACCGGATGGAGGGAGTATATATATATATATATATATATATATATATATATATATATATATATATATATATAGTGAAGTATATCATAATTTAAGGGTAATTGCAAAAACAACCCCAACCTTTACTTCTATTACAAATAAATCCCAACGTTTGAGAATTGCAAAAAAAAAAACCTGACCTTTAAGTTTCGTGCAAAACACACCCAACGGGCAGGAGAGGGTTGTTCGACGTTCGACGTGGCGTTGACCTTTGCCACGTCAGATTTGAGTTTATTGTAGAAAAAACCTCAACCTTTATTTAAATTGCAATTTAATCCAAATCTTTGAGTTTTTGGCAAAAAAAAACCATCATATATTTTAATTTTTTAAAAAGTTGCACCCATTATACTTTATATACTCCCTCCGTCCCGGCGTAAGATGGTCATTTGCTTTTTTGCACGTAGATTAATGAGTATTATTATTTAATGTGTAGTGGGTAGTTGTATTAGTGGGAGTGTGGGTCCCATATTTTAATTGTATTAGAGGGGGTGTGTAAGTCCCATGTGTGTAAAAAAGGAAAGGGGACTCTTTGGGAGGGATGATTAAAATGGAAAAATGACCCTCTTAGCCTGAGACGGAGGGAATATAAAATTTAAATTCAAAAAAATTATTAAATAAAATAATAAATTTGTTTAGTTTTTAAAATATTTTATGCATTATAAAATTTTTATAATTTATAAAATCAAAATATTCTTGAATATGTCTTAAATTTTTTTTGTAATTTTATGTTATTTTTAATATAAAAAAGATATACATATTTAGATGATGTTGATAGCGAGTTTAACATATTGACGATATGGTTATAAAGCGTATCCGGCTAATAAATATGAAGGCTAGCAGGGCTAGACTTCCTCCGAGCTCTCTTGGAGGAAATATAAGCTCTTTTTATTACCGTTTTTAGGGAAGAATAAGTGTACAGAGCGTATGAATGTGTTGTTTTCCTTGTGGCCCAGAGGCGGATTTAGTTAAGGTTTATGGGTACAGCTGTACCCCAAATTAAAAAATAATTATCATAGATATAGTACATAATTATCTAAATTAGTAGTAGTCTGGTTGTTAAAGGCGCTCTATCCACTCCATACGGCAGGAGTTCGAATCCCGAATTATGGCAGTTGATTACCCTCTTTGAATGAGACGGGGCGAGTAATATTTTTATAGAGACATGTCGTATCCCCAATTTCTAAATTCTGGATCCGCCCCTGTTGTGGCCTGATGCCATGTATTTATAGGGGAGAAATCGGGCAACAGTTAATTCGGCGGTCCCGCTGTGTTAATGAGGCAGCAGATCAGTGGTGGTCGCTGATTGGTGCGTGCTGAGCACTTGGACATTCGGCGGAGTCATTCCTCTTCTTCCCTAATTTTTTACGTCCATTCGGCGGGCGACAATTAAGGCAGGTGGGCCCCTCCAAGTAGGAGTGAATCTATTGGGCCTGCCATTGGTCTTGGGCTTTTGGTTTCCGCAAATTGGGCTGGGTAAATAATGCTAATCACAGATGACAAAAAATTATAAAAAAATAGTTTATAATTCTTGTAAACTTAATTTATAATTCGTAGTTTTATACGGATAAAAATAAGTATTACTTAAGTTTTAATTTATAAATAAATTTCCATTTACTCCCTCCACTCATTTCAATCTTTACATATTTATATTTTTGGTGTTTTATTTAAATATTTACGTTTCTCTTTTTGGCATATGACACACCTAAAATAATTAATATATTACCATGGGTGCATGGAACCCACATACAATCATAATACACGTACCTACTTGCATTAAATATTATATATTTAAACTCATTATCCATTAAAATATTATATTGCTTAATCAACGTGCAAAAAAATAAACGTAAGCATTGAAATATATGTTTTAAAAATTAAAAGAATTTAAATATTTAGATGTTTTATAATTTTTCACAACTTAAATATTACGGATAATAAAATTTTCTCGCACAATAAAATATAAATTTTAAAATATGTTTTTAACATATTAGTTTGTTGTAATATATTTTTTTGAATTAAAAAATGGCAAAAGCTCCTGTGCACCCGGGCGCACGGAACACTTTTCGTGCGCCTTTAGAAATTTGTGCTAAATTGTATACCTTTTAGTATACAGATGTGTACCCTTTATTTTCTAAAGAAAAATCTGGGCGCACGAACAACACTCCGTGCGCCTTTAGAATTTTGTGTTAAATTGTATACCATTTAGTATAAAAATATGTACCCTTTATTTTCTAAAGAAAAAAAAATATTAATGAAAAGTGTATACCCTTTAGAACAAAATTGTGTACCTTTTAGTAATTAAAGTGTATACCCTTTAGACCAAATTAATGTACCCTTACCCATAATACAAAATTTCTAAAGGCGCACGGAATGTGTTCCGTGCGCCAGGGTGCACGCAAGCCTCACTCTTAAAAAATTAATATCATATTAAAATATTATTATATTACATAATAATTTTTGAGAATATAATTTTAATATAAAATATAATTTTTTTTATTAGATTCGTTCAATTAAAAAAAATCAGATGGTTTTTTTGCCAAAATCTCAAAGGTTGGAATTTATTTACAATAGAAGTAAAGGTTGAATTTTTTTTTTGCAATAAACTCAAAGCTGACATGGCAAAGGTCAATGCCATGTTGTTGAGAGTGATAATTCTCGTATTTTGAGCTTTGATTTGTGTGAAAATTGAATACAATTTGGGCTATTATCAAGGCAAATCGGTATGTTTATGAAAAATCCACGAATCAGATGCTACTGAGGCTATTTGAGCATATTTATAAAGGAAAACAGATCAAAAGTGCTCATAATCGAAAAACACAAGTTTCGAGATGCCGCTCGACCTCAGTAGGACCCGCTCGACCAACACTTTTTGATCGAGCGAAGGTAGATTTGATCGAGCGAGGGTCTGTACAGAGTTTCAGCGAACAGGGAGGCCGCTCAACCTGGCCGAGCCCGCTCGACCTGAGTCATCTTGGTCGTGCGCGGACACGCAATCCTATTTTTGGTAATTCCAATTCTCTTGTGCGTAAATTGACGTATTTCCCAAGAAAAAGCCCAGTAAAGTTCCGTAAGGAGAGTTTTACAAGCATAAAAAGGGGGCACCGATCACATAAAAAAGAGAGTTAGGTTCCACATCCATTCTACACTATATCCAAACCCTAACTCCATCCTACAGAGTTGTAGAGAGATTCTCGCAGCAAATCAAGTGAGAACCAAGTGAAGATTCAAGACGGAGCGAGAAGCGATGGGGCCCACATCTAGGATTTATTTCGCAACTTAATCTTTCTTGTAATTTTCAAAACTATGGGTAAGATCTATCCAAACACCATGAATATTCTTCGAAACGTCATAGGCTAGAACCGCTTTGGTAGTTCTAAGGTTATGAAGGTTTTATCAAGTTAATTGAACTTCCGTGTGTATACTCCGTACAACTCTACTTGTGGATTTATTTTATATAAGACTATACTTTATTAATTCATACTCAGAGTTGTTTTGTGCATCATTAACTGTTATGTAGAGTCTGAATACATATCTTGGTTATTGATTGAGTGCGTTCACTGCTGAGCAGGATTTGATGTTGTGATTCTAAGTGAGGAACTTCGAAACTTCATTAGAACTATCTTATATAAATACTTATTAATTGAATTGAATTCGGGTCAGTAAGTAGGATAAAGAGGATAATTATATAGTACCTATAAAGGGAGATCATATCAGGTTAGAGTACTTAGCGTACGGGAAATAATTGATACTGATAGTACCTAGAAAGTGGGGTATATTTATATTCTTGCTCCAAGGTGATTCACATGTGTTACACGCTTATCTGCTTGTGTCTATAGAGTAGATTCCCATGGCTTAGTAATGCATCCATAATCCACAAGGCAGAGTTGGACATTGACATAGGGAAGGGAGATTAATTAGTAAAACGTGACGGCCCGAAAAGCTACCTATCTTTTCACTTGTTTAACTCTCGATAATTCTCTGCAGTCTTTATTTTATTTATTATTTAATTCTTTGGTCTATTAGATTAAACATTACTCTCCACTTAAATTGCCAAACAATAGTTTCTTTTAATTTAAATAATAATAAATTGATAATCAACCGTCATTTGAGTTCGATAATATAACTTGGTCGCTTATCGAAAGCTACAATCGTATCCTTAATACTTGGGGATTAATTGTGTGTTGAGAAAACACACATCACACGTCAGACGTCGGGCAACCCTCTCCTGCCCGTTGGGTGCGTTTTGCACGAAACATAAAGGTCGATGTTTTTTTTTGCAATTTTTCAAAAGTTGAAATTTATTTGCAATAAAAGTAAATGTTGGTTTTTTTTTTGTAATTAACCCTATTTTAAGCCATTGGAATTCCAAATGGTAAGCTTGATTGAAATATTTACATTTTATAATATTATTTAATTAAAATATTGGGATACTTTCTTGTGAGATAGATATTTGTGAGATGGGTCGACCCATTATTAAAATATAGTTGTTATATAGTTAAAGTATGCTTACTGAAATTTAAAGTATGTTGTAGTAAATTGTACTATAACACTTAAAAAATATACTTTAATTCATTATTTATCATACTTTAAAAAATATACTTTAACTACGAATTAACATATTTTACCTATATAGCGAGAATACTTTAACAATATATAAGTCCATCCCACATCCCTTCTCACATAATTACCGTGAGACTTTGTCTAAAATATTTTTAATAATTTGTAACTATCAGGAGTGCTTGATGCGATTATAAATCTTTTTTAGAATTATTTAAAATATGAAACTACAACTTTAAACACACTTTAAGTTCCTTAATTAACTTGGCTTGATTATAAATTAAGATATTTAATCATGAAGAGTAAAAATAATAAATGTGAATAATATTTTATTATCAAATTAGAATTAAATTAATATAAATTTATATATTAATAATTGTTATCAAATATGCAAACTTAACTTACAAATAATTAATTACACTGGGCCATCACGTTAGATATAATTAATTGATCGTTATTTTCTCTACGCGATTTATAAAGTAAGTATACTCTTTCAATGTAGGTACGAGCAAACAAGTTTTATTATCAATCCATAAGAATTTAGAATTTGTGGTCTTCAAGTAAAGTCTCGTAATTAGTTAAGAACGATCAATAATAGAGGTTAAGAAATAAAAGCAAAATAAAATGCAAGGAAAATAAACCTAAAGTACAATATTTGGTATTTTCATTGCAATGATAGTTTTCATGATACATCCAAATAATCAATTATCCAATTACATCTTTAATTGATTTCTATTTTAAAACTATATATAATGGTAAGGGATATTACTATTTCTACCTATGCTCCTTCACGTGATACTTAGGATGTAGATTGCTTTTACAACCCCTAAATGGCTCTTAGGATCGAGTTCAAAGCTCATCATTCCCTTTAAGGTACTAGGGATTCCATTGGCTTGGTTTTCTTTACTAGTTCGATTACTTTCACAAGTCAATCTTGCTAAACATGGGAAGGTCTTCACAAACTCCCCATATATCTTCATGCAATAAATGGAGAAAAACTCACATATGATAATCATGCAAAACAATTAAGGTGAAAGCAACGACAAAACACGCTGATACACAATACACAACCTAATTGTAATGCACTAGTACCAAATGAGTTAATCCTAAATTAAAGCATGTATACAAATTCGATAAATAAAACCTAATCAAAGCCGGAAATTCAATCAAGAAATTTTCACAAATTAATCCATCATCAAGCATAAATCAACAAAGCATAAAAAAATAGAAAGATAATAGGTAAGATTAGATTTCACCTAAATGAATATTTAGGTTCATGAGGATCATCATCTCCTTGGTGTCTCCACCTTCTTGAAAAGCATTAAAATATTAATCTAGAAATGAAAAATAAAAAATTGCATGAAGAAATTTGGATTTCTCCCCCAAAAGAGTAAGGAATCTTCATAGAAAAATCTTACTTAAAAACTTTCTCAAATGTGATGTAGAATTTAAAGAGTAGAATGTTGATGAAAATTATTTTATGATGCAAGGCTTTCAAATGAAGGGTATTTATAAGAGTCAGGGTGTGAGAAATTTTCGGATAGTTATTCAATGTGAGATAATTTATTTCATGGTACAAAAATAGAATTTATCGGATTTTTAGGGATTTTTAGAGTAAAAAATATAATTCAATGATCTGTTATTGGCAAAATGGAGCTTAACTTGTTGCAAGAGTTGTCTGGCTGAGCTGGTTCACCGGCTGGGCATAAGAACTGGACGCGAGGCTGAAGGTCTTGGGTTAAAATTTTGCTTGCAACATGTATTCCTTCCTTCCTAAAGAAATTGATATACTTTTCTTTTTGATTTGTCCTACAAAAATTGACAGATTTTCTTTTTAAATACACGGAACCCACATTAAAATGATTAATATATTCACATGGCACACACATACCGTACACATACATTGATACAACTATCCACTACACATTAAAATATTATACACCATTAATACAACTATCCACTACATATTAAAATATTGTATTTTTAACCCACTATATATTAAAATATTATAATCTTTAACCCTGTACCGAGAAAAAAGGTGTCAATATTTTTAGACGAGTATTTTTACCTATTTATTTCTCAAGCCCTGCATAATTTATAAATATATTTTGGGAAGAAATTGGTTAACATACAGCAGTACAGCCCAAGCGGTAAATTGTGGGATCGAATCACATACCTTTCTTTTAAATTTTAATTAAAGGCTGCCCAGCAGCCAAATGCAGCCCATGTGCACGCCTAGCCCACACCAGAAGCCCAATCTGAAAATAAGTGTAGCCCAGCTGCTCCAGCCCACTTCCTTGGCTTTCCATCTAGACAACACCCTTCTTTAAGTTTAAATAGACAAATACAATTGTATATCCTCCACTATTTTTATCTTATTTCCGTCCCATTTTCAATCCCATTTCTTCCTTTATTCTTTCAAGTTCAAAAACACCTTTTTTTTTCTTAAAAAAAATAAAAAATAAAAATACATTACTCTAAATAACCAAACAATTAATAGTAATTTCCATAACAAAATATGTTTATTTATTGAGTTAAAGCCACATAAATTTAAATAAATTCAGGTAAATTTCACGCGATCATTAATATTCATGCATAATATAAACGTCATTATTTCAGTGATTAATTTATTTATTTATCATTAAAAAATATATACTTAATTTTATTAAGAGAAAGGAATAAGGTTAATTATACTGTGCACCCAGTACACTCTAAGATAAGGTGCACCTACTTTCAAAAATATATACAAATATAAACAAAAACATATATAATATAATTATAAACAAAAATGTATACAATTTAATTGTTAGTTTTTTTAATGAAAAATTGAGTGTAAAAAAATATATAATTATTAAAAAACATGTATATTCTATTGAATAAAAAGTTATACACATATGGATGCTAGTTTTATTAATGAAAAATTTAGTGTAAAAAAGTATACAATTATTAAGAAACATGTATACAAAATTGAATAACATGTATACAAAATAAAATAAAAAATTATACACATATGGGTGCACCCGGGTGCACCCAATATCAACTCAAGAAATAATATTAGTTTTAAATTGGACCATCTCACTATAAGAGCATTTTACACATTTTTAATTAGTTATCACTTTTTATTAAAGATGTTGTTACTTTTTATTTATACAATAATTTGCTTATAAAATAGTTAACTCCACTATTATCACTTTCCACCAATTAAATATCATATTTTCATTAAAATATTATCACTTCTTATCCGTTCCACAGAAATCATTCTATAAAATGATCTCACAATTTTTTTGGGACAGAAAAATGATCTCATAACTTATACTCTATAGTTGTATGATTTATATTTTATTTAGACAACATAATTACTTGCAATATTTTGCAGTTAGGGAAAGAGAATTTGCATGCTGATGTAGAGAAATAGCCAAGGGATGATAATCAATATTTTAATTAAATCAATATTTTGAACTCAAGAATTGAAATTGACTTGGTCTTTGATTAAGCGTTGATAATGATGCATCAACTCAAGTCATATAACCAAAGCTAATTAATTATGCTAATTTGGTAGATCCAAAACAAAGGTTATTAATATTTTTTAAAAAAAAGTTAATTATGTCATGCTATTATTAATTATCAATTGATCAGTTTTTCCAACTTCTATTCAACCACTCGGTCTGTGTCATATAATTTCTCTTTGATCTCCAGTCTTTTTACTTGGACATGATTGTAAGGGAAAAAATTTGTCTGGAATTGTTTTAGTGAATTATTTTGTTTATATAGACAAGAATGTGTAACAATATCTCTAATCGATAAGAAAGGATAATCGTCCAATCGACTTATTTCATAAATAATTATCTGGATTGATGAAACGTGATAACATCTTTTATAAAAAGTAATATATGATCAAGAAAGAGTGAAACTATCTCACTAATAAATAGACTCACACAAGACTTGGTCTATTTCGATATTTTTCTATTAGAGAAAATTCAATTGATAAATTAGTTAGAAAGGAAATATTAAATTTAAAAAGAAAATCGAACAAAATAAATTTGAGTTTGTCTAATATAAAACGAATTATTATATTCTTAAATATGTCATATCGAAAGGGTAAGATATATCATAAATCATAATATTAAAATATGATATGAATTACTTCATCCGTCTCTAAGAATTGTTCGTCATTATTGTACTACGGATATTATGAAAATGTTACTTTTGACTATTTTTTTTACTTTTAGGGGTAGTGTGGTATTTTTAGATAATAAATAAAGTATCACAAACACTCTTATAAACTTCGTTAACATAGCTTAGTATATGAATCTGAGTCTTTTCTCACCCTAAATCATATAGTCTCCTTTCAATTTTATTATACCCTATGTATTGTTGGGGGTTTAAATGAAAAGAAAATTATAGGGTTTATATTGTATATGAGATTAACTCATAAAGTATAAAGTATAAAATATATTGTGTGGAAAGGATGAATGATATTTTTTAAATTAATATATACTCTTGAGTTGTTAGATTAGGATGATATATATATATATATATATATATATATATATATATATATATATATATATATATATATATATATATATATATATATATATATACTCTCTCCGCCCCACGTTAAGGTTTACACTTTCCATTTTGGGTTGTCCCAAGTTAAGGTTTACATTTCCTTTTTTATCAAGTTGGGCCCATACAAAACAATTAATTATTCTATGTAGGACCCACACACAACACTAATACAACTACCCACTTTACATTAAATATTGTTTCTCTCACCTCACTACACATTAAAATATTATATCTCTTAATCTCTGTGCAAAAAGCAAACGTCAACGTTAACGCGGGACGGAGGGAATATATTTGAATGAAAAATTATGTGGGACAGAATAATGAGGAAAAAGTTAACGATATGGAGGGAGTAAAAGTATAAATTACAACATGCACGGTAATAGTAAAGTTATAATTATAGTCTAAAATTAAAGCCATAAGGAATAGTTTACCAATAAATTTAGTTTAAAATTGTTTCAGGATCCATCTAATATTACTCAAGAATTTGTGTTGTTTCGAAAACTCCAAAAGGTCCATCCAAGAATTATTGTCATTGAAGCTGTCACAAACAAGAAACAATCAATGCTATATGTGGTAAAAGCAGCCCATATTGACTTAACCGATTTAAGTTTCAGTTGATGCCATAATTAAGCCCCTTGATAAAACTTAAGTTTTATTGTATTTCAAGCCATTTAGTGATTGGTTCAATGTTCAATGACATGAAAAACCATGAGCATTACTCATATTTTAAATTATTCCCACCTTTGAAAATATTACAAACATTTAAGCATGGTTGCAAAGTGAATTAAATTTCTTTTTTTAAAAAACCATTACTTTTAACCCACTTTTTAAAATATATCAAATATTGAATGTGTTTTTCAACACTGCTTGTATGATTTTTTTTTATAACTTTTTAAAGATGAGAATTAATTTATAATTCTTCAAAGATGAGGATTAATTTGAAATATAAATTAAATAACCTTTTCTTGAACTCTTAATTATAATTACTCCAACTTCGAAATGTTCTTTACTTATAAGAAAAGTATTCCAACTTAAAAAAATAAATTAGTGCTAATTAAACTAGTAATAGGATTTACATGTAATTTAACGTATAGATCATACAACTACCAACACATATAGTTCCTATGAACTCTTTGCGACATCACTTTGAAAGAAGAAAAAAATAAAAGGAAAAACACAATACTACAATTTGAAAATTTCAACATTTAACTTAAATAATAATAATAATAATAATAAATAAATAAATAAATAAATAAATAGATAAATAGATAAACAGTGAGTCTCATATGTATTCCCTCAGTCTCGCATTCACGTTTAGGGTTATTTTTTTGCATGTAAATTAAAAGATATAATAGTTTAATATTTAGTGAGGTTAGAGAAATAATATTTAATATAAATTGGGTAGTTGTATTAATTTTGTGTATGAGTCCTATGTAGAATAATTAATTATTTTATGTGGACCCAACTTGACAAAAAAGAAAATGTAACCTTAATTTAGAACAAACTAAAATGGAAAACGTTAATTTTAACGCGTGACGGATGGAGTATTCAATATTAAAAGAGTGAGAGCTGCTTGATTGGGTGTAATAAGAATAAATGTATATTGATTCTTATTGTTGATGCTTGGTTGATGCAGTGGGTATAAAAAATTCTTTAATGACTCTCATTGATTCAATACCAACTTTCCACCCTTCATTCACTTTTTCATTGACTCACGGCATGATTGATACAATGGAATGATATAGAAATAGAATGAACATTTCTAATTTGGTTCCCATTCCTATGTTTGGTATGAATTTATTAATGGAAATACTCATTCCCTAAGTAATATGTATCCCATATAATTGAGAATCACCATTCCTTCCCACCCCATGAGTTTACCCGTTCCATGTTTTATGTAATCAATTTTTTTAATATCGCATCAAATATATTAATAATTTATTTTTATTTATATCACATCACTTTTTGTATTAATACAAAAATAAAAAAATTAATTTTTATTTTCATTTAACATATAATTTTCATATTGATGCGCGTTTTCTTTGCACGCAAAATTAATCCCCAAGTATTAAGGATATCAATTGCAGCTTAGGCAAGTGACCAAGTTAAATATCGAACCCAAAGGACGGCATATTATCAATTTAATTATTTACTAAATTAATTAAGACAAAATGCAATAAAAGTGAGATATAGAATTATTAAACTACTAAACAATTAATTAAAATAACAAATAAAATAAATTAAGCACCAGAAGTATACAAAAGTGAATCAAGTAGGAGAATAGGTAGCTCTAGGATAATCTAGTTTCACTAATTAATTTCCTTCTCAAGTATATTGTTGGACTTTGCCTTGTGGATTATGGACGCATCACTAAACCATGCATATCTACTCTATAGACACAAGCAAACATGCGTATAACACGTGTGAATCACCTTAGAGCAAGAGATATAATTTCACCCCCCTTTCTAGGTACTATCAGTATCAATTATTTCCTTGGCCAATTGGTACTCTAACCCGATATGATCTCCCTTTATATGTACTATAAAATTACTCTCTTTATCCTACTTATTAATTCGAATTCAATTCAATTAATAAACATTCATATATGACAGTTCTAATGAAGTTTCGGAGTTTCCTCACTTAGAATCATAAGATAAATTAGGAAACGAATAAAATCCTAGATGCGGGAGTCGTCACGTCCTTCTCTATCTTGAATCCTCCTCTTAATTCTCTACTTGATTGGACAAACGAATCTCCATAGCTCTGGCGGATGGATGAAGGAAGAGATGGATGTAGAGGTATATGATGATTGTGTCCTTTCTAACCCTTCTAATGATGCCCTCTTATACTTTTAGGCGCTTTTAATGGACATTGGATGGCTTTTTAGATGAAAATACGCACATACACGCACAGGGAGCGTAAAAACTGCACAGATCTGGATTTGCGAGATGCCGCTCGACCAAACTATTCTGGTCGAGCAAAAATGGCTCTGGTCGAGCAATGGTCGAGCAACACACCTGTAAAATGAAGCTTCTCCCCTCGACTTTCTCGACCGTTGCTCGACCAAACTGGTCTTGATCAAGTAACTCTCTATTGGTCGAGCAACCTTGCGCAGTCTCACCGTTTCACGCATAACTTCCACATCTGAACTTCGATTTAAGTGATTCTTGCGCCAAAACGATCATATGTTCCGTGGCTTTTCAATGGTATATCCTAGCCTAGTTTGGACTTCTAAACAAATACAGAAAAATTATACAAGTTGGATATTTATTTTTCAGCATTCTTGCACAAGTTTCTCTTTTTCTTCAACTTTGCACCTTTGAACATTTTTTCACCTAAAACACAATAAAATACCTCAAATGTATCTTTTCTCACATATGTTGAATATAAGACCCTTGTGCTAATATATAATAACGATTTTCATAAAAAAATATGTTAAATTGAACACTAAAACACGCTGATTTTCACTCTCAACAAACCCCCAAACTTATATGTTGCTCGTCCCGAGTCAACAAAATAAAATAAAGAGAGAGAGAGTAAGAAAATTAGCAGGGAAACAAGGATTATGACCAATACCCAATTCAAAATACAATTGTTCTCAACTTAGGTAATGCAACTTTTATTACATGTAATAATCAATTCATAGTATACAAGATAAGACAATCACCACCAATTCAAATACTTTATTGACATGTTCTCACATGAAGTATATATCACTTGCACTCAAGTGTAAAAAATATACACTTATGGGATAAGGTGTTTACGCTCAAATTCAATTCAAGTGTATGCGTAACCATAAGCTTGACAAAATTCTCAAACTCCACTACTAAAAGTATGATTCGATAATAGGATAAAAAAGGACTTTTCTTTTGAATGTAATGTTGGGCTCTTTGGTTCAGGCAGAAAATATATGGATAAGTGACTCAAAACTCGGATCAATCAAGTGCGCATTCCATCATGATCTTTCATTCTTCTTACTCCAATTAAGCACATCATCCTACTCCAATTGTACCATAATTAAAAATAAAAATTAGTAGTTTAATTCAAGAAATATTATACACAAAAAATTTTTCAAAGAAAATCAAAAAATGAAGTACCATTTCCTCTCACAATTAATATTTCAAGTAATTAATTACCTTAATCAGCTGCCATTTAATAGCTTCAGCTCCACTTTCAATAACCTTATCGACAATTTGGTCATTTTTAATCCCATCATGTCATCATTCATTTGTATGTACGCAATAATATTTTGATAGTTTGATTTAATAAGTTTGTATTACTTTTTTAATTAGAGCTTCTAATAAATATACTAACATTAAGACAGTTATGGGGACTACATAATGCAATTTTGTTACTTCATTTGTTGAGAAAATGGGAATACTATTAGGAACCCTAACTCAAATATCATGCCGAATTAGGACTAAACCAACACTACTCAATTAAAGGATTGGTGGAGAGTTTCTAGAAGAGGTAACTTTTACAATAAAAAAAAGGTCATGTAACTCAATGTAGGAAAAGAGTTCCAATAAAATAATTATAGCATACCACAATATATAAGTATAATAGAAATAAAAATATCTAGATGTAAAGACATTTGCCAAAAAAAATCTAAAAAAATAATTATTATGAGAAGGGCAATTTTTATTTCTAAAGACATAATTTGGTTATTCTATGTAATCAATGAGAAATTTTTATATTATAAACAGAAACAAAATTTAACTTCAAGTTCATGATCTAATTTGACACAGATGTCTTTACCAATGGTGCATATAAATACAATAATAATGGAAATGTCTAATAACAGAGTTGTAAAAAGCATATTGTAAACCTGAAAGTGTTTTAGACGGATCTTAGCTATTAAAATTTCAGAACACAACTCTGTTAATATAAAAAATACTTGTCTCCAACTGTTGGCACAATATATTGTTCAATGGAAATGTAATTCTGTTCATTCCATTACATCTTTATATTAAAAATTTTGACATGTCTAAAATTATGACAATAAAACTGCAGTCACAAATCATTTAAGAAAACAACATCATAACAGATTCAGCACTCCTAATCAGAAAAAAATTGAATGAAAATGAACAATTGATTTCAACACAGAACAAACAGAGTACAATACATAATTATTATGAACTTTACTCGTTAATAGAAGGATCATAGAGCAGGGTATTTAAAGAAAACACGTTTGGAAATTTCACCTTTTCCACGGAGAGAGCTAAAAATCCATAGCAATACTAATCAATTCATGAATTTGACAAAGTATTCCAAGAAGAATCATAATTCCAAAAATAATAAATTGAAGCGAGAACACGACCTTTTTGTCTTGTGATGTCGGCCTCCTTGTGAAGACGATAAAGTTGTTGGCGAAGCTACTCTGCAGGAACAGATGGAGAAGCAATGCAATCTACTTCATTTTCTCCAACTGGTGGAAATGAGAAATACAGGGGAGAGAAATAGTGTATGAGGATAGGGTTTTCAATAATTTTGTTCAAGAACTATAAAATTAGATCAATGGCTTTATTCTCCAAAAAATGATCCATTGAAACCCAATCGCCGTGCAAATATCCAGTGACAGAGATCACCAGTGGTTCCAATTAATCGTAGTCGATTGAGATTGGAATAGGAAGAAAAGAAAGAAATGATTGAATGGAGAAGGAGCATTGCAGAAAGCGGGACAGAAATCGATTAAGGTTTTGGAAAATTGATTTGAAAAGGCGATGGCCATGGAGGTGGAAGGAGGTCCGGTGAGAGCAGGGAAGAAAAGAGCATCGTGAGTTTAAGGTTTTCAATAGTTTTGTTCAAGATATTTTTCATAATTGCAAATAAATCCTTTAAATTTGTATAAATGGTGCAAAAGGCATCGAAATTTTAATATAAGAAATAAAAAGAAAATTATCAAATAAATTAAAGGTGGAGATCAATTCTTAAATAATGAATGGTCAAGATCAAAATTTAAAAAAAAAAGTCAAAATTGGTCAAAATTGAGCAAATCCATTATACTTTTATAGTAGTATAGATTTTGAAATTCATGTTAATGGAAATTATATGGGACATGTTCTTTCATTTTACTAGAAATCATATTAAACATGTTCTCTTTGTTCTCTCTCTTTGCTCTTGTACTGTTTTAATAAAATTACACTAAGTTTTTAAAAGCATACATTATAAATAAAATTTTATACACTTGTGCATTAAGAGTGATACACTAACACAATAAAAAGTACACACTCCACCTTTTTAAATGTATAAAGTTTTCACCAAAAAATTATACACTTGATCATTCAACTTATACACTTCATTATTAGAACTTATACATCTATTCAATAAAACGTATACATTTCATGTTTAAACTTTCGAGAATGTTGAACTTTCGAACACTAAAAAACTTTATAGACTTATTCAATAAAGTTAATAATTCATCCAACACCATTCTCATTACGAAAATAGTAATATTGTTTATAAATTGCAGTCAAAACTACTCTTCGAACCTCAACTGCTTATTAGTTTAACGTATACATTTCTTCAATAAAACATATACACTTCTTCAATAAAACATATACATAAATATAGTAGAAAATTCCTCCTCCTTAAACACCCCCATAAAAAGTCGATGAACTCTCCGGTCGGACCAAATCAGAACAAATGGTCTTAAATTTCTACTTGACTCCAGATCTCTACAAAATTTTATACGAAAACGAGAAAATTAGGGAATGAAACTACTTTCTCGAAGAGGACGTAGAGAGAGATGGATTTGACTAAACTTTCGATGAAAACTGAAAAGTTGACGAGTATGACAACGACTTTCACGAAGTTTGAAGAGGAGGTAATTGGAAGCAGTGCAACGATCGACGACTGTGATTGAGAATGTGGTGCGGAGGAAGAGTTATGGAGGAGGGGACGATACGGTGGACATACGGTGCGATGGAGAAGAATTAGAGAGAGAGAGATTAGGAAAACATCGTGGAATGGAATGATCCAATAGGGTTAGAAATAATATAAATACTTTGGGTCATGGGCTGAATTGACCCAGTTGGATGTAAACAATTGGGTACAATAGACTTTGCCTATTAACATATACTATAAATTATTATCAATTAAATGGATTACAATAAAAATATACCAAATTTATTATTAAATTTACTATAAATAAATTAATTAATTCCAACTAAAAAGTCAAATAATAAAAATACTATATATTATTAAAACTATTATTTATTTATAAATTAATTATATTAATATACATTATATATTTTATAATACTAAAATTAATTTTAGTATAATTTTGTAATTTAATTAAAACATATAATTACACCACATGAATTTAAACCATATTACTATATAATTAAAATTACAAATTGGAGTATTAATCTAGGTGTAAGTAATTATCGAACCCATCAATCAATTGACTTGGTTTTTTAATATAAATTTTAAAAAATATTATTTAATATATTAAATTACAAATGTTAAAAAATATTTATGAGACGATTCTAACAAAAAAAATTGAATGAAATAAATTACAGAACTTCGAAAAGATTTCATACATTAATATTTTTTTAATATACTAAAATAATTTGACTAATTATAGTGTGCACCTGGGTGCACCCATATACAAATATAAATAAAAATATATACAATTAAGAGTAAAAATGTATACAATTTAATTGTTAGTTTTTTAAATGAAAATTTGAGTGTAAAAAAATATACAATTATTAAAAAATATGTATACACTATTGAATAAAAAGTTATGCACATATGTATGTTAGTTTTTTTAATGAAAAACTTAGTGTAAAAAAAGTATACAATTATTACAAAACACCTATACAAAATAGAATAACATGTATACTAAATAAAATAAAAAGTCATACACATATGGTGCACCCTTGCACCCGGGTGCACTCAATATACACTCAATTAATTTTATGTATAATTTTTTTAAACGTTTTTATTGAATAATTTAATTATACCATATAAATTTAAATAATATTACTATATATATAAATAAAATTAAAAATTGAAGTATCAGTTTAAGAGTAATTAATTATAGAATCATCAATCAATTAATTTAATGGATTATTTAAAGTAAATTTCAAACTTTCCTTAATCAACTATATCAAGATTATAAATATTTTTATTATTTAGAAATTTTTGAAATTGAACTTTAGATCTAAGAAATATTCGTAAATTATAAAAAGTTAACTTATTAACATATATAAATTATTGCCATATATTAATGGATTACAATAAAAATATATCAAGTTTATTACTAAATTTACTATAAAAAAATTAATTCCAACTAAAAATTCAAGCAAAAAAATTATATATTAGTTAAAATTGATGAAGAAATAAATGTCCTCATTATGAGGATTTAATACTCTGCACCAGTAAATTCACCCATCATTTAATCGGGTTAGTCTCTTGTAAACCGGGTTTACATTATAAACTCTTGTAAATCCTGTGGTCCCCCTTAATTTATACAACATAGCAATACATAGGGTCTATATGATTGGAAGTGAGATAACAGGGTTTACACCATGAACCCGATTTATACAAATATTTATGCATTTAATCAAGCATACAATACACTGACTAAACCGAAGAAAAAGAAATCCTCAAATCCCAGAACCCATACTAAGCAACTCTAACAATTAAACAATAATTAAACTAACAATAATTAAATCTTGAAAACTTTCAAATAAATAATTGAAGAACAAATCGAAAAGAAGGGGGTATCGGTTACTCTTTCTGCTCCAAAAGTTGTCCATTGTAGAGAACTCTCTGATGACAGAAAAGATAGAGGAAATTGAGATTGAAAAAGTCAATCATCTCTTAAATATTGTATGTATACTTTGATTTTCAATCTCTAAAATCTTTTTTAATTCTTCTAGACTTGATTTTGCATTGTTCAAATTCATCGGACTACTCCAAACTTTAATAAAAAAAACCTTCAAAACCTTTAAGATAATTGAAACTTGCAAATAAGATAAAAATATGATAATTATTGATCTATGAAAATAATAATTTGCAAATATAATAAAATAAAATTATGAAGTATAAAACAAATTAATTAAAAAAAAAAAGAAACTAGGTAGGTTTTTTAGACTAAGGTGTGAGTAAAAGACGAAAATAGAATGAGAAATAATTTGGAAGGTGTGAGCAAAAGATCAAGAAAACAGAATGAGAAATGATTTGGTAATGAGTATGTTTAAATTGATAGATGATGAGTGAATGAATGATCTTGATTAAAAGATAAAACAATCAACTGTGTCAAAAATATGGGGGGAAAATACTACCAAAAATAGTATTGGACATTTTGCTATTATTATATTATTTATATAGATAGATATTAAATTTTTAATATTTTATTTATTTATTTGGCCCTACATATCACCTCTAATATTTTATTTTATTTATAAATTTTAAAAATAATTAATCTATTCTCATTGGCCCTACATATCACCTCTAATACAACTACCCATTACACATTAAATATTATTTCTCTCACTTCACTTTACTTCACTTCACTTTACATTAAATTATTATATTCCTTAATCTCCGTGCCCAAAAAAATTATACCAACTTTAATGGGATGGAGGGAGTATTACATATACTCTTACGTAACATTTATTTTTCCTAATATAATATTATTTTGTTAACACTTTTGAATTTAATATAACACTATTTACATTATTCTGGTAACACTTTTGAACATAACATAACATTAAGTACATTAATTTGGTAAAATTTTTAAATATAAAGTAACATTAAATTCATTCTTTTGGTAACACTTTTAAATATAATGTAACATTAATTACATATTAATGATATCACTTTAAAGAATACATTTAACACCTTTGTAAAACTATTATGTAACACTTGAGTTAACATTTTATGTTTTTATGCAATATTTATTAATTATTAATATTATTAATATATTTATATTGAATATTTAAGTAATAAATTATAAAACAATAATTTAATAAATATTATAAAACAATAATTTAATAATTATTATTTTAGTTATTATTATTATTATTATTATTATTCTAAAAATGGTCAAATATATTCAGAAGATAACTTTACAGTGTACAATACATTGAATGCACAACAGTACATTATCAAAAACTAGCTCTATAGTTAAACTACGGCTAACTTAAGTCTAAAACAAGCAACCAATCAATATAGTTAGATCATTTATTTAGAAGGTCACATAATTACAATAAAAAAACACAAAACTAGCTAACTGAAGCTTCAAATCTTGAACGAGAAAAATAGAGCCATAGCAAACTGCAACCATTGATTCAACGTGATAAACCAACAATCATTGAGCTCTGCAAAATGCAACAACATGACACACATCAACAAAGCAATCCTACATCTAATTTGAAGTGTATCTAGTAACATTGTAGTATGAACTAGCATTAGAAATTCCAGCAAAACCACTAGCAGAATTGTAACACAATAATAAAGCAATAAAGCATATTAAAAGAATTATAAGCAAAAAACAGAGTGAACGAGCAGTAAAAAATAACAGCAGAAGAACTAACAACACGATGTGCACAACAACAAGGTAGAACTAGTAGCAAAAAGCAAAATACCCACCACAGATGCTGAATAACCAAGCACCAGATAAAAGCAACAGAAACAGCAGGGAGGAAACAACCAGCAAAATTAGAAAAATAAGCAGCAACCAACAAATTACCCTGCTGTTAAGATCAAACAACAACTAACAAAATATGATAATGCAACTAGTGGGTTTGAAATCACCTTAACTATAAAGAAAAAAAACATGCAAGTTTTTATCTTAAGCATCATAGCTAAGTAAGTTTTAAATCATCTCATTATAAAATATACATAATTACATCTCATTCCAAAAAAAAAAAATTGTTGTTTCTGCTATTGCGTAGTGAAGTACCAAGGATTTCACAAAAAACTTTCCTGGGGATTGATCACTAAGTAACAACGCAAAGCCATAACAATAAGTAACTATAATCCAAGACAATCCTATAATTACAAGTTTCTACTGACCTTTAATATAACAACAATGTGTAATTTGAAATCGAGAACCTACCTCAGCAAGTGCCTTGAAGACAACTACTTTACTCTCATCCAACATCATTTTTGCTGCTTCAACAAACATAGGCCTTTTAGTAAGCCAAGCTTCAGACAATCTTTAAAAGATAAATAAGAACATCAGTTGAAAAAAGATATTACAATTTAAACTTCCTAAATAAGAAAACATTTAAGTTTTAAAAGGTAAAATAAGATTTAATGCTAACCTAGGTAAAAGATGCATTAGAACAGAAAGCGCAAAAAAATTATAGGTTCATATCCTTCAACTTGCATTTTTGGAACATTCACTATTCACATATTAAACACAAGACAGTGAATCCCGTTGGTAAATTTATAAATCTGCATAAAATTATTGAACATTAATATAATTTTTTTAATTTAAAGTGTATTTAAGGATAATAATATATGGTTAATAATTCAACATTATGTTTAAAAAAATATATTCTTTTAAATATATAGAAAAAAATAAAAATAAATCAAATTAATATAATGTATGCATAAATAAATCAAATTAATATCATGTATGCTTGCGACGTGAGATGTACATAAAAAAATTAATATTTATTAAATAAAAACTAAGAAGTGTAACATAAATATTTTACTAGTGTAAAAATATTACTTATAAAAAAATGTTATATAATGATGTTACTTATAAAAAAGTATTACATGAAAAGTGTAACTTATATAAAAGTGTTATATGAATGTGTTAATTATTAGAAAAGTGTTACTTCTATATGTTACTTATATAAAAATAATACAAATGTGTTACGTATTATAATAATTTGGAAAGTATTACCGATTTGTGTAAAATAAATTAAAAGTGTTATAAGACGGTGTTATGTAATATCACTTATTTTGTAGTGCATCGATCATACCTTCCTCGTAAATATATGCATTGATTAAGCATGTAGAAATCACACACAACAAACTGTGGTTGCACTCCTTCAAGGATTACCGATGAATCCGTAGCATTTTTGTTGGATTTTCCTAGCTTTTGGAGTTGGCTAGCACGTGACAATAAAGAGAATCATAAAGTAAATCGAATTTGGAGAGTGGAGCTCTAGGCGGTTTTATGCTTTTCCCTCTCTAGTTCATACTGAAATAGATCAATATTAGGGATTTAACTCTGTCATTTCTGTGCTGGTTAGCTAATTTTTCAGTTTTGCTGTTGCTGCTTAAAATTGGGGGATTTTTTTATTAATGTGATTTATGGATTCATGTGGGGACGCCATGAAATTGGAGTCTTTGTTGAAGGGTTTCCGTTTTCATATTATAGACGACGAGCTAATAAACTATTATCTGAGGCATAAGATCAATGGCCATCATTCGGTGGTTGATGTCATCCTCGAAGTTGATGTTTGTAAACGGGATTTGCATAAAATTCAGACCTAAAAATTTAATTCCACAATATCTACCCGATTTAATTAATTCAGTGTGCTACAATCGATCCATCGATTATGCAGTCGAACCAAGTATCGAAAGAAGAGAGGGCTGAAGCGACAGTGAAAACTGTCACTGGGGAGATCAGCGAAGCTAATAGAGAGAGGAAACAGATGGAGAGTAAGTTTTTTTAGGGGCCACCAGAAGTCCGTGTTGGCGTTTGATTGTTGAGTTAACGTGAACCGTTAGGATTCCATGCAATTCTATATTAGCGGAAGCAAGAATATAAATTTGCATTACCTTTCACCAGGGTATATTGAAGAAGAGAAAATTCTCGCAGGAAGCTTGCATGACCTCACGACTTTGAGCATAAAGTCCTCATCCAAACTCCGATTTGACTGATTTTTGCGCCAAAATGATTCTTTCTTCCGTGGCTTACCAATCATGTATCACACCACTAGTTTTGAGTTCCATAAAAATACAAAAAAATTATAGAAGTTTAACATCCATAGAGATAGAACAACAGCAGTAAACAACCTCTTAATCTTCTGCTGTATTCCCAAGTCTAGTCTTGATGTCGTGTGTGCGACGATCTTCGAGACCCTCTCAATCTACTTCCTCTCCCTCTATCACACGTTTCTTATGTGTAAAAATAGGATTTTGGACAGTTGAGATGACTTATATATGGGCTACAACAGGGACCAAGAGGAGAAATCAGAGTTGGGCCTCTATTGGGCTTAAGTATCCAAGTTTAGCCCAGAACTTACACTTAAGTCCAACAATAATAATACAATCCACTAAAGTATTATTACTGTACTACCACTCTAATCCCTTATTAAGTTATGAGTTCCTTCTAATTATGAGTCCGTTAGTCTTCCCATGTTTAAGATATACAATGCCCATTAATTAATTAAGTTACTGACTACTCCATTAATTAATATCTCATCCGAGAGTAGTACCACTCAATCTTGTTATCATGCCGGAATAAATCCACCTGCAAGGTTTATATAATATCCTTATGAGCTCCTCAAGGGGACATCATCAACCTATTTAATAGGACACAGATTCTTTCTACAATCAACAGCACACCATAGAGACAACACTACTTCCCAACTCACCGAATTTGTTGATTTAATATATAAATCTCACCCATTGATGAATCAAATAGATATTTACTGGCTTACGTGTCGAGTTTATTGTATAGGGATTAAGAGCACGAACATCCATAATAACTAAGATCAAGTTCTCCTATATAGTCTGTATAAGTTGAACGGTTTCAAGCGGTCCTGCTCAATACACACAAAACTTACTAATGTGATTTTATAATCAAGACAAACTAATACCAATTCATACTACAACCATCCCGATAGATTGTCCATGTTTATCTTGATTGTGAGCATATGTTTACACTTTATAAGGAGCCGACAATATGATCTTCCGTGCGACGCCGTATACCATATTATCTACAGTATAAAGTAAGTGAACTTTTGCAATAACATATAAATAAATAATAATATGCAAAACGTTTGATCATATGATTCTCATTTTAATTAATTTTTATAACATTGTTCATACAAAAAGCTAGACTTTTAGTATACAATCCAACAATCTCCCACTTATAGTAAAAGACTATGCTGCCATGTCAACTACCATACATTTGATTCATACTCCCACTACATGACCATCTAAAACTTCGCTTAAGTTCCTTGTAAATGTATTTACTAGGTTATCTTCCAATGCAACCTAGGCGACAATAACCTTCTCTTCATCATACGATTTCTCAAAACAGGTGGTACTTACGCTTAATATGTTTAATTGCCTTATGAACTCGTGATTCCTTCAAGTTTTTAGCTGCACCATTATTATCACAATAAATTGTGATAATCTCAGGCAAACTTAGAATCATATCTAAGTCCATTACGTAGTTTCTAGAGCTATACAGATACTTTGGTTGCCTCAGAAGCTCCAATTTATCATCTTTCCATGGTGGAGTCCAAAATATTTTCTATATGACACTCCTCCATATTAAGACTTTACTTCCTAAAATTAAACACATAACCTTGAGGCGGATTTACTCCTGTCCCTATCTGATTATAAAATTCAAATCTATGCAACCCACATGAAGTAATGAATCTATCCTATAAGCCCACATATAATTTCTAGTCATTTTTAAGTACATAAATACATGTCTTACCACAGTTCAACATCCTTGTTTCGGGTTACTTTGATACCTACTGATCATGCCATCGGCAAAATAGATATCCATTCTCATGCATAGCATTCCTTATATTAGGCTTTCTTATTCGCCGAAGCATAATGAGTCGCCTACAACTTCTTTATCTTCTTTTGTGTCTTAAGACACATTTCTTAGATAAAATCACATGCTAAAATGAGTAAGAATTGTATCATTGTACGAAACTTGAGATAAGTGCAATATCCTTTCTTGTGATCCTTATCACTATATTGAGATAATCGCAAGAATATATTTTGCTTCTCTTAAGTCCTTCATTACATACTGTTTTATCAAGCATACCCATACGCCCGACAATACTCTTTCATTATTTTCAATGAGCAATATATCTTTTACGTACAGTACAAGAAATACCATCACATTTCAGTTACTCTTTTCAATGCACAAGACCCATCCGAGCATTGATTTAATCCATGTCACTAGATTTCCTCATTAAACCGGATATACTTTGAGTTCAAAGCTTGCTTTGGTCCATCGATGGACTATTTTAAGCTTACACTCAAAATGCTTTTAGCCTTTTACAATGAATCACTCTGGTTGCTTCACATAGATATTTTCCTCAAGACTTCCAATCACAAAAGCTGTCTTGACATCCATTTGTTATACCTCATAATTCAATATGAGCAGCAATAAATAAAAAAATCTGAATCGAGATAGGCATAGCTACCGGCGAAAAAGAATTCCTCATAATCGAACCCTTCTTTCTGAGTGTACCTTTTTCTTTTGTAGATCCACTTACAATGGCTTTCATACCATTTCACGGTTCTACTAGCACCCAAATCTAATTTAGAATCCATAGATTCTATTTCAGTGATCATTGTAACTTGCTAAGATTTCACATTTCGATCTTGTAGTCTTTGTCGTATCCATGGGCCAATTTCATGTTTATTAGGGACCAAGTCTTACGACTTTCCCAAAATATAAATCTATCGGGTTGTAGAACAACCCTCCAACTACTATAAAGTACTACATGCAATTGTGTATCAGACGTGTCTCACGATGCAGTTTACTTATGGTATATCATCTTATACAATTGGTACTCCACTTTGTGTTTTCCTCTCACATCCTTTAAAATAATTTATATATAGGTTTGTGATTTAATACATAGTCCTTTTCTAAAAATCTAGTGTTCGTATTAACAATCATCTTTTGATCTTTTAGACTATTAAATAAATCACCCTTCATTTTTTTAGAATATCCCACAAACAGACAAACATTCATAAGAAGTACTATTTCTAGGGCATATCCATAAAATGAATTTAATAATTCCAAAAAACTCATTATCTATCGAATCATTTCCATAAGAGTCTTACTCCTTCTTACCGCCATACCATTCAGTTGGGGTATGCCTAGTGTAGACAACTTGAGATTTAATTTGAACCTCTGATTAATAGCTTCTAAACTATCCTAAGAGGTGCTCGCCACCTCGATTAAATCATAATGACTTGATATATTTTCATGACACTTCACCGCATCAGCCATGTACTCATTGAATTAATCAAAGTACATAGATATGTTGTTAATCAAATAAATATATTGGTATCTAGAATAATCATCAACTAATTGACGAATATTCATAACCATCTCTCGCCGGGATAATCTTAGGACCGCTTAAATCAGAATGAACCAATTCCAACACATCTTTGGCTCTACACCCCTTTGCCTTAAAAAGGCCTTTAATTATTTTCACTTTCAAGCAAGACTCGCAAGTCAAATAGTTTCCACTTCCAATAAACCCAACGGTCAGCTATCTACTTTCGAATCATACTCAAGTAAATAATATAGTCTTAGATGCCAAAAGTATGTATGGTTCATATTCGAAGGTTCCTTTCTCTTACTAAAAATAGAAGATACGTTATTAATTACTATTTGTTGTTTCCTTGGGATAAACATGATTTAAGAGTGTACAAATTGTCCACCAACATACCATAACAGATTATAGCTCCATCCTTCAGTATCATGACTATGTCATTTATATGAAATAGAATATTCATCCGTAAATGCATAGAAACTGAAATCAAATTCTTTCTATGAAAACGCACGTAAAGACAATTTCTCATAATCAAATGTTTATTCCTATCATAAGATAAATAAACAACTCCCACTACAATAGCCACCACTCTCGTAGCATTACCCATGTACATAATAATCTTATCATCACTTAGTTGCTGACATTTAGTGATTCCGGTATCTACACACAAAGTGTTAGTAAATGCAATCACTAATCATGCTACAACAACTAATGAATAAGATGCTAACCTTGTTCACTCTTTAATGATATTGACTTTTCTTCGCCACATGTTTTGTCAGAAGTTCCCCACTGAATACAACCTTTTGTATTTCAGGTGGGACTTGCTCAAAACATCTAGGAAAAATATGGAGAATAAAATTGATCTAGGTTTTTCTTTCAATTTCTATCCATGTTTATTTTTCAATTCATTCATCAAGTCAACTATGACTTCATACCTTTTTAACTTACTCAAGTATCTGAAGAGTCGCATGAGATTGACCATCATATTTCTATGAACCTCTCACCTCTTCACTTGAGACTTTAATAGAAATAGAGGGCATCCTTAGTGAGAACACACATGTATTTTTCTAAACAGTAACAATTAAAACCAAGATTCTTACCAATTATCTAATTACGGACTCGTAAATATGTTTTCTTTAGTCATCAATAAGTGAAATAAAACCATTTGAAAGTCCTGAGAATCATAAATTAATAAACGAATCAAACAATTCAAATTTATCAATTTATATTGATTCTCTCAAAATAATATAAAATAAAATTCACCAACATCTCAAGCACCGTTAATTTGCATGCCATGATAGTGTGGATGTATACAAACCCGAACATTTACAAGAGAAGGTTTTACCCATTAATTTTATTTGTCGACCTAACTTTATGACAAAATAATTAATAGTCGATTCGTCTTTAGCCATGCAATAACATCAGTAACTTCGATGGGGAGGATACTTATTATTTGCACCTAAGTGTTCACTATTATTTGATTCCAAGTCCATTGCCCAAGCTTATGTCCCTTAAGATGGAGAAGATCACACGCGCTCAGATAACTTTCTACAATCATCATAAAAAAGTTTGTACCAGCAATTCGTGAATAAACTCATCCAATGGGGAGGAAGACACTATAGCCAACGCGCAAGTTTATTCACATCACTTACAAATCAATAATGGAGGCCGTGGGAATTATTAACCAATTCCCTCTCTCACTAAGTTATTTAACACCGAGAGTTTTTACATGCATATAATATTCAATAATAAAATAGCAACCTAGCATGCTTCTATTAAGGCAGTAATTCAAATATAACATGCATCCACATATAATAATAATAGATAATTAAATCAATTATGGTAGTTATATATAAGGAAATAAATTGCCAAAAATAGGACGCCTTGTACAACACTCCAGCGATTGAACCGATTCCTTACGTAATAAGTAGTATTACTTGCGCCCTAAGTCGTACATTATCACGGGCTGCCTTGACCCGAAATTTTTCAGAACACGTTGCCATCGCCGTCCGTCCATGTGCACCGCCGGTCGTGCCGATCACCGGCATGGCTCATGCTGCCCTTCGCCGGAGGTTGTTCCGATGGCCCTGCTGCATCGTGCCGTACTTGTGCTCACTCCAACACCACATCGCGTCAGACTTCATACTGGCACGACCCGTGCCTGCCATGCCTGCCGGTCATGCCGGTTGCCTTAAAAACTACCACCGGTAGTGCGGATCACCACACGACCCGTGCCACATCTGCTGCTAATTAGCCATAACTTGTAGTCAGGTTGACCAATTCAAGAATTTATCAAACCACAGGGAGGAAGGCGCTAGAGCTTAAGCGATCTCACATTTCTTGTAATTTTATAGAGATGAATCATTAAGGGAGGTTTTTGAAAGAAGTAAATAAAATCAATCAAAGCAAGCAAGCAAGCAATGATCAACAAACAAGATAGATAGATGAAGGGTGGATTTTCAAGTTAAGTAAAAGTGATATTAACAATAATCAAGAAGTGGTAATTCTAGGAATTATGTATCAAATTCATATGTATCATGGATATAGAATTAAGGGCCAACACTAAATTCACCTAAACTCCCTCTCGAGATGGATATATATGAATATCGAATAGCTCAACGGATTGGTTCTCACTCAAACAATTCCAACTAGGTACTAAGCTTGAAATGAGAGCCCCTTCACACAATTAATCAACCTCTCGATCAAACCAATCACATGTTCTATCAAAGGGTTCTAAATTCTAAAGGATTTCTCAATCTCTTTACAATAAGTGTTTGATGAAATGATTCACTCAATTATCCTAAGCATATAATTGATTTCTCAATCTAATCACATATTTAGAACAACTAAACACACAAACCATCATAAACCTCAAGATCTCAAATATCAATGATAGAAAATCTATTTACCCAATCAACATATGAATTAAAATACACAAATCCCCAATATTTTCCAACAACTCTCATGTTGCTAATCTCACAAGGGAGATTAGCCTACCATATTCATAAGAACATTAACATAGACATTAAGATCCTTACAAAACATGATAAACAATAGGATTCAATACAAAAGTTGGATGAAAACTCCCTTGGATGCCTCCAATGGTGATCTTCTTCTTCCCCTTGCAATCTTCCTCTCTTCCTTGCTTCTTTTCCTCAATTGGATGAAGTTTTTGATGGTGGGATGAAGGTAGATCCAATGGATAGTGAATGGATGAAGATGGTGGTGTAAAATGGGAGAAATGGTGTGTGATGTGTGTGTGTAGGGCCAAGGAACCGAACCTCTTCTCAAATGTTGAATGGGAGGGTATTTATACCCCTTGGGAAGCTTCTAGAAGTTTCTAGAATTTTTTTGAGTCTAGCACCTACACGGCTCGTATGTGGTACACAGTCACAGGGGTGTCCGTGTAGGTGTTTCGGGTATCAGTACACGGCTTCCGCTTACAAGGCTGTGTTTGGTAAACAACACGTGTTCCTGCATATGGCCCGTGTTCTGCACACGACCACAGGAGTGGCCGTGTAGGGGTTTCTGGCGACGGAGCACGGCAACTTCTTACTGGACCGTGTTCCGTACACTTTCCGTGTCCTTGCAGTCCTGTTTTTTCTTTTTTTATTTTGGACCGTTCTCCTTCGTTTCAACTCCATACTGAGATCTATTTTTTTCTACATCTTCCTCTTCGCGTCTAGAATCTCTTTTTACCTGTAAATCATACATTTAAGCTCATTCACAAATATTTCCATGAAAATACAAAATACAACCAAATAACACGTAAATACAGATAAAATAATACAAAAATGCATATAAAAAGATACTAAAATCTAGGTAAAAATATCACTCATCACACCCTAAACTTAAAGTGTTGTGCGTTCCCGAACAACAAAAATGATAAACCGAGGGGAGTGATTTTCACCTATGAAAAGACTAAACGAACATAAGCAATAACACATCAATAGCAATAAGAATCACAATTTATGCTAAGTCATCCTACAACATTAAAATTCATAACATGCAAAAAATATTAACAAGTTCAATCATAAGAGAATAATAGTATAATATAATCCCCTTTAGTCCAAGCCTCACATAGGTTATAAATGTCACTCAACACTCTTTAAAGTGGTAAAACAACACTGATCAATCGATTGGCTCGACTCGCTATAAGGTTGCTTGTTGACTACATTCCCGAACCACCAATGTTTCCATTATTGATCAAAAAGGTCTTTTTATTTGGATTTAATGATAGGCTCTTTGGTAGGGTAGGAAGAATATAGGTAAGAGTGACTAATCATGTGTAAGTAATCGAAGAGATGACCAATTTCTCCAACTTCTCAACTTTTCTTTCTCCCTTTCTTATCTTTAATGATCACAAGCACTAATCATCAACTTTTCTTAGATTGAACTTCTTTCAATGCATGCTTCCTTCTTTATACTTTTGTTTGCTTTGAGCATCTTGATGTTGCTTCGCTCATTTTCTTGTGTTAAGGTTGCATGTGCATTCTTAGTTTTGCTCTTTTTATACTTTTCTTCTTATTTGTTTACTATTTCCTTTCTCCATTTTGCTTTCTCATCAAACCTTTTGAAACCACATCTCCTCAATCACTCACATAAAAGGGTATATATATAAGGTTCAAGTGGGTAATCAAGGCTTGTAATGTGCTAAATTCACAAGAAATAGGCTTTAAGGCTCAAAGTGGTTGACTAGGGATGATGTTCATGGTAGGGAAATATATGGCAATGACTATAATAACAAGGATGGCCTTAGATCATATCACTAATCTCCACTAATCAGGCTCGTTCCTATAGTCTTTGAGCAAGTTCTAGCTTATCAAACACAACCAATCCATTCATGAAGAAAAATACCATGTATGCACGGTTGAGGCTCAAACGCTCACAAGCTTATGCATTGGACCTTAAGGAACTTATTACACCACATTCATCTCAAAATTGAACAAGTTAAGTAAAACATGTCACAATTCGAAAGTATAAAAATTCTTAATCATAACTTGTCATCACTTATTACCACAACATATCATCACTCATGTTCAAAAATGACTCACAACCTCCCTGAATAAACCACCAAAACGGCCCTAACAAGAATAAAAAATACACAAAACAAATAAGAAAAGACACACCAAACAAGAAATAATACAAAACACCAAACATGCAAAATCAAAGCCATCCATCATTAAACAATGAAGCAGACATTCAAATCATCCATAACGATTAAGCTCATATTCATCCCCATCTTTGATTGAAAAGTAAATCTCCAAAAAACATAACAAATAAGTAGCATGCTAATCACATCAATCCAAATCAAATCAAATTATGCTAAACACATAGAAATGGTAGGGTATAGAATGAACTCCCCTAAAAGGCATTTGGTAGTAAAAGTTGTTAGCTCCGAGCTCAATTCGTGCTTCCAATACCCTTCATACATGCTCAACAAGACCATTAGCTCAACAATTTTATTAAAAATACGGACTATCATGCACTTCAATCACGACCAATCATACCAAAATCCAACCAATACTCATGAGAAAAATTTTAAAATTAGATTAATTTTACAAGAATCACACTCAAGTGGTTAGTCACACCACACACTCTCCCCCAAAACTTAAATCGAAACAAGTTGAGAGTTAAGTTTGCAAAAAGTGATGGGACTTACCCTTGTAGTTTTCATTGATGATCTTCTTGTGGAGAAGTAAACACATCCAATGAATTGAGCAACAATGTCCATCACGCACTAGCCCCCCAAACTTAACTCGAGACAAGAGTCGAGAATTAAGTTTGCAACAAGTGATGCGATATGCTTATTTGAATCCATGGAGCACTTCTCTTTTCTTCACTATGTGTTTTCTCACAAGCACAATCCACCTACAAGACCAAACAACAAAACAAGCATCAAAAGATAAAAAAATGGGTTGCCTCCCATTTAGTGCTAAGTTTAACGTCTTCAAGTCGGACAAAATTTTATGATCATTGGACCAAAGGATGGTCCACCACACTATCTTCTCGTATCCTCACTTTAAACATTTGCTTTGCCTTCTTTTTATCCACAAGTTCCACTTCACTGTTCTTGCTTACAAGCATCAAGTCATCATCAAGGAGTGATTCTAGTGGATTTCCTCTTTCTCCTTTGTCAAGCTTCTAATCAAGCTCCGATGCTTTCGTCCCATTAACATTATAAGAAGATAAGTTAGAATTTGCCATTTTTATATAATCATGAATAAATGAATTTAAATTGTCAAAGAGAATAGAGTCTTGATTAGCCATAACTTGTAGTCGGGTTGACCAATTCAAGAATTTATCGAACCACAGGGAGGTCGATGCTAGCACTTAAGCGATATCACGTTTATCACGATTTTATAGAGACGAATCATAGATGGATGGTTTGGGTAACAAGTAATTAAATGAAAGTAGACAAACAATAATCCAATGACAAGATAAAATTGATGAATGAGTGGTTTTCCAAATTGAGTAGAAGTGAGATTAACAACACTAATGAAGTGGTAACTTATGGATTCATGCATTAAACTCATATGTATCAAGGGTTAAGATTAAGGGCCAACACTTATACCACCTAAACTTCCTCTCGAAATGATTAGGATGTAGATCATTTGCACAATCTCTAAATAGCTCAAAGGTTGGTTCTAAATTAAACTATTCCAACTAGGTACTAAGTTCAATTATAGAATCCCTTCATATAATCAATTGACTTCTCAATCTAACTAATCACATGTTCCATCAAAGGGTTCTAAATAATAAAGGACTTCTCAATCACTTTACCATTTATAATGCACATGAGGTGTTTGATGAAATGATTCACTTGACTATCCTAAGCACATAATTGATTTCTCAATCTAATCATATAATTAGAACAATCAAACACACAAAACATCATAGATCTCAAGATATATAAGCACCAATGATAGAAAATCAAATATCCCCATCAACATATGAATTTAATTACATAGAACCACAAATTAACCAACAACCTTCATGTTGCTAATCTCACAAGGGAGATTAGCCTACAATCTTCATAAGATCCATAACATAGACATTATAATTCTTACAAATCATGATAAACTAAAGGATTAACACAAAATTGGAATGAAAACTCCCTTGGAAATGGATCCAATTGAATCTCCCTTCTTCCTTTGGTGATCACCCAAGCTTCCTTGCTTCTTCACTTGATTTGGATGGAGGAAATGATGGAGAGATGATGTAGATCTCAAAATGGATGAATGGGATGGAGAATATGGTGTGAAATCAAAGGAATGGTGTGTGAGGTGTGTGGGAACAGTAGAATTTTCGGATCCCTTTTAAAATGTTGAATGGATTGGTATTTATACCCCATGGAGACCTTCTAGAAGAATTGTAAAAAAATATCCTGTTCTGGTGCCGACACGAGTCGTGTCACGTAGCACGGGTCGTGTCGTGTCAGGGCATGCGGCACACGAGTCGTTCTGCGTCGCACGGCCAAAGGGTGGCCGTGTTGAATGCCTAGACGTCGCCGCACGGCCTCCGCTTACAGGCCCGTGTCTTGTACACGGGTCGTGCTCTGAAACACGGGTCGTGCTCCACAACACGACCAAGTGGTGGTCGTGTTGGATAAATAGATGCCGCCGCACGACCTTTCTGGACAGGCCCGTGTCTGGCACACGGGCCGTTTTGCTGCAACACGAGCCGTGTTGCCAGCACGGCCGGCCGTGTTCTTGCACCTTTGTTTCTTCTTCTTTGTTTGATCTTCCTTCTTCATTTTTACTCCATTTTCACCTGTTATATGTATGTTTAAGATCATTCTCACACATTCCTATGAAAACACAAAACACAACCAAATAACACATAAAATACAGATAAAAATATACGAAAACACACATAAAAAGATACTAAAATCTAGGTGAAAATATCACTCATCACACCCCCAAACTTAAAGTGTTGTGTGTCCTCGCACAACGAAAATGATAAACCATGAGGAGTGATTTTCACCTAGGAAAAGACTAAACGAACATAAGTAATAACACATCAATAGCAATAAGAATTACAAACTATGCTAAGGCATCCTACATCAATAAAATCATAACATGAGAAATTAACAAGTTCAATCAAAAGAGAATAAAGTGTAATATAGTCCCTTTTAGTCCAAGCCTTACATAGGTTATAAATTTCACTCAACACTCTTTAAAGTAGGTAAATCAACACTCATCAATTTATTGGCTTGACTCGCTATAAGCTTGCTCGTGGACTACATTCACAAACCGCCAAGGTTTCCATTAATGATCAAAAAGGTCTTTCATTAAGGATGTAATGATAGGCTCTTTGGTAGGGTATGGAAGATATGGATAATAGTGACTAAGCAAGTGTAAGTAATCGAAGAGACGGCCAATTTCTCCAACTTCTCCACTTTTCTTTCTTCCTTTCTCAACTTTGGTAATCACAAGCACTAATCATCAACTTTCCTTAGATTTTTATCTTATTTTAATGCATGCTTCCTTCTTTGAACTTCTAAGTACTTGAGCATATTGTTATTGCTTTGCTCATTTTCTTGTTTTGGGGTTGCATGTCCATTCTTTCTTGTGCTCTTTTTCATCCTTTTTCTTGCTTGTTTACCATTTCCTTTTTTCTTTTTCTTCGTTATCAAACCTTTCTAGTTACCATCTCCTCAATCACCCACACAAATGAATATATGTAAGGCTTAAGTGGGTAATCATGGCTTGTAATGTGCTTATATCACAATAAATAGGCTTTAAGGCTCAAAGTGGTTAACTAGGGATGATGTTCATGGTAGGAAAATATATGGCAATGACTATAAATGACAAGGATGGCCTTAGATCATTTCACTAATTTCCACAAATCGGGCTCATTCCTATAGTCCTTGAGCAAGTTCTAGCTTATCAAAACTCAATCGATCCACTCATGAAGGAAAAACCATGTATGCACGGTTGAGGCTCAAATGCTCACAAGCTTGTGCTCGAACCTTAAGGAACTTATTACACCACATCCATCTCAAAATTGAACAAGTTAAGTAAAACATGTAACAATTCGAAAGTGTAGAGATTCTTAATCATAACTTGTCATCACTTATCACTACAACATATCATCACTCATATTAAAAAAATGACTCACAACCTCCCTAAACAAACCACCAAACATACCAAGACAAAAATAAGAAAATACACAAAACATAAAATAAAGACTCAACAAACAAGAAACAAAACAAACAAAACACATAACATGCAAAAACAAAAATCACCATCATTAACAATAAAGCACACATTCAAATCATCCATAACAATGTAAGCTCACAATCATCCCAACCTTATTGAAAAAGGAAATCCTAAATTACGAAAATAACATCCCAAAAACATAACACATGAAGTAACATGCTAATCCATTCAATTCAAATCAAAATCAATTAGAAGTGATAAGGTATAGAGTACTCCCTCAATAAGCATTTGGTAAGGAAAGCGTTCGCTCCAAGCTCCATTCGTGCTTCCAATACCCTTCATTCATACTCAAAACTCATACAACACCATTAGCTCCACAATTGCATTAAAAATATGGATTCACATGCACTTCAACACAACCAATCATACCAAAATCCAACCAAAACTCATGAGAAAAATTTTAAAATTGGGTGAATTTTACAAGAAGACCTATCATCATCAATATATCATCATATCAAACACACTTAAGTGGTGGCGAGTCACACCACGCACTCTCCCCCCAAACTTAAATCGAACTAAGAGGTGAGAATTAAGTTTGCAAAAAGTGGTGGGACTTACCCTTGTAGTTTCCATTGATGATCTTCTTGTGGAGAAGTAAACGCATCCACATGACTCAAGCTATGTTCACCATGCACTTTCCCCCCAAACTTGACTCAAGACAAGAGTCGAAAATTAAGTTTGCAACAAATGGTGACATTTTTACTCAAATCCATGAAGCACTTCTCCTTTCTTCAACATGCATTTTTCTCACAAGCACAATCCACCTACAAGACCAAAATCAACAAAAAGCATCAAAATAATAAAAGAATGGGTTGCCTCCCATTTAGCGCTAAGTTTAACGTCTTCAAGCCGGACGGAATTTCACGATCATTGGACCAACGAATGGTCCATCTCACTTTCTCCTCGCATCCTCACTTTGAACATTAGCTTGGCCTTCTTCTTGTCCACTAATTCAACTTCTCCATTCTTGCTCACGAGCATCAAGTCGTCATCAAGAAGTGAATCTAATGGACTTCCTCTTTCTCCTCTATCAATTTTCCAATCAAGGTTCGGAGCTTTCTTTCTATCAACATCACAAGAAGACAAGTTAGAATTGGACATTTTCATATAATCATGAAGAAATGAGTTTAAATTGTCAAAGAGAAGAGAATCATGATCATCGAAATCATCCGGAGGTTTTAATTGAAACTTGGCTCCTTTTTCCTTCTTGCACATGAATGTGACACTCTTTCCTTTTGAGCTCAATGATAACTCTTCTCTACCAACATCAATTCTTGCTCTTCCCGTAGCTAGAAATGGCCTTCCCAAAATGAGTGGAACTTTGGGGTCCGCCTTCACTTCCAAAATCATGAAGTCGACCGGGAAAGCTAGCCCTTTCACCTTTACCTCCACGTCTTCAACAATCCCTAGTGGCTTCACAACCTCACCATTGACAACTTCAAGACGGATAGTCGTAGGCTTTAGCTTTCCAATTGCAAGGTCTTTGAACGTGGCATGAGACATCACGTTAACGCTTGCCCCCAAGTCACACAATGCATCAAGAGTCCATTTCTTTTCAAAATCACAAGGGATTATGAACTTCCCCGGATCACCAACTTTTGTAGGCCCTCCTTTTAGCATCGACTCACTTGTTTCGGGTTGATCCTTTTTCTTTTTCTCCTCGTATTTCTTCTTGAGCTCTTTCACATACTCCTCAAACTCCTTTTTCTTCTCTTCCTTTACAAACATTTGTGGATAGGGAATAGGAAATGGAGTGATCGGAATACCCCAATAGTCACGCTTATACTCTTCTTCCTTGACCTTCTCCTCAACTTTCTTTTCCTCTTGCACCCTCTTCCACTTAGGTATCCATTTAGGCTTTTGCTCTTCTTTCATTTCTTCAACAACCTTGCTTTCCACCAACCCTTCTTCAACCTTTCTTTCCTCTTCCGTTTCAACAAATAAACATTGAGCTTTCGGATTAACCTCGGTTGTGGCTGGAAATTTCCCTTTCTCATTAGCATTCATTGAGCTCGCCATTTGACCAAATGAATACTCCAAGGCTTTGAGTTTTCTATCACTGTTTTCCTCAATGGCTTTTAATCGTCTTTCATTTACTTCCTCAAAAGCCTTAAATTTTCTTTCAATTACTTCCTCTTGATTTTTGTTGGAAGCAATCAATTTCTCAAGAAGTTCTTCGGTAGTCGCCTTCCCTTCATTATTTGGCGCTTTAGCTCCCGGATGATACCCCGGAGGATAAGCAATCGCATTACTTGGGTTTGCATAAGAAAAATTATCTTGCCTCCTTGGTTGTTGTGGATAAGAACTTCCGCTTCCTTGGCTAGTGAACCCTCCTTGCCTTGGTTGATGTTGTGAATGTGAACTTCCACTACTTTGAGCGTTGAATCCCCCTTGCCTTTGTGGATAACTTCCTTGATTTTGATTGAAATTACCTTGGTAATTGTTTTGATAATTACCTTGATAATTTCTTCCTTGCATATAAGACACATCCTCAACGCGTGGCATAGAGTTGGTCCATTGTTCACCATTCACCGCATTCGGAGGTAGCACACCTTGCTCGACTTGTAGCCCCTCAACCATATTTGCTCCTTGATTGTTCATACTTTGATTCAAGCTCATTTGTTTAACAACTTCCGCCACTATCTTTTCCATGCTTAGCATACTTGGTTCAACACTTACACTCTTCACACTAAACTGTTGTCCTTTATCATAGCTTTCAAAACCATAGCTTCCACTAACTCTCTCCGATGGCCATTGATAGACATTTGTAGCAATCTCATCAAAAATTCGAATAGCCCTTTCCGGAGTTACACCTAGTACGGATCCTCCTGCCGAGGCATCAACAAGCACTCTTTGTCCGTTCACAAGTCCTTGATAGAAAAATCCAACTTGTTGATTCTCCGGGAAGCCATGTTGTGGACACTTGCGTAGCATTTCTTTGAACCTTTCCCACGCTTCATAAAAACTCTCTTGAGGCATTTGCTTGAATTGCGTGATCAAGCTCTTCATTTGAAGCGTCTTAGAAGGTGGAAAGTATTTGTTCAAAAACATTTGCGCTAGCTCATCCCAAGTGTTTCACGTACCGGGAGTAAGAGTGGAGAGCCATGTTCTTGCTCTATCCCTCAAAGAAAATGGGAATAGCCTCATCTTTATGCAATCCTCGCTCACTCCGTTCATCTTTACTGTGTTGGCAATCTCCACAAACTGAGCTAGATGAGCGTTAGGATCTTCATTCGGAGCTCCACCAAACTGTTGCTCTCTCACCAATGAAATCAAGCCCATTTTAAACTCAAAATTGTTGGCATGAATTGGTGGTCCCATCATTTGTGGAAGTGCCCTTGGCATGAAGAAGTCCCGTATCACCCTTTGATCATTTTGAACTCCATGTTGAACCGGAGGTGGAGGTGGTGGCACATAAGCTTGTTGTTGAGGAGGATAAGGTTGTTGAAAACCTTGTTGAATCATCGCTTGTTGCACAAGTTGTTGAATATAAGCTTGATTGTTTATAGCTCCATGATTTTGATAGGCTTGTTGAGGAGGATTCTCATTGAATTGATGTGCGTTGTCATGCACGTTCATATTGTGTCCTCCTTCCCCATCATGCTCTATCCCAACACGATTGTCACCTTGAAAATTTTCCATTGAATTACTATTTTTGGTTTTATTCTCTCTTCTCTTTCTCCTCAAAGTGTTTTCAAGCTCTAGATCAATTGGTTCGACTTGCTTCCCTTTTGACCTTGTTTGCATACACCTTCAAGACAAGAAAAATTAGAACAAATTTTCACAAAGCAAATACAAGTAATAAATACAAGAAAATAAATGTCTCTAGTAAGATCGCTTTAAACGTTCCTTCTTTAAGCTACTAGCAACCGTTACCTCCCCGGCAACGGCGCCATTTGATTAGCCATAACTTGTAGTCGGGTTGACCAATTCAAGAATTTATCGAACCACAGGGAGGTCGATGCTAGCACTTAAGCGATATCACGTTTATCACGATTTTATAGAGACGAATCATAGATGGATGGTTTGGGTAACAAGTAATTAAATGAAAGTAGACAAACAATAATCCAATGACAAGATAAAATTGATGAATGAGTGGTTTTCCAAATTGAGTAGAAGTGAGATTAACAACACTAATGAAGTGGTAACTTATGGATTCATGCATTAAACTCATATGTATCAAGGGTTAAGATTAAGGGCCAACACTTATACCACCTAAACTTCCTCTCGAAATGATTAGGATGTAGATCATTTGCACAATCTCTAAATAGCTCAAAGGTTGGTTCTAAATTAAACTATTCCAACTAGGTACTAAGTTCAATTATAGAATCCCTTCATATAATCAATTGACTTCTCAATCTAACTAATCACATGTTCCATCAAAGGGTTCTAAATAATAAAGGACTTCTCAATCACTTTACCATTTATAATGCACATGAGGTGTTTGATGAAATGATTCACTTGACTATCCTAAGCACATAATTGATTTCTCAATCTAATCATATAATTAGAACAATCAAACACACAAAACATCATAGATCTCAAGATATATAAGCACCAATGATAGAAAATCAAATATCCCCATCAACATATGAATTTAATTACATAGATCCACAAATTAACCAACAACCTTCATGTTGCTAATCTCACAAGGGAGATTAGCCTACAATCTTCATAAGATCCATAACATAGACATTATAATTCTTACAAATCATGATAAACTAAAGGATTAACACAAAATTGGAATGAAAACTCCCTTGGAAATGGATCCAATTGAATCTCCCTTCTTCCTTTGGTGATCACCCAAGCTTCCTTGCTTCTTCACTTGATTTGGATGGAGGAAATGATGGAGAGATGATGTAGATCTCAAAATGGATGAATGGGATGGAGAATATGGTGTGAAATCAAAGGAATGGTGTGTGAGGTGTGTGGGAACAGTAGAATTTTCGGATCCCTTTTAAAATGTTGAATGGATTGGTATTTATACCCCATGGAGACCTTCTAGAAGAATTGTAAAAAAATATCCTGTTCTGGTGCCGACACGAGTCGTGTCACGTAGCACGGGTCGTGTCGTGTCAGGGCATGCGGCACACGAGTCGTTCTGCGTCGCACGGCCAAAGGGTGGCCGTGTTGAATGCCTAGACGTCGCCGCACGGCCTCCGCTTACAGGCCCGTGTCTTGTACACGGGTCGTGCTCTGAAACACGGGTCGTGCTCCACAACACGACCAAGTGGTGGTCGTGTTGGATAAATAGATGCCGCCGCACGACCTTTCTGGACAGGCCCGTGTCTGGCACACGGGCCGTTTTGCTGCAACACGAGCCGTGTTGCCAGCACGGCCGGCCGTGTTCTTGCACCTTTGTTTCTTCTTCTTTGTTTGATCTTCCTTCTTCATTTTTACTCCATTTTCACCTGTTATATGTATGTTTAAGATCATTCTCACACATTCCTATGAAAACACAAAACACAACCAAATAACACATAAAATACAGATAAAAATATACGAAAACACACATAAAAAGATACTAAAATCTAGGTGAAAATATCACTCATCAAGTCTTGATCCATAAGATCATCCGGAGGCTTCAAATGAGACTTGGCTCATTTTTCTTTATTACACAAGAATGTGACACTCTTTCCTTTTGAGCTCAAGGATAACTCTTCTCTACCAACATCAATTTTTGCTCTTCCCGTCGCTAGAAATGACCTTCCCAAAATGAGTGAAACTCGAGGGTCCGCCTTCACTTCTAACACCATGAAGTCGACCGGGAAAGCTAGCCCTTTCACTTTCATCTCCACGTCTTCAACAATCCCTAGTGGCTTCACAACTTCTCCATTTACTACTTCAAGATGGATAGTAGTACGCTTTAGCTCTCCAATGTCAAGGTCTTTGAACGTGGCATGAGACATCACATTGACACTTGCTCCCAAGTCACACAATGCATCAAGGGTACCTTTTCCTTCAAAATCACAAGGAATTATGAACTTCCCCAGATCACCAACTTTTGTAGGCTCCACTTTTTGCATCGACTCACTTGTTTCGGATTGCCCTTCTTTATTTTTCTCCTCATACTTCTTCTTAAGATTTCAAATTCCTTTTTTTTCTCCTCCTTTACAAACATTTGTGGGTAGGGAATAGGGAATGGAGTGATCGGAATACCCCAATAATACGTTTGTACTTATCTTCTTTCACCTTCTCCTCCACTTTCTTTTCCTCTTGCACCCTCTTCCACTTAGGTATCCATTTAGGCCCCTTCTCTTCTTTCTTACTTACTTCTTCCATTTCTCCAACAGCCTTGCTTTCCACCAACCCTTCTTCATCCTTTCGTTCCTCTTTTATATCAACTAACTAACATTGAGCTTTAGGATTAACTTCGGGTGTGGCCGGAAACTTTCCTTTTTGTTGAGCACTCAAGGTACTTGTAATTTGTCCCACATTATACTCCAAAGCTTTGAGCCTCTTTTCATTTGCTTCTTTCGCCTTTTTCAAAGCTTCATCTCGAGCTTTGTTTGATGCTATCAATTGTTCAAGTAGCTCATCGGTTGTCACTTTACCCTCTTGGTTTGGTGCTTTAGCTCCCGGATGGTACCCCGGAGGATAAGCAACTGCATTGCTCGTATTAGAGTAGGAGAAATTCCCTTGCCTTTGTTGTTGTGGGTATGAGCTTCCACTACCTTGATTTGTGAACCTTCCTTTTCTCGGTGGGTAGTTTCCTTAACTTTGGTTGAAATTACCTTGGTAATTATTTTGATTACCTTGGTAATTCCTTCCTTGCATGTATTGCACATCCTCCACATGTGGCATTGAGTTGGCCCATTGTTCTCCACTCACAATATTCGGAGGAGGCACACTATGCTTAACTTGATTTTCAACCATCTTAACTCCTTGATTATTCACACCTTGATTCAAGCTCATTTGCCTCATTACCTCCGCCGCTATCATCTCAACACTTGGCGTTTGTGGCTCAACATTCACACTTTTGACATTAAACTGTTGCCTTTGATCGAAGCTTTCAAATCCATAGCATCCACTAACTCTCTCCGATGGCCATTGGTAGACATTTATAGTAATCTCATCAAAAATCCTTATAGCCCTTTCTGGAGTCACTCCAAGTACGGATCCACCCGCCGAAGAATCAACAAGCACTCTTTGACCATTCACTAATCCTTGATAGAAAAATCCAACTTGTTGATTCTCCAAAAATCCATGTTGTGGACACTTACGTAACATATCCTTAAATCTTTTCCACGCTTCATAAAAACTCTCTTGAGGCATTTGCTTGAATTGAGTGATCAAGCTCTTCATTTGAAGCATCTTGGAAGGTGGAAAATACTTGTTCAAAAACATTTGTGCTGACTCATCCCAAGTGTTGCACGTACCCAGAGTAATGGTAGATAGCCATGTCCGAGCACGATCCCTCAATGAGAACATAAACAACCTCATTCTTATACAATCCTCACTCACCCCATTCATCTTCACGGTGTTGGCAATCTCAATGAATTGAGCTAGATGAATATTAGGATCTTCATTCGGTGTTCCACTAAATTGTTGCTCTCTCACCATAGAAATCAAGCCCACTTTAAATTCAAAGTTGTTGGCATTGATTGGTGGACCCATCATATGTGGGACGGCCCTTGGCATGAAGAAATCTCGAATTACCCTTAGATCGACTTGAGGTCCTCGATGAACCGGAGGTGGAGGTGGAGGTGCATAAGCATGTTGAAAACCTTGTTGAAGCATGGCTTGTTGCACCATTTGTTGAAATAAAGCTTGATTGTTAAGCTCTCCAAAATTTTGATGAGCTTGTTGAGGAAGATTAGCATTGTCTTGCACATTTTGTACTCCGTCTCCATCATTTCTAACATCAACACGTTCATCTTGATTGTTCCCCATTGGATTACTGTTTTTGGTTTTGTTCTCTGATAGGTATTTTCTCAACACACAATTATCCTCAAGTATGAAGGAAATCAATCGTAGTTTCAAAGATGACCAAGTTATATATCGAACCCAAGGGATGGATAAATATCAATTTAATTATACTCTAGTAAGCTAAGACTATGTTGGAAATTATAATGGTTTTGATATTGAAATTGAGTAACAACTATTAATTGAAATAGCAAATAAGATAACAAGAAGAAGAGATAGTAGGTTGTGATCAAGTAAGATAGTAGGTAGTTCGTCAGGTAATCCAGTTCCACTTATTAATTCATACTTTTGTGTGACGGTATCCGACTCTGCCTTGTGGTTTATGGACGCATCACTAAACCATGCAAATCTACTCTATAGACACAAGTAAATATGCGTATGACATGTGTGAATATCTTCGGAGAAAGACGTATACTTTACCCCCTTTCTAGGTACTATCATAATTAATTATTTCCCGTGCACTTAGTACTCTAACCCGATTTGATCTCCCTTTATAGGTACTATAAATTTATACTATTTCTCCTACTTATTAACCCGAATATGATTCAATTAACAAGTATTCATATAAGATAGTTCTAATAAGACTTCGGAATCCCTTCATTTAGAATTATAACATAAAACCCTGCTCAGCAGTGAATGCACTCAACCAATAACTAAGTTATGTATTCAGACTTTGCACAACAATTATTGATGCACAAAACGACCGTGAGTATGGATTAAAAATGCGCAATCTTATATAAAATAAATCACAAGTAGTGTTGTACGGAGTTTATACACGAAAGACAATTAACTCATGAAACCTTCATAACCCTAGAACTACCAAAGCGGCTCTAGCCCATGATTGATCTAAGAACAATCATGGTTAGTTGGATCAATCTTACTTGAATCTCCAGCGGAACCTCTGTCACAGCCCCTCCAAATGATGGACGATCGACTCTCCTCTCAACTCTACGTCTTCTTGTCTTCTTGATCAAGTTGTTTCTTTATGATGCTGCACAAGCCTTCTTTTATACTTGTAATCACGTCTCCTGGGCTTGGAATGTGCTTCTTAGGTGATCACACACATTGACGGTGTAAAAATACGGATATGGTAAGTTCTCGAAGCTCAATTTGACCTCAACAACAGGTTGAATTGACTCCTCCAAGTCGAATCACAGGTCAAATTGGCACACTGTAAGTCCCAGGTGCTCGATTCGACCAACTGTCCTGATTGAATCAAAGTGATGAGGTCGAATCGGCATTTCCACCAATTGATTTGACCTCGATTCGACCTGATGCCCAGGTCGAATTCTCCTGTCGTGGTCGAATCCACCTTCTGCTCGTGTTGTGCTGCCAATTCGACCTGAAGGACTGGTCGAATTAACCTTCTTCAGGTCGAATCGCACTTCTACTTTTCCCAATCGGATGGTTTCGACTTCCTTTCTTCAATTTTCAACACTTCCACTCGGATTTCTTTCGAAAAACCACTCAAATAGCTCCAACAACACCTGATTCATGCCTTTTCACAATATATATCGGTTTACAACCAATTTCAACCTTCAAACACACCATAATAGCACAAATTCAGGTGCAAGATTCATGAATTAACACACTCATCATTCTCCTTTCTCCTTCTCCGAAAAGTGTGTTCAATTTCTAAATCAATAGTTTCAACTTGTTTCCCTTTTGACCTAGTTTGCATACACCTTCAAAATATAAGAAGTTAGAACAAGATTTTCAAAATAAATAACAAGTAAAGAAATAAAAAAAATATCTCTATTAAGATCACTCGAAACGATCCTTCTTCAAGCCACTAGCAACCGTTGTCTCCCCGGTAACGGTGCCATTTGATTAGCCATAACTTGTAGTCGGATTGACCAATTCAAGAATTTATCAAACCAATGGAGGAAGGCGCTAGAGCTTAAGCGACCTCACATTTCTTGTAATTTTATAGAGACGAATCATCAAAGGAGGCTGTTGAAACAAGTAAATAAAATCAATCAAAGCAAGCAAGCAAGCAATGATCAACAAACAAGGTAGATAGATAAAGGGTGGATTTCCAAGTTAAGTAAAAGTGAGATTAACAACAATCAAGAAGTGGTAATTCTAGGAATTAGGTATCAAATTCATATGTATCATGGATATAGAATTAAAGGCCAACACTAAATTCACCTAAACTCCCTCTCGAGATGGATAGGATATGAATATCGAATAGCTAAACGGATTGGTTCTTACTCAAACAATGGCAACTAGGTAATAAGCTTGAAATGAGAGTCCCTTCACACAATGAATCAACCTCTCGATCAAACTAATCACATGTTCTATCAAAGGGTTCTAAATTCTAAAGGATTTCTCAATCTCTTTACAATTTATAATGCACATGAAGTGTTTGATGAAATGATTCACTCAATTATCCTAAGCATATAATTGATTTCTCAATCTAATCACATATTTAGAACAACTAAACATACAAACCATCATAAACCTCAAGATCTCAAACATCAATGATAGAAAATCCATTTACCCAATCAACATATGAATTAAAATACACAAATTCCCAAAATTATCCAACAACTCTCATGTCGCTAAACTCACAAGGGAGATTAGTCTACTATATTCATAATAACATTAACATATACATTACGAGCCTTACAAAACATGATAAACAATAGGATTCAATACAAAAGTTGGAAGAAAACTCCCTTGGATGCCTCCAATGGTGATCTTTTTCTTCCCCTTGTAATCTTCCTCTCTTCCTTGCTTCTTTTCCTCAATTGGATGAAGTTTTTGATGGTGGGATGAAGGTATATCCAATGGATAGTGAATGGATGAAGATGGTAGTGTAAAATGGGAGAAATGGTATGTGATGTGTGTGTGTAGGGCCAAGGAACCGAACCTCTTCTCAAATGTTGAATGGGAGGGTATTTATACCCCTTGGGAAGCTTCTAGAAGATTCTGGAATTTTTCTGAGTCCAGCACCTACACGGCTCGTATGTGGTACACAGCCACTGGGGTGGCCGTGTAGGTGTTTCGGGTATTATTACATGGCTTTCGCTTACAGGGCCGTGTTTGGTATATGGCCCGTGTTCCTGCACACGGCCCGTGTTCTGCACACGGCCATAGGGGTGGCCGTGTAGGGGTTTCCGGCGACGGAGCACGGTAACTTCTTTCAAGGTCATGTTACGTACACGACCCGTGTCCTTGCAGTCCTTTTTTCTTCTTCCATTTTGGCCCGTTCTCCCTCGTTTCAACTCCGAACTGAGATCCGCTTTCTCCTACGCCTTCCTCTTTACGTATAGAATTTCTTTTTACCTGGAAATCATACATTTAAGCTCATTCATACACATTTTTATGAAAATACAAAACACAACTAAATAACACATAAATACGGATAAAATACTACAAAAACACATATAAAAAGATACTAAAATTTAGGTGAAAATATCACTCATCAGCCGTTGCTTGCACAGTCCAGTACCAGCAGTCGTGCTGACAGGGGTTACCGGTCGCCATCACCATGCCATGAAACGCCGCACGGTGCAGCGCTCGGAGATCCTCCAGCCGTGCCTGCCAACAACGCTGCTGCTGCCTGTCGTCGACCATGTCGCCACTTCTCGTCGTGCATCACGATCAGCACCGCCAAGTTTTCATACTCATCCAGCCCTCCATCCTGCACGCGACTTTCGTGAGTCGTGCCTCCGTGCGGTCGCCTCGTCACCACCACGCACCATTGCTGCTGTGTACAATTAGAGTATTTAACAAGAAACTAAATTCTAAACCCTAATCAGATATGGCACATAAATCTAGCCTAACGTATCGCGTTTAGCCACATAACCAAAGCTCTCATACCAATTATTGGTGTTCGATCATTTGGTTAACGTGAACCGTTAGGTTCCATGCAATTCTATATCAGTGGAAGCAAGAATATAAATTTGCATTACCTTTCATCAGGGTATGTTGAAGAAAAGAAAATTCTCGTCGGCAGCTTACGCAATCTCACGATTTTGAGCATAACTTCCTCATCCAAACTCTGATTTGAGTGATTTTTGCACCAAAATGATTCTCTCTTCCGTAGATTTCCAACCATGTATCACTCCACTAGTTTTGAGTTCCACACAAATACAAAAATATTATGAAAGTTTAACATGCATAGAGATTGAACATCATCAGTAAACGACCTCTTGATCTTCTGCTGTATTCCCAAGTCCAGTCGTGACGTCGTGTGGGCGACGATCTTTGAGGCCCTCTCAATCTGCTTCCTCTCTCTCTATCACATGTTTCTTAGGTGCAAGAATAGGGTTTTAGATTGCTGAGATGACTTATATATGGGCTACAACAAGGACTAGGAGGAGAAATCAGAGTTGGGCCTCCATTGGGTTTAAATATCCAAGTTTAGCTCAAAACTTATACTTAAGTCCAACAATAATAATACAGTCCACTAAAGTATTATTACTGCACTACCACTCTAATCCCATATTACGTTATGGGTTCCTTCTTAATATGAGCCCATTAGTCTCCCCATATTTAAGATATACAATGCTCATTAATTAATTAAGTTACTGACAACTACATTAATTAATATCTCATCCGAGAGTAGTACCACTCAGCCTTGTTATCATGCCAAAATAAATCCACATGCAGGGTTTACATGATAATCCTTATGATCTCATCAAGGGGACATCATCAACCTATTTAATAGGACACGAATTCTTACTACAATTAACAACACACCCTAGAGACAGTATTATTTTTCAACTCACAAAGTTTTTTGATTTAATATATAAATCTCACCCATTGATGAATCAAAGAGATATGTATTGTCTTACGTGTAGAGGTTACTGTATAGGGATTAAGAGCACGAACATCTATAATAACTGAGATCAAGTTCTCCTATATAGTCAGTATAAGTTGAACGATCTCAAGCGGTCCTACTCAATACACACAAAGTATACTAATGAGATTTTATAGTCAAGACAAACTAATACTAAATCACACTACAATCATCCCGATAGATTGTCCCTGTTTATCTTGATTGTGAGTATCTATTTATACTTTATAAGGAGTCGATAATATGATCTTCCGTGACGCCGCACACCATATTATCAATAGTACAAAGTAAATGGACTTTTGCAATAACATATAAATAAATTATAATATGCAAAATGTTTGATCATATGATTCTTATTTCAAATTAATTGTTATAACATTGTTCGTACAAAAAGCTAAATTCTTAGTATACAATCCAACAGTCCGCCGAGAAGACATGCATGTCTCCAGGGGTGATCAGAAGCCTATTCAGGACGGTGCAGGGCACTGTGTTACATGCTAAGGAAGTTGTCATCTGAAAGTCCCATGAAATTGCTGTGAAGACATGCGAGACAGCCGATAAAGCCACCGAGAAAGTGAAACAGGCCAAGGACGCATTTATGTATTTATGAAGAATGAAAATAAGTGTAACTGCCACATAAGCAAAAATGATCGTAGATAGCCAAAATTTGTTAGGCGAGTGCATCTCACGCTCAAAATCACGATGATATTTAGTAATTTCTGGCAAATATGGGGCAAAAACTGATTAAAAAGAACCAATATCAGACACTTGAATATATGCGAATTTAGCAAACTTGGGGATTAAATATGACTTATGCTAAAACCATAAAGGACCAATTTCTAAATTTCCCAAAGCGTGCATCTCATTCTCTATTTTTCGGCGACTTCTAGTAATTTCCGGCGAAAAAGGACAAAAACTGGATAAAAATTACTCAAATCGGACACTGGAGGATCATAGTACGATTTTAGCAAACTTGGAGACTGAAATTTGATTACGCCATATATAAAGGACCAATTCTTATATTTTTGTTAAAAAATAATAATATTTTTATTATATGAAAATTCGTATGTTGATTAAAAGGTGATAATATTTTAAATATAAAATGGTACCTGAATAAGGTAAAGTGATTAAAGATTAGTTAAACTATTTAATAAACCATTAATAATAAGAATAATAATATATTTATTATTATTATTATAAATGATTTTTTTATAGTGATTATTTGATTAATGAAAATTATAATATACTCTTTCCATCTCATATTATTCTTCACTGTTACTGTAGACACGAAATTTATGAAAAATTACTTTTTGACCAACTTTACTAACTTATAGAGGGTAAAGTAATATTTTTTGGTAATATAAATTATAAAAAATGTTATGTGTATTAGGTGGGAGTTGTACATTTGTAATTCAAATATATTTTTAAAATTGGGTGGTGAAGTATAATGTGAGATGGACAAAAACGAAAAGTGCCAAATTTAACTTTGGATGGAGGGAGTATTAATAAATAAAAATAATATCGAATTACAAAAAAGTTGCTCCATATTTATGAATAAAAATAGATATATTATTTTTAACAATAATAAAATAATTAATTTTAAAATTGTGTAAAATAAACTAAGAAACTCTCTTGTCAGACGGGTTTTTTGTGAGACGGTTGTGAGAAGGGTTGATCCATTACTAAAGTATGCTTATTATATAGGTAAAGTATATTTATTTATAATTAAAGTATGTCAATAATGAATCATATTATAACACCATAAAATCATACTTTAATTCATCATTTATTATATTTTAGAAAACATACTTTAACAACTACTAAGCATACTTTATCTATATAATTGACATACTTTAACATGTCTCACATGTATAATGTCTCACAAGAGAATTTGTCAAATAAATTATGTTAAATTATTTAATTAATTGACAATAAACAACAAATATAATTAATTGGGTACATTATCAATGCCCCTCGAGGTTTGTCCAAATTACTAAATAAATTTTATGATTTGAAAAATTACCGATTACTCCTTTCGTCCCATAGCAAGAAGGTTTTTTGCTTTTTACACGTGGATTAATGAGAGATATTATTTAATGTGTAGTGGTAGTTGTATTAGTGAGAGAGTAAACCCCATATTTTAATTGTATTAGTGGGTGGGTGTAGTTCCTATGTATATAAAAGCGGAAAGAAAACTTTTTGGAGGAACGCTCAAAATAAAATAAAATAAAATAAAATAAAACCTCTTTGAAGGAAGTGGAGGGAGTACTCAGATTTTTATTTAATTTGAACATTGAAAAAAATATTATTTTTTAAATTAAAGATGGGTGGAAATGATATTAATACACATGTATTTAAAGTGTGAATCAAGATTTTTAACCCTAATCATATTTTTAACCAATTTTACTTTATCCAAAAGTGTACCTGATGCTAATCAAATTAATGTTAGGATTTAGTCATAATTGCAAAAGTATAATTATAATTAATCATTAAAAAATCCACAAAAGTTTTTAAAAATATATGGTTACACTCTTAGAAAGAAGAACGTTAGAAGAGGTGGGTTAGAACTCTAGAAGAAGAAGTCAAAGTCGATATTTCGCTGGATTAGGTAAACTCTTAGATAAAAGTAAAATTTTAGTACAAATATGATTAGGATTAAATTTTTAACTCACATATTAAATATATCTACACTTTCATTTTTCTTTATTTTAAGAAAGATTATTTTTATTGATATTCAAATCAAATACAAATCAAATGAAGTAATTATTTGGTAGTTTGAACAATACCTTGGTGATTTATCCTAATTAATTACAAACTGACAATCCTTTTTTTAATTATTTTTTACTTTAATTTAAAATATAATTAATTTGATCAAATGAATAATCCAGCACAAATTAGAATTTCGTGACGCATCTCACTCAAGTCTACACCAAGTTGCCTATAGATTACTATATTTATAGTTTTTAAAAAGTGTAGTCTACGAATAAAATTGTGTGAGACTATTTCACAAATTTTCAATTAGTTGTAACTTTTTAATATAGATATTATCACTTTTTTTAATGATACTATTACTTTTACTTTATATTACAAGTTTTTTGAGGATACTATTATAACTTTTAGTTTACATTACAAGTTATTTATAAATAGTTTATTACTCCCCCCTGTACAAAGGGTTTTTTTTTCACGTAAATAAAAAAATATTATTATTTAATGTGTAGTAGATAATTATATTAGTGGGAGTGTGGACCCCATATTTTAATTGTGTTAGTGGGTGTGTGGGTCCCATTTATGCAAAAAAGAAAAATGGACTCTTTGGGCGAGACGTTTAAAATGAAAAAAAGAGATCCTTTGGATGGAACGGAGGGAATATACCGTTATCATTTTTTTATCAATCAAGTACTCCCTTTTCTGTTTTGGTTTGTCTCAAGTTAAGATTTACATTTATTATTTTTTTTTAAGTTGGACCCACACAAAACAATTAATTATTTTATACAGGACTCGTACAACTACCTATTTCACATTAAATATTATTTTTTCACCACACTACACATTAAAATATTATACTCCCTCCGTCCTGTTTCAATGTTTACGTTTGCTTTTTGCACGTTGGTTAAGGAGTATAATATTTTAATAGATAGTGGGTGGAAAAATATACTATATTTAATGCAAAGTGGGTAGGTGTATTAGTGTTGGATGATATATTAATTGTTTTAGGTATAATATTTTAATAGATAGTGAGTGAAAAAATATAATATTTAATGCAAAGTGGGTAGGTGTATTAGTGTTGGATGATATATTAATTGTTTTAGGTGGATCCCATATTCCAAAAAGGAAAACGTAAACATTGAAATGAGACGCGCAAAATAGAAACGTAAACATTGAAACGGGATGGAGGGAGTATCTCTTAATCTATGTGCAAAAAGAGAGGGAGTATCACTTTTTTATATTAAGTTATCACCACTTCTTATTCGTCTTATGAGACTTTTTTCGTGGTACGTTCTCACGCAAATCTTTGTCATTATAAAATTAAACTTAAAGTAAAAATATTTTAAATTTATAATTAAATAATTAGAATTCCAGAGAGGCAAATACTCTCTTCCTCTGTCAACTATGAGTGAGGCATGCGTGCGCCCGGGCACACGGGAACACATTCCATACGCCTTTAGAAATTTAGTATTATGGATAAGGTTACATTGCTTTGGTCTAAAGGGTATACACTTTAATTAGTAAAAGGTACACTATTTTATCCTAAAGGGTATATACTTTTCATTAATATTTTTTTTCTTTAGAAAATAAAGGGTACACATTTTTATACTAAAGGGTACTCTACAATTTAACATAAAATTCTAAAGGCGCACGGAGTGTTGTCCATGCGCCCAGATACACACAATAATTTTCTTTAGAAAATAAAGGGTACACATCTTTATACTAAAATGTATACAATTTAACACAAAATTCTAAAGGCAAATGAAATGTGGTCCGTGCGCCCGGATAAAATGTGGTTCGTGCGTCCGGATGCACAAAAATTTTTGCCGTCAACTATTTTATTATTATTTTTTAATTATAGAAAGGGTATTCCAATTCGTTGAGAAAGTTTGGAATTATTCGGTAGCGCATTAGAAAAAGATGAAAAGATATTAATTGATAAGTAATCTTTAGCTAAGGATATTGATTACTTTTGGAGTCACCTTTGAGCATCTTACATTTTTAGCCTTTATGCCTTTATTTAAGATTTTTAATCAATCAATGATGCTTAAATATCTTCACTTTCTCCCATGAATATTTCAGCGGGGATACATTTAGCTTTCATTAACATTAATTAATTGATGTTTTTATGACATAACCGTACTTTGATCAAATTGGTTCGATTAGTTGCAACTACAGTACTATAGTACTTAACTATCATTTCTTATTTTATTCTACAAGAAACACTTGAAAGCCCTTTTTCCATATAATAATCTTGATACGTTTTCGTAAGACCATCTCTCCTATAAAAAAAAAAAATTAAGATATACTACTCCCTTCGTCTCACCAAAAGGTCACCATTTTACTATATTGGGCGTCCCATCCAAATGTCACAATTTCCCACTTTTAGTAAAAAGGTACAACATGTGGTCCACCACTCACTACTAATACAACTATCCACTACACATAAAATAATAATACTTCTTAATTTACGGACAAAAAGTAACTAGTGACGTTTGGACATGACGGAGGGAGTATTATAAGTATGTCCCTCGTTCAAGAGAAGTGGTACTCTTTTCGATTAAAAATTGAAAAGATAATTATATTTATAAATATATTCTGAACTTCAAGACTAAGATATGTCATGAATTGCGAAAGTAAAATATGTTATGGATGTATAATTGTAAAATTACAACTATATATTTTTTCTGTCTAGTTGATATTGTTACATTTGATATTTCCACAGAGATTAAAGATTGTATAGAATTTTAATATTTAGTAGATTGAGAGTTATAATATTTTAAGGCATATTGGGTAGTTGTTTTATTATTGTATGGAACTATATATTAATTGTTTTATATGGATCTCATCTATGAAAATGAAAATATTCTCCCCATCTCACCTAAAGATCCTCATTTTATTATATTGGGCGTCCCACTCAGATGTTTATATTTTTTCCTTTTAGTAAAAGGGCCCCACATATGACATACTACTAATACAACTACACACTACACATAAAATAATAATACTCCTTAATTCACGTGGAAAAAGCAAATAAAGACCTATGGTCGGAACAGAGTATAATAGAATTAGCGAGAAGCCCAAAATAGATAAATGTAAAGGTTGACTGATAGAGTATATTCTAAGATAATAACACTAAATTATAAAGATAAGCGTCTACACTAAGAATAAAATAGTCACAAACCACTAAGTTTAGAAGCAACATGGTGAAAAAGTACTTCGTAACAAAGATTTAATGTTATTTGACGAATAAGAATTTATGAATATGTTTTATTTAGGACAATATTATGTGTGTAACTGTACTGTGAAATCTTAAGTATGTCATGTATTATTTTACTCTTTTAAGTAAAATGTTTTATTTAAGAGTTTACTGCTAATTTTCATAGTATGTCATTCTTTTAATTGTGAGGTTTTTATCTCTCGATTTATGAAACTTTATGATTCTTGCTGTATTATACCCTTAGAATTTTTTCTTTATTCTTATTATTTAGTGCCAATTTAATATTATAAATAAAGGTAATTTACACTTACGATTCGTGTAATATTACATGGAAGGACTAAAAAAATAACCATTTATTTAATTAAATCAATAATATCAACAACAAATAGCTTTTATAACAATTTTAACCAATTGGACCCTAAAAAGTCCAAAATACTCCCCAAACAATCCTCACTCCTTCTTCTCATACCTGCCGCCGCCACTCACCATCGCTGCCGCTGCCCACTGCCGTCGGTCGCCAACACTCACCGACACCGGAACTGACACCCATACTGACATGAGCTCACCGGCACTCATACCGACACCTACCGACACTCACTGATACCATCACCGACATCCATACCGACATGGAATACTCACCGACATCCATACCGACATCCATACCGACATCAATACCGATATGGGACATTGTGCATATAATTTGTTGAATAGTAGGGGCATTAAAGTCCAAAAAGTGCATATTGGTTAAATGTGTTATAAAACTTGTTTGTTGTTAGTATTGTTATTATTTAGGGGTATTTTGTCACAAATGAGAATTGACACATACTACAATCTTGTAATTTATTATCTAAATTTAAAATTTATCTTCTATCTAATTTTTTTTTTTTTGAAAAAGGAAATTTTCATTATTTGGATATGAGATTTACCATAAATTTACAAAACATATACATACAATTAGCACTCTAATCCAGAACTAACCAAAATTAATACCATAATAACTTAGTCAAACAATATTTGATAAATATGAAGTAGTTCTTAAAATAAATCATCATTTTTACCATAACACAGACTTACACATATACACTAGTGCACACAATATATGCACTCTTTATTTACATTATAATTTAGTATGCATGTTAAATTTAATTCATACTCCATTCATATATACATAAAATTTTTGTCAATATAAATTATGGTTGAGTTGGTATTGTGTGCATCTCTGCAAAAAACTATACGTATGCAACTTACTAAATATAAATGTGCATAGGTTGCTGTTGTTAGGGTCAATTCTCGACATTATTGGCATATTAATTTATTATTATTATTTTCTTACATTTTGTCGAAAGGATCCAGTGGGATTGTATAATTAAATATCCAGTGTTTGGAATCAGGCTCATTTAATGAAATAGGTTGTTTGAAAATTTCATTTAATGAAATATAGTGGTTTGTGGACCATTTAATAAAATAAGTAGAATCGCTTGGCGACTTTTACCTACTTTTATTGTTGATGTATTATTTTAACTTAAATAATTTTAAATAAATTAATTTTAACCCAAATAAATTCATACCTTACTTTTACCTTATTTTCGACATTTCCCCACGCTTCAAAATTGTATCAGAGCCCTGATTTATTTATTTATGAATGGAAAAATTAATTATATACTTATATCACTTAACGAGAGGAGAGTTTCAAAGATTATGGATCCGAACGAAAGTTCGACATCCGAGAGTGACATGACTATCAGCCCTGTCCAAAGTTGGAGCAACATGGACTTCTGGCCTGTTAACTATTACGAGACAAGCAGTTCTATACAATAATATTATTGTGTGTTGTATAGACAATATGCAGAAAAAGAATACGAGGACGCCGACCGATGGTGGGACGGTGTAATCCAAAGGAGGGAGTTGGCAAATATTCGTGCCAACCACACCAAGGAGGAACATCTAGAGGAATTACGTCAGATGGAGATAAGATACTCCGAAGAAGTATCAAGAAACATCATGGAAATCTGAAGTTTCATCGAGATCTATGGAAGTGTCCCCAGACATAGAAAATGGAGGAAACGACCAAATCAGGGTCTGAGGGAGATATGAAAGCCTTACCACTTTTCACATTGGACGGAATGACAGAGTGGAAGGAGATAGAGGCAGATAACTCTAAGATGAACCAAGATCTTAGAGAAATACAGAATATAGTGAGATTCTTTGGAGAATATTGCCAGAACATGTCCAAGACGATGTTCGAAATCAGCCTTAGGATGGAAAAGGTGGAGAAGTTGCAGAACAAGTAACTCGACCTCATCATGAAGCTGATAGAACAAGTAAAGTCCTTGGAAACCAAGGTGACAGGAAGAAGGCCAGGAGGAAGGTTACTACTAACCTTCGGATTAGAACCCCTTTTACATCAAAAAGGGAAGACGACGGAGGTCACAAGGCCGAAGTCCGAAAGCGAAAAGATGATTGCTATCCTTCGAGGAGAATCCACATCCCCAGATGGAAAGAGCAAATCTTGAGGATCTACATGATCTATATGAGTCCTTTCAAGGACTATCAATTGTAGATCTAAAGATGAATGTTGGAGAAACATCAAGCTCTTAACAACAATCGCAGGCTCATCAGACACAACATGATCAGAGCCAAAATGAAGGAACCTCTGGATCACACGGAGTCCAGGGGGCAAGACAAGAAGAGACATTCCAACAACCAGGAAACTTCAAGATAAAGGCAATAGGAATGTCAACAGGAGCAAGCCGAGTTCGAGGATCTAATCTACACAACACCCCATATGGTCGGTCTCACCTTGAACCAATAAATCCATACAGGTTAATCTTAAACCTCAACACTCTCGACTTAAAAAATAGGGAGACCTTGATCGATGAATGGACAAATGCCATAAAGATTGCAGGTGGTGCATTGGAGCTAGACAAAGAAGGGTTCATAAGATTCTTAACTATGAGCCTGGAAGGATCAGTAAAGTGCGATGGGAGGAGCTCTCAGACGAAGTCAAGAAGAAAGCCATGGAAGGTGAAGATCTAGGCAATATTGTTGATCGAATGACCAAGATCTTCAAAATCCACTTCATCGAAGTAGGTTACTTCGAAAGAATGGAAGAAGAAAAGAAAAAGAAGTATAGGAATGCCCTATACAGCCTGGAACTACTTGACATCTGTCATGTAGATGAGTACATCAAACTCTTCACATAGTATAGAAGGAATCGAAGATCAAGGAGGAGGAAGTATTCCACCTGTTCTTTGCTAAGATTCTAAGTCCATGGAGAGAAATGATGATTAGAGAATATGAAACATGCAAGCTGGATTCAATAGCAAGGAGGATGTCTTTCCTCAAAGCCAAGATTGCAGAGTGGTGTCATCAAGCATCACTACACAAGAACTACAAGTGATTAAGGGGAATCAACAAGGCAGTACCCTTATGTTGTGAAAATAATGATCTTCCAACTATCATTGGAAGAAGTCCAAGGAAGCAGAAAATGATGAAGAAAAATCATCCTTACACACAGAGAAGCGGAGGATGGAGGTTCAGAAGACCAAGATCCTTTTGGTTTAAATAAAAGGCCCGAAGCTATAAATCAGGGCAAAAGTCCAGACAATCCAGATGGAGTTCAAGAAGTCAAGCTTCATTCTCAGGGTCAAACCAGAGGAGTACAGGAAGAACTCCCACGAGAAAGATATTCTGAAGAGCAGCTACACGAGCTAATGAAAGATTTAAGGATTGTAACTGCTATACATGTGGAGCTAGGGGGTATATCTCACCCGATTGCCAGAGAACCAGAAGAGATAAGTACTACAGTTTGAAACAACTCCAGAAATGGAAGAAACTGTTTACTTCCAAGACCTGGTACAATTACATCAATTCGAAGATATACCCTCAGAAGAGAGCATCTATGAAGAAGAATTCTTCAGTCAAGATGAATCCTCTGAAGATGAGTAAGAGTAAAGAAGAAGACTTCAGACAAGAGATGCAAGAGGACATGTCGGGATTCTTTTCCCAGACATCCATTTCTCATAGAACCCTTATGAGAATCATGAAGGAGGATCAAAGACTCAATCTATGTGACAGATTTACCATGGGACGACTAGAGCAGTTCCTCAGCTTTAAAAAGAGAAAGCATAACATCATATATAAGGTAACCGAAGGGGAAATTGCCATCCCAATGGAGCTCACGAGCAATGTGATGGAAATGTAACTAGTCCCTGTTGATAAAATCAAAAGGGAGCTCAGTAAACTTAAGGAAGAAATGGCCAAGACTATGTCTTGGATCCATATCGGAGCAATTCAGATCCTTATCAAAGGAACATTCAAAGAAGGCATCGATACACCAAACGATATTGCAATCTTTGATAAGAGGATCAAGAACATGAGAGAAGCATGCTTGTGAGGAATCTCAGGGAACCTGTACGCAGACAAGGTGGCATCCTACATATACCCAAGGATTATCTACAATCTGGTAGATAAAGACTTCAGTAGGGTACTCACCCTTCATCAAGATTTCAAAAACAAAGACTTGATGAAAGAAGAAAATAAGCCTTACTCGATCACATACAGTATCTCGTATGCACTATCCAACACCCATCATTTGGATCTATTTCAAATGAAGGAGTATATTAAGATACCAGAAGTATTCGAGAGAGTTGCATGTGCAACTAGGCCAGAAATAATGGAGTTACCTCCTATCCATGATGTAGATTTGCGAATTAGAGATAAGCATGTCTGGAACAGGCAAGATAGCCTCAGATTCGACCAAAGGAGGATTTCTTTCCAAGAAGATAGAATGATCAGTGAAAAATGAGGAAAGAAGCCGATCGTGGAGTTGATCCAGGAGCCGGAAAAGTTCACAACTAAAGGTGAAATGAAATGCCAAGAAGAATGGAGAGGAGTCGAAGTAATATTCGACATTACTAAAAAGGAAAACTCTATTCCTTGTGATGTCTTATATTATCTCCAACAACCAACAACTGAGAGATATCAAGGACAACTCAAACTCGGAGAACTTGAGCTGGTAGTAGAAGGAATAGCAGGAAGATTCCCAGAGCAACTGGTGTTGGGATTGGAATTTCTCGAGGATCACAAACCTTGAAAAAGATTACAAGATGGAATGGAATTTACGGTTAAAAGGAAGAGATACAAAGTTTACTAGCAGAGGCTCGGGTTTAAAGGCTCTGATCTACCCATGACCACAAGTCCATTCTCGATATATATCACTGTTGGGATGATATATAAGGAGCATCGTGTAGAGTATTTTGCGGTATATATTAATTCAGGAGCCGACATCTACACAGCAAAAGAAAGAGTATTTCCTAAAGACTCAAGTGAATAATTGCTAACGGTTCTAGAAAAAGATTTCTCACAAAGGGTGCTAATCCTTAACAGAGGAATCAATCAAGCGGAGATCATGATTGGAGGAGCGGATCGTACCCCATGGTACAAGGTAAAGACTCCACCAATATATTTTCATGATACCGGAGCAGATATTCTGTTAGGAAATAATTTCCTATAGATATTCAAGCGTTTTACCCAAGAGAATACAACAAGAAGGCTTATTTTCGTAACCCTTTGTGAACATAAGATCATAGCACCAAGACTGCGTAATGCATTTCAGAGAAAAATACCCATCAGATTTCGCAGCAAGCGTGGTGATGAAGGAAAACTTAGCCATCTAAAGATGAATGATCGAAGGAGATATGGCGAAGCAGTACTTCAAATGAGGACCGAGACCAGAGGAGGATGGAAGATGGAGAAACTAAAAGAAAACACAATCCACCTTCTCAAGGAAAGCTTGGGAGAAAGCTTATAGAAAGACGCCACAATCGAAGAGCAAACATCTTTGGAGGACGTCAAAAGAAAGATACAGAGGAACTTCAATGAGGATCCTCTAAGCTGGTGGGGCAAAAACGAGCTCAAAGCCTCTCTCAAAGTGAAAGAAGGAAAGGAGCATGAGTTCGTGAGATACAAGCCTATCCTGATGAACCAAGAGGATCGAAAGGATATGCAGCTAATACTTAAAGAACATCTGGACCTTAAGTTGATATCACCAGGAGTATCTCCATACAACAGTCCAGGATTTCTGGTTCGAAATCATGGAGAATTCAAGCGGAGAAAGACGAGACTTGTGATCAATTACAAAGGGATCAACAATATCTTGGAGTTCGATGGATACTACATACCAAGTAGGGAACACTTGGTCAACTGTATCAAGAATGCCAAGGTATTCTCAAACACTTGGTCAACTGTATCAAGAATGCCAAGGTATTCTCAAAGTTTGATTGCAAATCTGATTTCTACCAGATTATGATGGAAGAAAGAAGCAAGAAGTTCACAACCTTCTCCACACCACATGGCCATTATATCTGGAATGTCATGCCTATGGGCTTGGCGAATGCACCCAGATATACCAAAGGAAGATGGATAATCTATTCAAGGATTACTTCTCATTCATGTTCGTTTATGTGGATGACATTCTCATAGCCTCAAAGAACATGAAGGAACATTTGGCGCATTTGGAAGTATTTTCAGAAGTGTGCCACAAGGAAGGATTGGTGCTTTCTGAAAAGAAAGTAGTAATAGCAACAATGCAGATAGAGTTTCTCGGAGTCGAGATTGATGAATCTGGAATCATCCTACAACCACACATTATAGAAAAGATTCAGGGTTTTCCTGAAGATCTCAAAGACAAGAAGCAACTCCAAATTTTCTTAGGAGTCGTCAACTTTGTTGGAATGTTCATCAACAATCTAGCACAATACAGGAAGGTGTTCAGTCCTCTGCTGAAAAAGGATGCTGAGTTCAAATGGGAGGAATCACACCGAGAGATGGTTAAACAATTAAAGGAGGTTTGCAAGAATCTCCCCAAGTCCGCCATACCAAACGACGAGGATGAATTGGTACTCTACACAGATGCCAATGACCATTGGTGGGTAGCAGTTCTAACTAAGTCCACACCTGAAGGAGAAGTGCCCTGCAGATACTGTAGCAGACTCTTTGCGGAGAATGAACCAAAGAGGTGGTACATCAATGAAAAGAAATTTTTTGCGGTTCGAAAGGCGTTCAAAAAATAGCCGCTATTTCTTCTAGCGAAGAAATTTATCCTTAAAATTGATAACACAAGCGTCAAAGCCTTTTTGAAAAATAAAATTGAATGTAAACCAGAAAAGGCTAGACTTTTAAGATGGTAAGCAGAATGCCAATATTATGATTTTAATATTGTCATTATTAAATCTGTTGATAATGTTTTGACAGATTTCCTAACGAGAGATGGAAGGAGCTGAAATAGACTCTATCCTAAATGAATCAAAGCACCTGATGGACAACCTTGAATTTCTCCGAAGGGAATTCGAGAATCTGACACTCAATACAAAGCGTGCTGGAAGAATACAAGAAGTGATCATACCAAAGTATCTAATCGCATACGAGATTGTATTCACAATAATGCGAGTCTATTCGAGTCACTTCGAGAGCCACTCCTTTGGGTTGTTGATGGCAATAACAATTGACAAAAGGAGAGTAGTCGAGAACGTGGCTCTAAACTCGGAGCAAGGGATTCAAGTACCCTTAGCACAAGTCCTAGATTGGAACCTCCAAAAGTGGAACCGGTCCATGGAAAAATCGAAGAGCTAGAGTCACATCTAGAGTCAACGAATCAACCCAGTACCTCTGGAGTCAAAGAGGGAGAGATCAACCTTATGCCTATGACGGGCACTGCTAAGGTTGGTATTAACTTAGCTGATTTCTCTTATTGGCAGGAATACCAGGCCAGCAGGGAAAAATTGAACATCAGACAAGGAATCCGACCGGAGAAATATCGGGTAGATATATCTGGGGAATACCCCCGAGTTTGGATGTGAGAAGGCTCAAATCCAAATGATGTAAAGCATTGGTATGATTTTGGGGCACTAGCCTCAATTTATACTGTTGCACCAAACTTCCCAAAACTTGCAAAACTTCCAGATTGACCGGGAGAAAAGGTTTTTAAGGCATGGAAAAGCAACGCAACTCTATCCAGAGGTGATGTATTAGAGCTTTACTTCACAAGTTTGGCTCCAGAATCAGTTGGGAAAGGCAACCATGAGGCCTTTTATTTTATCAAGCTAAGAAGACCCAATGTTTCAGCATCAAATAGGATCAAGGAGTCTTCTGGGAAGGAACTAGTCTTGGTTTCTACATTTTCTAAAGAGCAGATCTCTACGCGAAGAGCAAGGGGATTGTACGCCTGCATCAAAGAAATAGTGGAGGTTAAGTTCCTATTCAAGTTCGAGCATAAGTCTTTGAATGGGTCTTTTCTGTTGAATACTTTAACAGGAAAGAAGACAGTGTTTGCTGAGAATGCCTTCCAGGAAAAATAAGAATTTCTCTGGAGAAATAAGATTCCGGTGAGTAAACAAACCCGTCGGAGATATTGTAAAATGACCCATTTTGGGCAATGGTCGAATAAGGTATGCTCGAGCTGTTCCACCCAAACAGAGCCAGAGTTTGGAAAAGGAATAAGGCTGGGGATAGGGATGATCAGACCTGCTGATTCACCTCCAGCAAAAGAGACATGTGGAAAGAAGAGGCTAAAATCTCTTCAAATTACCCAAGATTCAGAAGAGTCATTGGGCGTTAAAGAAGACAAATGACTCTTCAAAAAAGCAAGAGCCAGATAACCTTTCGAAAGGGGTAAGAGACATGTGACTGACAAGAAGGATGGCCCTCAAGAAGGCATCCAATAAAGAAAAGGGACCAGCCAGCTGTAAAAGTTGGAATCCAATGAAAATGACGTAAGCAGTGACGTCAGCCAAAAGTAAAGAGGCTTTGAAATCCGGATTTCACATCCGAAAGCCTCTATAAATAGCAGAGCTGAGAAAGCAGAAGACATCGACCATTCTCCTCTGTTTTCTCTTTCTAAAATAAACATTGTATTCCTTTCTTTTCTTTGTATGAGTGTTCTGAGTGCAGCTACAATAGGTAGCTAAAGGAGTTATCTCCTCTTGTTCTGTGAGGATGAGTGTGTAATAAATTCTCCATTCAATAAATAAATAATCTTGGACTACTGCCCACATGTAATCTTCCCTTTTATTCTGCAACTTTAATCTTAATACTTTCCGACGAGAAACAGTAGCAGCATCCTGTACACTCGGTGTAGGAAAAGAACCAGGGTTGTACTGAGGTCCGCTGAAGGAACGAGATTGAACCATCACACTGCGGGGTGCGTGGTTAGTTGTGAGGAGCAGCTGTAAAATCTCCCAGATACCCGGTGGATTGACGGTCAAAAAAAGTACTTTTACTATTTCAAGTTCGTTAATTACGAGATTAATGTTGTTTAATTATTGTACGGAAGCATGTTGTGCCTGATATGATCGTAATGGACTATGTCTATTTAAAGGATAAAGGAAAATGTTGGAAACATGAATTAAAATGGGAATATTTGGGGTTTTACAAAATTTTATAAAAAGGTAAAAAAAAAATTGAACAATAAACAATGTTAAAGGCGCCATTGGAAGTGGTGCTTCCACCTATATTATTAAATTCCTACCAAACTACTATATATCATTAAAAAGTTTGTCAAATTACTATATTTTATTAAATAACCCTAGGAATCAGAAAGCTTTATCCAAAAATAAATGGGTATACCCAACTAAAAACCAAAAATGGGTAATGATTAAAAGTATATTTAATTTGATTTGGGCCAAAATTTATGTGAAATTATTTTAGTGAATAAATACTAATCGATTTGATAATATTTTTAATAAATATATTATTTAATTGATGAGAAGTCATAATTGTCTAATAAAATTATTTTATAAATAATTCATAAAATAAATGAAAAGTGGTAATAGAATTAATATGTGTGCACCTAACTAATTGCACGCTGCATCTAGTGTACATTCCCTTCATCCCATGAAAAGAGTTACATTTACTATTTGCAAAGAGATTAAGAAATATACAGTATTTTAATGTGTGATGGGTTGAGATATAACAATTTAATGTAAAGTGGATAAGTGTATTAGTATTGTGCGTGTGCTCATGACGATAAAAGTGATTGATTTATGAGGGTCCCATTTACTAAAAAAAGAAATGCAACTCTTGTATCGGGACGCCCTAATTAATAAAATGTAACTCTTGTGGAGGAACGGAGGGAGTATATATTTCTAAATAAATGTATAATTTTTTATATTCAGATTTTCATAAAAAATATTTAATAGAAATTTCGCTAACAAAATTTATAAATTCTTACTCATTAGTGTGTATATTTTTTTTTATCAGTAAAATAAATTTATTAATCAAAATGGATACAAGAAATACCCTTCCAGATTATAATTTACAATATTAACTTTCCATAAGATCTTTTGGTTTCTCCATACACTCACTAAAAGAATATTTGAACAAGTGATTAGAAAATCAGAATGGAGAACAAACCGGAAGAGGTAACGGTTCAAGGTCCAACTAGTCCAACCGGTTCAACCGGGAAGTTCAACTGGAATAATTAAATAAACCTATTATTAATTATATTTTAAAATAATATTAGAAAAATATATAATTTTAAATAATTTAATACTTTAGTAGTATAATTTATTGAACTAAGCCCAACTCATCAAAATATATAAAAAAATAGGCCCAACCATTAAAATAAATAAATGAAAAATAGGCCCATACCCAATTATTAGGATTATTTATTTTTAATATATATATATATATATATATATATATATATATGAAGACCCAACATTAGGGCTTTCATTTGTTTGCTGCGCATAGCGCTGTCAAAATGGGTTGGGCCAACCCAACCCAATCCATCACAACCTGTCTTAACCCACCAATTTCTCAACCCAAAATTAATCCAACCCATAAAAACCCGCCCCACTTCAAACCTATTAGAGTGTGGGCTAACCCGCACCGCCCCATCAACCCAACATCAACCCACTTTTATAAATTAAAATTAAAAAAAGTGACATATAACTTTTAGATTTTAATACGGAGTATTCAAATAATAAAAATATTATCATCCAATGCTACCCCCTACCCACCCCCACCCACCCAACCCCCCCCAAAAAATTTTTTTTTTTTATTTTTTTTTAAATTTTAATATTTCAATAATAAAAATATTATCACCCAACCCTACCCCTCAAAAAAAATTTTTTATTTTTTTTAATTTTAATATTTAATTTATAAAATATTATTTACCAACCCCCCTACCCCCCCAACCGACCCCCCAAATTTTTTTAATTTTCTTTAAGATTTTAATATTTAAATAATAAAAATATTATCACCCAACCCTACCCCTAACCACCCTACCCCACCCCCCAAAAAAATATTTTTTTTATTTTCTTTTAGATTTTAATATTTAAATAATAAAAATATTATCAACCATCCCTACCCCCTACCCACCCCACCCCCCACCCACCCCCCCCTCCAAATTTTTTTTAAATTTTTTTTAGAATTCAATATTTAAATAATAAAAGTATTATCACCCAATTCTACCCCCTACCCACCCACTCACCACCCCCGACGACAATTTTTTTTTTATTTTAGATTTTAATATCCCCCAATTTTTTTTTTATTTTAGATTTTAATATTTAAATAATAAAATAAAATGGTAGGGATTAGGGGGGTAGGGTTAGGGGTAGGGTTGGGTGATAATAATTTTATTATTTAAATATTAAAATCCAAAATTTATTAAAAATAAAATTTTTTGGGGGTGGGGTGGGTAGGTGATGAGTGTGTAAATTCACAAGTTTGACATCATGTTTTGTGCTAGTTTTGGAGAGTTTTGATGTGGAAATAGGTGGAAAACCTATATATATTGTGAATTAGCATGAATCAGGTGTTAGTAGAACTATTTAAGTGGTTCGACCTCTCTAGCAGGTGTTAGTAGAACTATTGGAGGAGGGTTCGACCTCTCTAGCAGGTCGAACCAGCAATGCAAAGAGTGCAGGAGGTGGGTTCGACCACGACTCGAGGGGTTCGATCTGTTCATCAGGTCGAACCAGTTCGCGAGAAATTTGGTTCGACCACGACGTTAGGGGTTCGACCTGACGGTTGGTCGAATCGAGAGCAGAAATTATCCAGTAGCGTGGTTCGACCTGTGGTTCGACCAAGACTCGAGGGGTTCGACCTGTACAAGAAGTCGAACCAAGTGCAGAAATTGTCCAGTAAATGGGTTCGACCTGTGGTTCGACCTGCGGCCAGTGGTTCGACCTGTTTGCTGAGGTCGAACCATCGTGCGGAAACTTACCTTATCCGAATTTTCGAGGCCAAAACGCGTGTGATCACTTGAAAAGCCCATTTCAAGCCCTAGAGACGTGATTACAAGTATAAAAGGAGGCTCATGCAGACCATACAAGGGAGCTAATACACAATACAAGAGAGCTTTTAGAGTCCACTAGAGATTCAAGTAAGATTGGTCCATCTAACCATGATTGGTCCTAGATCAATCATGGGCTAGAGCTACTTCGGTAGTTCTAGGGTTATGAAGGTTTCATGAGTTGATTTGTATTTCGTGTGTATACTCCGTACAACACTACTTGTGGTTTATTTTATATAAGATTGTGCATTTTTAATCCAAACTCATAGTTATTTTGTGCATCAATAATCGTTGTGTAGAGTCTGAATGCATAACATGGTTATTGATTGAGTGCGTTCACTAATGAGCAGGGTTTATTGTTATAATTCTAAGTGAAGGGATTCCGAGGTTTTATTAGAATCGTCTTATATGAATGTTTATTAATTGAATTGAATTCGGGTTAACAAGTAGGATTAAGAGTATAACTTTATAGTACCTAAAAAGGGAGATCAAATCGGGTTAGAGTACTAAGTGCATGGGAAATAATTGATTATGATAGTACCTAGAAAGGGGGGTAAAGTATACATCTTGCTCTAAGGATACTCACACGTGTCAAAAGCTTATCTATTTGTGTCTATAGAGTAGATTTACATGGTCTAGCGATGCGTCCATAAACCACAAGGCAGAGTCGGACATCGACACACGAAAGTATGAATTAACGAATGAAACTGGATGGCCCGACAAACTACCTATCATCTTATTTTGATCACAACTACTCTTCTCTTGTTCTTGTTATTGATTTGCTATTTTAATTGTTACTTAGTTTAAAAACCAACAATTACAATTCTCAACATAGTCATAATTGCTAGAAAATAACTAAAGTAATATTTACCTGTCCCGTGAATTCGATATTTAACTTGGCCACCTTCGAAACTACAATTGGTATCCTTCATAGTTGGGGATTAAAATTGTGTGTTGAGAAAACATCCATCAAGTTTTTGGCGCCATTACCGAGGACGGCTTAAAATATCTTTTTATTATTTCTAGTTTATTAGGGCTATTTATCTTGTTTTGCTGTTTTAATTCTAGTTCTTTTTAGGTGTATGCTCATGAGATCAAAGAAAGGTGAACTTAAACCCTATAATCCTGAGATCGGAGCATCGTCAAGAAAGAAGAAGAAGAAGAAGAGCAAGGAAAAGACTATTGACCCAACTGAAGCTCTGAATTTTGGAGTTGAAGTTGACGAGCAGATTTCACAGACGATTAAAGCTACAACTGAAGTTAATTCGGGAGTAGAAACAGTCAACATGGCAGCGAATCCGGATAATCTAGCCATCCGGGAGGTTTTCAAAAATGATGGAGCTGGAAATTTTGGGCTTCTAAGAGCGAGGGGAACTAATTCAGCTTTCGATCTTCATCCTGCTCTTATTAGCATGATAGAAAGGAACTCCTTTTCAGGAGAGTCTTTCGAGGATCCGCAGCAGTATCTGAACAAGTTCTTGGGCTATGCAAGTACTCAAAAAGACGCAGGAGAACATGAAGATGCTAGGAAGATCCTCTTGTTCAAATTCTTGCTTACTGAAAAGGCAAGAGATTGGTACGACACTATCAACGCAGCTGAGTGCACCACTTAGAAGCAACTGCAGTTAAGGTTCTTGGAGAGGTACATACCACCTTCAAAGGTGTTTAAGATGAAGTAAGACATTAACCAATTTGCTATCGGTGGAGGTGAGAAATTTCATGAAGCATGGGATAGATTCAAGGACATGCTTAGGAAGTGTCCTCAACATGGGCTATCTAAAGCTCAATATATCAGTATATTCTACAATGGATTGGACTGTGATTCACGAGTGTTATTAGATGCTTCTTCTAATGGAGCATTGCTTACAAAGTCATCCGTAAACGCCGAGAAGTTGTTTGAAGATATTTCGATGAATTCGAGGGATTGACCAACTGATAGAGTTAGAGGTACTTATGTCCTTGGGAAGGTAGCTCAGGTTGAACAAGCAATGGTGAAAACAAGTAGAGAAGATGAGATCGTCTCTAGCTTGTCCAATATCAACAAGCTACTTGAATCCCAACAGAAGCAAATCAGCGAATTATCTCAGCACGTACTGATCAAGCAGCAGGAGTTGAAGAATGATGGACCAATCCAAGAGGAGTTGGAAGAGGCACACTATGCCATGGGTCAAAGTATTCAAGGGACTAGGTATCCAGATCAAGGAAACCGGAACTACCAAGGGAACTATTGAGGAAACTTTAATAATCGTGGTCCCACGGGTGGTTATCAATAGCCTAGGAGACTGGAGTTCTCATGGAGCAATCCGAATAATGCGATTCAACCTCCGATGGGTGTTGATCCGCGTGCTAAGATGGAAGAAGGGATACCAGGTGTTGAGGATACTGTGAACAGGTATATGGCCAAGAACGATGAAAGAGTGAACCTCCTTGATGCCAAACTTGAAAAGAAAATTGATGCAAACCATGAGGTTATATCTAAGAAGGTGAAGGACCTTACATTGCTGATGGGGAAGATGGCAGGAAGTGTTAACAAGCTTACTCAAACTCTTGAGAAGGGGAAGTTCCCGTCTCAAAGTATTGAGAATCCAAGGACCTGCAACGCCATCACACTGAGGTTGGGAATGCAGTACGAGGGACCTATGAGGCCAGAATCAAATTTGGACATGTCTAGGGCAAGATTCGACCATAGTTCGACCAATATTGAAGGTCGAACTATACAAGGAAAGTCAAACCAACGCACTGGACACGATCAGGAGGCATCGCAGCATCGGTTCGATCAAACTACAGATGGTTCGACCTGGCATACAGGTCGAACCATGGTCGAACCTGACAATTCGGAGCACTCTATTTTTCCAGAACACCGGTTCAACCAAATCAATGATGGTTCGACCTATCCAATAGGTCGAACCCAGGTCGAATCGCACAACTTGGAGCACTCTATTTTGTCACAGCAACGGTTCGACCATGATGGACATGGTTTGACCTATCCAACAGGTCGAACCGGAGGGCGGAAGGAGTACAGTAGGTCGATTTGACCTAGGTAGCCGTGGTTCGACCTACTCAATAGGTCGAACCCAGGTCGAACCTCAATTTCAAAAAGAGAGCAATTTTCCAGAAGAGCGGTTCGACCATTACGTGCCTGGTTCGACCTGTTCCATAGGTCGAACCCTGGTCGAACCCATCCAGAAGTTACCTGTTGCTACTCCGAACACTCTCGATGATGTTGATGCTACTCCAGTGGTTCGGAATGAGCAAAGTACAGAGATAATAGCTGAGAAAAAGTGGGAGAGAGCCAAGCGATTGAGAGCCGAAAAGGAGAAAGTGGAGAAGGTTGATCGTGATGAATGGGGGATTCCTAAAACAAAGATACCTCCGCCGTTTCCTTACAAGCTTGTGAAGAAGGGATTGGAAGAGAAGTTCAAGAAGTTTTCAGAGATAATGAACAAGATAAGCTTGAGCATTCCTTTCTCAGAGGCAATCATGGAGATGACGTACTATGCCCGATTTATTAAAGACATGTTGTTGAAGAAGCGGAGCTTAACCGGAATTGAAACAGTGAATTTATTTGAGAATTGCAGCTCAATCATTCAAAGGAAGCTGCCGCAAAAGATGAAGGATCCGGGGAGCTTCACTATTCTATGTGAGATCGGAAAGGGGCACGGCGAGCTTTGTGCGATCTAGGGGCAAGCATCAATTTGATGCCGTTGTCTATCTTTCAGAGGCTTGGTTTGGGGGAGTTGACCCCTACAACAGTGGTTCTCCAATTGGTGGACAGGTCGATGATGTTTCCAAAAGGTATAATTGAAGACGTTCTCGTCAAAGTGGAGAAGCTAGTCTTTCCTGTGAACTTTCTTGTACTAGAGATGGATGATGACAAGGATAATATCCCTTTAATCTTTGGGAGACCTTTCCTTGCTACTGCTGGAGCTATGATTGATGTTCAAAAAGGAGAGTTTAGATTGCGGATGGACAAAGAAGAAGTTCTTTTCAACTTGGACAAAGCAATGAAGATGCCTGGTCGAACCAGTTTTTCCACCTTCTAGTTCGACCTTGGTTCGACCTGATGCTCAGGTCGAACCCACCTGTCGTGGTCGAACCGGTCGGAATCAGCTTGTGCAATCTCACCGTTTCGCGTATAACTTTCACATCCGACCTCCGAATTGAGTGATTTTTGTGCTCACGCGATCCTCTCTTCCTGAGATTTCTATCATTATAAAGAAATCACAAAAACTCCAAGAATTGTATATGTAACAGGCCATGGAAAGTAGCACTGCAATTCTTTTCGGCACAGCTCGCGCGGCGTCACCACGTTGCTCATAACTTCCTCGTTCGGACTTCAATGATGGTGTTCTTTACACCAAAACGACCCTCTCTTCAGTAGCTTTCCAACCATATATCACACCAACAGTTTCAAGCTCTAAAACAATACATAATAATTATGAAAGTTGGATGTGCGTTTTCAGCATTCTTGAACAAATTGCACCTTTTCTACAACTTTGCACTTTTTCATCATTTTTCCACCTAAAACACAATAAAACACCTTAAGTGCACATAATTCTCATATATATCGAATATAAGACATTTGTGCTCATATAAGACTACAATATCAATCAAAAAGGTGTTAAATTGGACATTAAAACACGCTTATTTTAACTCTCATCAATGCCCATGGAGTCTCAGTGTTATAGTATTGACGTAGTGGAGGAGATTGTGAAGGAGGATATGTCTCTGATCCTGTCAAAGGATCCTCTTGAGACATGTTTGATGGAGTCTCTTACTTATCCCACTACGGAGCTTGACGGACTCTCCAACGAGGTATGTATTGAATATCTTGAGAACTTACTTGCTTTGGGTGATGCTAGGTGTACATTGGAGAAAGCTAAGGCTGAAGAAGCGAAAGGGTCTAGGAAGTACTTGCCGTTGGAGAGAGAGCACTCCGATGGAAGAAAAGAAAGAGGAGTTGAAATCATTTCCGGAACAGTTGACGTATGCTTATCTTGGTGACAATGAAAAAGATCCATCAGGTGATTCAGAATTCAAGAGGAAGATTGACCCGGAGGAGTCTACATGGTCATGGGATGAATGTAATTCTAATGATCATATTTTTGTTAGCAAGAAATGTGCCGTGCTGACTATAGACAAAGGAAGAGAAGATGATGCCTACTTGAAGCCTCCTAACTTACCACTGGATATCAACAAATTTGAAATTTCTTGCTCTCGTTCTTATCCTGACTTTGATCTTGATGGAGATAGGAGTTATTCCAAAATTGAGTGGAAGATTGACAGGAATGAGAAGAGAAAGTTTGAGAAAGGAGATTCTACTGATCGTATGGTGCATAAGAATGGTAAGGTGGTAAGTGTGGATGATAAGAGGGGGAGAAAGTATTGGAAGTTGAGGATGCGACATGATCATCCTCTGATCAAGTAGTCTTCTGAGTTGGTAATCCGTCGTGACTCTCCGACGTTAAACATGAGAGCCTGTTGGGGGCTTTCCCTCCTATTTTAATGCTTTATTTCTTTCGTGTGAGTAAGAAATTTTTATAATTGAAGTGCTTACTTATCGGCAATTACATCTCTTTGCAAACTTAGTTTCGACTATAGTTTCTACTAAGTTTGGGGGGATGTGATGTACTTACCTTGATAAGCACCGATAGTATAATATTTTCTTTGTGACGTTTGTTAGGGGAGTTAATTTTTTGTGGCATATTTAAAACTTTAACCGGTTTGTATGTGTCGATTTTTTGTAACTTGCCTAATGTTCCGTGGTGTTTTGTGGTTTCGTATTTTGAGTGATTGTGAAGTTACTCATGATTGATATGTTTTTAAAGAACCAATTCTCAATGAAGTTGTGCTCTAGTTGGTACTTAATGATTCGTTTTGAAGTTTAAAGTGTGTAGGGATTGAAGAACACGTATTTTGGAGCTTTCAGGGGGTAGGTTCGACCAGTGCCAAGAGGTCGAACCCAACAGTAGAAGTCGAACCGTAGTGATAAATTGTCCAGTGAGGTGGTTCGACCTTCAAAAGCATGGTTCGACCTGATCCTACAGGTCGAACCTAGGTCGAACCTGTGCTGCTGAAGTTCGGTTCGACCACGACATACTTGGTTTGACCTGTTTAACAAGTCAAACCAAGGTCGAATTGGTGATCTAAAACGTACAGTAGGGTAGTTCGACCTGATGCGTTTTGGTTCGACCTGTTCCAGTAGGTCGAACCCAAGTCGAACCTGAAGAAGAACTCGTCCAGAAGGGTGGTTCGACCTCGTCAGTCATGGTTCGACCTATTCAACCACTCGAACCCAAGGTCGAACCAAGCCAGTGACTGTGAAGACCAACAGGGATTGGAGAGCCGTGGCTAGGATGTGTGTGGAAGGTAGATTGGCAGAGTTACAGCAAATTATGGAACAGGGAGAGTACCGTCCGCCACCACAACCATCACAGCAGCTCGAGGTAGAGCATTGGGTAGATGAGCAGCCAGAGATGGAGATTCCGGAGGAGGAGCAGCACTACACGCGTAAGCATGCTCCAGTACCACAGCAGCAGCGGGCTGTTCGGGATGATACCCGGGAACAGCTTCGCTTGATTCATGAGCAGCTGGTCGCGGTTGTAGCTGCACAGCAGGAGACGAACAGGCAGGTCGCACTCGCCAACGCTAACTATGCCATGTTGAACGAGAGGTACACTGCTTTGAATGAGCGGGTTGGTAGAGTGAGTAGTCGGGTGGATCTTATAGATTGAATACTTGTATGGTTGATTCGGTTTATGGGCTGTTGATTTTGTGCATTCATATGTTCATGTGTTAATATCTATTGATGAAAAGCGTGTTTAATTTGATAAGTATGTAGAGTTCTTGTGGAATTGATCTTAATTATGTGCTATGAGGAGTACTTAGGATTCTATTTACCTATGTGAGGATTTGAGTCTTTTTAATCATGTTTGATCATGATTGTTTTATTCTTGAGAGGATCATTCATATGAACGTATTCTAGAACTTGTCTTGGAGTCTTGTGTGAGACTTATGATTGATAAATTGCTAGGACATGATCTTAGGCCATTATTTTGTGATTAAGTCACTTAGCCAAATTTTGTCCTTCCTAATGATTTTATTAACCTTTGGATGCCCCATTGAGCCGTTAAAAAACTTTTTCTTTGGTAGCCGAAGTAAATAACCTTATAAACCTTTGCTTGAGCCTTGATTAACCTATTCATTGGTAGAGAGAGTTGAGGTGAGTAAGTGTTGCAAGAAGAAAAAGGAAGATAGAATATGGTTGGATGAAAAGAATATGGTTAAATCTTGTTTAGGGGTAGTGCCTGAAACTGGTACCTCGATTGCTTATAACATGAAGCTTTAAGCTTAAGAGCAGCTGATTGATAAAGAGAAGAAGGGTAGTGCCTAAAACCGGTACTCGAATTGTCTAAAGAGATGATGTTGATGCACGGAAAAGAAGGAAAATCCATGAGAAGGAGAAGAGAAGTTGGAGGAGATATTGCAGCAAGAAGAAGAAATCGAGAACCTCCAATTTAACTCTCTACTAGTGTCTTAAGTCACTTTACCTAAATTTTCCTACCTTTTTCCAAAGAGCCAACATTACAACCCAAAAACAAGTCCTTTGTGATTCTAGTGAAGAGTTGATCATAAGTTGATTTTTGAGACCTTTGCCAAGCTTATGGTTACGCGTGAATATGGATTGATATGAGTGTTTATATTAGCCTATGTAGTGCCTCACGCACTTGAGTGAAAGAGAATAAATACTTATCTTGTGAGCTAGATTACTTAGTACTCCGAATGGTGTGTGATTGGATTCGTTTTGCATGAGTGATATATATGAAACAATTAATACTTGTTTGATTTAATGAAGTTGCATGTGTGATATGTGTTGTACTTGATCTTGGTGAATTATACACGACTCATGTGGTTTGATTTGGTTGCCTGGGATGAGCAACATGTAAGTTTGGGGGTTTGATGAGTGTGTAAATTCACAAGTTTGGCATCATGTTTTGTGCTAGTTTTGGAGAGTTTTGAGGTGGAAATAGGTGGAAAACCTATATATATTGTGAATTAGCATGAATTAGGTGTTAGTAGAGCTATTTAAGTGATTTTCATAGCAAAATCGGAGAGGAAGTGCCAAGAATCGAAGAGACGAAGTCGAGACCACGCAAACCACCAAGGAGAGAAGTGTGTTCTGTTAGATTTGTATACTAAAAGCCTTGCTTTTGTATTGAACAATGTAATGACGATTTTATTTGAAATGAGAATCATATGATCAAACGTTTTTTTGCATATTATAAATTGTTTATTTATATATTTGTGCAAAAGTCCATTTACTTTATACTGTAGATAATATGTTTTGCGACAACACGCGGAAGATCATATTATCGGTTTTCTTATAAAGTATAAACAGATACTCACAATCGAGATAGACGGGGACTATCTATTGGGATGGTTGTAGTGTGGTTTGGTATTAGTTTGTCTTGACTATAGAACCACATTAGTACACTACTTTGTGTATTGAGTAGGACCGCCTGAGATCGTTCGACTTGTACTGTCTATATAGAAGAACTTGATCTCTGTTATTATGGATGTTCGTGCTCTTAATCCCTATACAATAACCTCGACACGTAAGACAGTATATATTTATTTGATTCATCAATGGGTGAGATTTAAATGTATTAAATCAACAAACTCGGTGAGTTGGGAAGTAGTACTGTCTCTATGGTGTGCTGTTGATTGTAGAAGGAATCCATATCTGTCATAGGTTTATGATGTCCCCTTGAGGAGCTCATAAGGTTTATCATGTAAATCTTGCAAGTGGATTAATTTCCGGCATGATAATAAGGTTGAGTGGTACTACTCTCGGATGAGATATTAATTAATTTTAGTTGTCAGTAACTTAATTAATTAATGGGCATTGTATATATTAAACATGGGGAGACTATCGGGCTCATGATAAGAGGGAGCCCAGAACATAATTTTGGGATTGGATGGGTAGTGCAGTAATAATATTTTAGTGGACTATATTATTATTATTGGATTTAATTAAAAGCTTTGGGCTAAGCTTGGTTAATTAAATCTAATTGAGGCCCAACCCAATTTCTCCTCCTGGTCCCTGCAGTAGCCCAAATATGTAAGTCAGCTCAGCTCCTAATAACCTAAGCATGTGCCTCATTCAAAGCAGAGAACAGAAAATGAGCAGATTGAGAGAACTCTGGGGATTGTTGACCACACAACACCAGAGTTGACTTTGGGTCATACTGTAGAAGATCAAAGGTGTTCTTCACAGATCATCATCCTCTATATCAATCCAGAAGACAGGTAATAACTTATGCTTCCGCTGTATCTGATTATCTGTTTTTCTTATTGAATCGCGTTCACCACAAGATCCAATTGCCAACAATTGGTATCAGAGCATGGTTTTTTGGTGAAACGTGGTTTGTAAGGATAAGTTTTTGTGATTATTTGATTAATTATTTTAATCTGGCTTTAATCATATGTTAATTGACCAATTCGTGTGTTCCTTATAGAAGACAGACAGACAGACAATCAGGCTGTGTGTTTGGGATTTAATATGTGTCATTATATCATGTGAATGGTGTGGTTATTGTTGATTGTATACACTGTACACACATATTACAAACACCAAGAAGTCTTTTTTTGTCCACTGTAATCTTTTATCACACACACACACTATTCGATGGGTGTGCTTCCGGCGCGTGAACATTGGTAGTGACGGCGGCGTCTGAAGCCAGTGCCGACAATTGATGGCTGGTGGCTTCGGCCGGACCAGATATGTCACGGCGGCACTGGAAAGGGTTGAAGGCGATGACATATGTGTGTAGTAGGCGCCGCTGACTGGAGATAGGAGAGACCGATCTCTTTCTGATCGGGTCGGAATAGATCGGAACACATCAGTGACGGTGGCGGGCTGCGACCATGGCGGCAGAGCGTCAGAACGGCGGCAAGGATTCAGTCAACCACTGCATGTTCCTGGCGTGTCAATCGTCGAATGCAGGCGACGGCAGGGAGCAAGTCAGTTGTCGCTCCCGGGCGCGTTCGCAGTGGCATCTGATGGAGCAGCTTCTGGGCGGGTCACCGGTGATTCGATAGAGTCAGGAGGGATCCAAAATAGTCCAACTCGATCCCGATTGCTTCGGACCAGATCGGCGTGGATCTGGCGGCGTGTATTGGCTGAGTGACGGAATCGAGGTGGCGGTTGACTAAGCAGGCCACGTTTTTCGGGTGTGTCTGAGTGAAGTCCAAAAGCGGCCCCTGATGCATGGACAGGAAAGGTGGTCTGGACGCCGGCGGGGGTGGCGGCGGAGGCGGATGTGGAAATTAGCGTTCTGGGCAAATCGTCGAAGGCTCGCCGGCGCTGTTACTTTCGGAGCGGCATCCGTCTCGGTCACGACTAGGTTGGAAAAGGAAAGGTCATTGCCGGTGTCGCGTGTTTGACCGGCGGCTCAACTCTGGTCGGCTGACGGCACCCCTTGCCGACAGCAGTCGTACCATGATGTTAAACTGCAGATTCGGTGGGGAGAGGAGGTCCAGGATGGGAAGCAGTTTTTTCGAATGGGCTAGGGTTCCACCTTGGGCCATCTCAATGGGCTGTGTTCTTGGGCTTCTATTTTTTTCCTGTGTATTGGGCTTCATGGATTGTTTTTTTTATTTTTTGGGCCTGATGTTTTAATTATTTGTGATGTTGGGCCAAATTTTGGATTGGGCTAGTTCATGCAGAAATTGGTAAGATAAATGGGCTTATTAATTTATTAATGGGATGCTCATTTTATGCCAATTATGTTTGGGTCAGCTGGGCTCATTAATTCGATCCAACATTATTATGCAATTAATATTGATATATAATTGAGTTGATTGTTTTCCTTAACGATTAATTGTTATATATGTGACAAGCATGTTCTGTGTGATTTATTTTATTTTAAATTACTTGTTTTAGAAGCATGCTAGCATGTATATTTTATTTGTTAATATTATATGCATGTTAAAAACCCTCGGTGTTTAAATAACTAAGTGGGAGAGGGGATTGGTAATAAATTCCCGCGGCCTCCATTATTGGTTCGTAAGTAATGTGAATAAACTGGCGTGTTGGCATAGACCTTCCTCCCATCGGATGAGTTTATTCACGAATCACTGGTACGAACTTCATTATGATAATCGTAGAAAGTTATCCGAGTGCGTGTGTACTTCTCCATCTGTAAGGCACACAAACTTGAGCCGCGGACTTGGGATTAAATAATGGTGTACACTTAGGTGTAAATAATAAGTATCCTCCCCATCGGAGTCACTGCTATTATTTGCATGGCTAAAGAGAAACCGACTATTAATTATTTTGTCATAAAGTTAGGTTGACAAATGAAATTATTGGGTAAAACCTTCTCTTGTAAATGTTCGGGTTTGTATACGTCCACACTATCGTGGCATGCAAATCTACGGTGCTTGAGATGTTGGTGAATTTTATTTTATATTGTTTTGAGGGATTCAATATAAATTGATAAATTCAAAGAGTTTGATCTGTTTATTTATTTATGATTCTCAGGATTTTCAAATGGCACTCAACTCACTTTCTGTTATACTTAAAGAGTATAAACTTACTGGCACTAATTATGTTGACTGGAAGCGGAACATGGACATTGTATTAACTGCTGAAGATTACATCTTTGTCCTTTCTGAGGAATGTCCAGCGGCACCTAATGATGACTCTACCGAAGATCAAAGAAATGCTTATAATAGGTGGGTCAAAGCTGATAGGATGGCTAAGTGTTACATTTTGGTTTCAATGTCAAATGTGCTTCAGACTCAGCATCAAGCTATGGAGACCGCCTATGATATGATGCATAATCTTAGGGAACTCTTCGTTCATCAGAGTCGTCCTGCTAGGTCGAAGGGCATGTCGGTCTTAATGAACACCAAAATGGCTGAGGGCACTCTCGTAAGGGAACATGTTCTTAGGATGATGGGCCAACTCAATGAGTTGGAAGTTCTTGGAGCTGAAATCGATGGGGAAACACAGGTCGATATCATACTCCAAAGCTTGCCTAGGAGTTTTGAGCATTTCCGCCTCAACTATGGTATGAATAAACATATGTACACATTGGCAGAACTTCTGACAGAACTTGTGGCGGCGGAAGAACTATTTCGTAGACCTCCTCAGGTTCATGTTGCTGAAAATGCTCCTCATCCTAGGCTAAAAGACGGTAGGAAGAAGAAGAAGCAAGGAAATTCAGCACCGGTGAACCAAGTGAAAGCAAAGACTGGTGCGGTCAAGAAGCCTAAAGGCAAGTGCTTCAAATGCAAGCAGCCGGGACGCTACAAGGCAGACTGCCCTCTTCTGAAGGGGAACAGGAATGGTAAGTCTTATATACTAGTTGTTGAATCGTGTTTAGCAGCTGTATCTGCTGACACTTGGTGTGTAGATACGGGAGCCACTGACCATGTCTGTAATTCTTTGCAGGAGTTCCACCAAACCCGACAGCTCAGTGATGGGGAGATTACCATACTCATGGGGAATGCTACGAGAGTAGCAGCTGTTGCAGTGGGAGATGTCTGTTTATTTTTTAATAAGAATAAAACTCTTGTTTTGAGGAATTGTCTTTATGTACCTAATTTTAGAAAGAATTTAATTTCGGTTTCTAAATTATTTATGGATGGTTATTCTATTTCTTTTAATGACAAGGTTGTTTTAAGAAATAATGGAATTTTTATCAGTGATGGTGCATTGATAGATAATTTGTATACTCTTAATCCAATTTCTTCCACAGTGCAACAAATTGAATCGAATGGCACATCTACTAATAAGAGAAAATAACCTTCTAAAATGAACCAAACATATCTTTGGCATCTAAGGCTAGGTCATATTAACTTAAGTATGATTCAAAGGTTGATAGCTGATGGACCTCTGAGTTCATTAGTAGTGGAATATTATCCAACTTGTGAATCCTGCTTGGAAGGAAAAATGACTAAAAGGCCTTTTAAGGCTAAGGGGTATATAGCCAAGGATCTGTTGGAATTGGTTCATTCTAATTTATGTGGTCCCATTTCTGTCCAGGCAAGAGGTGGTTATGAATACTTCGTCACTTTCATTGACGATTATTCTAGATATGGATATATTTATTTGATGCGCCGCAAGTCTGAGTACTTTGATAAATTCAAAGAGTACAAGGCTGATGTGAAAAAACAACTTGGAAAATATATCAAAACACTACGATCTGATCATGGTGGTGAATACCTCTTGGGAGAGTTTAGGAATTATTTAGCAGAAAATGGGATTGAATCCCAATTGTCTGCACCGGGCACACCCCAGCAGAATAGTGTAGCAGAAAGAAGGAATATGACTCTTATGGAAATGGTAAGATCAATGATGAGTTATTCGAAATTACCAAATTCATTCTGGGGACACGCCTTAGAAACAGCAGCTTACATTTTAAACTTAGTACCTTCTAAATCGGTAGCCTCCACACCCACAGAACTGTGGACCGGGCGAAAGCCTAGTCTGAAACATGTTCGGATTTGGGGTGCTCCGGCACATGTGTTAAGGGCGGATGCTGATAAGTTAGAATCACGTACTGAAGTTTGTCTGTTTATAGGATATCCTAGAGGAACGAAAGGTGGTTTGTTCTATAATCCAAAAGACCAAAAGGTGATCGTGAGTACGAATGCTAGATTTTTGGAAGAGGATTATATAATGGATCACAAACCTATAAGTAAAATTGTTCTAGAAGAAGTTAGAGAGGAAACACCAAACATTATACCAAATGTGCAAGAGGATATACCACAGGACACTGCACCGCATGCCACACCTGATACACAATTACCTGCGGAGCCTTGATAGGGGTTTTCTCAACACACAAATTAATCCTCAAGTATAAGGATATCAATTGTAGTCGCGAAGATGACCAAGTTACAATATCGAACCCACGGGATGGTTAAACATCAATTTCATTATATTCTAGTATACTTTAGACTATGTTTGGTAATTGTAAAGGTTTAAGGAATAATGACTTTTAATCGAAATAGCAAAAAGAAATAGCAAGAATTAGAGAAAAGTGAGTTGTGATCAAGAAGAATAGCAGGTAGTTCGTCGGGTCATCCAGTTTCACTAGCAATTCGTATTTTCATATGATGGTGTCCGACTCTGCCCTGTGGTTTGTGAACGCATCACTAGACCATGCAAGTTTACTCTATAGACACAAGTAAATATGCGCTTGACACGTGTGAATAATCTCGGAGCAAGAGATATACTTCACCCCCCTTTCTAGGTACTATCATAATCAATTATCTTCTACGTCTAGAATCTAACCCAATTTGATCTCCCTTTTTAGGCACTATAAAGTTATACTCTTCATCCTATTCATCAACCCGAATTTAATTCAATTAATGAATATTCATATAAGACGGTTCTAATAAGACTTCAGAATCCCTTCACTTAGAATTATAACAATAAACCCTGCTCAGTAGTGAATGCACTCAACCAATAACCATGTTATGTATTCAGACTCTACACAACGATCATTGATGCATAAAACGACTATGAGTATGGATTAAATATGCAATCTTATATAAAACAAACCACAGGTAGTGTTGTACGGAGTTTTACACACGAAATACGAATTACATCATGAAACTTTCATAACCCTAGAACTACCAAGGCGGTTCTAGCCCATGATTGATCTAGGAACAATCATGGTTAGATTGATCATTCTTACTTGATCCTTCAGCGAACTTCTGTCACAGTCCTCCGGATGGATCACCCCTCTACTCTTGTCTCTCTTATGATTGATGATCAAAAGCTCCCTTTATTCTCTGTATGAGCCTCCTCTTATACTTGTAATCACGTCTCTAGGGCTTGGAATGGGCTTTCTAAGTGATCTCACGCGTTTTGGCCTCGAAAATCTGGATAAGGTAAGTTCTCGCACGTAGGTTCGACCTCGTCAAACAGGTCGAACAACTGGCCACAGGTCGAATCCCAAGTCGAACCCCGCTACTGGAAGAATTCTGCACTGGTTCGACCTCTTGAACAGGTCGAACCTCTCAGGACTTAGTCGAACCCCAGGTCGAACCTCATCACTGGACAAATTCTGCTCCCGATTCGACCAACTGGCAAGTCGAACTCAAACGTCGTGGTCGAATCCTCTTTTCTGCGAACTGGTTCGACCATGGTTCGACCTGATGGACAGGTCGAACCACTTGAGTCATGGTCAAACCTTCTTCTGTAAGCTCAGCAATGCTGGTTCGACCTGCTGGAGAGGTCGAACCCTCCTCCAACCAGGTCGAACCCTCCTATTTCTTGGGCGGTTCGCATGACTTCGACTCCATCTCTTCGATTCTTGGCACTTTCACTCCATTTTTGCTAAGAAAACCACTCAAATAGCTCCACTAACACCTGATTCATGCTAATTCACAATATATATAGGTTTTCCACCTATTTCCACATCAAAACTCTCCAAAACTAGCACAAAACATGGTGCCAAACTTGTGAATTTACACACTCATCAAACCCCCAAACTAACATGTTGCTCGTCCCGAGGCAACCAATTTAAACCACAGGAGTCGTGTATAATTCAACAAGATCAAGTACAATACATATTACACATGCCACTTCATTGAATCAAACAAGAATTACTTGCATCATATATTTCACTCATGTAAAATCAATCCAATCACACACCATTCGGAGTACTAAGTAATCTAGCTGACAAGATAAGTCTTTACTCTCTTTCGCTCACGTGCATGAGGCACTATAGGCTAGTATAAACACTCATATCAATTCATATTCACGCGTAACCATAAGCTTGGCAAAGGTCTCAAAAAGCAACTCACATCAAATTAATACTAGGATCACAAAGGACTTGTTTCTAGGTTGTAATGTTGGCTCTTTGGAAAGGGTAGGAAAATTTGGACATAGTGACTTAAGACACTAGTAGAGAGTTACCTTGGAGGTTCTTGATTTCTCATTCGGCTTCATATTCTCCTCCAATTCTTCTCTTGCACTTGCAATTTTCGATTTTTCTTCTCTTCCTTGCATCAACATCATTCTTCTTTTGATCGCTCGGGTACCAGTTGTAGGCACTACCCTTCTCGAACATCATTCAGCTGCTTTTTAAAACTTCAAGCCCCATGTATAAGCAATTCGGGTACCAGTTTCAGGCACTACCCCTAACAAGATTTAACCATGTACTTTTCTTACTAAACATCATTCCATCTTCTTTTTCTTCTTGCACACTTATTCACCTCACTCTCTCTACCAATGAATAGGGTATTTTCAAAGCTCAAATAAGGTAATTAAGGCTCTTTTATTTGGCTTGCCAAAGAAAAAGCTAGTAAAAGCTCAAATAGGGCTACCAAAGGTTTATAGGATCATTAGGAAAGGTAAAATTTGGCTAAGTGACTCAATTAATCAAAAATGGCCTAAGATCATGTCCTAATATTTCATCAATTGTAAGTTTCACACAAGACGCCAAGCAAGTTCTAGAATACGTTCATACGAATGATTCTCTCAAAAATAAACTATCATGATCAAACATGATAGAGGCTCAAATCCTCACATAGGTAATCAATTCCTAATACTCCTCATAGCACATAATCAAGATCAATTCCTCATGAATTCCATATACTTAACAAATTATACATGCTCTTTTCAATGAAAATAAACACATGAACACATGAATGCACAGAATCAACAGCCCATATACAATTCAATCATACAAGGTCAACTATATCAAGTACATGCCACTCACACATGAATCACACCCCAATCTGTAAGAATAAAAAGAAAAATGGGAGATAAGATGAATCGGAGAAGCCAAAAGAAAACCTGAAACTACTCCCTAGTAGCATCATCATCCTCATCATCATCTTTGTCATCCTCATCCATCATATTCTCCACAGCTCGGCACAGACTGGTAATGTGCCTATCCATCATATCCACTCGACTACTCACTCTACCAACACGCTCATCCAAGGCAGAGTACCTCTTGTTCAGCGTGGCATAGTTGGCGTTAGCGAGTGCGAGCTGCTTGTTTGTCTCCTGCTGTGCAGCTACTACCACGACCAGCTGCTCATGAATCAAGCGAAGCTGCTCCCGTGTACCTGGGACTGCCCGCTGCTGCTGCGGTACCAGAGCATGCTGAGGCGTGTCATGCTGCTCTTCTTCCGGAATCTCCATCTTTGGCTGCTCATCTACCTGATCCTCCTCTTCAGGCTGCTATGGCTGAGGTGGACGGAACTCTCCTTGATCAATGATCTGCTGTAACTCAGCCATCCTCCCCTCAACACACATCTGCGCTACCATTCTCCAATCACCACCCGACTTCACTGCCACAGATAAGGCAGTATGTCCGAGAGAATTCATCAACTTATTCCTTGCTACCCGAATAGTTGTCAAATTGCTCACGTTGAAGGGGAACATAAATTCAAAAGGCTTGAGACCCCTCGTGAAGAACCAATCTCCATCTCTAAAATGGGCAAATCCTCCCTTCACGCACGTGATCATCATCAAATCGGGTTCTCCTTCTACTGGTGTAATGCCGGTGAAATCCAAGTTGTAATGCTCAGCCACGATCGTCAGTAACCCTCCAATATTCACCTTTTGAAATCCAATGGTCTTGAATCGATGTAGCTACGCAATGAAATAAGCTCCAACATTGAACTGCACCCCATTTAGCATACACCACAGGGCGTAAAGCTCTCCTCTAGACACAAAACTCCCCTCCGAGCGGGCGAATAACGTGTTGCTCAGGACTCGGTCCATGTACCTCAAGACTAGGTTCTTTATTGCGGAAGCACGAGCCTGTCTGATCTTATAATCTCGAATCTCCTCTGTGATCTCCCTCCAAAACCGATTTGCACTGAATGCAGCATTTTCCAATTGAGGGATCTCTAAAGGCGTCTCAAACAACTCATTGAAATCCTCAGACGTCCATCTCCTACTCACTCCGCCAAGCTGAAACATACACTGATACGGGTACCCAAGCGGGTCCTTCTCCATCTAAAATGAGCAAACTACTTCCGCTGTAACATGGAAGTATGTCGGCCTCTTCAACTCCATGAATCTCCGGATCCCTACTTGATCGAACATCCAAAATATGTCATCCCCTACTCTCATTATTCTCATCGCCTCATCATCTTGGTATCGAGTGCGAGCTATCTTGTCTGAAACTTCTTCCCACTTCTCTTTGATCTCATCCCAATCTTGAAATTTTCGGGTAAACGATCTTGTAGCCTCAGTTTTCTTGTCACTTTGTCCAAATTCGAAGGCCTGTCATGCCTCTTCTTCGATCTTTCCTCCTCTGCCTTTCCTTTACCTTTACTTGATCCTTGTCCCTTTCCTTTTGACTTGCCCATGGTGAACAACCGATCAAAATCACACACACACAAGAATGTCGCGACTGAAGCCCTAATTTGCGACAAAAATCGCCCAAATCCGTGCTCAATTCGTAAATTCTAAGTGTAATGTTGTGTAATCGGTGTGCAATCAAGTGTAATCGAAGAATTTGTGTAATGGTGTAGAGGTTCGAAGAGGGTTCGAGGTTTGGTGTTTCAAAAAAGTGATCGAACCCTCCGAAAAATCAAACTTAAATTGCGTACCTGGCTTGGTTCGACCTTAGGTTCGACCTCCTGAATAGGTCGAACAATGGATGATGAGGTCGAACCTACCTTCTGGACAAATGCTCTTCTCGATTTGACCTGGGTTTGACTTGCTGATCAGGTCGAACAATCCTTGAATTGGTCAAACCCATTTTTTGGAAAACAGAGTGCCTTGAACTGACTGGTTCGACCTCAGGTTCGACCTTCTGAACAAGTCGAACAAATATGGCTTAGGTCGAACCACCTCACTGGATAACTTTTGACTCCGATTCGACTTCCTCTGCTTTCGTTCGACCTCCGGCACTGGTCGAACCACTCCTGGTGTTGGTCGAACCATCCTTCTGATTTTCAAAACTGAGTGTTCTTCATTCACTACACACTTCAAGCTTCAACACAACTCATTAGGTACAATCTAGAGCACAACTTCAGAAATTGTTCTACAAGACATCATTCATGACTAACTCCGTAAAAGAAAACACAACTAAAAACCACTGAACATTAGGCAAGTTGTAAAAAAATCATCACATCAAAATCGATTAAAATTTCAATATGGCCACAAAAACCAACTCCCCTAACAAACAATACAAAGAAAAGATTATACTATCGGTGCTTATCGAGGTAAGTACATCACACCCCCCCAAACTTAGGAGAAACGAAAGTCAAAACTAAGTTTGCAAAGAGATGTAATTTCCAAAAAGTAAGCACGTCAAATATAAAAATTTCTTACTCGCACAAAATAAATAAAACAATAAAATGGAAGAGTAAGCTGTCAACAAGCGCTCATATTTAACGTCGGAGAGTCACGACGGTACCAAATCAGATCAAGGTATCATCAAAAATGACACACGCATCATCCGGCGACTTATAATGCTTCAACTGATGCCCATTCGCCATGATAACGTCTCCATCTTTGTCAATAAGCTCAAAACTCCCCCCTCCTAAGGCTCGATGAATCATGAATGGTCCCGTCCACTTTAACTTCAACTTGCCTACAAAAAGCTTCAATCGAGAGTTAAAAAGTAGTACCTCATCTCCTTGCTTGAACTCCTTGTATGAGATCTTAGAATCATGCCACCTCTTCATTCTTTCCTTATAAAGCTTCAATCAAAACATCAAATTGATGCTTGCCCCTAGATCGCACAAAGCTCGCCGTGCTGGCCCCTTCCCGATCTCACATAGAATAGTAAAGCTCCCCGGATCTTTCATCTTTGGCGGCAACTTCTTTTGAATAATTGAGCTACAATTCTCAGATAAGTTTACTGTTTCAACTCCGGTTAAGCTTCGCTTCTTCATCAATATGTCTTTAAGGAATCGAGAATAATATGGCATCTCCATGATTGCCTCTGAGAAAGGGATGTTCAAGCTTATCTTGTTCATTATCTCTGAAACTTCTTGAACTTCTCTTCCAATCCCTTCTTCACTAGCTTGTAGGGAAACGGTGGAGGTATCTTTGTTTTGGGAATCCCCCATTCATCACGATCAACCTTCTCCGCTTTCTCCTTTTCGGCTCTTAATCGCTTAGCTCTTTCCCATTTTTTCTCAGCTATTATATTTGTACTTTGCTCATTCCGTACCACTGGAGTCGCATCGACATCAAAAGGAACATCAGGTGCATCAATCAAAACATCTTGGCGAGGTTCGACCATTGTTCGACCTGTTTGAGAGGTCGAACCAGGTTTGTATTGGTCGAACCTCTCTCCTGGAAGACTGATCTCATTCTGCTCTTGAGGTTCGACTAGGGTTCGACCAACATTGGAGGTCGAACAATTGACCCCTAGGTCGAACCGCTTCACTGTATAGTTTCTACCCTCCGGTTCGACCTGGGTTCGACCTGATGGGTTGGTCGAACAATTACGATCGTGGTCGAACCGTTCCTATGACAAAACAGAGTGCTCTTGCTGATGAGGTTCGACCATGGTTCGACCTGTATGCCAGGTCGAACCCTCTGAGTGTTGGTCGAACCATTCCTGCGACAAAACAGAGTGCTCTTGCTGATGAGGTTCGACCATGGTTCGACCCGTATGCCAGGTTGAACCCTCTGAGTGTTGATCGAACCGAGGCTTAGAAATTTCCAACTTTAATTTCGGCCTCATCGGTCCCTTGTACTGCGTTCCCGACCTCAGTGTGATGGCATTGCACGACTTTGGATTCTCTATACTCTGAGACGGAAACTTCCCTTTGCCTACAGATTGAGTCAATGTGTTCACATTCTCTGCAATTGTACCTATCAACAACGTGAGATCTTTTACTTGAGTGGACAAATCTTTGTGTTGATCATCAATCTTTTTCTCAAGTTTGGCCTCAAGGCAGTTCACTTTTTCATCATTCTTCACCATGTACCTGTTCACAGTATCCTCAAAACCAGGCTTTCCTTCTTCCACCTTTTCTCCCGGATCAACACCCATCGGAAGTTGCACTGCATTGTTCGTATTGCTCCATGAAAATTCGGGCCTCCTTGGTTGCTGTTGATAACCACCAGAGGAACCATGATTGTTAAAGTTTCCTCGATAGTTCCCTTGGTAGTTCCGGTTTCCTTGATTTGGGTACCTCGTTCCTTGAATACTTTAACCCATGGCATAATTTGCTTCCTCCAATTCTTCTTGGATGGTTCCATTATTCATCATCTCTTGCTGCATGATTGGTACTCGTTGAGATATCTCGTTGATCTGCTTCTGTTGAGACTCAAGTAGCTTGTTGATATTGGACAAGCTCGAAACGATCTCATCCTCTCTCTTTGTTTTCACCATTGCTTGTTCAACCTGAGCTACCTTCCCAAGGACATACGTACCTCTAACTCTATCAGTAGGCCAATCCCTCGAATTCATCGATATGTCTTCAAATAATTTCTCGGCCTCAACGGATGACTTTGTAAGCAATGCTCCATTAGAAGAAGCATCAAGTAACACTCTTGATTCACAGTCCAATCCATTATAGAATATACTGATATATTGGGCTTTAGATAGCCCATGTTGAGGGCACTTCCTGAGCATGTCCTTGAATCTATCCCACGCTTCATAAAATTTCTCACCTCCACTGATAGCAAATTGGTTAATATCTTGCTTCATCTTAAACACATTCGAAGGTGGCATATACCTTTCCAAGAATCTTAACTTCAATTGCTCCCACGTGGTGCACTCAGCTGCGTTAATAGTATCGTACCAATCCCTTGCCTTTTCCATAAGTGAGAATTTGAACAAAAGGATCTTCCTAGCATCTTCATGTTCTCCTACGTCTTTTTGAGTACTTGCATAACCCAAGAACTTGTTCAGATGCTGCTGCGGATCCTCGAAAGACCCTCCTAAAAAGGAGTTCCTTTCAATCATGCTAATAAGAGTGGGATGAAGATCGAAAGTTGTGTTAGTTCCCCTTGCTCCTAAAAGCTCATAATTTCCAGCCCCATTATTTCTGAAAACCTCTCGGATGGCTAGATTATCCGGATTCGCTGCCATGTTGACTGTTCCTACTTCCAAATTAACTTCAGTTGTAGCCTCAATCGTCTGCGAAATCTGCTCGTCAACCTTGACTCCAAAATTCAGAGCTTCAGTTGGGTCAATTGTCTTTGCCTTGCTCTTATTCTTCTTCTTCTTTCTTGATGATGCTCCAATCTCAGGATTATACGGTTCAAGATTATCTTTCTTTGATCTTGTGAGCATACACCTAAAACGAATAAGAGAGAAAACAACAAAACAAGGTAAATAGTCCTAATAAACTAGAAATAATACAAAAAAAATATTTTACGCCGTCCCCGGCAACGGCGCCAAGAACTTGATAGGGATTTTCTCAACACACAAATTAATCCTCAAGTATAAGGATATCAATTGTAGTCGCGAAGATGACCAAGTTACAATATCGAACCCACGAGATGGTTAAACATCAATTTCATTATGTTCTAGTATACTTTAGACTATGTTTGGTAATTGTAAAGGTTTAAAGAATAATGACTTTTAATCGAAATAGCAAAAAGAAATAGCAAGAGTTAGAGAAAAGTGAGTTGTGATCAAGAAGAATAGTAGGTAGTTCGTCGGGTCATCCAGTTTCACTAGCAATTCGTATTTTCATGTGATGGTGTCCGACTCTGCCCTGTGGTTTGTGGACGCATCACTAGACCATGCAAGTTTACTCTATAGACACAAGTAAATATGCGCTTGACACGTGTGAATAATCTCGGAGCAAAAGATATACTTCACCCCCTTTTCTAGGTACTATCATAATCAATTATCTTCTACGTTTAGAATCTAACCCGATTTGATCTCCCTTTTTAGGTACTATAAAGTTATACTCTTCATCCTATTCATCAACCCAAATTTAATTCAATTAATGAATATTCATATAAGACGGTTCTAATAAGACTTCGGAATTCCTTCACTTAGAATTATAACAATAAACCCTGCTCAGTAGTGAATGCACTCAACCAATAACCATGTTATGTATTCAGACTCTACACAACGATCATTGATGCACAAAATGACTATGAGTATGGATTAAATATGTAATCTTATATAAAATAAACCACAGGTAGTGTTGTACAGAGTTTTACACACGAAATACGAATTACATCATGAAACTTTCATAACCCTAGAACTACCAAGGCAGTTCTAGCCCATGATTGATCTAGGAACAATCATGGTTAGATTGATCATTCTTACTTGAACCTTCAGCGAATTTCTGTTACAGTCCTCCGGATGGATCACCATCTCTACTCTTGTCTCTCTTATGATTGATGATCAAAAGCTCCATTTATTCTCTGTATGAGCCTCCTTTTATACTTGTAATCACATCTCTAGGGCTTGGAATGAGCTTTCTAAGTGATCTCATGCGTTTCGGCCTCAAAAATCTGGATAAGGTAAGTTCTCGCACGTAGGTTCGACCTCGTCAAACAGGTCGAACAACTGGCCACAGGTCGAACCCCGCTACTGGAAGAATTCTGCACTGGTTCGACCTCTTGAACAGGTCAAACCTCTCAGGACTTGGTCGAACCCCAGGTCGAACCTCATCACTGGATAATTTCCGCTCTCGATTCGACCAACTGGCAAGTCGAACTCAAATGTCGTGGTCGAATCCTCTTTTTTGTGAACTAGTTCGACCATGGTTCGACCTGATGGACAGGTCGAACCACTTGAGTCGTGGTCGAACCTTCTTCTGTAAGCTCAGCAATGCTGGTTCGACCTGCTGGAGAGGTCGAACCCTCCTCCAATCAGGTCGAACCCTCCTATTTCTTGGGCGGTTCGCATGGCTTCGACTCCATTTCTTCGATTCTTGGCACTTTCACTCCGTTTTTGCTAAGAAAACCACTCAAATAGCTCCACTAACACCTGATTCATGCTAATTCACAATATATATAGGTTTTCCACCTATTTCCACATCAAAACTCTCCAAAACTAGCACAAAACATGGTGCCAAACTTGTGAATTTACACACTTATCAAGCCTCGTCGTAGTGGGAGGGTTGTGAGACAACCGGATAGATTAATGGGATTGGGAGAGTCTTCTGACTTGATCCCGGGTGAACATGAAATCGACCCATGGAATTACAACGAGGCACTGCAAGATAAAGATGCTTTATTATGGCAAAACGCAATGAAATCTGAGATAGAATCCATGTGTTCTAATCAAGTCTGGGAGCTTGTAGAACCACCTAATGGTGTAAAAGCTATTGGATGCAAGTGGATCTATAAGAGAAAAAGAGGATCTGACGGTAAGGTGGAAACCTTTAAAGCAAGGCTTGTGGCTAAAGGATATACTCAGAAAGAAGGAATCGATTATGAGGAAACCTTCTCGCCCGTGGCCATGCTTAAGTCGATCTGAATTCTTTTGTCTATTGCTGTTCATATGGATTATGAGGTATGGAAGATGGATGTCAAGACAGCTTTCCTGAATGGAAGTCTTGAGGAAAACATCTATATGAAGCAACCAGAGGGTTTCATTGCAAATAGCAAAGAGCATCTTGTGTGTAAGCTTAAAAGGTCCATTTATGGATTGAAACAAGCTTCAAGATCATGGAACATCCGTTTTGATGAAGTAATCCAGTCATATGGATTTATTCAATGTCCGGATGAATCATGTGTGTACAAAAAGTGTGATGAAAATGTAGTGGTATTTCTTGTACTCTATGTGGATGATATTCTGCTCATTGGAAACAATGTAAAGGTATTGTCGGGCATAAGGGTATGGCTGTCCAAGCAGTTTGAGATGAAGGACTTATGAGAAGCTGGACACATTCTTGGGATCAAATTAATAAGGGATCGCAAGAAAAGAATGTTGTGCTTATCCCAAGCTTCATATATTGATACAATCCTGACTCGTTTTAGCATGCAAGATTCTAAGAAAGGTTTTCTACCTTTCAGATATGGAATACCTCTATCTAAGGATATGTGTCCAAAGACACAACATGAAATAGAAGCAATGAAGCTGGTCCCTTATGCTTCGGCAGTAGGAAGCCTCATGTATGCTATGCTATGTACGAGACCGGATATCTGTTATGCCGTGGGCATGGTCAGTAGGTATCAAAGTAATCCAGGACAAGGGCATTAGACTGCGGTAAAGCACATTTTGAAGTACCTGCGAAGGACTAGGGATTATGTGCTGATTTACCGGGCAGATTCTTTGTTACCTTTGAGTTATACTGATTCAGATTTCCATTCAGATAGGGATGCTAGTAAATCCACCTTGGGTTATGTGTATACTCTTGGAGGAGGAGCCGTAATATGGAGGAGTGTAAAGCAGAAATGCGTTGCGGACTCTACCATGGAAGCAGAATATGTAGCAGCCTCTGAGGCAGCTAAAGAAGTAGTATGGCTCAGGAACTTCTTAATGGACTTGGATGTGATTCCTGGTTTGCCCAAAGCGATCACAATTTATTGTGATAACAGTGGTGCAGTAGCAAACTCGAAAGAACCACGAGCCCATAAGACAAGTAAACACATTGAGTGCAAGTACCACCTGATACGAGACATCGTTGAAAGAGGGAAAGTCATTGTTGCTAAGATAGCATCTGAGGATAACCTAGCAGATCCTTTTACTAAGAGCCTTCCAGCGAAAGCGTTCAATGGGCATGTAGAAGGAATGGGGATTAGATGCGTGTCAGCAGATATGGCAGCATAGTCTTTTAGTATAAGTGGGAGATTGTTAGATTTGTATACTAAAAGCCTTGCTTTTGTATTGAACAATGTAATGACGATTTTATTTGAAATGAGAATCATATAATCAAACATTTTTTTGCATATTATAAATTATTTATTTATATGTTTGTGCAAAAGTCCATTTACTTTATACTGTAGATAATATGTTGTGCGACAACACGCGGAAGATCATATTATCGATTTCCTTATAAAGTATAAACAGATACTCATAACCGAGATAAACGGGGACTATCTATTGGGATGGTTGTAGTGTGGTTTGGTATTAGTTTGTCTTGACTATAGAACCACATTAGTACACTGCTTTGTGTATTGAGTAGGACTGCCTGAGATCGTTCGACTTGTACTGTCTATATAGAAGAACTTGATCTCTGTTATTATGGATGTTCATGCTCTTAATCCCTATACAATAATCTCGACACGTAACGCAGTATATATTTCTTTGATTCATCAATGAGTGAGATTTAAATGTATTAAATCAACAAACTCGGTGAGTTGGGAAGTAGTACTGTCTCTATGGTGTGCTGTTGATTGTAGAAGGAATCCATGTCCGTCATAGGTTGATGATGTCCCCTTGAGGAGCTCATAAGGTTTATCATGTAAATCTTACAAGTGGATTAATTTCCGACATGATAATAAGGTTGAGTGGTACTACTCTCGGATGAGATATTAATTAATTTGAGTTGTCAGTAACTTAATTAATTAATGGGCATTGTATATCTTAAACATGGGGAGACTATCGGGCTCATGATAAGAGGGAGCCCAGAACATAATTTTGGGATTGGATGGGTAGTGCAGTAATAATTTTTAGTGGACTATATTATTATTATTGGATTTAATTAAAAGCTTTGGGCTAAGCTTGGTTAATTAAATCTAATTGAGGCCCAACCCAATTTCTCCTCCTGGTCCCTGCAGTAGCCCAAGTATATAAGTCATCTCAGCTCCTAATAACCTAAGCATGCGCCTCATTCAAAGCAGAGAACAAAAAAGGAGCAGATTGAGAGAACTCTGGGGATTGTTGATCACACAACACCAGAGTTGACTTTGGGTCATACTGTAGAAGATCAGAGGTGTTCTTCATAGATCATCATCCTCTACACCAATCCAGAAGACATGTAATAACTTATGCTTCCGATGTATCCGATTATCTATTTTTCTTATTGAATCGCGTTCACCACAAGATCCAATTGCCAACAGGTTCGACCTGTTGGAGGAGGGTTTGACCTCTCTAGCAGGTCGAACCAGCAATGCAAAGAGTGCAGGAGGTGGGTTCGACCACGACTCGAGGGGTTCGACCTGTTCATCAGGTTGAACCATGGTCGAACCAGTTCGCGAGAAAGTTGGTTCGACCACGACGTTGGGGGTTCGACCTGACGGTTGGTTGAATCGAGAGCAGAAATTGTCCAGTAGCGTAGTTCGACCTGTGGTTCGACCAAGACTCGAGGTGTTCGACCTGTACAAGAAGTCGAACCAAGTGCAGAAATTGTCCAGTAAGTGGGTTCGACCTGCGGCCAGTGGTTCGACCTGTTTGCTGAGGTCGAACCATCGTGCGGAAACCAACCTTATCCGGATTTTCGAGGCCAAAACGCGTGTGATCACTTGAAAAGCCCATTCCAAGCCCTAGAGACGTGATTACAAGTATAAAAGGAGGCTCATGCTGACCATACAAGGGAGCTAATACACAATACAAGAGAGCTTTTAGAGTCCACTAGAGATTCAAGTAAGATTGGTCCATCTAACCATAATTGTTCCTAGATCAATCATGGGTTAGAGCCACTTCGGTAGTTCTAGGGTTATGAAAGTTTCATGAGTTGATTTGTATTTCGTGTGTATACTCCGTACAACACTACTTGTGGTTTATTTTATATAAGATTGTGCGTTTTTAATCCATACTCATAGTTGTTTTGTGCATCAATAATCGTTGTGTAGAGCCTGAATGCATAACATGGTTATTGATTGAGTGCGTTCACTAATGAGCAGGGTTTATTGTTATAATTCTAAGTGAAGGGATTCCGAGGTTTTATTAGAACCATCTTATATGAATGTTTGTTAATTGAATTGAATTCGGGTTAACAAGTAGGATTAAGAGTATAACTTTATAGTACCTAAAAAGGGAGATCAAATCGGGTTAGAGTACTAAGTGCACGGGAAATAATTGATTATGATAGTACCTAGAAAGGGGGGTAAAGTATACATCTTGCTCTGAGGATACTCACACGTGTCAAAAGCTTATCTATTTGTGTCTATAGAGTAGATTTGCATGGTCTAGCGATGCGTCCATAAACCACAAGGCAGAGTCGGACATCGACACACGAAAGTATGAATTAACGAATGAAATTGGATGGCCTGACGAACTACCTATCATCTTATTTGATCACAACTACTCTTCTCTTGTTCTTGTTATTGATTTCTATTTTAATTGTTACTTAATTTAAAAACCAACAATTACAATTCTCAACATAGTCATAATTGCTAGAAAATAACTAAAGTAATATTTACCCGTCCCGTGGATTTGATATTTAACTTGGTCACCTTCGAAACTACAATTGGTATCCTTCATACTTGGGGATTAAAATTGTGTGTTGAGAAAACAGCTATCAGTAGGGGGGTAGGGTTGGGTGATAATATTTTTATTATTTAAATATTAAAATCTAAAAGAAAATAAAAAAAAATTCGGGGGGGGGGGGGGGGGGGGGGGTGGGGGTGGAGTGGAGTGGGTGGGGGTAGGGTTGGATAATAATATTTTTATAATTTAAATATTAAAATTTAAAAAATTAAAAAAAATTTTGGGGGATGGGGGTGGGGTGGGTAGGGGTAGGGTTGGGTGATAATATTTTTATTATTTAAATATTAAAATTTTAAAAAAATTAAAAAAAATTTTGGGGGGTGGGTGGGTGGAGGTGGGGTGGGGGTGGGTAGAGGGTAGGGTTGGATGATAATATTTTTATTATTTAAATATTTAAATCTAAATTTTAAAAAAAAATTGGTGGGTGGGTGTGTGGGTGGGTGGGGTTTTGGGGGTTGGTAGGGGTAGGGGTAGGGTTGGATGATAATATTTTTATTATTTAAATATTAAAATCTAAAATATTTTAAAAAAATAGGCCGACCCGCGATGGGCCCAACCCGTAGTGACCAAACCCGCAGATGACCCAACCCATTTGGGTCAATCAAAGGACGGGTTGTGATGGGTTATGGACTGAACCAGCCCAATAACCCAAATTGACAGCTCTAGCTGCGCAGCTCTTTCTTCAATCTTGCAACTCTTTCTTCAAGCTTTTCCATTCTCTCACTCTTCTTTCCATCTTTTCTTAGCTTAATTTCTCTTCAGTTCTCTCACTCCTTTCTCCATCTTCTCATAATACATCAATTTTGTCGACCTCATAATTAAGAAAATTGCCGCTGAGATCTAACGAGTCAGGAAAATGGTGGCGTTTAGTTTGTGGAGGTAGTGCGGTGTCTTGGCGTCTTAGAGGATTTCGATCTGTGTAATTTTTTACAGATCTGTTTCTTTACTTCTCTAAATGAGAGTTTTTAATGTTGTTCTTTAGATCTAATTAATTTATTGTAGATTAGTCATTCTATTTTGTTAACATTTCAATGAAATGAAAATTTAATACAGTATAAATGGATTTATGTGGATGATATGCAGCTTTAAATATAAAATCGGCAGCTTTTTGGTTCCATCGCTTTTACCGATTTTCCAATTTTGATCGATTCTTTCTGGTTCAATCTCAATACCGGTTTTTATATAGTTTTGGATCGAATCCAACAATGGTTCCCGGTTCAACTGGTTGAACCAACCGGTCCGGTCCAATTTTCAGATCACTGATTTGAATCACCCAGAATCTCTCACTACAAACCAACTCTGTAGTCTACTTTTTAACTCCTCAACTGTTTTGTCAACTGATAGCATACCTCCATCATGAATGATTGCATTTCGTATTTTCCACAAAATTCAAACAACAGATTGCCAAAAAGCGATTGCCTTCTATCTTCCTTTCTTCCTCTTGAACAAGTTGCAAGTAGCAAGTAGATTTGAAACTGGTCTGAATGCAACACAGTAGATATTCCCATCCAATTGAAGCACGCCATCCATATCTTATAGGAGACTTCAAATTCAAAAAAGATATGTCTTCCGATTTCCTCCTCCTCATTACAAAAAACACACATTAGGTTGTTGCTTGGATTAAAAATATTTCTCATTTGCAGATTCATCTTTGTTGGTAACCGATCCCATAGCAGCCTCCATGAATGAGTTATAATCTTTGAAGGTGTAAACTTATTTCAAATGATTTTGAAGCATCTCTCCTTCTCCACCTCAGTAGGTGTACATCCACGAGTTTCTACTAAAATGTTATATGCATCCCCATTACAATAGTATGCTTTTGTATCTCCATTCCATTTCCAATCATCTTTCATTTCTTTTTTTATTAGCACACTATTCACCAAAGACTCAAGTATATTGAAATTATCAAGTTCTCTTTCAAATAGTTCTCTTCTCCATCTCCATGTCCACTTCCATGTACTCTCTTCCCATCTTCACATCTCACAAATTCTCTTCTCTTTATCCATACAAAGATGAAAGTCTTGGAGTATTATTATTTAATGTGTAGTGGTTAGTTGTATTAGTGGGAGTATGAGTCCCATATTTTAATTGTATTAGAGAGGGCGTGTGGGTCCCATGTGTGTAAAAAAGGAAAGGGGACTGTTTGGGTGGGATGACCAAAATTAAAAAATGACCCTCTTAAATTGGGACGGAGGGAGTATGTTATTACCATTCCCAATAACTCTTTCCAATCTATTTTTAAACCAGTCATTTCTTTCTCCAAGAGTGTTGTTGACTACATCCTTCCACCATCCAGACCACCTCATTCTTCCTTTCATAATATTTTGAAATAACTGTTCCCACTATCATACCCACATTTAGATTCTATCACCTTCACCCAAAGACTTTTTTTTCATTCAACTATCTCCACATCCATTTCCCCACCAACGCCTTATTGAACAACTCCAAATCCCGTGTTCCTAACCATCCTCTCTCCTTTGGATTGCATATAATTTTTCAAACTATCCAACTAATTTTTTTCTCACCAACTCCACCACCCCATAAGAAATTACGAAATAATTTTACTATCATCCACAATTTTTTTTGAGAATAAAGTAAAAAGAAAGATAATAAATTGGTATAGAAGACAGTACCGTATTCAGCAGCGTGATTCTTCGGGCTATTGAAATTTTGCTCCCCTCCTATTTTTTAATGTGATTTCAGATTTTTTGAATTATATTGCTTCATTCCATTGTACGATGGTGATTCATGCCAACCTTGATGCCCATGTTTGAGAAATGTATCTCGCCCAGTCTTCTCTTGTCCACATTCATACCAAACAGATAACATTTATTGAAATTAACTTTCAATCCAAATATTAACTCCATCATTCTAAGGATCCGCTTGATTACCACTGCATAATCTAGACTATCATTTTCCATCAGTATAGTATCATCTGCAAATTGAAGATGTGACACCTCCATATTTTTGCTTTCAATTTTTGCTACGTCAAAAAGCCCTAGACTTGTTGCTTTTATCATAAGAATACTAAGGCTTTCAGCAACAATAAAAAATAGAAACGGGAATAAGGGATCCCATTGTCTAAGTCCTCGTTCCAAACAGAACTCTGATTAGTGTGAAATCTGTGTGTTTAGAGTCTGATTTAGCATCGTTTTGTGGTATTTATATCCGTATATGAGCATCTTGTGGTGGAAGTGTATAAATTTATGTTTTAGATACGCGTGAAGTGTTATTTCGTGTGTTTAGATGGAAAATGAGATAAAGAGTGAAAAAATAGAAGTCGGAAACGAAGTCGGGAGCAAAGTCAGGAGAAAAGGGGCCGGGACGAGTCGTACCAACCGAGAAGGTCCAGTCGTGCTGCAAGGAAGGGCAGGTCATGCCGCACATGCTGCCGAGAGGCGCCCGCACGACTACCGAGCGCGCCCACCGATAGCAGCCGAGTGCGAGCGACGGGTGCTACCGAGACGCACGCGTCGTGCCACCGAGAAGCGCAGATGAATCCGCACGCCAAGTGCATGCACGAGTCGTGCAGGAAGTGACATGACTCGTGCTAGTTGTCTGCCAGGTCCAGTTTCATCATTTTATTATTTTTTCGGCCCGTTCATATTTTTAACGTGAAAAAGCCCACTTTTAAGTCAGAATTCGGGAAGGATCAGTTCTTAACTATAAAAGGAGTCCTTGGGGTGTTCCAAACCCTAACTCTTCACATCTTTTCATAATTCACCATCCCATCCATCCATCTCGGAGAGTTCATCGGTATTGCTTTCTTGAGAAGGAGAACAAGGAGGTTCAGAAACACGGAGGAGAGAGTGGAGAATCACACCATATTTAGGGTTTTTCTTACTCTTTCTTTCTTAATTTTGGATAATATGCTTTCTGATGAGTGATATTTTCACCTAGATTTTAGTATCTTTTTATGTGTGTTTTCGTATATTTTTATCCGTATTTTATGTGTTATTTGGTTGTGTTTTGTGTTTTCATGGAAATGTATGTGAATGAGCTTAAACATAAGATTTTCACTTTTTATTTGATGCTAAACATGATAAGGAAGATGTAGGAAAAAGCGGATCTCAATTTGGAGTTGAAACGAGGGAGAACGAGCCAAAACAGTGAAGGAAACAGGGCAGCAGCAACACGACTGGCCGTGTCGGGAGCACGAGTCGTGTCGCAGCACACGACTCGTGTTGCTAACACGGGCCTGTCCAGAATGGCCGTGCGGCGACATCTATTTATCCAACACGACCACCACTTGGTCGTGTTGCGGAGCTCGACTCGTGTTGCAGCACACGACCCGTGTAGCCAACACGGGCATGTAAGCGATGGTCGTGCGGGAGCATCAGTTCACGCAACACGGGCACCTTATGGCCGTGTTGCGCCACATGACTCGTGTCGTGTCAGGGATCAGAAAAATTCAGAATCCTTCTAGAAGCTTGTCAAGGAGTATAAATACCCCTCCATTCAGATTTTATGAAGAGAATCCGATTTCCACCCCTTCCACACACACCTCACACACCATTTCTTCCATTTTCCACCATCATCTTCATCCATTCTTCATCCACCCATCTACACTTGATCCCCTCCATCAAATTCACCATCCAAGTGATCAAGGAAGCAAGGGAGAGTGAGATCACAAGAAGAAGAAGGAGATCTCCATTGAAGCACTTCAAAGGGGGAATCTAATTCTAATTTTTGTGCATTTCTTTATAGATTGATCATGTTTTGTAAGGATCTTAATGTCTATGTTAATTTTCTTATGGATATGAGAGGCTAATCTCCTTTGTGAGATTAGCTCCATGATTGGTGTTGGATAATTTAGTTTTTTTATGCAAATTAATTTTAATCTTGAATGGGCTTTGTGTTATTTCTATCATTGATTGTTGATTGCTTGATGTATATGATGATTTGTGTGATTAATTGTCATGGGCATGTGATTAGATTGAGAAATCAATTATGTGTTTAGGATAGTTCATTGAATCATTTCATCATACACTTCATGTGCATTAATTTAGAATGAGATAGAGATATCCTTCTAGATTTAGAACCCTTTGATAGAACATTTGATTAGCTTAATCGAGAGGTTGGTTGATTAAATGAGGAGACCCAAACAATTAGTGAATTCATAGTACCTTAAAAGGGAATATTGCTTATGATTTAGTACCTAATTAGGGAACTCATAGAGTAATTAGTACCTAGTGGGAGGTGTTTGCTATTGTCTCGATCCTATGTGCGTTTGGGAGCCTTGTTGAGGGCCTACATCCTATCCATCTCGAGAGAGAGTTTAGGTGGAATTAGTGATCGCTTCTATACCTTGTCCATGAGAGATTAGAATTAATTGCATGATTACTTAATTATCTATACCATGATTGTTGTTAATCTCATCCTTGCATCATTTGGAACCCCTTTTATCTTTGCATTCACTTTATCTTTATTTCTTGCTTTAGCATAATTGCATTCATTTGCTCCTATCCTCTCTTCCGTCGTCCTTATAAAATCACGGTAAGCTTGAGATCGCTTAAACTCTAGCACGTTCCTCCCTGTGGTTCGATAATTTCTTTAATTGGTCATACCACTATATTACGACTAATCACTTTCATACCTAACCATATATGTTGCTTGTAACACCATGGGCTAGTACTTCTCGGATAGCGCTAGGTTTGAAGGTTAAATTATTTTAAATTGATGATCTAAATTTAGGTTGGATACCTGCAGTATACTTATTCCTTTATTAATGCTTTGATTTGAGACTTACATTTTTGTCTTATATGATCTGTCCTTATTCATGTGTATGTCAATGCCTTTTGCATGCTTATACTTATTGCTTGCGTTATATAAGAATTATATTTATCAATCTGTTATAGGTAAAGGGAATCTAAACATATAACCTTTATTCATTAGAATAATTAATATAGGACACTTAACATATCTATTAATTACCATTCTAGAGGATTTGGTTTCTTAGATTGTTAGTTGGGAATTGAGGTTTAATTCTTAAGTATCTATAAAAGAAAGTCTAATGTACTAACCTTTAATGAAATTTTACATGAAGTACCTAGAAATGGAGTAGGGATTATTCTTCTGCATCTGAGGGTTTGAACCAAATTTATGTGTTAAGTTTACTTTAAAAAAGGGATTTAACATAATTAAGTGATTGCTTTCATAAGAACTGCAGGGATTCTAACTGATTGTCTAGTGATTTGATTTGACCAATTTAACTGGATTTCCTAGTGATGTCTATCTTCTCTCTTGAATACTTTCCATATTTAATTATTTGCTATTTTATTATTTTTAGTAATTATTTTCTGCATAGTTAATTTAGGTAATTCTCTTTAAAAACTAGATTTGTCTTAAATTAGAATAGTTATAAATAGATTAAATAGTAGATCTCTAATAATCCCTTGGGTACGATATTATTTTTTACTTGGTCACACGTGGAACTATAATTGATTCCCCACATTTGGGGACACATACAAAATTGTGAACAAGCAAATGGCGTCGACTGCCGGGGATAATTTTTAGATTTATTTATTTGATTTTTTTGTGATATATTTTATTTTAGGACGTTAAATTTAATTGCTTTATTTTTATTCTTTTTAGTTACATCCAAACTATTCTGATTAGCTACGTGAGAACAGGTGTATGATAACTAGGTCAAGTGGACTCCCAATTGAACCACTCAACCTAGAACTTGAAGCACTTGTCAGATTAAATAGGAGAAAAAGAAAGAATTCAGCCACACCTATTCCTAGCTCGGAGTCGGATACTTACTATTCATCAGAAGAGGAGGAAGTTGAAGAAACTAAGACGGTAGAGATGGCTGACGATGAACAAAAGGCCCCGTCTCCCATGCAGGACCAGTATAAGCTGAAGTATACCACGAATGCTAGATTGAATGGACCAGCAATCATTGCAGAGAGTTTTGGTTATCGTATGGACTGATCAGGATGGTACAAGCACCGAAGTTTAGTGGTAATCCTTTGGAGAGTCCTAGTGACCATCTGCAATTATTTGATGAGTATACAAGGACGCAGAAGCATAGAAATGTTCCGTAGGATGCTATCAGAATGAGGAAAAAAATGACAAAACGATGAAACTGAGTCTGGCAGACAACTAGCACGAGTCGTGCCACTTCCTGCATGACTCGTGTGGGCGCTTGGCATGCGAATTCCTCGGTGCTACTCGGCGGCACAACACGTACGTTTCGGCAGCACTCGACGCCCGTGCTCGGCAACCCTCGGCAGCTATCGACAGACACGCTCAACGATCGTGCGGGCTCCTCTCGGCAGCATGTACGGCATGACCTGCCGAGCCTTGCGGCACGGCTGAGCCTCCCGACCAGCACGACTCGTTCCGGCCCTTTTTTTCCCGACTTCATTTTTTACTTCTATTTTTGCTCTTTTTTACTTTATTTTCCACCTAAACACACAAAATAACACCCCACGCGCATCTGAAACACAAATTTATACAATTCCCCCACAAGATGCTCATATACATATATAAATACTACAAAATAGTGCTAAATCGGACTCTAAAATACGCAAATTTTTACACTAATCAATCTCGCTCGACGAGCTTCCATTGATTAAAATTGATGCAATGGCAGTAGACACACACTCCATAATCTATTTCCTCCAAGTAGGGCTGAAGTTGAAATTCTCCATCCTAATATTTAAAAAACCCTAATCCACTAAATCATAAGCATTGGAAAAATCAATTTTGAAAAAAATTCTCTTCATGCCTCTTTTTCTTGCTTCATCTATCGCCTCATTCAAGATCACTATGCAATCCAGGATATTTCTGTTTCAAATAAATGCACTCTGATTTTCTGATATAATTGAATCTAACATCTTGCTCAACCTTCTTGCTAGCATCTTTGAAATGATCTTGTACATCCTCCAATAAGTGAAATCGGTCTATAGTCGTTTATCTCACTAGCCAGCTCTTTCTTTGGAATCAACACAATGAACGATGGGTTAATACCCTTCACCAGTTTTCCATTCTGATGAAATTCATTGACCATTCTCATAAAGTCTTCTTTAAGCAACTCCCAGAATTCTTTCAAGAATTTAAAATTAAACCCATCTAGTCCAGGGCTCTTATCACTGTCACACAACCACACCGCTTCTTTGACCTCTTCAATAGAAAAAGGAGCAATAAGCATAAAATTATCCTCTTCAGAGACCTTTTTAGTGGTAAAATCTGGATCAAGATATATACTCAATGTGTCATTGTTCTGGAAATGCTTTTTGAAAGAATCATGAATGCCCTTCTAATATTCTTAACCTCTTCGTGCCATACCCCATCAACATTGATTCCCACAATTTCGTTTCTCTTTCTTCTCTTATTGATGATGTTATGGAAGAATTTTGAATTTGAGTCTCCTTCTTTAAGCCATCTGTATCTAGATTTCTGGCCAAGCAGGTTATTCTTCAATTTTAGATTTCTAAACAATCCAGCTGGCCAAGTAGCAGGTTATTATTTATTAGTGTATATATTCTGAATGTACTTGCACTAATTTGAATTCGAGCATTCGAGTGCAAAGATTAATTTATCTATTTTTTAATGTGGAGTGATTTATTATAAATGTAAAAGTTTCATCATGCGAATGTTTATCACATGAGCTATACACTAAATCACCAAAGCACGTCTGTCGGCGCCTCACCGCTGGCACCGGAGGAACTCGTTACTGCCTTCTCTTCTTTGTGTGATGATAATCCCTGGCTTCGCCAATACATCCTGCAACCTACTCTGATTGCTGATCGCGATCGCACGCAACTGGTTTCTTTCAACCCTAAGTTGTCTTTTTCGAATTTCAATTCTGATTGCGATCGTGATTCTTCCAGTACCCCATCAGTGATTGATCATCTGATCCCTCCTCCTGATCGTGATGTATTGATGACACCCACAATCATCACCTTTCACCCTTCTGATCGGCTTTGTACCCAGACCGCAGCGACTGCAGTGACTCACTCGGATAATGCAGTAATTCAATCGGGACATCCACAAACTCATTCGGAACCTGCAGTGACCCGATTGGATCATCCTCAGACTCTATCAGATTCAATTATAACTTATTCAAAACATCTCCAGCCTGTAGCGTTTTATCACCAAACTGTTGTTGCCAATTCAACCTTGGGTAAATCCCCAATTTCTGCCATTTTTCGCGATTCGTCTAAGGTAAAACATGCATTTCCAGTGAACCGATGTGGTGATTCGCTCTCTATAAAAATTGATGAATTGTACTATTCGGATAGAGTCAAGGCTTGTAAGCCCTTTGTTACTGCTCGATTGTTGTTGAATAAGGGTAAAAAATCCATATCTCAGTCTGCCTTGGTTTCGTCGTTGATGAAGCTTTGGAAGACCTCAGAGTTGACTCTAATTTCATTAGGAAAGGAATTTTTCAACGTTTTGATCCCAGATGATGCTGTTCACTACCGCATCCTCAAACTTCATCATTTTGATCTGGAATCAGGTGAGCTTCGGGTCCAACGATGGACCCCTGCCTTCAATCCGTATAAATCACAGCATACCACTACCTCTGTTTGGATTCGTATCTTCGAACTTCCATTTGAGCTATGGATGGAACGAGTTTACTCTCTATTGCTATTGCAGTGGGACAACCCATTCGTATTGACGACAGAGCACTGAATGGCTATCTTGGTCGATTTGCTCGTGTCCTGGTTGACATTGACATGCTTGATAATTACTTTCCTTCATTGATTTCCTTGGCTGCTGCAGATCACTCATTTGAAGTTTCTATTGATTATGAAAACCTCCCATCTTTTTGTTCTTTTTGTCATATATTGGGGCATTTGGATAATGTTTGCAAGAAAAAAAAAAGGTCTGAGAAATCCTCTTTTGTTGAGGATGGCTTAAAGAAATGGAGTGATAAGCCCCCTGTTGCTCATTCATCCGCTACCATGGTTGCTGCAATTACTCAACCGAAGGTTTTGGTGATACCTCATAAAGCTAGTTCTGTCCATCCTAATAGGATGGTTGATATTGACAAGGTAACATCGGATGTCTTACCTTCTCATTCTATTCCAGATATCCCTCTCTCGAATAAGTTTAATATGCTGGATGAAGACGCTCACGTGGATGTGAACATGGATCCTTCTATGAATCATTCCAAAGATATGGCTGAGTCCCCATGGAGCAGTGAGAATCAGTTGGCTGATTTAGCTATGTCATCGAAAACTTTCGATGCGACCATTAGAGCGCTAGCTGCACACCTCTTTGAAGCTGAGAACTCTCAGATTCGTGCTGATTTACCTAGTGATGATCAGGTTAATGCCTGTTCGTATCAAGCAGCTTCGTTTCCTGTTGATGCTGATCAGGTTCACCTCAGTCCTGATCAAGAAAATTGTAATGAAGAAAATACCTTTGATCAATTTTCAACCCTGGAAAGTGGCACAACAATCTTGAGAGGGGTAGAAAAAAGGACAATGCACAAATGGGTTACAAACCGACTACTAGTAGCCTCACTGCAAAGCAAGATTACACAGAAGATTATGTTTATATGAGTTGTTATTCACAACAGCCATATAGAAATTCTACCAAGAGCCGCGGAGTTCCCGGGGGAAGGTGGAATGCTCGTAGAGGTCCATTTCGCAGGAACTAATTTTTAGGTTGCCCTTTTTTCTGTTTTCACTTTTAATAAGGGATTTTTAAATAATAAATATTAATGCCAATCTGTTTGGCTTATTATATATGTTTACTTTGTTGAGCCGCCTGTTTGGCTCATTTTTCAGGCTTTTTGCCTTTCACTCAACATCTTTTCCCTTTGTACTCTTATTTCTGTTTTCTTTAATACTATTGCCTATTTAACTAAATCATCAAATCACCACAGTTTTGGTAATTTGTACTATTAGAAATTTGATACTCCCTCCGTCCCGGGTATTTTTACCCGTTTGTACGGGCACGGAGATTAAGACGTTTTATTTTTTTAATATATAATGTAAGAGAAAGTAGGGATAAATTAGTAATTTAAAAAGAAAAAGTGAATAAAGTTGTTGGGAATGATGAATAAAGTGTAAAAAAGTAGTTAAAGTTGTTGGGATTGTAAAAAGTAGGTAATAAAATATTATGTATTTTTACCAAAAATGGAATGGGTAAAAATACGTGGGACACCCCAAAATGGAAAGTGGGTAAAAATACGTGGGACGGAGGGAGTATTTTATTCCCTTATGGTAGGTACACCGTACACAGTAGAAATTTGATATTTTATTACATTTATAATAAATGTCATCAAAGGTCGATTATTGATACACAGTCTATAAAAGACATTTTCATGTAGTGTCATGTATTCTATTTATTACTCCCTCTGTCCGTCATAGAAATGGACATTTGCTTTTTGTACCTGAATTAAAGAATATTATTATTTAAAATGTGGTTGGTAGTTATATTAGTAGGTATATGAGTCCCATAAATTTATTGTATTAGTGATGTATGTGGGTCTCATATGTTTAAAAAGGGAAATGTTGATCTTTGGTGCGGACGCCCAAAATGGCAAAATGTGGACCTTTCGGGCGAATGGAGGGAGTAATATGTATTAATTTATTAATACACTATTTAAATGTCTATATCATGATTGTTTTAACTACGTTTAATTAAAAATTATTTTAAAAATAATATTTTAAAATTGAGAGAAAAAATAAAAATAACTTAAGTCTAATAGGGGCTCGACTCTCGAATTTAGGTGGAATGACCAAACGCGTACTTAATTAAGTTATAGAAACCAAACAAAAACAGCCTTAATTTAGTGGGAAAATTTAAATGATATTTTTATTTTTCGACTTTTATTTAAATTGATGACAAAATTGAGTAATATTGCAAATTTTTATGGGTATTAATTGTTATATGTACAGTCCACACTTATTGAACGGAAAATGTAAATCTTTAAATGAAAAATTCAAAATTATAATATATATCTTATGATGGATACAAAAATATAAAAGTTCAACTATTAATACTCCAGATACTCTCTCTAGTTTCAAAAAATACTCTCACAATCCTGTTGCATAATATTTATTTTGCAATTTTTTTCGTCCAACTATAAAGTAAACGTTTTTCTTTTACATAGGCAGGGTTCACACATAAAAAATTAATACCTTTAAAAAAAAGTCAATGCAGGGACTGAATTATTTTTTATCAATGCATGACATGAAATATGAATAACTATCCATTCGCAGCCTGAATTTAGGCCCTAAATTAATAAAATATTAGATAATATTTAATAAATTCAGGCCCTGAATTGATAAATTTAAATATTTCAGGCCCCGAATTGATAGTTTAACAAATTTTCAAGTCTTTCATTGATAAAATTCCTAATTCTATAATATTATATAATTTGTCATTAATTCCAATTATAATTAGGGATAAAAAGAACTAGGTAGGTTAGCTCACCTGACCACTGAGCACCTCGTAAAGTGAGTAACCCATTGTCATTCCAATTGTATAAGGCTTAGAGAAATCTTGGATTATTTGGGTGCTTGATGAACTAACTACTAATATTTACCGATAATTAAGAAAAAAAAAGATATAAAGATAAAGTAAAATTTTCCTACAATTCATTAAGATATTTTAATATATATATATATATATATATATATATATATATATATATATATATAAACACCTAAAGTCAACTCTTTTTTCCCGCAAAATCTCTTCAATTTCTCATTTCTTCTCAATTTCTTTTCAATTTCTCATCACTCATTTTATTCTTATTTCCTTAAATAAATACATTTAGGTGCTTACTATCACATTTTTATAATATTTTTTAACCCTAATAATTTTATGTCCAACAAAATAATTAAAACTAAAGATATTATTTTTGTATACTTATTTTTATTTATCAATTAACATGTTGAAATTTGTTTCAATTTGAGTTAATTATTGTGAGATTTTGGGTTGTATTTAAAAATAATGTTAAGTAATTAAGACATTATTTGAAATTATTTATCATATGATTACGTAATAAAATGTAATTATTTTAAAAAGTTTTAAATTGTTGGTTTTTATAATTATATTAATTTATTATACATGAAAACGAATAAGGGTCATATAACATCGATTCAATTAAATACTATTTCATTCATTACACATAAATAACTAAATTAAATATACATACCATCACAATATGGGATAATTTCAGATTTAGTACCGTAAGAATTGCTCAATGCCAAAAAAGTCCCAAAACTGGCAGATTTAGTCCCATATGATTTTTTTCATCAAAATTTGTTAATAGTTGATGAAATATTCTGAATCCTTAACGATACTAAAATGGACTATGTCTATTTTGAAAGATAGAAAATAATATAAATCTGGTAGTATATAATAATATAAGTTAATTTGGGATGAAAATGTTCAAAAATTATGGTTATAATATTCTTATGGGACCAAAATCGCTAGTTATGGGACGAGTGTATTCCTATGGGACTATAATTGAACGAAAGAAATTCTTATGGGATCAAATATGATATTTTCCCATCACAATATAAAACCTCATACATATGTATTCTCTTCATCCCATTCTAATAGTTATATTTGCTTTTTGCACGGTTTGCTTTTGCACGGGGATTAAGAAATTCAGTATTTTAATGTGCATTGAGGTGAGCTAAATACTATTTTAATGTACGGTGGATGGTTGTATTAATGTGGCGAATGAGTCCTATTGAGATATTTTAATTTTAATTACTTAATTGTGTGGGTCTCATACACAAAAAAATGTAACCGTTAGAATGAAACACCCAATTTAAAAATATATACTCCAATTATTAGGATGGAATAGAGGAAATACGTAATTATATGTGTTTATGTGTCCACGATATATATTTACTATTACAAAAATTCTATATTTAAATAATTTTATTTTTTAAAATCTATCCCCCGTGCAACACACGGTTAAAATGCTTGTTCTTTAATATATATACGTGTAAGAGTAAACATAAATCTTTAATTAGACGCATTGAATCATCATTAATATTATTAATTTAAGGGTTTATTACTCCTAGATACACATTTTTAACCTAAATTACTATTAAATACATGGAATTTAAATAATTACTCTCAACTACATAATATTAAAGTAAAATACCAAATATAACCTTATACTCAATACACTTTTAAACCAACAACCCTACCCCACACCCACCCACCGGAGTTGACCGGTTGTTGACCTGCGTTGACCAGCCGGTCAACGGCGTTGACCGGCGTTGACCAGTGTTGACCGGCCGTTGCCCGGCGTTGACCGGCGAAATTGTGCAAAACAATTATGCAAAATTAAATTGTGCAAAACAATTGTGCAAATATATAGGGGATCGGCCGTTGACCGGCCATTGACCCGGCGTTGACCGGCCGTTGACCGGCGAAATTGTGCAAAACAATTATGCAAAATCAAATTATGCAAAACAATTGTGCAAATATATAGGGGACCGGCCGTTGACCACCGATGACCGGTTGTTGACCGGCGTTGACCACCGTTGACCGGCGAAATTGTGCAAAACAATTGTGCAAATATATAGGGGTATTTATGGTACTACAGTCATAATTGTGTAGTTATGAGTAATAGTGCTTTAAGTCATGTAGTTAATAGCAATTATGCATTTTTTTTTGTAGCTAATAGTAAGTGACCCTTAATTTAAAAGTGCCTGCCAAAAATAAACTTTTAGAATTGTATATGTGGCAGCACCACGCTCCTCCTTCAAAAAATTTGTGTATGTGGCGTCGCCACGATTGTTCTTGGAAAATTTATGTACGTGGCGCATCCACGTTAATTATGCAATTAACGTTTTATTTTAATTAATATTTTATTTTAAGTACTTTAATATTTTAGATATTTTATTTATTTAATCACTCATATTAATAATCTTAATAATACAATTAATAATTTATTTTGAATAATTTAATATTTAAAATAATAAATATTTTATAATCTTGCCATTAATATTTTATTTTAAGTAATTTTTTTATGAAGATTTAATTTAATTTAATAAAAATATTTTAAATTTTCTTTATAAAATTTTATTATTTTAATCATAATAATTATATATATATATATATTTAAAATATGTTTAAAAAATTTTAATTATGTATGTGACGTCATCACATTAAAATAAATTGTAGGAAGCGTCACCTATTCCTCCTTGAAAATTTTTGTATATGTAATATCACCATATTCATTCCTGAAAAAATTATATATGTGGCACTCTCATGTTAATATTGCAATTAATATTCCTTCTTCATCTACTGGTTACAAATTAGTGCTCATGAAAAATTTTTGAGGTTTAAATATGCATATAACATGCTGTAAATTTCTAAATATAGAGGTGAATATGATGTAGACATGCACCCCAGTTCTGAATTACTGGTTCCGATTCCAAGGTAGGGGGAACCGAAATCGAATCGGGGGTCAGAAGGTTTCGATTCCGGAACCGTCGGTTCCCGGTTTTTTTTATTTTTATATTTTTTTCATTTTTTTATGATAATAATACATGTGTAATTTATTTATTAAAACATGTGTAATTGAAATATTCCCTCAGTCCCGCACCAAGGGTGCATTTTATTTTTTTGCATGTAGATTAAGGAGTATTATTATTTAATGTGTAGTGGGTAGTTGTATTAGTGGGAGTATAGACCCCATGTTTTAATTGTATTAGTGGGTGATTGTGGAACCCATGTGTATAAAAAAGGAAAGGGAACCTTTTGGGTGGGACGACCAAAATGGAAAAAAGAAACCCTTGGTGCGGGACGGAGATAGTATTGAATTTGAATATGTGTAATTTCAATTAAAATTGATAACATGATGTATGCAATATTCAATAATATAAATTAAAATTTGAAAGTTGATGTTAATTTTGTAATCATATAATATTAATTTAAAATGTTGTAACTAAACTACTAAATTCTAAACCATTACAATTTACAAATGCAGAACAATACAACTATGTCAACTAATCTATTGTTACTATTCAAATTTTGAAAAATACAAACTTTACAAAGTAAAATACAACAAAATAAAAGAGGAAAAAAAAAGACTTGAGCTTAAACTTAGGGTTCAACTTGAAAATTCAAGTTCAACTTAAAATTAAGGTGCTTACGTATCCTCGAAAGAAATCAAAGCCCACGTAGTTCTCTTAATTTACCTCAACTTACTTACCTCTTTGGCTTGGTGGAGGTGATGGTCTTTTTTGTTTACTTTACCTCGCTTTCATATTCCATATATTCATCATCCATACGGTCTTCTTCACTTTAATTTTGAATCCGTCTTTCCGCCTTTGACCAATCATCAAACAAACATAGATTTTCTAAATTTGTCACACTTAAATTAGATCGTGTCGGATCTAAAGTGAGACTACCAAGACTAAATGCTTGTTCGACGGCGACCGTAGAGGCGGGAGATACAAATATCTCTCTTACAATCAATGATAAAATAGGGAAGGATTTTGTTCTCCTTGATCACCACTTCAAAATATCAAAACTAGTTCCACTTATATCAAACTCAAAAGTGTTAGTAAAATAAGAATCAAGTTCTTGAAAATGATTAGATATAACCCGTGCACGTTTTTTAGATCTAGCATTATAAAAACTATAAAAATTTTCAAGACAACCATATTTTCTAAAATTATCACCACTACTACTACTATCATCACCACTAGATTGATCATCATTCATACCATTTTGTTCTTTATACTCCTTAAAAAGTTCCTTTAATAGATTATAAGTAGTTGCAACTATGTCTTTAGGATTAGGAGCTTGTTGTCTAGTAGGAGAATCACAATTAGCATACAATGAATCATAGTAAAGTTTTAACAATTCTTCTAAACCATCCATTCTAATACATGGATCTAATAATTTAGCAACTAAACACAAGTCCGAAATTTGAAAAAAATATTTTAACCACTTAAATTTCATGGAAAGAATAGTATTTGACAACAACGGATGTGATTCATTAGCACTAAAAACTATGGCAATTTTAACGCAATTATCAACAACTAAATTTGAAGTAGGATAGTAAACACCGGATAGTTCTTTTGTAGCATTATTAAAAATTTATAAAACATCACATAAAGTATAGCATGTGTCCCATTGATTAGCAAATAAGATTTGGCCACCCGCATCTTGTGAGTAAAAAGCAAAAATATGTTTTTTATATTCAAAAGAGTCATGTAACATTTTATACGTCGAATTCCAACGAGTTGAAATATCTAAAGGAATTTTTTTTGGGTGATTGTTTACAGAGTGACAATATCTTTTTCATTTTTTAAATACGGAAGGGTTTCTCTTTATATACCATAAAGCACTTTTAATAGGTTGAATTTGTTCTTGCAAAGCACTTATACTATCTTGAACACATAAATTTAATATATGACAAATATATCTAATATGAAAAAATCTACCACCAATTGAGGGTTTGCAAATATTAATAAGACTTTCTAAACTAGCCGTAATAGCACTAGCATTATCAAATAAGATAGTAAAAATTTTTGTAACTAAACCATATTCTTGCAAAATAGTACTAATTTTGTGAGCAATATTAACGGCGGTATAAGGAACATCAAATGATCTATAAGTAATTAATCTTTTTTGCATATTCCATGAACTATCAATCCAATGACAAATAATACTCATATAATCCGCTTTTTCCAAGCATTGCTCCAAATATCTGAATATATAGACACTTTATGAGGTAATTGTTGTAAAATTTATTTTAAAACCGAACCATACTCTTTATCAACTTTAGCAACATCAATTTTATATTTATTACTATGCAAAGGTGGGGCTTGAGGATTTAAAGTGAGATTAACCCAATCTTGAAAAAAATATTATCGGCAAAGTTAAATGGCAAATGTTGGATGCACATAAGTTTAAGGTATAATCTCAAATAATTAGCATCATCAAATTTAAAAAGATTGTTACCCGATGGCGATGAACCTTGTCCTCCGAAAGACGCCATGAATCCTTGTCCTATTTGTGTTTGACCGGTTGAGATGCCAATCTTGTCCGGATGCTTTGAGTTGATGTGCTTGATGAATGTTCTTTATCCTCCGCCATGCTTGAATTTATATTTCATGCCACAATAGTTGCAAATAACTTTGAATTCATTTGAATTCTCAATCGCCTCCTTCTTGAAGTGAATGGAAAATATATCGGAACGTAACTCTTGTGGAGAACTTCGAGTCGATCCTCCTCCGCTAGGGCCTCCTGCTCCATCTCCGGTACCCGTACCACCTGAGGTTGATTGACTTCCACTCGCTCTTTGTTGTGATTGAACTTGAATATCATCGTTGTCGTCGTCAGAGGGAAAATCATCTCCAAGTATCTCCCTATAATTCAAGTTGAACAATTGAGAGGATATTTCTTTACTCGAAGGAAATGTTCAACATCTTCTAGAGTTGTTGGAAGTTGACGTGGAGGTGCTGGAGGACAATTGAAGGTGTTGGGTATGGATTTTCCTCTAGAAGAAGAAGGTGAGGCACCGGATGAAGAAGAACCTCTTCTAGGCATTTTTTTTAGATTGAAGAAAAGATAAATATATATGAACTAAAAGACTAGAAGAAGTAAGAAAGAAACAAGATACACTAGTATAGTAATAGTAGTATAGGTGGGAAGAATTGAAAATGATAATGAGAGAATTGAAATGAGAGAACTTTGAGTCTTGAATTTTTTTTTAGATTGAATATATATGAACTAACAGAGTAAAAGACTAGAAGTAAAAAAGAAACAAGATATACTAATATAGGTGTGAAGAATAGAAAGTGATAATGAGAGAATTGAAAATTTGAAGTTGAGTGAGAGAGAACAAAATAAATGAATTGAATTTGAGTTGAGAATGTGTAGAGTAGAAGTAGATTGTAGAAGTAGTAGAATGTTATTGTGTGCTCAAATTGATCACACTTGGGGTATTTATAGAGGACCGGAATTGATCTCATCCATCCATTTCAAAATTTGAAATAAAAAAAATCTCAGCCCTTGATTTTTTTTAAAAAAAAAATTCCGGGGGAACCGTCAGTTCCGCGACTCATCTCGTCCGTCGATCTGAAATGGCCACGTAATTTCGACCGCACGTTTAAATTTATAAATTAAAAAATTTCCCGCCCGACCCACCCGAACCGCCGGTTTGAACCGGCAAACCAGAACTGGCAGTTTAAAGGCCAACGGTTAGTTTTTTTGGACCGTCGATCTCCAATGGATAGATGATCTGAACCGTTAAAAAAATTAAAAAATAAAAAATTGGCAGTTTTAACCGTGAACCGACGAACCGACGGCTCAAACTGTCGGTTCTAGTTTTTGACTTGCTGGAACCAAAACCGAACAGTGTCCTACCGGTTTTAATTATTTTTTAGTCGGTTCGTGTACCGTCGATTCTGATTCCGGTTAAAATTGGCAGTTCTCTGGTTGGAATCGATGATTTTGATTAATCGGTGCATGTCTAATATGATGCTAGAAAGTAGGGATCCAATTATTCTTACTCATCAATTGGAGGATTTCAAAGGAAGACTACAGAAACCCAAAGAGAAACTCTATGGATTTGTTAAATGTGCTGGCTTTTTAACCCTTCATTTTTGTATAAAAAAATACTTTCTCCATTTCACCTTTATTGTTACATTTACTGTTTGCACAGAGATTAAGGAGTATTGTATTTTAATGTGTTGTGAGGTGAGAGAAATAATATTATAATATAAAGTGAGTAGTTATATTAGTGGAGTATTGTGGGCCCTAGGGAGATATTTAATAGTTTTGTGTGGGTCATATCGTCCACAAATGTAACATTAATTGTGGGACGTCCTTTTTAGTAAGTGTAACAATAATCATGGGACAGAGGGAGTATATATTAGGCGTTAGTGATAAATAATAAGGTTATCTGCAAAAATATCACTATTAGTACTTAAGGATATATTTTTTTGCTTCTTAATGATATTAGAAAATTTTTGTGTTTTATGTGTCTGGAGTTCTATAGTCTATCGTGTTACAATTGACCTTTTATTTGTGTTTCTATTCTAATACTCCCTCCGTCCCAAGCAAAGAGATGCATTTACTGTATCTTTGTGAGAGCTTTATGTAGTCAAACGATGCAGTTTGACCGGGACGGAGGGAGTATATATACTTTCCCAAAAATGGAGCCTAAGTAATGACACTCATTTTTAGATGTCTGCCAAAAACAAAGTTTTTTTAGTTATGTATGTGGCGACGCCACATTGCTTTTTGAAAAACTTTGTTTATGTGGCGTCGCCACGTTCGTTTTTGAAAAAATTGTGTACGGTGGTGCTCTCACGTTAATCCTATAATTAATATTTTATTTCAAATAATTTAATTTTTTAAATATTGTTTTATTTAATCTCTCTCATTAATTTTATTAATAATGCAATTAATATTTTATTTTAAATAATCAATATTTTATAATCTTGCAATTAATATCTTATTTTAAGTAATTTTTATCGAGATTTAATTTAATCTAATAAGAATATTTTAAGTTTTTTTAATAAAAATTTATTATTTTAATCTTGATAAAATTATTGTTATTATATGTTAAAAAAATCTTAATTATGTATGTGGAGTCATCACAATCGTTCTTGAAAAATTTTGTATATTTAGTCTCACATATTAGTAATAATTTTAATCTTTCAATTAAATAATATATATTTTATAAAAATTATAATTTTGTAGGTGGCGTCACCACATTCTTAATTGAAAATTTTCGTATACATTTCAACTACTATTTTATTTAGTCTCTCCTATTATAAACTTACGATATTATTTAAAATAATTAATAATAATAATGATTTTTAGTATATTATAACAATTAAATATTTTTATTGGGTTATTCAATATGAAAAAAGTAATAAAGTAATTTAATTAAATAATAAAAATAAAAGATAAAAAAAGTGATGCTCGATTATTAATTAATTAACTATTAATAATAAGTTTAATATTTTTGCGATTAATTGTAATAGAAAATATATTTCTTGACATCGTGTCTTTTTTTTAATAGTTTTATGTAATTCAAATCCCTAATTGATAGAAATAATAATCCCGGCCCAAATTGATAGTTTACCCATTTTTTAGGCTTTAAATTAAAAATATTCATATTATGACATATCACATCATTTAATAATAATAAAATATTTATCTTTTTAACATGGAGGTTAAAGATACATTAAATAATAAAGTAAAACGAAAAAACAAACAAAACCAAATATATATACATTTAATAATAAAATATAAAATTATAAAAAGATATTTTTATAAATTATATTTTTAAAATGTAAATATAGTAAAACCCGTGTAAGTACTCAGGAAATAAAACTATTACTTATTTAATTTAATAGAAATGACCATATTTATTACCATCTCTAGTTTCCTATTTAAATTTTTATGAGCAACAATTGAGTAATATGTTTAATTATATAAGATAGATTTAATGTTTTCTAAATTTATTATTATTTTTAACTAATTAAAGTTGCCGTCACTTCTCATTAAAGATAAATATTATCACTTCTCAATAAATAACTTTTAATTTATAATATGAAGAGTGAGGCTTGCGTGCGCCCGGACACATTCCGTGCGCCTTTAGAAATTTAGTATTATGGGTAAGGGTACATTGTTTTGGTCTAAAGGGTATACACTTTAATTAATAAAAGGTACACCATTTTGTTCTAAAGAATATACACTTTTTATTAATATTTTTTTTCCTTTAGAAAATAAAGGGTACACATTTTTATACTAAAGGGTAAACAATTTAACACAAAATTCTAAAGGCGCACGGAGTGTTGTTCATGGGCTCAGATACACACAATAATTTTCTTTAAAATATAAAGGGTACACATCTGTATACTAAAGGATATACAATTTAACACAAAATTCTAAAGGCGCACGGAATGTGGTCCGTGCGCCAGGGTGCACAGGAGTTTTTGCCATATGAATCATTAATTAAATAATTTACTTGAATGAATTTTACTTTTCATCAACTAATATCACTTTTTATTAAAATATTATTACTCTCTTTATTTGTTTTTACAAATGAATTATGTGAGATGAAATCTTACACAATTGCCAATTATTATATTTATATATTTCACTTAAAACAATTTACATTTACAAAATACTTCCTCCGTCCCGAGTTGATATTTACGTTTGTTTTTTCACATAAATTAAGAAATATAATATTTTAATATGTAGTGAGGTGAGTAAAATAATATTTAATGTGAAGTGGATAATTGTATTAGTATTGTGTGTAGATCCTACCTATTGAAATAATTAATTATTTTGTGTGGCCCAATTTAATAAAATAAGAATTTAAACCCTAACTTAAGATAAAACAAAATGAAAAAGGTACCCTATTATAAACTCTCAATACAAATTATACTCTCTTTTGTATCGCAAAGTATTTCATGGAGTGAGTTCACTGTACGACCGAATAATAGTTTATGTATTTTAAATGCCATTCTTACTTAGTATGCATAATTTATTTTGAGCAAATCCTTTTGTCGCACTGTTTAACATATTAATTTTTTACTCATTGCATCTCATAATCAAATTCAAATTTTCCTCTGACGTAATTATTTTCACATTTCTAAAAAAAAAAAGTAGCACTCAACCAAATTACTCTATAATACACTTTAATTTTAAATTTATTTTTTTATTTTTTCAACTCATAAATTATTTATAATTTATTGAAAACACCAAATTGCCTCTAAAAAGAAAGGAAAAATAAAATTCCTAAATTGTATATCTATAGTAATTGTGAATTTCATCATGGAAATAATAGAATAATAGTTATTACTTTTAATTAAAAATATTGTCACGTTTTAAAATCCTAAGTTCATAACTTGTTAGATGCTGTTAAATGTTCATCTCATTTAAAAGGTTAAGTGATAAAGAAATATATCGTTTAATACTTAATCAAGTCACACTCTGATCAATAGATGAGGAATCATCTCATACATAAAGCAAAGTTTTGATCTCAAATAGAGGTATAAAGTAGAGTTTTGATTTCAAATGAAGGTTTTCGTACCTTTCGAAGAAATAAACGCATTTGCCATACCTAAAATAAGATAAATGTGTCCCATGTATATATAATTAGTGATTTTAATTAAAGAATATAGTTATTAAGTATAGTGTTTAGGTGTTGGAATAGTAGTTGTTGCAACAAACGGCGTTTAAGTAGTTAATTAAAAAGTGATTAGTGATTAATTAATAAATATTGTGTAAGTTAAGAAGTGGAAAAGTAATTAATGAGCGAGGAGAGGATTGACTAATGAGGACCATTCAGAGTGTTCTGTTTGGTGGGCCGTCGTTTACCAACACACATGTGAGGTTAGTGGCGGGCATTATCACCCTATTATTTATTCTTCTTTCTCACTATTTCTTTTTTCATCCAAACACCCCCTTCTTACCTTCTCTATTTACTCTAATTTCTTCTATTTTCATATTACATCACATGAATATATTTACGGAGCAAATTTATAGTAGCCACTATTCACTGAGTATAATTTTAAACAGCCACCTTTCTTATATATAATTTTTACTAGCCACTATTTGGTGTACTCCCCAAATTATCTCATAACTGCCAGATAAAAGACGACAATAATGGGGCATGATTATGTCAGTGTTGACTGCATTAAATAGGGTGGGTGAGACCACATTTAAAATTATAGAAAATATTTTTTTTCCAAAAAAAATTTAAAAAAAAATTGAAAAAATATTTCTTCTATTCGACCTATTCGACCAACACTAATTGTTCTATTCGGCCAACCATTTTTTTCCAGAAAAATTAAAAAAAATTCGAAAAAAATATTTCTTCTATTCGGCCTATTCGGCCAACAATTTTGTTCTATTCGGCCAACACTATTTGTTCTATTCGGCCAACACTTTTTTTTCAAGAAAAATTAAAAAAATTCGAAAAAAAATTTCTTTTGTTCGACCTATTCGGTCAACAATTTTGTTCTATTCGACCAACAATATTTGTTCTATTCGGCCAACACTTTTTTTCTCAAGAAAAATTTAAAAAAATTCGAAAAAATATTTCTTCTATTCGGCCTATTCGGACAACAATTTTGTTCTATTCGGCCAACATTATTTATTCTATTCGGACAATACTTTTTTTCCAAAAAAAAATTAAAAAAAATTCAAAAAAAATATTTCTTCTATTCGGCCTATTCGGCCAACAATTTTGTTCTATTCGGCCAACACTATTTGTTCTATTCGGCCAACACTTTTTTTTCCAGAAAAAATTAAAAAAAATTTAAAAAAAATATTTCTTCTATTCGGCCTATTCGGCCAACAATTTTGTTCTATTCGGCCAACACTTTTTGTTCTATTCGGCCAACACTTTTTTTTTCAGAAAAAATAAAAAAAATTCATACGAATAAAATTAATGCATCTTTTTGTATTTTAATAAAAAAAAATATTCATGATGCATATAAAAATAACAAATTAATGCATTCAATAGACTGTAAAATAAATTATTGTACTTTTGTACTTTTTGGTCAAAAAGAGACCTCAAACATGTGATCTGTGGGTCCCTTTCAAGGGCATTTTGGTATGTTTCATTAAAAGTGACTAGAATAAATTGTTTTTAAGACTTGTGGCTACTAAAAATTACTTTTAACCAAATATGACTACTTTTTACTAGGGATGGCAGCGGTTAGGGTACCCGCATTTTTTTGGGTACCCGAACCCGTATCCGTTAAGAATACCACTACCCGTATCCGTCCCATTACCCGTTTAAAATATTATTGAAATATCCGTATCCGTTTCGAACCCGATTGTTTCTATCCGCGGGTACCCGAACCCGTCAAACTTTTTTATAAAATTTAAAATATAAATTTCAAATCTCAAACTTTTAAATAAATGTGTCTACAACATTAAACAATAATAATTAAAACATGACATAAAATCACCACACAAGTTTAAAGATCTTCAATTCAAACTTTAAATAACATACAAATAAAATAAAATGATAGGTTAGATTAATGATTTGTAAATTTATTTAAATATTGAAACATATAACAAGATACTTGTGTCTAAACGATGAACGAATATTTTTTTTAATGAGGTTGAGTGTTCGAATCCTCTAAAAAATACATACATACAAGTAAACGGGACGGATATATGCGGGTACCCGCTATCCTTATCCGCTTCTTTATACGGGTTCGGGTAGCGGGTACCCGAGGGGGTCTACCCGAACCCTACCCGAACCCTAATGGAAATTTTTATTTTTTCCCAAACCCGTTCCAAACCCGATTATAGGTACCCGAACCCGTCCCCGTCCCATTAGGGTTTGGTCGGGTCGGGTACCCGGGAAAACCCGCGAAACTGCCATCCCTACTTTTTACCATTATTACATATATTTATATATTTATTCTATTAATCATTATCCCACTGGCAACCAAATCATAACTTATTTAACAAATAAAGACACTTGTACAATCACCTCGTCCTCTGTAAATCCGATTGCACATGAGGTTACGTGCGCCTGTCATAATTATACATGACAAATTTTGAGAAAATATATGCCTAATATTGAATAAGTTTTTTTTTTTTATTTCCAAAAATACTTTTAACTCCATTAAAATAAATAATTCGATTATACATATTTTTAGGATTTAATTGTATATATATATTTATGATTTAGATGGTACATATTTATATTTCATTTAAAAATTTAAAATCGAGCCATATCTTTAATTATTTTTCGCATTTAAAAATTTATCACTAAACCTGAGACATTAAAAATATTTGTTAATTGCATTTGGGCAAATTCAAATTTAACCAATCATACATTGGGAAATTATTTTATGAAACCATTCTATCTATAAAATTTTATCTTTTTCTTATTTTTTCTTTTTTATGTACTTCATAATATATTTTGTTCTTAAGTTTTAATATTTTTTCATAGGATTTAGAATTAATTTTAAAAATATAATTATATTTTGTCCTATGGGACCACAAAGGTTTCACATCGAACTAGTTTCTTGAATACTCCCTGTAGGCACCTGAATTTTATTGTCTATTAAATAAAATATGTGGCAAATTAATGCAATAATTATCAATTAATTATTTATTTATTAAGGAATTTAAATAAATTAATTCCTAAAATAAATGAGTAAATAATTGATAATTAAGCCTTATCCAGTCCAGCAGGCTTAATTAAAGGAAAAAAGCCCAACATATCTTTTAAAGGAGAAAATATCTCTCAAGTGGTTATTTTCTCTACATATAAATAAGGGCCTTCAGTCCTCATTCCAGACACACAAAAAAAATCTGAAGACGCGCTTCTGAAGAGATCAAGAATACGAGCAGTGCTCCCTTGAGATCTTCAAGCATCTTCAAGTCAAGACATAAGATCTTCAAGTATCTTCAAGTCAAGACTTAAGATCTTCAAGCATCTTCAAGTCAAGAACGGTCTGCGATCAAAGATCAAGGTTCTAAGCCCCTCCGATCCGGCGTTCTTCCATCCAACCGCCTCCGATCAGAGATCAAGGTTCTAAGCCCCTCCGATCCGGCGTTCTTCCATCCAACCGCCTCCGATCAGAGATCAAGGTTCTAAGCCCCTCCGATCCGGCGTTCTTCCATCCAACCGCCTCCGATCAGAGATCAAGATTCTAAGCCCCTCCGATCCGGCGTTTTTCCATCCAACCGCCTCCGATCAGAGATCAAGGTTCTAAGCCCCTCCGATCCAGCGTTTTTCCATCAAACCGCCTCCGATCAGAGATCAAGATTCTAAGCCCCTCCGATCCGGCGTTCTTCATATCAAATTCATCCAGCAGTCTCCGTGAAGTCAACGTTCTACCAAATTGAACAGCATTCTTCACAACAAATCTTCAAGTCAACGTTTTATCCGAACAAAGGCTCGACGCCTCTGGATAAATATTTTAAAGCTTCAAGTCAACCCCGAGCACGGACAAGCTTCATCCGAAGATCCGGCTCAGAAAGTTGATAAAGTCAAAGAAGTCAACTCAAGAGAGGAATCAGAGGATAGCTAGAAACTGTTTACTTAAATTCTCAAGTTTAATCCATCTCGGATTATCATTGTAATATCTTTTGTGTTTATTATTTTAATAAATACAAATTTTGTTGTTACAAATTTTGGCACGCCCAGTGGGACAGTTTCTACCTCTCATCTCCTCTCTTCGAAAGTTTGAAAGTACAAAGTATGACTCCTCTCAGGATTGCCATAAGAAGATCTTCTACCTTGAAGCCTTCAGAGCTGCAGACTGAAAAGATTCAAAGAACAACTCCACTCAGGATTGCGATACGAAGGTCTACTGCCTCAAAACCTTCAGAGTTGCAAACTAAAGATGTTGAAGTAGTTATAAGGAGTATGTCTGAAGTCTCCTTAGAGACAAACCACGTAGTGGGGACTGTTCTTGATAAGCCAATGCACGACGTCAAAGATGGTGAAGAGGACTCTATCTGCCCAACTACTCGATCCATAGAAAGTTTGGCGTATGACTCATTCATAGCCTGCGCCATGGCAACAAATGCTTCGTCTATCGAAGAACAACTGGCAAGCTTGACTCAATCTGTTGCTGCACTCACCAAACAGAGCCAAGAACAAGGTCTGTTGATATCCAAACTGATGAAAAAGATGGAGATAGCACAGACAAGTCATGTAAATGAGAAACGAGTTGAGGATAAAGAGGAGGAGGAGGACTCCGCGAATCACCATCCATATGAAATAAATCCAGTTGAGGAAGTGATACAAATTTCAGCTGACGGAATGCTCTCTATGAATCAACTGAAGAATATCGTACTAGAGACGATAAAAGTTTAAAGGGAGCTCCAAATCTTCTGTTGCTTACAATAAGCCATATACGAAGAGAATTGACAACTTGAAGATGCCAGTTGACTACCAGCCTCCTAAATTTCAACAATTCGATGGTAAAGGCAACCCAAGACAACACATAGCGCACTTTTTCGAGACATGCAATGATGCTGGAACCTTTGATGATCACATGCTCAAACAATTTATCCGATCGCTGAAAGGAAATGCTTTTGATTGGTATATCGACTTGGAAGCTAACTCCATCGACAACTGGGGGCAAATGGAAAACGAGTTTCTCAATCGCTTCTACAGTACTCGAAGGACTGTTAGTATGATCGAATTGACTAACACTTGCCAGTGGAAAGAAGAGCCAGCACTCGATTATATTAATCGATGGAGAAATCTAAGCTTGAATTGCAAAGATCAATTATCTGAAGTCTCTGCCATCAATATTTGCATTCAAGGGATGCAATGGAGTCTGCGATACATCCTTCAAGGGATTCAACCAAAGACTTTTGAAGAACTAACTACAAGAGCTCATGATATGGAGTTAAGTATGACATCAAGTCATTTCGAATTGCCAAGCAACAACTCTTATGAATTTAAAGACATTTCACTTGATGAACCTCTCGAGGAGGAATCACATTCAAAGAAGCCGGTGTTAATAAAGATTCAAAGAAATGAAGTTAAAGTAAGAGAAAGTAATGCACCCGATGATTGGGGGCAATGAACTATTAACAAAGTCAATGCTCCTCGACACGAGCATAAACTGTCCACATGTTATACTCCTTGATACGAGTTAAAACTATCTAAAGTTTCTCAAGCAATGCTCCTCGACACAAGCATAAACTGTCCACATGTTATACTCCTTGATACGAGTTAAAACTATCTAAAATTTCTCAAGCAATGCTTCCCGACACGAGCAAAAACTGTCCACATTATGCTCCTTGATATGAGTTAAAACTATCTAACTTAAATCAAATCTCCTTGAGAAGAGACGAAACTCTCTGCATGTTATGCTCTTTTGATACGAGCCTAAACTATCAAACTCAAATCAAATCTCCTTGAGAAGAGACGAAACTCTCTATATTTTACGCTCCTTGATACGAGTCTAAACTATCAAACTCAAATCAAATCTCCTTGAGAAGAGACGAAACTCTCTATATGTTATGCTCCTTGATACGAGCTTAAACTATCCCACTTAAATCAAATTTTCTTGAGAAGAGATGGAACTCTCTACATGTTATACTCCTTGATACGAGATTAAACTTTCCAACTCAAGTTCAAGACTCCTTGAGAAGAGTATAAACTGTCTACAAATCAAATTGAAGACTCATTGACACGAGTATAAATTGTCAGCAAATTCAAGTTCAAAGCTCTTTAACGCACGAGCATAAACTGCATGTTACTCCTGGCCCGCATGAGTATAAACTGTGTACGGCACCCCCTATTCAAACCAAATCATGTCCTTTTGAACTACGTTATGACTTGATTCTCTGTGAAGAGGTACGTAGCCTCTTAGCACTTCACTAAGTTCAGTCATAATTCAGGCTATTCGTATCAAGTTGCTGAGACAAGCAATAAAATTCAGTCATGTTGATCAATAATGGAGTGTCGCAATTTGTTCACTTCAACACAAAGGCGTCCGTGAACAAAGTGCGAGGGGGCATTTGTAGGCACCTGAATTTTATTGTCTATTAAATAAAATATGTGGCAAATTAATGCAATAATTATCAATTAATTATTTATTTATTAAGGAATTTAAATAAATTAATTCCTAAAATAAATGAGTAAATAATTGATAATTAAGCCTTATCCAGTCCAGCAGGCTTAATTAAAGGAAAAAAGCCCAACATATCTTTTAAAGGAGAAAATATCTCTCAAGTGGTTATTTTCTCTACATATAAATAAGGGCCTTCAGTCCTCATTCCAAACACACCAAAAAAATCTGAAGACGCGCTTCTGAAGAGATCAAGAATACGAGCAGTGCTCCCTTGAGATCTTCAAGCATCTTCAAGTATCTTCAAGTCAAGACTTAAGATCTTCAAGCATCTTCAAGTCAAGAACGGTCTGCGATCAGAGATCAAGGTTCTAAGCCCCTCCGATCCGGCGTTCTTCCATCCAACCGCCTCCGATCAGAGATCAAGGTTCTAAGCCCCTCCGATCCGGCGTTCTTCCATCCAATCGCCTCCGATCAGAGATCAAGATTCTAAGCCCCTCCGATCCGGCGTTTTTCCATCCAACCGCCTCCGATCAGAGATCAAGGTTCTAAGCCCCTCCGATCCAGCGTTTTTCCATCAAACCGCCTCCGATCAGAGATCAAGATTCTAAGCCCCTCCGATTCGGCGTTCTTCATATCAAATTCATCCAGCAGTCTCCGTGAAGTCAACGTTCTACCAAATTGAACAGCATTCTTCACAACAAATCTTCAAGTCAACGTTTTATCCGAACAAAGGCTCGACGCCTCCGGATAAATATTTTAAAGCTTCAAGTCAACCCCGAGCACGGACAAGCTTCATCCGAAGATCCGGCTCAGAAAGTTGATAAAGTCAAAGAAGTCAACTCAAGAGAGGAATCAGAGGATAGCTAGAAACTGTTTACTTAAATTCTCAAGTTTAATCCATCTCGGATTATCATTGTAATATCTTTTGTGTTTATTATTTTAATAAATACAAATTTTGTTGTTACACTCCCTATTATACATTATTATGTAACTTGTTTCTTGTGAGCTCTTTTTTAGTATGCTTTAATTTTTTAAAAAATTACTCTTTAGTGTTGTAGATAGTCGATTTTAATGGGTGATGTGAGTATTTAATTTTGGCAGTTGTATATTTTAATCGGACTAATCTAACATAATATGAAGAAAGAGTAGGAGAAGAAAAATACAAGAATTCCTCCCATATTTGTGGGAGTTTAAAGTAGAGAGTTTATTTCTCTATGTGTTTTTTTTTGTTGTCGTGGAGGAGGAGATAATTCTCCTTTTACAGTGGTAATGGTGGTGAGCTTCGTGTTGATGGTGAAAATGAACTGATGTTGAAGATGAAGGTGTCGCCCCCTCTTATACAAGTAGGGTGAGCTTAGTAGCAAGTGGATATTAAATGCGTAACGTATGAGGCTATTAAAATATATGCGGTAGGATTATCTTTCTAGTAGATATCTTAGGGGATATCTACTAGACTTGTAGGCGTCAGGCCCAAGTGGACAACTTGGGTGGGAGAGTAGAGATAGGGAGTGAGTGTAGAGAGAGGTAAGGAGACTCGGTGTGAGTAGAGAGGGGGAGTCGGAGCAACTTGGGTAGAGAGGGAAAGTAGAGAGTACAAGTGGGTAGAGAGGGTGTAATGGGTGCGGGTGGTAGAGAGGGGAAAAAGGTGCAAGTGGGTAGAGAGGGAAAGTGGGGAGCATCCTCTACTTTCTTCCCAGGAGTTGAGCGCGTGTTTCTCCTTCGCTCGGTCTCATTTGCTTTTCTCCTCGCTTAGGCAAAGAGCGTGAGTACAACCTTCTCCTTTTGTCCTTAAATATTAATCCAGGCTCACTTGTGGGTCCAGTCTAAAGGACCCTATCACATTAGCCCCCAGGCTTTGGCTTCACAGGACTTGTAGAGTGAAGGCGAGGCCTTCTTTTCCCCGTGTGTGATACCGTCACGCCAATTTTGAAGACGCAGATGGCGGTCATAATGAAGATGGATGTGAAGGTGAGGATGCCCCCTTTGGAGTTGTGGAAGGTTGTTGCCTTGAGGAGATGGGAAAGCTTGCTACTCAAATGGGCCCAGGAGCTTCGGAGGTCGGCTCCGAATGGCTAAGAATGCGGAGTCGTAGAAAGGCTCTACGGATGCATGCACGCAAGCGTGGAGGAACCATGGGTATGAAGTCGTGCAGGTGCAGAGGTACACAGGCTCGGAGGGACTCCGATTGGTCGGCTTGGAGGGACCTCGATCAGTCAGCGCGGAGGCTTCTCGGTCGGAGATGCGGAGAGTCGGAGGAATCTTGGTCGGTCGACGAGGAGGCTTCTCAGTCAGAGACATGGAGAGTCAGAGGAACCTTAGTCGGTCGACTCGAAAGGACCTCGGTCGATCGGCGTGGAGGCTCAGAAGGACTCCCACGTATGCACGTTAACGTGGAGGTGACCTCTGAGAGAGCGCGACCTCGTCTTCTATGCATGTGGTGACATAGGTGTGGAGCACCTATCAAATTAGCCCCTGTGGTGTAACCTCGCATAGAAGTGATTGATCACTCGGCTACAGATGATCATTTGTTGGCCTCATTAAAAAATCTCCCTACGGAAAAACCCGATGGGAAAAAATTGCAGGTATGGAAGAAGAGTACCAACTTGCCGACGGGTCGATCATCTTGGATGTAGCTCCACTCCTCACTTCGATTATGTGGTAGCTCATCTAAAGGACTCAATTTCGAAAGTGTGAGCCCCCAGTCTTCTATCTTGTGGAATATCTTTTCGGGATGCTTTATCTTGCTCTGGGCTCATGCTATGGCTTGGCGATCGACTATGTTGGTCGGATCTGACTTGGCTCATATTTTTGGCCCTCCGGAATTTGATTGTGGTCCCAGACGAAGGAGGAGGTGGCTACAGAGATAAACATAGTGGTTAATGCACTGTTATTGCCAAATAAAATAGATGAAGGCTTAAATTATTTGAGATTTATCAAAGGGTTTATTATCCCTTGACTTATCTTTAGCCATTCGGATGATGGAGCTCAGGCACCATGGCTCACAGTCTCCTAGGGGCTCGAGACCTTTCTGCGAGTTGTGGCTCATCTTTTGGTGAGCTCGCAAGGTGTGAACCTCCTGTAAGGGCCTTCTCAGACCTTCGCTTAGGCCTTTTTTGGCTTGAACCTCGTAAGATTTGAGCCTCATGTGGGAGCTTCCATGAGCTCGTGCTTTAGCTATCTTGGGCTTTGCCTTAGCTATTGGAGCCTTTGCCTGGGGTTTGGTATGATTTCTTTGAGCTTAAACCTTTGGCTATTGGGCTTTAGCCCCCGAGCTTAGCCTTTTGGGTCTATGCCTTGGCTGCTCAGGAGCTTTTAAGCCTGTGCCTAGGGTTTAATAGGGCTCTTTGAGCTTACTTTCTCAGCTACCGGGCATTAGCCTCCGAACTTAGCCTTTGGGTCTATGCCTTAGCTGCTTGGGGGGCTTCGGCACCTACGCTCGAGGTTGAGTAAGGCTTCTTGAGCTTTCCCCTTAGCTGTCGTGCCTTAGCCCCTGCGGTCAGCCTCTTTGGGACTACGTCTCGACCACTAAGGAGCTTTTGGCCTAGGATGATTTTCGAGTCTCCACGCTCTCGAATATCCTCATGGTGGCTTATCTTGTGAGTCAATGTAGGACCGAGTTTGTGGAGAGTTTCTACCTTTGGATAGGTCGGCTTTACTTTCGGTAGGCCGGCTCTGCCTTTTGGACATGTCGGGTCTGTCGATTAAATGGTCCACTCAGTCGGATCTGCCTGTGGATAGGTCAGATCTGCCTTTGGACATGTTGGATTTACCCACGAATGGGTCAGCTCAGTCGAATCTGTCGAGTGGATTGGATCCGCCATCCTGTGAGTTGAACCTTCTTTAGTGAAAATGGTAAATGTATATTTCACTGAATCGTTTATAATGTACTAAAGTACATGCAGATACATGACAAACAACTGTATTCAATCTACCTAAGTGTGAGCTTAGGGTGAATACGTCAATAATTCTTGGATCTTTTATTCATGAGTAGGCGAATACTCTCTAACCCCCTCCCAAGCTTGTTCTAGCCGGATGAAGGGTGTGCCATTGCAATGAATGCTTCGTAAGATGGTGGAGGGTCCGTTGAACGGCCATCCACATGTCTGACCCTAGTTGTAAGGCGGCAGTGGCCAACACGGTGTATGTCTCATCACTCATCTTTTCTCATGTTGCCTTTTGGTCATTGAATCTTCTTAGGAAGCTTTGTAGGGACTCTTTAGGATATTGTTTTATGCTGGCTAGCTTCAATTTGGAGCTCTTCACTTGGACCAGGTAGGCAAATTGAGATAGGAAGAGCTTGGAGAGTTCATCCCAGCTATCAATAGAGGTTGGGGGAGTGAACTGTACCACGTTTAGGCCGTGTCCCCGAGAATTAACAGGAATAGTCGGCACTTGGTAGCTTCTGAGCTCCCTTGGGAGATCATCCACGTCGTGAATTTTTTTAGGTGTACCATGGGGTCAGATTTGCCTCATATGCGCCAATCTGTGGGAACTTCACCTCTGGTTGATATGGTTGAGAGATGATGTTTGGTGTGAATGGGTTTCCTCCCGAAGGATGTTCATTCACCCCAAACTGTTGTCTCCTTTCTAACTTATCTAGCCTTCTTTTGAGGTCCATCATTTCTTTAGCTTGTACTTTCATAAAGGCCATTTTGTGAGTATGACCCTTACTGTGGGTTGCTTCATTTCCTTTAGAGTTGGAAGCCTTTGAGCTTGTGCTCGTTTGGTGAGAGTTGGACGCCATAATTTCTTGGAGTTGCAGAGGGGATAGGCGCCCTTCCTCTAGCGCCAAATATAGATAGTCGATTTTTAATGGGTGATATGAGTATTTAATGTGGCTGTTGTATAGTTTAATCGGACTAATCTAACATAATATGAAGAAAGAGTAGGAGAAGAAGAACATAAGAATTCCTCCCACATTTGTGGGAGTTTAAAGTAGAAAATTTATTTCTCTCTGTATTTTTTTTGTTGTCGTGGTGGAGGAGATAATTCTTCTTTTACAGTGGTAATAGTGGTGAGCTTGGTGTTGATGGTGAAGATGAACTGATGTTGAAGATGAAGGTGCCGCCCCCTCTTATACAAGTAGGGTGAGCCTAGTAGCAAGTGGACATTAAATGCGTATCCGCATGAGGCTATTAAAAGATATGCGGTAGGATTATCTTCCTAGTAGATATCTTAGGGCATATCTACTAGACTTGTAGGGCGTCAGGCCAAAGTGGGCAACTTGGGTGGGAGAGTAGAGAGAGGGAGTGAGTGTAGAGAGAGGTAGGGAGACTCGGTGTGAGTAGAGAGGGGAGTCGGAGCAACTTGGGTAGAGAGGCAAAGTAGAGAGTGCAAGTGGGTAGAGAGGGAGTAATGGGTGTGGGTGGTAGAGAGGGAAAAAGGGTACAAGTGGGTAGAGAGGGAAAGAGGGTGCAAGTGAGTAGAGAGGAAAAGTGGGGAGCAGCCTCCACTTTCTTCCCAGGAGTCTAGCGCGTGTTTCTCCTTCGCTCGGTCTCATTTGCTTTCCTCCTCGCTTAGGCAAAGAGCGTGAGTACAACCTTCTCCTTTTGTCCTTAAATATTGATTCAAGCTCACTTGTAGGTCCAGTCTAAAGGGCCCAATCACAAGTCTGGATAAAAAAAGGGGGCGGCTATTCGTACCCCAAAATTGCTATACGTACCTCAAAAAGAATATAAATTTAAATATTTTAATTCACATGACTTAAATACTCATAGAGAAATATATATTTCTAAATACATTATTAAACATACCCAACTCTAAAATACATTGCTAAACATACCCCACCACTACCTCAACTTTTTAATTGATCATAATGTGAGTTGTACTAAATTTACCCCACCATTATCGCAGTCTTTTAATCATAATGTGAGTTGTACCCATGGCGATGTTCGTCACGTCAATTTGTCAAACAACTACACAAATACTGAATTGTCGGATACCAACACAAAAATTCAGATTTCCATGCAAGGTTATCTTTGTTACACACCCTAATCTATCACTCCGCTGGTGCGTGTTCATCAATCATAAATTACTTTATTTTTCCATCGCCATAGGTAAAGTTCTTCTCTTCTGTTTTTAATTTATGCATCTAACATTTATGTGGGTACGCATGCCCATGTTTCCATTGATTAATTAAAATTTGGAACCTTTTTCCCTCAATTGGATACACATGAGAGTGGATTCCACATGAAACTTGAATTTCGACCATTCAAAAAATAACTATATATTGTAACTATATATTCAGATTTCCACTCAAGGTTCTCGTCAAATCTGAATTTTTGTGTTGCTCGACAATTTCATGAGATTTGAAGAACATTGTGATGGATACAATTCATATTTACGATTAGAAGGCTGCGGTAGTGGTGGAGTATGTTTAGCAATGTATTTAAGGGGTGTGTAATATATATTTTATAAAGATATTTAAGTCATGTAAATTAAAATATTTAAATTTATATTCTTTTTGGGATATATCTAGTAATTTTGGGTGCGAATAGCCGCCCCATAAGAAAATTCACTTTATTTTTTTTATTAATTTTTAGGGATATAGAAACCCATTTTCTCCTTAGATTTCATTTTATCCCACCCCTTACTTTTTATTAAAGGGCTTAAAAAGTAAATAAATTTATACAAATGCAATTAGTAAATTTTTAAGGCCTATTAAACAATGTTAATTTAATGTAAAACAAACATTTTCTTTGGTGCTTCGAAGCCATTTGAGGTGCAACAATCTGTGGGGCGGATCTAGGGGGATAAAGGGGTACAGCTGTACCCGAACCCCCTCCCCCCAATCCCCCTTACCCTCATTAAAAAATTTTTTTTGAAAAAAATTAAACGTATATATACGTAATTGTATATGTCCATATTATTAAATTAATACAAATTTATACTCAATTCATTATTATTTTTATAAATTTATGATAATAATGTGTTAAATTGCTTTTTACAAAAAAAATTCAATGATGTAAACAATAATTATAATTTTAGAGTATTAATTAATTAATTAATTGTACGATTTTGAATATCAAATATTCCTTCCGTTCCTTTAATTATTTCACATTTTTCTTTTTATCTATCTCTACACTTATGTACGTTTTTTAAAATGGTAGAAATACATCTCAATAATACCTACTTTTTACACATCTCAACAACTTTATTCATAATTTTCATTAAATTATCTAAAATATTCATTTTTTATACACATTCTAGCAACTTTACATATTTTTAAACATAAGAATTAACTTTTCTTAATCTCCACATACAAAAAATAAATTTATTACCAGGACGGATGGAGCAATATTTTTATAATTACATGTCATACTCAAGAAAAGAATTTTTGGATCCGCCACTGACAACAACAAAGTGGATATTTAAATTGGTTTGACCAACATGATAAAATGACTGCATTGAAGCCTGCCCTTAAAGGTTGTGTCCCAGTAAAGAATGGTTAATAGGCGATAGGGGGATCCACCTGGCTCCGAGGCATCCCTCGACTCGGGATCCACCTCTGGATCCTCCTCACTCTTGGAATCGGCGACAGGGGGATCTGCAAGAAGACACCATTGATGAGAATGTAAGAAACATAGAGAAGACAACGAAGCACGAATCGAGATGATTATTCCCCTCATCTCTCTAGCAAGGATATCAAACTCACTAAGCGGTGTGATTAGCCATAACTTGTAGTCGGGTTGACCAATTCAAGAATTTATCGAACCACAGGGAGGTCGATGCTAGCACTTAAGCGATATCACGTTTATCACGATTTTATAGAGACGAATCATAGATGGATGGTTTGGGTAACAAGTAATTAAATGAAAGTAGACAAACAATAATCCAATGACAAGATAAAATTGATGAATGAGTGGTTTTCCAAATTGAGTAGAAGTGAGATTAACAACACTAATGAAGTGGTAACTTATGGATTCATGCATTAAACTCATATGTATCAAGGGTTAAGACTAAGGGCCAACACTTATACCACCTAAACTTCCTCTCGAAATGATTAGGATGTAGATCATTTGCACAATCTCTAAATAGCTCAAAGGTTGGTTCTAAATTAAACTATTCCAACTAGGTACTAAGTTCAATTATAGAATCCCTTCATATAATCAATTGACTTCTCAATCTAACTAATCACATGTTCCATCAAAGGGTTCTAAATAATAAAGGACTTCTCAATCACTTTACCATTTATAATGCACATGAGGTGTTTGATGAAATGATTCACTTGACTATCCTAAGCACATAATTGATTTCTCAATCTAATCATATAATTAGAACAATCAAACACACAAAACATCATAGATCTCAAGATATATAAGCACCAATGATAGAAAATCAAATATCCCCATCAACATATGAATTTAATTACATAGATCCACAAATTAACCAACAACCTTCATGTTGCTAATCTCACAAGGGAGATTAGCCTACAATCTTCATAAGATCCATAACATAGACATTATAATTCTTACAAATCATGATAAACTAAAGGATTAACACAAAATTGGAATGAAAACTCCCTTGGAAATGGATCCAATTGAATCTCCCTTCTTCCTTTGGTGATCACCCAAGCTTCCTTGCTTCTTCACTTGATTTGGATGGAGGAAATGATGGAGAGATGATGTAGATCTCAAAATGGATGAATGGGATGGAGAATATGGTGTGAAATCAAAGGAATGGTGTGTGAGGTGTGTGGGAACAGTAGAATTTTCGGATCTCCTTTAAAATGTTGAATGGAGGGGTATTTATACCCTTTTGGGCCTTCTAGAAGGATTCTGATTTTTTTCTGATCCAAGACACGACACGAGTCGTGTGGCGCAACACGGCCATGAGGTGCCCGTGTTGCGTGAACTGATGCTCCCGCACGGCCATCGCTTACAGGCCCGTGTTGGCTACACGGGTCGTGTGCTGCAACACGAGTCGAGCTCCGCAACACGGCCAAGTGGTGGTCGTGTTGGATGAATAGATGTTGCCGCACGACCATTCTGGACAGGCCCGTGTTAGCTACACGAGTCGTGTACTGCGACACGGCTCGTGCCACCGACACGGCCAGTCGTGTTGCTGCTGCCCTGATTCCTTCACTGTTTTGACTCGTTCTCCCTCGTTTCAACTCCAAATTGAGTTCCGCTTTTTCCTACATCTTCCTTATCCTATTTAGCATCAAATAAAAAGTGAAAATAGTAGGTTTAAGCTCATTCACACACATTTCCATGAAAACACAAAACACAACCAAATAACACATAAAATACGGATAAAAATATACGAAAACACATATAAAAAGGCACTAAAATCTAGGTGAAAATATCACTCATCACACCCCCAAACTTAAAGTGTTGTGCGTCCCCGCACAACGAAAATGATAAACCAAGGAGAGTGATTTTCACCTAGGAAAAGACTAAACGAACATAAGTAACAACACATCATTAGCAACAAGAATTACAAATTATGCTAAGGCATCCTACAACATTAAACTCATGACATGAGAAATTAACAAGTTCAATCAAAAGAGAATAAAGTGTAATATAGACCCTTTTACGTCCAAGCCTCACAATGGATATTGATGTCTCTCAACACTCTTTTGAAATAGGGTAAATCACACTCATTAATCGATTGGCTCGACTCGCAATAAGCTTGCTCGCGGACTATATTCACAAACCACCAAAGTTTCAATCAATGATCAAAAAGGTCTTTAATTAGGATGTAATGATAGGCTCTTTGGTAGGGTAGGAAGATATGGATAATAGTGACTAAGCAAGTGTAAGTAATCGAAGAGATGATCAACTTCCTCAACTTCTCCACTTTTCTTTCTTCCTTTCTCAACTTTGGTACTCACAAGCACTACTCATCAACATTCCTTTGGATTGAGCTTCTTATGATGCATGCTTCCTTTCTTTGAATTTTTATTTCCTTGAGCATCTTGTTGTTGCTTTACTCATTTTTCTTGTTTTGAGGTTGCATGTCCATTCTTTCTTTTATGCTCTTTCATCCTTTTTCTTGCTTGTTTACCATTCCCTTTTTTTCTTTTTCTAATCAATCAATCCTTTCTAGCTACCATCTCCTCAATGCCCCACACAAAGGTGTATATAAGCTTGAATGGGTAATTAAGGCTTGTAATGTGCTAAATTCACAAGAAATAGGCTTATAGGCTCAAAATGGTTGACTAAGGATGATGTTCAAGGTAGGAAACATATATGGTAATGACTATAATAACAAGGATGGCCTTAGATCATTTCACCAATCTCCACTAATAGGGCTCGTTCCTATAGTCCTTGAGCAAGTTCTAACTTATCAAACACAACCGATCCACTCATGAAGAAATACCATGTATACATGGTTGAGGCTCAAATGCTCACAAGCTTGTGCTCGAACCTTAAGGAACTTATTACACCACATTCATCTCAAAATTGAACAAGTTAAGTAAAACATGTCACAATTTGAAAGTGTAGAGATTCTTAATCATAATTTGTCATCACTTATCACCACAACATATCATCACTCATATTCAAAAATGACTCACGACATTCCAAAAACAATCCATCAAACACTCCCTAAACAAGAATAAAAATGCACACGAAACATAAAATAAAGACTCAACAAACAAGAAATAACCAAAAATACATAACATGCAAGAATAAAAATCACCATCATAAAACAATGAAGCACACATTCCTAACATCCATAATCAATTAAGCTCACAATCATCCCAACCTTTATTGAAAAGGAAATCCTAACTTACGAAAATAAACATCCCAAAAACATAACACATAAAGTAGCATGCTAATCACATCAATACACATCAAAATATGTCAAGCAACTAGAAGTAATAAGGTGTAGAATACTCCCTCAATGGGCATTTGGTAAAGAAAACGTTAGCTCCAAGCTCCATTCGTGCTTCCAATACCTTTCACTCATGCTCAAACACTTAACAAACACCGTTAGCTCAACAATTGCATTTAACAAATATGGACTATCATGCACTTCAACACCACCAATCATACTAAAATCAAACCAAACTCATGAGAAAAATTTTATGCTTTCAAGACAAAGTATGTCACACCACGCCATATCCCCCCAAACTTAAATTGAAACAAGAGTTTCGAGGTAAGTTTGCAAAAAGTGGTGTGACTTACTTTCACACTTCAAATCAAGCACTTATCGTTTGTCCAATACACATTCTCCTCATGAACACAATCAATCTACATGCCAAAAATGCAAACAAACAAATCCATCAACCTTATTGAAAGCATTAAATAAAGCAATAAAAGGTAATGATGGGTTGCCTCCCATCTAGCGCTAAGTTTAACGTCTTCAAGCCGGACGATAGTCTTTAGCTCATGGTGGTCTTGAATAGTCCTTAGGCACTATCATAGGTTTCTTCTTGAAGTAGTGCCTTGTGCTCTCCCGTTCAACCACTAGAACGGTTCCCTTCTTATTAAATAGCTCAAGTAATTGGTCTCCGAAGGCGTTCTTTACAAGGAATGGCCCTTTCCACTTGTTCCACTTTTTCCATGGGGCTTTATATGCATTTTGAACTTCAACCACATCCCCCGGTAAGAATTCGGGCATTGACAAGTGTTGTTGTCCTCTTGCAACCTTTTTCCTACAATCACCAAACAAATTTTTATCAATAAAATCATGAAAGTTCTTAAGAGAATTTGAAATTTCAATAGAATGAGAAGGTTTAGGCTTGTGGGGAGTGAAATCCATGATCTTAGTTTCCGGAGACTTCTTTTCTTCCATAAGGGCATGAATCTCTTCTCGATTTTGATGTTTTACTTTCTCAACCATCTCTTCAAGAGACTTGACAAATTTATTGAATTCCTCCGTCAACTCTTCTTTCAACTTTGTAGCTTTCACCCACTTAGGCACTCTTTCTCTCTTTTCCTTCATAACCTCATCAACCCCCAAACTATCCTCTTTTCGATCTTTAATAGAGGAAGAAGGCTTGTTGTTCTCAACGGTGGATACAACTTGACTAACTTGGTGCTCAATGGAATCCAATCTAGCACCGAATGCTACTATTGCACTTGTCACCATGTCACACCAATTTCCGATTCGATCCATCCACATTTCATTAAACTTACTCTCCTTCTCTATGCGATCCATAACCATTTCAAACATCTTTTCTCCAAACATTGCTATGTGGTCACTTTGGGTGGAATAAGAGGTGTTGGAGTCTTGAAAATTTCCCCATAGATGTGGTTGATTTCCTTCTTGATGACTAGAAAAATTTCCTTGAAAAACATCTTCCACACCTTGAGGGTATACTTGATGACTCATTTGATGAGGAACTCCAAAATCTCCATAATCTTGTTGTAGGAATTGCATATCTTGTACTCCATAATCCGGTTGCAAATTAGGTTCACCATTTGGCATTTGAAATCTTTGAAAATTTCCTTGTGTGTTCATAACGGAATGAACACTTCTATTCACCATATCTCGAAGAGTATCCATGTAGCTCATATTTTTGGGGTTGCTCTCCTTCTTCTTCCTTCTCAAGGTATGCACCTATAAAAGAAAGAAAAATTAGAACAAAATTTTCCAAAGCAAATATAAGATGCAAAAATAAAAAAAAATATCCTTATTAAGACCACTCTAAACAATCCTTCGTCAAACTACTAGCGACCGTTACCTCCCCGGCAACGGCGCCATTTGATTAGCCATAACTTGTAGTCGGGTTGACCAATTCAAGAATTTATCGAACCACAGGGAGGTCGATGCTAGCACTTAAGCGATATCACGTTTATCACGATTTTATAGAGACGAATCATAGATGGATGGTTTGGGTAACAAGTAATTAAATGAAAGTAGACAAACAATAATCCAATGACAAGATAAAATTGATGAATGAGTGGTTTTCCAAATTGAGTAGAAGTGAGATTAACAACACTAATGAAGTGGTAACTTATGGATTCATGCATTAAACTCATATGTATCAAGGGTTAAGACTAAGGGCCAACACTTATACCACCTAAACTTCCTCTCGAAATGATTAGGATGTAGATCATTTGCACAATCTCTAAATAGCTCAAAGGTTGGTTCTAAATTAAACTATTCCAACTAGGTACTAAGTTCAATTATAGAATCCCTTCATATAATCAATTGACTTCTCAATCTAACTAATCACATGTTCCATCAAAGGGTTCTAAATAATAAAGGACTTCTCAATCACTTTACCATTTATAATGCACATGAGGTGTTTGATGAAATGATTCACTTGACTATCCTAAGCACATAATTGATTTCTCAATCTAATCATATAATTAGAACAATCAAACACACAAAACATCATAGATCTCAAGATATATAAGCACCAATGATAGAAAATCAAATATCCCCATCAACATATGAATTTAATTACATAGATCCACAAATTAACCAACAACCTTCATGTTGCTAATCTCACAAGGGAGATTAGCCTACAATCTTCATAAGATCCATAACATAGACATTATAATTCTTACAAATCATGATAAACTAAAGGATTAACACAAAATTGGAATGAAAACTCCCTTGGAAATGGATCCAATTGAATCTCCCTTCTTCCTTTGGTGATCACCCAAGCTTCCTTGCTTCTTCACTTGATTTGGATGGAGGAAATGATGGAGAGATGATGTAGATCTCAAAATGGATGAATGGGATGGAGAATATGGTGTGAAATCAAAGGAATGGTGTGTGAGGTGTGTGGGAACAGTAGAATTTTCGGATCTCCTTTAAAATGTTGAATGGAGGGGTATTTATACCCTTTTGGGCCTTCTAGAAGGATTCTGATTTTTTTCTGATCCAAGACACGACACGAGTCGTGTGGCGCAACACGGCCATGAGGTGCCCGTGTTGCGTGAACTGATGCTCCCGCACGGCCATCGCTTACAGGCCCGTGTTGGCTACACGGGTCGTGTGCTGCAACACGAGTCGAGCTCCGCAACACGGCCAAGTGGTGGTCGTGTTGGATGAATAGATGTTGCCGCACGACCATTCTGGACAGGCCCGTGTTAGCTACACGAGTCGTGTACTGCGACACGGCTCGTGCCACCGACACGGCCAGTCGTGTTGCTGCTGCCCTGATTCCTTCACTGTTTTGACTCGTTCTCCCTCGTTTCAACTCCAAATTGAGTTCCGCTTTTTCCTACATCTTCCTTATCCTATTTAGCATCAAATAAAAAGTGAAAATAGTAGGTTTAAGCTCATTCACACACATTTCCATGAAAACACAAAACACAACCAAATAACACATAAAATACGGATAAAAATATACGAAAACACATATAAAAAGGCACTAAAATCTAGGTGAAAATATCACTCATCACACCCCCAAACTTAAAGTGTTGTGCGTCCCCGCACAACGAAAATGATAAACCAAGGAGAGTGATTTTCACCTAGGAAAAGACTAAACGAACATAAGTAACAACACATCATTAGCAACAAGAATTACAAATTATGCTAAGGCATCCTACAACATTAAACTCATGACATGAGAAATTAACAAGTTCAATCAAAAGAGAATAAAGTGTAATATAGACCCTTTTACGTCCAAGCCTCACAATGGATATTGATGTCTCTCAACACTCTTTTGAAATAGGGTAAATCACACTCATTAATCGATTGGCTCGACTCGCAATAAGCTTGCTCGCGGACTATATTCACAAACCACCAAAGTTTCAATCAATGATCAAAAAGGTCTTTAATTAGGATGTAATGATAGGCTCTTTGGTAGGGTAGGAAGATATGGATAATAGTGACTAAGCAAGTGTAAGTAATCGAAGAGATGATCAACTTCCTCAACTTCTCCACTTTTCTTTCTTCCTTTCTCAACTTTGGTACTCACAAGCACTACTCATCAACATTCCTTTGGATTGAGCTTCTTATGATGCATGCTTCCTTTCTTTGAATTTTTATTTCCTTGAGCATCTTGTTGTTGCTTTACTCATTTTTCTTGTTTTGAGGTTGCATGTCCATTCTTTCTTTTATGCTCTTTCATCCTTTTTCTTGCTTGTTTACCATTCCCTTTTTTTCTTTTTCTAATCAATCAATCCTTTCTAGCTACCATCTCCTCAATGCCCCACACAAAGGTGTATATAAGCTTGAATGGGTAATTAAGGCTTGTAATGTGCTAAATTCACAAGAAATAGGCTTATAGGCTCAAAATGGTTGACTAAGGATGATGTTCAAGGTAGGAAACATATATGGTAATGACTATAATAACAAGGATGGCCTTAGATCATTTCACCAATCTCCACTAATAGGGCTCGTTCCTATAGTCCTTGAGCAAGTTCTAACTTATCAAACACAACCGATCCACTCATGAAGAAATACCATGTATACATGGTTGAGGCTCAAATGCTCACAAGCTTGTGCTCGAACCTTAAGGAACTTATTACACCACATTCATCTCAAAATTGAACAAGTTAAGTAAAACATGTCACAATTTGAAAGTGTAGAGATTCTTAATCATAATTTGTCATCACTTATCACCACAACATATCATCACTCATATTCAAAAATGACTCACGACATTCCAAAAACAATCCATCAAACACTCCCTAAACAAGAATAAAAATGCACACGAAACATAAAATAAAGACTCAACAAACAAGAAATAACCAAAAATACATAACATGCAAGAATAAAAATCACCATCATAAAACAATGAAGCACACATTCCTAACATCCATAATCAATTAAGCTCACAATCATCCCAACCTTTATTGAAAAGGAAATCCTAACTTACGAAAATAAACATCCCAAAAACATAACACATAAAGTAGCATGCTAATCACATCAATACACATCAAAATATGTCAAGCAACTAGAAGTAATAAGGTGTAGAATACTCCCTCAATGGGCATTTGGTAAAGAAAACGTTAGCTCCAAGCTCCATTCGTGCTTCCAATACCTTTCACTCATGCTCAAACACTTAACAAACACCGTTAGCTCAACAATTGCATTTAACAAATATGGACTATCATGCACTTCAACACCACCAATCATACTAAAATCAAACCAAACTCATGAGAAAAATTTTATGCTTTCAAGACAAAGTATGTCACACCACGCCATATCCCCCCAAACTTAAATTGAAACAAGAGTTTCGAGGTAAGTTTGCAAAAAGTGGTGTGACTTACTTTCACACTTCAAATCAAGCACTTATCGTTTGTCCAATACACATTCTCCTCATGAACACAATCAATCTACATGCCAAAAATGCAAACAAACAAATCCATCAACCTTATTGAAAGCATTAAATAAAGCAATAAAAGGTAATGATGGGTTGCCTCCCATCTAGCGCTAAGTTTAACGTCTTCAAGCCGGACGATAGTCTTTAGCTCATGGTGGTCTTGAATAGTCCTTAGGCACTATCATAGGTTTCTTCTTGAAGTAGTGCCTTGTGCTCTCCCGTTCAACCACTAGAACGGTTCCCTTCTTATTAAATAGCTCAAGTAATTGGTCTCCGAAGGCGTTCTTTACAAGGAATGGCCCTTTCCACTTGTTCCACTTTTTCCATGGGGCTTTATATGCATTTTGAACTTCAACCACATCCCCCGGTAAGAATTCGGGCATTGACAAGTGTTGTTGTCCTCTTGCAACCTTTTTCCTACAATCACCAAACAAATTTTTATCAATAAAATCATGAAAGTTCTTAAGAGAATTTGAAATTTCAATAGAATGAGAAGGTTTAGGCTTGTGGGGAGTGAAATCCATGATCTTAGTTTCCGGAGACTTCTTTTCTTCCATAAGGGCATGAATCTCTTCTCGATTTTGATGTTTTACTTTCTCAACCATCTCTTCAAGAGACTTGACAAATTTATTGAATTCCTCCGTCAACTCTTCTTTCAACTTTGTAGCTTTCACCCACTTAGGCACTCTTTCTCTCTTTTCCTTCATAACCTCATCAACCCCCAAACTATCCTCTTTTCGATCTTTAATAGAGGAAGAAGGCTTGTTGTTCTCAACGGTGGATACAACTTGACTAACTTGGTGCTCAATGGAATCCAATCTAGCACCGAATGCTACTATTGCACTTGTCACCATGTCACACCAATTTCCGATTCGATCCATCCACATTTCATTAAACTTACTCTCCTTCTCTATGCGATCCATAACCATTTCAAACATCTTTTCTCCAAACATTGCTATGTGGTCACTTTGGGTGGAATAAGAGGTGTTGGAGTCTTGAAAATTTCCCCATAGATGTGGTTGATTTCCTTCTTGATGACTAGAAAAATTTCCTTGAAAAACATCTTCCACACCTTGAGGGTATACTTGATGACTCATTTGATGAGGAACTCCAAAATCTCCATAATCTTGTTGTAGGAATTGCATATCTTGTACTCCATAATCCGGTTGCAAATTAGGTTCACCATTTGGCATTTGAAATCTTTGAAAATTTCCTTGTGTGTTCATAACGGAATGAACACTTCTATTCACCATATCTCGAAGAGTATCCATGTAGCTCATATTTTTGGGGTTGCTCTCCTTCTTCTTCCTTCTCAAGGTATGCACCTATAAAAGAAAGAAAAATTAGAACAAAATTTTCCAAAGCAAATATAAGATGCAAAAATAAAAAAAAATATCCTTATTAAGACCACTCTAAACAATCCTTCGTCAAACTACTAGCGACCGTTACCTCCCCGGCAACGGCGCCATTTGATTAGCCATAACTTGTAGTCGGGTTGACCAATTCAAGAATTTATCGAACCACAGGGAGGTCGATGCTAGCACTTAAGCGATATCACGTTTATCACGATTTTATAGAGACGAATCATAGATGGATGGTTTGGGTAACAAGTAATTAAATGAAAGTAGACAAACAATAATCCAATGACAAGATAAAATTGATGAATGAGTGGTTTTCCAAATTGAGTAGAAGTGAGATTAACAACACTAATGAAGTGGTAACTTATGGATTCATGCATTAAACTCATATGTATCAAGGGTTAAGACTAAGGGCCAACACTTATACCACCTAAACTTCCTCTCGAAATGATTAGGATGTAGATCATTTGCACAATCTCTAAATAGCTCAAAGGTTGGTTCTAAATTAAACTATTCCAACTAGGTACTAAGTTCAATTATAGAATCCCTTCATATAATCAATTGACTTCTCAATCTAACTAATCACATGTTCCATCAAAGGGTTCTAAATAATAAAGGACTTCTCAATCACTTTACCATTTATAATGCACATGAGGTGTTTGATGAAATGATTCACTTGACTATCCTAAGCACATAATTGATTTCTCAATCTAATCATATAATTAGAACAATCAAACACACAAAACATCATAGATCTCAAGATATATAAGCACCAATGATAGAAAATCAAATATCCCCATCAACATATGAATTTAATTACATAGATCCACAAATTAACCAACAACCTTCATGTTGCTAATCTCACAAGGGAGATTAGCCTACAATCTTCATAAGATCCATAACATAGACATTATAATTCTTACAAATCATGATAAACTAAAGGATTAACACAAAATTGGAATGAAAACTCCCTTGGAAATGGATCCAATTGAATCTCCCTTCTTCCTTTGGTGATCACCCAAGCTTCCTTGCTTCTTCACTTGATTTGGATGGAGGAAATGATGGAGAGATGATGTAGATCTCAAAATGGATGAATGGGATGGAGAATATGGTGTGAAATCAAAGGAATGGTGTGTGAGGTGTGTGGGAACAGTAGAATTTTCGGATCTCCTTTAAAATGTTGAATGGAGGGGTATTTATACCCTTTTGGGCCTTCTAGAAGGATTCTGATTTTTTTCTGATCCAAGACACGACACGAGTCGTGTGGCGCAACACGGCCATGAGGTGCCCGTGTTGCGTGAACTGATGCTCCCGCACGGCCATCGCTTACAGGCCCGTGTTGGCTACACGGGTCGTGTGCTGCAACACGAGTCGAGCTCCGCAACACGGCCAAGTGGTGGTCGTGTTGGATGAATAGATGTTGCCGCACGACCATTCTGGACAGGCCCGTGTTAGCTACACGAGTCGTGTACTGCGACACGGCTCGTGCCACCGACACGGCCAGTCGTGTTGCTGCTGCCCTGATTCCTTCACTGTTTTGGCTCGTTCTCCCTCGTTTCAACTCCAAATTGAGTTCCGCTTTTTCCTACATCTTCCTTATCCTATTTAGCATCAAATAAAAAGTGAAAATAGTAGGTTTAAGCTCATTCACACACATTTCCATGAAAACACAAAACACAACCAAATAACACATAAAATACGGATAAAAATATACGAAAACACATATAAAAAGGCACTAAAATCTAGGTGAAAATATCACTCATCACGGTGGAGATTGGCGTGTTGTAAAGCTGATACCAGGCTGGTGAGAGGACTCACCCCGTTCATAAACACCCCGACGTCGTTTCCCGAGCAACGATGTCATTGACATCCCAGCGAAGCCGGGTGGGAAGGAAAGCTCAGAAGGAGCTGCGGTCGGACAACATGATCGTCTTTGAGGAGGAGACAACGGAAGGAAGACTCTACCACGAGCAAACAATGTATCACGAAGATTTTTCTCAAGCTTGAAGTCCCCGCAACCAAAAGACAGACACTCAAATTCGCTTTCACAATCCAAAGAAGAAGAGGAAACACCGTAATCAGAATCAGATTCATCATCAGAAAATTGATATACATGTTTTTAGCGGGTCAAAGATGAGCCGGCAACAGAGACGGTAGACCCCACCTGAGATAAATTATCTCAGAGCTCATCTGGAAAGATAAGAAACGATGATAAAGCACAAAATGAACACCCAAATAAACAAAATGAAAGCACATAAAAATAAAAGGGAGAGATACCAGCAGTGGCACAGCGATCAAGGGTAGACAACCCAGCAGAAACAAGGATAGGTTCTTGAAGGAGAGGAGAGGCGCGATAAGAATTGGGGCTCGAGGATAAGATCTCGTAAACACGGCAAAATCCATCACTCAACTGTGCGAGTTGACGATGGGAAGGACCTGCAAAATTTACCTAAAGAATGTTAGAGACTCCCCAGAGCAGTCCAGAATCCAGAAAAGAGATAAGAGACATACACTTGCTCAACGGAAGGAACCGATAAGGAAAAGTCACTAGGACACTATTTACTCAAAGACGATAATTACCCTATAACCAAAACCAAGCGTGCTCCGAACTCCTACCGATAACATCAGAAGCACCAATAAAACGATGGTTGTCATGAGAGAGCAAATGGTAAAAACCACCAGAACGACCGGAGGCAGCATAGAAAAAAGATACTCCAACTCAAAGGGATCCTGGATAGTGTAGCCCAACATATAGAACAGAGACATAGTAGATATCAAGCGTAACCAGGATGAAGGCAATAGATGTTCAATAGCCATGTTCCACCTTTGTAACAACAAACCAACAACAGGCGGAATAGGAAGGCGCAAACCAGCCAGAAATAGAGAATAAAAGAAGGCAGTGCACTCAGGAGGGGGCTCAGTAATGGGAAAATCATTACTAGGAGAAGTAAAAATCGCTTCGGGATTACCAAACAACTGATGGATTTCCTGCAGATGCTCGACAGAAAGTCTAGAGGGTGGTACCCACTCAAGACGCTGAGCCATGCCACGAAGGGCAGCCCCATATCGCAGATATCTCGACGCGTCGGGAGATAAACCAGCTGATTCAGAGGCAAGAGAGCATCGTATTCTTCATCGATGGATATCAAAATACCACCAGCGGCTACAACAGGTATAACAAAAGCACCCAACCTATCGGGCAAAGAAACGGGAGGTAGGTTACCCCTAGAGGAGAAAGAAGTAGACAAGTCCCTTAAATTTGGCCGGGGCCGCCTCCGGAGACGATTGGAGCCGCGTACACCAGGCCGTACATGCCTTTCTAGTGTGGAATCAGAGGTGTTAACCTCTTGAACTTTAGGCGAGGAGGAGTACCTTCACTAGCCATCACCAGCGATAAACGCGAAATTTAAGATTTAGAAGAGGGGGAAGATAGGCGAAACCTCAGAGAGCGCCAGAAATTTTGGAAGGGAGTTCATGGGGAAATACAGGGAAGTATGCAAAAGATTTGAATTTCAAAAATAGAAATCGAAAGATATCTGGTGGAAAGAAATACAACCCATGTAATGAATAGACAGGGTGAACCAAAAAGGGCAAAGATCAGACGACTGGGAAGGCAAAACTTTACAACTTTCAAGGAAAAAGAGAGGCGTAGATTAACCCACATGGCACTTGATCAAAGACGTGCAACAACATGATAGAAAATGGCGGTTATACTCAAAAGTAAAAGCAAAATTACCAGAATACCCCCCAAAAGTGTTAGTCAACATAAAATCAAGTACTCCATTTCAGAAGAGAAGGATTACACAGTATTGGAAATTCATAGAAGAATCCTACAACTGGAAGAAAAAAAGATAAATACCTGGAATATTCATAATAAACTGAAATAAAGGAGCACATCCGGGTCGGAACCATGGGCTTAAAAAATTTTCACTTTGGAATAACATCAGAACCGACGACACATACAGACCTCGGATTGCCACCTTCGGGCGGCGCACCCTCGGAAGAGCCTAAAGGGGCTTCAGAAGCTGCAAGATCCAACGACATATCGGCCGTCTCAGTGCTACCAGATTGAGGAATAGCTTCCGAAAAAGGAGAAGCCATGGGAATAGTAACAGTCTCGGAAGGCTGACATTCAGAAACAACAGCAGTAGCAACCTGATCAAATTTGCTTGCGGTGCCGGATCTGAGAGCATCGGTTTCAGCAGAGAGTCCCTGGGTAGACGCCTCCATAGGTTCGGTGGGAAGTTCCACGGGAGGATCCTCAGCCTTAGAATCCACCGTAGCGAGCCCCAAAACACCGTCAGCAAAAGCCTCATCCGAGTCTACCTCTAGCACTTCATCAGAATCTTCCTCGGGAAGTTTGGTGTCGATGATGAAATCAGAATACTCACCAAGTAACCCCAAATCAAGTTGCTCCTTCAAAGATTCGCCCTTCGGGATTTTCTCCTGACTGAGGGCATGATGGAGGATGTCGCGCATATCATCAAAGCAGTCGGGGTAAGGTTTCTCAAAGGAAGCTTTCGCCATGGCGGCGGAGGAAGAGCAGAAGCAATAAATCTTGGCCTTAGGAAGAACAACATTCTCATAGTAAGAATTGTCCGCTTGTGATAAGAGAAGCTTGTCCTTTCCTTGATCCAATGTAGCCACAACCTCATCCCGTTCACTTCGAGCCTCGGCAGCTGTGTCCTCGGCTTCTTTAATTTTCTGATTGAGCAAGGCTTCATAAGCTTCTCACTCTTGGCACATCTCCGCGACCTCTCTGTCAGAGGATACTTGGAGAGAATGGAGACTGTTTAAGATCTGAGTCATATTGACACGGACTTGATCCTCTCTCGCCTTAACATCTTTCTGATGCTCAACCTCCATGGCAGCAATCCTATTGAAAAGTACCTTAGTTTCCAACTCCAGGGCACTTTTCTCATTCTTAGAACTAGTCAGTAAACTATCATACCGAGCACGTAGGGTCTTGAAACTCTCCTCGAGCTCGGCTTTCTTATCCTCTTCGACCCTCAACTCTCCTCGGACTCGAGCGTCAGCCGTGCTCGCCTCGAGGGCTCTCTAGTCATGAGTTCTCATCTTTTTGGAAAGCAAGGTAACCTCATCCTGCAAATGGAATTCACGTCTCTCCAACTCAAAGATGTGATGCATAGCATTAGCAACATGAAGTGCTTGCCGACCCAGATAACTAGCGGCACTGTGAATAGAGACCCCATCAGACATCTTCTCAACATGAGCAAGGATCTCTTTAGTACACCCTTTGAAGGGAAAGGCAGCGGCATGGGCTAAACAGACAGGAGCATCGAAATCAAACAAAGGCTCCTGACTACGAATGAAAGCCTTACCAGCTTCATCAAAGCTACCATACTTCCCAGAAAGTTCCCTATCGACTATCTAATTCATAGGAAGATATGGAGTAGCCTCATCCAATATAGGCAGAACAGGAGGGGTGATCTCGGTTGACAAGCGATTGTAATTCCAAGAACGCAATCCAAAGAAAAGAAGGCTCCATGACGAGGCAGAGAGTTGAAAGGAGCAAGATTACCAGAGAGACCTTCGAAAGGTGAACCTTGAAGGCCAGGATCAGGAATAGTTGGCTACTCAGGAGCAAGACGAAGAGAAACACAGGGGTGTTGTAAACACCAATCGTAGTTTTAGCAGGAACATCAAAAGAAGGGGAAAGTTGATATCACATACTTCAAAAGTTTCCTGAGGAACCGAATTGGGTGCACCAGAGGAGCTGACATCCATACCGCCAGCAATGTCATCTCGAATCTTCTTCGAATGATGAAGGATAAGAGCAGTACTATCATGGGTCTCTTCATCGAAACTTTCATCTTGCAGACTATACTTCCTCTTGGAGACAATAGATTTGGCAACAATGGCCTTGGAATTATCCCTCTTAGATTTTGGGACTTTAGGGGTTCTATTTGAAACCTTCTCTCCAGCACCCGAGGTTTTTCCCTTGACAGTACCAATATCCCACCTCGGAGAGAGAGGAACAGAAGGACCACATATCTTGATAGCCTTGAGGGGCTGTACAGCAAGAGGGCTTCGGAAATTTTCCTGGACGAGGCATGAGAAACCTTATTTATTCCCTTGCTGAGTGCGGCCTGTTTACGAGCAGAGGGAAGGGTAGCAATGTTGGCAGTATCAGGAATGAGGCGCTTCTCCTCCCCTGAACATAATGGAAAGGGAGGTAAATACAGAAGAAAAGCGAAGATAGGAGTAGGAGAAACACTAACACAAAACCATCAAAGGGATGAAACATAGGACGCAATAATAGAAAAATCACCTGGCATGGCTATAGCCGAAGAAGTAAGGACGGCAGTGAAATGATTAATGCAAGTAAGAATGGACTGGTAATGACGCTCATTCTCAGAGAGATTGCGAACGCAATGAAAGGTGTCCTGAAATTCAGACGACAACTTTTCAAGAGCGCACGACTCACTTACTGCATAAAATAAAAGAGAAATGTTAGAATATTTCGAATGGTGTAGAAAGGAACCAAAATACATACACGCACTAAGATCAGGTTTGAAGAAGGAACTCCTAGTGAATACAGTGGGATTTTGAGGGTCCTCAAAATCGAAGACACAAGGACCCTACCATGGCCCACAAACCCAAACCCAGTGATCTTTCCACTTTTTTACTAAACTAGGCAAAGAGACAACCAGGTTAGTGTGACGAGGCGCCAAATAATAATACCTTTCATCCTAGCATTCAGAGTTAGCCGATACAGGAAGTTAATCTCGGAGGTACTCAACAACGGATACTTCATCAAACAGAAAAGAACTAAAATCCCCATCAAGGCAGCCCAACCATTAGGAGCCAACTGAGCAGGGGCTATATCCCAGAAATTGAGAATATCCCGGATACAGGGATACAGAGGAAACTAAAGGCCAAGCTCAAACTGCAATTCATAGGCCACAATAATATTTAACGGGGCAAAACATATTTGAGCATCAGAAGAAGGAAGGAAGAATTCAATATCGTCTCCGCATTGGAATTTACCGATGGCAATAATGGTATTTTTATCTAACCAAGAATCGTCAATAGTAGAAGGGAAGTCCTCGGCAAAAAAGGGAACTCTACCGGCATTGACTATATCAATGTTATACCCCAAACCAAAAATTAAAACAAAATCGGCAATCGTCTGGTTAAAGGCAGACTTAGAAAGGGAGCGAGAACTCGAACCCTCCTCTTGACGGGAAGAAGGAGACCCAACACTCCCAAGCAAAGAATCAGTAGTTCGTGAAGGGTAGATGGAACCCTTGCGATCCATGTTCGCGAAATTATAGAAGGAGAGAAAATGGTATACAGAAGAAAAGAGGAGAAGAAACCCTAGACGACAATGACACGACGAACTCAGAGACACCGGAAAAAGTAAGTTAGGGAAAGAAGGAAGATGAAGGGAGAGGAGTGGTACCTGGAGGAGAAGGGAGAACGTATATTATAAGAGAAATCGCAACCGTCAGATGAAAGATAGAAGAGGAAAAATCGAAGGGAGAGAAAGGGGAGAAGAAAGTAAATTGACAGAATTTTAGAAATTTAAAATTTGAATGAAAACACCAAATACCAGAGATACCTCCAACCTTGCGAAAATATCTCAGCGACCCCAGTAATCTAGAGATGGGAATAATGTGGGACCTTGATAAGAAACTGAGATGGAAGAAATAGGAATCACACATACTGAAGCATGAGGGATATAACTTAAAAAATACTGAAGCATCGGTCTTTCCACCGGCGACTCCAGAAATAAGTAAGAGTATTCCCTGGTGCAGATTAACAAAGTTTGTCCTTGCTGTTTGATTTGATGCCCCTGTTCTTTACAGGGTGATGCTCTATTTTTGCCGCCACCTCTCTTTAGATGCAAGCGGTGGTCCATTCACTAGAGCAACACCGACGGGGTGAGCTGCTTCCCAACCCTTGCACAGTTCCAATGGGGGCCTGACACAATCAAATTCTTCTACATACATGGTTGCCGCCAATTATCAAGTTCTTTGCTGCCGTCCAGCGGCTTCTCAAGGTTTGATTCAGCCTTGTCCCGATGGCACATGGCTATTTCTCTCCGCTGTCTGTCTTGGTTACTACCTGGGCGTGCGATGGTATTTGTAATACTGTCACTTTTTGTGAAGTATTTTTCATTCTGCTTTGGATTGCAATCTCCTCTTATCAAATGTTTATGCAGATTTTATTAGTTGAGGCTGTTTTGTAATGATCTAATTCCCCATCTGTGAAGGAGCAGACCTCAATTGTGCTAGTGGTGCTTTGGATTTAAGTTGGACTATGTTCTGAAATTGCCTTTTTTGCTTGATTTTGCTGAGCCTATTGCAGTTTGACTACTTCTTGAAGACGCCATTAATTTGGATGTTGTCTTCATTTTATCATATTTTTTGTTTTGGTCTTCTGTTTAGGCCAAATCTTAACCTAGTCCTGGATTGTTAAGAGTATTAATAGGTGATTTAGGCTGATTCCTTTTACAAGGCCACCTGTTTGGCCTTCTTCACTAAAACCGCTTGTTTGGCTTATTCGATTGACTGGGTCAATCCTTTTTTACTTATTGTTCTCTCCCCCTTTCTCATTTTCATTTACATTTAATAAAATTTTATCTATTTGCCTAAATAATATCAAGCCATGAGATTATCTAGGCTCGAGGGGCTAATGTTATGGGTATTATATCCTCCATGCCTAATGGGCCGAAAGCCTAATAGCCGAGATACCACAAGCAGGAGGCCCAACCATAAAGAGACCCAAAAGTAGGAATGAACCATAACTTATGGGAAGATGACGGCCCAGAATGTGGCCTAAGCCCAAGATACACAACCCGAGGAATAACTGAGAAGAAGCACAAGAGACGAGCCCATCGGTAAGGGCCCAGGAACCCAGAAGGGCAAGATTAGGAGAGGGCCGAGAAGCATGAAGCCCACTAAGAGAATAGGTGGCCCGACTCCGGAGCCGAGGGAGATATCCAAGAGCTCGGACGAACAGTATAGCCTCGAAAACTGACCCATCCGAAGACTGGAAGGATTATCAGAACTGTTGGGCAAAGTACAGACACAACCATGAGATCAACTAGTGGCGACAGGCTAGAGGACAAGGATAACGGTAAGAAGGGATGTCTTGAACAACACTCTCAAACTAGAAGACAACACATGACAGGAACGTCCCTCCTCGTCAGCCAATGGGGTACAAGCAAAGGACAGAGATAAACCTGCTACACCCTGCAGGACATCTGATGGCTTCCTGAACTGGTCTCCAAAAGTCGTCGATGTACCAGCAGCCCCTATTTATGGTTGTTTGTCTTCGTCCAGGTGGCGCCACGGGATTGGCTAATCATTAGGGTTTTGTTGGTAGTATAAATAACTTCTCTCACAAGAGAGAGGCAGGTTACTGATTCTCACATTAAGAAACTGCACTTGTAATTGGGAGATTTTACGAGTATTGTTCTTGAGGTGAGTAATAAAATCGGTTAAGGCTTTCGGTTGATTTCCCCATCTTTCACATACTTTACCGGTTTACTGTGTTTGATTGTGCTCGTTCTTAGTTCAGTTAAGCACCATATTCTTGTCTCTTAACCCTTAATTTAACTAGCTAAGAACACACATCAACAATGATCATACACCACTTTTATTAACATTCATTGAGCAGTATTCAACATGGGCAAAGAGTGTGAGACGAACAGAAAGGAATACTAAATTTTTAAAATAAAAAGTGATAATAAATTAATGAAATGTGATAATACTATACTATTTCATGAACATAATAAAAGTAATAAATTTTATAACGAAAATGATAATTATTTTAAAAAGTGTAAAATGGTTTAACGTGAGACGGTCCCACGGAAGACGTATTCTTCAACATGCACACATGAGAAGCGTAACATACAATGCATTGTGAATCTCATTTAGTGATCACATGTTGCAGTGTTGGTGGTGCACGAGAGAAATTAGTTTCATCTTTGGTATGACACATATGCACCAAAATGGCGATTGTTGTGCGGGTAAAAGTAGTAGTATTAATTTTCTATTAAAAATAATATCAAGGTCGGTCCTGAGCTAAATGGGATCACATATTCCACCGTGTTTCATCTTCTTTTTTACGTATTAAATATTTGTTACATGTCATGATCAATACTTAAATTATCTATATACGAGTTTATTGATCATTAATTAGGAAATAATATTTTAGTATAAAATAAGTTACGAAACACTATGTTCATTTCAACACACTCGTATAAGTCAAATAAAAAAAACATTATTTATATTATAAAAATAATAATAACAGAAGATGAGGGCTGCCCATATCCAAATTGAATTTGGTGTATGCTTATGTAGGGGTGGGCGGTATGGCATACCGAAGATTTTTGGTCATACCATATACCGTACCGAAATTTTTGGTATTTAAAAAATCATACCGTTACCTTACCTAAACTTTCGGTATACCTTAGTTCGGTATACCAATATTTCGGTATAAGAAAATGGTATACCTTCTGCTTACCAATATTTCGGTATGCCATACCATAACTAAAATATCGGTATATATCATCCTATTACATAGTTTGCTATACCGTTATACGTCTAAAATCCAATAAATCTTATAAAAATCATGTACTAGAAAAGTAAAAGATAGCTCTAAAACATACTCTAATAAATAACAAATCCAAAAATATACGACAATCTACAAACGACCAAATTAAATAAGAGTAAGTCTCATGAAAACCGGGTTTACAGGTAAGCCTTATTTTTTAATATTACTCTTTAATATATAAAAAATAACTCTTTGAAGAGTAATAATTTTTACACAATAGAGTAATAATTCGTATATCTAAAAAGTAATTTTTCATGTACTTAAAGTAATCGATACATCGGGATTTACAAGAATTTGAAGAGTAATTTTTTAATTTAAAAAGTAACAATTCATGTGCTAAAGAGTAATTTTTTATGTACTAAACAGTAACCGAATTTACATAATTAATATATCTAAACCCGTTTTACAAAGTGTTTGTCATTAAATAAATAGTACCTAAGAGATCTACACAAAAATATATGGAACTTATATTAAAATCAACACTTTTAAATTTTCATATACATAGAATTACTTAATTAAAAAATAAGTACTAATATCATGTAAGTCAATGATCTTTATCAATAATTTATAATTATGAAGAAATATACAGTAGGATTTTAGATTTAATATTTAATAAAATAGTGTATATATATAATTTAATTAAAAATTATAATACATAAATAATAATTATAATTGTATGTATCATCTAATATGGTAATATCGTATCATATAACTCAAAAAATTGAATATTTTACGGTATTTCGACATATACCAAAATACCGCGGTATTGATTATTTATATACCTTTATCGTACCAAAATTTTCAATACGATATCATACCTTACCAAAAATTTCGGCATACTTAAAATTTCGGTAAAATCGATATTTTTCGTTATGATAAGGGCGGTATACCAAAATTTCGGTATTTTTCCCCAGCCCTATGCTTATGTAATGATTGGAAAAGACCAGGCTTCATGGGACAGTATTGGTAACAAAATCTTTTAATTGATGTCAAATGTTGGGGCCTTGTAATAATTATAATATGGAAAGGCACTACATCATTACATCTAATTTGTGATATATTTACTAATTAAATCATGTGAAATTGATTGCAACTAATAATTCACAACAACTGGACTACATCCCATTTTTTTAACATTAACATCCTTCACATGCCACTTTTACTCTATGCCTGCACCAATTCGTATAAGCCTACATGTGATCACTACCCCCAAAGACACTGCAAATGACATTTTTAACCCTCATAGACCGCTTATCTTTGGATTCGTTTATACTGTATAAGAAACGTATTCCTCCATCCTGTCTCAATTTATTATGCACGGTTATTATATTTAAGAAAAAATATTTTTTAATTAATTTTATTAACTTTTAGGGAGGATTACTACTAGGTACACAAAAAAACCCTAAATTACTATGAGATACAAACATACAAAAGTATTACTACTAGGTACAAAAATATATAGTGATATTCCAATATTACCCCTATTAATGTGCTGCACATAAATATTGTGTGCAGCAAAAGTTCATGTGCAGCAAAGTGTGTGCAGCAAAAAAAGTGTGTGCAGGAAAAAAAAAGTGTGTGCAGCAAAAAAATGTGGTGGTCCGGCGGCGGCGGTCCGGCAGCTTTTCCGGCGGCGGCAGTTTTTCCGGCGACCAGTTTTTTTTTTCTTTTTCTTTTTTTTTTTTGGACGAACAGTTTTTCCAGCGACCGGCTGCCGGAACTCCGGCGGCGGCGGCGCGGGAGCTTTCCGGCGACCAGTTTTTTTTTTTTTTTTTTTTTTTTTTTTTTTCTTCTGACGAACAGATTTTCCGGCGACCGGCCGCCGGAGCTCCGCCGGCGGCGGCAGCGGTGGTCCGGTGGTGGGTGGAGGTTGGGGTTAGTGTTTTAAAGGTATATGGGTATATTTGGTATTTTACTTTAATATTTTGTATTAAATAATAATTATTTTAAATCAATGTATCTAGTAGTAATTAGGGGTACAAAGTGTGTACCTATCAGTAATTATTTCTAACTTTTAAAGGTTGCACGGTTATTATATTTAAGAAAAAATATATTTTAATTAATTTTATTAACTTTTAAAGGGTAATGTAGTATTTTAAGGTATTCCCCCCTCCTATAAAAATGACACACTTTTCTTTTTGGTTTGTCCCATTAAAATTGACAAATTTCATTTTTAATACATGGGATTCACACAAAAACAATTAATATATTCTCATGGGTCCATATACCATATCCAATACAACTACCAACTACACATTAAATATTATTTATCTCACTTCACTTTACATTAAATTATTATACTCCTTAATTCTCGTACAAAAAAAAAGTGATAACTTCTCCGGAACGGAGGGAGTAATAAATAAAGAGTGAGTCTGATATAAACTTGTTTTACACACAAATATTTGCCATATATAAATGGGAGAATTGAAAAATTAGTCAATTTTTTAAGTTCAAAATTTTTGGTGGTAGCAATAACTCTCAACCAATAACCACTTTTTGGACTTTTATACCCTTATCTTAGTTACCGTATCGGTACCCATGTCGAGTATCGACTCGATAACCTTGTCGGTTGACATGTCAGAATTTACTCATTTTAACTCGAATTTTAAAATATTTCTTTTTTCTCAAAATAAATATAGTCCATTACGACCATATCATGCCCACCATGCTTCCGCACATTATTTAAAAAAAAATTAAACTCAATATTAACCATTTAAATGAATCAATCTCGTTCCCTCAGTGGATCTCAGCACAATCCTTGTTCGTTTCTTACAACGGATGTGCAAGATGCGCTACTATTTTTAGTTGGAAAATATGGAGGTTAAGGTTGTAAAAGAAAATAGAAGGTTACATGCTAGGGCAGTTAGAGATGTTAAATTGGTCAGCCCTAACGGACTTCGGGCTAATCAGGCTTCAGGTTAAATCATGCTTAATTAAATGGGCTACTAAAAGGCGAACCTACTCCTAACCCTAACAGGCTTTGGGCTAAACGTGCCAGGTTTGTGGGCTGTACGATAAAAAAATATTTTAAAAATTATAAATTTAAATTTATTATAAATAATACAACAAATTTAAAATTAATTCATACGCTTTTAGAATTTGAGAGAATTAAAATTAATACATCAAAAATATTGTTAAAATGTATAATTTAATAGAATTTGTAATAATTAAATTAATTCTAATATATTTTTCTAAGTATTATTTTATTTATTATACAGAAAAGGGTGGGTTACACTTAGAGAAAGAATGAGAAAGAGATAAAAATTAAAGGATGATGAGAGTTAATCCCACAATGAGCTGGGGGTAGGGTGGAAGGGGGCTAGTTGATGTATAGGTTATGAATGTTAAGGTAAATTAAACATAATAATAATAACCCCAACCCTACAGGCCAGCTCGATTAGCCCGCAAACCAGCCCTATTAGCCAACGGGCTAATCGGTTCAGACCAAAAAGCCCTGATATTAAATGGCCAAAATTTCTTGGCCCTAACTCTAATTTTTTAAGGTTAATCGGATCGGACCTACAGTTTGTGGGCTTTTTAAAAACTCTAAGGGCAGTAGCCCAAGATTATTTATTTATTGAATAGAAATATTTATTACACACCAATAATACTTAAACAAGAGGAGAAAACTCCTCTAGCTACTTATTGTAGCTGGTTTCAAAACACTCATACAAGAAGGAAAAGCTATTACAATGTTTATTGAATGAGTAAATAGAGGAAAATGATCGATGTCTTCTATTTTCTCCAATTCTCTATATAAAAAGGCCTTGGACTTGAAATCCGGATGCCATCTTTAGCAGCTGGCTGGGTCCTCCGTGCATTGGATGCCAACTTTAGCTGGCTGGTCCTTCTTTGTGCATTTGGATGTCATCAGCTGGCTGGGCCACCTTTGTAGGCTTTTGCCTGGGTCACACGACTCTTACCATTTTGATGAGTTACTTATTCCCTGCGGTATTCGAAGGGTCATGCAGCTCTTGGTTGTTTTGAAGAGATTTTACCCTCTTCCTCCCACATGTTTATTTCTTAGATGGAGGGGGTCCATCTTCTCCAGCAGCTACTCTCCTCCTTGCTATGCCCAGTTTTACTCATTTTTCAAACTCGGATTTTGTTTGGGTAGAGCAACTTGAGCATATCTTATCTTTTTATAGACCACAATGAGCCACGTTGCAATATTTTTGATGAGTTTCATTTCTTGTCGATAACGTGTTTCCCCAAAAGAGCGTTTGCTTTTTCTTGAAAATCTTCTCAGCATGCATTGTCATGTTTTTTTGTTAAGGTGTTTAATAGGAATGATCCGTTCACAGTATTCTCAGTAGTTGAATGGAAACTTAACCTTGTCTATCTCCTGAAGACAAACGTACAGAGCCCTTGCTCGGCACGTTGAGATCTAATCCTCTGAATAAGTGGAGACCAAGCCTGGCCCCTTCTCTGGAGACTCTTTAATGTTATTTGCGACTTTAACATCTGGTCTTCTTATCCTGATATGATGAAAGGCCTTATGGTTGCCTATTCCTACCAGATTCGGAGCTGTACTAATGAAGTAAATCTCTAATATATCTCCTCTAGATAAAAAATTATTGTTTGCCTAAGACTCGTGAACTGATCCCATTATCCATTTTGGTAATTTTGAGATCTTAAGGAAGCTGGGTGTAATGCTGTATACTAAGGCTAGTGCCCTAAAATTGAACCATTGTTTTACGTCCTCTGGACGCGACCCTCGTCTCATCCAAATTTGGGGTTATTCCTCCAAGGTATCTACTCGGCATTTCACCGGAAGAATCCAATGTCTTGTATTTAGTTTCTCCCAACTAGCCTGGTATCCCTGCTATTGAGAAAAATAAGCTTTGTTAGTATCAGCCTTAGCAGTGCCCGTTATAAGCCTATGACTCCCTCTTTATCCCCTAAGGTGCTGGATTAAGTCGATGACTTAAGATGTAACTTTTTTTAGACCAGTTCTTCCTTTGAAAGTTCTAGTCTAGAACTAATGCAAGGAGTATTTGAATCCCCTACTTTGGATTTAAGACCTTGTTTCTGAATACTCTCATTTTTCAATTACTTTTGATGGCCCGGAGAAGTGGCTTTCGTAAGATCTCGAAAAGATCCATATTGCTACTGATATATCCTCGTATACAATTGGACACTTTGGTTTGATCAGTTTTTTGTAATTTTCTAGCAACCTTTGTATTGATTGCCAAACACTCAAATTTCTTTAGAAGCGTCTCAAGAAACTCCATCACATGCCTTGACATCATCAGGATGGAGTCTATTTCAGCTCCTTCCCTTTCTTGTTAAGAAATCTGCCAAAACATTTTTAAAAGATTTAATAATGAAAATATAAAAATTATAATATTGATATTCAGCTTGCCATCTTAAAAGTCTAACCTATCTAGTAAAGATTCAATTTTATTTTTTAGAAAGGCCTTGATGCTCGGGTTATCAAATTTTAAGGTAAATTTATTCGCAAGAAGAAATAACGGCAATTTTTGAATGCCTTTCGGATTGTGAAGAACTCATTCTCATTGATGCATGTATCTGCATGGTACTTCTCCTTTCGGTGTGTACTTAGTAAGAATAGCTACCCACCAATAGTCACTAGCATCTGCATAGAGCACCATATCATCCTCGTCGTTTGGTATGGTTAGCTTTGGAATCTTTTTGCAAACTGCCTTCAGTTGTCTGACTATCTGCCGATGTGATTCCTCCCATTTAAATTCAACAACATTCTTCAATAGAGGACTAAACACCATTCGGTATTGTGCTAGATTATTGATGAAATTTCCAGCCAAGTTTACAACTCCCAGAAAACTTTGGAGTTGCTTCTTGTCTTTGAGATTTTTGGGAAATCCTTAGACTTTCTCCACAATATATGGTTGCAGAATTATTTCGGACTCATCGATATTTATTCCAAGAAACTTGATCTGTTTTGTAATGGTTACTGCCTTCTTTCCAGAGAGCACTAATCCTTCCTTGTGACATGCTTTTGAGAATATTTTCAAATACGTCAAATGATCCTTCATGTTCTTTGAAGCAATGAGAATGTCATCCATATATACGAACATGAATGCTAAATAATCTTTGAGAAGATTATCCATTTTCCTCTGATATATTGATGAGAGCGAAAATAAGCGTATTTTAGTGTCTAATTTAACACCTTTTTGATAGGAATTGTTGTCATATATTATTACAAGTCTCTTATATTCGATATATGTGAGAAAAAAATGCATTTGAGGTGTTTTATTATGTTTTAGGTGAAAAAGGATCAAAAGTGCAAAGTTGGAGAAAAGGTACAACTTGTGCAAGAATGCTAAAAAATGCACTTCCAACTTATGTAATTTCTGTGTTCGTTTGAGCTTTGAATTGGAAGTATTATATATGGTTGGAAAGCCACAGAAGAGAGGATCGGTTTGGCGTAAAGAACACCTCAATCGGAGTCCAAATGAGAAAGTTATGATCAAAATGGTAACGTCACGCAAGCTGTCCCTGTTCAGCACGACTGTGTCACTTTGCATGACTTGTTTCACCCAAATCAGAGCTTGGATATGGAAGTTATGCGCAAAATGGTGAGACCGTGCACTGTCGCTCGACCTGCTGTTCGACCAAGGTCAATCCTGCTCGACAAAAATGTTCTAGTTGAGCGGGGACACAGAATCCTATTTTGATAATTCTGTACCTCCTATGCGTGTATTTTTATGTTTTCCAAGAAAAAGCTCATCCAAGGTCATAAGGAGAGCTTACAAGTATAAAAGGGGATGTAGATCACATCACTATTCATTAAAGAGAACCACAACACAATACTACACCCCACAAGGGGGATCACCCCCAACCATCATTCACATCCTTTCCTCCATCCATCCATCACTTTGAAGATTCGTCTGTGGACTCATGAAGGAGAATCAAGAGGATTTGAAGAGACGGGAGAGAGAAGGAAGAAGACTTCTACACCAAGGGTTTTCCTAATTCTTTTCTTCTATATTCTAATTTTCCAGACTATGGGTAAGATCTATCCAACCCCCATGATTGTTCTTCATAATATCATGGGTTAGAATCATTTTGGTAGATCTAGGGTTTTGAAAGATTTTATGAATTAATTAAACTCTCTTGTGTGTCCTCCGTACAACACTACTTGTTAATTGATTTTATATATGATTGTTCTTTCTTAATCCATATTCATGGTTTTTTTGTGCATCTTCAATTGGTATATAGAGTCTGAATATATATCTTGATTGTAGATTGAGTACGTTCACCGCTGAACAGGATTCCATGTAATGATTCTAAGTAAGGGGACTCCGAAACTTCATTAGAACTATCATATATGAATGTTTATTAATTGAATTGAATTTGGGTTAGTAAGTAGGATAAAAGGGTAATTTTATAGTACTAATAAAGGGAGATCATATCGGGTTAGAGTACCAATCCTAGGGGGAAATAATTGATACTAATAGTACCTCTAGAAAGGGGGGGGTGAAATTACGTCTCTTACTTTGAGGTTATTCACACATGTTACACGCATATTTTCTTGTGTCTATGGAGTAGATTTGCATGGTTTGATGATGCATCCATAGTCCACAAGGAAGAGTCGACCTGCACTTGAGAGGGAAGTTAAGTAGTAGAACAGGATTATCCTATAGCTACCTATTCTCCAACTTGATCCACTTTCGTTGTATTAAGTCAGAGAATAGGTAGTGATGAAAGTGAAAATAAACATGTTTTAGTGTCCAATTTAACACCTTTTTGATAGGAATTGTTATTATATATTAACACAAATGTCTCATATTCAATATATTTGAGAAAAAGGTACACTTGAGGTGTTTTATTGTGTTTTAGGTGGAAAAATGATCAAAAGTGCAAAGTTGGAGAAAATGTGCAATTTGTGTAGGAATGCTGAAAAATGCACGTCCAAATTGTGTAGTTTTCCTATGTTTATGTGGAGCTCTTAACTGGAAGTGTGATACATGGTTGGAAAGCCACAGAAGAGACGATCATTTTGGCATAAGGAATACTTCGATTGGAGTCCAAATGTTAGAGTTTTGGTGAGATCTTTATATTTATAGAAAGCTAAGAAAAAGAGAATCGCGTGAGCACAAGAATCACTAAAATCGGAGTTTGGACGAGGAAGTTATGCTCAAAATTGTGAAATCGCGCAGTTGCAAGCGAGAATTTTCGAAAATTTCTAAAAATTACCTATTTCTTGGTGCACAATTAATATCCTTACACATAATCCTCTATGATTCACCCATATCTTTTATTTCCTTATTTAATTCCCTTCTCACACCTATATATATTTTACATCATTATTCATGTGAGAGAACAACAATACAATCATCCTACACCCCACAAGGGGGATCATCCCCAACCATCATCCACATCCTTTTCTCCATCTATCCATCACTTTGAAGATTCGCCTGCTAAATCAAGAGGAGAACTAAGAGGATATGAAGAGATGTGATCATCCCCAACCATCATCCACATCCTTTCCTCCATCTATCCATCACTTTGAAGATTCGTCTATTGAATCAAGAGGAGAACTAAGAGGATTTGAAGAGATGGAAGAAAAAAGGAAGGAGATTGCTACACCAAGGGTTTTCCTAATTCTTTTCTACTTTCTAATTTTCCAGACATATGGGTAAGATCTATTCAACCCCCATGATTGTTCTTCGTAACACCATGGGCTAGAACCTTTTTGGTAGATCTAGGGTTGTGAAGGTTTTTATGAATTAATTAAATCTTCATGTGTATACTCCGTACAACACTACTTGTGAATTTATTTTATATAATACTATGCTTTTTTAATTCATACTCAGAGTTATTTTGTGCATCATTAACTGTTATGTAGAGTCTTAATACATATCTTGGTTATCAATTGAGTGCGTTCATTGCTGAGCAGGATTTAATGTTATGATTTTAAGAGAGGGGACTCCGAAGCTTTATTAGAACTATCTTATATAAATACTTATTAATTAAATTGAATCCGGATTATTAAGTATGATAAAGAGGATAATTTTATAGTACCTATAAAGGGAGATCATATCATGTTAGAGTACCAATTGGCCAGGGAAATAATTGATACTGATAGTACTTAGAAAGGGGGGTGAAATTTTATCTCTTGCTCCAAGGTCATTCACACGTGTTACACGCATATTTACTTGTGTCTATAGAGTAGATTTACATGATTTAGTGATGTGTCCATATTCCATAAGGTAGAGTCGGACATTGATACACGAAAGAGAGATTAATAATTGAAACTGGATTATCCTAGAGCTACATATTCTCCTACTTGATTAACTTTCGTATTCTTCTAGTGATTTTTTATTTTATTTGTTATTTAAATTAATTGTTTAGTAGTTTAGGAATTAAATCCCAAACTTTATTGCCAATTTGTCTTAATTAATTAGCTTATAATTAAATTGATAATACACCGTTCTTTGGGTTCGATATTAGACTTGGTCACTTATCTAAGCTACAGTGATATCTTTAATACTTGGGGATTAATTTTGCGTGCAAAGAAAATGCCGATCAAGTTCTTGGCGCCGTTGCCGGGGGCGGCTGTTATTATTGATTTTATTATTTCTAGTTGATTAAGACTTTTATTTATAATTATTTATTTCTATCTAACCTTGAATTTTTCTGAGGTACAATTGTGCATTAGGAAAAGGAGAGGAAGAAAAGGAAGGAATAACACACTATGCTAAACATGATTGGAGCAAGGCAGAATTCGGATAATGTTGCTATATGTAAAATTTTTCCGAACTATGGGATTGGTAACATGAGATTGATAGGAGCAAGGGGGGAAGATGATGATTTTGAGATATATCCCGCTCTTATCAACATGGTAGAAAAGAATCCCTTTTTTGGGAGTTCCTTTGAAGATCCATATCAGCATCTCAGAAAACTCCTTGGTTCTCAGAAAATTCCTTGGTTATGCAAACACTCTGAAGGGTGCTGGAGCTAATGATCATGCTAGGCGGATCGCCCTATTCAAGTTTTCATTAATTGATGGGGTAGAACATTGGTATGTGACTCTTGATGCCACATATTGCACTACATGTGATCAACTGCAGTAGAAGTTTTTAGAGAGATACATGCCATGCTCGAAGGTTTTCAGAATGAAGCAAGAGATCACCCAATTTATTATGAATCAGGGTGAGAAATTTCATGAGGCATGGGATAGGTTCAAAGATATGCTCAGGAGGTGCCCAGAGCATGGGATGTCTAAGGCTCAGTACGTAAGTATCTTCTACTATGGATTGGATTGTGAGTCGCGAATTCTTATTGATGCATCATCAGAAGGAGCGTTGTTATCTAAGACAGCGCTTGAAGTAGAAAAGTTGTTTGAAGACATCTCTATGAATTCACGTGACTGGCGTACGAAAAGAGTTTGAGGAACTTATGTAGTGGAAAAGATGGCGCAGGTTGAACATAAAGTGGTGAAGCCGAATAAGGATGATGGAATCGTCTCTAGTTTAGCTAACATTAACAAAATACAAGAGTTCCAGCAGAAGAAGATTATAGAGTTGACACTAAGGGGCCTAGTATACAGCAGCAAGAAATGAAGAGTGTTGAAGATACCTTCAATCGATACATGGCTGAGAATGATGCAAGGGTTGACCTCATCGAAGCGAGAATGAATGTTGATCATGCAGATTTATCTAAGTAGTTGAAGGACCTGAATTTGATTATGGGACAGATGGTCGGGAACGTGAATCAATTAGCACAAACGTAGGAGAAAAAAATATTCCCGTCTCAAAGTATAATGAACCCAAAAGAGTGCCATGCCATCACATTGAGGTCCGGGACGCAGTATGAAGGTCCGATGAAGCCTGTGGACTAAAACAATGAGAGCAGGGCTCCCGTTCGACCAGCCCCACGCAGTTCGACCAGACCTGATGGTCGAACTTTGGTCGAACCAGTTTTGGAAAAATAGAGAAACGATGCTCTATTTTCTGATTCGCTGTTCGACCAAAGCTGTTCCTTTCGACCAGACCTCTCTGGTCGAACTATGATAGAATGAGTGCCTGTTGAGCAGAAAAGTTCAGATTACAGAGCCTCTGTTTGACCAAACTCATTCCGTTCGACCAGACCATTCTGGTCGAACTTTGATCGAACAACAATTGGACAGTCTGAAACTGTTCTCAGTTATCCAGTTTGACCATACTCAATTCATTTGACCAGACCAATCTGGTCGAACCATGGTCGAGCTGCATAAATCAATTCTCGTTTCTGTACCAAATGCTACACTTGTTGTTCAGTGTACTCCAGTACCATCACAAGAGCAGAATATTGAGCTTATAGTTGAGAAGAAGTGGGAAAGTGCAAAGATGTTGAGAGCTGAGAAGCTTAGACTGCATATGGATAATGAAGATATAGTTTTCTCTCTTGATCAAGCAATAAAGATACCCATGGATACTCAATCATGCAAGAGCATAGATGTGATTTCTGACTTGCTTAATCTTGATCTTAATTGGATAGATGATTCTAAAATTAAGTGGAAGATTGACGAGGAAGACTCTAGACTGCCATGGGAGGAAGAAATTCTGAGGATCATATTTTTGTGACCAAGAAAGGTGAGGTGCTGAGTGTAGACAAGAAGAGAAAAAGAAAGTACTTGAAGGTGAGGATGCGAGAAGACCGCCATCTGATCCAGTAGTTCAAAAAGTGGTATTCTATCGTGACTCTCCGACATTAAACATGAGCACCTGTTGGGGACTTGTCCCTTTTGTTTTATTGCTTTATTTCTTTCGCGTGAGTGAGGAGTTATTATATTTGAGGTGCTCACGTTTCGGCAATTACATCTCTTTCAAACTTAGTTTCAACTTACGTTTTTACTAAGTTTGAGGGTGTGATGTACTTACCTCGTCTTTTGAGCACCAAGTGTATAATTTTTCCTTTCGACTTGTTATTTGTTTGTTTGGGGGTTTATTTTTTGCAGCATATTAATATTTTAACCGTTGTTGGTATGTCGATTTTTTGCAACTTACCTAATATTTTGTATGTTGTTTTTTTTTGCGTGTTCCCTAGTGTTAGTGCTCGAGTTTTAATTTTTCATCTTGTTGATTTTTCTGGTATCTTCTATTTTATTATTTATGAATCATGTGATGATGAGTGTGTTTGAGCATTGATGATAGAAAAAGGTAAAAGAGGGGAAAGATGAGTTCTACACTGAGGCTTTGACCTGACTGAGATGAACAACTCGAGGAGCTCGTGCAAACGTTGAAGAAAAATCAGGTGCCCTCATTTTCTTATTCTAATTTTTATGTGTACTTTTAATTAGTAGGAGTGGAAGGATTGAGATCTTGGTTTTGGTGAACCACATGAGCGTATATTTTTAAATTATGCTTAAATTCATATTCTTTTAAAATTGATGAAGGAAGTGTACTTGACTTATATTATGATATGAAGTTCAATGTGTACTTGTGGGATATTGCTTATCATGAAAAGTGCTCTGTTACTTGTTAAAAACCCACGTGAGAATTTGAGCCTCGTTGATCATGATACATAATCATATGAAATTTTCTTTTCTGGTGAGTACCATTCTTGTGTGTGCATTCTAGGACTTGCCTTGAGTCTCCTTGAATATTCAAGATTAGTCTAGCGGATTATGGAAATGATATTAGACCATCTTTGAATAGCCCCTTTTTCCATATACTTTACCTGAATGTCAGCCCATTTGAGTCTTTTTAAATCCATTCTTTTGATAGCCAAAAAAACTTAATTGAAGAGAGTGGTGATTTGTGGGATGATGAAGGAAGAGTCTTAAGGATGAAAAGGAAAATTCCTAGAGTAGTGCTCAAATCTAGTACTCCATAGAAACAAACACCCTAGGGTAGTGCTTAAATCTAGTACCCTATGGAGGATGTGAGAGGTAGTGCCCGAAAAAGAAATAAAAAGAGAAAAAAAGGGTGAAGAAAAGGAGAATGATGGTGTTGAAGAGTTAAAAAAATTGGGAAAAAAATATGTTTTGCTTGAAGGAGAAAGGTGGGAGAGTTTGATGAGAATGTTGTGCTTGAATAGAGAGTGATGAGGAAAAAAATAAAGATTGAGAGAGACGGCCGCTTGATTGATCTGAGTTTTAAGTCACTAAGTCATATGTTTCCTACCTTAACCAAAAAGCCCACATTACAACCAAATAAAAAGACCTTTTTGATCCATGATTTGCTAGCTATAAGAAAAGGAGAGTTGAGACAATGGGCAAGCTTATGCTTACGCATGCACTTGAATTGAATTTGAGCGTAAACACCCTAATCCGTAAGTGTATATCTTTTACACTTGAGTGCGAGTGATATATACTTCATGTGAGAACATGTCAATGGAGCATTTGAATTGGTGGTGATTGTCTTAACTTGTATGCAATGCATTAATTATTATATGTAATGAAAGTTGCATGACCAAAGTTGAGGACAATTGTATTTTGAATGGGGTCCTTGTTTTTCCACTAATTTTCTCTCTTTCTCTTTATTTTTATTTTGTTGTCTTGGGACGAGTAATGAGTAAGTTTGGGGGATTGATGAGAGTGAAAATAAACATGTTTTAGTGTCCAATTTAATACATCTTGGATAGGAATTGTTGTTATATATTAGCACAAATGTCTTATATTCAATATATTTGAAAAAAAGGTGAACTTGAGGTATTTTATTGTGTATTAGGTTGAAAAGGGATCAAAAGTGCAAAGTTGTAGAAAATGTGGAATTTGTGCAAGAATGCTGAAAAATGCACGTCCAAAATTTTTAATTTTTCTATATTTGTGTAGAGCTCTAAACTAAAAGTATGGTACATATTTGGAAAGCCACAGAAGAGAGGATCGTTTTGGCATAAAGAACACTTCGATCAGAGTCCAAGTGAGAAAGTTATGATCAAAATGGTGACGTCGCGCAAACTGTTTCTACTAAGTATGACTATTCCACTTTACATGACTTGTTACATCTTTAAATGTTAGACTTTTGGTGAGATATTTATATGTATAGAAATACAAGAAAAAGAGGATCATGTGAGCGTAAGAATCACTAAAATTAGAGTTTGGACGAAGAAGTTATGCTCAAAATTGTGAAGTCGCGCAGCAGCCAGCGAGAATTTTCGAGAATTTCCAAATTTTTTTGAGAATTTCCAAAAATTTCCAAAAATTACCTATTTCTTGGTGCACAATTAATCTTCTTATCACATAATCCTTCATGATTCACCCATATCTTTTATTTCCATATTTAATTCCCTTCTCACACCTATATATATATATTTTACATCATTATTCATGTGAGAGAACAGCAACACAATCATCCTACACCCCACAAGGGAGATCACCCCCAACCATCATCTACATCCTTTCCTCCATCTATCCATCACTTTGAAGATCCGTCTATTGAATCAAGAGGAGAACCAAGAGGATTTGAAAAGATGGAAGAAAAAAGGAAGGAGATCGCTACACCAAGAGTTTTTCTAATTCTTTTCTTCTATTTTCTAATTTTTCGGACATATAGGTAAAATCTATCCAACCCCCATGATTGTTCTTCGTAACACCATAGGCTAGAACCTTTTTGGTAGATCTAGGATTGTGAATGTTTTATAAATTATTAAACCTTTGTGTGTATACTCCGTACAACACTACTTGTGGATTTATTCTATATAAGACTATGCGTTTTAAATTCATACTCAGAGTTATTTTGTGCATCATTAACTGTTATATAGAGTCTGAATACATATCTTGATTATTAATTGAGTGTGTTTACCACTGAGCAAGATTCCATGTTATGATTCTAAGTGAGGGGACTCCGAAGCTTAATTAGAACTATCTTATATAAATACTTATTAATTGAATTGAATTTGGGTTATTAAGTAGGATAAAGAGGATAATTTTATAGTACCTGTAAAGGGAGATAATATCGGGTTAGAGTACCAATTGGCTAGGAAAATAATTGATACTGATAGTGCCTAGAGAGGGGGGTGAAATTACATCTCTTGCTCCAAGGTCATTCACACGTGTTACATGCATATTTACTTGTGTCTATAGAGTAGATTTGCATGGTTTAGTGATGCATCCATAGTCTACAAGGCAGGTCTACTTGTATGCTATGGACGCATTACCAAATCATGCAAATCTACTCTATATACACAACTAAATATGCGTGTAACACGTGTGAATAACCTCAGATCAAGAGTCGTAATTTCACCCCCCTTTCTAAGTACTAGCAGTATCAATTATTTCCCCCTAGGATTGGTACTCTAACCCGATTGATCTCCCTTTATAGGTACTATAAAATTACCCACTTTATCCTGCTTACTAATCCGAATTCAATTCAATTAATAAATATTCATATATGATAGTTCTAATGAAGCTTTGGAGTCCCCTCACTTAGAATCATAATATGGAATCCTGTTGAGCGGTGAACGTACTCAATCTACAACCAAGATATATATATTCAGAATCTATATACCAATTGAAGATGCACAAAACAACCGTGAATATGGATTAAGAAAGCACAATCATATATAAAATCAATTTACAAGTAGTGTTGTACGGAGGACACACAAGAGAGTTTAATTAATTCATAAAATCCTTCAAAACCCTAGATCTACCAAAACGGTTCTAACCCATGATATTATAAAGAACAATCATGGGGGTTGGATAGATCTTACCCATAGTCTGAAAAATTAGAAAATAGAAGAAAAGAATTAGGAAAATCCTTGGTGTAGAAGTCTTCTTCATTCTCTCTTCCGTCTCTTCAAATTCTCTTGGTTCTCCTTCTTGATTTCACAAGCGGATCTTCAAAGTGATGGATGGATGGAGGAAAGGATGTGGATGATGGTTGGGGGTGATCCCCCCCTTGTGGGGTGTAGTATTGTGTTGTGCTTCTCTCCAATGAATAATGATGTGATCTTCATCCCCTTTTATACTTGTAAGCTCTTCTTATGGCCCTTGGATGAACTTTTTCTTTGAAAATATGAAAATACACGCACAGGAGGTATGGAATTACCAAAAATAGGATTCCGTATCCTCGCTCGACTAGAACAGTTTTGGTCGAGCGGCAGTGTGCAGTCTCACTATTTTGCGTATAACTTCCACATCTGAGCTCCGATTTGAGTGATTCTTGCGTTCACGCGATCCTCACTTGCTTGGCTTTCTATCCATATAATGATATCACAAAAAATCTAATAATTGAAGGTAAAAAAAGTCATGCAAATTGACACAGTCGTGCTGAACAGGAACAGCTTGCGCGACGTCACCATTTTGATCATAACTTTTTCATTTGGACTCTGATTGACGTGTTCTTTACGTCAAAATAATCCTCTCTTCCGTGGATTTCCAACTATTTATACACTTCCAATTTAAAGCTTCAAACAAACATAAAAAAATTACACATGTTAGAAGTGCATTTTTCAGCATTCTTGCACAAGTTGCACCTTTTCTCCAACTTTGCACTTTTGATCTTTTTTTCACCTAAAACACAATAAAATACCTCAAGTGAATCTTTTTCCCATACATATAGAATATAAGAGACTTGTGCTAATATATGACAATAATTCCTATCACAAAGATGTTAAATTGGATACTAAAACACACTTTTTTTCACTCTCATCATATATCTAGGGTGCATTAGTCAAGCCCATAAGCATGACATTCCAGATATAATGTCCTTGTGGTGTGGAGAAGATTGTAAACTTCTTACTTACTTCCTCCATAATAATTTCGTAAAACCTAGATTTGCAATCGAACTTTTAGAATACATTGGCATTCTTGATACAGTTTACCAAGTGTTCTCTACTTGGTCTATAGTATCTGTCGAACTTCAAGATATTGTTGATCCCTTTATAGTTGATCACGAGTCTCAAATTTTCTCGTTTGACCACTCCGTGATTTCGAACAAGAAATCCTAGCCTGCTTTAAAGACATACTCCTGATGATATTATCTTAAGGTCCAGATGTTCCTCAAGTATTTCCTGCATATCCTTTTGATCCTCTTGGTTCATCAAGATATGCTTGTATCTCATGAATTCATGCTCCTTTTCTTCTTTCACTTTGAGTGAATCTTTGAGCTCATTTTATCCCACCAGGTTAGAAAATCTTCATTGAAGTTCCTCTGGATCTTCATTTGACTTCCTATAAAGATGTCTGCTATTCAATTGTGACGTCCCTCTATACTTTTGTCCTAGGCTTGCTTTGAAAAGCTGAATGGTTTCTTCTTTTAGTCTATCTTCTCCTCCTAGGGTCTCGATCCTTGATGAGAGTGCAAATTCACGTATTTTAGGCTCTGATTTATGTGGAAATTGAGTACGATTGAGTCTTTTATTGAGACGAATCAGTACGTTTATGGAAAAATCACGAATCAGAGGGTACAAGGGCTTTTTGAGCATATTTGTACAGGAAAACAGCTAGAAAGGGCTTGGAATTGGAAGATACAATTTTTGAAGCATTTTTCGAAGGCCGTTCGACCTCAAGACCTTGTTCGACAATTATCACATTGGTCGAACAAGGTGGCCAAGTCGAGCAGAATACGCAGATTCATCCAGAGAGCTTGCTCGACTTGGAGAGCTTGCTCGACCCGAATCATCTTGGTCGAGTTGATGATTGAAGTCAAAAAAAATATGCAAAAACTTACAGAGAGCTTGCTCGACCATTGCTTGAGTTGGAGGCCTTGCTCGACCAGACCAGGCTTGGTCGAACGGATTCTCGCTGCTTCTATTTATGGTAATTCTGGATGTCTTTTACCAAATTTGATGTGTGCTTCAAGCAAAAGCCCATCCTAAGCCCGTAAGGAGGTTCCACCAGTATAAAAGAAGAGCTTTCGCAGAAGAAAAGGGAGACACACATCATTCATCATCCATCCACCACCGAAACCCTACCATCATCCAAAGGGGTCGTGAAGAGAGGTTCGTCTGGCGCGTCAAGTAAGATCATACCAAACAACCATGATTGTTCCTAGATCAATCATGGGTAAGAACCACTCCGGTAGTTCTAGGGTTACAAAAGTTTTATGAGTTAATTGAATTTCCATGTATAAACTCCGTACAACACTACTTGTGGTTTATTTTATATAAGATTGTGCTTTTTCAATTCATACTCATGGTTGTTTTGTGCATCATTAACTGTTATGTAGAGTCTGAATACATATCTTGGTTATTGATTGAGTGCGTTCACCGCTGAGCATGATTACATGTTATAATTCTTAGTAAAGGGATTCCAAAGTCTTATTGGAACTATCTTATATAGATACTTTTTAATTGAATATTATTCGGGTTAATAAGTAGGATAAAAAGTATAACGTCATAGTACCTATAAAGGGAGATCATATCTGGTTAGAGTACTAAGTGCACGGGAAATAATTGATACTGATAGTACCTAGAAAGGGGGGTGAATTATATCTCTTGCTCCAAGGATATTCACACATGTCATACGCATGTCTATTTGTGTCTATAGGGTGAACTTGCATGGTTTAGTGATGCGTCCATAAACCACAAGGCAGAGTCGGACAATAACGCATGGAAAGGAAATTAATAAGTAAAACTGGATGCCCGAAGAACTATCTAATTTCTTACTTGATCACAACCGTATTTTCTATTGCTTGTTTATTTATTTGATTTGCTATTTAAAGTTAATTGCTATTTAATTTCATAATAATTTAAAACCAATTTGCCAAACATAATCTTAGTAAATTAGAACATAATCAAACTGATAATAATTCGTCTCTTGGGTACGATAATCACTTGGTCACCTATCGAAAATACAATTGATATCCTTATACTTGAGGATTAATTTTGTGTGTTGAGAAAATGCTCATCAATCCTCATCTGAAAGACTACTGCATCATATCTTCTTTTTTCTTTGTTTAAAGATTATGAAACCTATGTGGCATCCTGCGATAGATGTTAAAGGATGGGGAACATAAGTAGGAGAGATGAAATGCCACTTCGGCCAAGCATTGTTGTTGAGATCTTCGATGTATGGGGGATCGATTTTATGGGGCATTTTCCCCCGTGTAATGGGTTTCTCTACATTATTTTAGCAGTGGATTATGTTTCTAAGTGGGTGGAAGTCATTCTCACTCGCGTGAATGATTCAAGGACTGTTTTATCGTTCTTGAAGAAACATATCTTTGCCCGCTATGGAGTTCCTAGAGCATTAGTAAGTGATGGAGGTACTCACTTGAAAAGGTGCTTAAGGATTATGGAGTCAAGCATAGGGTTACTACACCCTATCACCCTCAAGCGAATGGGTAAGTCGAAGTCTCCAACCGACAAGTGAAGCAAGTTTTGAAAAAGTAGTCGGAACCAGTAGGAAGAATTGGGCAATAAAGCTCGATGATGTTTTGTGGGGGTTCCAAACTGCGTATAAGACGGTGTTGGATATGTCACCATACCAAATTGTCTATGGGAAGCCATGCCACTTACCCGTAGAGATTCAGCACAAAGCTTTTTGGGCATTGAGGAGTTTAAACTTGTCTTTAAAGGATCAAAAGGTGTTGAGGATGAATCATATCAATCAATTAGACTAGTTCAGGAATCGTGCTTAAAAGAATTCAGAGATCTTTAAGGAAAGAATGAAGAAATGGCATGATTCAAAGATCTCATACAAGGAGTTCAAGCAAGGTGATGAGGTATTACTCTTTAACTCTCGTTTGAAGCTTTTCACAGGAAAATTAAAATCGAAGTGGATGGGGTCGTTCATTATCTATAGAGCCTACAGAGGGGGAGTTTCGAGTTGATGGACAAAGACGGAGACATCATAGCGACAAATGGGCATCGATTGAAGCATTACAAGTCACCGGATGATGCTTGCGTCGTCTTTGATGATACCTGCGCTAAATTGGTACCGTCGTGACTCTTCGATGTTAAACATGAGTGCCTGTTGGGGGTTTTTCCTCCCATTTTATTGCTTTATTTTCATTGGTGTGAGTAAATTTTTTTTATATTTGACGTGCTTATAATTCTAAAATTATATCTCTTTGCAAACTTAGTTCGACTATAGTTACTACTAAGTTTGGGGGGGATGTGATGTAATTACCTACTTACCTCACATAGCGCAGAGAGTATTTTTTTTTTGTAACGTTTGCTAGGGGAGTTGGTTTTTTGCGGTATATTAAAACTTTAGCCAGTTTTGATGCATCGATTTTTTTGCAATTTGCCTAGTGTTTAGTAGTATTTTATTTTTTTTAGTGTCATTACGTAGTTACACTTGTTGTTATTTGGTATGAATGTGGTTCTCAAACTTAGAAATTGCTATCTTGATACTTGATGTTGTTCTATAGTTTCATTGTTGCAGGGAAATACGAGGAAGGTATGAAGTTTATGAAGCTTGAGAGGTTGTTCGACTTTCAGGAGGGTTGTTTGACCATGCTGTTTGATCGAGCAATGGTCGAACGAATGCGTAAATCTTCCAGTAGGTTGTTCGACCTGAACAATGTTGTTCGGCTAAATTGGTAAGTCGAACAGAAATTGAACAAAATGTGCAAACTCTTCTAGAGAGTTTGTTCAACTTAGACTTTACTGCTCGACCAAAATGCCGTAGTCGAGCAACAGTCGAACAAAATGTGCAAATTCTTTCAGAGAGTTTGTTGATGAGTGATATTTTCACCTAGATTTTAGTGTCTTTTGGTATGTCTTTTCATATAATTTTATCCATATTTTATGTGTTATTTGGTTGTGTTTTGTGTTTTTATTGAAATGTGTTATTTGGTTGCTAGATATGATAAGGAAGACGTAGGAAAAAATGGATCTCAATTCGGAGTTGAAACGAGGAAGAATGAGCCAAAACAGTGAAAGAGAAAGCAGGGCAGCAAGAACACGGGCCGTGTACAGCGCACGGCCCTGTAAGAAGTGGCCGTGTGCCGACATTAGAAGATCCAACACGACCACCCTGTGCCCATGTTACAGCACACGAGCCGTGTTGCAGCACACGAGACGTGTTGCGTAACACGGCCCTGTCCAGAATGGCCGTGTGAGAGCAACAGAAGACACAACACGGCCACCTTATGGCCATGTTGCGTCGCACGACTTGTGTCGTGTCTGGGATCAGAAAAAATCAGAATCCTTCTAGAAGCTTCCCAAGGGGTATAAATACCCCTTTATTCAACAATTGAGAGAAGATCCAAAATTCCACCCTTCCACACACACATCACACACAATTCTCTCCATTTTATACCATCATCTTCATCCATTCATCCATCTTTGGATCTACCTTCATCCAACCATCAAATCCTTCATCCAAGTAGCTAGAGAAGCAAGGAAGAGAGCTGAATTGCAAGGGGGAGAAGAAGATCACCATTGGAGACATCCAAGGGAGTTTTCATCTACACTTTGTATTGAAACCTATTGTTTATCATGTTTTGTAAGAATTTTAATGTCTATGTTAATTTTCTTATGAACATGAGAGGCTAATCTCCCTTGTGAGATTAGCAATATGAATTGTATTGGATAATTTTGGGTATTTTGCAATTGAATGATTATGTTGAATGGGTTAATTGATTTTCTATCATTGATTATTAATTGCTTGATTTGTTTTGTTGATGTGTGTGTTTAGTTGTTCTAGATATGTGATTAGATTGAGAAATCAATTACATGCTTAGGATAATTGAGTGAATCATTTCATCAAACACCTCATGTGCATTATAAATTGTGAAGAGATTGAGAAGTCCTTCATAGTTTAGAACCCTTTGGTAGGACATGTAATTGGTTTGATCGAGAGGTTGATTAATTGTGTGAAGGGACTCTCATTTAAGCTTAGTACCTAGTTGGAATTGTTTAAGTGAGAACCAGTCCATTGAGCTATGTTTAGAACCATATTCTATTCATTCCGAGAGGGAGTTTAGGTGATCTTAGTGTTGACCCTTAGTCTCTTACCCATGACACATATGAATTCATTGCATGATACCTAGATTTTTTATGCTTTAATTATTGCTAGTCTCATCTCTATCTACTTGGCTCAATCATCCATCTTCCATTCATCTATCCTTTTATTTTATTGTCATTTCTTGATTATCTCCCCTTCTCGTTCATCTCTATAATACTATGACAAACACGAGATCGCTTAGACCCTAGTACCTTCCTCCCTGTGGTTTGATAATTTCTTTAATTGGTCATGCCCACTATATTATGGCTAATCAAATGGTGCCGTTGCCGGGGAGGCAACGGTTGCTAGTGGTTTAACGAAGGAGTATTTTGATTGGTATTACTAGAGATATTTTTATTGTTTTTCATTATTTGCTTTGGAAAATTTTTGATCTCATTTTTTCGTTTTGATAGGTACGTGAAACTACCTTGAGAGAAGAGGAAGGGGGATCAAAGCCAAAAATAGCAAGTTTGAGAAGAATTGTAGTAAGCTTTGAGAAGAGCATTTAAATGGATGGTTGGAACCAATTCACAAATGTCTTTGGGGATCAATTTGCAAGGGTTCCACCTCCACAATCAAGAGACCACATGAATGAGAGCAACTATGGGTACAACTTCCAAATGAATCAAGATAGCTCTCAATACTATAATCAATGAAGAAATGGAGAATGGAAATAAGCTTACAATGCAAATACAGTCCATCCGTATCAAGCATACACTTATTCTCCACCAAATCCCAACACCAACACTTCTCCTCCGTTTCAAAACTACGCCTTACTTGAATTATATAGAAGAAGTGCTCAAGGAAGTGATGAAGGTCAAGATCCTCAATCAAGTTTTCTTCAAAATGAATCCTCCGAGATAATTACCCAAGTTACTTTGGAAGTGATAAGACAAATAAGGATGATGAATCAAGGTGCTTATGGTCAAGTCTTGTCTAGTTCAAGTTTGGGGGGTACTCAAAATGTGCAAGGTGTGTCGATTCCTAGTCCTATGGAGCAAGAAGAGTGGAGGATGCCTACGCATCAAGTAGGAGATGTTTCTTTCATGGGAGTGGATGATTTCCAAGGAAATTTTCAACATAACTATGAAGGAAGTTTTCATGGGAATTATCCACCAATTCAAGAATGGAATTGTGACAACCAAGAGGGAGGAGACTTTCAACAAGTCGAAGAAGAAAAATCATCTTTAGAAGTATTGATTGAGAAGTTGATTGAATCTAATAAAGCTCGAGATGAAACAAGGAGAAAGATTGATGAAGCTAATAAAAGAAGATTCAAAGCTATTGAGGAAGCTATTGATCAAAGATTCAAAGCCTTGGAGCATCAAGTGAGCCAAATTGTAAGTACTTTGACCAATTTTCAACAAGTTGAAGAGCTTGAAGAGGAGAGTAAATTTGAAGAAAAGTTTGAGAAAGAAAAGAATTTGGGAGATGAAGAATCAAAAGAGGTATTTGAAGAGCATATTGAGGCAAATGATGTTGAAGAGAAGGAACAAAGTCAAGACGCAAATGATGATGACTTGAAGAGTGAAATGAGCATTTCTAAACCTTTAAACTCTTTAAGTTGCTTTGAATTTGATAATATTGTTTACATTGACTTTGTCTTACCCATTGATTTTTCTCATATCCTTAGAAACAAAAGAGAACTCGAAGAGATGTTGGGGGTCTATTTGGTAAGGAGGAATAAGTGGTTTTCAAGAATGGAGAGGGCAATGGAGTGTAAGCTTAAGAGAGTCGAATTTTTAAAGCCACGCTCGAAGGATGTAACGGAGGTCGTCACTTGCCACAAATACCTAATAGAGGAAGAAGCACAACGTTTAAAATTTGATGGCAAAGACGAAAGATATCCGTGGCCATTTCGATGAGTTCTCCATGCCCCATCCGGCTTGAAGATGTTAAACTTAGCGCTAGATGAGAGGCAACCCATCATTATCTTTATTGCTTTGTTTAATGCTTTCAATAAGGATGGTGGATTTGCTTGTTTTGCATTTTGATTTGTAGGTTGATTGTGCTCGTGAGAAAGATGCGTATTGGAGATACGAATAGTGCTTGATTTGAAGTGTATAGGTAAGTCACACCACTTTTTGCAAACTTAACTCGAAACTCTTGTTTCAATTTAAGTTTGGGGGGATATGGCGTGGTGTGACATACTTTATTTTGAAGGCATATACTTTTCGTATTTTTGGGCTAATTTTAAATTTTTCTCATGAGTATTGGTTTGAATTTTGGTATGATTGGTTGTGTTGAAGTGCATGATAATCCATATTTTTAATGATATTGTTGAGCTAATATTTTTGATGAGTTGTTGAGCATGAATGAAGTGTAGTGGAAGCACGAATTGAGCCCAGAGATCAAGTCGAGATTCATTTTGCATTCAATCCGGAAGCCCGTGCCATCCATTTCCACTACCAAATGCCTTTCTAAGGGAGTTCGCTTTACATCTCATCTCTTCTATTTGCTTAGCATAAATTTATGTTGATTTGGAGTGATGTGATTAGCATGCTACTTCACGTGTTATGTTTTGGGATGTTTACTTCCGTAATTTAGGATTTCAATTTTCAATCAAAGATGGGGATACTTGTGAGCTTAATTGATCATGGATGATATAGAATGTGTGCTTTATTGTTAATGATGGTGATTTTTGTTTTTGCATGTTATGTGTTTTTGTTTTGTTTCTTGTTTGTTGAGTCTTTATTTTATGTTTTGTGTGTTTTCTTATTTTTGTCTTGGTATGATTGGTGGTTTGTTTTGGGATGTTGTGAGTCATTTTTGAACATGAGTGGTGATATGTTGTGGTAGTAAGTGATGACAAGTTATGATTAAGAATCTCTACACTTTCGAATTGTGACATGTTTTACTTGACTTGTTCAATTTTGAGATGAATGTGGTGTAATAAGTTTCTTAAGGTCCAATGCATAAGCTTGTGAGAATTTGAGCCTCAACCGTGCATACATGGTTTTTCTTCATGAGTGGATTGGTTGTGTTTGATAAGCTAGAACTTGCTCAAGGACTATAGGAACGAGCCCGATTTGTGGAGATTAGTGAAATGATCTTAGGCCATCCTTGTTATTCATAGTCATTGCCATATATTTTCCTACCATGTACATCATCCCTAGTTAACCATTTTAAGCCTTTAAACATTTTTATTGTGAATATAGCACATTACAAGCCTTGATTACCCTCTTAAACCTTATATATAAACCCTTTGTGTGGGTGATTGAGGAGATGGTAGCTAGTAAGGTTTGATGAGGAAGAAAAAGAAGAAAAGGAAATGGTAAACAAATGAAAAAAAAGGATGAAAATAGCACAAACAAGAGTGAACATGCAACCTCAAAACAAGAAAATGAGCAAAGAAATAATGAAATGCTCAAGTATTAAAAATCCAAAGAAGGAAGCATGAATCATAAGAAGCTCAATAAATCCAAGGAAAGTTGATTAGTAGAGCTTGTGAGTACCAAAGACAAGAAAGGAAGAATGGAAAGTGGAGAAGTTGAGGAAATTGGCCATCTCTTCGATTACTTACACTTGTTTAGTTACTATTATCCACATTCTTCCTACCCTACCAAAGAGCCTATCATTACATCCCAATTAAAGACCTTTTTGATCATTAATTTAAACTTTGGTGGTTTGTGAATGTAGTCCACGAGCAAGCTTATAGCGAGTCGAGCTAATCGGTTAATGAGTGATGATTTACCATACTTTAAAGAGTGTTGAGTGACATTTATAACTTATGTGAGGCTTGGACCAAAAGGAGACTATATTACACTAATATTCTCTTGTGATTGAACTTGTTAATTCTTCATGTCATGAATCTAATGTTGTAGGATGACTTAGCATAAATTGTGATTCTTATTATTATTGATGTAGTGTTACTTATGTTCGTTTAGTCTTTTCCTAGGTGAAAATCACTCTCCTTAGTTTATCATTTTTGTTGTGCGGGGACGCACAACACTTTAAGTTTGGGGGTGTGATGAGTGATATTTTCACCTAGATTTTAGTGTCTTTTGGTATGTCTTTTCGTATGATTTTATCTGTATTTTATGTGTTATTTGGTTGTGTTTTGTGTTTTTATTGAAATGTGTGTGAATGAGCTTTAGTTTAATTCGGAGTTGAAACGAGGAAGAACGAGCCAAAACAGTGAAAGAGGAAGCAGGACAGCAAGAACACGGGCCGTGTACAGCGCACGGCCCTGTAAGAAGTGGCTGTGTGCCGACATCAGAAGATCCAACACGACCACCCTGTGCCCGTGTTACAGCACACGAGCCGTGTTGCAGCACACGAGACGTGTTGCGTAACATGGCCCTGTCCATAATGGCCGTGTGAGAGCAACAGAAGACACAACACGGCCACCTTATGGCCGTGTTGCGTCGCACGACTCGTGTCGTGTCTGGGATCAGAAAAAATCAGAATCCTTCTAGAAGCTTCCCAAGGGGTATAAATACCCCTTTATTCAATAATTGAGAGAAGATCCAAAATTCCACCCTTCCACACACACATCACACACAATTCTCTCCATTTTACACCATCATCTTCATCCATTCATCCATCTTTGGATCTACCTGCATCCAACCATCAAATCCTTCATCCAAGTAGCTAGAGAAGTAAGGAAGAGAGGTGAATTGCAAGGGGGAGAAGAAGATCACCATTGGAGACATCCAAGGGAGTTTTCATCTACACTTTGTATTGAAACCTATTGTTTATCATGTTTTGTAAGGATTTTAATGTCTATGTTAATTTTCTTATGAACATGAGAGGCTAATCTCCCTTGTGAGATTAGCAATATGAATTGTATTGGATAATTTTAGGTATTTTGCAATTGAATGATTATGTTGAATGGGTTAATTGATTTTCTATCATTGATTATTAATTGCTTGATTTGTTTTGTTGATGTGTGTGTTTAGTTGTTCTAGATATGTGATTAGATTGAGAAATCAATTACATGTTTAGGATAATTGAGTGAATCATTTCATCAAACACCTCATGTGCATTATAAATTGTGAAGAGATTGAGAAGTCCTTCATAGTTTAGAACCCTTTGGTAGGACATGTAATTGGTTTGATCGAGAGGTTGATTAATTGTGTGAAGGGACTCTCATTTAAGCTTAGTACCTAGTTGGAATTGTTTAAGTGAGAACCAATCCATTGAGCTATGTTTAGAACCATATCCTATTCATTCCGAGAGGGAGTTTAGGTGATCTTAGTGTTGGCCCTTAGTCTCTTACCCATGACACATATGAATTCATTGCATGATACCTAGATTTTCCATGCTTTAAGTATTGCTAGTCTCATCTCTATCTACTTGGCTCAATCATCCATCTTCCATTCATCTATCCTTTTATTTTATTGTCATTTCTTGATTATCTCCCCTTCTCGTTCATCTCTATAATACTATGACAAACACGAGATCGCTTAGACCCTAGTACCTTCCTCCCTGTGGTTCGATAATTTCTTTAATTGGTCATGCCCACTATATTATGGCTAATCATTTGTTCGACCAAGTCATTGTTGCTCGACCATAAGTGTGAAGTCGAACGAAGGTCGAGCGGGACAGAGGAGAACAGGGGGCGCACTGGGCAGTTTGCTCGACTTCTAGCACTTATTCGGCCAATAAATTTTGGTCGAACGATGGTCGAACAATGCTAATTTTAAAGGGAATGTCAGGTTTCTCGACTTGAAACTCTTGTTCGACTAGTCCTCTCAAGTCGAACGGAGCCTGGAGTTATTTTTTAAGGTCAATTTTCATTCTGTTCGACATACTCCCGTCACCTTTTCTCGAGCACTAATCTATAACCGTAAGTCCTTCTTCCCAAATTCTTTTCTATACCTAAATTCTCCATTTCACACACTTCACATCCAAATTCGAGGGATTTCAAGTCCAATCTATGGCTTTTCACTTGAATTTTTGGGGTTCTTGTTGCCAATTACCACACACATACCATGTCAAGCAAAGGTATGTTTCTCCTTACTTTTACTCTTGAATTGTAGTGATAATGCTTAGTGAGGAATTGGGAGTGGATTTGTGCTAGTTTGGGTTGGATTTAATTGTTGAATCGTTGAAGTTCTTATTCGAATTTGCACTTGAATTATGTCGAATTATGAAATTCTTCTAAAATTGATGATGCATGAAACATGGGCTTTAGTTTAATTTCAAAGTTTACCTATGGGCTCATTGATTTGGGTGTTGTTATGGTGCAATTGAGGGTAGAATTTGAACATGTTTAAGTGTGGACTTGGTGAAAGCATGTGTGGAATTTATAGTGTTTGTGTGGAGTAATGTTAAGGCTAATTGAACTTAAATATTCTTAATTGAAAGTGTTTATTTGGAGTACAATTGTAATTGATAAACACTTGAGATTAAGTTTTCAAAGTACATGAATTTGAAATCTTGAGTAGGGTTCATTCTAGTCTAGGTGGAGTATATTTATCTCTTTTGGGCACCGTTGCATGGATAGAATTTTATTAATGTGTGATATCCACATGGACAAAATTTTATTTGAAGTCTCGAGTAGGATTCATGCTTGTCTGTGTGATATCTCTTTTTGGAGCACACTTGAATTGTATTAATTTAAATGCTTACATGGATAGAATTTTGAGCAATACATTATTTGCGAGATCCAAAGGGAGTTGCATTCCGAGGGGAGAGTTGTACGTGTTGTGGTGCATGTTTTATGGAGTGCGATTCAATGCAGCAGCGTACTTTTTCAATCAGCTGCACAAGTTCAAGACCCATGGATTTTAGCCGTGAATATCGGAGGACTCATCACCTTGATTGCTGAGTACTATAGAGTCGATTTGAGCAGGTACAGACCTATCCGAGGGGATCCAGACTTGATCCTGACATCATGTGTGAGGATGGAGCTGATTGAGCGGCAAGATGATACTTGGATGTTCGTCCGAGAAAAGAATCCTAGTACGTTTAGTTTTATGTTGGTAATTATTGATCTCACTATGGTTAGAGTCAACAACAATTTATTGATGAATACCACGGAGCACACGGTTATCTCGGAGACATGCTTGGAAAGAGGAGACTAGAGACTCCTTGCTGATATGCGAGCTCATGGCATTGAGTTAGATGAGGACATGGTTATGATAGGAGATTCGGCTGACTTTGTAGATGAGGAGATGCAGCCACCACCTGCTTTTGATTATCCGGGGATAGATATGCCTCCGGTGCAGCCTCAGCAGCCAATAGAGTAGGAGTTTTTCGAGCCACCACCGCAGCCACAGCCATAGCAAGATTATTGGGTAGCTCAGGATCAGTTTTATCGGGAGCAATTCCGATTAATGCATGAGCATTTCGTCACACTCATTGCGAACCAGCTAGAAACAAACAGGCAGCTGGTGCTTGCGAATACTAACTATGCCGCACTCAACGCACGCTAGTATGTGATGGATGGTCGGTTGAGGTAGATCCAAGACCGTGAGCGCTTGATGGCTCGGACTATCAGTGATCTCCATAGAACAATTGATCAGTGGCGAGCGAAAAGGAGTGAAGATGACGATGAGGAGGATGATGGGGATGCTCCAGAGGAGTAGAGCTGCCAGGGTTTTTATTTTTTCTGAATCTTCTCATCACCATTCTCTTTTACACTTTACAAGTGAAGGCTTGATTGTTGTGGGTGTAGTTTGTGATTCATATGTGAGTGGCATGTAATTGATAGTGATGATGATTGACTGATTGTTGGAAGTTGTTTGCTTGTGATTGTTTAGTGATGAGGATTATTCATGTTATGCATGTGCTCTTATTTTGATGCATGTTGATTTGTTGATGACGAGCATGTTCTATTTTACTTGTAGTTCATAGGAAATTGATATTGATTGCATGCTTTGAAGAATTCTTAGGATTCTATTACCGATGTGAGGATTTGAGCCTTTTGATCGTGCTATACATATGATAGTTTATTCTTGAGAGTCGTTTGTATACTCATATTCTAGAACTTGACTTGGAGTCTTGTTTGAAGTTTATAATTGATAGATACTAGGAAATGATCTTAGGCCATTGTTGTCAATTGAGTTACTTAGCCAAATATATCCTTCCCTATTATATGATTATCATTGAAAGCCCTTTTGAGCCTTTAAGCTTTTTCTTTGGCAAGCCGTTGATAAATAACCATTTACCTTCTTGAGCCTTGAACACCTATTACTAGTAAAGAGTGGAGGTGAATTAATGCTATATGAAGTTTAAAGAGAAAAGGGACGGACGGGATTGGTGAAATAAGAATCGAAGGACAAGAGGTTAAATCTTGCAAGGGATAGTGCCTGACATCGGTATCCCTAATACAAGAAAGGGTAGTGCCCGAAACTGGTACCTTTATTCTTGAAGAACACCGCAATTAGCATTCTACTGCGGAAAAAATATTGATCCAAGTAAAGATTGAGGAAGCATGTATTGAGGTGATCATAAGAAAGACGAAGGAGAGAAGAAGGAAGTTGTTGAAGAGCGAATCTCCAAGGTACTTCTTTGCTAGTAATTTAGTTACTTATCTATATTCTCCTACCTTTACCAAAGAGCCAACATTGCAACCTATATGCAAGTCCTTTGTGATCCCAGTATTGAAGTAGTTCTAGATGGATTTTGAGACCCTTGTCAAGCTTATGGTTAAGCGAGTATATGAATAGAAATTGAGTGTCGATACTAACCATAAAGTGTACATCTTTTACACTTGAGAGAGAGAGAGTAAACACTTATCAGTGAGTTAGATGACTTAGCACTCGTAGAAGTATTGTGATTGATTGACATTTTTATGTGAATGAAAGGTATGATGGATTGCATGACTTAAATTGATATAATTACATGTGTTAGAATAAGTTGTGCTTGATCTAATGATTACACTCTCTGATTTGTTTTGATTGTCGTTGCCTCGGGATGAGTAATATGTAACTTTGAGGGTTTGATGAGAGTGTAAATTCACGTATTATGGGCTCTATTTGTGTGGAAATTGAGTACGATTGAGACTTTTATTGAGACAAATCGGTACATTTATGAAAAAGTTACGAATCAGAGGGTACAAGGGCTTTTTGAGCATATTTGTACAGGAAAACAGCTAGAAACGGCCCGGAATTGGAAGACTTGATTTTTGAAGCTATTTTAGAAGGCCGTTCGACCTCAAGAGCTTGTTCGACCATTATCACTTTGGTCAAACAAGGTGGCCAAGTCGAGCAGAATACACAGATTTATCCATAGAGCTTGCTCGAGTAGGAGAGGTTGCTCGAACAGAATCATCTTGGTCGAGCAGATGATTGAAGTCGAACAAAATGTGCAAAAACTTACAGCGAGCTTGCTCGACCATTGCTCGAGTTGGAGGCCTTGCTCGACCAGGCCAAGCTTGGTCGAACGGATTCTCGCTGCTTCTATTTATGGTAATTCCAGATGTCTTTTACCAAATTTGACGTGTGCTTCAAGCAAAACCCATCCTAAGCCTGTAAGGAGGTTCCACCAGCATAAAAGAAGAGCTTTCGTAGGAGAAAAGGAAGACACACATCATTCATCATCCATCCACCACCGAAACCCTACCATCATCCGAAGGGGTCGTATAGAGAGGTTCGTCTGGCGCATCAAGTAAGATCATACTAAACAACTATGATTGTTCCTAGATCAATCATGGGCTAGAACCGCTCCAGTAGTTCTAGGGTTATGAAAGTTTTATGAGTTAATTGAATTTCCATGTGTAAACTCCGTAAAACACTACTTGTGGTTTATTTTATATAAGATTGTGCTTTTTCAATTCATATTCACGGTAGTTTTGTGCATCATTAACTGTTATGTAGAGTCTGAATGCATATCTTGGTTATTGATTGAGTGCGTTCACCACTGAGCAGGATTACATGTTATAATTCTTAGTGACGGGATTTCAAAATCTTATTGGAACTATCTTGTATTGATACTTATTAATTGAATATTATTCGGGTTAATAAGTAGGACAAAGAGTATAACGTCATAGTACCTATAAAGGAAGATCATATCGGGTTAGAGTACTAAGTGCACGGGAAATAATTGATACTGATAGTACCTAGAAAGGGGGATGAATTATATATCTTGCTCCTAGGATATTCACACGTGTCATACGCATGTCTACTTATGTCTATAGGGTGAACTTGTATGGTTTAGTGACGCGTCCATAAACCACAAGGTAGAGTCGGACAATAACGCATGGAAATAAAATTAATAAGTAAAATTGGATGCCCGAAGAATTACCTAATTTCTTACTTGATCACAACCGTATTTTCTATTGCTTGTTTATTTATTTGATTTGCTATTTAAACTTAATTGCTATTTAATTTTGTAACAATTTAAAACCAATTTGCCAAACATAATCTTAGTAAATTAGAACATAATCAAACTGATAATAATCCGTCTGCTGGGTACGATAATCACTTGGTCACCTATCAAAACTACAATTGATATCCTTATACTTGAGGATTAATTTTGTGTGTTGAGAAAACGCTCATCAACCCTCATCTGAAAGACTACTGCGTCATATCTTCTTTTATCTTTCATTTTCAGTTGGCTAAGTTTTCCTTCATCATCACCACACTTGCTGCAAAATTGGATTGGCATCCTCCTTCAAAATGAATTCTGCAGCTTTGATGTAATAATCTTATGTTCACAAAGAGTCGTAAAATAAGACTCAGTGTTGCGTTTTCTTGGGTAAAATGCTTGAATGTCTATAGAAAATTATTTTCTAATAGGATATTCGTTCCGGTATCGTGAAAGTATATGGTGGTTTTTTCAGCTTGTACCATGGGGTATGATCAGCTCCTCCGATCATAAGTTATGCTTATTTGAGTCATTTTTTAAGAGTAAGTACCTTTTGTGAGAAATTTCTTTCTAATACGATTGAAAAATCATTCTCGAAATTTTTTAGAAAGACTCATTCTTTGGTTGTGCAGATTCTGGCTCCTAAATCAATGTATGCCGAGAAATACTTTGCACGATGTTCCTAATATATCATCCCTACAATGATATATATCGAGAATGGACTTGTAGTCATGGACGAGCTTATAAAGAACCAAAGCTTTTACTAGTGAACTCTATATCTTTGTCCTCTGACTGTGAATTCTATTCCATCTTGTAATTGTTCCCAAGGTTTAGCTCCTCGAGAAACTCCAATCCCATTATGAGTTGTTCTGAGAATGTTCATGCAACTCCTTTAATTACTAGCTCAAGATCTCCAATTTTGAGCCTTCCTTGATGCCTCCCAATTGTTGCTTGTTGGAGATAATATAAGACATCACAAGGAATAAAGTTTTCTTTTTTCGTGATATCAAATATTACTTCTACCCCTCTACATCCTTCTAGGTGCTTTAGTTCACATTTTGTTATGAACTTCTCCAATTCCTGGATTGCCTCTACGATTAATTTCTTTCCCACTTTTCGCTGAACCATTCTGTCATTTTGGTTAGAAATCATTCTTTGTACGAATCTGAGGCTGTCTTTCCTATTAGAGACTGGTTGATCTCTAATATGCAAATTCATGTCATGAATCAGTGGTAACTCCATAACCTCTGGATTGATTGCACATGCAACATGCTCGAACACTTCATGTATCTCAATATACTCCTTCATTTGGAATAAAACCGAATGATGAGTGTTAGATACAACATATGAGCTACTGTAGGTGATAGAGTACGATTGATTTCCTTCTTTCATCAAATCTTTATTTTTGAAATCTTGATGAAGTGTCAGTACTCTATTGAAGTCTCGATCCATCAGAGTGTAGGCAATTCTTGGATAGATGTAGGATGCGGCCTTCCTTGAGTACATTTCTGGAGTAGTTTTAAATTGTCTTACTCTCCGCTTTTGGTTTTCTAAGCAATCTAGTGAGATGTGCCTTCTTGCTTCGCACATGTAGAAATTACAATCTTTAAAAAAATTCATTTTCTCATGAAGGTGCTCTTTGGAATGTTCTCCTTGTTGGTGTTCTCCCTGTACTCTTCTGGTTTGACCACGAGGATGAGTCTTGACTTCTCGAGCTCCATCGTAATGGTCTTGACCTTTGTCCTGATTTGTAGCTTCAGGCCTTTTGTTTGGACTAAAAGGATATTGGTCTATTGGACCTCCATCCTCCGCTTCTTAGATTATAAAGATGACTCTTCTTTATCATTTTCTGCTTCCTCAGGTCTCTTCCAATCAAGGTAGGAAGATCATTACTCTCACAGTATAGGGGTACTATCTTATTAATTTCCCTGAGTCTTTTGTAATATTTATGCAGAGCTGCTTGGGGGCACCACTCTACTATCTTGGCTTTGGAGAAGGACATCTTTCTTGCTATCGATTCAACTTACATGGTTCGTACTCCTTGATCATTATTTATTTCCATGGGCTTGAGACCTTAGCAAAGAACAGGTGGAAAACTTCCTCCTCCTTTATCTTTGATTTCAATATGTACTTGTTGTGTGTTTTCCAATACAATAAATAATCCCCATGTATCAATGATATCAGTTGTAGTGGCAAGCGAACAAGTTTAAATATCGAACTCACGAGACAGTCAATTATCTACTCCTAATATTAGTAAATTAATCAAGACGAGTAACCAATTTCTAATTTTAAAGATATTGTTATTCTAAAAGAATAAAATATAAAATAATTAATAAAAATAAAGCACAGAAGAAAGATTTAAGTTTAATTCAAGATGAGATCAACAGTTCTAAAGTAATCCGATATAGACTAATCAATCTGAATCCCTAGATGTCCAATTGTTCATTCATACAGACTTTATGAAAACACACCACATAATCTTGCTATCCCACCGAATATGATCCGATTCAAAGTTAACATTATAATCTGGTTTAATTCCTAAGATGCGTGAATATGACCCAACCCCCTTTATAGATACTATCAAGGCAAACACAATACCTTCGGATGACAAGATTGACTAACATGAATTCTCTAGAAAGTACTACAGGGTTTTATTCAATATCCTGCTTGAAAGTCTAATTGCATTATTTCACTAGATCATTTAAATATCTGATTTACAGTTCTAAGAATTAACGTGCTTATGATAGAACTACATTAATTCCTAGTAAATAGACAAATCAATTCACGAACGCACACAAGCTAAGATAATAAATCAAGCATCATGAAAAATGTCATGAATTTAATATGAAGATGTTATAAAGCATGATTTCAGAGTCTCAAGACGAATCAAATAAAACAAAATAATTATCCACATGAATTCACCAATTCAGTCTAGTTCATCAAGCCAATCACATCTAACCTTCAAACCTTAACTATAACGAAATTAGCCCATAGGGTTACATGCAACACCCATGGCTATCAAAGTTATACAAGAAGTCTTGACAAACGAAAAGTAAAGATATAAAATGAAAAACCCTAATGTCGATGTTGTTCCTCTTTCCTTCTCCGTCTCTCCGATTGACGATATTTCTCTTGAACGACACTTGAATCTCCTTTGGTGTGGATGGATGAAGTGAAAGATGGATGAGGAAGGGTGTAGGAGGCGTGAAGAGTAATTCCTTTGATGTTCTGAATTAGGGATCTTTCATTTTCTCCTCTCCTTTCAAATACTTTTATAGATGTGGGAATCCAAAATTGTATTTTGTTTAAAATATATTTTCGTCCCTCACACACCTCCACACACATAGTAGGGGTGTAAAAATATGTATTTTGGCCCAAAAAACCTCAACTCGGTACCAGGCTCATCCAAACTTGTGCAACTCGGCCCGAGTAGCTCTCGAGTGGCGCCGATGACACGCACGATCTCACTTCTTCGAGCATAACTTTTACAGCTAAACTTCAATTTGAGTGATTCTTACGCCAAAACGATCTTATTTTTCATGTATTTTTAAAAAATAAACCACATGATAAGTTTAGAGTTCCACAAGAACAGAAAAAAATTATGCAATGTGGACGTGTGTTTTCAGCATTCCTTCAAACTTTCACTCTTCATTTCAGTTTTGAACTTTTGATCATTTTTCAACCTAAAACACAATAAAACTCCTCAAATTCACATTTTTTCTCAAATATATGGACATGTAAGATACGTGTACTAATTAACAAAAATAATTCTCATAAAAAGACGTTAAATCGGACACTAAAACACACTGATTTTCACTCTTAAAAGTACTCTGTAAAAAGTTTAATGTACTCATCTACATGACAAATGTCAAGCAGCTCCAGGGTGTATAAGCATTCATATACTTCATCTTCTTTTCTTTTTCCATCCCTTCGAAGTAACTTACTCCATTGAAATGGATCTTGAAGATTTTTACGATGCGCGCGATCTATGTTATCTACAAGGGTTCCATGGCCTCCTTCTTGACTTCATTTGAGATTAGTTACTAGGATCATTTTACTGATCCTTCTAGGATCATAGTTAAGAACCTTATGAACGCTTCATTATCTAGATCCAGTGCTTCTCCTGCATTTTTCATTGCATTCATCCATCGGTTGATCAAGGACTTCTAGTTTTTGAAATTCAAAGTGTCGAGGTTGTGGATCAACCCATATGGATTTATTGGTTCAAGATGAGACTATCCATATAGGGTGTTGTGTATATTTGATTCTCGAACTTGACTTACTTCAGGTGACAATCCCGTTTATCTTATTTATAAATCTCCTTGGCGTGGGTTTATATCCTGTCGTCTCATCTCCTGGACTTCATGAGATCAAGAAGTTCTTTCATCTTGGACCAGACCATCTTGTGCCGGAGGGGCTTGTGACTGTTGTTGAGAAGTCACCATTGCTCGTTCCACCGCATCTCCTGAGTTCATCTTTAGATCTACAAGAGCTAGTCATATGAAGACTCGTATAGATCTTGTAGCTCGTCAAGGCTCGCTCTTTCCATTTGGATATATAGATTCACTCTCCGTCTTTGGTCTCGTGACCTCCGTTGTTTTTCCCTTTTGATGTAAAATGAGTTCTTTTCCATAAGTTAGCGACAACCATTCTCTTGGTTTCTTCAGTGTTATCATTGTTTCTAGGGAATGTATTTTGACTTGCATTATCTTGATAATATCAAGTTGTGTCTTCTTCATCTTTTCCACTTTCTTAAGAAGTGGATTTCGACTACAAATTTTACATGGTTCGGTTGTAATTCTCTAAAAAGTTTTACCATCTTTTGTATTTCTTTAAGATATTGACTCATCTTAGAGGTATCCGCATCTAAGCTCCACTTTGTTTTTTTGAACCTCCTTGGAGTATAACAATTCCTTCTCCCAAAAGTACTCTTGATACTACTCCTTTGTCTGATATTCAGAGTTAGAATGACACTTTGTGAGTTATTCACTCCTTTTATCGTCGATTTCTACTTTTTGGATAATCTATCGGCATTTATCCATCCTTTGCCTTCTCAGGATCTGATAATATCCTGAGTTCTCTTCTCGAACAAAGCTATGAGTCCTGCTGTGATCATCTCAAATAGGGCTGCTTGTCCTACTCCACATGTCTGGAATAGGGCCACTAGTCCCGCTACACTAGGATATCAATCTTTCGTTCGAATTCATAAGTCTTTGAAACTCTCTTCTCGTTAAGTAATTACGAGTTTATAGTAAATTTTTCAATCATAAATAAATAAACCTAGGGTTCTGATACCATTTTGAAACTCTCCTCTCTAACACCATTTTGAAGCGTGAGGAAATGAGAAAAATTAAGTAGAAAACGATGTGTAGAAAGTGTGTTAAATTGTCTTGTAAAAGTACCATTCAGTTATCGTGTCGGTTCCCATGTCGATTATTATATTGGCTCCCGTGTCGGTTCTCATATCGATTTCCATATCAGTTCCACTATTAGTTTTTACAATTTTCACCCTTAAGGGAATTTTGGTCCTTTTAGGTACAATTTGGTTAAAAAAGATATAAAGTTATAAAAGTGTTGGTATTGATTTTTGCCAATAGAGTTTTGGTTAGTTTATCCAATTACCCTATAAATAATTATTAGTAAAAATTATAATTATAGAATTTCAAATATATAAAATAAATAAGATTGTTGATTGACACAAATATATATATATATATAATATGTTATTTGTTGTCATATATTTCAGTCTGTGCAACGCACGCTATGTGTAAAACTAGTAAACTAAATAACTACTAAGAAAATAATATAGTAAGTGTTCCAAGAAAAAAGACAAGATAGTTTCAGAGAAATCCAGTTGATAGGCATTTTCTCAACACACAACTTGATCCTCAAGTATGAAGGATATCAATCGTACCAAATTATATATCGAACCCAAGGGACGGATAAATACCAATTTAACTAAGACTATGTTGGAAATTATAATGGTTGTGATTTTGTAATTAAGTAACAAAAGTAATTAAAATATCAAGTAACAATAACAAGAAGAAGAGATAAGTGAGTTGTGATCAAGTAAGATAGTTGGTAGTTACATTCACTTTATAGACATAAGTAAATATGTGTATGATACGTGTGAATATCTTCGAAGCAAGAGATATAATTCACCCCCCTTTCTAGGTACTATCAGTATCAATTATTTCTCGTGCACTTAGTACTCTAACCCGATATAATTTCCCTTTATAGGTACTATGAAATTATACTCTTTATCCTACTTATTAACCCGAATATAATTCAATTAACAAGTATTTATATAAGATAGTTCTAATAAGACTTTGGAATCTCTTCACTTAGAATTATAACATAAAACCCTGCTCAGCACTGAACGCACTCAATCAATAACCAAGTTATGTATTCAGACTCTACACAACAATTATTGATGCACAAAACAACTTTGAGTATGGATTAAAAATGCACAATCTTATATAAAATAAATCACAAGTAGTGTTGTACGGAGTTTACACATGAAAGACAAATTAACTCATAAAACCTCCATAATCCTAGAACTACCAAAGCGGCTCTAGCCCATGATTGATCTAAGAACAATCATGGTTAGTTAGATCGATCTTACTTGAATCTCCAGTGGAACCTCTCTTGCAGCCCCTCCGGATGGTGGATGATCGCTCTCCTCTTCACAACTCTATGTCTTCACGTCTTGATGTATGTTGGTGTCTTTCTATACTGCTGCATAAGCCTTCTTTTATACTTGTAATCGCACTTTCCGGGATTGGAATGGGCTTTTTAAGTGATCACATGCATTGATGGTGTAAAAATACGAATATGGTAAGTTTTCGAAGCTCAATTCGTCTTCAGCAACAGGTCGAATTGACCACCACAAGTCGAATCGCAAGTCGAATCGGCCTACTGTAAGTCCCAGGTGCTCGATTCGATCAACTGCCCTGGTCGAATCGAAGTGACGAGGTCAAATCGGCATCTCCGCTAACCGATTCGACCTTGATTCTACCTGATGCCCAGGTCGAATCATCCATGTCGTGGTCGAATCCACCTTCTGCTCATGTGTGCTGCCAATTTGACCTGAAGGGCTGGTCGAATTGATCTCCTTCAGGTCGAATTGTACTCCTGCTTCGCCCAACGGATGGCTTAGACTTCCTCTCTTCAGTTTTCAACACTTCCACTCCGATTTTCTTTGAAAAACCACTCAAATAGCTCCAACAACACCTGATTTGTGACTTCATATAATATATATCAGTTTACACCCGATTTCAACCTTCGAACACTCTATAATAGCAAAAATCCAGGCCCAAGATTCGTGAATTAACACACTCATCACCAGTTTCAACCAATTTAAGCAAGTTCACTAGATAAGTGAATCAGATCATGCAGAAATTCGAGCAACCACATAAATATACTAAGCTACTCATGTTAAGTTAGACTTTGTACATACTCCCTCTGTCCCATAACATCTTTCACACTTTCTTCATTTGTTTGTCCTACAATAACTTTCACACCCCAAAAAAGAAACAAAACTCTATCCAACAACCTCAAAGTCACTTTAATTTCAAATTTGACACTCATTTTTTACACTCATAATATTACTTCACATTTTATTTATTACCTAAAATATTAAAATACCCTTAAAAGTCAATAAAGTTGGTATAAGAAATTTTTTAAAGAATGTGGAATAATAAATGTGAAGACTACTATGGGATGGAGGGAGTATAACTCAAATGATAACCAAAGATCGCAATATAAATAATCCATATTCTCTTTCTAGGTATTAACATTGCTAAGACTTTCCCTTTGAATGTACTTATATATTATCAGATATTCCCAATAGTTATTAAAGAATTAAATATATGGTTTCCTTACCTTAAACTCCCTCCGTCCACATTAAAGTACCGATTTTTTTATGTGGATTAAGAAATATTATTATTTTATATAAAGTGGGTAGTTGTATTAGTGTTGAGTTATGTACACCACCGTGTGTGGGGCCTTTTTTCTAAAAGAGAAAATGGATAACTTTAGATTGGACGCCCAAAATGATAAAATGGATATATTATCAGCAGATGGAGAGGTATCATAAGAAGGTCATGCATAGATAAATAGGCATTTGATATTGACATCAAGAATTATATTAGTCAATCCCTCCTAATTATAACAGATAACTTATAAAATCATGCATCACATACTGATATCAATCATATTCACTTATAGGTCAGTGACATGAAGATAATAAATTGAAAACAAACGTAAATCAAAAGATATAAGTATGAAAATAAACCTCAATAAAGGAATAAGCATTCTGCAGAAATCCTTATCACCAATGTCTAAATATATCAATTCGACATGATAAAAACCTTCTAAACTCTAAAACTATTAAAAAGAAACTAGCCCATGGTGTTACAAGAAATACCCATGGCTATGGAATAACTTTTTCCAATGAGACTATAGTCTAAAAAATAGAAAGGAATTAGAAAAAAACCCTTGGTTCAGCTTGATTCTCCGTGTTCTCTTCATTCCTTGATAGATTTTCCTTCGATCTCCTTCTCAAGTAGCAAATATGTGATCAACTCCTCTAAGTGTTAGATGGATGATGATGGTGTGTGAAAACAACTGATGATGAACGGTGGATGGCAATGTTGATAGATAGGATTTATGATGGCTAAGACTTCCTTTTATGGATGGTGGGTAATCAAATTTAGGTTTTCTCTAAAAATAGGGCTTCTCGTGGAAAATAAACACAAACACGTACTAGAGATAAAAATCTCAGTTCAGCCTACTCGACGTGAGTTGCTCCAGCTCGACTTGTGTGATCACTCGAGTGGATGTTCTATATGTTGTCATGTTTTAGCTCGGCTCTAGTGGAATATTGGTCGACTTGAGTGATACCTTCTTAGCTTGCACAATGATTATGGATGATTATTCTGCACAGCTCAACTTGATCGCATATAACTCGACTCGAGTGAGGTATTTTCTATAGATTTTTAACTTTCATCTTCAACTTGCTCTTTTTTATCTTTGTTTTCTACCTAAATACAACATATAATATCTTAAACACACCAATTTATTAATTGGTGGAAAGTAACAAATTATACTTAATGCGATAATAAATCTTGCAAAAAGGTGCTAAATCTAATTGTAAATTACATGAATTTTAACTCTCAATACTGAATAAAAAATGTTCCCAAGGAAGATCAAACCCCTAACCTCCCGGTCCATGCACGATTTTACCTAATTATTGAACCATTCGCCTAAGCCGAGTTATTATACCAGTTTTGAATGGATATTGGATTTAAATTTGATACCTGAATCTGATTTTTGCATCCAAAAGTCTAAATTTCCATTTTTGGCCATAATTCATTTTTACCTTAATTTTTTAGATATCATATTCTGTGACTACCCTTCTTTGGGAAAGCTTTAAACATCCCAAACCATTTGAATCATTATTCATAATGTTTAAATTTAATATTTTTAGATTCATTTGTAGAGTATTAAGAGACAAAAACTCCATTGTATTTTCTCCTCTCCCATTTGGAGGAGGAATTTATTTCGTTCATATAATTTTCATTTTTAGTTTAAATTTATTACTTTCCAAGAAGGTGATTACACCATGGAGAGGAAGAACCCATGTGGGATGACGACTTCATTTTGTTAATTCTAATACTATTTAATTTATTGTAATCTATCTCTCATCTTGTTTTTTTTCTATTTTTTATGCTTTAGTTGGTTGATTAATGCTTGGATAATAGGTTAATTTGTGATATTATCTAAATTGTATTTTCAGTTTTGATCGGTTTCTTTTAAAGATAATGTTTCTATTTTGACACTTTGGGATTTATGTCTTTGGTATTGGTACAATTGTTATTATGTTGTATATGTTGTATTAATATGTCTTTTCATTGCTTTCACCTTAGTTCCATTGTATGGATATCACATGTGAGTTTCTTCCGATTGTTGCATGAATATTAATGTAAGTTGAGTTAGTAATAACCTCTTTCATTTAAAACCGCATGCATAAATTATCATTATGGAGATGTTGAATCGTAAGGTTAATTAATCAAGTTAAGGAAATCCAACCTCAGTGGATCATAGTAGCTAAAAGGGAAGATAGATGTAGATAATAACTATAAAGGGGAATTAGTAGTCTAAATAGTATTTAGTGGAAGGTGTCTACTTTGGTCTCAATCCTAGTAGCTATTCTTAGATTTTTTTTTAAGGATCTACATCTTTATTTCATAAAGGAGTTTTGGAATAAACTGTGATCGCTCTTACCATGATATGACTTAAATTAGAAGGCAATTTGGCATATTGCATGATTGATCCATTTGTAGTGCACTATAATAATCTCCTTTGCATAATTTTTCTATATTTTTTCAAATTCCGAAAATATAGTACTCAATTTATTTTCTTGCATTTTATCTTGACTTATTTCTCTTAGTTATAGGTCATCCTAACTAATATGAGATTATAATTTGAAGGTCAGTAATTCTAAATTCCCATTGTTCAATAATTAAGCTTGGTTGCTTGTGTCTACAATGATAAGAATACACTTGCTCTTTAAGGTGTAGAAATTACACAACATAAGTCTATTGTTAATCAAGGTATATGGTGAACTCTCTTTATTTATGGACTGTAAAGACAATTATGCCCTTAAATTTTATATTCTTTAAGAATAAACATTAAACTCAGGGTATAATAGGATAAAAGCTATTAGGGTGCAAGGTGAACCCGTTGCAAGGAATACTTATTATATTTGTTATGATGGATGATTCTTCCCCGACCTCTAATACTTTTGCACACTATTTTTTTAGCCTATCATTTATATAGATTTCTAAAAATACTAACATTACACAGTATTAACAACCACAACATTTCCAAAATACCATATACTTTTTACTCTTTCTAAAATTAGAATGAAATAAAAAGTATAACACCTAGGGTGGAGGTGGGGGAAATTCTCACTCTAGAATTTGCTATCCCTTCTTTCTAATACTAATCAAGGGTTTTGACAGCTGTTTTTTATTTTTTCTGGCCACTGTTGTTTGTGTCCGGTGTATTCGGCCAATCTCTGATTCATTTTCCTGGTAGATAAAAATGGTTATGGTGCTTGAAGCCATCTTCTGCATCATCATGTTGATAAGAATGACAAAATATATTCCTCCTTCCTCAAGGAAGTTGAGGGCTTCTTAATCTAACCCATCCCTCATAGATACCGACAAGTTCTCCGAACAAAGAAAAACATTGCCTGAGTTAACAAAATATTAGAAAATTGAAAACAAACATTACCTGAATAGGACAAAAGAAAAATTTTCGAATAAAACAAAAGAACATTGTCTGAATAGAAAAAAATAAATTGTCCAAATCTACAAAAACGTTGACAGAAAAATTGACAACAAATATTGTTTGAATAGAATAAAAAATACTTTGCCCGAATATAATTAAAAAAACATTGACAGAAAATTAAAAAATTATAATTAAAATATTCAATTATTGAATGATTTGATGGTGTCTGACATATGAGAGGGTATCTCAGTAAATTATAAAAAAAGGCATATTTGATTAATTTTAGTCAAAGTGGACATTTTTTATTATTTGAAAATCAAATTGGCAAAAGGTGATATTCCCATGTCTGTAAACACTAAGTCTGCATTTTAGCAGAGAATTTTCAAATTTCTTGCCATCCCAGGTAAATCAAATAGCTCCTTTTTCCTAAGGATGTCCTACCTACTATTCTATCTAAGGACAATACCTGCCTTGAGCCACTAAACAGTAACCAACTCTCAGCTAGTCACCTCTTGAGCTACTAAACAACCACCATCCCTTAGCTAGTCAAATTCAAATCTTACATTTCCGTAACAACAGCTCTCTACCACTACTCTAAACCCTGTCCCAACCATGGAAAACATCACCTTTGGCAAAAAAACCCTTTGCCAATTGGAGATCCTTCAGCCTCAAAATCCAATCATGTTTCTACCCTTGCAAAACTGCCTCTCTAATCCCAACATACTCCACCCTCTCCATGAAAAAGTCCAAACCCTTTTCCACAACCGCAAACCTCACTTGAAATTCATTCTCAAGTTCATTCATCAATCCGCTCATGGAAAAGTTGCCATGCCCCTGAGGGATTAGCATAAGAATGGCATTACATGCAGCCTAGTAGGCTATTTTAAGGGCCGGTATCCAGGCTACAAAGTATTGAAGGTCCTCACCCTTTATTGGGGAGTGCAGATCTTGTTGAACCACAATGATAGTGGGTGGATTAGCTTAAAATTTTCTTTAGATGCTGATGAGGATAAGGTGTTAAAATTTTGGGAAGGTTTTTACAGGAAATGCCAGATAATTTTTAGTTCGATCATGCTGGGTCTCCCTAATACCGATGTGGGTGAATTTTCTTTTCTTTCTCCTTGAATATTTGACTCCCACTCTTTGATTATCAAAGCCTCAACTATTAGGCATCCCATAGCCATAGATATGGTCTCTGCAAGTAAGGAACTAGTATTGTATAATGTTGCAAAACCACTTCTTGATATAATTTTGGTAGACACAGTCAAGGGAAAATTTGAGCAATAAGCTGTGTACGAATTTGTGCTACATTATTGCAATCTTTGCTGCAAGTTGGGGCACCAACCATATTCTTGTCAGTTGGCCCACTCTAACTTGAACAAGGATAAGCCTACCCATGACGAGGTGTTCATCCATGTTGTTAGGAAAAAAATAGAAGGTAGTGGAGAAAGAGATCCCAATTTGGAGCATCTTGTAAAGGGAATGAGGTTAAAATTAATAAGACCACTGTAGGAGGCCATCCGCACCACCCGATCAAGATCACGATCAACAACTGATCGCTATTTTTATGTGATATAAAGAGCAAGTGTAGTCTTATCGTGTAGGCATGGACGACCAAGTTAAATTATCAAACCATGAGAATTTAGAATTCGTGGCCTTCAGGTATAGCATCATGATTAAATAGGGATGATCGAAATGGAGGTGAAGGAAATAAAAACGCAAGGAAAATAAACTATCTACAATATTCTTGGATTCGAAATGCCACGATAGGTAGTTTCATGTTTCAATCAAATAATTTTCATCCAGCATATTTAATTGATTTTCATTTTTAAGCCATATCGTGGTAAGAGCAATCATAATTCAAACCTACACCTAATACCAATTGCAAAAGTTATAAGGATGCAAGTTAAAATAGCACATAATATTGATACCAATGTTCTCCATTCCCATAGATACTTACGGCTATTAATATACCTACTAGTGATATTATCTTTAAAAAAATTTATTTGTGGCAGAGACGATTGCCTGTATTTTTTTCTAGGTACTATGATCCAATTGGCTTGGTTCTCATCACTAGTTTGATTAATCATGCTAGCGTTCATTTATGTAGTTCTAAACACAAGGTGGTATTACCCCAACTCAACTTATATTAATCCTTATTCAATAAATGGCAGAAATTCACATATGATATTCATGGAAAGCAAGTAAGGTGTAAGCAATGATAAGACATGTCGATACATAATACAAAACCTAATCACAATCGCAACAATACAAACGACATTAATCCCAAATTAAAGAATGAATACAAATTCTATAAATGAAACCTAATCAAAGCTAGAAAATCAATCAAGACATCTAAACAAATCAAAACCTTTGAAATCATTGACATCGTTAATGTTGAACTAATTGATTAGATTAGGTAAAGATTATTGATTGTAGTATATTATTACTTATATTTTCATGATTCTTGTTATCTAGGTGAATTCTCCATATAGTTCCTTCCTTACTTTTTGTTATTTTGGGACGAACAACGTTCTATATTTTGGGAGTTTGATCTTTGTAGAATTCACCTAGTTTTTAAGTTATTTTTGTGTGTGTTTTGTATAGTGTTTTGCACTCTTATTGGTAGATATGATGGTAAGTATGGAATTGATCTCATAATGTGTATAAACCGGTGCTACGTTGGAAAAATGAGCAAATATGGAGAAAATAGTGCAAAAATACTTAAAATAAGGAAACCGACACAAAAACTCGATCACTGGGTGCAGGGGTGGTTGAAGTTTCATTCTGAAAACAAGGAAGGACCAATACCACGGAATGGAGAGCTTTAGAAGAAAATTTCGACCTTTATCACAAAACTTTGGTTGAAGTTTTGTGTGGTTTCTATTGGCAAAAACGGGATATTTTCAATAAACTTCAACCACCAACATGAAACTTCGGTCTAAGTTTCATGTAAAACTTCTACTTGATCAAGAAATCATTATTTTTCCAGTATTAATTTGACTATTTAACTCCTAAATCTGATGAAGAACAATAGTTCATTCCTCTTACGAAAAAACACATTTCCTCACCATCCTCTACACACACAAGCCATTTCCACCATATTTTCCATCCAATGCTCACCATATTTTGATATATTTCATAAATCTCTCCATAATTTGTCTACCCATTGAATTTCTACGGAGGATTGGAGCTTGAAGGGGTGATTTGCAGCTTGAAGGAAGGATTTTTCCCAATTCAATTAGGGAAGCAATTTTACCTTTAATTTGTAATTCAATTTGTTTATTAGCAACAATGGATTCATGTAAGCTTGATTTTGTTGTGATCGTGATGATGTTGGTTGGCTAGCCCATTGTGTGGCTAGCCACATGATGGATTGAGGATGTTCTAGACTTGTGGGTTTTGAATGGATTTAATTGATATGATTTTGAAAATTCTCTCTTCATTTCTCTACTACTAGATCTCTATGATGATGTATATGATTGATTTCTCTTATCATGTTGTTAGGATGGTCAATCCAATTATACATTTAGGATATTTATTGAATCATGTTGTTGTAGAGATTATGGATGATAGTTTAGGAAGAATATGTCCATGCCTTCATATGCTTAGAACACTAAAGAAAGGACACTAGAATAGTTAATCATGTTTGTTAATTAATCTAATGAGGGAAAACAAATATTTTGATTATAGTACCTTGAAGGGAATTGAAAGTGAGAATCAATCATAGGAGCCTACGAACTTGTTAAGAGTTTATAACCTAGTCAACTTGGTCATAAAGAATAGGGGATTTATGTGATTGCCTTTATTTCATTGTCATTGATATGAACCATTTAATTCTCTTGAGTCTAGATTAAGTCCTTAGTCATAAGTGTGGTTAGCCTTGTTCCTTCTTAGATTGATACTTCATTCATATTCATCCCATCTTTGTTATTGTGATAATTGTTACTTGAGTGTTATTTGATACTTGCTCTATATAATTGTTACTTTAATTTTTAGATAAATATTATAAAACAAATTGTGATCACTTCTATAGAGTATGATTGAAAATACATTCGGATATACTTAGGGTTTACATCTCCCATGGATTGATATTTTAACTTGATCATTCAAAACTACTACTACATCGTACACTTGCTCTAGGTGTAAGCAAATAATTTTGTGATCATTCAAAAACCAAAGAATAAAAAATAAAAGATAATAAGTAACATTATATTTCACCTAATGAATCTTTATATTCATGAAGATCCTCATTTCCTTGGTGTCATTACCTTCTTGGAAAGCATTAAAATCTTAACTAGTGGGAATCTTACTTAAAAGCTAATATAATAAGTTATATGATGACTTTAATACAAGAGGGTATTTACAGTGGTAGGGTATGAGGAATTTGGGATAAGTTTTTCAGTTTGGATAATTTGACTCATGGGACAAAAATGAAATTTATCAAATTTTGGGACACCAACTCTATACGAGTCATGCCACTCGTGGCGAGTTTCAACACTATCCCTTTCGCAGGGGTGAGTTTGAGCTTCATGTTTTAAATATTCTGAAGTTGCCGTTTCACAGGCCTGAGTGTCAACACTCATGTCAAGCGCCGTTTAATTTTCCATCACTTTTATTTTGGCTCGTTCTTACTCATTTTAACTTCAAATTAAGCACCATTTTCTTTCACATCTTCCTCTTCACTTATAGAATCCATTTTTGCCTCAAAATCACCCATTTTATAAAAATATCACAAAATACCTTTTTTCAAGTAATCAAGCAATTAATTATATTTTCCATGAAAATCATGCTTAACTATTGAATTAAAGCGTAATAAATCCAAATAAATTCATGTTATTAAGTCCCAAATTCAAGGTGAATTTTACACTGATCAAACCCCCCACACTTAAAGTGTTACTCACCTGATGAGAGTGAAAATTCATATAATTTGAGCTCTGATTTATGTGTAAATTGTGTATGATTTGGTCTTAAATCGAGACGAATCAAGATAGATAGTAAAAAGTCACAAATCAGGTGCTACTGAGGTCGTTTGAGTTTTTTTGTAGGAAAACAGGACAAAAGCACTCAAAATCAAAAGAGAAAGAATTCAATATGCTGTTTGATCGAGTTCAAGGCCATTTGACTGGTCAAATAGACTTTCTGGGCTTGATCGCGCAGTCTCACGATTTCGAGCATAACTTTCACATCTGAACTCCGATTGAGGTGATTCTTGCGTGAAAATGATCCTCTCTTCCCAATAAAAAATGATGGGATAAAGATTGTAAAGCTATTGAAAAGCAACTTGCTTAACTAAAATTTCAACTTCATCAAGAGGAAAGAATGAATGAAGAAGTGGTTTTCTCTTTGGATAGAGCTATACAGATGCATATGGAGACTCGTTCATGCATGACTTAGATGTGGTGGAGGAGATCGTGGATGAAAATATGTCATTGATCCTATCTAAGGATCCCTTGGAGATATGCTTGAACGATTCTCTTACTTTTCCCACTACGGAGCTAGATGAGTTGTCGAATGAGTTATGCATTGAATTTATTGAAAACTTACTTGCATTGAATGATTACAGGTTAGCACAAGGAGAAGAAACCATAGTTGAAGAAGAAGAAAAGATTGATGAAGAATCTGAGAATGTTGAGGAAGAATAGAAAGAAGAAGAGCAAAGACAAGAAACAACTTAAGAGGACTTGAAGAATGAAATGAGCATTTCTAAACTTTTAAATTCTTTAAGTTGCATTGAATTTGATGATATTATTTCTATTGAATTTATTTTACCTATTGATTCTCATAATTCCTCACATATTCTTAAGGGCAAGAAGGAGTTGAAAGAGAAGATGGAAATATTTTTTGGAAGAAGGAATAAGTGGTGTAGTAGAATGAAGAAATTGATGAGATGTGATAAAAATATGGTTGGCAAAGTTAAGATAAATTTTAAGAATGCCAATGAGGCAATCCCTTGTCATAAGTTTTGGATTGATGAAAAAGCACAGTGATTAGAGTATTATGGCAAGGATGAAAGATATCCATGGCCATTCCGATGAGCCTGCTGATTTCTATCGTAACTCTTCGACGTTAAACATGAGCAGCTGTTGGGGGCGTGTCCCTTCTGTTTTATTGCTTTATTATTTAATTTGTGTGAATGAGTATTTATCATATTTAAGGTGCTTATAGGTGCTCGCGCTTAGGTAATTACATCTCTTTTTAAACTTAGTTTCGACTTACGTTTTTACTAATTTATGGGGGTGTGATGTACTTACCTTATCTTATGAGCAATGAGGGTATAAATTTCTCTTTTTAACTGGTGTTGGTATGTCGATATTTTTGCAACTTACCTAATGTTTAGTGTGTTGTATTTGTGTTTCTAGTGTGTGGAGTCGATTATATAGTCAATTGATTCTTTCATGTAGTTCTCTGGATGTCATTCGTCGGTTCATCATTCTACACAATGGTTGGATCACGTTTTCTTGAACCAATTACCCTTGGATTGAAGTTCCATTACGCTATTTTGAGTGGGTAAGTCAATTGAACTTTATTTGCTTGAGAATATTCATGGTGTAGTTTGAGTTCATGGATTGAGTTGTTATTTATGATATTGACTCTTTGACAAGCATGTTGCACTTGTACTTAATGCATGATAATTTTGTTGGTGAGAGGCATGTATTATTTTATTGATTACTTGAAGTTCATGTAGATATTTGATTTTAATTGCATGCTTTGAAGAGTGCTTAGGAAGTCCATTACCTATATGAGAATTTTGAGCTGTAGAAAATCATGCAATATCAATGCATGATAGTTTATTCTTGTGAGTATCATTCATATATTCCTATCCTAGAACTTGGCTTAGAGTCTTACTTGAAATCTATGTTTGATAAATATTAGGTTATGATCTTGGGCCATTATTGTTTTATTGAGCCAGTTAAGCCTAACCTTCCCTTATCATGTGAAAATCATTGGAAGCCCCGTTGAGCATTTAAACTTTTTCTTTGCCAAGCCTTTGATAAAAAGCCCTTATTAACCTTTTAATTGAATCTTAAATTCCCTTATTTACTTGTAGAGAGTTGAGGTAAATAAGTTTCTGGTGAAGAATAAAAAGTAAAAGGAAATTAAGTTCGATGTGAGTAAAGAAAAAAATTCATGGTTAAATCTTTTTGGGGGTAGTGCTCGAAACTGGTACCACAACTGTTGTGAAGGGTAGTACCTGAAAGTGGTACCTTTATGTTCAAAAAGAAGAAAAGATGTTGTTTTCAGGTAAGAAGGAGAAAAGAAGAATAAAAAGTTCATGAGAATGAATATGGAGAAAAAGAAAGAAGCTGTTTGATGAAAAACAAATTAGCTATTCCCTACTAGTGAATTAGTCACTTTTATCTATATTCTCCAACCTTTACCATAGAGCCAACATTAAAACGTAAAAGTCAGCCCTTTGTGATCCTAGTATTGAAACAATTATAAGTTGATAGTGGAGACCTTTTCCAAGCTTATTGTTACGCGGATGTATGAATAGATTATAAGCGTATATACTAACCTTTATAAGTTTACATCTTTTACACTTAAGTGCGAGAGTAAACACTATCCTAGTGAGTTATATGACTTGAGCACTCCGATGAGTATTGTAGTTGAATGATTTTTATGCATGAATGAAGGGTGTGATATGAGTAATGTTTGTTTAGGTTGGTGAGATTGTATGTGTTGGTATAGGTATGCATGTTTTGTTGACCTTGTGAATTTCACACGCTCTTTCCTCTTGTATTGTATTTCGTTGCCTTGGGTTGAGCAATATGTAAGTTTGGGGGGTTGATAAGAATGACAATTCACACAATTTGATCTCTTATATTTATGTAAATTGTATATGATTTGGTATTAAATCGAGATAGGTAGTGAAAAGTCACGAATAAGGTGCTACTTAGGTCGTTAAAGTTTATTTTTGTTGGAAAACACGAAAGAAGCGCTTAAAATTGGAAGGGGAAGAATTTTAGACACCGTTCGATCTAGTTCAAGGCTGTTCGATTGGTCAAACCGACTTCCCGTGCTTGATCACGCAGTCTCATGATTTTAAGCATAACTTTCACATCTGAACTCCGATTGAGACAATTCTCACGTGAAAACGATCCACTCTTCTATGACTTTTGGTCTGTATATTTTATGAGGCAATTTAACTAAAGATAAAGCTATTCGACCAATACTTTTTGGTGGTCGAACGATGTGAAAATTTTGTTCAGTGCATAGGTGGTCCGTTCGACTGTTGTTCGACCAAGAGGGATGTTGTTCGACCAAGATGAACTTGGTCGAACAGACGTGTGCGAGCTCCAGATCTATACAGTTTTACACCCCAGTGCGTGTATCTGCATATTTTCACTTAAAAAGCCTATCAAATGTCCATTCTATTGGCAATTGGATCGTGCGGTTCAACGTGATCCGTTAGGAAGAACAGTCAAACAATAATCAGCGGAAGCAATTAAAACAATTGTTTACCGTACTTCTGGGTTGGTGTAGAGGATGAACTGTAGAGAACTACCTCTGATCTTCTACTGTATGTCTCAAGTGTGATCCTGTTGTTGTGTGGGCAATAGTCTGCAGGATCTCTCAATCTGCTTCTCTTCCCTTCTCTCACCAAAAGAGGCGCAGGAATAATCTTAGGGTTCCAGGAAGCTGAGTTCACTTATATATTGGGCTACAGCAGGGACCAGGAGGAGAAATTGGGCTGGGCCTCAATTGAATTTAATTAACCAAGCTTAGCCCAAAGCTTTTAATTAAATCCAATAATAATAATATAGTCCACTAAAATATTATTACTGCACTACCCGTCCAATCCCAAAATTATGTTCTGGGCTCCTTCTTATTATAAGCCCGATAGTCTCCCCATGTTTAAGATATACAATGTCCATTAATTAATTAAGTTACTGACAACTCAAATTAATTAATATCTCATCCGAGAGTAGTACCACTCAACCTTTTTATCATGCCGGAAATTAATCCACTTGCAAGATTTACATGATAAACCTTATGAGCTCCTCAAGGGGACATCATCAACCTATAACGGACATGGATTCCTTCTACAATCAACAGCACACCATAGATACAACACTACTTCCCAACTCACCGAGTTTGTTGATTTAATACATATAAATCTCACCCATTGATGAATCAAAGAAATACATACTGCCCTACGTGTCGAGGTTATTGTATAGGGATTAAGAGCACGAACTTCCATAATAACAGAGATCAAGTTCTACTATATAGTCAGTATAAGAAGAACGATCTCAGGCGGTCCTGCTCAATACACACAAGTGCACTAATGTGATTCTATAGCCAAGACAAGCTAATACCAAACCACACTACAACCATACCGATAGAGAGTCCCCGTCTATCTCAGTTGTGAGCATCTGCTTATACTTTATAAGGAAACCGATAATATGATCTTCCGCGTGTTGTCGCACAACATATTATCTACAGTATAAAGTAAATGGACTATTGCATCATGCATATAAAATAAATTATAAGATGCAATCATTTGATCAATGATTCTCATTTCAAATATTGTTATGACATTGTTCATACTAAAGCTAGACTTTTAGTATACAATCGAACAATCTCCCACTTATACTAAAAGACTATGTTGTCATGTCTTCTGCCATACATCTGATTCCTACTCCCACTTACACGATCATTAAAAGCTCTCGCCTTAAGGTCCTTGTAAATGGTTTACTTGGTCATCATCCGATGCAATCTAGGCGACAACAACCTTCCCCTCATCATACGATTTCTCGTAACAGGTGGTACTCGCGCTCCATGTGTTTAATTGCCTTATGGACTTGTGATTTCTTCAAGTTTGCAACTGCACCAATATCATCAATGTAAATTGTGATTACATTGGGCAAACTTAGAACCACTTCAAAGTCCATCATGAAGTCTCTAGAGTCATATAGATACTTTGGCTGCCTCATAGGCTCCAATTCATCATCTTTCCATGATGGAGTCCGGAGTCTGAAATATATTTCTATATAACACTCCTCCACATTATGACTCTACTTCCTAAGATTAAACACATAACCTTTGAGGAGAAATTACTGCCGTCCAATCTGACTAAAAAATCTGAATCTACGTAATCCACAAGAAGCAGTGAATCTGTCTAGTAAATCCACATATAATTCCCAGTCCTTCTCAGGCACTTTATATATGTCTTACTACAGTTCATCATTCTTGTTCCGGGTTACGTTGATACCTTCTGTTCATGCGTTCAGCAACATAGATATCCAACTTTGTTCATAGCATTCTTTAGATTAAGCTTCCTTATTCGCCGAAGCATAAGGAACCGCTTTCATCTACTTTATCTTCTTCTTGTGTCTCAAAGATACATCCACTTAGATAAATTTATATGCTAAACGAGTATGGACTGTATCATTTTATGAAACTTGAGATAAGCATAATATCCTTTCTTGTGATCCGTATTACCGTGATCAAAAGGATATACTTCGCCTTTCTTAAGTCCTTCATCTCTACCGCTTTATTAACCGTACCCATACGCCCGATAATACTCTTTCATTGTCTCCAATGAGCAAGATACTATCTACGTATAGTACAAGAAACACCACCACGTTTTCGTCACTCTTTACAACACACAAGACTCATCCGCTCATTGATTTAAATCCATGCCACTGGATTACCTAATCAAAACAGATGCTTCACGATATTAAAGCTTGCTTTAAGTCCATCGCTGGACAATTTTAAGCTTACTATCAAAATGCTATTAGTACTTTGCAATGAATTACTCTGGTTGCTTCACATAGATGTTTTCCTCAAGACTTCCAATCAGGAAAGCTGTCTTGACATCTATTTGCTGTTTTTCATAATTCAATATGAGAAGCAATAAATAAAAGAATCCGGATCAATTTAAGCATAGCTACCAGTGAATATGTTTCCTCATAATCGAACCATTTCTTTCTGAGTACACTTTTTCGCAACAAGCTTTGCTTCCAAGATTTTCACCTTTCTGTATGATCCTCTTTTATTTCCTTTGACCACTTTTAATGGCTTTTACACCATTTTAGTGATCCTTCAAGCTCCAGACTTAATTTAGAATCCGTAGATTCTATTTCAACATACATTGCAACTTACTAAGATTCCGCATTTTAATCTTGTAGTGATACGTCGTATTCGTGGGATAATACCATGTTCACTAGGGATCAAGTCTCACGACTCTCCCAAAACATATATTTATGGGTTGTCATACAACTCTCCCACTACGACAAGGCACTACATGTAATTGTGTATCAGTCGTGACACGCGTTGCAGTTTACCTTGTGGTATATCCTCTTGTACACTTGGTACTTATACTTAGTGTTTTCCTCTCACTTCCTTTAGAACAAATTATACATGGGTTTGTGATTTATTACATAGTCCTTTTCCAAAAATCTGGTGTTTGTGTTAACAGTCACCCTTCGATCTTTTGGACTAAATAAATCAACCTTCATTTTTCCAGGATGTCCCACAAACAGACAAATGTTTTACGAATTACTGTTTCTAGGGTATATCCATAAAATGAATTTAATTATTCAAAATAATTCATCATCTATCTAATCATAACCATAAGAGCCTTATCCCTTCTACTCACTACACCATTCAGCTGGGGCATGCCCAGCGTAGTCAACTTGAGATTTAATCTCAACTTCTAATCAATAGCTCTTAACTATCCCAAGAGGTATTCGCCATCATGATTGAATCATAATGACTTAATATATTTTCCATGACGCTTCACTGTACCAGCCTTACAATTCTTGAATTAATCAAAGAACTTAGACATGCAGTGCATCATATAAATATATTGGTTTCCAGAATAATCTTCGAATATTCATAACCACCTCTCGCCTGGATATTGTTAGGTTCGCTTGAATCAGAATGAACTAATTCCAACATATATATCTTCGGCTATACACCCCACAGCCTTGAAAAGGCAGTTAATCATTTTTACTTCCAAGCAAGACTCGCAAGTCCGATAGTTTCCACTTCAGATAAACCTTACGGTCTATCGGCTATCAACTTTTGAATCCTACTTAAGTAAAATGAATTAGTCATAGATGCCAAATGTATGTTTAGTTCATTTGCGAAGGTTCCTTTCTCTTACTAATATTGGAAGATGCATTATTTAATTACTATTTATTGCATCTGTGGGATGTACATGATTCAAGAGTATACTTTTTATCCACCAACGTACTTTAACGGATTATAGCCTCATTCCTCATTACTATGACCATGTCATTTAAATGAAATGAAGTGTCCATCCGTTAATGCATAGAAACCAAAATCAAATTCTTTCTATGAAAACGTACGTAAAGACAATTTCTCATAATCAATTATTTATTCCTATCATAAGATAAATAAACTACTCCCACTGCAATAGCCACTACCTTCGTAGTTTTACCCATGTCATTACAATCTTATCCTTACTGAGTGATAAACATTTAGTGATTCCAGTATCTACATACTTTGTGTCAGTAGATGCCATCACTAATCATGTTTAAACCATTAGTTAATAAGATATTAAACTTGTTCACATTGTGATGAAAATGGCTTTCCTTTGCCACGTGTTTTTGTCAGAGGTTTCCCACCATTTACATCCTCTTGTAATTCAGGTGGAACTTACTCAAAACGTGTAGGCAATTATGAAGAATAAAATTGACTTAGGTTTCCCTTTCAATTTCTATTCCAAGCTTTTCCAATTCATTCATCAATTCAACCATGATCTTGCGCCTTTTTAAATTACTCAAGTATCCGAAGAGTTACATGAGATCATCATATTTCTATGAACCTCTCATCTCTTCACTAGAGACTTTAATAGGTATCATGAGACGTCCTTTGTGAGAATACACATGTATTTTCTTAAGCAGTAATTTTCAAAACCAAGATTCTTTCTAATCATCTAATTTGGACAAGTAAATATAATGTTTTTTAGTTAACAATTAGTGAAATAAAACCATTCGAAATTCAGAGAATCACAAATAAATTTACTGATCAAATCTTCGAATTTTATCCTTTTATATTGATTCCCTCAAAACAATATAAAATTAAAATTCACCGACATCTCAAGCACCGTGAGTCTGCAAGCCACGTTAGGGTGGACGTTTACAAACCCGAACATTTACAAGAGAAGGTTTTACCCATTAATTTCATTTGTCAACCTAACTTTATGACAAAATAATTAATAGTCGGTTTCTCTTTAGCCATGCAAATAATAGCAGTGACTCCGTTGGGGAGGATACTAATTATTTACACCTAAGTGTACACCATTATTTGATCCCAAGTCCACTGCGCGAACTTGTGTGCCTTACAGTTGGAGAAGTACACACGCGCTCGGATAGCTTCCTACAATCATCTATTATTAGTTTGTACTAGTGAACCGCACACAAACTCATCCGTTAGGGAGGAAGGCCAATGCCAACACGCAAGTTTGTGTGCCACATTACAAACAATAATTATTTAATGAAGTCTGTACCAGCGATCCGTGAATAAACTCATCCGTTAGGGAGGAAGGCCTATTACCAACACGCAAGTTTACTCACATCACTTACAAACCAATAATGGAGGCCGCGGGAATATATTACCAATCCCCTCTCCCACTTAGTTATTTAATTACCGAGGGTTTTTAATATGCATATAATATTCCAGAATAAAATATACAATTTAGACATGCTTCTATTAACAGTAATTTAAATAAATAAATCACATAGAACATGCCTTTCATATATAACAATTAATTGTCAAGTTAAAACAATTAAATCAGTTATATATCATAATTAATTGCATAAATAGTGGATCAATTAATTTGGGCCTCAAGAACAACAAATAAGCACAAAATGAGCAGCAGATTAAATAATTAATCAAGCCCATTATCCATGGCCCATAATCTTAACCCAAAATTAAATTAAATCCACCAAGCCCACTAGCACAAAAAGTCGATTAATAAAATTAATTAATCATGCTTGGCCCATTACTTACAATTAATTAAAACCAGGATTGGCCCAGCAGCCCATTACCATTTAATTAGAATTGGGCCCATGACCACAGCCCAAAACCAAATTAAAAAAAATGAGCAGCCTTCATTTAATCCACAGCCCATTAGCATTTTAAAAAAAATGGGCCCATGAAAAAAAAACAGGCCCAAAACCAACTTATTAAAATGAGCCCAAAGGGGCAGCCCATAAGCTGCTGCCCTATTAAAAACCGCCAGCCGCACATTCGTCTCTGCCAGCCTGACTCCGCCAACGAACTGCAGCCGGCGCCCCCGCCGCCGGCCGTGCAAGCTCTCCCAGCCGCGCCGAATAGCCACAACATCGCCTTTGACATCAAGCCAGCGACCATCCTCACAGGCCGCCATGATATCCAGCGACGCACACGTCGCTTATCGACACCCGCCGGCGACCAAGCCTGGAAATCGAACATCGGCGAGACTGCAGCACACCACCGGCGCAACCGACTGGGATCAGCCGCACCTGCTCCGATCGAGGGTCCGCCGTCACTCCGCATCATCGCGATCCGTCCTTCTGCCTGAACACCGTCAGCCCACCGGCACAGCCAGACGCATTCCAGTCATTCCGCTAGGCGCTAGCAACAACAGTTCGTGCCGCCGACTGAAAATTGACACCTCTCGACAATCCCGACAGCCCCGCTGCACGAACACCACGCTGTTCAGCCTATGCCAACTTGCAGCTTTCCACACGGCCCCATCTCCCAACCGGGAGAACCAGCCAGCAAAGTCGACCGGCATCGCCTGGGAATGGCCTTAAACAACGAGTTGACTTGCTGGAAAACCACCTTCGACTCGTCTGTCACGACCTGTCCAAGCCTGATGTTGCCCGTCTCCGTACAGCATCGATCATCAGTCGCATTCTTGCGGCAGATCGATTGAGACCCGATCGGAGACTGCCCGGTCTCGTTCCGTGCCAGCAGCAGGCCAGCAGACGCCAGCCGTGATACGACCCTCGCCAGCGCCGCCATCACGCTCATGTTATCTCAGAACGTTGATGGAAATACATGGTAGATACGTTGTCCATGGACATGATCACAACGTTCATACGAAGGAACAGCATACGTTTGAATCGTGTTCAAATATGTACAATTATCAACCAATCCAGCCCAATGTAAAATAGACAAAAGCACATATGATATACACACATATATAATCCATAATCTCATGCTTTGATTTTGATAATAGAAACATGAGAAGAAAAATTAATTGTGATCACATCTAGATCATTCACATAATCATATAATCACAATAACCCTAACCAACGACTAACGTCTCACCACGAAACCAACGCTCTGATACCAATTGTTGGCAATTGGATCGTGCGGCTCAACGTGATCCGTTAGGAAGAACAGTCAAACAATAATCAGCGGAAGCAATTAAAACAATTGTTTACCGTACTTCTGGGTTGGTGTAGAGGATGAACTGCAGAGAACTACCTCTGATCTTCTACTGTATGTCCCAAGTGTGATCCTGCTGTTGTGTGGACAACAGTCTGCAGGATCTCTCAATCTGCTTCTCTTCCCTTCTCTCACCAAAAGAGGCGCAGGAATAATCTTAGGGTTCTAGGAAGCTGAGTTCACTTATATATTGAGCTACAGCAGGGACCAGGAGGAGAAATTGGGCTGGGCCTCAATTGAATTTAATTAACCAAGCTTAGCCCAAAGCTTTTAATTAAATCCAATAATAATAATATAGTCCACTAAAATATTATTACTGCACTACCCGTCCAATCCCAAAATTATGTTCTGGGCTCCTTCTTATTATAAGCCCGATAGTCTCCCCATGTTTAAGATATACAATGTCCATTAATTAATTAAGTTACTGACAACTCAAATTAATTAATATCTCATCCGAGAGTAGTACCACTCAACCTTTTTATCATGCCGGAAATTAATCCACTTGCAAGATTTACATGATAAACCTTATGAGCTCCTCAAGGGGACATCATCAACATATAACGGACATGGATTCCTTCTACAATCAACAGCACACCATAGATACAGCACTACTTCCCAACTCACCGAGTTTGTTGATTTAATACATATAAATCTCACCCATTGATGAATCAAAGAAATACATACTGCCCTACGTGTCGAGGTTATTGTATAGGGATTAAGAGCACGAACTTCCATAATAACAGAGATCAAGTTCTACTATATAGTCAGTATAAGAAGAACGATCTCAGGCGGTCCTGCTCAATACACACAAGTGCACTAATGTGATTCTATAGCCAAGACAAGCTAATACCAAACCACACTACAACCATACCGATAGAGAGTCCCCGTCTATCTCAGTTGTGAGCATCTGTTTATACTTTATAAGGAAACCGATAATATGATCTTCCGCGTGTTGTCGCACAACATATTATCTACAGTATAAAGTAAATGGACTATTGCATCATGCATATAAAATAAATTATAAGATGCAATCATTTGATCAATGATTCTCATTTCAAATATTGTTATGACATTGTTCATACTAAAGCTAGACTTTTAGTATACAATCCAACACATTCAAGGGTCCATTGTATAAAAGGAATACAATTCACACCGCTACCACGTCAAAAGGGGGGATTACCCCCCACACCATCCTCTATATCCATCCCTTCCTCTATCCATCCGCTGGAGCTGTGGAAATTCATCTGTCGAATCAAGTGGAGAACTGAGATGAGGATTCAAGATGGAGTAGGAAGCGATGGCTCCTGCATCTAGGGTTTTATTCATTTCCTAATTTATCTTGTAATTTTCAAGACATACGGATAAGATCTATCCAACACCCATGATTGTTTTTTGTAACATCATGGGCTAGAACCTTTTTGGTAGGCTAGGGTTTTGAAGGTTTTATGAGTTAATTGAATTTTCTTGTGTATCCTCCGTATAACACTATTAGTGGTTTTATTTTATATATGATTGTGTTTTCTTTAATCCATATTCATGGTCATTTTATGCATTCAACTGTATATAGAGTCTGAATATGTATATCTTTATTTTCGATTGAGTGCATTCACCGTTAAATTTAGTTTTATATACGTTATGATTCTAAGTGAACGGACTCCGAAGCTTCATTCGAACTGTCATATATGAATGTTTATTAATTGAATTGAATTCAAAATAATAAGTAGGATAAAGAAGTTAATTTTAAAGTACCTATAAAGGAAGATCATATCAGGTTAGAGTACTAGGCGCGCCGGAAACACTTGATACGGATAGTACCTAGAAAGGGGGGATAAAATTATATCTCTTGCTCCAAGGTGATTCACATGTGTTACACGCTTATTTACTTATTTCTATAGAGAAGATTGGCTAAGTGATGCGTCCATAGTTCACAAGGTAGAGTCGGACAATATACTTGAGAGAAAAATTAATAAGTGAAACTAAATAATCCTAGATCTACCTATTCTTCTACTTGAATCACTTTCGTATTTTCCTAGTTCTTGATTTATTTTATGTGATATTTTAATTAATTCAATAGTAATTGATAATTAAATCCCAAAACTTTTATTTTTAATTAAATCTTAATTAATTTAGTTAATAATTAAATTGGTAATACACCATCCTTTGGGTTTGATATTTAACTTGGTTGCTTGCCTAAGATGCAATTGATATCCTTTATACTTGAGGATTAGTTTTGTGTGCAAAGAAAACACTCATCAAGTTTTTGGCGCCGTTGCTGGGGACGGTTGCAATTGTTGATTTAATTATTGCTAGTTTAATTAGGACTTTTTATTGATTTATTTTAATTTTTTTTATTTTATTTGTTTGAGCTTATTCTAATTCTGAATTATTTTCGAGGTACACAAGATGGAAGTCAGATATGATAGAAACACATTACAACCACATCAAGATTACACTTATTTGGATTTCAATAGAATTCTCTCAGAATTCCAAAAGTGTTTGAATAACTTTGCCAGATTTTTCCAAACATCTCTGAATGCATTTGATTTTTTCATGAGAAACAGGGATGAAAAAAAGAAGGATGAAGAAGAAAATCAAAGAAAAGGTAAAGAACTCAAAGCAAAATTAGAAAGAATTTGGAAACTCAGAAGAGCCAATGCAGCAAGATGGGATGAAGATTGTAAAACTATTGAAAAGCAACTCGCTGAACTAAATTTTCAACTTCAACAAGAAGAAATAATGAATTAAAAAGTGATTTTCTCTTTGGATAGAGCTATACAGATACCTATGGAGACTCGTTCATGCAAGAGCTTACACGTGGTGGAGGAGATTGCAAATGAAGATATGTCATTGATCCTATCTAAGGATCCCTTGGAGACATGCTTGAGCGATTCTCTTACTTTTTCCACTATGGAGATAGATGGAGTTGTCGAATGAGTTATATATTGAATTCCTTGAAAACTTACTTGCATTGAATAATAACAAGTTAGCACAAGGAGAAGAAACCACAGTTGAAGAAGAAGAAGAAGAGATTGATGAAGAATCTAAGAATGTTGAGGAAGAAAAGGAAGAAGAAGAGCAAAGTTAAGAAACAACTGAAGAGGACTTGAAGAATGAAATGATTATTTCTAAACCTTTAAATTCTTTAAGTTGCATTGAATTTGATGATACAGTTTCTATTGAATTTGTTTTACCTATTGATTCTCATGATTCCTCACATATTCTTAAGGACAAGAAGGAGTTAAAAGAGAAGTTGGGAATATTTGTTGGAAAAAGGAATAAGTGGTGGAGTAGAATGAAGAGGTTGATGAGATGTGATAAAAATACAAATTACAGATAAATTTTAAGAATGCCAACGAGGCCATCCCTTGTCATAAGTATTGGATTGATGAAGAAGCATATCGATTAGAGTACGATGACAATGATGAAAGATATCCAAGGCCATTCTGATGTGCTTTCTGATTTTCGTCGTGACTCTTCGACGTTAAACATGAGCGCCTGTTGGGGGCTTGTCCCTTCTGTTTCATTATTTTATTATTTCTTTCGTGTGATTGAGGATTTATTATATTTAAGGTGCTCACGCTTAGGCAATTACATCTCTTTTCAAACTTAGTTTCGACATACGTTTTTACTAAGTTTGTGGGGGTGTGATGTACTTACCTTTTCTTATGAGCACCTAGGGTATAATTTTTTTCTTTCGTTGGTTGTTTATTAGGGGTTGCTTTTTTGTGGAATATTAATACTTTAACCGGTATTGGTATGTCGATTTTTTTATAATTTACCTAATGTTTAGTGTGCTGTTTTTGTATTTCTAGTGTGTGGAGATGATTATATAGTCAATTGAGTATTTCTTGTAATTTTTCAGATGTCGCTCGTTGGTTCATTATTCTACACATGGCTGGATTCAAAGGTATGTTTTCTTGAACCTATTACCCTAGGATTGAAGTTCCATTTCGCTATTTTGAGTGGGTAAGTCAATTGAACTTTATTTTCTTGAGAATATTCATGGTGTAGTTTGAGTTCATGGATTGAGTTGTTATTTGTGATGTTGACTCTTTGACAAGCATGTTGCACTTGTACTTGATGCATGATAATTTTGTTGGTGAGAGGCATGAATTATTTTATTGATTATTTGAAGTTCATGTAGATATTTGATTTTAATTGCATGCTTTGAAGAGTGCTTAGGAAGTCCATTACCTATGTGAGAATTTTGAGCCGTATAAAATCATGCAACATCAATGTATGATAGTTTATTCTTATGAGTATCATTCATATGTTCGTATTCTAGAACATGGCTTGGAGTCTTACTTGAAATATGTGATTGATAAATATTACGATATGATCTTAGGCCATTATTGTTTTATAAAGCCACTTAAGCTAAAACCTTCCCTTATCATGTGAAAATCATTGGAAGCCCCGTTAAGCCTTTAACCTTTTTCTTTGGCAAGCCTTTGATAAAAAAAAAACCCTTATTAATCTTTTACTTAGCCTTAAATACCCAATTTACTTGTAGAGAGTTAAGGTGAACAAGTTGCTGGAGAAGAATATAAAGCAAAAGGAAATCATGTTTGATGTAAGTGAAGAAAAAATTCATGGCCGTTAAATCTTGTTTGAGGGTAGTGCTCGAAACTGGTACCCCGACTGTTTTGAAGGGTAGTACCTGAAACTGGTACCCTTATATTCAAAACGAAGAAAATATGTTGTTTTAAGTAAGAAGGAGAAAAGAAGAATTAAAAGTTCATGAGAATGAAGATGGAGAAAAAGAAAGAAGTTGTTTGATGAAAAGCAAATTAGCTATTCTCTACTAGTGAATTAGTCACTTTTATCTATATTCTCCAACCTTTACCAAAGAGCCAACATTAAAACCTAAAAGTAAGCCCTTTATGATCCTAGTATTGAAACAATTATAAGTTGATAGTGGAGACCTTTTCCGAGCTTATTGTTACGCGGATGTATGAATTGATTATGAGCGTATATATTAACCCTTATAAGTGTACATCTTTTATACTTAAGTGCGAGAGTAAACACTGTCCTATTGACCTAGATGACTTGAGCACTCCGATGAGTATTTTAGTTGAATGATGTTTATGCATGAATGATGGGTATGATATGAGTGATGTTTGTTTCAAGTTGATGAGATTGCATGTGTTGGTATAGGTTACGCATTTTTTGTTGACCTTGTGAATTTCACACTCTCTTTCCTCTCGTTTTGTATTTCGTTGCCTTGGGATGAGCAACAGGTAAGTTTGAGATTTGATGATAGTGAAAATTCAGATAATTAGAGCACTGATTTTTTCATAAATTGTGTATAATTTGGTCTTAAATCAAGACTAATCGAGATAGGTAGTGAAAAGTCACGAATCAGGTGCTACTGAGGTCGTTTGAGTTTATTTTCGCAAGAAAACAGGACAAAAGCCCTCAAAATTGGAAGGGGAAGAATTTGAGATGTCGTTCAATCGAGTTCAAGGCCGTTCGACTGGTCAAAAGGACATCTTTGGCTTGATCGTGCAATCTCATAGTTTTAAGCAAAACTTTCACATCCGAACTCCGATTGAGGTAATTCTCATGCGAAAATAATCTTCTTTTATGTGACTTTTCGTCCAAACCCTTTATAAAGTAATACAACTTAGGATAAAGCTATTCAACCAATCTTTTTGATCGTATGGTGGTCGAACGGTTAAAATTTGGTTTAGTGCACAGGTGGTCTGTTCGACTATTGTTCGACCAAGAGGGATGTTGTTCCACCAAGATGAACTTGGTCAAATAGACGTATGGGAGATCTGGATCCGTACGATTTTATATCCCAGTGCGTGTGTCTGCGTGTTTTCATTTAAAATGCCCATCAAAGATCCATTGGAAGGGTTTAAAGTATAAAAGGAATAAAATTCACATCCAAAAATATAACACCGCTACCACCTCACAAGGGGGGATCACCCTCCGCACCATCCTCTACATCCATCCATCCGCCAGAGCTGTGGAGATTCGTTTGTCGAATCAAATGGAGAATTGAGATGAGGATTCAAGACAGAAAAGGAAGCGACTACTCCCGCATCTAGGGTTTTATTCATTTTCTAATTTATCTTTTAATTTTCCAGACATACATGTAAGATCTATCCAGCACCCATGATTGTTCTTCACAACATCATGGGTTAGAACCTTTTTGGTAGTGCTAGGGTTTTGAAGGTTTTATAAGTTAATTGAACTTTCTTGTGTATCCTCCGTACAACATTACTTGTGGTTTTATTTTATATATGATGATTATGCTTTCTTAATCCATATTCACGGTCATTTTGTACACCTTCAACTGTTGTATATAGTCTTAATATATATCTTGGTTGTCGATTGAGTGCGTTCACCATTGTACAGGGTTTTATGTTATGATTTTAAGTGAGGAGACTCCAAAACATCATTAGAACTATCATATATGAATGTTTATTAATTGTATTAAATTTGAGTTAATAAGAAGGATAAAGAGGTTAATTTTATAATACCTATAAAGGGAGATCATATCGGGTAAGAGTACTAGGTCATGGGAAATAATTGATACTGATAGTACCTAGAAAGGGGGGTGAAATTAAATCTCTTGCTCCAAGGTGATTCACACGTGTTACACGCTTATTTACTTATGTCTATAGAGTAGATTTGTATGACTGTGTGATGCGTCCATAGTCCACAAGGCAGAGTCGGACAATATACTTGAGGGGGAAATTAATAAATGAAACTGAATTATCCTAGAGCTACCTATTCTCCTACTTGATTCACTTTCGTATTTTCCTAGTTCTTGATTTATTTTATTTGCTATTTTAATTAATTCATTAGTAGTTGATAATTAAATCCCAAAACTTTTATTTCCAATTAAGTCTTAATTAATTTAGTCAATAATAAAATTTGTAATACACTGTCCTTTGGGTTCGCTATTTAACTTGGTCATTTGGTTAAGCTGCAATTGATATCCTTAATACTTAGAGATTAATTTTATGTGCAAAGTAAACTCTCATATTGCCTCTAAAAATTGAAAGAGAAGAAAGAACGAGGATGAGAATTCACTTAGAATAGAATCAAGATATCAATGAGAATTGAGTCTTTTCAAAGCCACTTCAACTCAATCAAAATAAGCAACAAAAATCTATTTAAATGCATATAAGATAAGCTTAGGAAATATACAAGCAAGTGTAACTTCCACTACTCCTATCTATATTTAGCTTTTCACTCTAACACTGAAAGAAGTGTATGGGAGAAATGTATACTCTCAAAAATCAATTCAAATGTATAACATTATCATACGCTTGCCAAAAGCCTAAGCTTTCTATCAATTGTATGTGTGTTAATTATTGAATAAAAAATCCTTTATATGTGGTTGTAATGTAGGCTCTTTGGTATTGGGTATAAAAATATTTAGGAATTTTTATAGAATTTAAGTCGATGGCCATTATCAACTCTCACTCTCTCTTTCCTCAATTTAGTGAAAAATTCAAGTTGGTTGCCAATGTCAACTCTCATTCTCTTTCTTTCCTTTATCCTCTTTTAAAAAAAATATAAGCGTTAATTACATGAAAAGTTCTAACCTTTTCGCCGATTGCGAATTAGTCCAACTTTTGGATATTTACATATAAGTACCCGACTTTAATAAGTGATTGTAAATCGAACCACCAGCCAGATTTTTTTGATAAATTTTTGACTCTGCCGAAATTCAACATGAAAATTTTTTAAAAAATTATTCCCCTGCAACTCTCTCCCTCTCTCAATCTCTAGTCTCACCAAAGTGTAGCAATCCCATCTGTCGTCGCTCAGCTCCTTCAATCGCCTGAAATCAGGTAGCCATCAAAGCCACCACCAGCAACCGCGAAGGGTTCGTATGCCTTTACCATCGTGAACCATCGCACGGTGCTGGAAGCCCTGAAAACTCTGCGCCAGCGAAGGCCGAAGCCGCTTCCAGTTGGAGAAAATGCGCAACTCATCGCAAGAAGGAGTTCAACACCATTGACCACCACCAACGTGTGCAGCTGACCCCCGTAGCCTCAATCTAGAATGTCGAGCCACTCAGAACCTATCGCGCTACCACCGTCTTGCACCATCGATGCCACAATAAATATGCCTGGCATCGAAACCACCCACCTCCATCCGCGCACTGCTTCCTATTGCCGAAGAACACCACTGCAAGCCATTGCTACGCCACCGCCACCACTCTCTTCGCTGAGATACCACCACCGTCGTTCCCTGGTCGAAATTTAGGGCCTTGCAAAACACCACTACCAATGTTGGGTGTTGAAGATCACGCAGATAAGTCTGCAGATCAACATTCTATTATGATTCTATAGAGGGATTACAAGATTGAGAAAAAATCAATTCTTTCATCCGTCAATGAAGACATAAACGACGAGAGAGATAACAGAAGGTGGGTTTTGATATGTGGAGTGAGCCAGTGTGTTGTCTGATGTTTTCTTAAATTTATTTTTTTAAATTCCAGGTATGCATTTTGGAAAATTAGAGCTAATTGGTGTAATAATTTATTAAATTTGGGTACTTATTTATAAATATTCAAAAGTTTGGACTAATTCGAAATCGGCGAAAAGGTTGAAACTTTTCATGTATCTAACCCAAAATATAATTTATCTATCCAACTCACTAAAGAACCTTTTTTTCTCCTCTTCTTCTTCACTATTGAGTTTTTCTTTCTTTTCTCCCTAGAGCTCTCTTTCTATTTTTCTTGTAGAGCTCCTTTATACTTCTATGCAAGGTTTACTCAATTTTTTCTTTCTCAACCTCTATTATTTTTCTTCATCTTTTCTCCCTCTTTTCTTGCACTTTCACCATTTTTTTCTTTCCAAACTTCCTTTTAAGCACAATTCAATTACTTCATCCCCATTAATCCTCCATTAATCAATAGGTCAATTAGGATATAAAATGGCTAAATTTGTATGTTACCAAAAAAATAAGAATAATAAGCTCAAAGGGGCAAACTACGATATAATGTCAATTGGTAGGATTAATTTGGATAAGTGACTTTTCAAAACAAATATATCCTCAAATCATTTCCAACAATCTTCACATATATATAGCATCAAGAAGACATAATGACAAGTTTTAAAATACACGCAAAAGAATGATGCGCACACAAGAAAGGAAAAACTATTTGGTTAAATGATTTAAAGGCTCAAAAGCTCACGGGCTTATTGTAGTGAACGAAACACAAAGCAAACATAAATCATAGCTCAACAAGTACACAAACAAAGATCTATCTCATCACAAGTTCAAACCAAACATCATAGCGTCAAAATTCCTCACAATGAAATGGAATATCATTACACCCATGGCATTAAATATATTAATTAATGAATGAAAATGATCAGATGAGCACCACATCAGCATAATTGCTAAAAATTCCCAAATTGAACGCTCACATGTACATCCAGTGCAATTTTGGGACAACATTGGTATATTTTCATACGTTTGGCACTAAATTGGAACACATAACTTTTGGGACCAAAATTGGATTTGGGACATTGTCAGGTGCCTAGCTGGTGTAAGTGTGTTTTACGACAGTGATGTTGTCCTAAGTATGGTCGACACTACGTACATCACTGACTCGTATCAGAATATAAAAATTGAATACGAAATTGCAAGTTTTTACAGTAGAAGACTTAACACACGAATTAGTCAATCTTTCCACAAACTTATAAATAAGTTTGTGGCACCCTCATGACATAAATATCACTAACTTAGTAAAAGTGATTACAAAAATAGATTCTATGAGATGGAAATATTTCTTCCACTTTTTGAACATAAAATCGGATAAAATCCAAACAAGTTCACAAATGGTAAACCTAGATTGTTAGATCGAAGCCTACTTCAGGTATGCACTTCCATTGCTTGTGAACAGTACACACAAAATGTACGGGATAACAGTATACACGTGATGTTGAATAAGGTGATACAACATCAGTGAAAACACTACTAGAGAAACATAAAGATGAACTTTAAGTGCAGCGTCTCTCTATTCTATAGGATCTCTCTAAGTTGAGTTTTTGAGATAAGAAATTCAAGGTCTGACAATTCTATATATAGAGGTGGATCATCGTGCAACCTTTTTCAAATGAGTGGTCCACTAGGAGATATAAAACCATCCATGATGAACAAATAACCTCCCAATATATCAGGATGTTATCTTCATCCTCTAGAATCTTCGAGACCTCTAGAACTTTTCAGATTACTCTCCAAGCTTGTGGGTTCCTTTAGCTTTGCATCTAGCACGTGCATCTTTCAACTACCACAACCCTGAAAGCAACATCAAGCACAACACAACATGAACAATATTAACATATTAGTTGTTAAATAATAAATGGTGAAGGATCGATGTAATTTCAAATGTGACGACGCTGGTCTCAACACTTCACATCAACATACATGTTACGGGACGAAATAAAGTTTTAATCTCATATTAGTTAGATTTACTAAATTCAACTAATCCTAAATCTATCTTTCTTATTCTAACTTAAAACCAAACAAACATCACATATTTAGGAGGTTTGGGATGTTTATGAATATGATTTGTAGCGCCGTTTTTCCTCCAAAATCAATGATTTAAAACTATTTTCCTTCTAAAATATTCTATTTTCCAGAAGGAAAAAAATATTATGAGAGAACTGGAACCAATTATGCAAAAAATAATATTTTCTTTGTCCGATGATAAGGTATCAATTTTATTATATTGTGTGTCCACTCTAAAGATATGGATTTTTCTTTTTTTAAAACTTTCTAGAAAAGTCACGTGATGGAAGTACTAACTTTGCCAAAAATAAATTTTTTTAACCATGATCCAAAAGTATTGAGACCATCTTCACGAGGGAGCTTGTCATATAGGACCAAAAAAATAAAAAACTCAGTTAATATTATTCTTTTATATGACAAATTGTTACTCTTTAAAGATGAATAACATCTGATATTTTAGAAGATAATTTTATTTTTAAAAAAAATGATTACCTAGTCTAAATGCCAGACAATACATATACTCCACAAATTTTTTCCCACATTACATATATAGTATAATGTACTGAGTATACATAATATATTAAATCTTCCATGAAGTCAATGCTGAACGAAGCTGAACTACCCTCGCAAGTGGATCCATCGTTAAAGGCTGATATTTCAACTCCTAAAAAGCACAACAGAAAGAGGCTTACGACTAGATTTCAAACTGAGAAGAAAGAAGTAGAAGTTAGAAAATCAAACTCATTATTAATGAGCGTGACTACATCAAAATAGTGGCACTTATAGGATGAATATGGACGGTCCTTTTGGTATGATGTATTTATAGTTTTATCATACTGCTTGCATCAATACTTTGTTTATGACTGTTTGTTAGGTTTTTAGGACCGCTGTCTGGTTTTCAAAGTGACAAACTATTTGGTCTCTTTTGCAACATATTTCCATATCTTTGTCCTTCTTTTTCATTTTCTTTTTGTACTTTTTTATAAAATTTCCACGTGAATATGTATTTCTGGATGATAAATTTTACTAAATTTGAAATTTTGATTTTCAAATTAAAACATTCTAGTTTTAACATTTTAAGGGACTCATGAGAAAAAATTGTCTAACATATTCTTTGCTATCGATTAATGTTCTACCCGAAAAAAATATGGAATTATTATTATCTAGTACAAAATATACACTAATATTAATACATAGTATATATTTTATTACTACTAGGTATAAAAATATATAATGAAAAGTCTCAATTACCCCTTTATAATATATCTCTGAATACAACCGTATTGAACATATTATTTTACTAAATACCAAATCATGAATTCGTAATTTAAACATATATTTTTACTAAATACCCATTATAAATAACCCCTTTTCTCTCTCTAAAAACCTTAGTGAAGCGTTCGCAATTTAATTGCTCTCTATAAACCTTGTGAATGAATACCCAGTTCTAGCTGCATATTTCGGCAATTTCTTAGGATTCGTAGTGGCGGAGTCGACCAATGAAAAACTGAAGGGGGAGGAGGGATTAATCGGAGAGGGTTGTATCACTATCACTGGGAGGCATAGTGGAATGGGCTCAATATTGCTACTTGAATTGCCATATGGAGATGTGGGTTGATACAGTATTGAAGAATGATGAAGAGTATCAGAATCAAATAGTGGAGACCATGAATCTTGCCCTGCACTACACCACAGGGGATCCAATAGCTAGGCCATCTGGCAGAAATTGCACATCACTTTGGAATCAATTGCTAAATCTACTTCTTATATTAATTTCTTGGTTTAAGCTTATTCCTGTTAGTACACCATGTTGCGTTTAAATATGTTTTTCTCTATGTTTCAGAAAATATTCAGAATATATTTCAGATTCATTTATTAAAATGCTTTTGTGTTCAAAATAAGTACTCCCTACATCCCGCCCAAAGGGTTGTTTTTGCTTTTTGGCACGTGGATTAAGGAGTATTATTATTTAATATGTAGTGAGTAGTTGTATTAGTGGGAGTATGAGTCTCATATTTTAATTGTATTAGAGGGGATGTGTGGGTCCAATATGTATAAAAGAGGAAAGGGACCCTTTGGGTGAGACGACCAAAATGGCAAAAAGGAACCCTTTGAGTGGGACGGAAGGAGTATACAGAATATTTAATGTTTAGTAACAATATATTTTAAAATTCTTTCTTAATATTCCACTAAGTATCAGAATATATTAATATCGGATTTATTCATTTCTCAATGTTCCACGAAGTATTCATAATGATTATGTATGTTTCAGATTCATTCATTGAAATATTTGTGTATTCAAAATCAGTAAGTATTCATAATTTATAATATTCAGTAATGATGTATTGTAATGCAGCGATAATGATTGCTTTGATTTTGAGGGAGAAATTAATGAGAGAATTTTTAACTTCTACCGATTTTGAGGAAGAAATTAGTGGAAGGATTTTTTTTCTAATATTACATTAAATATTCCACCTTAATTTTTTTTAACACAATCAAAATGGGGGTAAGAGGGATATTTCACTTATTACTTATGTATTGATTAGTAATATTTTAACCTCATATATCTATTACTATTATTGATGTGTAGAATGTATTTATTAGTAATTGACCCAAAAAATATATAAAATTTCTTAATTTATGTAAAAAAAATTTCAATATTTATTGCACAAGGAGTATATAATTATGACAAAATCTTTTGTGAGACGTTAATTATGCGAAATGGGTCGACCCGTTATTAAAGTATACTCGTTATATAGGTAAAATATGTTATTCGTAATTAAAATATATTTTTAAAGTATGGTAAATAATGAATTAAAGTATGTTTATAAAGTGTTATAGTACGATTCACTACAAGTATACTTTAAGTACCAATAAATATACTCTATCTATATAATAACTATACTTTAAAAATAGATCAACCCGTCTCTCAAATACCCGTCTCACAAGAGAGTATCCTATAGTTACCATGTACAAAAGAGTAAGTTGGATATTTCTTAATTATCTTTGAATGCTTTATGTAATTCCTTCCTTGTTTTAATTTTGTAAAAATAGATTACATAAATCTCACATACCTTTTACACACATTACATCTTTTTATCTCACATACATTCCATACTCTTAAAAATTATTTTGATATAAAATTAAAATCTACTCCGTTTAAATCTTTTCAAAACAAACATAAATTTAAATCTACTAAATACAACTAATCTGAAATCTAAATTCCTTATTTCCGCATGCAATCCAAATACACACCATCTTGCGGATTGGAGTACTAGCTAGATAATTATTGTTGTCAAATTAAATATTACTCCCTCCGTCCCATCATAACTTTCACACGTCCTTTGTAAATTATAAAGGAAGTGTGAAAGTTATATTGGGATGGAGGAAATATTATCTTTTATAAGTTGATCTACTGTACAATTGGTGTACACTAATAACATCCCCATATTTAGAAAATGGGTCAAATATAAAACATAAAAAATCCAACTGGATCGTTTGTTTCTCACGCACAAAGCTCTATCGGTCCCTTCTCCCCCCCTCTCTCTCTCTCTTCTCTCACCGCATCGGTCCCTTCCCTCCTCTCTCTTTCTCTTCTCTCACTACCTGTTCTTCCCCTCTCTTTTCTCCACGCCGCTGGTACTTCTGCCGCATCTCATCTTCTCTTCATGTCGCCCACTCCTCTACCTCCGTGTGCCTCCGTCGGTCTGTCTCCTCAGATCTCGTGCCGCTTTCGTTCGATCGGATCTCAACCTCCGATCATCGCCTCCGTTCCCTCAAATCTCAACCTCCGTCCGACCACTGAGATTTGGTAGATCTGTGTTGTGTAGAGGAATCAGATAAGTAAAATTGGATAAGTAAAATTGATTTGATGGAGATTACATGGAGCTGAAGATGGAATGGATTTGAGATTTGGCGATGTGGAATTAGATCAATGGAATAAGTCTGAATTTTGTTCATGTATTATAGTGTATTATTTTTCTTACAACATTATTTTAGTTATTATAAATTAATGTATATGCTTTGACAATCTTTTAGCTCCTCTTAATTCTACGAGTTTTTAATTTTTTTCTTTAGTACGCTTCTTCTTCCATTCTTTTTAACTGAAATATATTAGACAAATTCTTAGTATTAATTTTTTTTTACTTTTTAAATCACTGTATTATAATGGATTTAAGATGAACATATAGATATTTCAATATTTTTTTTTAAAAAAGTAATACATTTATTAAGGAAAATGTATACATTGAAAAAAAAACTTATACATTATATAGTTACAATTAAATACAATTGAATCAGAGCAAAATAGATGTCGTATACATTAATTAAGAAAAATATATACATTAAAAAATTACAACTTATACAGTATCACAGATAAGCTCCATAAATCATACAATTATTACAATAATTTTTTTTAAAAACAAAAAGTAATACATTTATAAAGAAAAATGTATACGTTAATTAAAAAAACTCATACAATATATTATTACAATTAAATACAATTGAATTTGAGGAAAATAGACATCGTATACATTAATTAAGAAAAACGTATACATTAAAAAAATTACAACTTATACCGTATTCTAGATAAGCTCCATAAATCATACGATTATTACAACAAAAAAATAAAAAATAAAAATTCACTGCATCCACCACCAGATCTAAAATTGTATACAAAACCATCAACTACTAGCATCATAATTTTGCCAATTTTATCGATGCATTAAAGATTTACCATCTTAATTTTCACCAACACATTAAGATCTTGAAAATGGTAGAATTTAGATCTACCATTTTAATTTTCACCAACACATTAAGATCTTGAAAATGGTAAAATTTAAGAATAGTCAATCAATCTAACCATTTGAGATATAGAATTAAATCATCCATCGGAGATGCATGTTAGTTCACGAGTTTCATAAGAAAGCAGAAGTTCTGGAGCGGCAGGGTGTGGCTACTAGAATATTATCTTTCGACAATGGCGGCGAGGAACGACGGTGGGAAGCGCAGTCGTTCACGGTGAAGAGAGAGAGAAGTGGAAAGGGATGAGAGAGATGAAGGAGAGAGCGGCAGATCTCACAGCGAAGAGAGAGAGAGAGAGAGAGGAGTGAGAAAAGAATGGGGAATGAAATGAAATTAAGGTTAAAAATCCTTATATATGTCGAGTCAAAAAATAAATTGGATAGAACTAATTCAATTGCGCCTTAAAAGCTATTGTACAGTATTTGCCATCTTTTATGTATGTGCATATCTTTTATACATAAATGATTAGTTGGTTTCTTATAGATTAGATCTTAACAGTTTACCAAGTTTGGAGTTTACTTCAAGATGATATATATACCCATATAGAGCTGTTAGAATTGATTGGTTTAGCCTAAACCCATCATAACCCGCTCTTATGCGGGTTCAAAGGGACGGGTCACACACGGGTCGATCACTTGCGGGTTGGTCACTCGCGGGTCAGGTCACTTGCGGGTTGAGTTGGGTCACTAGTGGGTCGACCCATGGGTTGGTATAATTTTTTTATATTTTTTATTAGAATTTTTTTAAGGATGTTTCACTTACCACCCCACTACACACCCACCCACTCCTTCCCAATTTTTTTTATAACCATTTAAATTTTAATATTTAAATAATAAAAATTTTAAATTTTAATATTTAAATAATAAAATTATTATCAAAATATTAAAAAATAAATTTTTATAAAAATTTTTTTGGGGGTGGGTGCGGGGGGTGGGGGTGGCGGATTGCTTTTGGGGTGGGTCATTTTGGGTTGGGTCATTTTTGGGACGGGTTACTAATGAGTTTTCATGTGTTAAGGCGGGTTAAAAAAATTCATAAAAAATTTACATGACTCCAACATGCATGCATGACTTCTCCCCAAGAAATCGGCTAGAAATAAATTATTTGGTTTCTTTATAAACTTATTAATGTGATACATATAAATTAATCCTCATGTCTAATATTCTTTACCATTTTTTTAAAATACTATCAACCGTTTCCCTATAAGAGTTTCAAAACCAAATGAGATCACCCGTTACACGATGGTGTTTCATCTCCTATTACACGAATTAAATACTTGTCACGTGTCATAATCAAAGGCCAAAATTCAATATATGCCCCAAGGGTTTAATGGTCATTTGTAGGGTATAATTTTTTTATATAAGAAAACACCAATGAAACATGAAATGTGTAACAGGAAATTCAATTTGTTTCAAAACATGCATAAAAAGTTGGTCGCATATGTTTGGTTATATGTGTTACATTTCCTATTATACGCGATGAGTGACACTTATGCGGGTAGAAAATTTTCAATTTTTCCTCTTGATATTTTCTTTTTAGGGCATACTATATTTACTATATTCTACGTGCCAATCATTCAATGGTGCACAACAGGAGATGTAACACTAAAAATCACATTTCTTTTTATACACATGAGACTCACACACACCCACTAATACAATTAAAATATATGTGTCACATTTCCACTAATATAACTATTTACTACATACTCCCTCTGTCCCAGGTAATGAGGGTCGGAGACCTTATGTTTAACATACGATCTCTGGCTCTCTTAACTTGGGACGGATGGAGTATTAAATAATACTATTTAATTTACATACAAAAAGAAAAAGAAAAAACCGTCTTTGGTGGGACAGAGGGGAGAGATTATATTTTTTTACAATTTTTTTAATGAATAATAAAAAAATTTACACATATTTACTCATTAAATTACTAAAATATCTCTACTTTATTTTACATTATATATATAAATAAATAACTTTTCTTAATTCGCATATCCTCGTATTTGTGAAAAAAAACTTGAAATGATGGGAGTATATTTATGTGTATAAATTTGTAATAGTTCGTGGTTTGTAATGTATATGTGTATGTATACATACATACATGTAAATTTGTAGGGTTAATACAGTATTGCAATTTATTACTCTGTCCATAAACCTTATTTATTCCACTTTAAATTTTTCTCTGTAATACGATTATATTTCTAATAAACAAACTCCAAAATATATATACTGTATTAATTACTCAAAATAACTCTTTTTTTATTTTACATTATCCTTTCTAAAAATGCACATTCTTAATTCTTGTACACTCAAATATATATGAATAAAAAAATACCAGCTAGCATTAGCTTCTACAGTTCACTAATTACGACATAATATTTTAATTAAAAAAATGAGAAATGTTTAAACAAAATTGTCATTATGTCTATGTGTATAGTGTATACTTTATATCTATATATATATCATATATATAATAGCTAGTGGTAGAGTTCAAGAAAAGTAGAGCCATGTCTTTATTAGCTAATAAACAATGAGAGAAAAGAAAGACAATAATAAAAGATTAAAAAAGAAAAAAAAGAAATAAAGATCCGTTGTAGGCGAGATAGACCTTATATATCCTCTCCAGTAACTCATCCTCACCTCACAAACATCACACACACTCAACACAACACAACACAACACAACACAAAATTAAAACCCAACCCCTTCACTTTCAACAATCCCCTTCTGTTTTTTATCCCACTGTTGTTTCTCCTCTCCCTTTTTCCCACACCGTTTAATTACACTACCTTCTTCATTTCTATTTTTAAAAAATGGTCACTAAAAAGCCCCGAATTGTCATAATTGGCGCCGGAATGGCAGGCCTCACGGCTGCCAACCGCCTCTACACCTCCACCACCCAGCTCTTCGAGCTTCTGGTGGTGGAGGGCGGCGGCCGAATTGGCGGCCGGATCAACTCCTCGGAGTTCTGCGGCGACCGGATTGAGCAGGGCGCCACGTGGATCCACGGAATTGAAGGCAGCCCGGTGTACAAAATCGCCGAGGAGACAGGCTCTCTCCTCTCTAATCAGCCATGGGAGTGCATGGACGGCATTCCTGAAGATCCTGTAACCATGGCGGAAGGAGGCCATCGATTAAGCCATTCAATAGTCCACCCCATTTCCACCCTGTTTAAAAATCTGATGGATTTCGTCCAGGGGAAGCTCGTGGATGATGCGGATGAGGTTTCCGGCGAGGTTCTGCGGCGCTGCGCTGGCGCAGCCGCTGACTGCGCCAGCTTGGGGGAGTTTCTCCGGCGGGGGCTGGAGGCGTATTGGGAGGTGGAGAGTGATCGGAATTGTGGGAAATCGATCGGAAATTGGAGCCGGAGATCCCTCCAGGAGGCGGCGTTCGCCATGCTAGAAAGCGTACAAAGAACCTTCACGTCGGTGGACAATTTGTACGATCTGGATTACAATGCGGAGAGTGAGTACGTTATGTTTCCAGGGGAGGAGATCACCATTGGCAGAGGGTACTCCAGTGTGATCGAATCTCTGGCGTCTGCACTGCCAGCTGGCACCATCCAGACTAACCGCAGGGTGGACAGAATCGAGTGGATGATGGCGCACAGCACCGGCAATGGGCCCGTCAAGCTGCATTTCTGCGACGGATCCACCGTCACCGCAGATCACGTGATCGTCACCGTCTCCCTCGGTGTTCTCAAGCGGGGCGTCGCACAGGATTCTCCCCTCTTCCACCCGCCATTACCGCCCTGCAAAACCCGTGCCATCTCCGAGCTCGGATACGGCGTCGTAAACAAGGTCTTCCTCCACCTCACCCACCCCCACCCACCCACCTTCCCCTTCCTGCAGATGCTCTTCCACCCCCAAGATTCCGATCAACGGAACCCCAAAATTCCTAATTGGATAAGGAAAACCTCCTTCCTCTCCCCAATCTACACCAACTCGAGTGTCCTCCTCTCGTGGTTCACCGGAAAGGAGGCCCTCGAGCTGGAATCCCTCACGGAGGAAGAGATCATCAATGGCTTCTCAACCACCGTCTCCAATCTGATGTCGTCATCGGAATCGACGTTCGACAGAGTACTGAGAACTAAATGGGGGAGTAATCCCCTGTTCTGCGGATCATACAGCTACATAGAAGTGGGGTCTACCATCGACGACATGGATACCCTCGCAGAGCCATTACCGCTAAACACCACCACCAATCATCAATCGCCACCTCTTCAACTCCTGTTTGCAGGAGAAGCAACACACAGAACACACTACTCCACCACCCATGGAGCTTACTTCAGTGGACTCAGGGAAGCCAATAGGCTTCTCAAACATTATAATTATTTATATTAATTAATGGTGTATGAATTAGTAATATGGGAGTAAGTAATTATTTTGTTGTTGCAGTTTAGAATTTTTATTTTAGGGCTTGTTTTTATTTTATTTTATTTTTTTTTTACATTCAATTTGGAAAATATCTCTCTTGGTTGTAGACTAGTGGAGTGGGAGGGGGGAGCAATGAAAATGAGAGATGGGGGACATGTTTCAGATGTGGTGAATGAAAATTAATTAAAGAAGCTTCTTCTTTTTTTTTTTAATTAAATATTAATATTAATATTGAATTTTAATCTTGAACGAAAACAACATAACAAAACTAGGTTTTGATAATTCAAATAAATTAAGGCTCAAAAGAAGCTTTGGATCTCTTTATAGGCTCTCTTACTTTATTTTGGGTAACAGGACAGGATCCGAAAAACCCGGTTACCTCCTGCTAACATTTTTCGTCTCTATTCTGCTGTCATGCTGCTTTCTCTTCTCTCTCTCTCTTTTTTTAATAAAAAATAATTTTACAAAATTAAAATAAAATCATTGGGCATACCGATGTGTAGTGTTGTATTTGTAGGACATCTCATTTTCAATGGCGCAAACCTCGGCCGCCACATCCGGAGCAAAGATATACCCATGATCATATAATGTTGGTCGAAACTCATTTTACGTTATGGTGTTACATCTTTTATCTTGAATTGTTGGATGAAAGATAGTATATTATCCCTCCGTCCCATGCTAAGAGAGTCATTTTTCTATTTTGGTCGTCTCATCCAAGGAGTCCCCTTTTCTTTTTTACACACATGGGACCCATGCACCCCATCTAATACAATTAAAATATGGGACTCACACTCCCACTAATACAACTACTCACTAGACATTAAATAATAATAGTCCTTAATCTACGTGCAAAAATATAAATGATGAACCCTTTCTATAAGCCACTTGAGGCACATCCTGCGATTTACCTCCTCCACCAATCCCAGGGCAGGGGCGGTGGGGACCCCTAATGGTGGGGTACACCATTTTTAAAAATGTAAATGGTTCTCTTACGTCGGGACGGAGAGAGTACATTTCTCACATAAGGGTATGAGACGCATTAAAAGTCATAATTTTTATAAAGAAAAGTGGTACTTAATTAATTAAAAATGATAATACTATTTCATGATCAACTTATAGTATAAATGAAGAGTGATAATACTTTACAGTGAAAATGATAAGATATTATAGTGAAAGTAATAACTAATTAGAAAAGCATAAAATTATGTTAATATGAGACAGTCTCACACAAAGACTTACCCAATAAAATATTTTCATGATGTGCAAGTGTTACTCATGTAATTTGTATAATATGAAATGTAATACTAAAATGTAATAATATATCCAATTTCAATGAAATTCATAATAATTGAAACACCAACATATAACATAACATTCAATTATATTGAAATTTAGAGAGATGTGTAATTATTGAAATTCATAGAAATCGAAACTCAAATTTAAGATATGCAGTATTTCATCCGTATTTGAAATAGTTTGATTTTTTTTAAATAAATAAACTGTAGCTTATGTTGTGCTGGTATGTTAATTTTAATTTAAGTGTAATATGGGTGGTTATTATGGGTGCACCTAGTTCACCTGTGCACCTTATGTTTTAAAGAGTAAAATTATGAGTAGTGGGAGGTTATCTATAATTATTTTTTAATTATTTAATATTATTAATGATTGAGATTGAATTATAATTTAGTCTAACGATCAAAATTATCCAAGTGCATCGATGTCACAGGTGCACCGCAGTTAAACTCGTAATATGGAAGTTATTGGATTAAATATGTTACCTTTTATACCAAACAAATACACACTTATACCTATAATTATTATTCCATCTGTCCCACTACAGAAATTACTTTTTATTAAGGCAAAAACTTGTGTGTGCCCGGGCGCATGGGAAGAAATTCCGTATGCTTTTAGAATTTTGTGCTAAATTATATATCCTTTAGTATCAAGATGTGTACCCATGACAAAAACTTGTGTGTGCCCGGGCGCACGGGAACACATTCCGTGTGCCTTTGAAATTTTGTGTTAAATTGTATACCATTTAGTATAAATATGTGTACCCTTTATTTTCTGAAGAAAAATAAAAAAAATATTGATAAAAGAGTATACCCTTTAGAACAAAATGGTGTACCTTTATTAATTAAATTGTATATTCTTTAGAACAAAGCAATGTATCATTACCCATAATACTAAATTCTAAAGGCACACGGTGTGCGCCCGGGCGCACGCAAGCCTCACTCTTTTATTAATTAGGGCATCCTGCTACAAGAGTTATATTTTCTTTTTAAGTAGATGGGACCCACATAAATCAATCACTTTATCTTCATGACTCACACACAACACTAATGCAACTACCTACTACACATTATAAAAATATTATATTTCTCAACCCTTTAGTACATATTAAAATACTATATTTTTTAATCTCCGTGTAAACAGTAAACGTAACTCTTTTCATAGGACGAAGTGAGTATAAAATAATTAATTTGCTTTTATACTCCCTCCGTCCGGTTTCAAAGTTCACATTTGCATTTTGCACAGAAATTAAGAAATATAATATTTTAATGTGTAGTTAGGTAAGAGAAATATTTTTTTAATGTAAAGTGTGTAAGTATATTAGTGTGATGTGTGGCTCATGGAGAGAGAAATAATTAATTTATGTGGGTCTCATCTACAAAAAAAAAAGAAAATGTAAAGACTGAAATTGAACTTAAATTGGAACATGAGAGTGATTTTGTGAAATTCTTTAGTAATTCGTAAATTCAGGAACACTCTATTGTGAGATGGGTATATGTGTGATGGATTATGAGACAGGTTAACCCATTGTTAAGTATACTTATATTATGTACTCCCTCCATCCCATACTTATCTGCACCATTCCTTTGTAATTTACAAATGAATGGTGCAAATAACTATGGGACAGAGGGAGCAATTAGTAAAGTATGTTTATTGGTAGTTTATGTATGTTAGTAGTGAATCATATTATAACACTCTAAAATTATACTTTAATGATCACTCATCATACTTTAAAAAACCTGCTTAACTAGCAGTAAATATATTCTATCTATATAACAAGTATACTTTAATACATTTCAAATCTATCAGTGTTAATGTCTCACGAATCAAGCTCACATATATATGAACGAATCAAGAAATCTCTCGGCACTTTACAATGTATAAGATACAAGATCAGCCTGTATGTACCTAGATATTAGACTAGTCTCCCTTCTTTGTCTATCTCTAGCAAGATGATAAGAGCTTAAGTCATCATCTGACCTGCTAGTATTTTTTTTACTTATTCATTCTCAGTTGTATCTTTTCTAATTGGAGAGTCGCCACCTCAGGCTTATTGCCCTTACTTGATGATAGAGTATGTTCCACATTCTCCAATAGAAACATCCTTTTTTTTTATCAAAGGTAACATCTCTACTAACAAGAAATTTCTGATTCTCAAACACCATAGTTTATATTCTTTAACTCAAGGTGGATAACCAATTAAGATACATTTTAAAGATTTTGATTCCTGTTAATATGAATATTGGGGCCAATATCATCATATTTAGAATCACACTGATCCTTTAGCGATTTATATTAACCACTAACACTTTTATGTTGTTCAATGTATGTTGTGTTTAGTAATGTTTCAGGTTTGTAGCAGTCAAAGCTGGTACATATAAGAAATTGATATAAGGTTAACATAACTCTGGAACTCTTGGAAGTTGAGAGGAGGTTATCCAGGGTAGTTATAACCTCACTCATGGGTGGTTCAAATCTCTCCTAGTGGACAACTCACATGTTCGCATACAACAACATTTTCACGTCTATTTATAGAGGTGTTGGATGGTCAGAACGTAAAATTTTTCAAGAAAAAATCCCCATTACAGAATTTCAGAAATACCATGCTTAGATAGCTACTATTGTTACGCGTTTTCTACACACAAATTTAATCTTCAAGTATCAAGGATATTAGCTATAGAGCAAGCAACCAAGTGTTTGTTGGATTGTGTACTAAAAGTCTAGCTTTTTGTATGAACAATGTTTAAATAATTATTTGAAATGAGAATCATATGATCAAATGATTGAGTCTTATAATTTATTTATATGTTGATGCAATAGTCCAGTTACTTTATACTAAAGATAATATGTTGTGCGACAACACGCAAAAGATCATATTATCGGTTTCCTTATAAAGTATAAACAGATGTTCACAATCGAGATAGACGGGAATTTTCTATTGGGATGGTTGTAGTGTGGTTTAGTATTAGCTTGTCTTGGCTATAGAATCACATTAGTTCAATTTGTGTGTATTGAGTAGGACCACTTGAGAACGTTCGACTTATACTGACTTATAGAAGAACTTGATCTCTGTTATTATGGAAGTTCGTGGTCTTAATCCCTATACAATAATCTCGACACATAGGGCAGTATGTATTTCTTTGATTCATCAATGGGTTAGATTTACACGTAATTAAATCAACAAACTCGGTGAGTTGGGAAATAGTGCTGTCTCTATGGTGTGTTGTTGATTGTAGAAGGAATCCGTGTCCGTTATAGGTTGATGATGTCCCCTTGAGGAGCTCATAAGGATTATTATGTAAACCCTGCAGGTGAATTTATTCCGGCATGATAATGAGGTTGAGTGGTACTACTCTCGGATGAGATATTAATTAATGGAGTTATCAGTAACTTAATTAATTAATGGACATTGTATATCTTAAACATGGAGATACTATCAGGCTCATAATAAGAAGGAGCCCAAAACGTAATTTTGGGATTGGAGCAGTAGTGCAGTAATAATATTTTACTAGACTATATTATTATTGATGGACTTAAGTATAAGTTTTGGGCTAAACTTGGATACTTAAGCCCAATGGAGGCCCGACTCTAATTTCTCCTCCTGGTCCCTGTTGTAGCCCATATATAAGCCATCTCAGCTGTTCTAACCCTAGATGAGACATGCTTAACATGTGAAGAGGGTAGACGGAATAGCGGATTGGAAGATCTCGAAGATCGTCGCCCATACGACGTCGAGATTGGACTTGAGAATACAGCAGAAGATCAAGAGGTCGTTTGATGCTGTTGTCTGCCAACTTGCATGATTTTTATAAAATCCTACAGTTCTCAGAATTTAACGTGTGATATATTGAAGAGAAGACACGGAAGAGAGGATCATTTTGACGTGTAGATCACTTGATTCAAAGATCAGATGAGAGAGTTATGCCCAAAACAGTGAGGCAGCGCAGGCTGCCGGCGAGAATCCATCTTCTCCAACATACCCTGGTGAAAGGTAATACGTTTCTTGTTTTGATGCTTTTGCTGACTGTTAGAAACGTATAGAATCCTAATGGTTCATGTTAACCAAACGATCAAACGCCATCAATGTTAATATCGAATCTACAAGACAGTCAATTATCTACTTCTAAAATAACAAAATTAATTAGGATGAGTATTAAATTTCCAATTGTTTGATAACTTAATAATCTAAGGACTGAAAATATTAAATAACTAATAAAATAAATCATAGAAAAATATTGAAGATTAACTCAGGATAAATAAGAAGTTCTAAGACAATCCGAAATAGACTAATTAATCTGAATCCCTAGACATTCAATTGTTCATTCATGCACTTTATGGAAACACACCATATAACTATGTTATCCCACCGGACAATATCCGATTGAATGTTAATGATTAAATCTGGTTTTATTTCTAAATTGTGTTAATAATACCCTGCCTTCTTTCTAGATACCAACAAAGTAAAAATGATATCTAAGGATGACACGAATGACTAAGAAGAATTATCTAGAAAGTTACTATAAAGTTTTACTCAATATTCTTCTTGAAAGCTTAACTCCATTTTTCAACTAGATAATTCAAACATCTGATTTATACACTTTGAAGAATTAATAATTTTACGGGCAAACTACCTTAATCCTTAACAAATAGACAATTCAATTCAAGAACGCAGTCAAGCTAAAATAATAAGTCAAGCATCACAGGAAATGTCATGAAATAATATGAAGACATTATGAAGCATGATTTCAGAGACTCAAGACGAGATAGATAAATCAAAATAATAATTCTCATGAATTCACAAAAATCAGTTTAGCTCATCAAACAAATTGCGTCTATCCTTCAAACATTAATACTGTAAACGAAATTAGACCATGAGGTTACAAGCAACACTCATGACTATCAATGAAATCATACCAAAAGTCTTGACAAATGAAAAGATGAGAAAGGAATAGAAAAATCCTAATGTCAGCATTATTCCACGTCTCTTCTCCGTCTCTTCGATTGACTTATTTATCTCTTGATCACCACTTGAATCTATTTCGGTATGGATAGATGAAGGGATGGATGTGGAAGACGTGAAAGATGGATGAGGAAAGGCGTAGAGGGGTGATTGATCAATTCTCTACATATGTGAATTAGGACTTTCCTTTTTTCCTCTCTTTTCAAATCCTTTTATAGTGTGGGTCTTCAAAACTGCCTTTTTTTTCCTAATTTTCGTCCCTCACACACCTCCACAAAGTAGGAGGTGTAAAAATTAATTTTTGGTTGAAAAAGACCACAGCTCGGCACCCAACTCGACCACACTCTGCCCAGCTCAAGTCGAGCTGTTGCCGAGTGGACAAGTTGGGCGGACTAGCCTACGCGACCTCACCGTTTCGAACATAATATCCACGTCCAAAATTTGATTTGAGTGATTCTTGTGCCAAATCAATCATGGCTTCCGTGGATTTCCAATCGTTTATCATAAAGTAGTTTGGACTTCCACATAAATATAAAAAAATTATGCAAAGTTGACGTGTGTTTTTCAGCATTCCTTCACAGTTTCACTCTTCATTCCAACTTTGAACTTTTGATCATTTTTTCACCTAAAATACAATAAAAACACCTCAAATTCAAATTTTCTCTAATATATGGAATGTTAAAAACTTGGGCTAATATATGACAACAGTCCTCCCATAAAGGTGTTAAATCGGATACTTAAACATGCTGATTTTCACTCTCAATAAACCATAAGCTTGATAATTATCTCAAACTCTCCACTACTAAATATATGACTCGACAATGAAATCAAAAAAGGACTTTTCTTTTGGATGTAATGTTGGATCTTTGGTTAAGGTAGGAAATATATGAATAAGCGACTCAAAACTCAGATCAATCAAGTCGCAATCTATCATGATATTTCATTATTTTTAATAAGTTAAATTTCAGCACAATATCCTCCTTAGACTCCTCTATTTTTCTCTTTCAAGCATAACATTTTTTTTTCTTTTTTTTTTCCTCTTGAGGTATCAGTTTCAGGCACTACCTCTCGGATAGGGTGCTAAAGTTAAGCACTACCTTGGGGTGTTTGTTTTGATGAAGTACTACATTTAAGCACTACTCCATGATTTTTTTCTTTCTTTTGAATATTTCTTCATCATCCTTTTCAACCCTCAAACCACCTCTCTCTTAAATTAAGCTTTATTGTCCATCAAAAGAATAGAATTAAAAAGGCTCATCAGGTTGACTAGGGATAAACATCATTTGGTAGGAAAATATTTGGCTAAATGACTCATAAAATTAAGGATGGCCTTAAATCATTTCTCATCATCTAACACAACATGTAGTCTCAAGTAAGACAAGAGGCAAGTTATAAAATACACCCACAAGAACGATACTCACCAAAAAAGAAACATCATGTATTTATGTACATGAATAAGGCTCAAAATGTCACATGGGTTTTAACAAGCAACAGAGTACTTCTCATGGCAAGTAATGTCTTATAAGTACACATAGAACTTCATATCGCAATATAACTCAAGTACACTTCCTTCATCAATTCAAGAGCATATGAATTTTTGGCCGAATTTAAACAACATAATCTCACATGGATAACAAATGAGAAATTCAACCCTTTCATTCCTAAGAATTAAAAGCACATATAAAAACTAGAATAAGAAAATTAGTGCAACTTGTTTTTCTCTTTCAAAGTATTAACGACTCCTCGAGTTATCCAACTCGATCAGGTTGAACCTCGGTGTAGAACTCACCACTCTTTTACCTTTTTCAATCATCAAAACACAAAAATAACTCATCAGAGATCAGAATTCATCAATAATAATACAAGAGACACTAGAAAATCAAAGAATCGAACAATATCTAAAAGACAAAAAATATTGAAATTATTGAAAAGATGAAAATTCAAAAATTGACAACAGAACACTCGGGGACACAAAAACAAAACAAAAACACACAAGACAATATGAAAGTCGCAAAAAATTGAATGATTGAAAAATAAAAAAATAAAAAATATCGAGATATCGAAAGTATCGAAAAATTGTAAGAAATCAACCTCTAGAAATACGAACACCTGCAAAGTGAACATACCTAGATGCGGATGGAACTAGGAAAGAACACCACATCTCCCCAAACCTAGATGAAAACGTGAGTTGAATTTAAGTTTCAAATGATGTAATTACCTTAAGTGTAAGCACGCACCTTGAATATATATCACCTAGCACAAGACACAAAACAAAAACAAACAAAATAAAGTAAAATAAAAAAGAATGGGTTGTCTCCCATCAAGCGCTATGTTTAACGTCTTTAAGCCACATGTAATTCAGCTGACTTATCGGAATGGCCATGGATATTTTTCATCCTTACTATCGAACATTAATCACTATACTTCTTCATCAATCCAGTACTTATGGTAAGGGATGGCCTCGTTGGCATTCTTAAAATTTATCTTAATTTTGCTAACCATGTATTGTTCACATCTTATTAACCTTCAGACTGCATTCCAGTGCACAATGGAACAACTATTTCTTCATCAATCCTTTCTTCAATAATTTTTTCCTTTTGTTGACATTGAGCATTTAAACTTGAAGCGATGTTCGCAAGATAATTTTGAATTCTTTTCATTCTTTCATTCCTCTCCTATGATTCCACTTTCATCTTTATTTCTACAGCTTCCATCCTTTCAATGGGTTCTTCATGCTTCTTTTTCTCTCATCAAAATATCTAATGGAGGAATCAAAAGTGTCTTGCAATCCTTGGGAAACTCTAGTCTAATGAGAATAAGTGTTCTCTTGATAAGCTTGATATAAATTTTCATTGTAAGTACAAGACTATTCATCTTCATATCTGATTTGATTATAGTACTTGAGATGAATCTTGATTCACTGGAAAATAAAAAAGATAGTACCTCTCATCCATGTAGTATGAAAAACTAACCATAGCATTCTGATTTCCATAAAATTCCACTAATTGATTCCACTCGTCCATCTTTAGACTAACAATATGCTTAAAAATTATAAATAAAATTAAAATAAAAATAAAAAATAAAGATAAAAATAAAAAGTTAATCAAACTAGCAATAAAACAAAATTAGATTATTAAAACTGTCCTGGGCAACAGTGCTTGACGATGGCATTTGATCAAAATTTGGTTTAACGAATAAATTTATAAGTTGGGTATTTCCGGCCCACCAATCAAAACCAATGGTTTCTTGGTCACGACCAGCCAAAAACTTTTTTCATGTTTTCTATGCACTAATTTAATCTCCAAGTATCAAGGATATTAGCCGCAGTAGCAAACAACCAAGTGTTAATATTGAACTTAGTCAACTAGCCACTTCTAAAATTACTAAATTAATTAAGACAAGTAATCAATTTCCAATTGCTTGAGAACTTAATAACATAAGAGACTAAAAATATTAAATAACTAATAAAATAAATCACAAAAAAATATTGAAGTTTAACTTAGAAGAAATCAACAGTTCTAAGGCAATCCGATATAGACTATTTAATTTGAATCCCTTGACATCCAATTGTTAATTCATTCAAACTTTATGGAAAGACACCAAATAACCATATAATCCTATCATACAATATCCAAATCAAAGTTAACGATTAAATCTGGTTTTATTCCTAAGGTGCTTGAATACTACCCTGCCTCATTTCTAACTAAATACTAAAAAAGTAAGAACAATACCTCCAGATGGGATGTATGACTAACAAGAATTCTCTAGAAAGTTACTAAAAAGTTTTACTCAATATCCTGTTTGAAAGTCTAATTGCATAGATCGACTAGATCATTTAAACTACCTTAATCCTTAACAAATAGACAATTCAATTAAATAACGCATTCAAGCTAAAATAATAAGTCAAGCATCACGAGAAATGTCATGAAATAATATGTAGATGCGTTACGAAGCATGATTTTAGAGTTTGAAGACGAAATAGATAAATCAAAATAATAATCCGCATGAATTTACAAAAATCCGTCTAGTTCATCAAACCAACTACTTCTATCCTTCGAACCTTAAAACTCTAAACGAAATTAGCACATAAGATTACAAGCAACACTCATGACTATCAATGAAATCATACCAAAAGTCCTAACAAATAAAAAGATAAGAAAGGAATAGAAAAACCCTAATGTCGGCGTCGTTCCACATCCCTTCTCCATCTCTCCGATTGACTGATTTTCCTCTTGATTAGCACTTGAATCTCCTTCGATGTGGATGGATGAAGGGATGGTTGTGGAAGACGTGAAAGATGGATGAGGAAAGGCGTAGAGGGTTGAATGATCGATTCTCTATCTGTGTGAATTAGGGATCTCCTTTTCTACTCTCCTTTCAAGCCCTTTTATATATGTGGGTCTCCAAAACTACTTTTTTTCTTAATTTTCGTCCCTCACACACCTCCACACAATAGGGGGTGTAAATAGATCATTTTTGACTGAAAAAAATCCCAGCTCGGCACCCAACTCGACCACTCTCTGCCCCACTCGAGCCATGCTGCTGCTGAGTGGACTCCCTAGTTGGGCGGACTGGCTTGCGTGACCTCACTATTTTGAGCATACATATACAACTGAACTTTAATTTGATTGATTTTTACACCAAAACGTTCCTCTCTTCTGTGGCTTACCAACCATATATTATAGTTTATTTTTAACTTCCACATAAATACAGAAAAACTATGCAAAGTGAACGTATGTTTTTCAGCATTTATTCACAGTTTCACTCTTTATTCTAACTTTCAATTTTTTTAGTCTTTTTCCACCTAAAACACAATAAAATTCCTCAAATGAACTTTTTTTCTGAAATATATGGAATGTTAAAGATTTGGGCTAATATATTACAATAATCCTTACAAAAAGGTGTTAAATTGGACACTAAAACACGCTAATTTTCACTCTCAATACCTATCTTTAGGTTTCTGTTGTAGTGATTTCACTAGTGTTTTCACACTTTGTACAAAATTTATTGTGTACTGTTATCCAATATGTTTTGTGTGCACTATTTTTAGTTAGTGGAAGTGCATACTATAAGTGAGCTTAACTTTAGCAATGTATGTTTTCTATTTGGGAACTAGTTTGGATTAGTGATTAGAAAACCTGACTGGACCAGCCAGTTCAATCGGGAACTGATACGAATTAATATACCCTAAAAACCATTTTTAGAGTTCAACCTGGAAAAATCGGTTGAACCTGAATAACCGGCTGAACCATTCAAACCAGAAACCGCCAGTTTTAATTTTTTTTTTAAAGTTTTGTACTAAAATCCAAGTCGTTGACTAATTTGAGAGCCAACATCCCAAGATAGGATGGATGCAAAGAAAATGTAATAATGATCATTATATATTGAAGTACAATACCCCTTTTCTTTAATAAGTTTCGAATGTGGGATCTTGTAGTTGTAGGAAAAGAAGGGAGAAAATGTGGTCTTTATATAGAGGTCCAATACATATTTCTCTCTTATAATTAATCAATGTGGGATCTTGTCCCTTCCTATAAGTATATACATTTGACTACATGTAATTTATCACTCATTATTTGTTTAATTCTAAATTTATTTTTCTTAATTATATTTAAATAATTGAAAAAAGTATTTTGAATGAATACTAATTAAAATTTGAGTAAGCAAATAAAAAGAATTAACAATTTTCTTTTCATTTTTATTTCAATTCTATTATTCTTAATTATTTTTCTTTCAATTTTAAAGTAAATTTGAATTAAATTAACTATTAATATAAATTAAAATTAAAAAATAATTTTATTTTCACATTTAACTTTACTCTTTCAATATATCATTTTTCATGTGCACTAAATATCTTAATATGTCTAATTGGGAAGTACTTTCCTTATTTGATTTTGTAGAAAACATGGTGTTAAAATTTTATGAATCTAAAAACAAAAAGTTATAAGTGTCTGCATTTCAATGGTTCATGAGCATTAATACTTTTATATTAATTTATGGTAATAGGATTATCTATATAATCCTAATACCATAATTTCAAACATAATTATCGTTAATAATGTAACTAATTTGGATCTATATTTTATTAATGTAAGTATTATAAGTTGGAAAAATATATATAAATGTAGAAACGTATATTTTAATTCTAAATTATTTTATTATTATTTTATAGTATTATTTATAATATTACATAATATTTCAAATCTTATTATTTCTTTCTTAACAACGTGTTGTTCTATTATATTTCTAACTATTTAACATCTTTAATGAATATAATTTATTTATTTATTAGTTTTAACTTTTATTAATTTTTTATTAGTTATAGTTTTCATTAATTTTATTTAATTATATAATAATTTAACAAATATAATATGTTTCAAAAAATATATAAGAGCATAAATTAATATAGACTCATGTCAATCCTTATATTTTTTTTATAAAATATAAAAATTAAAAATGATTAATTTAAATAATAGTTAAAATATAATAATAATATTGTTATATATATATATATATATATATATATATATATATATATATATGGAGTACATAATATGATTATAAATTTTAATATGAAAATTTTGATTAACAAATATGATATATGGTGCATATGCAATTATATAATTATAATTGTACGAGTATATTTTATTTTATTAATCAAAATTTTAAAATAAAAATTTAAACCTCATGTAATACGCGGGTGATATACTAGTGTTAATATAAAATTGTAAAATTTTATAAAAATTAAAAAATATGTAATTTTTGTTTTTCCTGTTGAATCGCCAGTTCGATCGGTCCGACCTTGAACCGATAGGTTCACTGGTTCGGCCTCCGATTCGATTTTCAAATCATTGGGTTGGATATTAAATCTGATTTTTTATTTGGAAGTGGAAGGAATGTTTCCATCTCTTGAATTTATTTTTGTAATCACTTTTTCCAAGATAGTGATATTTAAGTCATGAGGCCGCAACAAACAAAAGTTTGTGGAAAGATTGAGAAATCTGTGTGTTTGACTCTTCCTTTATTTAAACGTGTTTACATTGTACAAGTTTCTATTTTGATACAAGGAAGTGTTATACGTAGTGTTGACAATACTTCGGAGAACATCGCTGTAAAAAAAATACTTACACCCACTGGGCACCCTTCAAGTGGAGCCAAAACTTGACGGAACAAAGTGTTGTTCCTAATGTAGAGTTGTCGTGGATTACTCCATTTGATCTATCACCCGCCCTTCTGTACTTGATAGAACCAATTATGATGCATGAAAACGTCAGATTAAATTCTACATCAAAGCCCTTGATGAGCGTCCTTTGAAAAGCATATGGTCAGGCTGGACACCCCTGATGAGAGTGAAAATAAATATGTTTTAGTGTCCAATTTAATACATTTTTTATGAGAATTATTTTTATATATTAGCACAAGTGTCTTATATTCAATATATGTGAGAAAAAGGTACGTTTGAGTTGTTTTATTGGGTTTTAGGTGGAAAAAGGATCAAAAGTGCCGAGTTGGAGAAAAGGTGCAACTTGTGCAAGAATGCTGAAAAATATATGTCCAACTTGTATAATTTTTCTGTGTTCATGTAGAGTACAAACTGAAAATTAGATTAATGGTTGGAAAGCTACAGAAGAGAGGATTATTTTGGCATAAAGAACACCTCAATCGGAATCCAAATATGAAAGTTATGATCAAAATGATAATATCGCACAAGCTGTTCCTGTTCAGCACGACTGTGCCACTTTACATGGCTTGTTAGACCTTAAAATGATGGTTTTTGTGAGTTCTTTATATAAATAGAAAGCAAAGGAAGTAAGGATCGTGTGAGCGCAAGAATCACTCAAATCAGAGCTTAGATGTGGAAGTTATACGCGAAACAGTGAGACTGCACACTGCCGCTCGACCTTCCTCTCGACCAAGGTCAATCCCGCTCGACCAAAACTGTTCTGGTCGAGCAGGGACACGGAATCCTATTTATGGTAATTTCGAAGTAGCGTGTATTTTCGTATTTCCAAGAAAAAGCTCATCCTATTTCCATAAGGAGAGCTTACAAGTATAAAAAGGGATGCAAATCACATCATTATTCATGTAGAGGTGCCATAATACAATCATCCTACACCCCACAAAGGGGATCACCCCCCAACCATCATTCACATCCTTTCCTCTATCCATCCATCACTGTGAAGATTCGTCTGTGAAATAAAGAAGGAGAACCAAGAGGATTTGAAGAGATGGAAGAGAGAAGGGAGGAGGTTTCTACACCAAGGGCTTTCCTAATTCTTTTCTTCTACTTTCTAATTTTCCTGACATATGGGTAAGATCTATCCAACCCCCATGATTGTTCTTCACAACATCATGGGCTAGAAACATTTTGGTAGATCTAGGATTTTGAAAGTTTTTATGAATTAATTGAACTTTCGTGTGTATACTCCATACAATACTACTTGTGGATTTATTTTATATAAGACTATATTTTTTTAATTCATACTCCGAGTTATTTTGTGCATCATTAATTGTCATGTAAAGTCTGAATACATATCTTATTAATGTGGTAGAGAAGTATCCCTTTTCTGGAGGTTGTTTTGAAGATCTATATCAGAATCTCAAATGATTCCTTGGGTATGCAAACACTCAAAATGATGCTGGAGCTAATGATAATGCTAGGCAGATCGCCCTACTCAAGTTCTCTTTGATTGATAGGGCAGAAGTTTGGTAAGAGAGTCGTGATACCACAGACTATACTACATAGTACCAACTGTAGCAGAAGTTCTTAGAGAGTTACATGCCACCCTCAAGGGTTTTCAGAATGAAGCAAGACATCATTCAATTTTCTCAGAACAAGGATGAGAAGTTCTATAAGGCATGGGATAGGTTCAAAGATATACTCAGGAGGTGCCCACAATATGGGATGTCTAAGGCTCAATACATAAGTATCTTCTACTATGGATTAGATTATGAGTCGCGTATTCTTATTGATGCATCATCAGGAGGAGCACTATTGTCTAAGACAACACTTGAAGCAAAAAAGTTATTTGAGGACATCTCTATGAATTCACATGACTGACCTATGGAAAGAGTAAGAGGATCTTATGTACTTGGCAAGGTCGCACAAGTTGAACATCAAGCGGTGAAGTCGAATAGGAATATGATGAGATCATCTCTTGTTTAGCTAACATTAATAAGCTACTAGAGTCCTAGCATAAGCAGATTGCATATTTACACAAAGAGGGCCTAGTATGCAGTAGCAAGAAGTGAAGAGTGTCGAAGATACCTTCAATCAATTCATGGCAAGGAATGATGCAAGGGTTGACCACATCGAGGCTACTATGAATGCTAATCATGCAGTTTTTATCTAAGCAGTTGAAGGACCTTACTTTGATTATGGGGCAGATGGCCGAGAACGTGAATCAGTTGACACAAATTTTGGAAAAAGGAATGTTCCCGTCTCAAGGCATGACAAACCCGAATGAGCGCAAAGTCATCACGTTGAAGTCTGGAACACAGTACAAAGGTCCGACGATGTCGGTGGGCGAAAATGGAAGAAAAATCATCCTGCTCGACCATAGCTCGACCAACCCATTTGGTCGAGCAACGTCTCACGAAATAGAGAAATGATACTTTATTTTCATGACCATATCTCGACCAAAATCACCTCGCTCGACCAGACCACTCTGGTCGAGCGGTGCTCGAGCAACCCACTATAACTTTGAAGAACACTTATCAGCGTACATGTTTCTCACTCGACCAAAATAATGCCCCTCGACTAAAACTTTCTGTCGAGCGACCTCTATCGGGACTGTATAGTGCAAATCCACGAAGGGTTACCTTGCTCGACCAAAATGACCTCGCTCGACCAGACCCTTCTGGTCAAGCTGAGATCGAGCAAGGCTGTCCAATTTCAGTTTCCGTACATAATGTTTTACCTGATGTTCAGAGTACTCCAGTACCATCACATGAGTAGAATACAGAGCTTAGACAACAAATAAATAATAAAGATGTGGTTTTCTCCCTTAATAAAGTAATGGAGATGCTCATGGAGACTCAATCGTGCAAGAGCATAGACATGATTTCTCACTTTTTAATCTTGATTTTAATAAGACAGATGATTCTGAATTTAAGTGGAAGATTGACAAGGAGGAGTCGAGACAGCCATGGGAGGAAGGAAATTCTGAGGATCATATATTTGTGACAAAGAAAGGTGAGGTGCTGAGTGTAGACAAGAAGAGGGAAAGAAAGTACTTGAAGGTGAGGATGCGAGAAGACCACCATCTGATCTAGTAGTTCAAAAAGCGGCATTCCATCGTGACTCTTCGATGTTAAATATGAGCTCTTGTTGGGGGCTTGTCTCTTCTGTTTTATTGCTTTATTTCTTTTGTGCGAGTGAGGAGTTATTATATTTGAAGTGCTCACGCTTCGGTAATTACATCTCTTTTCAAACTTAGTTTTGACTTATATTTTTACTAAGTTTGGGGGGTGTGATGTACTTACCTCATCTTATGAGCACTAAGGGTATAATTTTTCCTTTCGTTGGTTGTTTGTTTGTTAGGGGGTTGATTTTTTGCTGCATATTAATATTTTAACCGGTGTTGTATGTCAATTTTTTGCAACTTACCTAATGTTTAGTTTGTTGTGTTGGTGTGTCTAGTGTGTGGAGTCAATTATATAGATAATTAAATCTTTCTCATAGTTCTCTTATTTTATTATTGATGAATCTGTGATGATGAGGTGTGCTTCAGCTTTGATGATAGAAAAGGTTAAAGAGTGGCAAGATGAGTTCTACACTGAGGCTTTGACCTGACCGAGTTGAACAACTCGAGGAGCTCGTGATCATTTTGGAGGATGAAAAATAGGTGCCCTCGTTATCTTATTCTAATCTTTGTGTACTTTTAATTCATAGAGTGGAAGGATTGAGTCTTTGGTGATCCACATGAGCTTATATTATTTTTAAATTGTGCTTGAAATTCATATGCTCTTGAAGTTGATGAAGGAAGTGTACTTGAGTTATATTGTAGTATGAAGTTCTATGTGTATTTGTGGGATATTACTTACCATGAAAGGTGCTCTGATACTTGTTAAAAACCCATGTGAGATTTTGAGCATTATTCATGTTAATAATCGCATGATAATTCTTTTCTGGTGAGTATTATTCTTGTGCGTGTATTCTAGAACTTTCCTTGAGTCTCCTTGAATATTCAAGATTTGTCTAGAGGATTATGGAAATGATATTAGGCCATCTTTGATATTTAGCCCATATTTTCTCTTATAATTTACCTGAATTCATTAAATCCCTAATCAGCCTATTTGAGCCTTTTTAAATCCATTCTTTTGATAGCCAATAAAGCTTAATTGAAGAGAGTGGTGATTTGAGGGATGATAAGGATGATGAAAGAAGAGTCTTAAGGATGAAAAGGAAAATTCTTGCAGTAGTACTTAAATCTAGTACTCCATGAAAATAAATACCCTAAGGTGGTGCTTAAATCTAGTACCATATGGAAGATGTGAGAGGTAGTGCCCGAAACTGGTACCTCAAAAGAAGGAAAAGAAAAAGAAAAATAAAGGAAAAAAAGGTGAAGAAAAGGAAAATGATGGAGTTGAAGAGTTAGAAAAAGTTGGAAAAAAATGTTGTGCTTGAAGGAGAAAGACAGAAGAGTGTTGTGCTTAATTGAAGTGATGAGGAAGAATAAAAGATCGAGAGAGACTTCTGGTTGATTGCTGCGAGTTTTTGAGTCACTTATCCATATATGTCCTACCTTTTCCAAAGAGCTAATATTATAACCAAATAAAAAGACCTTTTGGTCCATGATTTGCTAGCTATAAGTAAAAGCAGAGTTGAGAAAATGGGCAAGCTTATGGTTACGCATGCACTTGAATTGAATCTGAGCGTAAACATCTTAACCCATAAGTGTACATCTTTTACACTTGAGTGTAAATGATATATACTTCCCGTGAGAACATGTCAATAGAGCATTTCAATTGGTGGTGATTGTCTTATCTTGTATGATATGAATTGATTATTATATGTAATAAGAGTTGTATGACCTAAGTTGAGGACAATTGTATTTTGAATGGGCTCCTTGTTTCCCCACTAATTTTCTTACTCTCTCTCTTTATTTTTATTTTGTTGCCTCGGGACGAGCAACGGGTAAGTTTGGGGTTTGATGAGAGTGAAAATAAGCGTGTTTTAGTATCCAATTTAACACCTTTTTGATGAGAATTATTGTTATATATTAGCACAAGTATCTTATATTCAATATATGTAAACAAAAAGGAGCTTTGGATGTGTTTTATTGTGTTTTAGGTGGAAAAAGAATCAAAAGTGCCAAATTGGAGAAAAGGTGCAACTTGTGCAAAAATACTGAAAAATGCACGTCCAACTTGTGTAATTTTTCTGTGTATTAGTGTAGAGTTCAAAACTGGAAGTTGGATAAATGGTTGGAAAACCACAAAAGAGAGGATCGTTATGGCGTAAAGAACACCTCAATTGGAATCCAAATAAGAAAGTTATGATCAAAATGGTGACGTCGCGCAAGCTGTTCCTGTTCAGCACGACTGTGCCACTTTGCATGGCTTGTTAAACCTTCAAATGATGGTTTTTTGTGAGTTCTTTATATAAATAGAAATTCAAGGAAGTGAGGATCGTGTGAGTGTAAGAATCACTCAAATAGGAGCTCGAATGTGAAAGTTATTCGCAAAATAGTGAGACTGCGCGCTGCCGCTCGACCAATGTCAATCCCGCTTGACCAAAACTGTTTTGGTCGAGCGGGGATGCAGAATCCTATTTTTGGTAATTTCATACCTCCAGTAGCGTGTATTTTCATGTTTTCAAAGAAAAATCTCACCCAAGGTCCATGAGAGGAGATTACAAGTATAAAAAGGGATGCGGATCACATCATTATTCATGTAGAGGAGCCGCAACACAATCATCCTACACCCCACATGGGGGAATCACCCCCAACCATCAACCACATCCTTTTCTCCATCCATCCATCACTGTGAAAATTCGTCTGCAAAATCAAGAAGGAGAACCAAGAGGATTTGAAGACGGAAGAGAGAAGGAAGGATATTTCTACACCAAGGGTTTTCCTAATTCTTTTCTTCTACTTTCTAATTTTCCTGACATATGGGTAAGATCCATCCAACCCCCATGATTGTTCTTCGCAATATCATGGGCTAGAACCATTTTGGTAGATCTAGGGTTTTGAAAGTTTTTATGAATTAATTGAACTTTCGTGTGTATACTCCGTACAACACTACTTGTGGATTTATTTTATATAAGACTATGCGATTTTAATTTATACTCAGAGTTGTTTTGTGCATCATTAACTGTTATGTAAAGAATACATATCTTGGTTATTGATTGAGTGCGTTCATTGCTGAGCAGGATTCCATGTTATGATTTTAAGTGAGGGGACTCCGAAACTTTATTAGAACTATCTTATATGAATACTTATTAATTGAATTGGATTCAGGTTGATAAGTAGGATAAAAAGGGTAATTTTATAGTACCTATAAAGGGAGATCATATCGGGTTAGAGTACCATTCCTTGGGGGAAATAATTAATACTGATAGTACCTAGAAAGAGTGAGTGAAATTATATCTCTTGTTCTAAGGTTATTCACACGTGTTACATGCTTATTTACTTGTATATATAGAGTAGATATGCATGGTTTAGTAATGCATTCATATTCCAAAAGGCAGAGTCGGACATTAATACACGAAAAGGAGATTAATGAGTGAAACTGAATTATCCTAGAGCTACCTATTCTCTATTCTTGAGTCACTGTCGAATTCTTTTAAGTGCTTTTATGTTATTATTATTTTAATTAACTTGTTAGTAGATTAATAATTAAATCCTCAAACTTTATTATCACTTGTCTTGAATAATTTAGTAAATAATTAAACTGATAGTACACCGTCATTTGGGTTCGATATTTAACTTGGTCGCTTGCTTAAGAAGCAACTGATATCCTTAATACTTGGTGATTAATTTTGCATGGAAAAAAAATGCGCTTCAATCCCCCACTGTTGAAGACAAATATGGAGATCAAGTTCTTAAAATTGAGCTTGAATAGAGTGTTGAGGAGAATAACCTACCGCTGTAAAACTTAAAGGCCATCAGCGTAATTAACTCTTCGATTGATACAGTGATGTTCAACTTGATCCAGAACTGTGTCTTTGTAGAGGATGCCTTGAAAAGGCTTTAAAAACATTGTAAACGATCCGGAAGTGTGCATAGGGTAAATACGAGGATGTTTATCATATAGTTCGAAGGATTGGGGATGAAGGATGATGAGACAATCTTTTCCTATTATGAACAACTCTAAGAGGTGGTGAATGAACTGCAATCTCTAGGAGATCCAATTTTAAATGTTCGGTTAGCAAACAAAACTCTTCGTACGCTTCCTAGGAGATTTAATGACAAAGTTTGTGCTATAGAAGAAGCTAGGAACACTGATTTGTTGAGTCATAAGGAGCTTATGAGTATTTTGAAAACCTATGAAATGAATTTATCTAAAAAGATTCTGCGTATGATAGAAAATGCATTGTTTCAAAGGTGAAACTTTTTTATGTTCTGGAAAAACTTTGACTATAACTCGAATTGAACAAGTTGAAGATGAAGTTGACAACATTCCTGATAACACTGACAGTATTGCATTACTTTGTAAGAAATTTAAAGCTTACTTGAGACAAAAGAAAAACAAGTCTAATGAAAACATTCCGCTAAAGATAGAGATAAATAATTCCCCTCAAACTTCTGCTAATCTAAGTACGATCCTGAGTTCATGAAAAAGATCATTTGTAATGAATGTACTGGTTTTGATCATTATGCAAATGAATGTGCTACTGAAAAAAAAAGAATGAGCTTAAATGTTTCCTTGAGTGATGATGATGAGCTTAACCCACATGAAGACATGATTTAGTTAACAACCATAACATAAAATTGAGTTCACATTCCAATAAATATGATATAAAAAATCAACCACATATATTAACATGTGAAATAAAAAATAAACATTCATGATAGAAAATTCATTCAATCCCATCAATTCAACATGTCAAGTTCACAAATCTAGAAACTCCTAACCAATTATAATAGCTAGTCTCTCTAATGACTAGTGATTAACCATAATATAGTGGGCATGGCCAATTAAAGAAATTATCGAACCACAGGGAGGAAGGTACTAGAGTTTAAGCGATCTCATGTTTGTCATAGTATTATAGAGATGAACTGGAAGGGAAGATAATCAAGAAATGACAATAAAATAAATGGATAGATGAATGGAAGATGGATGAATGAGCCAAGTAGATAGAGATGAGACTAGCAATACTTAAAGCATGGAAAATCTAGGTATCATGCAATGAATTCATATGTGTCATGGGAAAAAGGCTAAGGGCCAACACTAAGATCACCTAAACTCCCTCTCGGAATGAGTAGGATATGGAATGACATAGCTCAATGGATTGGTTCTCACTTAAACAATTCCAACTAGGTACTAAGCTTAAATGAGAGTCCCTTCACATAATCTATTGACTTCTCAATCTAATAAATGATATGTTCTATCAAAGGGTTCTAAACTATGAAGGACTTCTCAATCTCTTCACAATCTATAATGCACATGAAGTGTTTGATGAAATGATTCACTTAATTATCCTAAATATGCAATTGACTTCTCAATCTAATCACATATCTAGAACAACTAAACACACAAATCAACAAAACAAATTAAACAATTAATAATCAATGATAGAAAATCAATTAACCCATTCAACATAATCATTCAATTGCAAAATACCCAAAATTATCCAACACAATTCATATTGCTAATCTCACAAGGGAGATTAGCCTCTCATGGTCACAAGGAATCCAACATAGACATTAAAATCCTTACAAAACATGATAAACAATAGGTTTCAATACAAAGTATAGATGAAAACTCCCTTGGATATCTCCAATGGTGATCTTCTTCTCCCCCTTGCAATTCACCTCTCTTCCTTGCTTCTCTAGCTACTTGGATGAAGGATTTGATGGTTGGATGAAGGTAGATCCAAAGGGCGAAGAATGGATGAAGGTGAAGGTGAAAAATGGAGGAAATGGTGTGTGAGGTGTGTGTAGAAGGGTTTGAATTCGGATCTGATCTCAAAATATTGAAGTGTTGGGTATTTATACCCCTTGAGAGGCTTCTAGAAGGATTCTGATGTGTTTCTGATACTACAGCAACACGACTCGTGTACTGCAACACGACCACAGGGTGGCCGTGTAGGTGTTTTTGATGTCAGAAAACGGCCAGGGCTTACAGGGCTGTGTTGCGTAACACGGGTCGTGTTGCGTAACACGGGCTGCGCAGTCTCACCGTTTCGCGCCTAACTTCCACATCCAATCTCTGATTTGAGTAATTCTTGCGCTCATGTGATCCTCTTTTCTTTGGCTTTCTATCCATATAAAGATCTGACAAAACTTCCAATATTTGAGGGTGTAACAAGTCATGCAAAATAGCACAACCGTACTGAGTAGGAACAGCTTGCGCGACGTCACCATTTTAATCATAACGTTCTCGTTTCGGCTCCAATTGAAGTGTTTCTCATACCAAAATAATCCCCTTTTCTATGGCTTTCCAACCATGTATTACACTTCTAGTTTTGAGCTCCACAAGAGTACAGAAAAATTACATAAGTTGGGCATGCGTTTTTTCAGCATTTTGCTTGATTTCACTCATTCTCCCTCGTTTCAACTCCGAATTGAAATCCGCTTTTTCCTACATCTTCCTTATCACGTCTAGGATCCATTTTTACCTAAAAATCATACGTTTAAGCTCATTCACACACATTTACATAAAACACAAAACACAACCAAATAACACATAAATACGGATAACAATATACGAAAACACATAAAAAGACACTAAAATCTAGGTGAAAATATCACTCATCATATCCCCAAACTTAAAGTGTTGTGCGTCATCGCACAATGAAAATGATAAACCAAGAAGAGTGATTTTCACCTAGGAAAAGACTAAACAAACATAAGTAATAACACATCAATAATAATAAGAATCACAATTTATGCTAAGTCATCCTACAACATTAGATTCATGACATGAAGAATTAACATGTTCAATCACAAAAGAATATTAGTATAATATAGTCTCTTTTTGGTCCAAGCCTCACATAGGTTATAAATTTCACTCAACACTCTTTAAAGTAGGTAAATCAACACTCATCAATCGATTGGCTTGACTCGCTATAAGCTTGCTCGTGGACTACATTCACAAACCACCAAAGTTTTCATTAGTGATCAAAAAGGTCTTTTATTAAGGATGTAAGGATAGGCTCTTTGGTAGGGTAGGAAGAGTATGGATAATAGTGACTAACAAGTGTAAGTAATCGAAGAGATGATCAACTTCCTCAACTTCTCCGCTTTTCTTTCTTCCTTTCTCAACTTTGGTAATCACTAGCACTAATCATCAACTTTCCTTAGATTTTGAGCTTCTTTTAATGCATGCTTCCTTCTTTGAACTTTTAAGTACTTGAGCATATTGTTATTGCTTTGCTCATTTTCTTGTTTTGAGGTTGCATGTCCATTCTTTCTTGTGCTCTTTTTCATCCTTTTTCTTGCTTGTTTACCATTTCCTTTTTTCTTATTCTTCCTTATCAAACCTTTCTAGTTACCATCTCCTCAATCACCCACACAAATGGTATATATGTAAGGCTTAAATGGGTAATCATGGCTTGTAATGTGCTTATATCACAATAAATAGGCTTTAAGACTCAAAGTGGTTGACTAGGGATGATGTTCATGGTAGGAAAATATATGGTAATGACTATAATAACAAGGATGGCCTTAGATCATGTCACTAATTTCCACAAATCGGGCTCGTTCCTATAGTCCTTGAGCAAGTTCTAGCTTATCAAACACAACCAATCCACTCATGAAAAAAATACCATGTATGCACGGTTGAGGCTCAAATGCTCACAAGCTTGTGCTTTAGACCTTAAAGAACTTATTACACCACATTCATCTCAAAATTGAACAAGTTAAATAGAACATGTCACAATTCGAAAGTGTAGATATTCTTAATCAAAACTTGTCATCACTTACTACCACAACATATCATCACTCATATTCAAAAATGACTCACAACCTCCCTAAACAAACCACCAAACATACCAAGACAAAAATAAGAAAACACACAAAACATAAAACAAAGACACAACAAACAAGAAACAACACAAAAACACATAAAATGCAAAAATAAAAATCACCATCATTGAAAAATGAAGCACACATTCTATATCATCCATGACAATTAAGCTCACAATCATCCCAACCTTGATTGAAATGGAAATTCTAAATTACGAAAATAAACCTCCCAAAACATAACAAATAAATTAGCATGCTAATCTCATCAATCCACATCAAAATATATCAAGCAACTAGAAGTAATAAGGTGTAGAGTACTCCCTCAATAGGCATTTGGTAAAGAAAGCGTTAGCTCCAAGCTCCATTCATGCTTCCAATACCTCTTCATTCATGCTCAAAAACTCAACAAACACCGTTAGCTCAACAATTGCATTTAACAAATATGGACTATCATGCACTTCAACACCACCAATCATACCAAAATCAAACCAAACTCATGAGAAAAATTTTAAAATTAGCCCAAAAATACGAAAAGTATATGCTTTCAAGACAAAGTATGTCACACCACGCCATATCCCCCCAAACTTAAATTGAAACAAGAGTTTCGAGGTAAGTTTGCAAAAAGTGGTGTGACTTACTTTCACACTTCAAATCAAGCACTTATCGTTTGTCCAATATGCATTCTCCTCACAAGCATAATCAACATACATACCAAAAATGCAAAACAAGTAAATCCATCATCCTTATTGAAAGCAAATAATAAAGCAATAAAGATAATGATGGGTTGCCTCCCATCTAGCGCTAAGTTTAACATCTTCAAGCCGGACGGGATATGGAGAACTCATCGGAATGGCCACGGATATCTTTCGTCCTTGCCATTGAATTTTAACCGTTGTGCTTCTTCCTCTATTAGGCATTTGTGGCAAGTGACGACCTCAGTTGCATCCTTAGAGCATGGCTTCAAAAATTCGACTCTCTTGAGCTTACACTCCATTGCCCTCTCCATTCTTGAACACCACTTATTCCTCCTTACTAAATAGATCTCCAACATCTCTTCGAGTTCTCGTTTGTTTTTAAGGATATGAGAAAAATCAATGGGTAAAACAAAATCAATGTAAACAATATTATCAAGTTCAAAGCAACTTAAAGAGTTTAAAGGTTTAGAAATGCTCATTTCACTCTTCAAGTCATCATCATTTGTTTCTAGACTTTGTTCCTCTTCATCAACATCATTTGCCTCAATAGGCTCTTCAAACACCTCATTTAATTCTTCATCCCCCAAATTCTCTTCTTTCTCCAACTCTTCTTCGACTTTGCTCTCCTCTTCAAGTTCTTCAACTTGTTGAAAATTGGTCAAAGCACTTACAATTTGGCTCACTTGATGCTCCAAGGCTTTGAATCTTTGATCATTATATTCCTCAATAGCCTTGAATCTTCTTTCATTATTTTCCTCAATAGCCTTGAATTTTCTTTCATTAACTTCATCACTCTTGCTCCTTGTTTCATCTTGAGTTTTATTAGATTCAATCAACTTCTCAATCAATACTTCTAAAGATGATTTTTCTTCTTCGACTTGTTGAAAGTCTCCTCCCTCTTGGTTGTCACAATTCCATTTTTGATTTGGTGGATAATTCCCATGAAAACTTCCTTCATAGTTATGTTGAAAATTTCCTTGGAAATCATCCACTCCCATGAAAGAAACATCTCCTACTTGATGTGTAGGCATCCTCCACTCTTCTTGCTCCATATGACTAGGAATCGACACACCTTGCACATTTTGAGCACCCCCCAAACTTGAACTAGACAAGACTTGACCATAAGCACCTTGATTCATCATCCTTATTTGTCTTGTCACTTCCAAAGTAACTTGGGTAATTATCTCGGAGGATTCATTTTGAAGAAAACTTGATTGAGGATATTGACCTTCATCACTTCCTTGAGCACTTCTTCTATATAATTCAAGTAAGGCGTAGTTTTGAAACGGAGGAGAAGTGTTGGTGTTGGGATTTGGTGGAGAATAAGTGTATGCTTGATACGGATGGAATGTATTTGCATTGTAAGCTTGTTGCCATTCTCCATTTCTTCCTTGATTGTAGTATTGAGAGCTTTCTTGATTCATTTGGAAGTTGTACCCATAGTTGCTCTCATTCATGTAGCCTCTTGATTGTGGAGGTGGAACCCTTGCAAATTGATCCCCAAAGACATTTGTGAATTGGTTCCAACCATCCATTTAAATGCTCTTCTCAAGGCTTACTACAATTCTTCTCAAACTTGCTATTTTTGGCTTTGATTCCCCTTTCTCTTCTCTCAAGGTAGTTTCACGTACCTATCAAAACGAAAAAGTGAGATAAAAAATTTTCCAAAACAAATAATAAAAAACAATAAAAATATCTCTATTAATACCAATCGAAACACTCCTTCGTTAAACCACTAGCAACCGTTGCCTCCCCGGCAACGACGCCATTTGATTAGCCATAATATAGTGGGCATGACCAATTAAAGAAATTATCGAACCACAGGGAGGAAGGTACTAGAGTTTAAGCGATCTCATGTTTGTCATAGTATTATAGAGATGAACGAGAAGGGGAGATAATCAAGAAATGACAATAAAATAAATGGATAGATGAATGGAAGATGGATGAATGAGCCAAGTAGATAGAGATGAGACTAGCAATACTTAAAGCATGGAAAATCTAGGTATCATGCAATGAATTCATATGTGTCATGGGAAAAAGGCTAAGGGCCAACACTAAGATCACCTAAACTCTCTCTCGGAATGAATAGGATATGGAATGACATAGCTCAATGGATTGGTTCTCACTTAAACAATTCCAACTAGGTACTAAGCTTAAATGAGAGTCCCTTCACATAATCTATTGACTTCTCAATCTAATAAATGATATGTTCTATCAAAGGGTTCTAAACTATGAAGGACTTCTCAATCTCTTCACAATCTATAATGCACATGAAGTGTTTGATGAAATGATTCACTTAATTATCCTAAATATGCAATTGACTTCTCAATCTAATCACATATCTAGAACAACTAAACACACAAATCAACAAAACAAATCAAGCAATTAATAATCATTGATAGAAAATCAATTAACCCATTCAACATAATCATTCAATTGCAAAATACCCAAAATTATCCAACACAATTCATATTGCTAATCTCGCAAGGGAGATTAGCCTCTCATGGTCACAAGGAATCCAACATAGACATTAAAATCCTTACAAAACATGATAAACAATAGGTTTCAATACAAAGTATAGATGAAAACTCCCTTGGATGTCTCCAATGGTGATCTTCTTCTCCCCCTTGCAATTCACCTCTCTTCCTTGCTTCTCTAGCTACTTGAATGAAGGATTTGATGGTTGGATAAAGGTAGATCCAAAGGGTGAAGAATGGATGAAGGTGAAGGTGAAAAATGGAGGAAATGGTGTGTGAGGTGTGTGTAGAAGGGTTGGAATTCGGATCTGATCTCAAAATATTGAAGTGTTGGGTATTTATACCCCTTGGGAGGCTTCTAGAAGGATTCTGATGTGTTTCTGATGCTGCAGCAACACGACTCGTGTACTGCAATACAACCACAGGGTGGCCGTGTAGGTGTTTTTGATGTCAGAAAACAGCCAGGGCTTACAGGGCCGTGTTGCGTAACACGGGTCTTGTTGCGTAACACGGGCTGCGCAGTCTCACCGTTTCGCGCATAACTTCCACATCCGATCTCTGATTTGAGTAATTCTTGCACTCATGTGATCCTATTTTCTTTGGCTTTCTATCTATATAAATATCTGACAAAACTTCCAATATTTGAGGGTGTAACAAGTCATGCAAAGTAGCACAACCGTACTGAGTAGGAACAGCTTGCGCGACGTCACCATTTTAATCATAACTTTCTCGTTTCGCCTCCAATTTAAGTGTTTCTTATACCAAAATAATCCTCTTTTCTATGGCTTTCCAACCATGTATTACACTTCTAGTTTTGAGCTCCACAAGAGTACAAAAAAATTACATAAGTTGGATGTGTGTTTTTTCAGCATTTTGCTTGATTTGACTCATTCTCCCTCGTTTAAACTCCGAATTGAGATCCGCTTTTTCCTACATCTTTCTTATCACGTCTAGGATCCATTTTTACCTAAAAATCATACGTTTAAGCTCATTCACATACATTTACATAAAAACACAAAATACAACCAAATAACACATAAATACGGATAACAATATACGAAAACACATATAAAAAGACACTAAAATCTAGGTGAAAATAGCACTCATCAACTAGCTTACAATTTACATAATGAATTCATTACAATCCAAATTACACTGCACCATTTGAGCAAAAATTAGAGAAAAAGTGCAAAAAATATGAATTGATTTTGTTGATAGCTGGAGCTATTCTTCTTCTATCATACCCAAATCCTCTTCATATGATGACCTCTTTCTTAGATTTAGGATGGGTGGAAGGTATATGGATTAAATTTTGGAAATTGGATGGAAATTGATGGAGGAATGGATGGATTGATGAATGAGTGAAAGGGAGAGAATGTGTATGTGGGAAAAGGTGTAGAGTATGTGTTTTTAATCCATAAAATGAAAACTGATTATTGAGCACGAAATGGAGATATTTAAATAAGGGAATCTTTCTAGAATCTTTGCTCAGGCATTTGGTAAAAATCGGCCGAACTCGACTCAAATTCTGCAACTCGAGTCAAGTCGGGTGCTCTTCTCTGCGAGGAATCTTTCGACTGTGACGAAACTCGAGTCGAGTTGCAAAACTTGACTTTAGAAAGGTTGAGTTGGTATTTCGGATGTCTGCAGTCGACTTTCAGCCTAGTCGACCTTCACAACTCGGCTCGTTTGACATACATAACTAGACTCGAGTCGAGTTGAGACATGATTCATCTCTTTTGATGCTTGTTTCACTCCCGACTCCATTTTGGTTTCTTTTTCACTTATTATACACACATTTTAATCATTTTCAAGATATTTTCCTCACAATACAAATTATCTACTAATGTAAGAAATATACCACCAACTATACGAAAAAATGGACAAATAAAATAAAATAACATGAAAGTCTAGTTGAAAATGGCGACGATCAAATCCCGAACCCAAAGTGTTGTTTGTCCCAAACCAATAAAAAATGAAAAGCTAGTGAGGAGAATTTTCACCTAGGAAAAATTACCTAATGAAATATAAGTTACAACATATCACAAATAACAAGAATAACAAATCATATTATCTAATGCATGCACTTCGGATTCTCGTATGTCGCCTCTGAATTGATCACCGTGTATAGTGCATTCCGACTGCTTTTAAGTTTTTGATTTTTTTTCATCCCTATTTTTAGTTCAAAACACGATAAAATACATCAAATGCACCTCTTTCACAGTTACATGCAAATTTCTACTTTTAATTCTAAATATGATGATTGTACAGCTCAAATAAGTACTAAATAAGACCTGACAATATATTAATTTCCACTCTCATCATTGGATTGAGTACTATTTCTTTATTTGGGAATGTAAACTTATTTTTTGGACCGAAAAAAATAGTAAGCGTGAATTTGTTTATGAGACAGAATATCACTTTTTGTTCATCTTACTAATTTGATTATGAAATAGTTTAATTAGATATTATTTCCTTTGATAAGATGTCATTTTAATTGAAAATATTATCAATTTTTAATATTCGTCTTACAAATTGTATTGAAATAGTTTAATTAGATGATTGACACTTTTCCATTGATAAGATATCACTTAAAAATATTATTATTTTTATCTGTCCTACTAATTATTCATTAGTAAATTTAATGAGATTGACATTACATTTTCTTTTTGATCAATTATTACTTTTTTATTAAAATTATTATCACTTTTTGTCCTACCTAATTTTTATTTATTTACATCTTCCTTGATCAAGTTGTTGGGTTTTATCACCCAGGGAGACGGGCCTACTCAATCCACTAGTATGATATTGTCTGCTTTGGGCCATCCACTGGCCCGCACGGTTTTACCACTCTGGGCATCACGCCCAAAAGGCATCATGCTAGGGAGAGTCCATCTCACACTTATAAACTCATCTCCATGCCCACTTCTAACCGATGTGGGACTTTGGTTGACACCCAACAAACATTTTCCCCTCAAATAAAGTCCCACAGCTAGATCATCCAGTTTAAAGTTCGAACATCCCACCATCTGCGGGGTCAAGTCTGGGGCCTGGCTCTGATACCACTTGTTGGCGTTCGATCATTTGGTTAACGTGAACCGTTAGGGTTCCTTGCAATTCTATTGCAGCGGAAGCATAAGAGTAGAATCATATTACCTTTCACCAGGGTTGATGTAAAGGATGATCAGCAGCAGCAAACAACCTTCCGATCTTCTGTTGTATTCCCAAGCCCGATCTTGACATCGTGTGGGCGACAATCTTCAAGATCTCCTCAATCCGCTTTTTCTTCCCTTACTCACATGTTTTAGACGCATGATTAGGGTTCAGGATAAGCTGAGATGACTTATATATGGGCTACAATAGGGACCAGGAGGAGAATTTAGAGTCGGGCCACCATTGGACTTTAGTATCCAAGTTTAGCCCAAAACTTATACTTAAGTCCAATAATAATAATATATTCCACAAAAATATTATTGCTGCACTGCCGCTCCAATCCCAAAATTACATTTTGGGCTCCTTCTTATTATGAGCCCGATAGTCTCCCCATGTTTAAGATATATAATGCCCATTAATTAATTAAGTTACTGACAACTCCATTAATTAATATCTCATTCGAGAGTAGTACCACTCAACCTCATTATCATGCCGGAATAAATCCACCTGCAGGATTTACATGATAATCCTTATGAACTCCTCAAGGGGACATCATCAACCTATGTCGGACACGGATTCTTTCTACAATCAACATTACACCATAGAGATAGCACTATTTCCTAACTCATCGAGATTATTGATTTAATTGCTTCTAAATCTCACCCATTGATGAATCAAAGAAATACATACTGGCTTACGTGTCGAGATTATTGTATAGGGATTAAGAGCATGAACATCCATAATAACAGAGATCAAGTTCTCCTATATAGTCAGTATAAGTCGAACGATCTCAAGCGGTCCTGTTCAATACACAAAGTGCACTAATGTGATTCTATAGCCAAGACAAGCTAATACCAAACCACACTACAGCCATACCGATAGAGAGTCCCCTTCTATCTCAGTTGTGTGCCTCTGTTTATACTTTATAAGGAAACCGATAATATGATCTTCCGCGTGTTGTCGCACAATATATTATCTACAGTATAAAGTAAGTGGACTATTGCATCACAAAACACAATCATTTGATCAATGATTCTCATTTCAAATAAATTGTTATGACATTGTTCATACTAAAGTTAGGATTTTAATATACAATCCAACACAAGTATCACTTTAATTGAAATTCTATCACTTTTTATTCATTTTAAAAATTTTTTTTAAAAAAATTTAATCAAAGGATTATCACTTTAAATGATTAGATATAATTTTTTATAAATATATTATCATTTTTTCCTCAACTTTCATATTGTTCATTATATATTTTTTAAAATTTTATTTTATTAAAATAGTATTTTAGAACATATCATTTTAAATTATTAAAAAGTTAAAATTTTAAAATCAAACAAATTATATATTGATTATACATATTAAATAATATATATATATATATATATATATATATATAGAAAGAGAGAGAGAGAGAGCATAAATAAATAAATAAATAAATAAATATGACAAATTCTCTTGCAAGATAATGCTTGTGTGACATGATTTGTGAGACGTGTTAAGTATAATTGTTGTATATATAGAGTATATGATTATTGGTTGTTAAAGTATATTTTCTAAAGTATAATTCTTGGGTGCTTAATATATATAAAGAAGCATAATTTAACAATGGGTCGACCCGCCTCATATATACTAGCCTAATAAGGTCAACTTCAGCGGTAACACTATTCTAGTGCACATTACACTCTATTCTAGCGCAAAATATATACATAACAACTCCAATTATTTTACACTAAATTTTACACCACATGGAATATTCTTAGAATATTTCTTTATTTATTCTTTTAATTTTGAATTTATTTTTGATCATGTTTTAATTTAATAAATTAATATAATAACGAATATTTATTATTAAAATTAATTTTTAAATTACCTATAGTTTACCATTTTTTAAATTTTTAAATATTAAATTAAAATATAAATTATAACAAGTAAATTTAGATTTAGTGATACGAACATAGATAAAAATATAAATATAAATCATAACAAATTAAAATATAATTTAAATACGGATTAAAATCATCAACAACTTACTAGCTCTTTGAATTAGAAAATTCATCCCACAAATTATCAATCAATGCATTACGAAAGGGCGTAATGCGCATCTCTGCCTTTGATTGTCTATAGTGAGCAAGAAATATTTGGAAATCAAAGTTTTCGCTACCCACAGTCTCTATATTTGGATCGGGTGCCTCCATTGCAGCTTCAATTGTGCTCTCATGATCTCTTTCATCTTCAATTATCATGTTATTTAATTCATAATTATGCATGCACTCATTGTATCATGTAAATCTTCTTTGCTCTAAAAACGGGCCGGATTTGACACAATTGCAAATCGACTTTGAAGAACACCAAAAGCACATTCCACGTCCTTTCTGTTGGATTGTATACTAAAAGTCTAGCTTTAGTATGAACAATGTCATAACAATATTTGAAATGAGAATCATATGATCAAATGATTGCATCTTATAATTTATTTTATATGCATGATGCAATATTCCATTTCCTTTATACTGTAGATAATATGTTGTGCGACAACACGCAGAAGATCATATTATCAGTTTCCTTATAAAGTATAAACAGATGCTCACAATTGAGATAGACGGGGACTCTCTATCAGTATGGTTGTAGTGTGGTTTGGTATTAGCTTGTCTTGGCTATAGAATCACATTAGTGCACTTGTGTGTATTAAGCAGGACCGTCTGAGATCGTTCTTCTTATACTGACTATATAGTAGAATTTGATCTCTGTTATTATGGAAGTTCGTGCTCTTAATCCCTATACAATAACCTCGACACGTAGGGCAGTATGTATTTTTTTGATTCATCAATGAGTGAGATTTATAAGTATTAAATCAACAGACTCGGTGAGTTGGGAAATAGTGCTGTATCTATGGTGTGCTGTTGATTGTAGAAGGAATCCATGTCCGATCTAGGTTAATGATGTCCCCTTGAGGAGCTCATAAGGTTTATCATGTAAATCTTGCAAGTGGATTAATTTCCGGCATGATAATAAGGTTGAGTGGTACTACTCTCGGATGAGATATTAATTAATTTAAGTTGTCAGTAACTTAATTAATTAATGGACATTGTATTTCTTAAACATGGGGAGACCATCGGGCTTATAATAAGAAGGAGCTCTGATACCAATTGTTGGCAATTGGATCGTGTGGTTCAACGTGATCCGTTAAGGAATTCAGGCAAACAATCAGCGGAAGCAAAAATAATGTTTACCGTACTTCTGGGTTGATGTAGAGGATGAACAACAGTGAACCACCTCTCAATCTTCTGCTGTATGTCCCAAGTCGAATCCTGCTGTTGTGTGGGCAACAATCCGCAGGATTCTCTCAATCTGCTCCTGTTCTTTTCTAACTGTCAAATGAGGCACTGACTTAGGGTTAACAGGAGCTGAGATGACTTATATAGTTGGGCTACAGCAGGGACCAGGAGGAGAAATTGGGCTGGGCCTCAATTCAATTTAATTAACCAAGTGGGAGAGGGGATTGGTAATAAATTTCCGCGGCCTCCATTATTGATTTGTTAGCGATGTGAATAGACTTGCGCGTCGGCATTAGAGCCTTCCTCCCCATCGGATGAGTTTATTCATGGATTGCTGGAACAGACTCCATTAAATAATTACGTTTGTAATGTGATGCATATGAACTTGCGTGTTGGCATAGACCTTCATCCCTATCGGATGAGTTTATATGTGGTTCACTGGTACAAACTTGTAATTGATGACTGTAGGAAGTTATCCGAGCGCGTGTGTACTTCTCCATCTGTAAGGCACACAAGCTTGGGCCGCGGACTTGGGGTCAAATAATGGTGTACACTTAGATGTAAATAATAAGTATCCTCCCCATCGGAGTCACTGCTTTTATTTGCATGGCTAAAGAGGAACCGACTATTAATTATTTTGTCATAAAGTGAGGTTGACAAATGAAATTAATGGGTAAAACCTTCTCTTGTAAATGTTCGGGTTTGTAAACGTCCACACTATCGTGGCTTGCAGACTCACAGTGCTTGAGATGTCGGTGAATTTTATTTTTATATTGTTTTGAGGGAATCAATATAAAAAGAATAAAATTCAAAGATTTGATCGGTAAATTTATTTGTGATTCTCTGAATTTTGAATGGTTTTATTTCACTAATTGTTAACTAAAAGACACTATATTTGCTTGTCCAAATTAGATGATTAGAAAAGAATCTTGGTTTTAAAAATTACTGCTTAAGAAAATACATGTGTATTCTCACAAATGACGTCTCATGATACCTATTAAAGTCTCTAGTGAAGAGATGAGAGGTTCATAGAAATATGATGGTCTCATGTAACTCTTCGGATACTTGAGTAAATTAAAAGGCAGAAGATCATGGTTGAATTGATGAATGAATTGGAAAAGCTTGGAATAGAAATTGAAAGGAAAACCTAAATCAATTTATTCTTCACAATTTGCCTAGATGTTTTGAGCAAGTTCTACCTGAAATACGAGAGGTTGTATATGGTGGGAAACTTCTAACAAAACATATGGCAAAAGAAAACCATTTTTCATCATGATGTGAACAAGTTTAATATCTTATTTACTAATGGTTTAAACATGATTAGTGATGGCATCTACTCACACGAAGTATGTAGATACTGGAATTATTAAGTGTTTATCACTGAGTAAGGATAAGATTGTTAATAACATGGGTAAAACTACAAAGGTAGTGGCTATTGCAGTGGGAGTTGTTTATTTATCTCATGATAAGAATAAACGATTGATTATGAGAAATTGTCTTTACGTACGCTTCATAGAAAGAATTTAATTTCGGTTTCTATGCATTAACGGATGGATACTTCATTTCATTTAAATGACATGGTCATAGTAATGAGGAATGAGGCTATAATCCGTTAAAGTACGTTGGTGGATAAAAAGTATACTCTAGAATCATGTACATCTCACAGATGCAACAAATAGTAATAAATAATGCATCTTCTAATATTAGTAAGAGAAAGGAACCTTCAAAGATGAACTAAACATACATTTGGCATTTAAGATTAGTTCATTTTACATGAGTAGGATTCAAAAGTTGATAGCCGATAGACCGTAAGGTTTAAGTGAAGTAGAAACTATCGGACTTGCGAGTATTGCTTGGAAGTAAAAATGATTAACTGCCTTTTCAAGGCTGTGGAGTGTAGAGCCAAAGATATATATGTTGGAATTAGTTCATTCTGATTCAAGCGAACATAATATTATCCAGACGAGAGGTGGTTATGAATATTCGAAGATTATTCTGGAAACCAATATATTTATATGATGCACTGCATGTCTAAGTTCTTTGATTAATTCAAGAATTGTAAGGCTGGTACAGTGAAGCTCATGGAAAATATATTAAGTCATTACGATTCAATCATGATGGCGAATATCTCTTGGGATAGTTAGGAGCTATTGATCAGAAGTTGAGATTAAATCTCATGTTAGCTACACCGGGTATGCCCCAAACTGAATGGTGTGGTGGATAGAAGGAATAAGACTCTTATGGTTATGATTAGATAGATGATGAATTATTTGGAATAATTAAATTCATTTTATGGATATGCCCTAGATACAGTAATTCGTGAAACATTTGTCTGTATATGGGATATCCTAGAAAAATGGAGGGTGATTTATTTAGTCCAAAAGATCAAAGGGTGATTGTCAACACAAACACTGGATTTTTTTGGAAAAGGACTATATAATAAATCACAAACCCATGTATGAGTTGTTCTAAAGGAAGTGAGAGGAAAACATAAAGTTAAAATACCAAGTGTACAAGAGGATATACCACAAGGTAAACTGCAACGTGTGTCACGTCTGATACACAATTACATGTAATGCCTTGTCGTAGTGGGAGGGTTGTTCAACTACCCGTAAGATATATGTTTTGGGAGAGTCGTGAGACTTGGTCCCTAGTAAACATGGTATTGTCCCACGAATACGACGTAGCACTACAAGATTAAAATGCAGAATCTTAGTAAGTTGCAATGTATGTTGAAATAGAATCTACGGATTCTAAATTATGTCTGGAGCTTGAAGGATCACTAAAATAGTGTAAAAGCCATTGCAAGTGGTCATAGGAAATAAAAGAGGATCATACAGAAAGGTGAAAACCTTGGAAGCAAAGCTTGTTGCGAAAAGGTATACTCAGAAAGAAATGGTTCGATTATGAGGAAACATGTTCGCTGGTAGCTATGCTTATATTGATCCGGATTCTTTTATTTATTGCTGCTATGAGGAACAACAAATAGATGTCAAGACAGCTTTCCTGATTGGAAGTCTTGAGGAAAACATCTATGTGAAGCGACCAGAGTGATTCATTGCAAAATACTAATAGCATTTTGATAGTAAGCTTAAAAGTGTCCAGCGATGGACTAAAGCAAGCTTTAAGATCGTGAAGCATCTGTTTTGATTAGGTAATCCAGTGACATGGATTTAAATCAATGAGCGGATGAGTCTTGTGTGTTGAATAGAGTGACAGAAACATGGTGGTGTTTTTTGTACTATACGTAGATAGTATCTTGCTCATTGGAGACAATGAAAGAGTATTATCGGGCGTATGGGTATGGTTAATAAAGCGGTAGAGATGAAGGACTTAAGAAAGACAAAATATATCCTTTTGATCATGGTAATACGGATCACAGAAAGGACATTATGCTTATCTCAAGTTTCATAAATGATACAGTCCATACTTGTTTAGCATGTGAATTTATCTAAGTGAATGTGTCTTTGAGACACAAGAAGAAGATAAAGAGGATGAAAGCGGTGCCTTATTCTTTGGCGAATAAGGAAGCTTAATCTAAGGAATGCTATGAACGATGTTGGATATCTGTTTTGCTGGATGCATGAACAGTGGGTATCAACGTAACCCAGAACAAGAATCATGAACTGTGGTAAGACATATATAAAGTGCCTGAGAAGGACTGAAAATTATATGTGGACTTACTGGACAAATTCACTACTTCTTGTGGATTACGTAGATTTGGATTTTTTAGTCAGATTGGACGGTAGTAAATTCTCCTCAAAGGTTATATGTTTAATTTTAGGAAGTAGAGTCATAATGTGGAGGAGTGTTATATAGAAATATATTTCAGACTCCGGACTCCATCATGGAAAGATGATAAATTGGAGCCTATAAGGCAGCCAAAGTATCTATATGACTCTAGAGACTTCATGATGGACTTTAAAGTGTTTCTAAGTTTGCCCAAGGTAATCACAATTTACATTGATGATATTGGTGCAGTTTCAAACTTGAAGAAATCACAAGTCCATAAGGCAATTAAACACATGGAGCGCGAGTACCACCTGTTACGAGAAATCGTATGATGAGGGGAAGGTTGTTGTCGCCTAGATTGCATCGGATGATGACCTAGTAAACCATTTACCAGGACCTTAAGGCGAGAGCTTTTAATGGCCGTGTAGTGGGAGTAGGAATCAGATGTATGGCAGAAGACATGACAGCATAGTCTTTTAGTATAAGTGGGAGATTGTTGGATTGTATACTAAAAGTCTAGCTTTAGTATGAACAATGTCATAACAATATTTGAAATGAGAATCATATGATCAAATGATTGCATCTTATAATTTATTTTATATGCATGATGCAATAGTCCATTTACTTTATACTGTAGATAATATGTTGTGCGACAACACGCAGAAGATCATATTATCGGTTTCCTTATAAAGTATAAACAGATGCTCACAACTGAGATAGACGGGGACTCTCTATCGGTATGGTTGTAGTGTGGTCTGGTATTAGCTTGTCTTGGCTATAGAATCACATTAGTGCACTTGTGTGTATTGAGCAGGACCGCCTGAGATCGTTCTTCTTATACTGACTATATAGTAGAATTTGATCTCTGTTATTATGGAAGTTCGTGCTCTTAATCCCTATACAATAACCTCGACACGTAGGGCAGTATGTATTTCTTTGATTCATCAATGGGTGAGATTTATAAGTATTAAATCAACAAACTCGGTGAGTTGGGAAATAGTGCTGTATCTATGGTGTGCTGTTGATTATAGAAGGAATCCATGTCCGATCTAGGTTGATGATGTCCCCTTTGAGGAGCTCATAAGGTTTATCATGTAAATCTTGCAAGTGGATTAATTTCCAGCATGATAATAAGGTTGAGTAATTCCTCTAGCAAGATTAGCAAAAAGATGAGATCTCTCCAACACATTAATATCATTATTAGATCCAGTCATACCAAAATATGCATGCAATATCCAAAGATCATAATCAGTTATGACCTGAAGAATAATAGTAGGATGCCCACTACGACCTGAATATTGTCCAGCCCAAGCTGTTAGACAATTTTTCCATTTTCAATGCATTCAATCTAGACTACCTAACATACCTGAAAAATCACGTTGTTTTCCAATGTAAAGTAGCCTAGAAATATCATTGGCATTAAGAAATCGTAAATAGTGGCCTGCGAATATCTCCACAACATCATGACAAAATTTCTTCATGCATTCAATTGTAGTAGACTCTCCAATGTTGATGTATTCATCTATCGAATTAGCAGTTAAAGCATACGCTAGTACACGAAATGCAGCAATGTCTTTTTGAAGTGTGGATAAGCCAAGTTTCCCAGTTGCATCACGTCGTTGCACAAAGTAATTATCAAAAATTTTTACCTCATCAATAATGAGAAGAAATAAAGATCGAGATATTCAAAAATGCCTATGAAACATTGCTTCATTATATTATGGATTCTCGGTAAAATAATCGTTGATGAGGAAGATGAACATCTTCTTAAGTGTTGGATAGAAATTAGAAGATCCAGAAATAGGTAAGAATCAAAGTGGATCAACTTTCTGGAAGCGGGTTACCGATGAATACAATAACAAACCAGATTCTATGATGGAAGATCGCAACCAACGATCAACTGAAAGTCACGTCCGAAAATTTCGAGCGGCTTCTAGAAAATTCAAAGGGTGTATTGATCAAATCGAGATCCAAAATCCAAGTGGAGCTTCTGAAGATGATATAGTGAAAAACACCTTTATATTTTCTTTCTTACTTGATGTTGAATTTATTTTTAAAAATATATCTTTTTTCATTAATCAGTATAACATGGAAACAAAATTGTATGCATAAGCAAATGGTAACAAAGCATTCCAATTTGGTCATGTATGGCATATCACCAAAAGAATGAGGTTGTATTCTGCTGGTAAACTGATGCGCTCTTTCTTTACACGGAAAATTAATCCCCAAGTATGAAGGATATCAGTTGCATCTTAAGTAAGCGACCAAGTTAAATATCGAACCCAAAGGATGGCGTATTATCAATTTAATAATTAACTAAATTAATTAAGACGAAAGGTAATAAAGTTGAGATATAGAATTATTTAAACTACTAAGAAAATTAATTAAATAACATTTAAAATAAAAGTACTGAGAAGAATACGAATGTGACTCAAAAATAGAGAATATGTAGCATAGGGTAATCCGGTTTCACTCATTAATTTCCCTTTCGTGTATCAATGTCCGACTCTGCCTTATGCAATATGAACGCATCACTAAACCATGCAAATCTTCTCTATTGACACTAGTAAATATGCGTGTAACACGTATGAATAACTTGGAGTAAGAGATATAATTTCATCCCCCTTTCTAGGTACTATCAGTATCAATTATTTGCCCCTAAGATTGGTACTCTAACCCGATATGATCTCCCTTTATAGGTACTACGTAATTATCCTCTTTATCCTACTTACTAACCCGAATCCAATTCAATTAATAAGTATTTATATAAAATAGTTCTAATGAAGCTTCGGAGTCTCCTCACTTAGAATCATAACATAGAATCCTACTCAGTAGTGAACGCACTCAATCAATAACCAAGATATGTATTCACACTCTACATAATAGTTAATAATGCACAAAACAACTCTGAGTATGAACTAAAAATGCATAGTCTTATATTAAATAAATCCATAAGTAGTGTTGTACTGATTATACACACGAAAGTTAAAATTAATTCAGAACCTTCAAAATCCTAGATCTACCAAAAAAGTTCTAGCCCATGATGTTATGAAGAACAATCATGGGGATAGGATAGATCTTACCCATATGTCTGAAAAATGCCAGATAAATTAGGAGACGAATAAAACCCTAGATGTGGGTGTCGTCGCCTCCTTCTCCGTCTTAAATCCTCCTTTTGGTTCTCCTTTTGATTCCACAGGCGAATCTTCAAAGTGTTGGATGGATGGAGGAAAGGATGTGGATGATGATTAGGGGGTGATCCCCCTTGTGAGGTGTAGGATGATTGTATTGCAGTCACCTCAATAATGATGTGATTTGTATCCCCTTTTAAACTTGTAAGCTCTTCTTATGGATCTTGGATGGACTTTTTCTTGGAAGACATGAAAATGCACGCTACTGGTAGAGTTGTTAATAAGCCCGTAAATCGTGGGCCGACCCGATTAACCCAAAAAATTAGGGTTAGGGCTAAAAAATTTTGGCCCGTTTAAAATCCGTGCTTTTTAGCCGAACAGACTAACCCGTGGGCTAACCGGCCCGGCCCGTAGGGTTGAAAATTATTATTATTATTATGTTTAATTAATTTTAACACCCACAATCCATACATCGACCACGCAATCCTACCCTACTCCCAACCCATCATTGGACAAACTCTCATTATCTTTTAATTTTCATCTCTTTATCATCCTTTTTCTCACTCTAAACCACAATTTTCTCTAAGAAATAAAGTAAAACTTAAATAAATATATTAAGATTAATTTATATCATTTAACAATATTTTGCATGCATTAATCTTAATTCTCTCAAATTTTAAATAATGTATTAGTTAATTTTGAATTTGTTATATTATTTATAACAAATTATAATTTATAATTTTTTAAATATTTTTATCGTATAACCCGCGAGCCCGGCCCATTTAACCGGTAGCCCGTTAGGGTTAGGGTTAGGGTTAGGTTTGCCTTTCGTAGCCCGATTAAGCAGACCCGATTAAGCCCAAAGCCCAATTAGCCCGTAGCCCGTTAGGGCCGGCCCTAATGGGTTAGGGCTGGCCCATTTAACATCTCTAGCCACTAGAGATACGAAATTATCAAAAATAGGATTTCGTGTCCTCGCTCAACCAAATTGTTCCAAGTCGAGCGGGATTGGCTTTGGTCGAGTAGAGGCCGAGCGGCATACCTGTTCGCGGATCCAAAAATTTCACGCCGCTCGATCGTCGCTCAACCAAAATATCTTGGTCGAGCGGACTTTCTTTAGGTTAAACGGGGTTGCGCAGTCAAACCGTTTTGTGCGTAACTTTCACTCCAAGCTCCGATTTGAGTGATTCTTACGCTCACGCGATCCACTCTTCCTTGAATTTTTATAAATATAAAGAACTTATAGAAACTCTAATATTTGAAGGTGTAACAAGTCATGCAAAGTGGCACAGTCGTGCTGAACAGGAACAGCTTGCTTGACGTCACCATTTTAATAATAACTTTATTATTTGGATTCCGATTGAGGTGTTCTTTACGTCAAAATGAACCTCTATTCTGTGGATTTCCAACCATGTATAACACTTCCAGTTTTGGGCTCTACAAAAATACAGAAAATTTACACAAGTTGGACATGCGTTTTTCAGCATTCTTGCACAAGTTGCACCTTTTTTTCAACTCGTCACTTTTGATCATTTTTTCACGTAAAACATAATAAAACACTTTAAATGCACCTTTTCCTCACGTATATTGAATATAAGACAATTGTGCTAATATATAACAACAATTCTCATCAAAAAGGTTTTAAATTGGATAATAAAACATGCTTATTTTCACTCTCATCAATCCCCAAACTTACCTGTTGCTCGTCCCGAGGCAACAAAATAAAAATAAAGAGAAAGAGAGTAAGAAAATTAGCGGAAAAATAAGGAATATGACAAATACCCCATTCAAAATACAATTGTCCTCAACTTAGGTCATACAACTCTCATTACATGTAATAATCAATTCATAGCATATAAGATAAGACAATCACCTCCAATTCAAATGCTCCATTCACATGTTCTCACAGGAAGTATATATCACTCGCACTCAAGTATAAAAGATGTACACTTATGGGTTAAGGTGTTTACGCTCATATTCAATTCAAGTGCATGCCTAACCATAAGCTTTCCAAATGTCCCAAACTCTCCACTACTTAAAAGGTATGACTCGATAATGGGATCAAAAAGAACTTTTCTTTTGGATGCAATATTGACTCTTTGTTTAAGGTAAAAAAATATATGGATAAGTGACTCAAAATTCGGATCAATCAAGCGCACCTATCATGATCTTTCATTCTTCCTCTTCAATTCAATTAAACACAAATCCTCCTCAACTCTTTCACTAGATTCTGGTTGCGGCCGTACTGATCTCCTCAGTTCCGCTGGAGATTTCTTCAATTAGCTGCCACTGTTCAATATGCTAAACCCATCTGCGCGGCACCCTCCAGCCATCGTTTGATACGCCCTGGTGCTAATATGAATCCTGGATTAATCCGACATTTTGTTCGACTGTCCTGTCTCTGTCGACGGGTTCTTCCTTGGATAACCTTTTATCTCCACCATTCATTTCCATTGCTCCGCTCCCTTCTGCTGGCCAGGCCGGGTTCCTATTCCAATTTAGCAGCTATTCATGTTATATCAGCAGCTGGAGACTCTGATTCTCCCAGCTTTGTTGCCACCGGCTCAAGCTTGCCATCGCTTTGCTATTTACACCTGACCCCCTCCTCGCATTTGGCATTACAGGCGATGACTTTCGATGTGTGCGTTTTAGATGTTGTCCACAGGCTGCCTTTGTCGCGGTTTCTTCTTTCCTGTTTAGGGGTTGTCTCCACTGCCTTGTGCAGTTTCCTCCCGCTGATTAGGAATGCCGCCAGTTCACCGCTTTCAATCGATCATCCAACATCAATTGGGGCTTCTCCTTCTTTCTGTTTCAGACCTGCATCTTATTTGCTGCTCGTCGCCCAGCGACAACCTTCAACCTTCCTGGAAGTCATATTAACTTTAAGATCCATTTTGACTTTCTTGGTTTGATTTTGCTCTCATTTGGTTTATAGTTGCACATGCTGCTATATGTTTTGGATGAGCATCATGGTTATAGTACTCTTAGGCAATCACGGTCTAGAGTACTTAGTTTATGTTGGTTTAATGGGTTTAGTGTGGCTAGTTTTGATTGCAAGAATTATAGTCAAAGTTGCGCTGGTTTTACATCATTTTTTCATGTTGATTTTTTTTGTTTCGTTTTTTTTATTGAGGCTGAGGATTTGGATATGAACGAGCCCTTTAGGTACCTTATTGCTGCTGATTGTGTTATACTCATGATAGCAATATTTTGATTTAGATTATATCATCATGTGGAGCTTTTCAAGATTGTATTTAGAAGGATAGGATGAGTGTTTCATGACATTTGATGGTCCTCTTTTATTACTTGTTATTAGCCTTGCCTAGGCTTTTTTTCCCCCGTTCAGGGGTCTACACTGCTTCTGGCAGTCTTACAACATCAGATGCTTACTCACGTATGGTCTTGAACAATCTGCTGAATCCAGCCTCGTATATTGATTATGATGAGTGCCCTGTTCCTGTAATGTTGGTGCTGTCGTTTGGCAGTTAATTTATGAACAGGGCTTGCTTTTGTTTCACTGCCTCAAGATTGTAATGAATTCAACTTTATTACTACTCGACACCTTAGTGTTGGGGCTTGTGGCTCTGATCTTGATTACAAGTCCCTTGGTTGCTTTAACTTGGATTATTTGGAATGTTGGCTAACTCATCTTCTGTGTCCAGCTGCAGAACATTTTGAACATGAATTAGATAGTTTAGGCTGGTATCTTATAAAAGGTCATATGTTTGACCTTTTCTTTCTCTTACGAGGCCGCCTGTTTTGGTCCTCTTTTCAAAGCCACCTGTTTGGCTCATTTAATGTTCACTTTTGGATCATTCTTTTAATATCTTTTATTTCTGTATTCTTTTATTTTTTCCTTTTTGTAACATCATCTATTTGCCTCAACTCTTTAACTTTTTTTTCCTTTTCAAGCACAACAATTTTTTCCTTCTCTTTCTTTTCTTTTTTCTTTCTCTCTTTTTTCTCTCGAGGTACCAATTTGGGGCACTACCTCGCGCATCCTCCATAGGGCACTAAATTTAAGCACTACCCTAGGGTGTTCGTTCCAATATAGTACTAGATTTAAGCACTACTCCATGATTTTCCTTTGATGCATTTACAAGCTCAATCACTGTTTCAACACCAATTTCATTCCTTCCCAAAGCTGTTATAAAACTCTATCAACACACTTTGAAAAGCCACTAATTCTCATCATGATAGAATCAAGGCTTAAAAAATTCAGAAGCTCAAAGTGGCTATTTCTCGTAGGCTGCCAAAGAATGAAGTTTTTAGGCTCAATGGGGCTAACTACGGATAAACATCATTCGGTAGGGAATTATTTGGCTAAGTGGCTCATAAGTTCAAGGATGGCCTAAAATCATGTCCCATCATCTAAAACACATGTAATTTCAAGTAAAACAAGAGACAAGTTCTAGAATACACACACAAGAACGATACTCACCAGAAAAGAAATATCATATGATTATGTAACATGATCAACAAGGCTCAAAATCTCACATGGGTTTTTAACAAGTAACAGAGCACTTTTCATGGTAAGCAATATCCCACTAGTACACATAGAACTACATATCACAATATAACTCAAGTACACTTCCTTCATCAATTTCATGAGCATATGAATTTTAGGCATAATTTAGAAATATAAGCTCATGTGGATCACCAAAACCAAACTCAATCCTTCCACTCCATGAATTAAAAACACATATAAAAATTAGAATAAGAAAACGAGGGCACCAAATTTCTCTTCAATGTATACACGAGCTCCTTTAGTTGTTCAACTCGGTCTGGTCAAAGCCTAAGCGTAGAACTTGTCTTGCCACTCTTTTATCTTTTCTATCATCAAAGCTCAAACACACCTCATCATCACAGATTCATCAATAATAAAATAAGAGACACAAGAAAAAGAAAAAAGACGAAAAATTAAAAACTCAACCACTAATACTAGGGAACACACAAAAACAAAACACAAAATATTAGGTACGTTGCAAAAAATCGACATACCAACATCGGTTAAAGTATTAATATATCGCAAAAAATCAACCTCCTAACAAACAAACAACAAGAAGAAAGGAAAAATTATAACATTTGGTGCTCATAAGACGAGATAAGCACATCACACCCCCCAAACATAGTAAAAACATAAGTCGAAACTAAGTTTGAAAAGAGATGTAATTGTCGAAACGTGAGCACTTCAAATATAATAACTCCTCACGCAAAAGAAATAATAAAGAAATAAAACGAAAGGGACAAGCCCCCAACAGATGCTCATGTTTAACGTCGGAGAGTCACGATGGAATACCGCTTTCTAAACTACTGGATCAGATGGTGGTCTTCTCGCATCCTAACCTTCAAGTCCTTTCTTTCCCTCTTCTTATCTATACTCAGCACCTCACCTTTCTTAGTCACAAAAATACGATCCTTGGAATTTCCTTCCTCCCATGGCTGTCTAGACTCTTCCTTGTCAATCTTTCACTCAAATTCAGAATCATCTTTCCGATTAAAATTAAGATTAAATAAGTTAGAAACTACATCTATACTCTTGCATGATTGAGTCTCTATGGGCATCTTTATTGCTTGATCAAGAGAGAAAATCGCATATTCATTATCCATCCACAATCTAAGCTTTTCTTCTTGAACATCAGGTATAGCATTCTGCACAGAAACAGGAGTCGAAAAGTGTTGCTCGACCTCTGATCGGCCTATTTAATCTTGTCGAGTTGGGTGAAAATGGTCTAGCAAGGTACCTGTAAACTGGTTTTGAATGTTCAGATCCACAGACGTCCACTCGACCTAGATGGTTTGGTCGAGCGGATGCGTCTTGGTCAAGCGGAGAACCTGTAATCTGATTTTGATTGTTCTGCTCCACATGTGGCCGCTTGACCATCGCTCGACCACTAGACTTAGTCAAGCTGTTGTCGAGCGAAAGCTCTCCATCTCCGTTTTCATCCACCGGCAACATTGGACCTTCATACTGTGTTCCAGACCTTAACGTGATGGCTTTGCGCTCTTTCAAGTTTGTTAGTGTTAGCTAGACTAGAGACGATCTCATCATCCTTATTCGGCTTCATCACTTGATGTTCAACCTTGCTACCTTACCTAATACATAAGTTCCTCTTACTCTTTCCGTAGGCCAGTCACGTTAATTCATAAAGATGTCATCAAATAATTTTTCTGCTTCAAGTGTTGTCCTAGATAACAGCGCTCCTCCTGAGGATGCATCAATAAGAACACGCGACACACTATCTAATCCATAGTAGAAGATGCTTATGTATTGAACCTTAGACATCCCATGCTATGGGCACCTCCTGAGCATGTCTTTAAACCTATCCCACACCTCATGAAATTTCTCCCCCTGATTCATAAAAAATTAGGTGATGCCTTACTTCATTCTTATGATCCTTGAGGGTGGCATGTATCTCTTCAAGAACTTCTGCTGCAGTTGGTCCCATGTAGTGCAGTTTGTGGCATCAAGAGTCTCATACCAGGCTTCTGCCCTATCAATCAATGAAAACTTGAATAGAGCGATCCATTTAGCATGATCATTAGCTCCAGCACCCTTTTAAGTGTTTGCATAACCAAGGAATCTTCTAAAATGCTGATATGGATCTTCAAAGCAACTTCCAGAAAAGGGATTCTTTTCCACCATGATGATAAGAGCAGAAAGTATCTCAAAATCATCATCTTTCCCCCTTGCTCCTATCAAACCCATGTTGCTAATCCCATAGTTCGTGAAAATTTCACATATGGCAACATTATCCGGATTCTGCCTTGTTCCGGCCATGTTTAACTCAATGTGTTATTCCTTTCTTTCCTTCCTCTTCTTTTCCTAGTGCACAAGTACCTTAGAAAAATTCAAGGTTAGATAGAAATAAATAATCACTAATAAAAGTCTTAATCAACTTAAAATAATAAAATCAATAATAACAGTCGTCCCCGGCAATGGCGCAAAAACTTGATTCGTGTTTTCTTTGCATAGAAAATTAATCCCCAAGTATGAAGGATATCAATTGCAGTTTAAGCAAGCGACCAAGTTAAATATCGAACCTAAAGGATGGCATATTATTAATTTAATTATTAACTAAATTAATTAAGACGAAAGGTAATAAAGTTGAGATATAGAATTATTTACACTACTAAGAAAATTTATTAAATAAAAATTAAAATAAAAGCACTTAGAAGAATACGAATGTGACTAAAAAATGGAGAATAGGTAGCCTAGGGTAATCCGGTTTCACTCATTAATTTTTCTTTTGTGTATCAATGTCCGACTCTGTGATAAGTGTGTAAATTCACAAGTTTGGCGCTATGTTTTGTGCTAGTTTTGGAGAGTTTTGATGTGGAAATAGGTGGAAAACCTATATATATTGTGAATTAGCATGAATCAGGTGTTAGTGGAGCTATTTGAGTGTTTTCTTAGCAAAAACGGAGTGAAAGAGCCAAGAATCGAAGAGACGGAGTCGAAGCCACACGAACCGCCCAAGAATTAGGTGGGTTCGACCTGGCTGGAGGAGGGTTCGACCTCTCCAGCAGGTCGAACCAACGTTGCTGAACGTGCAGAGATGGATTCGACCACGACTCGGCTGGTTCGACCTGGCCATCAGGTCGAACCATGGTCGAACCAGTTTGCAAGAAAGAGGATTCGACCACGACGTTTGGGTTCGACTTTCCAGTTGGTCGAATCAGGAGTGGGAGTCGTCCAGTGCTGAGGTTCGACCTAGGGTTCGACCAAGGCCTAAGTGGTTCGACCTGTCCAGAAGGTCGAACCTGTGCAGAATTCTTCCAGTAGCGGGGTTCGACCTGGGGTTCGACCTGTGGCCAGGGGTTCGACCTGTTTGACGTGGTCGAACCTGCGTGCGAGAACTTATCTTATCCGGATTTTCGAGGCCGAAACATGTGAGATCACTTAGAAAGCCCATTCCAAGCCCTAGAGACGTGATTACAAGTATAAAAGGAGGCTCATACAGAGAATAAAGAGAGCTTTTGATCGTCAATCGTAAGAGAGACAAGAGTAGATGTGGTGATCCATCCGGAGGGCTGTGACAGAGGTTCGCTGAAGGTTCAAGTAAGAATGATCAATCTAACCATGATTGTTCCTAGATCAATCATGGGCTAGAACCACCTTGGTAGTTCTAGGGTTATGAAAGTTTCATGATGTAATTCGTGTTTCGTGTGTAAAACTCCGTACAACACTACCTGTGGTTTGTTTTATATAAGATTGCATATTTAATCCATACTCATAGTCGTTTTGTGCATCAATGATCGTTGTGTAGAGTCTGAATACATAACATGGTTATTGATTGAGTGCGTTCACTACTGAGCAGGGTTTATTGTTATAATTCTAAGTGAAGGGATTCCGGAGTATTATTAGAACTGTCTTATATGAATATTCATGAATTGAATTAAATTCGGGTTGATGAATAGGATGAAGAGTATAACTTTATAGTACCTAAAAAGGGAGATCAAATCGGGTTAGATTCTAGACGTAGAAGATAATTGATTATGATAGTACCTAAAAAGGGGGGTGAAGCATATCTCTTGCTCCGATGTTATTCATACGTGTCAAGCGCATATTTACTTGAGTCTATAGAGTAAACTTGCATGGTCTAGTGATGCGTCCACAAACCACAGGGCAGAGTCGGACACCATCACATGAAAATACGAATTGCTAGTGAAACTGGATGACCCAACGAACTACCTATCATTCTTATTGATCACAACTCACTTCTCTCTACTCTTTGCTATTTCTTTTGTTATTTTGATTAGAAGTTACTATCCATTAAACCTATTCAACTACCAAACATAGTCTAAATATACTAGAGGAATACAAAATTGATATTTATCCGTCCCGTGGGTTCGATATTGTAACTTGGTCATCTTCGCGACTACAATTGATATCCTTATACTTGAGGATTAATTTGTGTGTTGAGAAAACCCCTATCAAGTTCTTGGCGCCGTTGCCGGGGACGGCGTAAAATATTTTTTTTTTGTATTATTTCTAGTTTATTAGGACTATTTACCTTGTTTTGTTGTTTTCTTTCTTATTCGTTTTAGGTGTATGCTCACAAGATCAAAGAAAGGTAATCTTGAACCGTATAATCCTGAGATTGGAGCATCATCAAGAAAGAAGAAGAAGAAGAAGAGCAAGGCAAAGACAATAGACCCAACTGAAGCTCTGAATTTTGGAGTTGAAGTTGACGAGCAGATTTCGCAAGTGATTGAGGCTACAACTGAAGTTAATTTGGAAGTAGAAACAGTCAACATGGCAGCGAATCCGGATAATCTAGCCATCCGAGAGGTTTTCAGAAATAATGGGGCTGGAAATTATGAGCTTTTAGGAGCAAGGGGAACTAACACAGCGTTCGATCTTCATCCCGCTCTTATTAGCATGATAGAAAGAAACTCCTTTTCAGGAGGGTCTTTCGAGGATCCGCAGCAGCATCTGAACAAGTTCTTGGGCTATGCAAGTACTCAAAAAGACGTAGGGGAACATGAAGATGCTAGGAAGATCATTTTGTTCAAATTCTCGCTTACTGAAAAGGCGAGGGATTGGTACGATACTATTAATGCAGCTGAGTGCACCATGTGGGAGCAATTGAAGTTAAGGTTCTTGGAGAGGTATATGCCACCTTCGAAAGTGTTTAAGATGAAGCAAGATATTAACTAATTTGCTATCAGTGGAAGTGAGAAATTTCATGAAGCGTGGGATAGATTCAAGGACATGCTCAGGAAGTGTCCTCAACATGGGTTATCTAAAGCCCAATATATCAGTATATTCTATAATGGATTGGACTGTGAATCAAGAGTGCTACTTGATGCTTCTTCTAATGGAGCATTGCTTACAAAGTCATCCATTGAGGCCGAGAGATTGTTTGAAGACATATCGATGAATTTGAGGGATTGGCCTACTGATAGAGTTAGAGGTACGTATGTTCTTGGAAAGGTAGCTCAGGTTGAACAAGCAATGGTGAAAACTAAGAGAGAGGATGAGATCGTTTCGAGCTTGTCCAATATCAACAAGCTACTTGAGTCTCAACAGAAGCAGATCAGCGAGATATCTCAACGAGTGCCAATCATGCAGCAAGAGATGATGAATAATGGAACCATCCAAGATGAATTGGAGGAAGCAAATTATGCCATGGGTCAAAGTATTCAAGGAACGAGGTACCCAAATCAAGGAAACCAGAACTACCAAGGGAACTATCGAGGGAATTTTAATAATCGTGGTCCATCTGGTAGTTATCAATAGAAACCAAGGAGGCCTGAATTTTCTTGGAGTAATACGAACAATGCAGTGCAACTTCCGATGGGTGTTGATCCGGGAGAAAAGGTGGAAGAAGGGAAGCCTGGTTTCGAGGATACTGTGAACCGGTACATGGTAAAGAATGATGAAAGAGTGAACCGCCTTGAGGCAAAGCTTGAGAAAAAGATTGATGATCACCACAGAGATTTTTCCACTCAAGTGAAAGATCTCACATTGTTGATGGGTACAATTGCAGAGAATGTGAACACATTGACTCAAACTGTAGGAAAAGGGAAGTTTCCATCTCAGAGTATAGAGAATCCAAAGTCGTGTAATGCCATCACACTGAGGTCGGGAACGCAGTACGAGGGACCGATGAGGCCGGAATCAAAGTTGGAATTTTCTAAGCCTCGGTTCGACCAGAATTCAGAGGGTTCGACCTGGCATTCAGGTCGAACCCAGGTCGAACCTCATCGTCCAGAGCACTCTGTTTTGACACAGGAGCGGTTCGACCAACACGCAGAGGGTTCGACCAACTTTTCAGTTCGAACCCAGGTCAAACCTCATCGGCCAGAGCACTCTGTTTTGACGCAGGAACGGTTCGACCACGATCAAAATAGTTCGACCAACTCTTCAGGTCGAACCCAGGTCAAACCGAATGATAGAGATTATACAGTGAAGAGGTTCGACCAAGGGGGCAGTGGTTCGACCTCCAATGCTGGTCGAACCCAAGTCGAACCTCCGGAGCAGAATGAGATCAATCTTCCAGGAGAGAGGTTCGACCAATACACTCCTGGTTCGACCTCTCAACCTGGTCGAACCCTAGTCGAACCTCGCCGAGATGTTTTGTTTGATGCACCTGTTGTTCCTTTTGATGTTGATGCAACTCCAGTGGTACGGAATGAGCAAAGTACAGACATAATAGCTGAGAAAAAATGGGAAAGAGCTAAGCGATTAAGAGCCGAAAAGGAGAAAGCGGAGAAGGTTGATCGTGATGAATGGGGGATTCCCAAAACAAAGATACCTCCACCATTTCCCTACAAGCTAGTGAAGAAGGGGTTGGAAGAAAATTCAAGAAGTTTTCAGAGATAATGAATAAGATAAGCTTGAACATCCCTTTTTCAGAGGCAATCATGGAGATGCCATATTATTCTCGATTCCTTAAAGACATATTGATGAAGAAGCGAAGCTTAACCGGAGTTGAAACGGTAAACTTATCTGAGAATTATAGCTCAATTATTCAAAAGAAGTTGCCACCAAAGATGAAAGATCCGGGGAGCTTTACTATTCTATGTGAGATCGGGAAGGGGCCAGCACGGCGAGCTTTGTGCGATCTAGGGGCAAGCATCAATTTGATGTCGTTGTCCATCTTTCAGAAGCTTGGTTTAGGGGAGCTGACCCCGACAACTGTTGCTCTCCAATTGGCAGATAGATCAATGATATTTCCGAAAGGTATTGTTGAAGATGTTCTTGTAAAGGTGGAGAAGCTAGTCTTTCCTGTGGATTTCCTTGTACTAGAAATGGATGATGACAAGGATAATGTTTCTTTAATCTTGGGGAGGCCATTCCTTGCTACAGCTGGAGCTATGATAGATGTTCGGAAGGGAGAACTGAAGTTGAGAATGGACAAAGAAGAAGTACTTTTCAATTTAGACAAAGCAATGAAAATGCCAATGGAGTCCCAGTGTTATAGTATTGACGTGGTGGAGGAGATTGTGAAGGAGGATATGTCTCTGATCTTGTCAAAGGATCCTCTTGAGACATGTTTGATGGAGTATCTTTTTTATCCCACTACGGAGCTTGACGGACTTTCTAACGAGGTATGTATTGAATTTCTTGAAAACTTACTTGCTTTGGGTGATGACAGGTTTGCTTTGGAAAGAAATATAGTGGAAGAAGTCAAATGGACCAGGAAGTACTTGCCTTTGGATAACGAAAACACTCCAGTGGAGAAAAGAAAAGAGGAGTTGAAACCATTGCCGGACCACTTGAAGTATGCTTTTCTTGGAGATAATGCACAATATCCGGTAATTGTATCTTCTTCCCTTAATGATGATCAACTTGAGGAGTTATTAGATGTCTTGAGGAAGTACAAGTCTGCAATAGGGTGGTCACTTGATGATTTGAAAGGTATTAGTCCTTCATATTGTATGCATCGGATTAGGTTGTTGGATGAAGCCAAAGCTAGTGTTCAGAATCAGCGTAGGGTGAATCCCGCAATTCAAGAGGTGATAAGGAAGCAAATTCTTACGTGGTTGGATGCTGGAATTATATATCCTATTAGTGATAGTCCCCATGTGAGTCCATTGCATGTAGTTGCTAAGAAGGGGGGCATGACTGTAGTGAAAGCTGAGGATGGAGAAGCTATAGCCACGAGAATTCCTACGGGATGGCGTACATGTGTGGATTACAGGAAATTAAATGAGAACACGTGTAAGGACCATTTCCCTCTTCCGTTTATGGATCAAATGTTGGATCGTCTTGCAGGGTATGAGTTTTATTATTTCTTGGATGGATACTCGGGGTATAATCAAATCATGATTGCTCCCGAGGATCAAGAAAATACCACTTTTACTTGCCCCTACGGGACCTTTGCTTTTAGGAAGATGCCGTTTGGATTGTGTAATGCACCTGCTACTTTTCAGAGATGTATGATGGCGATTTTTGATGGTTTGATAGAGAAGATCATGGAAGTATTCATGGACGATTTTTCAGTCTTTGGTTCTTCTTTTGATATGTGTTTGTCTAACCTTGCTGTTGTTTTGAAGAGGTGTCAAGAAACTAATCTTCTCTTGAATTGGGAGAAGTGCCACTTCATGGTGAAGGATGGGATTGTTCTTGGGCATCATGTTTCCGCCAAGGGATTACAGGTAGACCGTGCTAAAGTGGTGGCAATTGAGAAGCTTCCACCACCGACCAATGAAAGAGGAGTGCGGTCCTTTCTTGGACACGCCGGTTTTTACAGGAGATTCATTAAAGACTTCTCAAAATACTCTAAGCCCTTATCTCATTTACTTGAAAAGGATATTCCTTTTGTGTTTAATGATGAGTGTCTAACAGCTTTTCAAGTTTTGAAGGAGGCGCTTATTACTGCCCCTATCTTGATCACACCGGACTGGACTCAACCATTTGTACTTATGTGTGATGCAAGTGATGTAGCATTAGGTGTGGTGCTTGGGCAGCTAAGGGAGAAGAAGTTTTGCGCCATTTACTACGCGAGTAAGACTTTCGATGCGGCACAGAAGAATTACACGGTAACTGAAAAGGAGTTTTTGGCTGTTGTGTATGCATTCGATAAGTTTCGTCAGTATTTGATTGGCATGAAGACGATTGTGTATACGGATCACTCAGCGATTCGTTATTTGATGGAGAAGAAGGAGACGAAGCCTAGGATCATAAGGTGGATCCTACTACTGCAGGAGTTTGACTTGGAGATCCGGGATAAGAAAGGAACAGAAAATGTGTTGGCAGATCACTTGTCAAGGTTGGAGACTAGGGAGCATTGTGATAATTCTTTCGAGTATATTGAAGAGATGTTCCCTGATGAGAAGATCATGGCTGTGGCTGTTGAAGGTACCGAGCGAGCATGTGTGGTTGCAGCGCAAGGTATGGATCCATGGTACGCGGATTATGTTAATTACATTGTCATTGGTGAAATTCCAAGGGATCTCAACCGATATCAACTTGCGAAATTTCGTAGGGAAGTTGAGACATTTATATGATATGATCCGTTTATTTATAAGATTTGTACAGATTCTATTGTCCGAAGATGTGTACCCGAGATGGAAATGGAAAGTATGCTTGAGTTCTGCCATGCACAACCGAATGAGGGGCATTTCGGAGCGCAAAAGACTGCAGCTAAGGTACTTCAATCCGCTCTTTATTGGCCTACATTGTTTAGAGATAGTGAGAGCTATGTGGCGTCTTGCGATAGATGTCAGCGCATGGGTAATATAAGTAGGAGAGATGAGATGCCATTGCAGCCTAGCATAGTCGTGGAGATATTTAATGTATGGGGGATCGATTTTATGGGGCCTTTTCCCTCGTCGAATGAGTTTCTCTACATTCTTCTTGCGGTGGATTATGTTTCGAAGTGGGTGGAAGCAATTCCTACTCGTGTTAATGATTCGAAAGTTGTTTTATCTTTCCTGAAGAAACATATTTTTGCCCGTTATGGAGTTCCGAGAGCATTAGTTAGTGATGGAGGTTCTCATTTCGTCAATAAATTTCTGGAGAAGGTGCTTAAGGATTATGGTGTTAAGCATAGGGTTACTACACCCTATCATCCGCAAGCGAATGGGCAGGCAGAGGTCTCCAACCGTCAAGTAAAGCAGATTCTGGAGAAAGTGGTAGGAACTAATAGAAAGGATTGGGCTATGAAGCTTGATGATGTGTTATGGGGGTTCCGCACCGCTTACAAGACGGTGTTAGATATGTCACCGTATCAAATTATCTATGGGAAGCCGTGCCACTTACCTGTAGAAATTCAACACAAAGCGTTTTGGGCTTTGCGTCGCTTGAACTTGACCCTTAAGGATGTAAAGGAGTTGAGGATAACTCACATGAATCAATTGGATGAGTTTAGGAGTCGCGCTTACAAGAATTCAGAGATTTATAAGGAAAGAATGAAGAGGTGGCATGATTTTAAGATTTCATACAAGGAGTTCAAGCAAGGAGATGAGGTACTACTTTTTAACTCTCGTTTGAAGCTTTTTGCAGGCAAGTTGAAGTCTAAGTGGACGGGGCCGTTCATGATTCATAGAGCCTTAGGAGTGGGGAGTTATGAGCTTATTGACAAAGATGGAGACGTTATCATGGCAAATGGGCATCGATTGAAGCATTATAGGTCGCCGGATGATGCGTGTGTCATTTTTGATGATACCTTGTTCTGATTTGATACCGTCGTGACTCTACGACGTTAAACATGAGCGCTTGTTGAGAGCTTACTCTTCCGTTTTATTGCTTTATTTCTTTTGTGTGAGTAAGAAATTTATATATTTAAGATGCTTACTAATCGGCAATTACATCTCTTTTCAAACTTAGTTTCGACTTACGTTTTTACTAAGTTTGGGGGGGTGTGATGTTATTACCTCATTGAAGCATTGAGAGTATAATCTTTTCTTTGTATTGTTGGTTAGGGGAGTTGGTTTTTGCGGCCATATTGAAATTTTAATCGATTTTGATGTGACGATTTTTTACAACTTGCCTAATGTTCAGTGGTTTTTGGTTGTGTTTTCTTTTACGGAGATACTCATGAATGATATTATGTGGAACAATTTCAGAAGTTGTGCTCTAGGTTGTACCTAATGAAGTTGTGTTGAAGTTTGAAGTATGTAGTGAATGAAGAACACTCAGTTTTGGAAATCAGGAGGAAGGTTCGACCAAGTCTAGGAGAGGTTCGACCAGAGCCAGAGGTCGAACAAAAGCAGAGGAAGTCGAACCGGCGTTGAAAGTTGTCCAGAGAGGAGGTTCGACCTAAGCTATAGTGGTTCGACCTGATCAGGAGGTCGAACCTATGGTCGAACTTGTCAGTCGGAAGCACTCTATTTTCCAGAAGAGGGGTTCGACCAATTCAAGGAAGGTTCGACCTGTTTAGCAAGTCGAACCCCTGGTCGAACCGAGAAGATCGTTTGTCCAGAAGAGAGGTTTGACCTCGCCATCCATGGTTCGACCTGTTCAGGTGGTCGAACCCGAGGTCGAACCAAGCCAGGTACGCGATTTAAGTTCGATTTTTCAGAGGGGTTCGATCACTTTTTCGAAACACCAAACCTCGAACCCTCTTCGAACCTCTACACCCTTGCACAAATTCTTCAATTACACTTGATTTCACACCAATTACACAACACTACACCTTGAATTATCGATTCGGTCACGGATTTGGGCGGATTTCGTCGCGAGTTAAGGCTGAAATCGCGATTTTTGGTTGTTGTGTGTTCTCGATCGGTTGTTCACCATGGGCAAGTCACAAGGTATGTTTTTCCAACTCAATTACTCTAGGATTGAAGGCTTAGGTAAGAAATTCGATGTGAATGAGAGGATTGATGTTGAGTATGGTTGAATTTCATGGTGAATGTTGATATTTTGATTGGTTTCATATGAATTCTTGTTTCTTGGTTTTTGGTTGATTGATTATTGATAGAACTTGGATTTTTATGTGGATTAATCAAGGATAGAACATATCATAGAATGAGCATGTTGATTTGGTTTGAAATTGATGAAATTGAAGTAGTTCATTGAGGGAAACATGTTGAATTTTTGATTGAATTGCTTGAATTGCTTAATGCATGCTTGTTGGTTATGTTTTGATGATTAAGGAAGGTGTAATTGAAGATGTTTTGAGAATGTTGAATAAGCAAGTGGTGTTGAGATGATAGTTTGCTTGAATATGCATTGATGCTTGAAGTCTTGAGTAGAGTATGTGATGTGCTAGTATAATACTTGCTTTCTTGTCTTGTTGTTTGGATTGAAGTATTTGTTTTCAGGAAAGGGACAAGTATCAAGTAAAGGAAAAGGAAAGGCAGAGGAGGAGAGATCAAAGAAGAGGCATGACAGGCCTTCAAATTTGGACAAAGTAACAAGAAAACTGAGGCTACAAGATCGTTTACCTGATAACTTCAAGATTAGGATGCAAGATTGGGATGAGATTAAAGAGAAGTGGGAAGAAGTTTCAGACAAGATAGCTCGCACTCGATACCAAGATGATGAAGCAATGAGAATAATGAGAATAGGGGATGATATATTTTGGATGTTTGATCAAGTAGGGATCCGACGATTCATGGAGTTGAAGAGGCCGACGTACTTCCATGTTACAGCGGAAGTAGTTTGCTCGTTTGAGATGGAGAAGGACCCACTTGGATACCCCTATCGGTGTACTTTTCAGCTTGGTGGAGTGAGTAGGAGATGGACGTCTGAGGATTTCAACGAGCTATTTGAGACGCCTTTGGAGATCCCTCGTTTAGAAAATGCTGCATTCAGTGTAAAGCGATTTTGGAGGGAGATCACTGGGGAGATTCGTGATTATAAGACCAGACAGGCTCGTGCTTCCGCAATAAAGAACCCTGTCTTGAGGTACATGGACCGCATCCTGAGCAACACGTTGTTCGCCCGCTCGGAGGGGAGCGTTGTGTCTAGAGGAGAATTATATGCCCTGTGGTGTATGCTGAATGGAGTGAAGTTCAATGTTGGAGCTTATTTTATTGCGCAGCTGAATCGATTCAAGACCATTGGTTTTCAAAAGGTGAATATTGGAGGGTTATTGACGATCTTGGCTGAGCATTACAACTTGGATCTCACCGGCATTACACCAGTAGAAGGAGAACCCGATTTGATTATGAGCACGTGCGCGAATGGAGGGTTTGCCCATTTTAGAAATGGAGATTAGTTTTTCACGAGAGGTCTCAAGCCTTTAGAATTTATGTTCCCCTTCGACGTGAGCAACTTGACAACTATTCGGGAAGCAAGGAATAAGCTAATGAATTCTCTTGGACACACCGCTTTATCCGTGGCAGCGAAGTCGGATGGTGATTGGAGAGCGGTAGCACAGATGTGTGCTGAGGGGAGGATGGCTGATTACAGCAGATCGTTGATCAAGGAGAGTTCCGTCCACCTCAGCCACAGCAGCCTGAAGAGGAGGATCAGGTAGACGAGCAGCCGGAGATGGAGATTCCGGAAGGAGAGCAGCATGTTGCGCTTCAGCATGCTCCGATACCGCAGCAGCGGCGAGTAGTTCCAGGTACTCGGGAGCAGCTTTGCTTGATTAATGAGCAGCTGATCGCGATGGTAGCTGCACAGCAAGAGACGAACAGGCAACTCGTGCTCGCTAACGCCAACTACGCCACGCTGAACGAAAGGTACTCTGCCTTGGATGAGCATGTTGGTACAGTGAGTAGTCGAGTGGATATGATGGATAAGCACATTACCAGTCTGTGCCGAGCTGTGGAAAATAGAATGGATGAGGATGACGATGATGATGAGGATGCTCCTAGGGAGTAGTTTCAGGTTTTCTTTTGGCTTCTCCATTTCATCTTATCTCCCATTCTTCTTTTTATTTTTACAGATTGGGGTGTGATTCATGTGTGAGTGGCATGTACCTGATATAGTTGATCTTGTATCGTTGTTTTGTATATGGGTTATTGATTCTGTGTATTCATATGTTTACGTATTTATTTTCATTTGGAAAGAGCATGAATAATTTGTTAAGTATATGGAATTCATGAGGAATTGATTTTGATTATGTGCTATGAGGAGTATTAGGAATTGATTACCTATGTGAGGATTTGAGCCTTTATCATGATTAATCATGATAGTTTATTCTTGAGAGAATCATTCGTATGAACGTATTCTAGAACTTTGCTTGGAGTCTTGTGTGAAACTTACAATTGATGAAATATTAGGATATGATCTTAGGCCATTTTTGATTAATTGAGTCACTTAGCCAAATTTTACCTTTCCTAATGATTTTATAAATCTTTGGTAGCCCTGTTTGAGCCTTTTAAAAGCGTTTTCTTTGGCAAGCCAAATATAAGAGCCTTAATTACCTTATTTGAGCTTTGAAAATACCCTATTCATTGGTAGAGAGAATAAGGTGAATAAGTGTGGAAGAAACAAAAGGGAAGATGGAATGAGGTTCAGTAAGAAAAGTGCATAGTTAAATCTTGTTAGGGATAGTGCCTGAAATTGGTATCCCGAATTGCTTATACATGGGGCTTGAAGTTTTTAAGAAGCAGTCGAACGATGTTCGAGAAGGGTAGTGCCTATAACTGGTACCCGAGTAATTAAAAGAAGAATGATGTTGATGCAAGGAAGAGAAGGAAAATTGAAAATTGCAAGTGCAAGAGAAGAATTGGAGGAGAATATGAAGCCGAATGAGACATCAAGAACCTCCAAGGTAACTCTCTACTAGTGTATTAAGTTACTATGACCAAATTTTCCTACCCTTTCCAAAGAGCCAACATTACAACCTAGAAACAAGTCCTTTGTGATCCTAGTATTAATCTAATGTGAGTTGATTTTTGAGACCTTTGCCAAGCTTATGGTTACGCGTGAATATGAATTGATATGAGTGTTTATGCTAGCCTATAGTGCCTCACGCACGAGCGAAAGAGAGTAAAGACTTATCTTGTCAGTGAGATTACTTAGTACTCCGAATGGTGTGTGATTGGATTGATTTTACATGAGTGACATATTTGATGCAAGTAATTCTTGTTTGATTCAATGAAGTGGCATGTGTAATATGTGTTGTACTAGATCTTGTTGAATTATACACGACTCCTGTGGTTTAAATTGGTTGCCTCGGGACGAGCAACATGTAAGTTTGGGGGTTTGATGAGTGTGTAAATTCACAAGTTTGGCGCTATGTTTTGTGCTAGTTTTGGAGAGTTTTGATGTGGAAATAGGTGGAAAACCTATATATATTGTGAATTAGCATGAATCAGGTGTTAGTGGAGCTATTTGAGTGTTTTCTTAGCAAAAATAGAGTGAAAGAGCCAAGAATCGAAGAGACGGAGTCGAAGCCACGCGAACCGCCCAAGAATTAGGTGGGTTCGACCTGGCTGGAGGAGGGTTCGACCTCTCCAACAGGTCGAACCAACGTTGCTGAACGTGCAGAGATGGATTCGACCACGACTCGGCTGGTTCGACCTGGCCATCAGGTCGAACCATGGTCGAACCAGTTTGCAAGAAAGAGGATTCGACCACGACGTTTGGGTTCGACTTGCCAGTTGGTCGAATCGGGAGCGGGAGTCGTCCAGTGCTGAGGTTCGACCTGGGGTTCGACCAAGGCCTAAGTGGTTCGACCTGTCCAGAAGGTCGAACCTGTGCATAATTCTTCCAGTAGCGGGGTTCGACCTGGGGTTCGACCTGTAGCCAGGGGTTCGACCTATTTGACGTGGTCGAACCTGCATGCGAGAACTTACCTTATCTGGATTTTCGAGGCCGAAACGCATGATATCACTTAGAAAGCCCATTCCAAGCCCTAGAGACGTGATTACAAGTATAAAAGGAGGCTCATACAGAGAATAAAGAGAGCTTTTGATCGTCAATCGTAAGAGAGACAAGAGTAGAGGTGGTGATCCATCCGGAGGGCTGTGACAGAGGTTCGCTGAAGGTTCAAGTAAGAATGATCAATCTAACCATGATTGTTCCTAGATCAATCATGGGCTAGAACCACCTTGGTAGTTCTAGGGTTATGAAAGTTTCATGATGTAATTCGTGTTTCGTGTGTAAAACTCCGTACAACACTACATGTGGTTTGTTTTATATAAGATTGCATATTTAATCCATACTCATAGTCGTTTTGTACATCAATGATCGTTGTGTAGAGTCTGAATACATAACATGGTTATTGATTGAGTGCGTTCACTACTGAGCAAGGTTTATTGTTATAATTCTAAGTGAAGGGATTCCGAAGTATTATTAGAACTGTCTTATATGAATATTCATGAATTAAATTAAATTCGGGTTGATGAATATGATGAAGAGTATAACTTTATAGTACCTAAAAAGAGAGATCAAATCGGGTTAGATTCTAGACGTAGAAGATAATTGATTATGATAGTACCTAGAAAGGGGGGTGAAGCATATCTCTTGCTCCGATGTTATTCACACATGTCAAGCGCATATTTACTTGAGTCTATAGAGTAAACTTGCATGGTCTAGTGATGCGTCTACAAACCACAGGGCAGAGTCGGACACCATCACATGAAAATACGAATTGCTAGTGAAACTGGATGACCCAACGAACTACCTATCATTCTTATTGATCACAACTCACTTCTCTCTACTCTTTGCTATTTCTTTTGTATTTCGATTAGAAGTTACTATCCATTAAACCTATTCAACTACCAAACATAGTCTAAATATACTAGAGGAATACAAAATTGATATTTATCCGTCCCGTGGGTTCGATATTGTAACTTGGTCATCTTCGCGACTACAATTAATATCCTTATACTTGAGGATTAATTTGTGTGTTGAGAAAACCCCTATCACTCTGCCTGTGCAATAAGGACGCATCACTAAACCATGAAAATCTACTCTATAGACACAGGTAAATATGCGTGTAACACGTGTGAATAACCTTGGAGTAAGAGATATAATTTCACCCCCCCTTTCTAGGTACTATTAGTATCAATTATTTCCCCCTAGGATTGATACTTTAACCCGATATGATTTTCCTTTATAGGTACTAAGTAATTATCCTCTTTATCCTTCTTACAAACCTGAATCCAATTCAATTAATAAGTATTTATATAAAATAGTTCTAATGTAGATTCGAAGTCCACTCACTTAGAATCATAACATAGAATCCTGCTTAACACTGAACGCACTCAATCAATAATCAAGATATGTATTCAGACTCTACATAACAGTTAATGATGGACAAAACAACTCTGAGTATGAACTAAAAACACATAGTCTTATATAAAATAAATCCACAAGTAGTGTTGTATCGAGTATACACACAAAAGTTAAATTAATTAATAAAAACCTTCAAAACCCTAGATCTACCAAAAAAGTTCTAGCCCATGATGTTACGAAGAACAATCATGGGGGTTAGATAGATCTTACCCATATATCTGAAAAATACAAGATAAATTAGGAAACGAATAAAACCCTAGATATGGGCGCCGTCGCGTCCTTCTACGTCTTGAATTCTCCTTTTAGTTCTCCTCTTGATTCCACAGGCGAATCTTTAAAGTGATGGATGGATGGAGGAAAGGATGTGGATGATGGTTGGGAGGTGGTCCCCCTTTGTGGGGTGTAGAATGATTGTGTTGCGGTCACCTCAATAATGATGTGATCTGCATCCCCTTTTATACTTGTAAGCTCTCCTTATGGACCTTGGATGGGCTTTTTTCTTGGAAGACATGAAAATACACGCTACTGGAGGTGCGGAATTATCAAAAATAGGATTCCGTGTCCCCGCTAGACCAAACTGCTCCAGGTCGAGCAGGATTGGCTTTTGTCAAGCAGAGGTTGAGTGGCATACCTGTTCGCGGATTCAAAAATTTCACGCCGCCCAACTGTCGCTCCACCAAAATATCTTGATCGAGCGGACTTTCTTCAGGTCGAGCAGGGTTGCGCAGTCAGACCGTTTCGCGCATAACTTATACATCCGAGCTCCGATTTGAGTGATTCTTGCGCTCACGCGATTTTCACTTCCTTGGATTTCTATACACATAAAGAACTGATAGAAAATTTAACAATTAAAGGTGTAACAAGCCATGCAAAATGACACAGTCGTATTGAACAAGAACAACTTGCTCGACGTCACCATTTTGATCATAACTTTTTCATTTGAATTCGAATTGAGGTGTTCTTTGCGTCAAAAATGAACTTCTCTTCTGTGGATTTCAAACCATGTATTAAAATTCTAGTTTTGGGCTCCAACAAAAACATAGAAAAGTTACACAAGTTTGTCGTGCGTTTTTCAGCATTCTTGCACAAGTTGCACCTTTTCTCCAACTCGGCACTTTTGATCATTTTTCCACCTAAAACATAATAAAACACCCCAAATGCACATTTTTCTCATATATATTAAATATAAGACAATTGTGCTAATATATGACAACAATTCTCATCAAAAATGTGTTAAATTGGACACTAAAACACGCTTATTTTCACTCTCACTACTAGAAAATTAAGCTTTATGACATTGATAAATGTCATGTAAAGATTATTAATAATACATTTGATGTATCATGACGTTTTCTTAAAATGTCTTCTAAACCAATGTATTAATAATAGCTATGATACTTATTAATACATTTTTTTAATGTTGTTATATAATAGTTTATAATACACTTAGTTATCCACTAATTAAAAATAAATTAAATTTAAAATAAAATAAATCTAACTAACTCGCAAGCCACACGCATCGAACCCTGGTGAGTGTAATCATCTATTGAGCTTTATCCCATTGATCCAAAACATAACTTAATAGAATTTTACCAAATTATTTATAAATTCATATTAAGCTTTTGCTTTACTTCTATTTTATTTTTAATATTCTCTAATATAGTTAAAAGAATTTATATTTTAAAATTAATATATAATTACGTAAGAAAGTATATATATATATATATATATATATATATATATATATATATATATATATATATATATATATATATATATATATATATATATATATATATATATATATATATATATATATATATATATTATTTATAAATTCATATTAAGCTTTTGCTTTACTTCTATTTTATTTTTAATATTCTCTAATATAGTTAAAAGAATTTATATTTTAAAATTAATATATAATTACGTAAGAAAGTATATATATATATATATAAAAGAAAACGTTATTTCTATTTATTAGTTAACTTTAAATTTTATACTATAAGTTTTTAGTTATATATTAATTTTTATTTTAATTTTTTTATCTTGTAAAATAATATGAAAAATTAATTAATAGCATAAAATTAAAAATTAAATTAATTATTAATTTAATTTTCATGCATATAATTAATTACTTTAATTATATTTTTCATAAAATTTTATTTGTTAATTAATTATATTACATTATAATTTTTGCATTAAATTCATTATATTAAATTACGTTGGTTTTTTTAATTAAAATACTAAACTTGTTTTTTAATATTTTTACATTAAAAAATAATTATTATATTTTTTTAAAAATAAAAATTAAGACACTACAATCAATCATTGTATTAATAGAGTTATAGAATACATTTATAATAAAGTGTATTGATAGATATAATGATATTGTAGTTTTATTGTAAAGTGTATTAATAGGATTATAATAGTGTAGTTATAAGTCTTTTATAACTTCATGTATTAATAGAATACTTATAAAGACATTTTTAAAAAGTGTATCAAAATTAGTGTAGTATTAAGTGTTTTTTTTTAATAGTGTCTCATCATAAACCATGAAGGTCTATACCAGAGTCGGTTGATGAGCTAGAATTTTCAGATCATTTGAGACCTCAACTATCTTCATTAATTTTCTATCAATTTAAGTGATGAAAATGCTAGTGGTAGTTCTTCATCATCATGGAGGCCTGATGGTGTGAAGATAACCAAAATGAAAAGAAAGAAAAATGAAGAGATGTCTATTTATTTCAACTCAATTTCTAAAGACAAAGCCAAAATTCAAGAGATGATGATTGCCTCTATTTCTCAAATTGATCATGATATTGAGATACGAAGGGAAAGAATTGAAGCACAAAAGCAAATGGCTGAATCACAAAGACAACTAGTAAAAGAAACAAAAATAACAGAGGAAAATAAGATTTTAATGATAGATTTAGAAACTATTTTAGATTCACGTCGACGTGAATACTTTCGGAGAGAATAAGAATGAATTTTGCAGGAAAATAATATAGAAACTCAACATCAAGCAAACACTTTTAATATGCTTGGTGGGTTTTTTCAAGATGTTAGAGGTTCCGAAAGTAATCTTGGTAATTATTAGTAGTATTGTTTGTCTAATTTTTAATATTAATATGCTTTTATGTAATTTAATTTAATGTAGTTTTGTAATTTATGATTTTAAGTATTTCATATAAATATTTCTTCATTAATTATTTTTTATTAATAAATTATTAAATAACGCAAATATTTTATTAATTAAATAATAATAAAAAAGAAAATTATCTAAATTTATAAATAAAATTAGTGAAATCAAATTAAGAAATATGTTAATTAAATAATTAAGATGTTTGAGATAAAATATTTGAGGATAAAAAAAAATAGTGAAGAAAAAAAAGAAAAATGGCGTGAATGTTAAAAAAAAAAAGATTTAGCATAAAACAGTAACCCACAAGATGTGGTGGGTACTATTCAAGAATTCTAATTTAGTGTTGAGTTGTGTTTTGGTTTTGGATTTGTACTGGATGATTTGATTTCTGAATAACATTTACAGTTGCACGTCACAAAACATTCTCTCATAAATTAATGCATTTTACTTCTCTGTCTCATCTAAAGAGGATATTTTTTTTCATTTTGGTCGTCCCACTCAAAAGGTGTTCTTTTCTTTTTTTACATTCATGAGGCCCACAAACCCTCTCTAATACAATTAAAATTTGGGGCTCCCACTAATACAACTATGCACTACACAATAAATAATACTCCATCCGTCCCAACTTCAACTTCATACTTTCCGTTTTGGTCCGTCCCAATTTCAATTTCACACTTCCATAAAAGGAAAAGGTACATAACTAATATCCCTCTAACATACTTTAATTTCAAAATTGCCATCACCTTTTTAACACACATAACATACTTTATCATTTATTTATTACCCCAAAATACCAAACTACCCCCAAAAGTTACTCAAAAAGCAATTTTTCTTAATTTGCGTGTGTACAGTAAATATGAAGATGAAAATGGGACGGAGGGAGTAATACTCTTTAATCTACGTGCAAAGAAGCAAAATACACTATTTTGACAGGACAGAGGGAGTATTTGTTTCTTAATATAAAGTGCGGGTATTTTTATTTAAATGAAGCTTCATCTCATGAAATTAGATTCGTGAGACAATCTCATATAAATTTTGTATTGGATCATTTGATTTCTGAATTACATTTATAGTTTTTAGATGTCAAGCGTATTACAAAACTATCTAAATAATCTGTTAGTAATTAATGCATGTTATTTAATTTTTAATATAAAATGCAGGTCATTTATTTAAATTGAGCTCCATCTCATGAAATTAGATTCGTGATACAGTCTCATACAAATATTTTCAATAAAAAAATATTATTCTTTAAATTTTAATATATTGTAATTTTGTGTAATCTTATTGAGATTAATAATATATTTTACTTAAAAGAGTAATAATTAATCTTTTAAAGAGTAATTTTTTATATAATAAAGAGTAATTTTATAAAATCAAAATATATTGTGAATCGGGTAAAAAAAACTCTTTCTTATAATAAATGCGAATTTGTTTTTGAAAAATATAGTATTACATATAATTGAATGGATCGAAGTACTAGAATTTAAGATTGGAACTGTGTCATTGCATCGTCTAACCCTAATATAATAGGGCAAGTCTTGGTGAGACAGTCTCACGTTAAGTTATTACATGAGATGGATAAAAAGTGATAAAATTATTAATTAAAAGTGATACTCAGTAACTCAATTTATAAAAAGTGATAATGGTGCATGAACTATTTCATGAACAATTTATATTATAAATAAAAGGGTTAATTACGTCAAAAGTCCTAACATTTTCGCGAATTTCAAATTAGTCCAAAATTTTCAATATTTATAAATATGTACTCGTTCTCTAGCCCTTTTTTCAAATCAAGCCACCGAGCAGCGGGAGGCCTGGCGGGTGGCTGGCGTGTCGCCGTTTATTACACGTCCCCACCCACGCATCCAAAATGATGCCGTTTTGCACCCATCTGTTTAATCCACTTAATAAAAAGGAAACGACGTCGCTTACTTTCAATCCAATTGCAGAACACGTATTTCCCCAAATGGAACCCTAATCTTCCCCTTAACTTCTGTAAACAACGAGAACCCAATAGAAGATGGCAGCCTGACAAACTTTTCTACTTCTATTTCTTCGTGTTAATGTGTTTTTTCTACTTCACAGCGTATGGCATTATGCTTGTTGCCCTCACACCGAATTACTCGATTGTTGCAATGTCATGTCATTTTTCCTCAGCTTCTGGAACTTGTTCTCCGGCTTCCTTATCCCAAGAACGGTAAGCAAATCAAAACTCCTACTCGTCGGAGCGGCGGAGTCGTAATTCAATCGTCGTGGCGGAGCTTGACGAGATTAAGGTGGTGGTGGAGAAGACAAACGTGCGTAATCAGTCTTGGGAGAAAATAACAAGTTTTGGATTGAAAGAAAATGACGTCGTTTTTTTTTTTGTTTTGTTTTTTTATTAAACAATGGGTGCAAAACGGTGTCGTTTTGGACGCGTGGGTGGTGATGTGTAATAAACGGTGACACGTCAGCCACTGGGCAAGCATCCCACTGCCAAGTGGCTTAATTTGAAAAAATGGTTAAAGGTTGAATACTTATTTGTAAATATTGAAAAATTTGGACTAATTTGAAATTCACAAAAAGATTGGAACTTTTGGCGTAATTAACCCTGAATAAAAAAAGAATAACATTTTATATTAAAAATGATAATATTTTATTGCTAAAATGATAGTAATGTTATCAATTTTTATCCATTTCAGATATGCCTTTACGTGGGACGGTCTCACACAAGTCTTTGCCAATGAAATATTTCTTTTAATTTTAAAGTTTTACCGAGGTCTATTTGGAGAAATGGCGCATCAATGATTTAATCTATTAAATTAAGTTGTTATTAATATTCATAGTTAGGTTAAATATCTCATTGCTTAGAGTAAAACTTTATTAGTTATAATTTTTTATTTAAATGTTATTACTAATTAATAAATATATTATTATTTATATAACAAATTGTTTATGAAGTAAACAATTTTATTAATGAAATATCAGTGAAATATTACATTTTATTAAAATATTATTCATTCTTATTCACTTCAACAACGTGAGACTATCTTACTCCTTGTCAATAAGATATTATGCACGCACGATGCATTTAGAAGGTAAAAAAAAATAAGGTAAAGTATGTTTGTTTCAGATTTAAAAAATTAGGTTTAGGTTTTTAAAATACACATTTAAATTTTAAGAGTTGATATTATGTTTACCTGAAACACAAATTTAGATCTACATTTAAAAAAAAAAATATATATATATATATATATATATAATTTTAATTTAGTAATGTATATGTGTTTGTTAATGAATATGAATATATTAATTTTTAGATTCTACTGAATCATTAATTTTGCATTTAAAAATTTTTATGCATTTTTCTAAAGGGTAGGTATTGCGTGAGACCGTCTCACGTGAAATCATTTTATACTTTTTTTAAATAGTTATTACTTTCGCTATAAAACGTTATCATTTTCGCTATAAAATGTTATCACTTTTTATTTATATTATAAATTGTTCATGAAATAATATCATTACTTTTCATTAATTTAGTATCACTTTTCAGTATAAAATCTATCACTTTTTTACCGTCTCACGTAAACCCTTATGTTTTAATACACTAACTAATGTAAGTACTTATTGGTATATGTCATAGTATGAGTTGAATTTGAGTATACAAATGTACAGTTTTGGGAATCGGGTACATAGAAATTTTGCCAAAATTTAAAAATCACCCTCATATACATATAAAGTCTAGAAATCTTATAAATCACCAACTCACTCACATATAATAAATTATCTCCCCTTCATTAATATTTTTTTGTCAATTTTTTTAATTAATATTCTGTTACATATTTTTTTAATATAAGTCTAAAATTCCCCATATCAAGACTCAAAACAATCATAAATCATCACTATTTATGATTTTTTTAATCTGGCATAAGCCACGTATAAATGTAAAAGTACAACAGTTGGCATATTGACTTTATGAGAAAAATAGTGTACCTGGCCATTAAATGTCCCATAGCTCCTATTATGAAATTGGTGAAGGATTTAAATAACAGGACATGTCTTAAAGTAGATTACAAAGAGAGCTTAGTACTGTTTGGTTATACTTGCAAGTGCTCAAATCCATAACAAGACAGAATTCGAACCAGGGCCAATCCATTAAATCCAAGGGCCTATGCGAAAAAATTTTTTGAAGCCTTTTGTTTTTATAAAAATATATTAAATAAATAAAACTAAAATATTAATATAAATATACTCATTAAATATATAAAATGAAGGAAAAGAGTTGTGTGAGACCGTCTCATGTAAGTGCTTATGTAAGATGGTAAGAAAGTGATAACTTTTATGTATGAAAGTGATAATAAATTAACGAAAAGTGATAATGTTATTTCATAAGTAATATATAAAATAATTAAAAAGTGATAACATTTTATACGAAAGTGATAATGTTTTATAGCGAAAGTGATAACTATCTTAAAAATAAAAAAATTGTCTCATGTGAGACGATCTCACGCAAGACATACCCTAAAATGAAAAGTATAATTATAATAAAAAAAGTTACATTAAATATAATTAATTAACTCATTAATTAAAACAAAGTTAAATATTTTTCAATAAAAAATCACAGTTTTTTATGGATTAATTACTCATAGGTGTGTACACACTTTGAACCCCTAATTACTATTAGATACGTTGATTTAAAATAATTACTATCACATAAAAAATATTAAAGTAAAATACGAAATATAACCCTAAACTCATACATTTTTAAACCACAAACCCTAAACCCTCACCCACCATCGGACTGCAGCCGGCCGGTCTCCGGACCACTGACGGACTGCCGGCGACCGACCACGGGAAAAGTTGTCGGATCGCCGCCGCCGCCTGGACCACCACACTTTTTTGCTGCACATACTTTTTTTTTACTGCACACACTTTTGTTACTGCACACACTTTGCTGCACATGAACTTTTGCTGCACACAACATTTATGTGCAGCACATTGTAGAGGTAATATTGGAATATCACTATATATTTTTGTAGTTAGTAGTAATATTTTTGTATGTTTGTATCTCATAGTATTTAAGGGTTTTTTGTATACCTAGTAGTAATCTCCTTTTTTTATTAATAGAAAAGTAATTAAAAAGTTAAAAGAGGAATGGTAAAGAAGAAATTGAGTGAAAAAGTAAAGGAAATAAAATTTCTTATTTAATTTATAAAAAAAAATGAGAAGTTAAATATTTATGTTAAAATTTAAAACTAATATTCAATAGCTATAACATATGAAATTTTTTAAAAAAGAAAAAAGAAAAATATGAGACTTTGATGTGATATTTTAAAGTATCTATATTCACATTTTCAAATAATAATAATAATAATAATAATAATAATAATTATTATTATTATTATTATAATAATTCGAGGGCCCCCTCGTCAGGATGGGACTATGTGCAGCGGCGCTTCCGGAACTACCGCAGGGCTGCCTCTGATTCGAACTCCCAACTTGAACTCTGCAATTATCAACTTAATTAAAAGGTATTTCTACCCTCCTCAACTATTTGACTTATGTATTGGGTACTTTTATGGTTAAACGATCACGTTTATTAAGATGCTAAGGTATGAAACACTTTTTGTGAAGGTCATCAACTGATTTGAAGTCCTAACTAACTCATTATTAATTATGTAAATAAATAAATTGTAATTATAAATTTTGTGATTGTTGCTCTAATAAGATCTGGAAAAACAGTGCACTGCAATCAACCAAAAAAGCTCTGTCTCGGTACAGTAAGGGGGCCATGGATTCCGGACTTTCACCCATACAGGCAGCGAACATCAGACCCAATTATATGCAGGTCGTGATTTGAATGGTTGCTTCCAACCCATCATGTACACATGTGAGTAATCAATTATCCTCTCATTTGCTCAGGTGAGAATAACTAATGATTTCATATCCAGCTTTTCACAACTCTCACCTTAACATTCAATTGCCTAAATTCCATATACGTTTTTACACAATTTTGAGTATGCAATTATTATTTTATAAAAGTGTTCGGCATAGTTTTATAAACGCAGTTATTGGGATGTTGGATGTTACGTTACATTTAGTATTAGATCTAATATTACACGTGTTAGTTGAGTGACACGTGTAGGAGAACAAAATCTCAATCATTGCCCCTAGAATTTAAGCTTTCCTTTTAGATTATACTAGCTTTTGAACCCGTGCGATGCACGGGATAAAGGTAAAAACTACAAAATTTTGATTTAAAATTAGTTTATGCATATGGATTATATTAAGTAGTGACGTTGATAATTGTGATGTTGATAATTGTTTAATTATAATTGTAAATAAGGTGTCAATTTAATGTAATCTCATAATTATGATGAATGGATAAGATTCAATAATGTGATGAATGGATGAGATTAAAAATGGATTAGTAATCAAAATCAAAGGTGTAAATTAAAAATTGGTTCACTAAACCCTAAACCCTTAAACCCTAAAACCCTAAACCCTTAAACCCTAAAACCCTAAACCCATAAACCCTAAACCCTTAAACCCTAAAACCCTAAACCCATAAACCCTAAACCCTTAAATCCTAAAACCCTAAACCCTAAACCCTAAAACTTTAAACCCTAAAACTCTAAACTCATAAACCCTATGTATAATCTATAATATAAAAAAACATTATATTAAAAAGATTATATATTTAATTATTTTAATAACTTAAATTATATCATAAATAAAAAAACTACTAAATTTTGATTTAAAATTAGTTTATGCATATGGATTATATTAAGTAGTGACGTTGATAATTGTGATGTTGATAATTGTTTAATTATAATTGTATATAAGGTGTCAAATTAATCTAATCTCATAATTGTGATGAATTGATAAGATTCAATAATGTGATGAATGGATGAGATTAAAAATGGATTAGTAATCAAAATTAAAAGTGTAAATTAAAAATTGGTTCACTAAATCCTAAACCCTAAAACCCTAAAACCCTAAACCCTAAAACCCTAAACCCATAAACCCTAAACCCTTAAACCCTAAAACCCTAAACCCTAAACCCTAAAACCCTAAACTCATAAACCCTATGTATAATCTATAATATAAAAAAACATTATATTAAAAAGATTATATACTTAATTATTTAATAACTTAAATTATATATCATATTTTATTAAAAAGATTATATACTTAATTATTTTAATAACTTAACTTATATATCATAAATAAAAATACTACTAAATTTTTATTTAAAATTAATTTATGCATATGGATTATATTAAGTAGTGACGTTGATAATTGTGATGTTGATAATTGTTTAATTATAATTGTAAATAAGATGTCAAATTAATCTAATCTCATAACCTTAAATCCTAAAACCCTAAACCCTAAAACTTTAAAACCCTAAACCCTAAAACCCTAAACACTAAACCCTTAAACCCTAAAACCCTAAACCCTAAACCCTAAAATCCTAAACTCATAAATCCTATGTATAACTACCCGTACTCGTTCTTTTTAAGGTTTTGGTAAATCAGATATTCGAAAATATCTGTCATGTGATCACCCTAATGTTTATTTAGTCAAATTCGTACCCACTTTGTTAAAAAAATTATGATACTCATACTCATACAAAACTCGTTTATCATTACCCGTTGATTATACATACTAATTTAAAATTATTAAGATGTTATGACGAATAATATTAATTCAAAATTATTATTAATGAAGAAAATAATTTAATAATGAATTAATTGTTACGTACTCGTATCCATTTAAATATAAACTACACATTTAAGTACCCGTTTCATTAAAAATATATATTATGATTCTCCCTGTCTCTAATATGTTTATCATTACCCGTTGATTACACATACCCATTTAAAATTATTAAGATGTTAGGATCAATAATATTAATTCAAAATTATTAATAATGAAGAAAATCTAATCTCATAATTGTGATGAATTGATAAGATTCAATAATGTGATAAATGGATGAGATTAAAAATGGATTAGTAATCAAAATCAAAGGTGTAAATTAAAAAATTGGTTCACTAAACCCTAAACCCTAAACCCTAAACCCTAAACCCATAAACCCTAAACCCTTAAACCCTAAAACCCTAAACCCTAAACCCAAAACCCTAAACTCATAAACCCTATGTATAATCTATAATATAAAAAAACATTATATTAAAAAGATTATATACTTAATTATTTTAATAACTTAAATTATATATCATATTATATTAAAAAGATTATATACTTAATTATTTTAATAACCTAAATTATATATCATAAATAAAAAAACTACTAAATTTTTATTTAAAATTAGTTTATGCATATGGATTATATTAAGTAGTGACGTTGATAATTGTGATGTTGATAATTGTTTAATTATAATTGTAAATAAGGTGTCAAATTAATCTAATCTCATAACCTTAAATCCTAAAACCCTAAAACCTTAAAACCCTAAACCCTAAAACCCTAAACCCTAAACCCTTAAACCATAAAACCCTAAACCCTAAACCCTATAACCCTAAACTCATAAATCCTATGTATAACTACCCGTACTCGTTTTTTTTAAGGTTTTGGTAAATCAGATATTTGAAAATATCTGTCATGTGATCACCCTAATGTTTATTTAGTCATATTCGTACCCAGTTTGTTAAAAAAAATTATGATACTCATACTCATACAAAACTCGTTTATCATTACCCGTTGATTATACATACCAATTTAAAATTATTAAGATGTTAGGACGAATAATATTAATTCAAAATTATTATTAATGAAGAAAATAATTTAATAATGAATTAATTGTTACGTACTCGTATCCATTTAAATATAAACTACACATTTAAGTACTCGTTTCATTAAAAATATATAATATGATTCTCCCTGTCTCTAATCCGTTTATCATTACCCGTTGATTACACATACCCATTTAAAATTATTAAGATGTTAGGATCAATAATATTAATTCAAAATTATTAATAATGAAGAAAATAATTTAATCTTGAATCCATTTAAATATAAATTACTCCATTTAAAATTATTAAGATGTTAGGACCAATAATATTAATTTAAAATTATTAATAATGAATAAAATAATTTAATAATAAATTAATAGTTAAAACTACATTATAAGTTATAATTATTAATTAATTAATTATATAATATAACATATTTGAAATACCTGTAATCGTAATTATTAAATAATTTAATAATGAATTAATTGTTAAAACTATATTATGGATTTTGTTAAAATATAAAAATTAGTGAAATATGATATTATTATTTCAAAAATTAAATAAGGATTTTAAATAAGGTATCATTATTAATGTATCATTTTAAATAAGGTATCATTATTATGACAAAAAAATGAATGTTCAAGATCTAATCTTATAAGTGTGATGAATGGATGAGATTCAGTAATGTGATGAACGGATGAAATTAAAAAAGAATTAGTAATTAAAATCAAAGGTGTAAATTAAAAATTGGTTCAATTTTGACTTTTTCACTTTGCTATTATATTAATAGAGATATTTTATTATATTATACGTGTCAATCATACAACAATGCGCAATAAAATATGTAACACAAAAATATAATAGAAGAATTAGACCGACTTATTGGACCTTTTTTTTTATTACTCTTCTTCATTTTTTTATTTTTTTTATGAAGGCACTTACTGGACTTTTTTTTTTATTACTCTTCTTCATATAGTTATTTTTTTATATAATTGAAGATTATTTTTCTACACAAGAGTTAGTATTAACTCTTGTATATGACAAACTAGAGTTAATATTCATTCGAGTGATAAGTTGTAATTTTTCATTAATAATTTGGATAAATTCACTACTTTAGGTATGAGATTTTAGTCTATTAATTATTATTTATTTCTATTTTATACACTTGTACATAGATTATTTTAAGTGCAATCTAAAAATTCTTAGAATTTTAGAAGCAACAATACTTGATGGTTCAATGTCCAGGGACCCAGATTTATGGGTAAAGATTAAAAACGTGTCCACGTAACCCCTTTTGTGACTATTACCAGTTTACCACCATCTTTATTGTTGAATTAAAGAGAATTTACAAAGCTATTGAAGAGAAAGAAAGATTTGAGAAGAAATTTTATAAACTTAACAAAATGAGGAGAAGGGGAGAAACAAAAATAGTAATAAGGGCTAGATTCATCCCTTTTGGACCACTTGGGGTCTCCTGTAAGTATTTCATTTGTTAATCAAGTCACACTTATCGCAATCTTTCTCTAAATTATTGTTGGATGTTTTAAGGTTTAATAGTCATTTAATAGGGTATTATATTTTTATTAAAAATTTTGTTATGAAACAGGTAGTGGAATACAATTTGGAATAGAGATTCGGACCGCTTTTTGACATCCTCTACTGTCATTCACCATCTTCAATCCCGAACACCACCATTAGAGACGAGGAAGGAGCACCATACCATTAGGAACAAGAGAACACAATTTTATCGTTTTTATTCATAGTTTGATTATATAAATCATTTCTTTCAAAAATTGTGTATTCATAGAATAAGAGTTGGTCTCTTGGATCCCCAGGTACACAAAATGTGTAAGGGTATAACATTTTGTTCTAAAATGTATATACTTTAATTAATAAGAGTAAAATATTTTATTTTAAAAGGTATACAATTTTATTAATATTTTTTATTTTTTCAAAAAATAAAGGGTACCCGTTTATACTATAACATTTAATATTAAAGAATATATGGGTGCACGGTGTCGCCTCGAATAATTTGCAAGTTTGCTTAAGATTTAAATTATCTTAAATTTAAATCATGATATTTTAATTGCTTGCTTAGATTGAAAATTTTTTTCATTATTTAATAATTCATGACATAAGTGAATTTAAGTCAATAATAAAAGAGACAATTTCGGAATGTTTTACTAAATAAAGTTTTATAAAATAGATATTGAGTGATAATTTTTTTTAAATGATTTTTTTTAATTAGAGTGATTAAGATATAAGAAAATTCATAAACATTCAATTGAATTACACCTATTTAATTAAAAATTCATAGGACAAATATAAAGTTACAATACTTTTAATAAAAATTGATAGTTAATTAAAGAAAAGTAATAATTATTCATTGAAATATTTCATGCATGAACAATTTAAATGACAAATAAAAAGTGATAATATTTTTAATAAAATTCGTATATCTGATCATAAAAAATGATAACTGTCAAATTAAATTATTTCATTTACCATTTGTAGGACGGATAATAAGTGACTATAATTTTTAGTAAAAAGTAATACTTGGTCATAAAAAGTGATAACCGTCAAATTAGACTATTCATAACCCATTCATAGGATGGATAAAAAGTAATTATATTTTTAAAATAATCCGTAAGAAGATCTCACCCAAATGTACTCTATTTTAAACAATAACATTTATTTGAGACTGTCTTAAAGTGTTTTATATTTTTTATTAGTTATTATTTTTTATTAGGATGTTATCACTTTTTATTTAATAAGAATTGTTCGTGAATTAATTTACTTTATGGTTATTACTTTTCAAAAATAAGATATCACTTTTTCACTTAAATATTATTCTTCTCATCTGTCTCAGAAAACTCCATTTGTAAGACGATTTCAAGCAAGTGTTTGCCATTCATAACTGGTTCGACCCTACTCATATAAAGATCGTTTCCGATATAGATTTCACGCTGAAAAAAGGTAAGTTAACATATCATTATATAAAAGTAATTAGATTACTTTTTTGCATTAATTAATTTACTTTATATAAATAATTAGATTGTCTTTTGAAGTTAAAATAAATAAAAAATGGAATTAAAAAAAAACGAAAATGATATATTATTTGATTTAAGGAGGTGACCATTAAAGTAGGGGATCACCTCTTTTAATTAATTAAGGAAGGGAACATTTAGAAGAAAAAAAAAGGGACTATGTGTTTTAATTAATTAAATAGGAGACCATTTAGGATAAATTGACAATTAAAGATATACTATGAATTAATAAAGAAATCTTAAAATAATTTATGAGCGGTGCTATTACCACCAGCAACATTGCTAAGAGCACCCAATTTTTAAAAACTTTGATAGTAAAATTCCTATTATAACCTTACTCCTAAACATACTCCCACGCTAGTCATATCCAATTAATTTTGCTAAGAGAATGACTATTTGTATTCCCGAAATTGCTAAAATATTATTCTTGCTGGTGTTCTTCTGATTTCGTTACTTCATGCCTTTTTGGATTTAGTCATTTTGAAAATCATATAGCACATAAGCTTACTTTGGATTAGTCATTGAGGCGTGATATTAGAACGTTTTTTTTTAGGTAAAAGAAAGTCAAAATTATTGCAAGACATATGCCACTTTTACATGGATGAGACATTTATTTCCACCAGGGTTCGGATTTTATGTACAACACATATATATGATACATAATTAGTGATGAAAAAGAAACTAAATTCTAATAGTAAAGCATAAATTCTAAGAGAACCACTTGGGTAGAATTGGTCCCACGAAAATTTCATGGAACCGGATCTCAAATCACAAATCTTGCGGGTTTGGTTGTTTCTACCAAAACACAGAAAAGTTATCATGTGTTGTTCCCTCACCCCAACTTTTTCTCTCTCCCACTATTAATTCTCTTTCTTTTAATCACATAAAAGCACGCTGTCCCCTCACCCCACCTTTTCTATCTCCCAATATTAAATATCTTTCCTCCATTTATTTTACCTCTATTTCTGTTTTCCCCATATTCTCTTCCCTCTATCTCACTCTTTCTTACACTTTTCCCACCGGAAACCTCCAATCGATAAACGTGGCTGCCGACGAAAAAATAGCGTGGGACGTTCGGCGAGCAAAAAATTGTGAAATGATTCTATCTACGACAATACGAGAAAATTTTTACGGGTTTGTAGAAATTTCTAACTTTTACTTCTACATTATCAGGTTCAAACTATCTACTTTTACAATTTTCACTCTTTCTAATCAATTCAACATTTGACTCCGAGTCCTCCCTTCAGCATTGACTATTATATCTTCTTTCTTGCCTTCGAAATTTACCCCCTTCCTCTCTTTAAATGCCCTAAATTCTGGCGACAGCTTTTGCTAACCGCCATCTGTGTTAATGCAGAGAGATCAGAGTCAATTAGTTACTTTATACCATCACTATCTCAATCGATCATATTTGCAATTAGGGTATTTATTCCTTCATTAATTTACAGCAGCTATATTTCTATAAATATAAGCGGTAAACCCACCTAGCGTGAAAATTGAAATCAAAATTCGAGATTCAATAATTGAGATTGCAGGTTATTTACAGTCTACAATTTGTTTTATTTTATTTTCTAAAATCAGAGCATGAAAGTAAAGAGTAACCTAAATTATTAAAAAGACCAACCCAATTAACATAAAAGAGTAACCTAAAAGATGTTAGCCAAATAGAATAATATTTTATTTTCTGAAATCCGAATATAAAATTAAAGAGTAACCTAAATTATTAAAAAGAGTAACCCAATTAATAAAAAAGAGTAACCTAAAAGTTGTTAACCAAATATAACAATTTTTTATTTTCTAAAATCCAAATATGAAATTAAAGAGTAACCCAAATTATTAAAAAGAGTAACCCAATTAGTAGAAAAGAGTAACCTAAAACTAACATGGTGTTGTTTTGGACTCTAAGGCTGACAATATGTAGATTCCAAAACTTAAACAATGAAAAAGACATTCTAAAGTGTGCATCCAGATTATGAATTAACATAAGGCACCTCAAGTTCACTTTCTGGAATACCACTTCTGCATAACTAATAAACTCACTTTCTTTACCCTCCACATCATCATCTTCATCAAGGTTAAATTAATACAGTTCTAAAATGCTTCAAAAGAGTAATATTATTTTCCTAACAATCACTTTTCTGTCAAACCCCACAAAAAAAATTTCATAATCAATTTACATAACCGAATATTAATAAATATGCAAAAACAGATGTATATATAAATACTCAATCTTAGCATAAATTGGAAACCTAAATTGAAAAAGCAATATAATACATATTAGAGACAGCTCAGAATAGTAGTAACCCGAAACCCAAAAGTCTGATTTTGAAGCTAAACAAAACAGAAAATAAAGAAAAACAGATTGAAGAAGCAAAGGAATGATTCATTACCTAAGAAAAGAAATAAAATAATACAAATTTCACCCAGAAATTACAGGAAATCTCCATTCCCGAATTGAAAAGTTCCTTCAAACAGGAAATCTCTATTACACATATAGGCTTGAAAATTTACAATGAAGATTCCAAAGATTTGAGGAACAAACAATGATGATCGTACACATAGAATTGATTTTCCATTCTAGATGACGAAATCACCGTTGCTGGTTCCGTTCTGGATGACGAAAGCACCGGTGCTACGTGGATCGATGCGCTTCTCTGTGGTGACGAATTTGCAGATCTAGAAGAGAGTGAAACATCACCGAAGATGAAGTAAGCTATTGTGAAGCCGGAGAGGATATTGGCGGCGACGGCGAAGAAAAAAAGGGCGACGGTGATGAGAGAGAGGGCGAAATGAAAGAAGCAACAGGTATTATGTGAGAATAGGAGAGAGAAATAAATTACCAGGAAAGAGGAGAGAGATAAGATTATACTTTTGCGGAGTGAAAGAGAAAAGGGTGAGCCATGTGACGTGTCGGGTTAAATTATCCAATTCCACCAAATTTAAAAAAAAGTCTATTCCATTCTAGTGTTTGTCAAATTCTAATTATATTTGTTATAGGTGTTACTTTTATTTATATATATATATATATATATATATATATATATATATAACACAATAGAGGAGGGAAAGCATATCCATCTTTTATGCTATTTTCGTAACTCATTTTGTGCGCCGCACTTATCAACCATTGCCAAGGGTTTAAACTTTTCTTTTGACGTGTAGTTTCCCTCTCTCTTCTACTTATCATCCATTTAACGATGTGACAAAAAATGATTTACTAATATATATAGTACAAGAATGCGAACCGAACCGAAAGTAAAGTGTCATATATTCTCTGTAACATCGACTACATGATCAATGGAGGATCGAACGTTTAGTGGACCCAAGTCTTCTGCAAATTGGCATCCAGAATGTACTCTTGGAAGTTCATCTCTTTATTTTATTATATTTTCTTGCAGAAGAATTACTCTTAGATCTATGCACCTCTATCTGAGAGGGCCTCTTCCATGACAAAACATGGCCTATACCTCTCGCTACATTCATATATGACTACACTCTTTGATTGTTCATATCTTGTCACTATATATGTCATTTAATTTATTGTAATCTAATATTTTATGTCATTAAATAGGCATTTTATTTACTTTTGATGTTATGTGGGTGAAACTCGAACATGCAGCGTGTGTCATGTATGGATTTAGTGCAATATTTTTGTACGAGATTGTCTCACGATAAGATCGTTTTTCTTTTTCTTAATTAGTTATTATTTTTATTAAATATATTATTATTTTTTATTAAATATTTTATTCCTTTTTTTTATAGGATCAGTCTTGTGTGAAATCATCTCATAGTATGACTATTTTATACTCCCTAGTCCCTCTGAAAGTGTTAAATTTTGTCATTTTAATCCGTCTTAATACAAGGGGTGCGTTTTTCTTTTTGGTAAATGAGACCCAGACATAACAATTAATATATATCTATGGGTCAACACACAATACTAATACAAATATCTACTATACATTAAAATCTATGTGAAAAAGGCAAGCGCCCCTAGGTACTTTTTTTAATTAGTTATCACTTTTTATTAAAAATATTATTATTTTTTTTCCTGAAAATGTTGTCACTTATATATATATATTATAAATTGTTCATGAAATAGTTCACAACATTATACTTTTCACTAAAAATATTATGACTTCTTATCCGTCTCACGGAAGTCATTACATGAGACGGTCTCATACAAGTCTTTGTCATTTTATATTATTCATCAAATAAATATCACTTTGTATTACTCCCTCCGTCCTAGTGAAATGCGAACACTACCTTATTATAAACATTAGGTAACTGTTCGTATTTTACTGGGATGGAGGGAGTATTATATTTTAACTGTCTTAAAATATTATGACTTCTTATCCGTCTCACGGAAATCATTACGTGAGACGGTCTTATACAACTCTTTGCCATTTTTATCTTATTCGTCAAATAAATATCACTTTGTATAAAAGTATTACTTCCTCCGTCCTGTGAAAGGCGAACACTACCTTATTATAAACATTAAGTAACTGTTCGCATTTCACTGGGGTGGATGGAGTAATATATTTTAACTGTCTTGCAAAACTCAATCTGTAAGAGGGTCTAAGTGTTCCCCATGAATTTGAAATTTAGTTTTTACAGTACTCAATCCGTTCGAATATCTCAGTGTTTCCCATGAATTTGAAACTTTGAAGTACGAGGTAGGGTTATGAGATGAGTTTTTGGAAATTTATAAAAGTGGGATTCCACTATAGTGCACCGGGTACACCTAGACATGCACCCAGTTCGGGACCGCCGGTTCTGGTTCCAAGGTATGGGAAACCGAAATCGAACCGGGGTAGGAAGGTTTCGATTCCGGAACCGCCGGTTTCGATTTTTTTATAAGTTTTAGTGTAAAAATGTAAAAAAAAAAATTGAAAAAACCGGCGGTTCAAACCGAAACAGCCAATTTTTTCCAATGAATGAGGAACCAAAATGGAACCTTCCTTTACCGATTTCGGTTTTTTTTTGCCGATTCCGGTTAAAACCGGCAGTTTCCCGGTTCGAACCGCCGGTTCTCATTTTTTGGTGCATGTCTAGATACTCCTAGGATTGATACGGTAGTTTTTTAGGGTATAATTTATTTATAAAATTTTTATTTATTTTATTTGATCTACAAGTGGTTATTAATTAGTTTTTTTATCCTACGGTTCCTATTAATTAGATGCACCGATACATCAAGTGCGTCTTAGTTTGATTCACTAAAATGTATTGATATTTTTAACAAAATATTTATAATAAATACTTGTAAGATTATCTCATGAATTTAATTATGTGAAGGGAGATTCATTATAATCTGGATTTTAGACGCAATTTATTCATATACCTTAGCGAATAAAAATTATCGAAATTGGTGTTGTGGGGGTGGCTCAATAATATAAGTTAGGGAAACCTTTTAACCATATATAAATTTACCGGTTATTCTTAGTTGACTTGTGATCACTGATGACCCAGGTCAAAGTCAGTTACAAATTATTTTGGTCAACGTATATGATGTTAGCAATCAGAGTTTATAGGAGACCGAAAAAATATATAATTAATTACATTTGATTCCCCTCATATTATCTCACCTCTCTCAGCATCGCGCACATAATGTGCGAAGTCAACTACCCTAGCAAACAAATTACTCCAAACTTTCCCTATCTCTTTTTTACTCTGCATCTCACCCCAGTAGATAAATCTCTTCCAACTTTCCCTCCTCCCTTCTATCTAACATCTCACCCCACCCCTTGAGCATAGTCGAGAAAGACGACCACCCAAACCCAAATTTTAGGGGCCTCAATTCTTTTATATATATATATATATATATATATATATATATATATATATATATATATATATATATGTGTGTGTGTGTGTGTGTGTGTAAGAATCGAGGGCCTTAAGATTTGGAAGATCTTGGACGTTCTCCCTTCTCGACTATGGTCGGGGGCCGAGGGTGAGATGCAAAATAGAAGGGAGGGGGGAGTTGGCCAGAGTGATTTGTCTGCTAGGGTTTGATGAGAGTTAAAAAAGAGGAGTGGGAAGTTGGCATTGAAACCCTTTAAATGATTAAAACGTTGATGATTACTGGTGAGTTTATCTTGCTCCAGTAATTTGGCATGTTGATATATTCATATTGGGTATGCGACTGTGTTGATATATTCATATTGGGTGTGCGATATTGTTGGTAGCGGTGGGTGTTCTGTACAGATAATAATGTGGATTATGAAATAGAGTTGGTCTCTTGTGTCCCCGGGTGCACAAGGTGCATAAAGGTATAACATTTTATTTTATTTCATTGAAAATGTCTGCTAAAATATGAAAAGTGTAAATATTTGATTAAATAATTTTTCATAAATTTATGGTATATGTTCTTATACTAAATGGTATAACATTTAATACTAAAGGGTAAAATTTTAAAAAAAAATGTAGGATTTGAAGACACGGTATCCCCAGGGACACCCAAGTTTTAACCTTAGAAATATAATGCATGCAGACTGCATAGTAGGATTCAAGATTTTTGGAGTTTTTTGGTAGTGTAAATTAGATGACATACAAAATTTGTTGTGTAGTGCAAGTATGTTTTCTCGTGAATAGTTGGTCGTAGCACTGCATAGACCGTTGATTGACTAACTTTGTTGAAATGATGCGAAGTGACATTACACGTTGGTGTTGAGCCTTAGCCAATATGTGTGGAGATGAAAGTGCATCCTTTATGGGAGGAACGCGTCATTTTCTCTACATGAGACTGTTGGCACACTTTTTCTTTTGTAATTGCAGCATCTTCACTCTTTCTCTCGTCAACATGTAATAGTGAGCACACTTTCTTGGAAATTGCAGCATCCTCTCTCTCCTTTTAACGGTAGAAACCTGCTTAGAATGTAGCCTTAAAATATAATTTTAATTATTGTATATCGAATGGTCTTGATGAAAAGTGGATTTATCAAACGGTCAGATTTGACATGGGTCATTGGTGACCATAGATAAACTAAGTAATCCTCTAAATTTTCACTTACTATTTACATCTGTCACACAAATAATTTCACACCCTTAATTAAAGAATTAACACACAACTCAACTGTTGGGATAAACAGACGAATAACTAAATAATAAACTATTCGTCTAAGTAGTGGAATGATCAATTATCCCTCTCTTATGTGAATCTAGTAGGAAATAATACTAAGAATATAATCCACAAGTAAGCAAGCAATCACAAAAGCATAACACAAGCAATTTAACGTGAAAAACCTCCTCAATATGAAGAGTAAAAACCATGGGATCGAAGTCCACCAAAACTTCAATTTGAGTAAAAATCTAAGTGTTACAATCTACCATGATAGATGTTCTACCACAAATGTATCGAGATAATCAATATTTGATAACAACAATAAAATTAGAAAGATCTCACTCGATAACACCAACTTTCGTTCAATGTTCATGACTCTCGGAACCTCAAAACCCAATTATGATCATCTAAAATCAACCTCTGTGAGTCCTGAAATGCTATCCATATTATAGCATAATCCCACGGCTTGTTTGTGAGAAACGACTATTTAACCACGACTGCGTGGAACTAAATCACCGAAAAACTTTACTTTTATTCTCAGAATATTCCCATCAAAAAAGAGCTCCAAACAAGATCTTTACCATTAATTATGAAGTTCAAAAGGTTCCAAAAGTTTTGACAAAATTTCAACTCGATCCAACCGTTGAAACTCCAGATATGATATCTGCAATATTTCTGCGCACTCGAACTCTCTCAAAACATGAATAATATGTTTTTACCCTTTATTTTTCTCTATCTTCCCTCAATGACTTCTAGGGTAAGATAACACGAAGTATCGGGCCTACTTGGGTTTTACAACCTTGTTGGCCATTGAGCTCTTCAACATATTTGGAAACCCAACCCAACAAATCTCCCCATTTCCGATTATGTGGAGAGACAAGCCATTCCAGCTATCACACGACACACCTCAAGCTTCTCTCTAGACAATATCTTCATCATCATGTCAGCACTATTTTCATCTGTATAAATCTTTTCAAACTCAAGCAACGGATGATATCTCTCATCCAATGATATCTCACATGAATATGTTTCGATCTTGAATGAAATGCAGCATTCTTGTTGAGATGGATAGAACTCTGACTATCACAAAATACTACATACTCTCTTGCTTCAGTCCAATCTCCTCCATAAACCTTTTAAACCATAACACTCATTACATGCTTTTGATGCAGCGATGTACTCTGATTCTGTTGTGGAGAGTGCAACACATTTTTGCAATCTTGATTGCCACACAGCGCCACCTGCAAATGTTACTAGGTAGGATGAATTTGACCTTCTGGTGCCCACATCTGATCCCATTTCTGAGTCGGTGTAGCCAACTCGGGCTTCCCACCTCCAAAGATGAGTCTCAAACTAGATGTAACTTGTAGGTATCTCACTATCCACTTTACAGCATTCCTATGCTCCTTTCTCGGATTAGAAAAATAACAACTAACAACACCAACTACATAAGCTATGTCTGGCCTCGTACATACCATTGCATACATCAAGCTTCCCATAGCTGAAGCATATGGGTCTCTTCTCATTGCTTCCTTCTCTTTATCAGTTGAAGGACTATGATGAGAACCAAGTTTAAAATGAGTGGCAAGAGGAGAACTAACCATTTTAAGTTTTCTCATATTGATTTTTTCAAGTACTTTCTCAATATATTTCTCCTATGACAAATGCAGCTTCTTGTTTGCTCTATCTCGGGTGATGTTAATACGAAGAATTTTCTTTGCTGGCCTCAAATCATTTATGGAAAAGGATTTGCTCAACTATGTTTATGTGAAGTGTCGAGGCCAGTGTCGTCACATCTAGAATCACACCGATCCTCTACCAGTTATTTTGTTTAACCTCTAATACATTTGTATTGTTCGAATTGTATTGTGTTTTGTGTTACTTTCAGGTTTGTAACAATTGAAGATATTCGTATTAGGCACTGAATTAAAGTCAAACACAAACCTGAAAGAGTTCTAGAAAGATCTAGAAGATTAAAGGTGGTTACCCGAATTACATAATGGGTAGTTATTCACCTAACTCATGGATGGTTCATACATCTTCTAGTGGACCATTTACTTGATGGACCTGCAGCATTCCCACGAGTATTTATAGAAGCTGTTGGATGGTCAGATTGTGTTGAGATCGATCAACTTGGAGAGATCCGCTACATATTAGAGACACCATACTTAGAGTTTATCTTTAGGTTTCTTGGGTAATATTTTCACTTATGTTGTAACACTTTGTTCAACATCACATGCATACTGTTATCCCATACGTTTTGTGTGTACTGTTCACAGGCAGTCGAAATTCATACTTGAAGTAGGCTTAGATCTAATAATCTAGGTTTGCCATTTGGGATCTTTTTTGAATTTTATCCAATTTTACGTTTGAAAAAAGAAGGAATGTTTCCATCTCTTAGAATCTATTTTTGTAATCACTTTTTCCAAGTTAATGATACTTATGCCATGAGGCCGCCAAAAACTTATTTAAGTTTATCGAAAGATTGAGTAATCCATGTGTTAAGTCTTTCGCTGTTTAAACATGCATTTCGTATTCAAGTTTTATATTTTGATAAGAGTTAGTGTTGTACGAAGTGTCGATCACACTTAGGACAACATCACTATCGAAAAATATACTTACACCCATTGGGCACTCGACAAGTAGCATCAGAGCCAATACTTGACTGTACTAAGTGTTGATTCCTGTGTTAAGTGTTTAAGTGTCATGGATTACTCCACTTGATCGATCAATTATCCTCCCATACTTGATGTAACCAATTATACCATGTGGAAAAGTCAAATGAGGAGTTACATCAAGAACCTGGATAAATGTGCTTGGAAGACCATTCTTTCGGGCTGGACACCCCCACTATCGCAGACAAAGATGGAGATCTTATTATCAAGAGTGAGCTTGAATGGATGGCTGAAGAGAAAAATCGATCGTTGTTGAACAAAAAGGCCCTCTATGCAATCAACTTATCAGTTGATAAAGTGATGTTCAAGCTGTCCAGAATTGTATTTCTGCAAAAGATACTTGGGAAAGGCTTTAATAGCACTGTGAAGGATCTAAAAGTATCCGAAGGGCTAAGGCGAGATGTTGAACGTGCAGTTTGAAAGCTTGAAGATGAAAGATGATGAGACTATCTCGTCGTACGATGAATAACTTTACGAGGTGGTAAATGAGCTACAGTCGCTTGGGACACAATCTCCAATATCAGGTTAACGAGCAAAACTCTACATAAGTTTCCTAGAAGATTTAATGGCAAAATCTATGTTATAGAAGAAGTTACGAATACTGATTTCTTGAGTTATAATGAGCCTATAAGTATTCTAAAAACTTATAAAATGGATTTGTATCAACAAGATTATGCGTATGATAGAAAAGGTGTTGTTTCCTTTAAAGGTGAAACTCCCTCTTGTTCTAATTTTGGTAAAACTTTGACATTAACTGAAAATAAATAAGTTAAAGAAGATGTTGCCAACATTCCTGATGACACTCAGAATCGCTTTACTTGTTAAGGAATTTGAGTTTTATTTTAGACAAAGGAAAAATAAGTCTAAAGCAAACATTCAGCTTAAGATAGAGCATACCCCTCAAACTCCTGCACGGAAACCCACTCAAAGAAGAAAATTTATATATGATCTTGAATTTAAGAAAAAGATCATGTGTGATGAATGTATTGGTTTTGGTCATTATGCAAATGAATGTGCTAACACTCTTCTGAAGAAAATGATGAGCTTAAATACTTTCTTGAGTGATGATGATTCTGAAGGAGATCCAAAGGCAAATGATGAAGAACTCGCATTCTTGACACAATGTGTGAAGGAAGATTTTTCTGGAAGTAACTCAGATGTTGAGTCTGGTGTGCCAACATCAGAAACAACATCGTGCAAGTTTATGTCTGCTTCTGATTTTTATGTGAAGTGTAATGCTTTCTCTTGTAGAGCATGTACTTCACAAGAACCTCTAGAGATGAAGATTTTTGAACTCCTGAAAGAATTTAAAGCTGTCAACTAAGAAAATGATGGACTGATTGAGAACATAACAAGGCTTGAGGTAAATCTAACCAAAATGGATGCAGAAATTTCCACTCCAAGGTCAGATAGCTGCTTCTACATTAAGCTTAAAAATTTACTCCAAATGTACATCTGTTTTGAATAAAGCCTTATCTGTTGGAAAATCTGATAAAGTTGGTCTTGGATATACTGAAGAATGTATGTCTTTTAGTTTTGAAAAGCCTGTTGTATTTGTGAAACCAGGTTTGAATTATTTTCCCAAAATGTTCCTAGTAAAAAAGGCAGAAGAACTTTTGTTTGTCACTACTGTTCAGTTCCTGGACACATTCGTCCTTATCGATTTAAACAGAAAAATCATCTATTTTTTGGAAAAGTGTTGTCTGGAATGATGCCATACAAGTATTCATACACACATAAATCATCTTTGGTCAGAAAACCAAAAGTGCTTTGTAATGTTGTATGTACTTCTTTAGAAGCATGTATACCTGGTTTATGGTATTTTGATAGTAATTGTTCTAGATATATGACTGGAAATGTTAAATGCTTGAAAGATTATGAAACTTTTAATGGTGGTAAAGTTACTTATGGTGGTGGCTTTAAGGGTAACATTCTTGTAAGGAACTTTGAATGTAAAAGATTTTTCAAATCTGATGAATGTGCTTCATATTGAAGGTCTATGTGATAATTTGATAAGCATATGTCAATTATGTGATGATAATTTGCATATAAAATTTGACAAAAATTCATGTTTTGTGCTAAATAAAACTGATGACTATGTGATGGTTGGTAGTCAATCTATTGATAATTGTTATCAGATTGGTAACAACACTTACTGCAATATCACACAACATGATGAAATTGTACTTTATTATAAAAAATTTGGCCATGTAAATTATAGATATTTACAGAAATTTGTTAAGTTTGAAGTTGTTAAAGGACTACCTAAGCTCAGATTCCGAGACCTACATATATGTGGTTCATGCTAAAAAGGTAAGCAAGTAAGGTCCTTGCACGTCAATGTGCACATCTTCAAGGTGTTTTGAATTGCTTCACATGGATCTTATAGGTCCTACGGAGACTAAAAATATTGGTGGTAAGAGGTACTCATTGGTTGTAGTTGATGATTTTTCTATATTTTCATGGGTTAAATTCATTAGTGAAAAATCTGATACATTTAGTGTGTTCAAAGTTCTTTTCAAAAGATTCAAAAATACTTTCAATCTTAGAGTGTGTAAGATTAGAACTGATCATAGTAGAGAATTTAAAAACAACATGTTTGCTGATTTTTGTGAAAAGAAATGCATTATGCAAGAGTTTTCCTCTCTTAGAACCCCACGGCAGAATGTGATCATTGAAAAAAGAATAGAACTTTACATGAAATGGCTAGAGTCATGCTTACTTTATTGAATGTGTCTAAAAGGTTTTGGGTTGAAGCATTGGATATTGTATATCATGTGTCTAATAGGATTTTCTTTAGACTAGGTTGTTCTATTACTTCTTATGAGCTGTTGTACAAGAGAAAACCAAACCTGAAATATTTTCATGTATTCAGTTGCATGTGCTACTGATGGGCATTTTCTCAACACATAATTAATCCTCAAGTATGAAGGATGCGATTGTAGCTTATATAAATGACCAAGTTATATTATCAAACCCAAAAGACGATTGGTTATTAATTTATTGTTATTTAAATTAAGAGAAACTATTGTTTGGAAATTTAAGTAGAGAATGGTTATTAATCTAATAAACGGAACAATAAAATAACAAATAAAATAGAAATTGTAGAGATAAACGAGAGTTAACAAGTGAGAAGATAGGTAGCTCTTCGGGCCATCCAGTTTCACTAATTAATGTCCCTTCCGTATGTCAATATCTGACTATGCCTTGTGGATTAAGGACGTATCACTAAACCATGCGAATCTACTCTATAGACACAAGCAGATAAGCGTGTAATACATGTGAATCACCTTGGAGCAAGAACATAATTATACCCCCCTTTCTAGGTACTATTAATATCAATTATTTCCCGTGTACTAAGTACTCTAACCCGATATGATCTCCTTTTATAGGTACTATATAATTATCCTCTTCATCTTACTTACTAACCCGAATTCAATTCAATTAATAAGTATTTATATAAAATAGTTCAAATGAAGCTTCGGAGTCCCCTCACTTAGAATCATAACATAGAATCCTGCTCAGCAGTGAACGCACTCAATCAATAACCAAGATATGTATTCAAACTCTACATAACAGTTAATGATGCACAAAACAACTCTGAGTATGACTTAATAAAGCATTGTCTTATATAAAATAAATCCACAAGTAGTGTTGTAAGGAGTATACACATGGAAGTTCAATACACTAGATAAAAACCTTCATAACCCTAGAACTACCAAGGCTGTTCTAGCCCATGACGCTTCGAAGAACATTCATGGTGTTTGGATATATCTTACCCATAGTTTTGAAAATTACAAGAAAGATTAAGTTGCGAAGTATACCCGAGATGTGGGCGCCATTGCTTCTCAATCCGTCTTAAATCTTCACTTGGTTCTCACTTGATTTGATGCACGAATCTCTCTCTATAGCTCCGTAGGATGGAGTTAGGGTTTGGATGTGGTGTAGGATAGATATGGAATGTAACTCTCTTTTTGATGTGATCGGCATCCCTTTTTATACTTGTAAAACTCTCCTCATGGACCTTTACTGGGCTTTTTCTTAAAAAATATGTCAATTCACGCACAGGAAGGTCGGAATTATCAAAAATAGCATCGCGTGTCCCTGCTCAACCAAAACTGGAGAGGTTGAGCGAACTCTGGCCAGGTCGAGAGGTGGTCGAGCAGTGCCTCCCTATTCGCTGAAACTCTATATAGACACTCGCTCGACTAACTTCAACCTCGCTCGACCAAGAAGTATTGGATGAGTGGCTCCTCCTAAGGTCGAGCGGTATCTCTAAACTCGTGTTTTCCGATTCTGAGCACTTCTAACTTGTTTTCCAGTATAAATATGCTCAAATACCCTTAGTAGCATTTGATTCGTGGATTTTCCATAAACATACCGATTTGCCTTGATAATAGCCCAAATCGTACTCAATTTTCACACAATTCAGAGCTCAAAATACGTGAATTATCACTCTCATCAAACCCCCAAACTTACATGTTGCTCGTCCCGAGGCAACAAAATCAAAGCAAAGGCAAGAACCTCATACATGCACAACTTTATAACACATTCAATTTCATCAAATCAAAACATATAGTCATCATACTTTTCATCTATGCAAGAACATCAATCAATCATAATACTTCTATGAGTGCTAAGTCATCTTGCTCACTTGGTAAGTGTTTACTTTCTCTCTCCATTTTAAAAGATGTACACTTCAAGGGTTAGTATATACACGCTCATAATCAATTCATACATCCACGTAACCATAAGCTTGGCAAAGGTCTCAAAGATCAATTTATAATTATTCAATACTAGGATCACAAAGGACTTGTCTTATGGGTTGTAATGTTGGCTCTTTTGTAAAGGTAGGAGAATTTGGATAAAGTGACTTAATTCACTAGTAAAGAATTACCTTGGAATTCGCTTTTCATCAAACAGCTTCATTCTTATCCATCATCATTCTCATGATCTTCTTCGATTCATCTTCGATTCAAACTACCCCTAGACACGATTTAACCATATTCTTTCTTCACTCATCACTAGCACAATTTTTCCTTCCTTTCTTTCTTCAATTTCAACACAAACAATTTATTTACCTAAACTCTTTACTAGTAAATAAGATAATTCAAAGCTAAAGTAAAGGTAATAAAGGCTTTTTATCACCGGCTTGCAAAAGAAAAAGCTTTTAAAGGCTCAACAGGGCTTCCGATGATATATACATTAAAAGGCAAGGTAAATTGTTGGCTAAGTAACTCAATTATCAATAATGGCCTAAGATCATCCATTAGCATTTATTAATTATAAATCTCAAACAAGACTACAAGCCAAGTTCTAGAATACAAATGTATGAACGATTCTCTCAAGAATCTCTCATGCATTAATGTAGCATGATTAAAAGGCTTAAATTCTCACAAGGGTAATAGATTTTCTAAGCACTCTTCAAAGCATGCAATCAACTTCAATCTCTACATAAACTATAAGTAATAACAATACATGCTTTTCTTTAACAAAATCAACATGTATAAAAAATAAATGCACATGCATACCAAAGAGTCAATATCAAACCATTAATCATCACCAAATGTACAAATATCCATCAACACCATCAATATACTCAATATGGTACATACGACTGACGCATGAATCTCATAAAACCCAAATCGAATCAACCACCAATCAAGCCCCAACCTGTCAAGTAAAAAATAGAAGGGAGATGAGAGCAATCAGACAAAGGAGAAAAACCTGGTGCACTCTACTCCTCCGGAGCATCATCTTCATCACTGGTCTCCATGTGCCATAAATCGAAATCCCTCTGAAGAACCCAAAGCTTCATATCAACCTCTCGATAGTTGGCCTGCATCTCTCCCAATCTTCTATCTATAGCACCATACCTCAAGTTGAGCGCAACATAATTCGTGTTCGCCAAAGTAAATTGGCAATTCGTCTCATGCTGGTTCATATTCAATGTGGCAAAGTGCTAATTCATCAATTTGAATTGCTCTCTATAAAAGCGATCCTGAGCCTACCAGAAATCATATTGCTGTTGTTGTGGTGGTAGCTGCATCGAAGGAATTCCCATCTCCAGAATATCGTGAGGCATCTCCATATGTACCTCACGAATCGGCTGCTCAAACGGTGGTGGCTGCTGCGGTCCAAACTGCTGTTGCTGCTTCTATGGCTCGTCCTCCTCATAAGCCTTTGGCTCTCCTACTAGAATCATATCAAGGTCGAGATACACACCCTTAAGATACATATCAACCAAAGTTAACCAATCTCCATTAGCGCAACACGTAATAGAGATTGCAGTGTGGGGAGGAATGTTCATGAATAGATTCGTATTGATCTGAACCGTAGTGAGATCAACGAGAGAGAAGGGCATCTTGAAAGAAATCGAATTCATCCATCGGATGATCATCCATACTCTATCTTCTCATCGAGCTAAGTTCATCCTCACACACGCCGACAAAATCAAATCAAGCTCGCTAATCACCGGCCTATACTAGATAAATCCATATTATAATGCTCAGCCAACGGTATGATCAATCCTCCAATATTCACCTTCTGAAACGTATGCAAAGTAAACCAATGCAACTGCTGTAAAACTTAAGCCCCCAGGTTGAAGTGGACCCCGTTCATCATGCACCATAGGACATACAACTCTCCTCTCGGAATACACATGCACTCTGCTCGAGCAAAGATGGTGTTTCTGAGGATCATATCCATGTACCCGATCATTGGGTTACAAATGAAAGCGGCCTGTGACCTTTGTGGATCATAAGCTCCTTGCAAACCTATAATCGACCTCCAAAACTCATCAGCAATAAATCATGTGTCCTCTTGCGATGACACATTCTCCGAACACCCAAACATCCTGTTGAACTGACTAGTATATAGATATCTTAATTCCTCTCCAAGTTAGAACCACGCTGATGTAGAAAGAAAGGAATCCTCACGAATCACCTCTAACGTACATAGCATCTCCGCTGTAATGTGGAAATGCGTCTCCCTTTTCATATCCATGAAACCGCTGATTCTCGCTTGGTTGAACATCCACCTTCTATCATTTATAATGCTCATCTCCATCATGGCTTCATCATCTTGGTTACAGGTCCGAGCTATCTTCCTCTAAATTTCTTCCCATAGCTCCTTTTTTTCTTCCCAATCTGGTATTTTTATTCCAAAGTCGGACAGCATCAAATTATTTTTCTTTAATCTCTTAGTTTTCTCCCCCTTCTTCGGGACACTTTTCTTTCGCTTTGAACATGCAGCAATGCCTTTTCCTACAAAATTTATACTTCAATACAAAACATAGGTAAAGAAACAAGTTCACCAACCCTAGGACTAATTATTACATAGATTCTACTCAACACATCAAATCATATGCTCAACAATTCAAACTTAACTTTTCCACAATCTCACATGTATATACTAATCATACGATAAACCTCGACACATTAAATCAAGGAAAGATTGACATTCTATGTCCTAAGTATCACTAAAGAATTCAAAATACGAACATGCTTCAATAGGATCTCCAAAAATATATTCACAAAGTTAAACTCAATCCTAAGTATCAACACTATTCCACAATTCAAATTCATCACCAACGTCACTCCAAATCAACAAGCCCATACAAAAATTAAGCAATTAAACTCAAGCCTGTATCATGTGCATCATCAATTTCACAAAATTCCATCAATTCAAATTTAAATTGAACTCATGCGAATTCATATAAAATTTCAACAAAAACACCCAAATTCATATCACAATTCAAACCAAGAACATGCTTCACCAACTTACCCAACTAAACTTCAAAGAATAAAATCCAATTCAAAGAAAATGAGTTGAAAAAACAAACCTTTGTCTCCAGCCATAGGTGCGTAGAAGTGATGAGAAGTGACGAGAATTCAAAATTGAGAAGAAAGCCCCAAATTTGACTTGAATCTTCCAAAATTGATGTGGAATGTGTGTGGTTTGGGTAAAGAAGAGTATTCTAAGTGATTGGGGTGAAAGTTTTACCGTTCGGGATAGTTGCTCGAGAAAGAGTTGTGAGAAATGATCGAGCAGCGCAGAAACTGGCCTTATATTCCAAAACTGCTTCTCCGCTCGGGTCGAGCGACTCTTCGCATGGTCAAGCAGCGACCCTGTAATCTAAAACCATCTCTGCATTCTACTCGACCTCTTGCTCGACCAAGATATTTCGGTCAAGCGCCCCCTATTTGGTCGAGCGGGACCTCTGTACTCTGAAAACTCCAGGATCCGCCTTACAGTGGTCCGCGTGACCACCGCTTGACCTCAGTGTCTGGTTGAGCGGTTCAACTCTTGCTCGAGCGGGCTTTCGACAATCTGTTTCATCACGATTTCTTCATCCCCTACAAACCTCATACTCAAAAACAACATTAATCATCATATGAAACCAAAACAAAACCTAGAGAACCACTTCTTAGACTCTAAAAATCAAGTATATATAACTTCACTAACACTACAAAAATAAATACACCACTAAACACTAGGCAAAATGCAAAATATCGATACATCAAAACTGGTTAAAGTTTCAATATACCATAAAAAATCAACTCCCCTAGCAAACATTACAAAGAAAAGATTATACTCTTGGTGCTACGTGAGATAAGAACATCACACCCCCCAAACTTAGTAGAAACTATAGTCGAAACTAAGTTTGCAAAGAGATGAATTGCCGTAGTAAGCACCTTAAATATAAAAATTTCTTACGCACAAGAAAATAAATAAAGCAATAAAATGGGAGGGCAAGCCCCCAAAAGGCGCTCATGTTTAACGTCGGAGAGTCACGACGGTACCACTTCAATTCAAGGTATCTTCAAAGACAATGCAAGCATCATCTGGCGACTTAAAGTGCTTCAATCGATGCCCATTCGCCGCTATGATGTCTCCGTCTTTATCCATGATATCAAAACTCCCCCTCCACAGGCTTTATGTATAGTGAACGGTCCCATCCACTTCAATTTTAATTTTTTGCGAAAAGCTTCAATTGAGAGTTAAAGAGTATTACCTCATCTCCTTTTTTGAACTCTTTGAAAGTGATCTTTGAATCATGCCATTTCTTCATTCTCTCCTTATAAATCACCGAATTCTTAAAAGCTTGCTTCTAAACTCAACTGATTGATTGATATCAGTCAACCTTAGGTCCTTGGCCTCCTTAATGGATATGTTCAAACTCCTTACAGGCCAAAAAGACTTATGCTGAATCTCTATGGGTAAGTGGCACGATTTTCCATAAATGATTTGATAAGGTGACAGTTCTAGCACAGTTTTGTATGAAGTACGGAACCCCCATAAGATGTCATCAAGCTTCATAACCCAATCCTTTCTATTGGTCCCGACCATTTTTTCTAGGATTTGTTTCACTTGCCGGTTAGAAACTTCCATTTGTCCATTTGCTTGAGGATGATAGGGTATAGTAACCCTATACTTAATACTATACTCTTTGAGTACTCTCTCAATAAGCCTATTGACGAAGTGTGAACCTCCATCACTTACTAGTGCTCTAGGAACTTCATAGCGGGTAAAAATATATTTCTTAATGAATGACAAAACCGTCTTTGCATCATTCATGCGAGTAGGAATAGCTTCTACCCACTTAGAAACATAATCAACAGCAAGCAAGATATATAGGAATCCATTAGATGGGAGAAAAGGCCCCATAAAATCAATTTCCCATACATCAAAAATCTCTACCACAATGCTTGGCTGAAGTGGCATCTCATCCCTCTTGCTTATGTTTCCCATCTTTTGACATCTATCACATGTCGCTACAAAAGATTCATAATCTTTAAATAAGGTAGGTTAATATAGAGCGGATTGAAGTACCTTAGCTGTAGTATTTTGAGCTTCGAAGTGCCCTCCGTTAGGTTGTGCATGGAAAAAATCAAGAACACTCTCCATCTCCATCTCGGGCACACACCTACGGACGATAGAATCTGTACAAATCTTGTAGACGAACGGATCATACTATATAAAAGTCTCAACATCTCTCCTGAATTTCGCAAGTTGATACTGATTGAGACCCTTAGGAATTTCACCAATCGTAATGTAGTTGACATAATCTGCATACCATAGATCCATTCCATGAACAGCTACTACACAAGCTTTCTCCACTCCTTCAGCAAACACTGCCATAATCTTTTCATCCGGGAACATCTCTTCTATATATTCGAACAGCTCATCACAATGCTCCCTTATTTTTAACCTTGATAGGTGATCCGCCAAAATATTCTCCGTTTCTTTCTTATCTCGGATCTCTATATCAAACTCTTGCAGAAGAAGGATCCATCGAATAATCCTGGGCTTAGCTTCCTTCTTCTCCATCAAGTACCGGATCGCAGAATGATCCATGTTTACGATAGTCTTCATGCCAACCAAATACTGTCGAAACTTGTTGAAAGCATACACAACAGCTAGAAACTCTTTTTTAGTAATAGTGTAATTCTTTTGTGCTGCATCAAAAGTTTTACTCGTATAGTAAATGACACAGAACTTCTTTTTCCTCAGCTGCTCAAGCACCACTCCAAGTGCTAGATCACTTGCATCACACATAAGTACAAACAGCTGAGTCCAATCTGTTGTTATCAAGATAGGTGCAGTAATAAGCGCCTCTTTCAAAACCTGAAAAGCTATTAGACATTCATCATCAAAAACAAAAGGAACATCCTTTTCAAGTAAGTGAGATAAGGGCTTGGAGTATTTTGAGAAGTCTTTGATGAATCTCTATAGAATCCTGCGTGTCCAAGGAAAGACCGTACTCCATTCTCATTAGTAGGCGGTGGAAGCTTCTCAATCATCACCATCTTTGCTCGATCAACTTGCAATCCCTTAGCCGAAATATGATGCCCAAGAATAACCCCATCTCTCACCATGAAGTGGCACTTCTCCCAATTCAAGACAAGATTAGTTTCTTGACATTTCTTCAAAACGGTAGCTAGGTTAGACAAACAACTATCAAAGGAAGAACCAAAAACAGTAAACACCTCCATGATCTTCTCTATCAACCCATCAAATATGGCCATCATGCATCTTTGGAATGTAGCAGGCGCATTACACAATCCAAATTGTATTTTTCTAAAGAGTTGGTCTCTTGTGAGACGGGTTATTGGTGAGACGGATGTGAGACGGGTCAACCCATCACTAAAGTATACTTATTTGTGGTTAAAGTGTGCTTATTTGTGGTTAAAGTATGTCGATAATAAATCAAATTATAACACACTAACATCATACTTTAATACATAATCCAACATACTTTAAAAAACATACATTAACAACCATTTAACATACTTTATTTAAATAATCGACATACTTTAACACGTCTCACAAACCGTCTCATGAAGGTAGCGTCTCACAAGAGACTTTGTCTTTTCTAAAAGCACAGGTTCCATAAGGGCAAGTAAAAGTAGTCTTTTCCTGATCCTCGGGTGCAATCATAATTTGATTATAACCCGAATACCCATAAAAAAAATAATAAAACTCATACCCCGCTAGACGATCCAACATTTGATCCATGAAAGGAAGAGGGAAATGGTCTTTGCATGTATTTTCATTCAGTTTTTTGTAATCAGTGCACACATGCCATCCCGTAGGAATCCTATTGGCCAGTGTTTCCCCATCATCTACTTTCAAAATAGTCATGCCCCCTTTTTTAGATACAACATGCAATGGACTTGATTAGCCATAACTTGTAGTCGGGTTGACCAATTCAAGAATTTATCGAACCACAGGGAGGTCGATGCTAGCACTTAAGCGATATCACGTTTATCACGATTTTATAGAGACGAATCATAGATGGATGGTTTGGGTAACAAGTAATTAAATGAAAGTAGACAAACAATAATCCAATGACAAGATAAAAATGATGAATGAGTGGTTTTCCAAATTAAGTAGAAGTGAGATTATCAACACTAATGAAGTGGTAACTTATGGATTCATGCATTAAACTCATATGTATCAAGGGTTAAGACTAAGGGCCAACACTTATACCACCTAAACTTCCTCTCGAAATGAATAGGATGTAGATCATTTGCACAATCTCAAAATAGCTCAAAGGTTGGTTCTAAATTAAACTATTCCAACTAGGTACTAAGTTCAATTATAGAATCCCTTCATATAATCAATTGACTTCTCAATCTAACTAATCACATGTTCCATCAAAGGGTTCTAAATAATAAAGGACTTCTCAATCACTTTACCATCTATAATGCACATGAGGTGTTTGATGAAATGATTCACTTGACTATCCTAAGCACATCATTGATTTCTCAATCTAATCATATAATTAGAACAATCAAACACACAAAATATCATAGATCTCAAGATATATAAGCACCAATGATAGAAAATCAAATATCCCCATCAACATATGAATTTAATTACATAGATCCACAAATTAACCAACAACCTTCATGTTGCTAATCTCACAAGGGAGATTAGCCTACAATCTTCATAAGATCCATAACATAGACATTATAATTCTTACAAATCATGATAAACTAAAGGATTAACACAAAATTGGAATGAAAACTCCCTTGGAAATGGATCCAATTGAATCTCCCTTCTTCCTTTGGTGATCACCCAAGCTTCCTTGCTTCTTCACTTGATTTGGATGGAGGAAATTATGGAGAGATGATGTAGATCTCAAAAATGGATGAATGGGATGGAGAATGTGGTGTGAAATCAAAGGAATGGTGTGTGAGGTGTGTGGGAACAGTAGAATTTCGGATCTCCTCTTATAAAATCTGAATGGAGGGGTATTTATACCCTTATGGGTCTTCTAGAAGGATTCTGATTTTTTTCTGATCCAAGACACGACACGAGTCGTGTGGCGCAACACGGCCATGAGGTGCCCGTGTTGCGTGAACTGATGCTCCCGCACGGCCATCGCTTACAGGCCCGTGTTAGCTACACGGGTCGTGTCTGCAACACGAGTCGAGCTCCGCAACACGGCCAAGTGGTGGTCGTGTTGGATGAATAGATGTTGCCGCACGACCATTTTGGACAGGCCCGTGTTAGCTACACGAGTCGTGCACTGCGACACGGCTCGTGCCACCGACACGGCCAGTCGTGTTGCTGCTGCCCTGATTCCTTCACTGTTTTGGCTCGTTCTCCCTCGTTTCAACTCCAAATTGAGATCCGCTTTTTCCTACATCTTCCTTATCATGTTTAGCATCAAATAAAAAGTGAAAATAGTAGGTTTAAGCTCATTCACACACATTTCCATGAAAACACAAAACACAACCAAATAACACATAAAATACGGATAAAATAATACGAAAACACATATAAAAAGACACTAAAATCTAGGTGAAAATATCACTCATCAGGACTCACGTGGGCACTATCACTAATAAGATAAATAATCCTACATCTAACTACGTTAAGATTTGTTTCCTAATTACTTCTTGAATCGCGGGGTTAACCTCCGCTGATTCTGATGCATCCCTTAGCTTCATTTAGCAATCTTATCTTATCCATGCAATACAATGGACTAATTACTTTCAAATCATCAAGAGACCATCCAATAGCAGACTTATATTTCCTAAGTACATCCAACAAATCTTCAAGTTACTCATTAGTAAGAGAAGAAGATACAATTACTGGATAAGTTTCATTGTCGCCTAAGTAGGCGTACTTCAAGTGTTCTGGTAGCGGCTTCAACTCCTCCTTATTTTCTTCTTTCGGTGTGCTCTCTTTGTCCAAGGGTAGGTAGTGCCTACTCCACTTCACCTCTTCAAGCTTGGCTCTTTTTGGTTAATACCTATGATCACCCAAAGCAAGTAAGTTCTCAAGAAATTCAATACATACCTCATTGGAGAGCTCATCTAGCTCCGTAGTGGAAAAAGTAAGAGACTCCGCCAAGCATGTCTCCAAGGAATCCTTCGAAAGGATCAAGGACATGTCTTCCTTCACAATCTCCTCCACCACATCAATGCTATAACACTGTGTCTCCATAGGCATATTCATTGCTTTATCCAAGTTGAACAGAACCTCTTCGTTATCCATGCGAAGTCTAAGCTCCCCCTTTTTAACATCGATCATAGCTCCAGCTGTGGCAAGAAATAGCCTCCCTAAGATAAGAGGGACATTATCCTTGTCATCTTTCATCTCTAGTACAAGAAAATCCACAGGAAAGACAAGCTTCTCTACTTTCACAAGTACATCTTCTATCACCCCTTTAGGAAAAGTCATGGACCTATCCGCCAATTGTAGAGCCACTTTTGTGGGAGCAAGCTCCCCCAAAATTAGCTTCTTGAATATAGATAAGGGCATCAAGTTGATACTTGCACCAAGATCACACAAAGCTTTTCGTGTCGGCCCCTTTTCAATTTAACATATAATAGTGAAACTTTCTGGATCTTTCAACTTTGCTGGCAGCTTTCTCTGAATGATCAAGCTGCAGTTATCAGATAGATTGACAGTTTCAACTCTGTTCAAGCTTCTCTTTTTCAATATGATATCCTTAAAAAATTGGGCATAGTACGGCATCTTCATGATTGCTTCAGAGAAAGGAATGTTCAAGCTTATCTTGTTCATGATATCCGAAAACCTCTTGAACTTCTCTTTCAAACCCTTCTTCACTAACCTGTAAGGAAATAGAGTAGGTATCTTAGTTTTAGGGATTCCCTACTCCTATTCGACCTCCTTGCTTTGTCATTCTCGGCTCTCAATTGCTTGGCTCTTTCCCACTTCTTCTCAACTATTTGATCATTATTCTGCTCTTAGGATGGTAATGAAGTGTTGTGAACTGAAGGTGTAACATCCTGTATGGAAATCGGTGTCGAAGAACCTTGCTCGACCAAAATGGTTCTGTCAAACGACCTGATAATGGTCGAGCGAGGTACCTGTAATTTGACTTTGAGTGTTCAGGTGTACAAAAGTTAGCTCGACCTCAGCTCGACCAGGCAGATTTGGTCGAGCGGCATTGTTTTGGTCGTGCGGGGTATCTGTACTCTGATCGTGACTTTTCAGAGCCTGTGAATACCGCTCGACCTCAGCTCGACCAAATGATTTGGTCGAGTGGTGGTCTAGCATGGACGCATTCTCTCTATTTTTTATAACTGGTAGCATTGGACCTTCATACTGCGTTCCTGACCTCAAAGTGATGGCATTACAAGATTTTTGGTTTGTTATACTTTGAGAAGGAAATTTACCTTTATCAACTGTCTGCGTAAGCTTATTTATATTCCCCGCCATCTCTCCCATCAACAAAGTAAGATCCTTCATCTGCTTGGATAATTCATCATGATTCGAGTCTATCTTTGCTTCCAAATGATCCACCCTTGCATCATTCCTAGCCACATATCGGTTCGTATTATCTTCCAAATTAGGTTTTCCTTCCTTGATCTTAGCACCAGGATACACCTATAGGAGGTTTGATTGCTACATTCGGAGTGCTCCAAGAAAATTCTGGCCTCCTTGGTTGTTGATAATTACCCAGGGGACCACGATTGTTTTAGTTCCCTTGGTAATTCCAGTTTCCTAGATCTGAAACCTAGTTCCTAGAATACTTTGACCCATGGTATAGTTCGCTTCTTCAAATTCCTCTTGGATCGGTCTTTCTTCACAACATCTCCATTATTTACTTTTGCTAGGATTCAAGTAGCTTGTTGATATTCGTCAGGCTAGAGACGATCTCATATTCTCTACTTGACTTTACCATCGTGTGCTCAACCTACGCTACCTTTCCAAGTACGTAGGTTCCCCTTACTCTATCAGTTGGCCAATCTCTTGAATTCATCCTCAAAAAGTTTTTCAGCCTCAATGGGTGTCTTAGTAAGTAATGCTCCATTTGATGAAGCATCCAGTAAAACATAAGAATAGCAATCCAATCCGTTGTAGAAAATACTGATATATTAAGCTTTAGATAACCCATGTTGTGGACACTTTCAAGCATGTCCTTGAACCTGTCCCAAGCTTTATGAAATTACTCTCCACTACCGATAGCAAATTGATTGATGTCTTGCTTTATTTTAAACAACTTTAAAGGTGGGATGTATCACTCCAAGAACTTCACTTTCAATTGATCCTGTGCATTCACCAGCAATAAGAGTGCCGTACCAATCTCTTGCTCTTTCAGTAAGCAAAAATTTAAACAGTATGATCTTCCTTGCATCTTCATGAGTTCCTGCATCTTTTTGTATGCTTGCATAACCAAGGAACTTATTAAGATGCTGATAAGAATGGGATGAAGATCAAAATCGACATCGGCTCCATGCACTCCTAACAGCCCCACGTTGCCCCCTCCGTTGTTCTTAAAGACTTCACAGATGGAAACATTGTCTGGATTTACCCTTTCTTAGGCCATGTTGACTGTTTCTACTTCCGATTTGTCTCTGATTGCAGCTTCAATCACTTTCGAGTTCTGCACTTCAACTTCAACTCCTAGATTAAGAGCTTTGGTTGTTTCCACGTTCTTGTTCTTCTTCTTTTTTGCCTTCTTCTTCCTTGATGATGCTCCAACTTTCGGATCAAAAGGTAATAATGGTGCTCCCTTTGACCTAGTATGCATACACCTATGAAAAATTAAGCATTAGAAATTAAAGACAAGTATGGAAAATTTTAATTAAAATAAACACAATAAAATTGATAAGGACAACCGTCCCTGGCAATGGCGCCAAAAACTTTATGGGCATTTTCTCAACACACAATTAATCCCCAAGTATGAAGGATGCGATTGTAGCTTAGATAAGGGATCAAGTTATATTATCGAACTCAAAGGACGATTGGTTATCAATTTATTATTATTTAAATTAAGAGGAACTATTGCTTGGCAATTTAAGAGGAAAATGGTTATTAATCTAATAAACAGAATAATAAATTAATAAATAAAATAGAGACTGTAGAGATAAACAAGAGTTAACAAGTGAGAAGATAAATACATGTGAATCACCTTGGAGCAATAACATAATTATACCCCCCTTCCTAGGTACTATCAGTATCAATTATTTCCCGTGCACTAAGTACTCTAACCCGATATGATCTCCCTTTATAGGAACTATATAATTATCCTATTTATCCTACTTAGTAACCCGAATTCAATTCAATTAATAAGTATTTATATAAGATAGTTCTAATGAAGCTTCGGAGTCCCCTCACTTAGAATCATAACATAGAATCCTCCGCAGCATTGAACACACTCAATCAATAACCAAGATATGTATTCAGACTCTACATAACAGTTAATGATGCACAAAACAACTCTGAGTATGAATTAATAAAGCATTGTCTTATATAAAATAAATTCACAAGTAATGTTGTATGGAGTATACACATGGAGTTCAATTAACTAGATAAAAACCTTCATTACCCTAGAACTACCAAGGCGGTTTTAGATCATGACGCTTCAAAGAACGTTCATTGTGTTTGGATAGATCTTACCCATAGTCTTGAAAATTATAAGAAAGACTAAGTTGCGAAGTAAACCATAGATGTGGGCGTCGTCGCTTCTCGCTCCGTCTTGAATCTTTACTTGGTTTTTACTTGATTCACTGCACGAATCTCTCTCTATAGCTCCATAGGATGGAGTTAGGGTTTGGATGTGGTGTAGGATGGATGTGGAATCTAACTCTCTTTTTGATGTGATCGGCATCCCTTTTTATACTTGTAAAACTCTCCTCACGGACCTTTATTGGGCTTTTCTTGGAAAATACATCAATTCACGCACAAGAGGGCCGGAATTATTAAAATAGCATCGCGTGTCCCCGCTCGACCAAAAATGGCAAGGTCGAGTGGACTCCGACCAGGTCGAGCGGTAGTCGAACGACCTCACTGTTCGCTGAAACTCTATACAGACACTCGCTCGACCAACTTCAACCTCGCTCGACCAAGAAGTATTGGTCAAGCAGCTCCTCCTGAGATCGAGCGGCATCTCAAAACTCGTGTTTTCCAATTCTGAGCGCTTCTGACCTGTTTTCCTTTATAAATATACTCAAATAGCCTCAGTAGCATTTGATTCGTGAATTTTCCATAAACATATCGATTTGCCTTGATAATAGCCCAAATCATACTCAATTTTCACACAAATCAGAGTTTAAAATATGTGAATTATCACTCTCATCAGCTACATTCCGAATAATGAAGAGTATCTTTCAAATTTTGATTCTAAGAGTGATAAAGGTCTTTTCTTAGGATATTCTAAGAATAGTAAAGCTTACAAAGTCTTTAATCTTATAACAAGAACTGTTTGAGAGTCTATCAATGTTGTGTTTGATGATACATCCAATATTGCAGGTAAAAAAGATGGAAGATGACATCTCTGATCTAGTTGAAACTGTAGAACCAATGAATAATGTTGAGCCGAATGTGATCACATCACCTACAACATCGAGTGTTGAATCAGAAGAAAATGAGAACTAACTCCACATAACTCCAAGAAATACTATTGTGCATAGATAAAAGAAGGATCATCCTTCATCACAGATTATTGGTTAGTCCTTTACAAGTGTTCTAACCAGAAGAAAATGTAAGATAAGAGACGTAGTGCGATTAGTTTACATGTCTAACATATGCAATCAGGTATGTGCTGAACATTATTTTTCTTTTATTGAACCCAAGAATGACATTGAAGCCTTAAAAGATGACTATTGGATTCAGGCTATGCAAGAATAATTTGAAAATTTCACTAGGAATGATGTTTGGAGTCTAGTACTTAAGCCTACAAACACTAATGTGATTGGAACTGAGCGGATTTTTAAGAATAAAACTTATGAATCTGGAAACATAGTAAGAAACAAAGCTAGGCTTGTTGCACAAGGATACACACATATTGAAGGAATTGATTTTGATGAAATATTTGCACCCATAGCTAGAATAGAGTCTATTAAACTTTTCTTAGCTTTTGCATGCTTTATTGGTATCAAACTATTACAAATGGATGTTAAAGTTGCTTTCTTAAATGGTATATTACTTGAAGAAGCTTTTGTTAAACAACTGAAAGGTTTTGTTGATCCATTTCATGATCATGTGTATAAACTAAAAAAACTTTATATGGTCTAAAACAAGCTCCTAGAGCATGGTATGGTAGAATAACTGATTTCGTACTTTAGTTTGGATTCATTATAGGTGAGACTGATAGATTTCCTTTCATTAAGCATGAATTTGATGGGTTTTTGATTGCTCAAATATATGTTGATGACATCGTATTTGGAGTAACATCATATGTCATGATAGACAACTTTGTGAAAGCAACGACAACAACATTTAAGATGAGCATGATCAGTGACCTAGATAACTTTTTAGGGCTCCAAATCAAGCAAGGTGAAAGTTGTATATTTATTTCATAGAGTAAGTATGCTAAGAACTTAGTGAAAAGATTCGGTCTTGAAAATGCTAAGCCTATGAAGACACCTATGGGAATATCAAAGAAACTGTGCAAAGATGATATTGTCCAAGAGGTTGACCACACTCTGTATAGATCTATGATTGGTAGCCTTCTGCACTTAACTTCGAGCAGACCTAACATTATGTATAGTGTCTGTGTATATGCTAGGTACCAAGCAAATCCTAAGGAATCGCACATGAAGGCTATGAAGAGGATTATCAGATATATAGCTGGAACAAGTGACATGAGATTGTGATTTTTAAATGACACAAATAGCTCATTGGTTGGCAACAACGATGCTAATTGGGCTGGTGATTGTGATGATAGGAAGAGCATAAGTGGTGGGTGCTTTTACATGGGTAACAATCTTGTTTCTTGGTATAGTAAAAAGCAAAAATGCATTTTTTAATTCACTGCTGAATTTGAATATATTGCTGCTGGTAGTTGTTGTACTTGGTTGAAAAAGATGTTAGATGATTATGTGCTTGAGACAAATACTTTGGTGATTTACTGTGATAATACGAGTATTATAAACATTTTAAAAAATCCAGTGCAGCACTCACTCACTAAACATATTAGTATTAGACATAATTTTCTAAGAGATTTAGTTGAGAATGAGCTAGTTAAGTTGGAGTATATTTCCATTGAGAAACAACTTGCTGACATATTCACTAAATTACTTGATATCAATAAGTTTTCCTCACTTAGGAAATCTCTTGGACTTTGCATTCCATGAGTCATGTATGATGTTACTCACAGTGTTTCATATTGCTAACTTTATTCTGGTTTAATATTGAGGTGTAATTCTTAACATACGCAGCTAAATGTTGGATTGTATACTAAAAGTCTATCTTTATGTATGAACAATGTTTTGACTATATTTGAAATGAGAATCATGTGATCAAACATTTTGCACATTATAAATTGTTCATATGTTATTGTAAAAGTCCATTTACTTTATACTATATATTATATATTGTGCGGCGTCACACGAAAGATCATATTATCAGCTCTTTATAAAGTATAAACAGATACTCACAATCGAGATAGACGGGGAGAATCTATCGGGATGGTTATAGTGTAGTTTGGTATTAGTCTGTCTTGACTATATAATTACACTAGTGCGCTTTGTGTGAATTGAGCAGGACCACTTGTGGTTGTTCGATTTATATTGACTATATAAGAGAACTAGACCTTAGTTATTATGGATGTTCGTACTCTTAATCCCTATATAATAACCTTGACACGTAATTCAATATTTATTTCTTTGAATTATCAATGAGTGAGATTTAATCGTAAATCAATATGCTCAGTGAGTTGGGAGATGGTACTGTCTCTATGGTGTGTTGTTGATTGTAGAAAGAATCCGTGTCCTAATGGAATTAGTTGATGATGTCCCCTTGAGGAGCTCATAAGGATTACCATGTAAACCCTGCAGGTGGATTTGATCCGGCATGAAATAAGGTTGAGTGGTACTACTCTTGGAAAAGAGATTGATTAATTGAGTTGTTAGTAACTCATTTAATTAGTGGGCATTAAATATGTTAAACACGGGGAGATTAACAGGCTCATAATAAGAAGGTGCCCATAACGTAATTTAGGATTAAGGTGGCAGTGCAATAATTATTCTTTAGTGGACTGAATTATTATTATTGGACTTAAGTATATATTTTGGGTTAAACTTGGATACTTAAGTCCAATGGGAGGCCCAACCTTAATTTCTCCTCCTTGTCCCTACTGTAGACTATAAATAAGCCAACTCAGCAACCCTAAGAACAGTTTTTACATGCCCAAAACCATGAGAGAGTAAGAGAGGGATTACGGATTTAGATCGTCTTGAAGATCGTTGCTAACACAACATCAAGACGTGGCATAAGAATATAGCAGAAGTCCAGAAGATTGTTTGTTGCTGCTATTCGATCACTTCTCAAGAAATCCATGGTGAAAGGTAATTTATTCTATTCATTTCTACTGCAATAGAATTACATGGAACCCGAACGAATCATGTAAACCAAAAGATCCGATCATCATCAATTGGTATCAGAGCTACGATTTTAGTGGTCGTGCGTGAGATGTTCGGTTAGGGTTTATGTGAATTAGTGTTTTGGTATATTTTATATTGTCCATGGATAAACCCTATGTGCGATGGTTGACCTACAGTGGTAAACGGCAGTAGTGAGCAGCACGGGTCAGGTCGGGCTGTGTCAGCATGGCATGGCAGGTACACAGGTAGGCGATTAAGTGGGATGGCATGCGCGAGTCAGGCGCTCAGGTGGCACTGCAGGTGCAATGGCGCAGGCCGCATGAGTCGGGCCGATAGATGGTGCTGCTCGAATCAAGCCACCGACACGAGTTGGGCTTTGACCTTAGGCTGGGTGGTAGCTAGGCAGTGTACGACAGTGGCGAGGTAGGCTATGTGGGTCTGTCGCGCTCGACGGTGAGTGGTGGTGCTCGAATCGAGCCCTGGTCGATGATGGTGCATGTCGGCAAGGCAAGGTGCCTTGCTTGGCGAGCACGAAACACAACATGTGGTGCAAGTTAGGGCACACGCTGCTGGGCTTGCATTTGAATCAAGCTAAGGGCCGGGAGACGACTCGAATTGAGTTCTGACATGGATGGTGGTCGCAGCAGATGGCTTGCGGGTGCAAATACTGCTTGACTCGAGTTCAGCGATAGATTGCCACTCGAGTCTATTTTAGCTCTGCAGCGTGGCTGGTCAGTTTTTGTTTAGGGCTCTGCCCTGAGCCCCACAACCTGTCCAGACAGGTCGAACCCCACATAGTCACAGTTGTTCGTATTCGTGCTTAATAGCGAATAATAGAATTCGCTGATATATAACTTTTTATAATTGATGGGATATCTGATTATTGTTTTATATGTATGCATGTTCTAAGTGATTTACTACTTTATGTGATGTAATAGGAGCATGCTAGGTTGCGTATTTTATTTTGAATATTATATGCATGTAAAAACCCTCTTGTTAAATAACTAAGTGGGAGAGGAATTGGTTAATCAATTACGCGGCCTCCATTATTTGTTTGTTATATGATGCAAGTAAGTTTATGTGTTGGCTATAGTGTCTTCCTCCCTAATGGATGAGTTTTATTTGTGAATCACTAGTACAAATTTCTTTATGATGGTTATTGGAAATTATTTAAGCGTGTGTGATCTTCTCCAACTGAAGGAGCACAAACTTGGGTAATGGACTTAGTATCAAATAATGGTATACACTTAGGTGCAATTAATATGTATACTCCCCAATGGAGTCACTGCTATTATTTACATTGCTAAAGAAAAATCGACTATTAATCATTGAGTCATAAGGTTAAATTGACGTGTGGAATTAATGGGTAAAACCTTCTCTTGCGAATGTTAGGGTTTGTGTACGTCCATACTAACGTGGCATGCAAATTCACGGAGCTTGAGATGTTGGTAAATTTATTTTATATTTTTAAGGGAATCAATATAAATTTTAAATTCAAAGTGTTTGATCGTTGTATTTATTTACTTGATTCTCAGGATTTTCAATTGGCTTTTAATCCACCTGCTGTAATACTTTAGGAAAACAAACTTACTGATCCTAATTAATTATATTGATTGGAAACGATACCTGGACATTGTTCTTACTGCTGAGGAATATAAGTTTGTGCTCACTGATCCATGTCCTCAAACGCCCACTGAAGACTCTACATAAGAGGAGATTGATGTTCATAAGAGGTGGACCAAGGCTGATGAGATGGAGCGGTGTTACATTTTGGCTTCTATGTCAAATGTATTTGCAACATCAGCATCATGCCATGGCGACTACCTCGGCTATAATGCTAAATCTCAGAGAACACTTCGGACACCAGAGTAGGGCTTCTAGGCAAGAGGTCATGATTACATTGATGAATACTAGAATGGCTGAGGGTGCTCCTGTGAGGGATCATGTCCTTAGAATGATGGGCCAACTCAATGAGTTGGAAGTCTTTGGAGCTTAAATTGATGGGGAAAACCAAGTCGATTTCATCCTCCAAAGCTTGCTTAAGAGTTTTGAGCAGTTTTGCTTGAACTACAACATGAATCAAAGGTTGTATTCATTAGCGGAACTCCTGACAGAACCTATGGCGGCGGAAGGGATTATTCGTCAGCGTCCTCCAGTGAATGTTGCTGAAAATGTTGCTCATCCTAGGCCGAGAGGCGGTAGGAAAAAGAAGCATCATAGAAATTCAGCAGTAAACAGGGGAGTTGGAGCACATGGAGGTGTGGTCAAAAAGCCTAAAGACAAGTGCTTCAAATGCAAGCAGCCAGGTCACTACAAGGCCGATTGCCCTCTTCTAAAGGGGAACAAGGATGGTAAGTCTCATTTACTAGTTTTTGAATCATGTTTAGCGGCTGTATATGCTAACACATGGTGTGTAGATACGAGAGCCACTGATCATGTCTGCAATTCTTTGCAAGGGTTCAAGCCAATCCGACAGCTAAATGATGGAGAGATTGCCATATTCATGGGTGATATTACGAGAGTGTTAGCTATTGCAGTGGGAAACTTTTATTTATCTTTTGATAGGAATAAAACTTTGATTTTGAGGGATTGTCTTTATGTACCTTCTTTTAGAAAGAATTTAATTTCGATTTCTAAATTGTTTAAAGATGGATATTCTGTTTCTTTTAATGACAAGGTTATTATTAAGAAGAATGAAATTATTATCTATTATGGTACGTTGATAGATAATATGTATACTCTTAATCATGTTTCTCCCACGATGCAAGAAATGGAAATTGATAATGCATCTTCTAATCTTAATAATAGAAAAGAATCTTGGAAAATGAACCAAACATATATTTGGCATCTAAGACTTGGTCATATTAAATTGTGTAGGATTCAAAAGTTGATAGATGTTGGACCATTGGTTTCATTGGAACTTTAAAACTATTAAACTTTTGAATCATGCTTGGAAGGGAAAATGACTAAAAGGCCTTTTTGTTGGATTGTATACTAAAAGTCTAGCTTTTGTATGAACAATACGTTAATAATTAATTTGAAATGAGAATCATATGATCAAATGATTGCGTCTTATAATTTATTTATATGTTCGATGCAATAGTCCACTTACTTTATACTGTAGATAATATGTTGTGCGACAACACGCGGAAGATCATATTATCAATTTTCTTATAATGTATAAACAGATGTTCACAACCGAGATAGACGGGGACTCTCTATCGGGATGGTTGTAGTGTGGTTTGGTATTAGCTTATCTTGGCTATAGAATCACATTAGTGTACTTTGTGTGTATTGAGTGGGACCACTTGAGATTGTTCGACTTATACTGACTTATAGGAGAACTTGATCTTAGTTATTATAGATGTTCGTGCTCTTAATCCCTATACAATAACCTCGACACGTAAGGCAGTATGTATTTCTTTGATTCATCAATAGGTGAGATTTACATGTAATTAAATCAACAAACTCGGTGAGTTGGGAAATAGTGCTGTCTCTATGGTATGCTGTTGATTGTAGAATGAATTTGTGTCCGACATAGGTTGATGATGTCCCCTTGATGAGCTCATAAGGATTATCATGTAAACCCGTCAGGTGGATTTATACCGGCATGATAATGAGGTTGAGTGATACTACTCTCGGATGAGATATTAATTAATAGAGTTGTCAGTAACTTAATTAATTAATTGACATTCTATATCTTAAACATGGGGAGACTAACGGGCTCATAAAAAAAAGGAGCCCATAACGTAATTATGGGATTAGAATGGTAATGCAATAATAATATTTTAGTGGTATATATTATTATTATTGGACTTAAGTATAAGCTTTGGGCTAAGCTTGGATACTTAAGCCCAATGGAGGCCCAACTCTAATTTCTCCTCCTGGTCCCTGCTGTAGCCCATATATAAGTCATCTCAGCTGTCCAGAAACCTTAATCTATGAGATTATTCATACCTAACACTGTGAGGAGGGTGAGAGAACAGCAGATTGAGAAGATCTCGAGGATCATCGCCCACATGATGTCGAGATTGGACTTAGGAATACAGCAAAAGACTGGAAGGTTGTTTGTAGTTTGATGGAAAGCCGCGGAAGAAAGGATTGTTTTGGCGCATAGATCACTCAATTCCGACATCTGATGAGAGAGTTATGCCCAAAACGGTTGGACTGCGCAGGCTGCCAGTGATAATCCATCTTCTTCAACATACCCTGGTGTAAGGTAATACGTTTCTTGTTTTCATGCTTCCGCTGTGTGTTAGAAACATATGGAACCCTAATGGTTCATATTAACCAAACAATCGAATGCCAACAATTGATATCAGAGCTTCGGTTTCGTGGTGAAGCGTGACACGTTAGACTAGGTTTTATGTGATTTAATTTTTGAAATTAGAATCGCATGAGATTAGGGTTTGGTATAATTGCTTTATCCATAAAAACTTATATTTGTTCATCGATTGGTTTCGATAATGCACGACGGTGAGAGAACCTATTGGTGAGTTCTAGAATACGTTGGTGCATATTAGCAAGCTGATTCTGTGTGGAGCAAGCACGGTAGGGAGCCCGTTGGCATGGATAGAATAAGTAGTTTGTGCGTTCAGGTGGTGACGATGGCGTGTAAGTCGACGGTGGTGCTGTTCATGGCCGGCGGTAGACAGTCGCTGTAGGAGAGGCCCGTCGGGACACGATGGCACGGGGGATTCACGATGCCATGATTGAATGATGACATGATGCTAAAGCAAGTAGGTTGTGCGTTCAGGTGATGAGCAGGCAGGCACGGCGAAAATCATGGCCGGCGGCTGGCACGATCATGAGAAGCAGACCCATGAGACTACCAGCGCTCATGGGCTGAGGCTCGCTGGAGGATGACGTATGGGCTGTGATCAGAACATAGACCCTGTCACGTGAAGGCGACGATGGCGTGTAGGACAAGCCCAAGCCTCTGAAGTGTGTTCCGGGCGAGTCCAGCATGGATTCTGGTTGGGTCTTACCTTATTTAGGTCGGGTCTGAAGGAAATCCAGATGAGTCATGTGATGGCTGGGTTAAGCCAGAGCCGGTTGCACGAGGGTATCACCTGGATGTGGTCTGGATGGCTCACTGGTGGCACGACCTTGCGGAACAATCAGTGGATGCTGATGGCTGAACGGAGTTGACAGGTCACTCTCGGCTCGAGTCGGTAGGTAGACAACTTGCGGTGTCCGTTTGCGTGTAATCGAGGATGGCCGAGCAGGCATGCACAGAAGCATGAAGGCAGGCACACGACTTCATGGTTGCAGTCGGGCGAAGGGCACCTGACGGCATGCCATAGCCGGGCTGCCTATAGTATACTGAAATTTTATGTCAGGTGTTGGCACCATGCACGATGGCAGGTCCACGGGTGAGGAGGCGCATGACTCATGCGTGTTAGCATGCGGATGGGCAGCATGCGGCGCACAACTTACATCACTTGCCGATCATGCGGCGCACGAGTAATGGCGGGTAATGGCACACTGGCAAAGTGATGGCACGACACTCGCCAAACGAGCATGCGGCATGACCTGGAGGTTTTGCTGGCACGATTGCCGATTTTTATCAGTACGAGTCATGCTGTGGCATAATTTGGCATGGCTAGCATCGTCAAGACATGTATGGCGGCTGCATAGGATATCACGACTCGTGCAGGTGATGGCACGAGTCGTGCAGTGTATAGCGTGGGCCGGGCACACTCATTTCCATTTCGATTATCAGTACGGGATCATGGGTGTGAATCACGTTGGGTTTGCACAGTAAATAGGCGGCTAGGTGTGAGGATGTCGGGCAGGGTGCCGGAGTGGTGGAGCAAGCTACGGGGCAAGGAATCTGAAGGAAAATTTGTGAAGACCGGCTTTCAATTTTTAGATTAGGTTTCCGAGCGCTGCCCCAAGCCCCGCGACTTGACCAGGCAGGTCAATCCCTGTGACCACACCGGGGAGGTCGATCCTCGTCTGCGTTGCCCGCTTTCGTGATTGGTGGCGAATAATCGAATTCGCCAATATATAACTATTATAATTGATTTAATTATTTGATTATTATTATATATGCTATGCATGTTCTCCATGATTTACTGCCTTATGTGTCGTAATAGAAGCATGCTAGGTTGCGTATTTTATCATGAATATTATATGCATGTAAAAATCCTCAGTGTTAAATTACTAAGTAGGAGAGGGAATTGGTAATAAATTCTCGCTGCCTCCATTATTGGTTTGTTAGCGATGTGAATAAACTTGCGCGTCGGCATTAGAGCCTTTCTCCCCATCGGATGAGTTTATTCATGGATTGCTGGAATAGAGTTCTTTAAATTATTATTTGTAATGTGATGCACATGAACTTGCATGTTGGCAATAGTGCCTTCCCCCATCGGATGAGTTTATCTGCGGATCACTGTACAAACTTATAATTGATGACTGTAGGAAGTTATCTGAGCGCGCGTGTGTACTTCTCCATCTGTAAGGCACATAAGCTTGAGCAATGGATTTGGGATCAAATAATGGTGTACACTTAGATGTAAATAATAAGTATCCTCCCCATCGGAGTCACTGCTTTTATTTGCATGGCTAAAGAGAAACCGACTATTAATTATTTGTCATGAGGTTAGGTTGACAAATGAAATTAATGGGTAAAACCTTCTCTTGTAAATATTCGGGTTTGTAAACTCCACACTATCGTGGCTTGCAGACTCACGGTGCTTGAGATGTCGGTGAATTTATATTCTATATTATTTGAGGGAATCAATATGAATGGATAAATCCGAAGATTTGATCGATGTATTTATTTGTGATTCTCTGTCATTTCAAATGGTTTTATCTCGCTTATTGTTTACTAAAAGAAATTATATTTACTGGTCCAAAATTAGATGATTAGAAAAGAATCTTGTTTTTGAATATCTTTGAATTTTACAGCTTAAGAAAATATAAATATGTGTTCTCACTAAGGATGTCCCATGATGCCTATTAAAGTCTCTATTAGAGAGGTGAGAGGTTTAAAGAAATATGATGGTTTAATGCGACTCTTCAGATACTTGAGTAAGTAAGAAAGGTAAGAGGTCATGGATAAGTTAATGAATGAATTGGGAATGCTTGGAGTAGAAATTGAAGGGGAAACTGTTGAGAGTGGAAATTAGCATATTTTAGTGTCCAATTTAACACTTTTTTTATTGATATTGTTGTCATATATTAGCACAAGGGTCTTATATTCAATATATGTTAGAAAAAGGTGCACTTGAGGTGTTTTATTGTATTTTAGGTGGAAAAAGAGATCAAAAGTGCAAAGTTGGAGAAAATGTGCAACTTGTGTATGAATGCTGAAAAACGCACGTCCTGTTAGATTTGTATACTAAAAGCCTTGCTTTTGTATTGAACAATGTAATAACGATTTTATTTGAAATGAGAATCATATGATCAAACTGGTTTGCATATTATAAATTATTTATTTATATGTTTGTGCAAAAGTCCATTTACTTTATACTGTAGATAATATGTTGTGCGACAACACGTAGAAGATCATATTATCATTTTCCTTATAAAGTATAAACAGATGCTCACAACCAAGATAGACGGGGACTATCTATTGGTATGGTTGTAGTGTGGTTTGGTATTAGTTTGTCTTGACTATAGAACCACATTAGTACACTGCTTTGTGTATTGAGTAGGACCGTCTGAAATCGTTCGACTTGTACTGTCTATATAGAAGAACTTGATCTCTGTTATTATGGATGTTCGTGCTCTTAATTCCTATACAATAACCTCGACACGTAAGGCAGTATATATTTCTTTGATTCATCAATGGGTGAGATTTAAATGAATTAAATTGACAAACTCGGTGAGTTGAGAAATAATGCTGTCTCTATGGTGTGCTGTTGATTGTAGAAGGAATCCATGTCCGTCATAGGTTGATGATGTCCCCTTGAGGAGCTCATAAGGTTTATCATGTAAATCTTGCAAGTGGATTTATTTCCGGCATGATAATAAGGTTGAGTGGTACTACTCTCGGATGAGATATTAATTAATTTGAGTTGTCAGTAACTTAATTAATTAATGGGCATTGTATATCTTAAACATGGGAAGACTATCGGGCTCATAATAAGAAGGAGCCCAGAACGTAATTTTAGGATTGGATGGGTAGTGCAATAATAATATTTTAGTGGACTATCCAGACGAGTCATGTGATGGCTGGGTTAAGCCATAGCCGGTTGCACGAGGGTATCGCCTGGATGTGGTCTGGATGGCTCACTGGTGGCACGACCTTGCGGAACAATCGGTGGATGCTGATGGCTGAACGGAGATGATAGGTCACTTTCGGCTCGAGTCGGCAGGTAGACAACTTGCGGTGTCTGTTTGCGTGTGATCGAGGATGGCCGAGCAGGCATGCACAGAAGCATGAAGGCAGGCACACGACTTTATGGTTGCAGTCGGGCGAAGGGCACCTGACGGCATGCCATAGCCGGGCTGCCTACAGTATACTGAAATTTTATGTCAAGTGTTGGCACCATGCACGATGGCAGGTCCACGGGTGAGGAGGCGCATGACTCATGCGTGTTAGCATGCGGATGGGCAGCATGCGGCGCACGACTTACATCACTTACCGATCATGCGGCGCACGAGTAATGGTGGGTAATGGCACACTGGCAAAGTGATGGCACGACACTCGCCAAACGAGCATGCGGCATGACCTGGAGATTTTGCTGGCACGACTGCCTATTTTTATCAGTACGAGTCATGCTGTGGCATAATTTGGCATGGCTAGCATCGTCAAGGCATGTATGGCGGCTGCATGGGATATCACGACTCGTGCAGGTGATGGCACGAGTCGTGCAGTGTATAGCGTGGGCCGGGCGCACTCATTTCCATTTCGATTATCAGTACGGGATCATGGGTGATTAGCCATAATATAGTGGGCATGACCAATTAAAGAAATTATCGAACCACAGGGAGGAACGTGCTAGAATTTAAGCGATCTCAAGCTTATCGTGATTTTATAAGGACGACGGAAGAGAGGATAGGAGCAAATGAATGCAATTATGCTAAAGCAAGAAATAAAGATAAAATGAATGCAAAGATAAAAGGGTTCCAAATGATGCAAGGATGAGATTAACAACAATCATGGCATAGATAATTAAGTAATCATGCAATTAATTCTAATCTCTCATGGACAAGGTATAGAAGCGATCACTAATTCCACCTAAACTCTCTCTCGAGATGGATAGGATGTAGGCCCTCAACAAGGCTCCCAAACGCACATAGGATCGAGACAATAGCAAACACCTCCCACTAGGTACTAATTACTCTATGAGTTCCCTAATTAGGTACTAAATCATAAGCAATATTCCCTTTTAAGGTACTATGAATTCACTAATTGTTTGGGTCTCCTCATTTAATCAACCAACCTCTCGATTAAGCTAATCAAATGTTCTATCAAAGGGTTCTAAATCTAGAAGGATATCTCTATCTCATTCTAAATTAATGCACATGAAGTGTATGATGAAATGATTCAATGAACTATCCTAAACACATAATTGATTTCTCAATCTAATCACATGCCCATGACAATTAATCACACAAATCATCATATACATCAAGCAATCAACAATCAATGATAGAAATAACACAAAGCCCATTCAAGATTAAAATCAATTTGCATAAAAAAACTAAATTATCCAACACCAATCATGGAGCTAATCTCACAAAGGAGATTAGCCTCTCATATCCATAAGAAAATTAACATAGACATTAAGATCCTTACAAAACATGATCAATCTATAAAGAAATGCACAAAAATTAGAATTAGATTCCCCCTTTGAAGTGCTTCAATGGAGATCTCCTTCTTCTTCTTGTGATCTCACTCTCCCTTGCTTCCTTGATCACTTGGATGGTGAATTTGATGGAGGGGATCAAGTGTAGATGGGTGGATGAAGAATGGATGAAGATGATGGTGGAAAATGGAAGAAATGGTGTGTGAGGTGTGTGTGGAAGGGGTGGAAATCGGATTTTTTTTTATAAAATATGAATGGAGGGGTATTTATACCCTTTTGGGCCTTCTAGAAGGATTCTGATTTTTTTCTGATCCAAGACACGACACGAGTCGTGTGGCGCAACACGGCCATGAGGTGCCCGTGTTGCGTGAACTGATGCTCCCGCACGGCCATCGCTTACAGGCCCGTGTTGGCTACACGGGTCGTGTGCTGCAACACGAGTCGAGCTCCGCAACACGGCCAAGTGGTGGTCGTGTTGGATGAATAGATGTTGCCGCACAACCATTCTGGACAGGCCCGTGTTAGCTACACGAGTCGTGCACTGCGACACGGCTCGTGCCACCGACACGGCCAGTCGTGTTGCTGTTGCCCTGATTCCTTCACTGTTTTGGCTCGTTCTCCCTCGTTTCAACTCCAAATTGAGATCCGCTTTTTCCTACATCTTCCTTATCATGTTTAGCATCAAATAAAAAGTGAAAATAGTAGGTTTAAGCTCATTCACACACATTTCCATGAAAACACAAAACACAACCAAATAACACATAAAATACGGATAAAAATATACGAAAACACACATAAAAAGATACTAAAATCTAGGTGAAAATATCACTCATCACACCCCCAAACTTAAAGTGTTGTGCGTCCCCGCACAACGAAAATGATAAACCAAGGAGAGTGATTTTCACCTAGGAAAAGACTAAACGAACATAAGTAACAACACATCAATAATAATAAGAATCACAATTTATTCTAAGTCATCCTACAACATTAGATTCATGACATGAAGAATTAACAAGTTCAATCTAAAGAGAATAAAAGTGTAATATAGTCCCTTTTAGTCCAAGCCTCACAAAGGTTATAAATTTCACTCAACACTCTTTAAAGTAGGTAAATCAACACTCATCAATCGATTGGCTCGACTCGCTATAAGCTTGCTCGTGGACTACATTCACAAACCACAAAAGTTTTCATTAGTGATCAAAAAGGTCTTTTATTAAGGATGTAATGATAGGCTCTTTGGTAGGGTATGGAAGATATGGATAATAGTGACTAAGCAAGTGTAAGTAATCGAAGAGATGGCCAATTTCTCCAACTTCTCCACTTTTCTTTCTTCCTTTATTGTCTTTGGCACTCACAAGCTCTACTCATCAACTTTCCTTGGATTTCTTGAGCTTCTTATGATTCATGCTTCCTTCTTTGGATTTTTAAGTACTTGAGCATATTGTTATTGCTTTGCTCATTTTCTTGTTTTGAGGTTGCATGTCCATTCTTTCTTGTGCTCTTTTTCATCCTTTTTCTTGCTTGTTTACCATTTCCCTTTTTTTTCTTTTACTTCCTTATCAAACCTTTCTAGTTACCATCTCCTCAATCACCCACACAAATGGTATATATGTAAGGCTTAAGTGGGTAATCATGGCTTGTAATGTGCTATATTCACAATAAAAAGGCTTAAAGGCTCAAAATGGTTAACTAGGGATGATGTACATGGTAGGAAAATATATGGCAATGACTATGAATAACAAGGATGGCCTAAGATCATTTCACTAATCTCCACAAATCGGGCTCGTTCCTATAGTCCTTGAGCAAATTCTAGCAAATCAAACACAACCAATCCACTCATTCACACACATTTCCATGAAAACACAAAACACAACCAAATAACACATAAAATACGGATAAAAATATACGAAAACACACATAAAAAGATACTAAAATCTAGGTGAAAATATCACTCATCAATGGGTGTGAATCACGTTGGGTTTGCATAGTAAATAGGCGGCTAGGTGTGAGGATGTCGTGCAGGGTGCCGGAGTGGTGGAGCAAGCTACGGGGCAAGGAATCTGAAGGAAAATTTGTGAAGACCGGCTTTCAATTTTTAGATTAGGTTTCCGAGCGCTGCCCCAAGCCCCGCGACTTGACCAGGCAGGTCAATCCCTGTGACCACACCGGGGAGGTCGATCCTCGTCTGCGTTGCCCGCTTTCGTGATTGGTGGCGAACAATCGAATTCGCCAATATATAACTGTTATAATTGATTTAATTATTTGATTATTATTATATATGCTATGCATGTTCTCCATGATTTACTGCCTTATGTGTCGTAATAGAAGAATGCTAGGTTGCGTATTCTATCATGAATATTATATGCATGTAAAAATCCTCAGTGTTAAATTACTAAGTAGGAGAGGGAATTGGTAATAAATTCTCGCTGCCTCCATTATTGGTTTGTTAGCGATGTGAATAAACTTGCGCGTCGGCATTAGAGCCTTTCTCCCCATCGGATGAGTTTATTCATGGATTGCTGGAATAGAGTTCTTTAAATTATTATTTGTAATGTGATGCACATGAACTTGCACGTTGGCTATAGTGCCTTCCCCCCATCGGATGAGTTTATCTGCGGATCACTGTACAAACTTATAATTGATGACTGTAGGAAGTTATCTGAGCGCGTGTGTACTTCTCCATCTGTAAGGCACATAAGCTTGAGCAATGGATTTGGGATCAAATAATGGTGTACACTTAGATGTAAATAATAAGTATCCTCCCCATCAGAGTCACTGCTTTTATTTGCATGGCTAAAGAGAAACCGACTATTAATTATTTTATCATGAGGTTAGGTTGACAAATGAAATTAATGGGTAAAACCTTCTCTTGTAAATATTCGGGTTTGTAAACGTCCACACTATCGTGGCTTGCAGACTCACGGTGCTTGAGATGTCGGTGAATTTATATTCTATATTATTTGAGGGAATCAATATGAATGGATAAATCCGAAGATTTGATCGATGTATTTATTTGTGATTCTCTGTCATTTCAAATGGTTTTATCTCGCTTATTGTTTACTAAAAGAAATTATATTTACTGGTCTAAAATTAGATGATTAGAAAAGAATCTTGTTTTTGAATATCTTTGAATTTTACAGCTTAAGAAAATATAAATATGTGTTCTCACTAAGGATGTCCCATGATGCCTATTAAAGTCTCTATTAGAGAGGTGAGAGGTTTAAAGAAATATGATGGTTTAATGCGACTCTTCAGATACTTGAGTAAGTAAGAAAGGTAAGAGGTCATGGATAAGTTGATGAATGAATTGGGAATGCTTGGAGTAGAAATTGAAGGGGAAACTGTTGAGAGTGGAAATTAGCATATTTTAGTGTCCAATTTAACACCTTTTTTATTGATATTGTTGTCATATATTAGCACAAGGGTCTTATATTCAATATATGTTAGAAAAAGGTGCACTTGAGGTGTTTTATTGTATTTTAGGTGGAAAAAGAGATCAAAAGTGCAAAGTTGGAGAAAAGGTGCAACTTGTGTATGAATGCTGAAAAATGCACGTCCTGTTAGATTTGTATACTAAAAGCCTTGCTTTTGTATTGAACAATGTAATAACGATTTTATTTGAAATGAGAATTCTATGATCAAACTGGTTTGCATATTATAAATTATTTATTTATATGTTTGTGCAAAAGTCCATTTACTTTATACTGTAGATAATATGTTGTGCGACAACACGTAGAAGATCATATTATCAGTTTCCTTATAAAGTATAAACAGATGCTCACAACCGAGATAAACGGGGACTATCTATCGGTATGGTTGTAGTGTGGTTTGGTATTAGTTTGTCTTGACTATAGAACCACATTAGTACACTGCTTTGTGGATTGAGTAGGACCGTCTGAAATCGTTCGACTTGTACTGTCTATATAGAAGAACTTGATCTCTGTTATTATGGATGTTCGTGCTCTTAATTCTTATACAATAACCTCGACACGTAAGGCAGTATATATTTCTTTGATTCATCAATGGGTGAGATTTAAATGAATTAAATCGACAAACTCGGTGAGTTGGGAAATAATGTTGTCTCTATGGTGTGCTGTTGATTGTAGAAGGAATTCATGTCCGTCATAGGTTGATGATGTCCCCTTGAGGAGCTCATAAGGTTTATCATGTAAATCTTGCAAGTGGATTTATTTTCGGCATGATAATAAGGTTGAGTGGTACTACTCTCGGATGAGATATTAATTAATTTGAGTTGTCAGTAACTTAATTAATTAATGGGCATTGTATATCTTAAACATGGGGAGACTATCGGGCTCATAATAAGAAGGAGCCCAGAATGTAATTTTGGGATTGGATGGGTAGTGCAATAATAATATTTTAGTGGACTATATTATTATTATTGGATTTAATTAAATGCTTTGGGCTAAGCTTGATTAATTAAATCTGATTGAGGCCCAGCTCAATTTCTCCTCCTGGTCCCTACAGTAGCCCAAGTATATAAGTTATCTCAGTTCCTAATAACCTAAGTCTGCGCCGCTTACGTAGAGAACAGATTAGGAGCAGATTGAGAACTCTCTGGAGATTTTTGACCACACAAAACCAGAGAGTTGACTTTGGGACATACTGTAGAAGATTAGAGGTGTTCTTCACAGATCATCATCCTCTACACCAATCCAGAAGACAGGTAATTGTTTTATGCTTCCGCTGTATCTGATTATCTGTTTTTTCTTATTGAATCGCATTCACCATAAGATCCAATTGCCAACAATTGGTATCAGAGCATGGTTTCTTGGTGAAACGTGATTTGTAAGGATGTTTTTGTGATTATTTGATTAATTGTTTTAATCTGGTTTTAATCACATGTTCATTGGACCTTTTCGTGTGTTCAAACTGACTGACAGATTGACTTGTATGTTTGATTTGATGTGTGTTTTTTTTATTCATGTGTATTTTTATTATATGCACTGTACACACAATTGTCATACACAAATACAATCTGTTTTGTCTGTATCACACACGCGCACACTACACGATGTGTGTTCGTCCGGTGGCGCGTGCACATTAGAGGTGAAGGCGGGTCAGTCAGCCGCAGAGCATGACGGCTGGTGGCTTCAGCCGGATCAGACTTGTCACGGTGGCGCTGGCATAGCGAGTGCTTCGATCGATTCGACTGACAGCGGTGGAGCGTGTTTCTAGACTGCCATCGCTCGGCTGCATGGCGGCGGCGATAAACCCGGCGATTCAAATCTCGATGGACTGATGACACTTGTGCCGAGATCAGCGGCACCGAATCACGGCCGATTTTAGCAGGCGGACGGCGGCGAACTGAGGAAGCAGCATTCCGTGCGGATTGTCAGAGACAATCACCGGAGGCAACTTACTGGACACGAACCGCTGGGAGCTGCACGGCGGCATACAGATCGGCGAGGATCTGGCGGCGAGTGATGGCTTGATGCGCCGGTGTAGGAGGCGCTGTTGATCCCGATCGACGAATAGCTCCGACTGGGCGATTCGTGGAAGATCCAGGCGAGTCAGGGCAGATCGTCATAGATCCGGCGGTGCTGGAGCAGTCGCGCGGCTGTCACTGTTAATCACTGGAGTGGTCGGCTGCGGAAGCGGCGTCTGGTTGCGCCGGAATGGATGAAATCAGGCGACGGCTCAGCTGGTCTGTCTGGAGTGGTACGCGGTGGTGCGCGGCAGTGCGCGGCGGTGCTGGTCATTGCTGCTGCGAGGTCTCCGTGCGGAGCAAGCACGGCAGTGGGCGGAGTGAGCATTTTCGGGCTGACTGACGGTGCGACAGCGTGAGGCTGTGGGCGTGACCGTCGGTTGCAGCAGCGGTGTTGTTTTCTGCCGGTGAATGCTGTCATTGAAGCTTCGGCCAGAAGAAGACGTTGCGGCTGGGTGTAATGACTAGGGTAGGATTAGTTTTGGATATGGGCTTTTCTCTTGTGGGCTCAGTTTAATTCTGTTTATTGGGCTGCTTTTGGGCTTAATTTTATTAAGTGCATGTTGGGCTTATTTTTTTTTTATTAAAAGCTTTGGGCTTCATAATTGGCTTTTAATTATTTGAACTGCTGGGCCCTGTTTTGTTTAATTAATTGTGGGTATTGGGCCAAGCATGATGAGTTATTTATTAATGGGCTTATTTTGTGCTAGTAGGCTTAGTGGATTTAATTTGGTTTTGGGCTAAGATTATGGGCCATGGATATGGGCTTGATTAATTATTTAATCTGATGCTCAATTTGTGCTTATTTGTTGCTCTAGGGCCCAATTAATTGATCCACTATTTATGCAATTAATTATTATATATAATTGATTTAATTGTTTTGCTTGACAATTAACTGTTATATATGTGAAAGGCATGTTCTATGTGATTTATTTAATTTTAAATTACTCTAATATAGAAGCATGCTAAGTTGTATATTTTATTCTGAAATATTATATGCATGTTAAAAACCCTCTGTGCTAAATAACTAAGTGGGAGAGGGGATTGGTAAATAAATTCTCATGGCCTCCATTATTGGTTTGTAAGTGATGTGAGTAAACCTGCGTGTTGGCAACAGGCCCTCCTCCACAATGGATGGGTTTATTCACGGATCACTGGTACAAACTTCTTTGTGATGATCGTAGGAAGTTATCCAAACGCGTGTGTACTTCTCTAACTGTAAGGCACATAAGCTTGCGCAATGGACTTGGGATCAAATAATGGTACACACTTAGATGTAAATAATTAGTATCCTCCCCAACGGAGTCACTGCTGTTATTTGCATGGCTAAAAAGGAACCGACTATTAATTATTTTATCATAAAGTTAGGTTGATAAATGAAATTAATGGGTAAAACATTCTCTTGTAAATGTTTACGTTTGTATACGTCCACACTAACGTGGCATGCAAATTCACGGTGCTTGAGATGTTGGTGAATTTTATTTTATATTGTTTTGAGGGATTCAATATAAATTGATAAATTCGAAATGTTTGATTAGTTTATTTATTTATGATTCTCAGGATTTTCAAATGGCACTCAACTCACTTTCTGTAATACTTAAAGAGCATAAACTTACTAGCACTAATTACGTCGACTGAAAGCGAAACATGGACATTGTTTTAACTGCTGAAGATTATATCTTTGTTCTCTCTGAGGAATGTCCTCCAGAACCTAATGATGACTCTACCGAAGAGCAAAGAAATGCTTATAATAGGTGGACCAAGGCTGATAGGATGGCTAAATGCTACATTTTGGCTTCTATGTCAAATGTGCTTCAGACTCAGCATCAAGCCATGGAGACCGCCTATGATATGATGCATAATCTTAAGGAACTCTTCGGACATCAGAGTCGTCCTGCTAGGTCGAAGGGCATGTCGGTCTTGATGAACACCAAAATGACTGAGGGCACTCCCGTAAGGGAACATGTCCTTAGGATGATGGGCCAGCTCAATGAGTTGGAAGTTCTTGGAGCTGAAATCGATGGGGAAACCCAGGTCGATATCATACTCCAAGGCTTGCCTAGGAGTTTTGAGCAGTTTTGCCTGAACTATGGTATGAACAAACATTTGTACACATTGGCGGAACTTCTAACAGAACTTGTGGCAGCGGAAGAACTATTTCGTAGACCTCCTCAGGTTCATGTTGCTGAATATGCTGCTCATCCTAGGCCGAAAGGCGGTAGGAAGAAAAAGAAGCAAGGAAATTCAGCACCGGTGAACCAAGTGAAAGCAAAGACTGGTGCGGTCAAGAAGCCTAAAGGCAAGTGCTTCAAATGCAAGAAGCCGGGACACTGCAAGACAGACTGCCCTCTTCTGAAAGGGAACAGGAATGGTAAGTCTTATATACTAGTTGTTGAATCGTGTTTAGCGGCTGTATCTGCTGACACTTGGTGTGTAGATACGGGAGCCACTGACCATGTCTGCAATTCTTTGCAGGGGTTCCACCAAACCCGACAGCTCAGTGATGGAGAGATTACCATACTCATGGGGAATGCTACAAGAGTAGCAGCTGTCGCAGTGGGAGACGTTTATTTATTTTTCAATAAGAATAAAACTCTTATTTTGAGGAATTGTCTTTATGTACCGCATTTTAGAAAGAATTTAATTTCAGTTTCTAAATTGTTTATGGATGGATATTCTGTTTCTTTTAATGACAAGGTTATTATAAGGAAAGATAGAATTATTATCTGTGATGGTGCATTGTTAGATAATTTGTATACTCTTAATCCAATTTCTCCCACGATGCAACAATTTGAAACGAATGATACATCTACTAATAATAGAAAAGAACCTTCTAAAATGAACCAAACATATCTTTGGCATCTAAGACTAGGTCATATTAACTTGAGTAGAATTCAAAGGTTGATAGCTGATGGACCTCTGAGTTCATTAGTAGTTGAAAATTATCCAACTTGCGAATTCTGCTTGGAAGGAAAAATGACCAAAAGGCCTTTCAAGGCAAAGGGGTATAGAGCCAAGGATCTGTTGGAATTGGATCATTCTGATTTATGTAGTCCTATGTATGTCCAGACAAGAGGTGGTTATGAATATTTTATCACTTTTATTGATGATTATTCTAGATACGGGTATATTTATTTGATGCGCCGCAAGTCTGAATGCTTTGATAAATTCAAGGAATACAAGGCTGATGTGGAAAAGCAACTTGGAAAATATATCAAAACACTACGATCTGATCATGGTGGTGAATACCTCTATGGAGAGTTTAGGAGATATTTATCGGAGAATGGGATTGAATCCCAATTGTCTGCACCGGGCACACCCCAGCAGAATGGTGTAGTGGAAAGAAGGAATAGGACTCTTATGGAAATGGTAAGATCTATGATGAGTTATTCAGAACTATCGAATTTGTTTTGGGGATATGCCTTAGAAACAGTGGCTTACATTCTAAACTTAGTACCTTCTAAATCAGTAACTTCCACACCCATTAAATTGTGGACTAAGCAAAAACCTAGTCTGAAACACTTTCGGATTTGGGGTGCTCCGGCACATGTGTTGAAGATGGATACTGATAAGTTAGAGTCACGTACGGAAGTTTGTCTGTTTGTAGGATATCCTAAAGGAACGAAGGGTGGTTTGTTTTATAATCCAAAGGACCAAAAGGTGATCGTTAGCACAAATGCTAGATTTTTGGAAGAGGATTATGTAATGAACCACAAACCCATGAGTAAAATTGTTCTAGATGAAGTAAGAGAGGAAACACCAAACATAATACCAACTGTGCAAGAGGATATACCACAAGACACTGCACCGCGTGTCACACCTGATACACAATTGCCTGCGGAGCCTCGTCGTAGTGGGAGGGTTGCTAGACAACTGGATAGATTCATGGGATTGGGAGAGTCATCCGACTTAGTCCCAGGTGAACATGAAATTGACTCATGGAATTACAACGAGGCACTACAGGATAAAGATGCTCTATTATGGCAAAACGCAATGAAATCTGAGATAGAATCCATGTATTCTAATCAAGTCTGGGAGCTTGTAGAACCACCCAATGGTGTAAAAGCTATTGGATGCAAGTGGATCTATAAGAGAAAAAGAGGATCTGACGGTAAGGTGGAAACCTTTAAAGCAAGGCTTGTGGCTAAAGGATATACTCAGAAAGAAGGAATCGATTATGAGGAAACCTTCTCGCCTGTGGCCTTGCTTAAGTCAATCCGGATTCTTTTGTCTATTGCTGCTCATATGGATTATGAGGTATGGCAAATGGATGTAAAGACAGCTTTCCTTAATGGAAGTCTTGAGGAAAACATCTATATGAAGCAACCAGAAGGATTCATTGCAAAGGGCGAAGAGCATCTTGTGTGTAAGCTTAAGAGGTCCATTTATGGATTAAAACAAGCTTCAAGATCATGGAACATCCATTTTGATGAAGTAATCCAGTCATATGGATTTATTCAATGTCCGGATGAATCATGTGTGTACAAGAAATGTGACGGAAACGTAGTGGTATTTCTTGTGCTTTACGTGGATGATATTCTGCTCATTGGAAACAATGTAAAGGTATTGTCGAGCGTAAGGGTATGGCTGTCCAAGCAGTTTGAGATGAAGGACTTAGGAGAAGCGGGACACATTCTTGGGATCAAATTAATAAGGGATCGCAAGAAAAGAATGTTATGCTTATCCCAAGCTTCGTATATTGATACAATCCTGACTCGTTTTAGCATGCAAGAATCTAAGAAAGGTTTTCTACCTTTCAGACATGGAATACCTATATCTAAGAAAATGTGTCCAAAGACACAACATGAAATAGAGGCAATGAAGCTGGTCTCTTATGCTTCGGCAATAGGAAGCCTCATGTATGCTATGTTATATACGAGACCGGATATCTGTTATGCTATTGGCATGGTCAGCAGGTATCAAAGTAATCCAGGACAAGGACATTGGACTGCGGTAAAGCATATTTTGAAGTACCTGCGAAGGACTAGAGATTATGTGCTGGTTTACCAGGCAGATACTTTATTACTTTTGGGTTATACTAATTTGGATTTCCAGTCAGATAGGGATGCTAGTAAATCCACCTCGGGTTATGTGTATACTCTTGGAGGAGGAGCCGTAATATGGAGGAGTGTAAAGCAGAAATGCGTTGCGGACTCTACCATGGAAGCTGAATATGTAGCAGCCTCTGAGGCAGCTAAAGAAGCAGTATGGCTCAGGAACTTCTTAATGGACTTGGATGTGATTCCTGGTTTGCCCAAAACAATCACAATTTATTGTGATAACAGTGGTGCAGTAGCAAACTCGAAGGAACCACGAGCCCATAAGGCAAGTAAACACATTGAGCGCAAGTACCACCTGATATGAGATATCGTTAAAAGAGGGGAAGTCGTTGTTGCTAAGATAGCATCTGAGGATAACCTAGCTGATCCTTTTACTAAGAGCCTTCCAGCGAAAGCGTTCGATGGGCATGTAGAAGGAATGGGGATTAGATGCGTGTCAGCAGATTAGTCAGCGTAGTCTTTTAGTATAAGTGGGAGATTGTTAGATTTGTATACTAAAAGCCTTGCTTTTGTATTGAACAATGTAATAACGATTTTATTTGAAATGAGAATCATATGATCAAACTGTTTTGCATATTATAAATTATTTATTTATATGTTTGCGCAAAAGTCCATTTACTTTATACTGTAGATAATATATTGTGCGACAACACGCAGAAGATCATATTATCAGTTTCCTTATAAAGTATAAACAGATGCTCACAACCGAGATAGACGGGGACTATCTATTGGTATGGTTGTAGTGTAGTTTGGTATTAGTTTGTCTTGACTATAGAACCACATTAGTACACTGCTTTGTGTATTGAGTAGGACCGTCTGAGATTGTTCGACTTGTACTGTCTATATAGAAGAACTTGATCTCTGTTATTATGGATATTCGTGCTCTTAATCCCTATACAATAACCTCGAAACGTAAGGCAGTATATATTTCTTTGATTCATCAATGGGTGAGATTAAATGAATTAAATCGACAAACTCGATGAGTTGGAAAATGATGTTATCTCTATGGTGTGTTGTTGATTGTAGAAGGAATCCATTTCCATCATAGGTTGATGATGTCCCCTTGAGGAGCTCATAAGATTTATCATGTAAATCTTGCAAGTGGATTTATTTTCGGCATGATAATAAGGTTGAGTGGTACTACTCTCGGATGAGATATTAATTAATTTGAGTTGTCAGTAACTTAATTAATTAATGGGCATTGTATATCTTAAACATGGGGAGACTATCGGGCTCATAATAAGAAGGAGCCCAGAACGTAATTTTGGGATTAGATGGGTAGTGCAATAATAATATTTTAGTGGACTATATTATTATTATTGGATTTAATTAAAAGCTTTGGGCTAAACTTGGTTAATTAAATCTGATTGAGGCCCAGCCCAATTTCTCCTCCTGATCCCTGCAGTAGCCCAAGTATATAAGTTATCTCAGTTCCTAATAACCTAAGTCTGCGCCACTTACGTAGAGAACAGATTAGGAGCAGATTGAGAACTCTCTGGAGATTGTTGACCACACAACACCAGAGACTTGACTTTGGGACATACTGTAGAAGATTAGAGGTGTACTTCACAGATCATCATCCTCTACACCAATCCAGAAGACAGGTAATTATTTTATGCTTCCGCTGTATCTGATTATCTGTTTTTCTTATTGAATCGCGTTCACCATAAGATCCAATTGCCAACACGTCCAACTTTCGTAATTTTTCTGTATTTTTGTTGAGATAAAAATTGGTTGTGTGATACATAGTTGGAAAGCACTTAAGAGAGGATTGTTTTGGCATAAGGAACACCTCAATCGAAGTACAAACGAGAAAGTTATGATCAAAGTGGTGACGTCGCGCAAGCTGTTTCTGTTCAGAACGACCGTCCACTTTTCATGACTTGTTACATATACAAATACTGGATTTTCTGTAAGTTCTTTATATGGATAGAAAGCTAAGGAATAGAGGATCGTGTGAGTGCAAGAATCACTCAAATTGGAGTCCGGATGTGGAAGTTATACGCGAAACAGTGAGACTATGCAAGTCAATTTGACCTGATCATGAGGTCGAACCGAGGTCGAACTGGATGGAAAAAGATCAGGTTAGACCACAACATGCTAGTTCGACCTGTTGTGCTGGTCGAACTGAGCTCATGGGGCTTCCATAAGGGTGATTCGACCTTCAGTTCGACCTGAAGGGGTTGGTTCGACATGTTTGTGAGGTCGAATCGAGCTTCAGGAACTTATCATATCCGTATTTTTTAGGCCTAAACACGTGAGATAATTAAGAAAGCTAGTTCCAGCCCTAGGAGACATGATTACAAGTATAAAAGGAGGTCTATGCAGCCACAAAAAGAGGAGAAGAACACAATACAAGAGAGGAGAAGAGAGGCCACAACTATACTACACCCCACAAGGGGGGATCACCCCCCAACCATCATCCTTTCCTCCATCCATCCATCACTTTGAAGATTCATTTGTTTCCTAGGGAGAACTAAAAGAAGTATTCAAGAGCAAGAAGGACGCGATAACGCCACATCTAGGGTTATTTATTTCTTAATTTATCTTGTATTTTCTGGACATCCGGGTAAGATCTATCCAACACCCATGATTGTTCTTCGCAACATCATGGGCTAGAGCCTTTTTTGTAGAACTAGGGTTGTGAAGGTTTTACGAATTAATTGAACTTCCATGTGTACACTCCGTACAACACTCCTTGAGGATTTATTTTATATATGATCGTGCTTTCTTAATTCATACTCACAGTCATTTTGTGCATCATTAACTGTTATGTAGAGTTTGAATACATATCTTGGTTATTAATTGACTGCGTTCATTACTGAGCAGGATTCCATGTTATGATTATAAGTGAGGAGACTCCAAAGCTTCATTAAAACTATCATATATGAATACTTATTAATTGAATTGAATTCGCGTTATTAAGTAGGATAAAGAGGGTAATTTTATAGTACCTATAAAGTGAGATCATATCGGGTTAGATTCTAGACATGAAAAATAATTAATACTGATAGTACCTAGAAAGGGGGGTAAAATTACGTATCTTGCTCCGAGGTTATTTACACGTGTTACATACATATTTACTTGTGTCTATAGAGTAGATTTGCATGGCTAAGTGATGCGTCCATATTCCACAAGACAGAGTCGGACACCAACACATGGAAGGGAAATTAATTAGTGAAACTAGATTATCCTAGGGCTACATATTCTCCTACTTGATCCACTTTCGTATTCTTCAAGTGACTTTATTTTATTTGTTATTTTAATTACTTGTTTATTAGTTTAATAATTCTAAATCTCAAACTATATTGCCATAATCGTCTTAATTAATTTAGATAATAATTAAATTGATAATACGCCATCTCTTGGGTTCGATATTCACTTGGTCACCTTTCAAGACTACAATTGATATCCTTCATACTTGGGGATTAATTGTGTGTTGAAAAAATGCTCATCAGAAACCTATATCAATTTATTCTCCATAATTTGTCTGGATGTTTTGAGCAAGTTCTACCTGAAATACGAGAGGTTGTATATGGTCGGGAACTTCTAACAAAGCATGTGGCGAAGGAAATCCATTTTCATCATGATGTGAACAAGGTTAGTATCTCATTCACTAGTCGTTGAAGCATGATTAGTGATGACATTTATTGACACGTTGTGTGTAGATACCAGAATCACTAAATCTTTATAACTAAGTGATGATGAGATTATTATTGGGTACATGGGTATACTACGAAAGTAGTGGCTGTTGCAGTGGGAGTTGTTTATTTATCTTACGATATGAATAAACGTTTGGTTTTGAGAAATTGTCTTTACGTACGTTTTTCATAGAATGAATTTGATTTCAGTTTCTATGCATTTACGGATGGATACTCTATTTCATTTAGATGACATGGTCATTATAATGAAGGATGGAGCTATAATCTGTTGTTGTATATTGGTGGACAATTTGAACACTCTTAAATAATGTTTATCCCACGGATGCAATAAAATAGTAATTAATAACACATCTTCTAATCCTAATAAGAGTAAGACTCTTATGGAAATGGTTAGATAGATGATGAGTTATTTGGAATTATTAAATTCATTTTTATGGATATGCCCCCAGAAATAGTAATACATATGAATGTTTGTCTGTTTGTGGGATATCCTAGAAAAATGAAGGGTGATTTATTTAGTCCAAAAGATCGAAGGATGATTATTAACACAAACACTAGATTTTTGAAAAAAGGACTATGTAATAAATCACAAAGATATGTATAAGTTGTTCTAAAAGGTGTGAGAAAGGAAACACATAGTATTAATACCAATTATATAAGAGGATATACCACAAGGTAAACTGCAACGCGTGTCACGTCTGATACATAATTGCGTGTAGTGCCTTGTCATAGTGGGAGGGTTGTTCGACAACCCGTAAGATATATATTTTGGAAGAGTCGTGAGACTTGGTCCCTAGTAAACATGGTATTGACCCACAAATACGATGAAGCACTACAAGATAAAAATACGATATCTTAGCAAGATGCAATGATTTCTGAAATATAATTGATGAATTCTAAATCAAGTCTGGGAGCTTGTAGGACCACTAAATGGTGTAAAATCCATTGGAAGTAGTCATACAAAATAAAAGAGGATCATACAGTGAGGTGAAAACCTTGGAAGCAAAGCTTGTTGCGAAAAGGTATAATCAGAAAGAAAAGTTTCGATTATGAGAAAACATGTTCGCCGATAGCTATGTCTATGTTGATTTGGACTCTTTTATTTGTTGTTACTCATATGAAATATGAGGGATAGCAAATAGATATCAAGACAGCTTTTCTGATTGGAAGTCTTGAGGAAAACATCTGCGTGAAGCAACTAGAGTGATTCTTTGCAAAGGGCTAAGAGCATTTTGATAGAAAGTATAAAAGTGTCCATCGATGGACTAAAGCAAGCTTCAAGATCATGGAACATCCATTTTGATGAGAAAATCCAGGCATATGGATTCATTCAATGCGCGGATGTATCTTGTATATTGTAAAGAGTGACAAAAATGTGATGGTATTTCTTGTACTATACGTAGATGATATATTACTCATTGGAGATAATGAAAGAGTATTGTTGGGCGTATGGGTATGGTTGATAAAGCGGTATGAGATGAAGGACTTAAGAGAAGCAAAAATATCTTTTTGATCACGGTAATACAGATCACAAGAAAGGATGTTATGCTTGTCTCAAGCTTCATGAGATGATACGATCCTTATTTGTTCAGCATGTGACTTTATCTAAGAAAATGTGTCTTGAGACACAAAAAGAAGATAAAGGTGATGAAAGCAGTTCCTTATGCTTCGGCGAATAAGGAATTTTAATTTAAGGAATGCTATGCACGAGTATAGATAACTATTTTTCCGAAGGCATGAACAGTGGGTATCAAGATAACCCGAGATAAGAATGTTGAACTGTGGTAACATATAATTTTGAAGTACCTGAAAAGGACTAGAAACTATATGTGGGCTTACCAGACAGATTCACTGCTTCTTAGGGGTTACATAGGTTCAGATTTTTCAAATCAGATAGGGACGACAGTAAATCCACCTCGAAGGCTATGTGTTTAATTTTAGGAAGTAGAGCCATAATGTGGATGAGTGTTATATAGAAATATATTTTAGACTCCTAACTCCATCATGGGAAGATGATAATAATGGAGCCTATGAGGCAGCCAAAGTATCTATATGACTCTAGAAACTTCATGATGGACTTGGATGTGGTTTCTAAGTTTGGCCAAGGTTATCACAATTTATTGTGATTAGTGGTGCAGTTGCAAACTTGAAGGAATCACTAGCCCATAAGGCAATTAAACACATGGAGCGCAGGTACCGCCTGTTATGAGAAATCATATGATGAGGGGAAGATTGTTGTCACCTAGATTGCACCGGATGATAACCTAGTAAATTCATTTACAAGGACCTTAAGACGAGAGCTTTTGATGGTCGTGTAGTGGGAGTGGGAATCAGATGTATGGCGGAAGACATGACAACATAGTCTTTTAGTGTAAGTGGGAGATTGTTGGATTGTATACTAAAAGTCTAGCTTTTGTATGAACAATACGTTAACAATTAATTTGAAATGAGAATCATATGATCAAATAATTGCGTCTTATAATTTATTTATATGTTCGATGCAATAGTCCACTTACTTTATACTGTAGATAATATATTATGCGACAACACGCGGAAGATCATATTATCAGTTTTCTTATAATGTATAAACAGATGCTCACAACCGAGATAGACGAGGACTCTCTATCAGGATGGTTGTAGTGTGGTTTGGTATTAGCTTGTCTTGGCTATAGAATCACATTAGTGCACTTTGTGTGTATTGAGCGGGACCGCTTGAGATCATTCGACTTATACTGACTTATAGGAGACTTGATCTCAGTTATTATGGATGTTCGTGCTCTTAATCCCTATACAATAAACTCAACATGTAAGGTAGTATGTATTTTTTTTATTCATCAATGGGTGAGATTTACATGTAAGCCACGAAAGAGAGAATCGTTTTGGCGTATAGATCACTCAATTCCGACATCGGATGAGAGAGTTATGCCCAAAACGATCAAACTGCATAGGCTGCTGGCGAGAATCCATTCTCTTCAACATACCCTGGTGAAAGGTAATACGTTTCTTATTTTCATGCTTCCGCTGTGTGTTAGAAACGTATGGAACCCTAACTGTTCATGTTAACCAAACGATCGAACGCCAACACTTTTAAGGCAAAGGGGTATAGAACCAAAGATGTGTTGGAATTGGTCCATTCTGATTTATGTGGTCCTATGACTATCCAAGTAAGAGGTGATTATGAATATTTTGTTACTTTCATTTACGATTATTCTAGATATAGATATATTTATTTGATGCATCGCAAGTCTTAGTGCTTTGATAAATTCAAAGAGTATAAAGTTGATGTGGAGAAATGTCAAGAAAAATGTATCAAGACACTACGATCTGATTGTGGTGGCAAGTACCTCTTGGGAGAATTTAGGAACTATTTATCAGAGGTTGGGATTGAATCCCAATTGTCTGCACTGGGCATACCCCAGCAAAGTGGTGTGGCGGAGAGAAGGGATAGTACTCTTATGGAAATGATTAGATCTATGATGAGTTATTCTGAATTGCCAAATTCATTTTGGGGATATGCCTTGGAAACAGCGGCTTACATTTTGAATTTAGTACCTTCTAAATCGGTACCCTCTACACCCTCAGAATTGTGGACCGGGCGCAAGCCTAGTCTTAAACACATTCAGATTTGAGGTGCTCTAGCACATGTGTTGAGGAGAGATACTGATAAGCTAGAATCGCGTACTAATGTTTGTCTGCTTGTGGGATAATCTATAGGAACAAAAGGTGGTTTATTCTATAATCCAAAAGATTAGAAAGTGATCATTAGCACGAACCCTAGATTTTTGAAAGAGAATTATGTAATGAATCACAAACCCATGAGTAAAATTGTTCTAGAAGAAGTTAGAGGGAAAACACCCAATTTAATACCAACTGTATAAGAGGATTTACCATAAGTAACTGCACCACGTGTCACGTCTGATACACAATTACCTGTGGTGCCTCGTCGCAGTCGGAGAGTTGTGAGACAACTGGAAAGATTCATATTTTTGGGAGAGTCATCAGACTTGGTCTCTGGTGAACAAGATAAGGATGCATAATCTTGACAAAAGGCAATGAAATCGAAAATAGAATCCATGTATTCTAATCAAGTTTGGGAGCTTATAGAACCGCCAAATATTATTAAAGCCATTGGATGTATGTGGAAACCTTTAAGGCAAGGCTTGTTGTGAAGGGGAATACTCAGAAAGAAGGGATCGATTATGAGGAAATATTTTTATCTGTGGCCATGCTTAAGTCGATTCAGATTTTTTTATCTGTTGCTGCTCATATGGATTATGAGGTATGGCAAATGGATGTTAAGACAGCTTTCCTAAATGGAAGTCTTGAGGAAAATATCTATATGAAGCAACCAGAGGGATTCATTGCGAAGGGCAATCCATTTATGGACTCAAACAAGCTTCAAGATCATGGAACATCTACTTTGATGAGGTAATCCAATCATATGGATTTATTCATTATCCGGATGAGTCTTGTGTGTACAAAAAGAGTGACGAAAATATGATGGTATTTCTTGTACTTTACGTAGATGATATCTTACTCATTAGAAATGATGTAAAGGTGTTGTCGGGCGTAAGGGTATGGTTATCTAAGCAATTTGAAATAAAGGACTTAAGAGAAGCCGGTCACATTCTAGGAATCAAAGTAATAAGAGATCGCAAGAAAAGAATGTTGAGCTTATTCTAAACTTCATATATTGATATTATCCTATCTCGTTTTAGCATGCAAAACTCTAAAAAGGTTTTCTACCTTTTAGTCATGGAGTGCCTCTATCAAAGAAAATGTGTCCTAAGACACAAAAGGAGATAGAAGAAATGAAGGCGGTTCCTTATGCTTCGACAGTAGGAAGCCTCATATATGCAATGCTATGCACGAGACCAGATATCTATTTTACTGTGGGCATAGTCAGTAGGTATCAAAGAAACCCAAGACAAGAGCATTGGACTGCGGTAATACATATTTTGAAGTACCTGCGAAGGACTATGAATTATATGTTGGTTTACCGGGTAGATACTTTGTTACCTGTGGGTTACACATATTCGGATTTCCAATCGGATAAGGACAGCAGTAAATCCACCTCGGGTTATGTGTTTACTCTTGGAGAAGGAGCCATAGTATGAAGAAGTGTCAAGCAGAAATGCGTTTCTAACTCCACCATGGAAGTTGAGTATGTAGCAGCCTCAAAGGCAGCTAAGGAAGCAGTATGCCTCAGGAACTTTTTAATTGACTTGCATGTGATTCCTGGTTTGCCCAAGTCAATCACAATTTATTGTGATAACAGTAGTGCAGTTGCAAACTCAAAGGAACCACGAGCCCATAAGGCGAGTAAACACATTGAGTGCAAGTACCACCTGATACGACATATCATTAAAAGAATGGAGGTTGTTGTCACTAAGATTGCATCGGAGGATAACCTAGCTGATCCTTTCACTAAGGACCTTCTAGCAAAAGCTTTTGATGGGCATGTTGAAGGAATGGGGATTAGAAGCATGTCAGCAGAAATGGCAGCATAGTCTTTAAGTATAAGTGGGAGATTGTTGGATTGTATACTAAAAGTCTAGCTTTTGTATGAATAATGTTTTGACTATATTTGAAATGAGAATCATGTGATCAAATATTTTGCATATTATAAATTGTTTATATGTTATTGCAAAAGTCCATTTACTTTATAATGTAGATAAAATGGTATGTGGCGTCACACGAAAGATCATATTATCGACTCCTTATAAAGTATAAACGGATGCTCCCAGCCGAGATAGACGGGGATAATCTATCGGGATGGTTGTAGTGTAGTTTGGTATTAGTCTGTCTTAACTATAAAATTACACTAGTGTGTTTTGTGTGTATTGAGCAGGGTCATGTGAGGTTGTTCGATTTATACTGACTATATAAGAGAATTAGACCTCAGTTATTATGGATGTTCATACTCTTAATTCTTATACAATAACCTCGACACATAATTCAGTATTTATTTTTTTGATTCATCAATGAGTGAGATTTAATCGTAAATCAATATGCTCGGTGAGTTGGGAGATGGTATTGTCTCTATGGTGATGTTAATTGTAGAAGGAATCTGTGTCCTAAAAGAATTGATTGATGATGCCCCCTTGAGGAGCTCATAAGAATTATCATGTTAACCCTGCAGGTGGATTTGATCCGGCATGATAATAAGGTTGAGTGGTACTATTATTGGAAATGAAATTAATTAATTGAGTTGTCAATAACTCATTTAATTAGTGGGCATTGAATATCTTAAATACGGGGAGATTAACGGGCTCATAATAAGAATGTGCCCATAATGTAATTTGGAATTAAGATGGCAGTGCAATAATTATTCTTTAGTGGACTGAATTATTATTATTGGACTTAAGTATAAGTTTTGGGTAAAACTTGAATACTTAAGCCCAATGGGAGGTCCAACCTTAATTTCTCCTCCTGGTCCCTGCTATAGCATATAAATAAGCCAACTCAGCAACCCTAAGAACAATTTTTAAACGCCTAAACCCGTGAGAGACTAAGAGATGGATTGCGGATTGAGATCGTCTTGAAGATCGTTGCCCACACAACGTCAAGATGTGGCATATGAATACAGCAGAAGTCCGGAAGGTTGCTTGTTGCTACTATTCGATCACTTCTCAAGCAATCCATAGTGAAAGGTAATTTATTCTATTTGTTTCTGCTGCAATAGAATTACATGGAATACGAACGAATCACGTATACCATAAGATCTCATCACCATCACTAAAATCACTAGTTGTAAAAAAATCAAAGGTCTAAACATGCTAAATAACTAGGCACATGGAGCTGACAACCACGATGTGTTCTTTTTAAAAGGATGTTTAGATCCAAAAAATGAATGAGAACACATTTGGACTATCATTGAGTATCTAGACACACGGGGCAGATAACCACGATGTGATCTTTTCAAAAGGTTGAGATTGTAAAGTGCATAAAAATCCATAAAAGGATAAAACGTATATATGTGCCTACTTAAAAAATCAACCTTGATTGATTTTTTAAGAATCTTTTAAACTCAGGAAAATGTGTTATTAAGATATTTATTTATACTACACTAAGTGATATAATTTATAGTATTTATTTTTATGCATATTGTTTCTTTTATTTTAATTTTTAATTATGACCGTTACTTTCTTCCTATAATGTTGAGACCATAACTGCTCTATTTCTCCCTTCATACATATGATCAAGCAGTTACTATTAGTGGAAATAAACTTCTCCTTAAAATAGCCATTTCGCTCTCTTTAAATGTCCAAGCATGATGTGTTCAAATTCAAACCTGTCTTACACATACCATCGATGTCACCTCCAAAGCAAACCCTTCCATCTTCCAGCATTAAACCCTCTTCTTCCTCTCAAAACCTGTCTCCAGTTCAAACCCTAGCTTCCATGGTTGAAAATGTCGCGATTGCTGCTGTCCAGAATATAAATCTGGATGTTGCTGCACTATCGTCTGTTCCCATTGTTCAGTCAGTCGTCCTTTGACAAATCGTTCTTCCTCAAGGTACACCTGATTCTGTCCTTGAATCTCTTCGCTCTCAGTTCGCTGATTCGAATATTGTCGTATCTCAAATCAAAGGTGCTTTCTTAGAATCCACTCCTACCACTGATGTTCAATCTAGAATTCCCATTCCAACCTCTTTAATTTCATCACAAGCTCATATTCCTTCATCTGATACTCCAGTTGTAACTTAACTTACAAAGAACTTTGATCTTTGGAACCCTGTTCAAGTTCTTTTTACATTATCACTCACTGTTTATCCCATTTGCCCTAAGGATAACCTGTCTGTGACTTCTCCCTCGTCATCACCACCGGTACCTATCAGGTCAAAGGTGACCAAAACTTCTGCTCCAAAATACAAAAATCAACATACGTGTTGGTCAGTTCAGATTCAAAGAAGGGCATCACTATTGCCTCTATTGATTTGCCCAGTTCCACCAAAGGTAAGTCTCCTATCTCTATTTCTGATTTTGATGATGATGATTCTACTCCCATGGATGTAGATGTATAGGAGAAAACCCCATGTTGGCTGATTTCTAGAAAGAAGGGCTGGAAAAAAAGAAAAGACAAGAAGTTGTTTCAGATCTTGCCACCTCTAAGGCAACACCAGAAGAGGAACCTGATAACTTGTACCAGCTTATTAATAAAATTGTTGCTGATATTGCCACTGATGAGGCAACACCCACTGTTGCAGATGTAGATCCCCTTGATCATGACCATTCATCATCATCCTCTGATAATGAAGAGGATGTACCCAAGGATGCTACAAAGGTGCAAACTCTAATGAATCTGATAAGGACGCACTTGTTCCTGTTGATGAAGATGCTCTTGATGATTATGATGGTGGTGAATCCGCTGATGATGGTGAAGAAGATGATGATTTTGATGACTCCGATTATGATGTGGAGAAATTTGGTGTTAGAAAATTCTACTTCGACGATGGAAAAGCCAGATACCAGAAGTTTTCCAAAAAGGATGTTATTCATGAAAGGAGAATGAAGGATACTGACCTCATTCCACACAACCTCGTTCAGTTCTTTGAGGAAATTAGATTGCTAAAAAGCCCTCAGGTACTCTTACTCATTCTGTAGCAAACTGTTTCTTCAACTTGTTGATTCTTGAAACATTCCTGCCAACAATCAATATATCATCAACATATAGAAATAATTTAATATTTTCATCATTCGAGAACTTTTGAACAAACACACAATGATCAGAAATGATCTTCTGGTAGCCTTGCTCCCCCATAACTGACTCAAACTTCTCACCCCACAATTTATGTTCTTGCTTCAAACCGTAGAGACTTTTCTTCTGTTTGCATACAAGGTCTTACTTTTCTTTCACCTTGAAACCTTCAGGTTGCACATGTACATCTCTTTATCTAGCTCACCATGAAGAAAAGCAATTTTGGCATCCATCTGCTCAATCTCCAAGTCAAGGCTAGCTACCAAACTAAGCACGAAACGGATGGAAGATATTTTAACAATCGGAGAGAAAATTTCTTCAAAATCAACTCCCACTTTCTGACTGAAACCTTTAACAACCAATCTGGCTTTGAATCATGGCTTTGATGTGTGCTCATCTTATTTTATCCTGTGCACATACTTGTTCTTCAAAGCATGGTTCTCTTAGATAGTTTCACCAGATCAAATGTGTCATTTTCATGCAAGGACTTCATTTCATCTTGCATTCCTTCCAACCATTCATTGACTACAGAAAATGTGTAAAAAGTTTCAAGTTCTGAATTTAATATGATTTATAAGTGTATAGTGGGGTAATTTTAAAATTTTATGTGTGAATTGTAATAACCAAAACCCAATTTTTAAAATTCAAAATAAACGTAGTGTAATAATACTTTTTAAAAGTGTGATCTACAATTACATCATAAATAATACTTCTAAATTTTAAATTATTCATTAACGAAAAGTTAAATTATTAATTATTTTGATGAAGCATATATATTGTAACAGATAAATAAAAAAATATAGATTATAGTTAAATTAAGTAAAAATGAATCCAAATCTAAAAGAAAAGGAGATACTTGGTGAGTTTTCTGCACACTTTCAAGCAAATTAAAATTTTGTAATCCTTATACTCTCTTCGCCCCCAAAAATTGTTCATCTTTATTATACTCCGAATATTAAGAAAAAAAATTTGACTAATTTTATTAACTTTTATAGATAATGTGATTTCTTTAGGTGATAAATAAAATAAAAAGTATGTTATGTGTGAAAAGAATGAATGACATTTTTTAAAGAGTGAGACTTGCGTGCGCCTTTAGAAATTTTGTATTATGGGTAAGGGTACATTAATTTGGTCTAAAGGGTATACACTTTAATTACTAAAAGGTACACAATTTTGTTCTAAAGGGTATACACTTTTCATTAATATTTTTTTTCTTTAGAAAATAAAGGGTACACATTTTTATACTAAAGGGTATACAATTTAACACAAAATTCTAAAGGCGCACGGAGTGTTGTTCGTGCGCCCAGATTTTTCTTTAGAAAATAAAGGGTACACATCTGTATACTAAAAGGTATACAATTTAGCACAAATTTCTAAAGGCGCACGGAAAGTGTTCCGTGCGCCCGGGTGCACAGGAGCTTTTGTCTTAATCAATGTATACTTTTGAGATGTTAGATTAGAATAATTTTTATTTTTTGGTGAACACATAACAATTATATGGGACGAACTAATAAGAAAAGAGTGAACAAAATTTTGGAACGGGGGAATAATATATTTATATTGGGGTATATATATATATATATATATATATATATATATATATATATATATATGAAATAATTACTGATAGGTACACACTTTGTACCCCTAATTACTACTAGATACATTGATTTAAAATAATTATTATTTAATACAAAATATTAAAGTAAAATACCAAATATACCCCTAAACCCATATACCTTTAAAACACTAACCCCAACCTCCACCCACCACTGGACCACCGCTGCCGCCGCCGGCGGAGCTCCGGCGGCCGGTCGCCGGAAAATCTGTTCGTTAGAAAAAAAAAAAAAAAAAAAAAAAAAAAAAAAAAAAAAAAAAAAAAAAACTGGTCGCCGGAAAGCTCCCGCGCCGCCGCCGCCGGAGCTCCGGCAGCCGATCGCCGGAAAAACTGTTCGTCCAAAAAAAAAAAAGAAAAAAAAAAATTGGTCGCCGGAAAAACTGCCGCCGCCGGAAAAGCTGCCGGACCGCCGCCGCCGGACCACCACATTTTTTTGCTGCACACACTTTTTTTTTCCTGCACACACTTTTTTTGCTGCACACACTTTGCTGCACATGAACTTTTGCTGCACACAATATTTATGTGCAGCACATTAATAGAGGTAATATTGGAATATCACTATATATTTTTGTACCTAGTAGTAATACTTTTGTATGTTTGTATCTCATAGTAATTTAGGGTTTTTTTGTGTACCTAGTAGTAATCCTCCATATATATATATATATATATATATATATATATATATATATGGCTAATTAAACTGTGCACCCAGGTGCACCCTAAGATAGGGTGCACCCACTTTAAAAATATATACAAATATAAACAAAAACATATACAATTATGAACAAAAATGTATACAATTTAATTGTTAGTTTTTAATGAAAAATTGAGTGTAAAAAAATATGCAATTATTAAAAAAATATGCATACACTATTAAATAAAAAGTTATACACATATGGATAATAATTTTTTTAATGAAAAATTTAGTGTGAAAAAAAGTATACAATTATTAAGAAACACGTATACAAAATAGAGTAACATGTATACAAAATAGAATAAAAAGTTATACACATATGGGTGCACCCTTGCACTCGGGTGCACCTATATATATATATATATATATATATATATATATATATGCATTATGTGTGTATACATATGTAAAATATTATTTAATCTTAAATTTAATGGAATAAAGAATATAAAATAAAATAAAGAATATTAGAGTTTTTATTTTTTAAATTATATATATATATATATATATATATATATATATATATATATATATATATATATATATATATATATATATATATTCACATTCATTAATCGAAGGCAAAGACTTGTGTTAAATCGTCTCACGTAATCGTTTAGGAGAGAAGGATAAAATGTGATAACTTTTATAATAAAAAGTGATATTCAATTGTTAAAAAGTGATAATATTATTTCATGAACAATTTATAATATAAATAAGAAATGATAGCATTTTATAGTAAAAGTGATAACTAATAACAAAATATAAAATAATCTAATTGTGAGACAGTCTCACACAAGATATGCTTTCGAGGGTATATCTCACGATCTCCGGATTCTTCATCCCCACAAAAGGATTGTCTATATATATCGAATTATTTTCTATAAATATTTTTTTAGAGTGAGGCTCTTGTGCCTCCGGGAACACACTGTGTCACTATGTGAACACAACAGTTTTAAAAATTCTTGTGTTCACATGGGGAGGCATAGGAGTTTTTGCCTTTTTTTTATTACTATTTTTTAACAAATTGTATTCGGTAATTAATAAGGTTCTATTGAGAAGAGCAATACTTTGCAACGTTTATGGTTCCTTTTAAAATATGTTTGAAAAATTATTACTCTTTTCTTTCACGAATTTATGTTAATATTTGACAATGACTAGGGTGGGAAGGGTACAAATTTTTAAATGTAGAACCTCCTTCCTTCACCTTCAGTGTGTGTTATGATGTTTTAATGAAGGAGCATGAATTAATTAAGAAGGGTGGGGATCAAAGGAGGTACCAATTAATTGATACCCCTGGTTGAACCCTAATCACCCTCTTAATATTTATTGTTTTCATATATATACATATATATGTATATATATATATAATAATTGAAAGTCACTTTTAAACTTATTTTTTAAGTAGTTAAATATTTTGAATAATAATTCAATTATAAACAAATTATGTGTTAAAAAAGGGTCTCAGTTTTCAAATTAAAATGTACTATGGTTGATGCGCGTTTTTTGCACGCAAAATTAATTACCAAGTATTAAGGATATCAATTGCAACTTAAGCAAGCGATCAAGTTAAATATCGAACCCAAAGGACGGCGTACTTTCAATTAAATTATTAACTAAATTAATTAAAATGAAAGGCAATAAAGTTTGAGGTTTAGAATTATTAAATTACTAAGCAAAATTATTAAATGATAATTAAAATAAAATAGCATATGAAGAATACGAAAGTGAATCAAGAATGGAGAATAGCTAGCTCTAGGATAATCCAGTTTTACTAATTAACTTCCCTCTTATGTGCTGGCCGATTCTGCCTTGTGAACAATGGACACATCTCTAAACCATCAAATCTACTCTCAAGATACAAGTAAATATGCGTGCAATACGTGTGAATAACCTTGGAGCGAGAGATATAACTTCAACCCCCTTTCTAGGTACTATTAGTATCAATTATTTCTCATGTCTGGAATCTAACCCTATATGATCTCCCTTTATAGGTACATAAAATTACCCTCTTTATCCTGCTTACTAACCAAAATTCAATTCAATTAATAAACATCCATATATGATTGTTCTAATGAAGTTTCGGAGTCCTCTCACTTAGAATCATAACATAAAACCCTTTTCAGCAGTGAACGCGCTCAATCAACAACCAAGATATATATTCAGACTCTATATAACAGATGAAGATGCACAAAACGACCATGAATATGGATTAAGAAAGCACAATCATATATAAAATTAATTCACAAGTAGTGTTGTGCGAAGGACACACAAGAGAAGTCAATTAATTCATAAAACTTTCAAAACCCTAGATCTACCAAAACAGTTCTACCTCATGATGTTGCGAAGAATAATCATGGGATTGGATAGATCTTACCCATAGTCTAGAAAATTAGAAAATAGAAGAAAAGAATTTGGAAAACCCTTGGTAGAAGAAAAGAATTTGGAAAACCCTTGGTATAGACAGTGACGGAGGGAGATAGGGAACGCCCTGGAAATCTGAGAATATATAGGTATATAGTTATAAATCAAATGAAGTTATGAGTTGGCTCAATTTTTGTTAGAGGCTTTGTTCATATTGTAGGTAAGGGGTTTGAGTCCCTTAAAGAAAAATGATAAATTTTTTTATTTCTTTTCTTTTATATTTTATATATCTCCATTCTCTTTTATTTAATTACTATTTTTTTCCATTACTTTTATTCTATATATATAATGATAATAAATTTATTTTATTTTATAATACAATATAAATTTTTATTCATTTGTTTGTCTCATAAAATCTATAAAGTGCTTACTATATTTTAAATTTAAAAATGTTATAAATTTTATAGCACATTGATATACTTTATTTATTATGCAAAAATATCAATTTATTTACTCTTAAAAATTCAATATAAATTTTATAAAAAAGTTGAGTTTTCTTAAACTACATGAGCATTTTATTATTTTCTAATGCTATTTTGGCCCCCGTCACGGGTATAGAAGTCTCCTTCCTTCTCTCTTCCGTCTCTTCAAATCCTCTTGGTTCTCCTTCTTGATTCCACAGACGGCTCTTGATTCTCCTTCTTGATTCCACAGACGAATCTCCACAGTGATAAATGGATAAAAGAATGGATATGGATGATGGTGTGGGGTAATCCCCCTTATTGGGTAGTAGCTGTGTTTGTGGCCTTCTCACATGAATAATGACCTAAGATATAATAATGACCTAAAATATATATATATGTGTCTCACATGAATAATGACCTAAAATATATATATAGGTGTGAGAATGGAATGAAATAAGGAAAGAAAAGATATGGGTAAATCATGAAGGATTATGTGATAAGGAGATTTATTGTGCTCCAAGAAATAGGAAAGATAGCTAATTTTCGAAAATTTTTGAAAATTCTCGCCAGCAGTTGCGCGACCTCACGATTTTGAGCATAACTTCCTCGTTCGAACTCTGATTTGACAAATTCTTAAGCCAAAACGATCCTCTCTTATGTGGCTTTTCAATCATATATTACACTATTAGTTATAAGCTCCACATAAATACAGAAAAATTAGGGAACTTGAACGTGCGTTTTTCAGTATTCCTCTGACTTTGCACTTTTGATCATTTTTCCATCTAAAACACAATAAAACACCTCAAATGTATATTTTTCTCACATATATTGAATATAAAACACTTGTGCTAATATATGACAATAATTCTTGTCAAAAATGTGTTAAATTATATACTAAAACACGCTGATTTTCACTCTCAACAGTGGTGTTATGGATTAAATATCATTTCCTTTTATGAATATGAATTCAAAATAGGAATGGATATAAACGAAAAATGTAATAAGTACATGATAGGATAGTATTTCACCGTCCTGTTGTTATATTTTCTTTTTGCACGAAAATTAAAGAAATAGTGGTAGATATGTATGAGCCCGTGAAAATATATTAACTGTTTAATTTGTGTTATTAGCCAAAAAAAATATAATCATTGAAATGAGAAGTTTAAAATGATACTCCCCCCGTCCCGCGTTAGTGTTTATATTTACTTTTTCACGTAGATTAAGAGATATAATATTTTAATGCTTAGTGAAGTAAGAGAAAAAATATTTAATGTGAAGTGGGTAGTTGTATCAGTATTATGTGTGGTCCCTATATGAAATAATTAATTATTTTGTGTGGGTCTTATTTCACAAAAAAGAAAATGTAATCCTTAACTGGGTGAAATCAAAATGGAAAATGTAAATGTTAACGCGGGGACGGAGGGAGTAATTTGTAACTATTATGACAGGACGGTGGTAGTAGTACATTGTAATTGTGATACTTTATCTAAGAAACTTACTAGTCAATGCTATATACTCCTTCTATCCCAAAATTATTGACACATTTTTTAAGGGAGAATTTTAAAAATACCCAATTCTTAAAATTTTAAATTAATACTACCATTTTTTCTCTTTCTTATGAATAGTAATTTTTCTGAACCTTAATACCCTTGTGTGAGTAACCTTGTCGGCTACCATCATCGTGGCCAACATAGCTGCCAGTGTGGTGACCTTGTCGGTTTTAAACTCATTTTAACTTAACCTTCAATATTTTCCTTTTCCTCAAAATAGACATAGTTCATTAAGACCATATCAGACCCATCATACTTCCGTTTATTAATTAAACAAGATTAATCTCGTAATTAACCAACTTAAAACAGTAACAACACCTTTTTTTACCGTCGATCCACCAAGTATCTGTGAGGTTTTAAAGCTGCTCCTCACAGCCAACCATGCACCCCGCACTGTGATGGTTCAATCCCCTTCCTTCACCGGACCTTAGCACAATCCTGGTTCATTTTCTACACAGGGTGTACAAGGAGTTGCTACTATTTTTTGTCGGAAAGTATGGAGATTAAGATTGCGAAAAAATAGAAGGTTGCATATGTGCAGTAGCCCAAGATTACTTATTTATTGAATGGAAATACTTATTACACACTCATAATAATTAAACAAGAGGAGAAGACTCCTCTAGCTACCTATTGTAGGTGAAATAGAAATACTCATACAAGAAAAAAAAGACTACTACAATGTTTATTGAGAGAAAAAATAGAGGAGAATGGTTGATGCCTTCTGCTTTCTCAAATTGCTCATTTATAGAGGCTCTCGGATCTAAAATCTAGATTTCTAAGCCTTTCAATCCTTTGTGATGTCACTGCTTACATCACCAAGCTTGAGTCAGCGCTGACGTCACATGCATTGGATACCAACTTTAGTAGCTGGCTGGTCCCTTTCTCTGCCTTGGATGCCCTATTTTGGACATCTTTCTTGTCTTTTACAGGGGTCACATAGCTCTTACCCCTTTGAAAAAGTCAATTGACCCTTGCTTTTTTGAAGAGTGTTTTGTCTCTTTTAGAATTCGAATGGTCCTCCGGCTCTTGGGAGTTTTGAAGAGGTTTTACTCTCTTCTTTCCTCTTGTTTCATTTTTTGTTGGAGAGGGTTTAGCATTCCTATTTCTATCTATGCCCAATTGCACCCCTTTTCCAAACTCTTGTTCAGTCTAGGTGTGGCAACTAGTGCATATCTTCTCTGTCCACCTTCCCCGATGGATCATACTGCAATATTTTCAATGAGTTTCTATACTCATCGGCAACTTGTTTTCCCAGAGTAGCACTCACTTTCTTTCGAAATGCCCTTCTGCGTACCCTGTCTTGTTTCATGTTAGAGTGTTCAACAGGAAGGATCCGTTCACCATTTTATCTTCAAATTTGAATGAAAACTTGACTTGAGCCATTACCTAGAAGCAGACGTACAAACCCCTCGCTCTTCGCGTAGAGATTTGATCCTCTGAGTAGGTTGAAACCAGGACTGGTTCCTTCTCGGAAGGCTCCTTGATGCTATTTACAGCTTTAATGTCCGGCCTTCCTAGCTTGATAAAATGAAAGGCTTCGTGACAGCCTTTCTCCACTGGTTCTGGAGCGGCACTGATGAAATATAGCTCTAATGGTTCTCCCCTAGTCAAAGTATTATTATTTGACAATGCCTTGGTCATTGCTTCCCCTATCCACTTTGGTAGCTTTGAGATTTTTGGGAAGTTGGGTGTCATGGTGTATATTGAGGCTAATGCCCTAAAGTTGAACCATTTCTTGACGTCTTCTGGATTCGACCCTGGCCTCATCCAGATTCGGGGATATTTCCCAGATGCATCTATCTGGCATTTCTCTGGATGGATTCCCTATCGTGAGTTCAATTTCTCCCAACTGGTCTGGTATTCCCGCCAATAAGAAAAATTAGCTAAGTTAATACCAGCCTTAGCAGTGCCCGTTATAAGCCTATGGCTGATCTCTCTCTTTAACCCCATAGGCGCTTTGTTGACTCGACGACTATAGATGTGACTCTAGAGCCTCAATTTTTTCTTGGACCAGTTCTTCGTTAGAAAGTTTAGATCCAGAACTCGTGCTAGGGGTATTTGAATCCCCAGCTCCAGGTTTTAGGACCCCATTCCCGAATGCACTCCTTTTGCTGATTGATCATGACTGCCGGGAGTAAAAGCACTTGTATTGTCTCGTATAGACCCGCATGGCTGCGGATAAAATTTCATATTAGATTAGACACTTTGGTCTGATCTTCTCGTTGTAGTTTTCCAGCAACATTTGCATTCATTGCCAGAGTCTCGTTGTCCTTTTAAAGCACCTCAAGGAGCTCCATCAGGTGTTTGGATCTCATTAGGATGGAGTCTATTTCACCTCCTTCCATCTCTCATCAGACAATCTGCCAAAATATTGTCAACAGATTTAATAATGACAATATTAAAATCATAATATTGGTATCCAGCTTGCCATCTTAAAAGTCTAGCCTTTTCTGGTTTTGATTCAATTTTATTTTTTAGAAAGGCTTTGACACTCGTGTTATCGATTTTAAGAATGAATTTCTTCGCCAGAAGAAATAGCGGCCATTTTTTGAATGCCTTTCGTACTGCGAAGAACTCCTTCTCATTAATGTGTCATCTCTTTACCTCATTCTCTGCAAAGAGTCCACTGCAATATCTGCATGGCACTTTTCTTTCAGATGTGGACTTCGTAAGAACCGCTGCTCACCAATGGTCACTGGCATCCGTATAAAGAACCAGATCATCGTCGTTATTGGGAATGGCTAACTTTGGGAGCTTCTTGCAAACCTTCTTTAATTGTTTAACCATCTCCCGATGTGATTCCTCCCATTTGAACTCATCATCTTTCTTCAACAGAGAATTGAACACCTTCCAGTATTGTGCTAGATTGTTGATGAATATTCCAGCAAAGTTTACAACTCTTAGGAAGCTCTGGAGTTGTTTCTTGTCCTTGAGATCTTCAGGAAATTCTTGAACTTTCTCTACAATGTGTGGTTGTAGAATAATTCCAGATTCATCGATTTCGACTCTAAGAAACTCGATATGTCTTGTTGCTATTACTTCTTTCTTCTCAAAAAGCACCAATCCTTCCTTATGACATACTTCTGAAAATACTTCCAGATGTTCCAAATGTTCCTTCATGTTCTTTGAAGCTATGAGGATGTCATCCACAAAAAATAAATATGAATGAGAAATAATCTTTGAAAAAATTATCCATTTTTCTTTAGTATATATGGGGTTCATTTGCCAAGCTCATAGGCATGACGTTCCAGATATAATGTCCTTGTGGTGTGGAGAAAGCTGTAAACTTTTTGCTTCCTTCTTCCATCATAATCTGGTAAAACTTAGACTTGTAATCGAACTTTAAGAATACCTTGGCATTTTTAATACAGTTGACCAAGTGTTCTCTACTTGGTATGTAGTATCCATTGAATTCCAAGATATTATTGAACCCTTTGTAGTTGATCACAAGCCTCGGCTTTCCTCGTTTGACTTCTCCATGATTTCGAAAAAGGTATCCTGGACTGCTATATGAAGATACCCCTAGTGATATCAACTTAAGGTCCAACTGTTCCTTAAGTATTTGCTGCATATCATTTCGATCCTCTTGGTTCATCAGGATAGTCTTGTATCTAACAAACTCATGCTTCTTTCCTTCCTTCACTTTGAGCGAAGCTTTGAGCTCGTTTTTGCCCCACCAGGCTAGAGGATCATCATTAAAGTTCCTCTGTATCTTCTTCTTGACATCTTCCAAAGAAGTTTGTTCTTCGATTGTGATGTCTTTCTGCAGTTTTTCTCCTAAGCTTGCTTTGAGAAGGTGGATTGTTTTTTACTTAGTTTCTCAGTCTTCTATCCTCCTCTAGTCTCGGTTCTCATCTGATGGACTACTTCACTATATCTTCTTCGATCATTCATCTTTGAGTGGCTAAGTTTTCCTTCATTATCACCATGCTTGCTGCGAAATTGGATTGGCATTTTTCTTTGAAATGCATTATGCAGTCTTGATGTGATGATCTTATGTTCACAAAAGGTTGTGAAAATAAGCCTTCTTGTTGCGTTTTCTTGGGTAAAATGCTTGAATGTCTGTAGGAAATTATTTTCTAATAGAATATCCGCTCCAGTGTTATAAAAATATATCGGTGGAGTCTTTACCTTGTACCATGGGGTACGATCCGCTCCTCCGATTATGATTTCTGCTTGCACCCTCTGTGAGAAATCCCTTCCGAGTACAGTTGGAAAATTTTCACCTGAGCCTTTAGGAAAGACTCCTTCTTTTGTTGTGCATATATTGGCTCCTGAATCAATATATGCAGCAAAATACTCTGCACGGTGCTCCTTATATATCATTTCTACGGCGATATATATCGATAATGGACTTGTGGTCATGGGTAGATCTGAGCTTCTACTATTAAAATTTATATCTTTACCCTTTGACCGTGAATTCCATCCCATCTTGTAATCGTTTCCAAGGTTTGTGATCCTTGAGAAACTTTAATCCCAGCACTAGTTGCTCTGGGAATCTTCCTGCTACTCCTTCAATCACCAGCTCAAGTTCTCCGAGTTTGAGCTGTCCTCGATATCTCCCAATTGTTGGTTGTTGAAGATAACACAGGACATCATAAGGAATAGAGTTTTCATTTTTGGTGATATCAAATATTACTTCGACTCCTTTCCATCCTTCTGGGTATTTTAGTTCACCTTTGGTTGTGAACTTCTCTGGCTCCTGGATTGCTTCCACTATAGGTTTTCTTCCCTATCTTTCACTGATCAATCTATCTTCTTGGAAAGAAATCCTTCTATGCTCGAATCTGAGGCTGTCTTACCTATTCCAGACCGGCTTGTCCTTGATTCGCAAATCCATGTGGTGGATTGGCGATAACTCCATTATTTCTGGCCTGGTTACGCATGCAACCCTTTCGAACACTTCTGGTATCTCAATATACTCCTTTATTTGGAATAAATCCGAATGATGAGTATTGGATAGAGCATATGAGATACTGTAGGTGATAGAGTACAGTCGGTTCCCTTCTTTCATCAAAACTTTATTCTTGAAATCTTGATGAAGAGTTAGTAATCTACTGAAATCTTTATCCGCCAGATTATAGGCAATCCTTGGGTAGATGTAGGATGCCACCTTGCCTGCATACAAGTTTTCTGAGATTCCTCCCAGGCACTCCTCTCTCGTATTCTTGATCCTTTTATCAAAGATTGCAATATCGATTGGTGTATCGATACCTTCTTTGAAAGTTGCTTTGATGAGGACCCGAATAGCTCCGATATGGATCCAAGACATGGTCTTAGCGACTTCTCTCTAGAGTCTACTAAGTTCCTTTTTGATCTCGTCGATAGGAACTAGCTGCGTCTCTATCATATAATTTCTCCTTTGGTCACCTTGTATATGATGTGATGTTTTCTCTTTTTGAAGCTGAGAAATCACTCCAATCTCCCTACGGTGAATCCATCGTATAAATTGAGTCCTGTATCCTCCTTCATAATTCTCATAAGGGCTTTATGAGAAATTGATGTCTGGAAAAAGAATCCAGACATATCTTCTTGCATCTCTTGTCTGAAGTTCTCTTCTTCACTTCGACTCATCTTTGGAAGATTCATCTTGACTAAAGAACTCCTCTTCATAGATACTTTCATCCGAGGGTATATCCTCAAATTGATATACATGTACTAGATCTTGGAAGTAAACAACTTTCTCTATTTTTGGAGTAGTTTCAAACTGTAGAACTCCTGTTTCTGGTTCTCTGGGCAATCTGGTGAGATATGCCCCCTTGCTCCACACGTGTAATAATTACAATTTTTGAATCTTTCATTGGCTCGTGTGGGTGCTCTTTGGAACGTCTTTCTGGTGGGAGTTCTTCCGGTACTCCTCTGATTTGACCCTTAGAATGAGGCTTGACTTCTTGAACTCCACCTTGATAGTCCAAACCTTTGCCCTAATTTATAGTTTCGGGCCTTTTGCTTGGACCAAAAAAGGTTCTTGGTCTTCTGGACCTCCATTCTCCACTTCTTTGTGTGTAAGGATGACTTTTCTTCATCATTTTCTGCTTTCTTGATTTCCTTCCAATGATGGTTGGAAAATTATTACTCTCCCAGAATAAGGGTATTATTTTGTTGATTCTCCTTAATCTCTTGTAATTCTTGTGTAGTGATGCTTGATAACACCACTCCGCAATCTTAGCTTTGAGGAAGGACATTCTCCTTTCATGGCCTCCGAAGAAATGGATCTTAAAGATTTTGGTCATGCGATCAACAATATTGCCAAGGTCTTCTCCTTTCATGGCCTCCTTCTTGACTTCGTCTGAGAGTACCTCCCAGACGCACTTTACTGATCCTTCTAGGCTCATAGTTAGGAATCTTATGAACCCTTCTTTATCCAGTTCTATTGCTCCTCCTGCAATCTTAATTGCATTTGTCTACTCGTTGATCAAGGTTTCTCTGTTCTTGAAGTCTAGAGTATCGAGGTTTAGGATCAACCCGTATGAATTTATCAGTTCAAGGTGAGACCGACCATATGAGGTATTCTGTAGATTAGATCCTCGAACTTGGCTTGCTTCTGTTGACATTCCAATCGTCTTCATCATGAAATTTCTTTGGTTTTGGGATGTCTCTTCTTGTCTTACTTCATGGACTCCATGTGATCCAGAAGTTCCTTCATTTTGGTTCTGATCATGTTGTGTCTGAGGAGCCTGAGACTGCTGTTGAGAGTTTGAAGTTTCTCCAATATTCATCTTTAGATCTACGATAGTTAGTCCTTGGAAGGACTCAAGATCTTGTAGATCCTCAAGATTCGCTCTTTCCATCAGGGGATGTGGATTCCCCTCGAAGGATAGCGATCATCTTCTCACTCTCCATCTTTGGCCTTGTGACCTCCATTGTCTTTTTCTCTTGACGTAAAAGGGGTTCTATTCCGAAGGTTGGTGGCAACCTTCCTCTTGATCTTCTCCCCGTCACCTTAGTTTCCAGGGACCCTACTTGATTTATCAACTTCTTGATGAGGTCAAGTTGTTTATTCTGCAACGTCTCCACCTTATCCATCTTGAGGCTGATCTCAAATATTGTCTTGGACATGCTTTGACAATATTCTCCAAAGAATTTCACCGTCTTCAGTAATTCTCTAATATCTTGGTTCATCTTAGAGTTCTCTGCATCGATCTCTTTCCACGCGGTCATTTTGACCACCATGAAAAGTGGTATGGCTTGCACATCTCTCTTGGACCATAATTAGGTTGTCTTCTCCATTGTTCGTGTCTGGAAACACGTTCATGGATCTCAGTGAAACTATGGAGTTCCACTATATTTCTTGACACCTCTTTGGAGTATCTTATCTCACCCTGGCGGGCTTCCTCTAGGCATTCCTTCTTGGTCTAGTTGGCACGAGCCTCTGCCCATTTCCATCCTCGTTTGAAACCATTTCAAAATCGGTCATTGGCCTCTACTCTCTTTTTCGCAATTTGCCTATACAATATATTATATAGGACTATTGTTACTCCCGTATTCAATAGGCCAAAAGGCGCTGTTACTCCAGTCTTGAACAGGGCTAATAGTCCTATCACTCTCGGATGTCGAACTTTCGTTCGAATCCATATTTCTTTTAAACTCTCCTCTCGTTAAGTGTTACGAGTTTATAATAATTTTTCCATTCATAAATAAATAAACCTTGGACTTTGATACCATTTTGAAGCATGAGAAATATGAGGAAAATTAAGTTAAAATGAGGCTATAAAATTTTAAGCATATTGTCTACCAGCATGATCACCATTATGGTAACCTATATGGATACCGGCATGACTACCGACAAGTAAAAAGTTTTGACCAGTTTACCCATTTGACCGGTTGACATGTCTGACTTTTAAAAAAAAAATCGAGGGCGAAATTGTCCGAAAATTGGCAGATATGTAGAATTAATAATTTATTTGAATGATTGGTAAAATTAATTTTGTCATGTGCATTTTGGGTATTTTTATATATTGGCACTTTTTTTAAGGTACATAGATTAAGGATTATAATAATTTAATGTAAACTGTGTTGAAAATATAATATTTTAATATGTCGTGTGTTGTTGTATTAATGTTATTATTGTAGTACATTTGGATATATTTATAATTTTGTGGGGGTCAATTTATTGTAGTCAATTTTTTTGGGACAACTAAAAAAAGTGTATCAATTTTTATTTTTACTTTTTTAACGAAGGAGTATTAAACAGTATTTATGTGATACTTTACGTTTTTAGATTATGATAATTTTAGTTTGACATTTACTTATATACCTTGTAGGCTAATTATAATGTGCACCCACTGTATAAACAAAAACATATACAATTATGAAAAAAAAATATACAATTTAATTGTTATTTTTTAATAAAAAATTAAGTGTAAAAAAATATACAATTATTATAAATCATGTGTACACTATTGAATAAAAAGTTATACATATATGGATGCTAGTTTTTTTTAATGAAAAATTTAGTGTGAAAAAAATATACAATTATTACGAAATATGTATACAAAATAGAATAACATGTATACAAAATAGAATAAAAAGTTATAAAAGTATGGGTCCACCCTTGCACCCGGGTGCACCTAATATCAACTCTACTTTGTAAAACTCTTAATAATATATTATGATATATTTGATCACAAATACTAATATAAACCCATTTACATAACTTAGTATATGAATATAAACCCGATTTATATAACTTAGTATGTGAATCATGTGGTCTCTCCTTTCAATCCTATATACTCTATGTATTGCTAGGGATTTAAATTGAAGAGAATCATAGGATTTACACCGTACATCTAGTTCACAGGAGACTAATTCTTATATTCTTATAGGTTTTTTTTTTAAATGATACTTTTAATGATACTTAATATTAACCGTTTTTATAAATGTACTTTTAACTATAAATGGTTGCACCTCTAAATAATATTTTGTTAAAATGTCAAGATAATTTTTTGTTTTAACAACGAAAAATATTACTCTCTCCGTCCTCTTGATAAGTGTCTATTTTACCATTTTGGTCCGTTTCAATACAAAGTATCCATTTCTTTTTTAGGTTGATGTGACTCATACAATAATATTATTATACTCAACCCATTACATATGGTGCCTACACTCAACACTAATATAACTATCTACTACATATTAAAATATTATTTTTCTCACCTCATTATACTTTAAAATATTATACTCTTTTATCCATGTGCAAAAAGTAAACGGACACTTATCAATGGGACGGAGGGAATATTATTAATCACATGGGTAATGAGAAATACCATAAAGGTGTAACATTTGGGTATGAACGGAAAAAACACAATACTCCCTTCGTCCTGCGTTAAAGGTTTATATTTTCTATTTTAATTTATCCCAAATAAAGGTTTACAATTCTTTTTTTGTCGAGTTGACGTTTTTCATTTTGGTTTGTTTCAAGTTAAAGTTTTTATTTCTTTTTAAAGGTTTCATATTTTTTTTGTTATGTTGGCCATACAATTAATTTTTCCCTAAAGAGCTCACACAAAATGATAATCTAACAACTCACTTTATATTAAATATTATTTCTTTCACTTAACTACATATTAAAATTTTAAATCTTTTAAGCTACGTGAAAAAAATAAACTTAAACGTTTATGTGGGAGAGGAAGAGTATAGAGTAGTGTTACTAAAAGTAATCAAGAAAGGCTCCAAGTCAACAGCAACACAAGACTAATCTATGACAACTCATGACTCATTCTTCCCGTATAGATTAAAACAGAAACACGACCCAATTCTCTACTCGACGTCTTTTGAACTATATCCATTTTACCCTCATCAACATATTACTCATTTAGTCCATCTTTAATCTATACATTTTATAATTTTGAACTGTTCATTCTTAATTTATCTATTTTCTCTTTTAAACATATAAACCCACACCCTTATTTATACAATTAAAACATGAGATCCACACCCTTCATCAATATAACTACCAATTACATATAAAATAATAATGCTTCTTAATTCACATGTAAAAATAAATTGATATATTGATTATGTACGGATTGACAGAGCGAGGCAGAGGGAGTATATGATACAAACTTTGTCCTCTGAGGAGCCTATTAATGAATTTAATTTTCTCCAATTTGATTTGGTCATATACTCATGTTCCACATGACCACTGATTAAACAAGCTAATTGTTTTAATATGCTTAACCCCTCTTAAATTTTTTTTTTTACCAATTTAATAGAGACATATCAAATTTTGTTTTAACAAGTGTATCCAAACAAGATTTTAGTTTGATTTGATGATTGTAGGGAATCTTTGGGTGACATTGAATAGTCTAAATCAATAGTAGCTGTTCATAAAGCCTCTATTATTATAAAAACAAATTGCATGGATTCTGCCTCAATAGAAAAATAAAATTCATTTTTGATAATTTTTCTTTAAAATAAAAAACACAAGTTGATGGTCATGTTTGGCTCATATGGGCAGTACATTTGCAATCACTTTTTGGTGATTGAGCATTTTTGGGGAAAAATTATGCATGTCAATCATTATAATTGATTAACCTATCCTAATCCCTATCTACAACTTTGGCATTTATTCTTACAAACTTTTGTTTAAGAAGAATTATTACTTTAATATAGTGAGATTGTTTTTTTTTTAATACTTATTATATTTTTTTAATAAAGATGTTACTCCCTCCATCTCAAGAATACATTCACACTTTCCATTATGATCGGTCCCAAGAATACTTTCACCTCCTAAAAATGGAAACAATATACAATATCAATAACTTTACAATACTACAATATTACATAAATGTCACCTTCTTTTTACACTCAATCTAGTCAAAGTCAACTATATCATACACTTTATTCTACCCAATTACCCAAAATACCCCCTCTCTTTCTTACATCACACTAACAAAAAGTTACTTTTTTTAAACTCCGTGCCAGAGACTACGCGAATATATTCCTGGGACAGAGGGAGTGTTATTTTTAGGAATACTCTCTTGTGATACGAATTTATGTGAGACGGATATTGAGACGGATTGATCTGTTTGTAGTAAATCATACTATAACACTTTTAAAAAATAGTATTTTAATTCATTATTCATTGTACTATACAAGAATATATTTTAACTATAAATTAACATATTTTAACTACATGACAAGCATACTTTAACAACGGATCGACCAGTCTCACAACATATCTCACATAAATATCGTCTCACAAGAAACTTTGTCTTTTTTTTATTAGAAATTTTGTCACTTTTCATTAATTTAATAAATAACTAATGAAATAGTTCATAAAATGATTATCACTTTTATCCGTCTATTATCTGACCAAGGTTTTGTTTTTACTTGTTCTTTGTTTAACTATGCAAAATCAAAGATAAGTTCAAATCCAACGTTCTCTTTATACAAAGTGGGAGTAATATGGCTTTTTACCGCAACTCCCTATATGGTCTACTCTAGCACTTATATGATGATATTGTCTCGGACCCAGGCTAAAATGTCCATTGTCAAACACCGACATTCAAAAATATCCGGTGCAGTATAAAAAAATAAAAATACCCACTTTTAAAAGAAAAAAACTTTGATACCCTTAATTTTACGTGAAGAAGCATGATTTCTTTTTTACTGCAGAATACCTGTCCACCCGATCTTTCGTTTTCTGTTAATTTGGATTTTGAGAATATAAATCCCTTGTCTTACATATTATTCAGACTCGGTCTTCAAGGGGCTTTGAGAATATATCACTTGGTCATGAACGAGTGACTTTAAGAATATATATATATATATATATATATATATATATATATATATATATATATATATAATTAGGATTTTTATTACTCTCCAATATAAATATTTAAATATAAAATCATAATAAAGATTAAAAAATGAGTAGTTATTTCTTTAATTTAAAACTCACTCCACTCAGTCTTATGTTTAAATTAAAATTGTTCGATTATTCTTTTCTTTATTATTTTAATTGATTTAGTAATTACATGAATAAAATATTTTATTCCATTAAATTTTATCAGTATAATTTAATTGGCTAATTATAATATGCACCCGGGTACACCCTAAGATAGGGTGCACCCACTTTAAAAAACGTATACAAATATAAAAAAAAACATATACAATTATGAATAAAAATATATACTCCCTCCGTCCGCCACAAAGGTGGACATTTGTTTTTTGCACGTAGATTAAGGAGTATTATTATTTAAGGTGTAGTTGGTAGTTGTATTAGTGGGGTGTATGTGTCCCATAAATTTATTGTATTAGTGATGTGTGTGGGTCCCATGTGTTTAAAAAGGAAAATGTGAACCTTTGGTGCGGACGCCCAAAATGGCAAAATATGGACCTTTCAGGCGGACGGAGGGAGTACAATTTAATTGTTTGTTTTTAATGAAAAATTGAGTGTAAAAAAATATACAATTATTAAAAAACATGTATACACTATTGAATAAAAAGTTATACACATATGGATGCAAGTTTTTTTAATGAAAAATTTAGTGTGAAAAAAGTTTACAATTACTAAGAAACATGTATACCAAATAGAATAACATGTATATAAAATAAAATAAAAAATTATACATATATTGGTGCACCCTTACACCCAGGTGCATCTAATATCAACTCAAACTAAGCATGTGTCAAAAGTTATACTTTGTCCTCATCCGAAAATTAATGTTAGGGATTACAAAAAGCTGACACATGCATAGGAGTATATCAGTAAAATCATCTCAAAAGTTGATATTTTTACTTATATTTAATTAAAGTAGAGATTTTTTCATGTGTCAAAATCAGTTGGGCAACACACCACAATTCTCTATTCTATGTCCTTCAATTACCAATAACCTACACTTTCACCTATTTGATACGTTCCTAAACTTTTAATGATGTTTTTTTAGTTTATATAGAAAAAAGAAATATAGGTTCGGGATTTGGTAAATTTAGTAAAATCAATAAATAGGGGTTAATGTATACTCCCTTCATCCCACGTTAAGGTTTACATTTTCCATTTTGGGTTGTCCCAAGTTAAGATTTACATTTTTTTTTTTGTCAAGTTTGACCCACACAAAACAATTTATTATTCCATGTGGGACCCACACACAACACTAATACAATTATCCACTTTACATTAAATATTATTTCTTCCACCTCACTACACGTTAATATATTATATCTCTTAATCTCCGTGCAAAAAACAAATGTCAATATTAATACGGGACAGAGGGAGTATTTATTTTGAGATTTAAGTATGATACTCCCTCCGTCCCCCAAAATATTTCACACTTTCTTTTTTCATCCGTCCCTCAAAGTATTTCACACTTTACTTTTACTAAATTTGGTAAAAAAATGCATTATAATAACTCACTTTTTACACATATCCCAATATAATACTTACTTTTACTTACTTTTTCACATCTCTCAATAACTTTACGCACCTTTTTCATTAAATCAACTAAAATATATATTCTCTTTCTTACTTTATACATAAAAATACAAAATTTTCTTAAACTCCGCGCACATCAATACGTGAAATACTTGCCGGGACGGAGAGAGTAGATTTTAATCGTATCTTAAATCAACATGTAAGAGCATGATGTAATGTGTTTGAGAGAGAATGATGTGATGTGTGTTGTAGATAAGTGAGATTTTTTTAATCTGGTTCTATTAAATCTAAATTAAAATACTAAATCCCAACTAGAATTAATTACATAATTCTAAACTTGGATTACAAAATGGAAAAAAAATAAAGCCTTAAATTGTTAGGGCTCCCACGGTCATACTTGAAAATTATCGAAGGAGGAAAGTCGTATAATGTTCTTTAATTAGCTTATGATAGATGATATCTACTGATTGAAACTAATAAAATGTCTAATTTAGTAATTTTATATTAAATGCAGGAATTGAACCACACCTGTCAGCTCAATTACAAATTATTTCAACACTGCAACCTAGCTATCACTTTATATACTCAATTGTAAATTGTTACTCGTAAGTAACAGAACGTTGTACACAAACAAATTGGATTGGGTAAGCAATCCTTGATACAACTCAAAAGTGTTTGATTATCTATCTTTAATTAGAAAAACGAAATTAATAAATTTTTTTTAAAGACTTGTGTGAGATAATCTCATGTAAGTTTTTACGCAAGATGGATAAAAGGTGATAATTGTACAGTGAACTATTTCATGAACAATTTATAATATAAATAAAAATTAATAAAATTTTATAGTAAAAGTGATAACATTTTATAACAAAAGTGATAATGATGTTACCATTTTTTATTCGTCTCTCATAAGGGCTTATGTGAAACGGTCTCATACAAGGCTTACCCATTTTTTTAGCTCGTTTTATAAATAAATAAATAAATAAATAGTACTCCCTCTGTCCCATTTCAAATGACACACTTTCCATTTTGGGTTGTCCCACAAAAGCTTGCACCTTCCTAAAAAATAAAAAGTCAAACACAATTACCCTTCCCCATACACTTTATTTACAAAAAACTCACCCCTACCTAACACACCTAACATACTTTATCCTTTATTTATTACCAAAAAATACCATAATACCCCTAAAAGTTATCACTTTCTTAATCTCCGTGTCGAAAAGAGGTGTGCAGTTTTTCATGGGACGGAGGGAGTATATTATATAACTCGTTTAGTGTTCATTTAGTATGATTTGAATAAGTTTGTTAAGAACTCATTAACTTTTAAAATTATATACTCCCTCCGTCCACTTGAAAGGTATTCGGTTACTTTTTGCACGTGGATTAAGGAGTATAATAATTTAATGTATAATAAGGTGAGATAAATAATATTTTAATATGTAGTGGATAATTGTATTAGTGTTAAGTGTGGGGTCATGTGTAGTAGTTGTGGGTCACATCAATTCGAAAAGGAAAATGTATACTTTGTAATGGGACGGACCAAAATGGAAAAATTAATACGTATCAAGGGGACCGAGGGAGTATTTAATTTAGTATTCTCTCTGTTCTAACTTCAACTTCACACTTTCCGTTTGTATATATCCTAATTTCAACTTCACAGTTTCATATTAAAAAAAAAACTTGACTAATATTATTTTAACACACTTTAATTTTTATCACCATTTAATACAGATAACATACTTTACTATTATCTTATTAACCAAAATACCAAATTATTGTTGCTATTTTCACCTAAATTTTTAGTGTCTTTTATGTGTTATTTTCATATTATTTTATCCGTTTTATGCAGCTTTTGGTAGTGTTATTCGTTCATCTGGAGATTTTGTGTGATGAGATATAAATTTATGTAATGAGCTTAATTGTATGAAAATTAGATAAAAACGGAGCAAAATAGAGTTGAGATCCAAAATGGAAAAAAATGGACAGAAATCGATCAAACTCGAAATGGATCTTAAACTCGAGTCGAGCTCATGCACCGAGCCCATGTCAAGTTCGAAATGTCGACCATCGGAAGTCGACTGTGAACACTTGCGAAGTGAACTCGGCCTCCCCTGTTCGTCGAGTTTCGAAGCTCGAGTCTAGCTCCGTCACACCTATAAAACTGTCGAGAAACAAGCACCAACTCGAGTCGAGCTGCAAAGCTCAAGTCGAGTTCAACCAAATGCTCAAATTTTAATCAATGCTAATTTTAGAAGATTTCAGGTCAATAAATACATCATTTGCGTTATTTTGATGGAAGGAATTATTTTTGGGAGTAGTTATACCTACTACACACCTCAATTCACACACACTTTTCTCCATTTACCTCATACCTCAGTTCTACCCTTTCCACCATCAATTTTCACTGATTTCCACCACATCCATCCATAATTCTACTATCATTTACCAATCTACGAAGAGGATTTCATATGTGGAGGAATTAACATGGTAAGAGAAAAGGAGTCCAACCATCAAAGGGAAACTCATCATCTTTTATTTTATTATTTTTCTCTTTTTATGGCTCAAGAGGAGCAAGGATTGATTTGTATTGAATTTATCATGATTATAACAGGCTAGACCTCTAATAAGGCTAGCAATATAATTGGTAGGGATTTTAGGAAATGTACTGATCGTAGTTATTTTCACCTAGATTTTAGGGTCTTTATTTGTGTATTTTTGGATATTTTTATCTGTATTTGTGTTAATTTTGGTGGAGTTATTGTTACTTTGAGGAATGTGGTATAAATTGATAGAATTGTATAAATAAGTTTAAATATGTGTAAAACATGTCAAGAAATGGACGAAAACGGAGTCCAGAGCGAAAGGGAGATGGAAGAACAGGCCAAGTTGGTACACGGGCCATGTGCAGAACACGGCCCTGTAACCACTGACCGTGTAGTGTCGTCAGAACTTGCTACTCGCCCAGAAAAATGGTCGTGAGCTGGTGTACGGGACGTCGCTGCACGTCCCGTGAACGGAGCACGGCCCTGTAAGAAGAAGTCGTGCATTGTCGTCAGAAAATGCTACACGGCCATGACCATGACCGTGCAGCACAGCTCGAGCCATGTCCAGAAGCACGCACAAATATGCCGAAGTAGGTGTGCCCTACACGGGCTGTGCACTGCAGCACGGGCCGTGTAGGTGCAAAATCATGTGTAATTTTCAGAATATTTTGGAAGCTTCTAGAAGGTCCATAAGTGATATAAAATCATGATTTGTGCGAAATTAAAGGGGGAATTGCATTGAAGATCAAATTGGAGCAGTTACACACACTAAAACACCACATTTCCTCACACACTAGATCCAAAATCTATCTCTACCATCTAGATCCATCAAACCACCATTTGATTTACATTTTCAATCCATAAAACCTTCATCCCATCCATCCTACCACCATTTGAGAAGATTGGATCATCAATTATTGAAGGAATTGATCAATTGAAGAGGAGAAAAGCTTTTCTTATGCAAGGGAAGCAAATCTACTTTCCAATTGTTAATTTTCTTCTTATTATGGCTCAAATGGAGCAAAGCTTGATGTGAGACTTGAGCCTCAATCGTGCCTCCATGGTTAATTCTTGATGAGAGGACCGGTTGAACTTAGACAAACTATAACTTGCTCATGGACTATAGGAACGAAGCTCGAATGGTTGAAATATGTAAAATGATCTTAGGCCATCCTTGATAAGTGAGTCATAGCTAACTTGGTACTTCTTATAGGTACATGCAAACGCGTTCAAGGTCTCAATCTATTGAACCTTTGAACTTGGAATTAGAAGCTACCCTAAGAAGACAAAGACGAGGAGTGTTAGAGCCTACGGAGGAAAGTATGGAAGAAGTAAGGGATAATGCAAATATGGTTGATGAAGAAGGTAATATGAGGAATTTTCATGGAGGTGATAATGCTAGAGGGGGCTATAATAATCCAGAATTTGTGCCACAAGTATATGCTCAACAAATGCACTTGCAAAACCAACAAATGCAAGCTATTATTCAAAACTTGATGGTACAACAAAAAGCAAGGAATAACCCTCCGGTGGTGCAAAACCAACCCTGTGGAAATGGACATAATGATGGTGGAATGAACATTCGAGATTATTTCCAACCTCAGTTTGGGAATTATGTGATGGGACCGCCGATAAATGTTAATCATTTTGAGATCAAAACGGGATTGATCAATATGGTGCAAGCAAATCAATTTGGTGGCGGTGCTATAGAGGATCCGAATGCTCACTTAGCCCAATTTATGGAGTTAGCCAACACGATAAAGATAAAGGGGGTGAGTGAGGATGTTGTTAAAATAAAGCTTTTCTCATTTTCATTACGAGATAGAGCTAAGGCTTGGTATCATACTCTACCACCGGGATCTTATACCACATGGAGAGAATTGACACAAAGATTATTGAGCAAGTATTTTTCCCCTTCAAAGATGTTGCATCTCAAAGGGCAAATCTTTCAATTCAAGCAATTGCCACTAGAGACATTTAGTGAAGTATGGGACTGATTCAAAGAGATGCTAAGGAAGTATCCACAATATGGATTCCCCGAGGAGCAACAAATAAGATTTTTCTATGTCGGTTTACATGGTAGTGAGAGGATGCTTATTGATGCTTCGTCGGGAGGTTCGATTTTGGGACAAACTCCGAAAAGAGCAATTATCATATGTGAGGAAGTAGCTTTGAATACGGGTCAATGGCCCATGGATCATGCATCGGGAATGTATGATAGGGAGAAAATTACTAAGATGGAAGAAGTGTGCTTGCAACAAGTGAAAAAAGTAAAAAATGCCTAAGGAAGACATGACCGATAGGGCAATCACGGAGATCTTAAAAAGGATGAATGCTAACTAGAAAGTGCCTCCAAGTTCGACACCTATGGTGAATCAAAAAGTGCTTACAAGTCCTCAACAAGGTATGTCATTACCTTTGATGAATCAACAAGTGTTTCCTAATCTTCAACAAGGCATGACGATGCCTAATGTGGGTCAATCTTCTCAAAGTTGTCAAATGTCTATCTCTCTACCTCAACAAGGTATGTCCTCTAATTTTGGAATGCAAGATGCATGGTGTCCACTGGAGATGACACTTGAGGAAGTTGTCTTTATGCAAGGAAGGAACTTCCAAGGAAATTATGGTGGAAATTTTGAAAATCATGGAGGAGGATATCCACAAAGGCAAGGAGGATGGGGGCAAGGTAACTTTCAAGGGAATTTTAATCAACCTCATAGGTATGAGAACTTGCCTTATGGAAATCAAGGGAATGCACTTACTCTCCCACCGGGAACCAATCCGGGAGAGAAATCTTCTAATGGTGAAGGAAAGCCTACGGTGGAGGATCAAGTTACTAAAATATTTGAATTCATGAAGGAAGATAAAGAAGAAAGAAGAAAAAGAGATGAGGTGAATGATAAGAGAATCAAAGCCTTGGAGACACAAATGAGCCAAATGGCAAGTGAAAGGGGGATGTTCATCATCAAGGGAAATTTCCATCTACAATCATTACTAAACTGAAAGAGCAATGTAAGGCTATTGAGCTTCGTAGTGGAACAAAATACGAAGGACCTTCTTTGCCATCGGAAGTAGAGGAGATAAGGTGTGAAGTTGAGCCTATGGAAAGATTGGATGAAGAAGGGAAAGAGAAAGAAGTTGAAATAGTTGAAAAAGATGAAAGTACCCCTATACTTGAAGAAGAAAATGTGAAGTCTCCAAAGAAGTGGGAGAGATGTAGAGAAGCAAAACGAAAAGAGAGAGAAGAGAAGTTTGAAAGAGATGAATGGGGGATTCCGAAGTTGCCCGTGGCAATTCCGTTTCTACAAAGGTGTTTGAAAAAGGGATTAGAAGAAAAATTTGCCAAGTTTGTAGAGATGTTGAAGAAGATACATGTGAATATTCCTTTTGCGGAAGCTCTACTTCAAATGCCCAACTACTCCAAATTTTTTAAGGATATTTTGTCAAAGAAAAAAAGCTTGGAAGAGTTTGAAAGGGTGAACCTTACGGAGGAATGTAGTGCAATCTTGCAAAAGAAATTTTCCCTAAATTGAAAGATCTGGGAAGTTTCACCATTCCATGTGAGATGGGAGAACATGAGAACTACAAAGCTTTATGTGATTTGGGAGCTAGTATTAATTTGATGCCGTTGTCAATCTTTAAGAAGTTGGATATTGGTGATGTCAAGCCGACATCGGTTACACTTTAATTAGCCGATCGATCATTGACTTATCCAAAAGAAATTGTTAAAGATATGTTGATCAAAGTTGGCAAGTTCGTATTTCCCATTGATTTTGTGGTACTAGATATGGATGAGGATTCAAATATTCCATTAATACTTGGTCGTCCATTTCTTACCACGGGAAAAACATTTATTGATATGGAAAAGGGAGAGCTCACTTTGAGGGTGAATGAAGAAGAAGTGATATTTTCATTGAGAGAAGCTATGAGGTATCCCAAGAACAAGGAAGAATGTAGAAGAGTGGAGGTTGTGGACAATATAGTTGAAGAGCATATGTATCACCTTCATTCCAAGGATCCGTTGGAAATTATCATAAGTTATTCTTACACTATTGAATCTCTTAAATTTAAATCTTCTTTTTGTTTGGAAAATGATGAAATGATTGATGATTTACATGGTTTAAAAGCTTGTAGGGCACTTACAAATGAGGAAGCAAAAGAGTAAAATGTGGAGAAACTTGAGGAAGGACCAGAAGAGAAAGTGCAAGAGAAAAAGAAGGTGGAGTTGAAACCATTGCCGGAGCATTTGAAATATGCTTACTTGGAAAAAGATAAAATGTATCCGGTAATTGTATCCTCTTCCCTTAATGATTTAGAATTAGAAAATTGTTAAGAGTTTTGAGAGAGTATAAATCCTCTATTGGTTGGAGTATTAAAGATTTAAAATGTATTAGTCCATCTATGTGCATGTATAAGATTCACTTGATTGATATTGAGAAGTTGTGTGTTCAAAACTAACGTAAATTGAATCCTATAATGCAAGAAGTGGTAAGAAAGGAGGTGTTAAAATGGCTTGATACGGGAATAATCTTTCCAATAAGTGATAGTCAATATGTAAGTCTCTTACATATAGTAGCAAAAAAAGTGGTATGACTATAGTAAGATCTGATACAAATGAAACGATTGCCACTAGAACTATCACGGGTTGGAGAGTGTGTGTTGACTATAGAAAATTGAATGAAAACACTAGGAAAGATCATTTCCCATTGCCATTTATAGATCAAATGTTAGATCATCTTGCGGGGTATGAGTATTATTATTTTCTTGATGGTTATTCCGGGTACAATCAAATATTGATTGCACCGGAAGACCAAGAGAAGACAACGTTCACATGTCCCTATGGTACGTTTGCATTTAGAATGATTCCGTTTGGTCTATGTAATGCCCCCGTCACTTTTCAGCGTTGTATGATTGCTATCTTCGATGGTTTGATTGAAAATATAATGAAAGTGTTTATGGACGATTTTTTCGTGTATGGTTCCTCCTATGATATATGCTTGACTAATCTCACCATTGTGTTGTAGAGGTGTGAAGAATCAAATCTTGTGCTAAATTGGGAAAAATGCCATTTTATGGTGACCGATGGGATAGTCTTGGGTACCATATTTCAAAGCATGGGTCAAAAGTGGATAGAGCTAAAGTGATAGCCATAGAACGTCTTCCCCCTCCTACTAATGAGAAGGGGGTGAGATCGTTCTTAGGCCATGCGGGCTTCTATAGATGCTTTATTAAGGATTTTTCCAAAATTGCTAAGCCACTTTATAAATTGCTTGAAGAAGATTGTCCATTTAACTTTGATGATGAATGTCGTGTATCATTTCAGGTGCTAAAGGATGCTCTCACTTCATCGCCAATACTCATCACTCCGGATTGGAGTTTGCAATTTGAATTGTATTGTAATGCTAGTGATCAATCCATTGGAGTGGTGTTGGGACAAATAAGGGAGAAGAAGTTTAGAGCAATTTATTATGCCTCAAAGACCTTGAATGCATGCCAAGTCAATTATACCACCACGGAGAAGGAATTTTTAGCCGTAGTGTATACTTTTGAGAAGTTTCGACCATACTTGGTTGGAACACAAATGATTGTTTACACGGATCACGCAGCTATAAATACCTTATGAACAAGAAAGATACTAAACCTCGTTTAATCCGTTGGGTGTTGCTTTTGCAGGAATTTGATATGGTCATCAAGGATAAGAAAGGCGTGGAGAACGTAATCGCGGATCATTTGTCAAGGCTGAAAAATGAAGGTGAGAATGAGGATGTAAAGCCAATCGGGGATGAGTTCCGGATGAAGAAATTTTGCTATTGGAGGTTGAGCAAGTATATTTTCTCATTGTGAATGTTCCGCCTTGGTATGCTGACTATGTTAATTTCATTGTTTGTGGAATTGAGCCTACATTACTTAATAAGTACAAGGAGAAGAAGTTTCATGTTGAAGCAAAGAAGTACTTGTGGGATGAACCTTACTTGTTTAAGATTTGTAATGATGGATTGATAAGAAGATGTGTGGCCGAAGAAGAAGTGATTGGGATTCTTGAACTTTGTCATTCGTCTTTGTGTGGAGGTCATTTCGCTCATCAAAAGATGGGAGCTAAAGTTTTACAATCGGGGTTCTATTGGCCAACATTGTTTAAGGATGCAAAGAAGTTTGTTGCTAAGTGTGATCGATGCCAAAGGATAGGGGGAATAGGTAAGAGAGATGAAATGCCCATGACCTTGAGAATTGATGTGGATATATTTGATGTATGGGGTCATTAATTTTATGGGACCATTTCCCTCGTCGAAAGGATATGTATACATCTTGCTATCCGTGGATTATATGTCAAAGTGGGTGGAGGCAATCCCCACTAAGACAAATGATGCTTTGATAGTGCAAAGGTTCTTGAAGAAGAATATTTTTGCTAGGTTTGGAGTTCTACAGGCTTTAATGAGTGATGGAGGATCACACTTTGTCAACAAGTTGATGGAAAGTTTGTTGAAGAGATATGAAGTGAAGCATCGAGTGGCTACACCATACCACCCTCAAGAAAATGGTTTGGCGGAGGTCTCAAACCACTAAATCAAGTTAGTTTTGGAGAAGACAATCAATGGAGGGGGGAAGGATTGGTCGGATAAGCTTGATGATGCCTTATGGGCTTATAGGACGGCTTTTAACACCATTCTTGGTGCGTCACCGTATCAATTGGTCTATGGTAAAGCTTGTCACCTCCTCGTTGAGTTAGAACATTGTGCATTGTGGGCTATCAAACGCCTCAATATGGATGAAAGGGAGAGTGGTCAAGCAAGGTTGTTGAAGTTAGTTGAGTTGGAGGAGTTTAGAGGAAGAGCATTTGATAACTCAATCATCTACAAAGAGAATATGAAGAGATGGCATGATGCTAAAGTGAAGGAAAAGACGTTTGCTCTGGGGGATAAAGTTCTTGTATTCAATTCGAGGCTTAAGTTATTTCCCAAAAAGCTCAAGTCAAAGTGGATGGGGCCATATGAAGTGCTTGAAGTGTTGAATAGACATACATTGAAGCTCAAAGGTCCAAATAATGAGTTTGTGGTAAATGATCATAGAGTGAAGCATTACCTATCTCCTTCTCAAAAGGAGATAGTGTATGTGGATACTCTCTCTTCCTAAACTTCTTTGATTTTGGAGTATTGTAGATTTTATTTTATTTTTGTTAGTAGTTTTCTTATAGATTTGGTTTGAAGGTGGTTAAGCTAATGAATCCGCCTGCATATTTTGTTGCCTGGGAACTCGCGTGATATAAATGTGATCAAATTCTCGGATCATGTCTGCTACCGACTAGCTGCTGATCTTTTACCTCGTAATTTTCTTTTATTTGATTGACCATTAGTTCTGAGTCATTAAAGATCATTACTCTTTTGACCCCGATTTTCAGTGCCATTCTCATGCCAGAGAGTAAGGCTTCATATTCGGCATCATTGTTGGTTGCGGGGAACCCGAACCTGATCGCCGAACAGAAAGTCTCTCCATTTGGGGCTTGTGAGTACCACACCCGCTCCGGAGTCGTGGGTTGTGGACGATCCATTTATCGACATTTGCCAAGGTTTATTGGTCACTCCTCCTGTCAGGATGGGGATGGTGAGTTCTGCTATAAATTCAGCTAGTGCTTGCGCCTTTATCACCGTTCTAGGGACGTACTTGATATCGAATTGGCTTAATTCCATGGCCCACTTCATCAATCTTCCTTCCATGTCCGATTTCGAGAGCACTTGTCTCAGTGGAAAGGAAGTTACTACCTCGATTGGGTGTCCCAAAAAGTAGGGTCTTAATTTTCGTGCCCTCATTACCTGGGCGTAAGCGAGCTTCTCAATTGCTGGGTACCTGAGTTCAGCGTCATAGAGCATCTGACTCATATAATACACCAGCTGCTGTTGCTTCTTCTCGTTTCGGACCAACACCGAGCTCAATGCTGATTCTGAGGTTGCTAAGTACAAACTGAGAGATTCGGCCGGCTGCGATTTTGATAAGTTCTGTGTGTTAGCCAGTGTATTCTTTAATTCTTCGAAGGCCTCTTGAGCTGCAGGTGTCCAGTCAAATTTCTCTTTTCGGATCACATCCATGAGGGGTTTGCATTTGTCGGATGCTCTGGGTAGAAAGCAGCCGAGAGATGCGATCTTGTCGGCTAGTCTTTGTATGCCCTTGGAGTGCTTGGGAGGCTCCATGTCTTGTATGACTTTCACTTTATCTGGGTTCACTTCTATTCTTCTTTTACTAACCATGTAGCCGCAGATACTCCGAACATGCACTTCTTGGGGTTAAGTTTCATCCCGTATTGCCGTAGGATGTCAAACGCTTTGCTCAGGTGGCGTACATGGTCGTTTATGGCCATGCTCTTGACCAGCATATCGTTCACGTATACTTCCATAGTTTTTCCCAGCTCTTCTTGGAACATCTTGTTTACTAGCCTTTGATACGTGGCACCTGCGTTTTTCAATCCAAATGACATCATTACCCAGCACAATAATTTTCTTTTGGTGTAGAAAGCTATTATTTCTATATCATCTGGGTGCATAGGGATTTGGTGATAGCCCGAGTATGCGTCCATAAAGCTCATCAGTTCGTGGCCGGCAGTGGCGTCTACCATTTGATCGACGTGCGGCAATGGAAAGCTGTCCTTCGGGCATGCTTTGTTGAGATCCGTGAAATTGATACACAATCTCCAGGACTTGTTCGCCTTTTGCACCAAGACTGTTTAGCCACCCATGAGGGGAATAAAGCTTTCCTCACTAGATTGTTTGCCAACAATTTCCTGGCTTCGATCTCGATGACCTCGTATTTCTCGGGGTTGTACTTCCTTTTCTTTTGTTCCACTGGGCAATAGGACGGGTTTGTATTGAGGCGGTGGCACACGTGTTTTGGGTCTATTCCTTGAATGTCGCTTGGTGCCCAGGCAAACACGTCTAGGTTGGACTTTAGAAATTTGATCAGGGCCGTTCTGTACGGCTCTTTCAGTTGCGACCCGACTTACAGTTCCAGGTCCGAGTTGCTTGGTTCCATCCTTATTGCCTCGACTTCCTCGGCTGGTTCCCCTCTTTTCCTTTTCTTTTTTGATCTCGAATCCTCATTGGTTATTGAGGGTAGGGTGACTTCCTTGTTGTCGAAGGTTCGGAACTTCTGGTCATTCCTCGGTTCTGGATCTACTGTTATCGGGTCATCCAGTGGCAGGGCTTCTTCACGATTCGCCTCCTCCTCATGATTCGACAGCTCCATCATCATTAACTAGAAACCTGGGTCGTGGTAGTTAAATCCGTCTTCTTTCTCAATGAATGAACACTCTCTCGCCTTCCTCTGGCTGTCTCTGATGGTGTCAACTCGGCCATCCGTGGTTACAAACTTCAGGCATTGGTAGAGCGTAGATGGAACAGAGTTGAACCCATGTATAAATGTCCTTCCGAAAATACAATTGTATGGTGATGGGAGGTCCACTACTTTGAATTTGAGAGTGTACTGAGCCTTCAGTGCCCATTTTTCGTCTGTCATCTGGATCGATAGATCTGTTTGCATTAGAGGGGTAGTAATGGCGTTACCGAATCCTCGGATCTCATCATCACATAGGGACACCTTGAGTTGAGAGGGTCCTCCGGTAGCTTCAAATGCCTTTTTAAACATAATGTTCGTGTAGGCTTCCATGTCGACCAGGCATCGGTGCACTTTTACACTTGAAATTGTAACTGAAATCACTAGCGGGTCATTGTGGGGGCTCGTACCTCGGCGAGGTCTTCTTCGAAAAAGAATACATCGGCCTCGTATAGGAGTGGTCGGGGACTTGCTGTAAATACATGCTGGTATCTATCGAGCTCTCACAGCTCGGCTTTTTGTTTCCTTTGCGATTGGATGGTTAGGGCGTATGACGTTCCTATGTAGCTTTCGTCCATCATGTATACTTCCCTAGGTGGTGAGGGCAGATGGTTATCTTATACTATCTGTCCTTGTGGATCGGCTGGTCCTTTTAATCATTCTCTTGTCACGATCGATTGCTCTTCCCTTCGCTTCGGGCTAGACACCAGTCAATCCAGTTTCCCATCTTCGAACAGTCTTAGTAGTTCGGCCAATAGGTCACGACACTTGTTGGTGTTATGGCCGATAGATTTGTGGTACTTGCAGAATTTCTTCTTATTCAGCTTGGCTGGATCCGCTCGTATCTTGGGTGGGGAACTCAACAGGTTGGTGTCTTGCATTTTGCTAAATATCTCTTCAGAGTGAGCTCGAGCACCTCGGTCATTTCTTGAATTTGGTCATCATCCGAGAATGGTTTGAAGGAAGACGGAGCCCTATAGTCTTTCTCTCATTTTTTCTTTTTCTTATCGCCCTCTTTGAGGTCACCTTTAAATTTCTTATATTCATGAATAATTTCTTTGCTGTGGATGAACGCTTGAGCCGAGACCATGAAGGCTGCATAACTGCCTGGTAGCTTTTGCTGACAGCTAGTCTACATGGGTGATCCTGGAAGCAAGGCAACGGTTGCTAAGATGGTCGACGTTTCATCCGAGACTTCTTTCATATTGGCACGTTGTTCATTGAATCTCTTCATGAAATCCTTCAAAGACTCCTTTGGTCCCTGTCTTAGGTAAGCCAACTTCTGTTTTGGCTCCTTCCCTTGCCCCAAATATGCAAAAGGGACGAGAAGGATGTAGCGAGTTGTGCCCATGAGTCAATGGAGTTAGCGGAAAGGGATTCGAACCATGAGTGTGCCTTATTCCCCAATTTTAGGGGGAACATCTTACATCGGTCCTCCTCAGAACTTCCCTGTGCTAGCATCCATCCAACATATTTATTGAGACGCGAGATTAGACTAGAATCGCCGGCGTATTGGGGGGTCAGCAGGATTCGTATCTTTTTCGTGGTGGCAGCCATAATGACCCTATGGGTGAATGGGGTTCTTCCCGATTCTGGGTCGGTAATGCTATGGAGTCCAACCTCGTTCCTTCTCTCCATCTCGTCGAGTCGTCTCCTTAACACATTTATTTCAATGTCGTGCTGTCGTTTAAGCTGGGTCACGGGATCATCGCCCGCACTTTCTCCCATTTGCTCGTGTAGGGACTTAATCGGATCTGGTCCCAGTCGATCTTTGGCACTTATGTGTCCAGTAGTGTGCACGGGGGATCGGCTAGTGACTAAGTTAGCATGGGATGCCGCCTTCCTCCGTTCGCATCCTTCGTCTACCATTTTTTGGGCCTTTCTCGGCTCCTTTTGTATGTTCTTTTGCCCACTCGCTCATGCACTGACCTCCTAGGCGGAGTCCATTCATGTTGCCGCTCGTTCATTTATTCTGTCGAGTTCTCCATAAGACTGAAACTTAGCCTTTGATTGGCGGTCTTTAGCCCAGCTGCTTGCTTTCCCTCCATTTATTTAAGGAGGTCGAAATACTTCTTGCAGAAGTCGATCTGTGGGTCGTCTTCTTTTGTATCCACGTCTTGCGGCGGGATATCTTTTTCTACAGTGCGAGGGAGGTTCGGGTCTTCTTGTCGATGTTGACTGGTCGTGGTATCAACCCGACTGGGAGTAGCTTTCTCCTGATCATTCGTCATTATAGATACAGCTCGTCCCAATAGGATTTTTGTCGGGTTTTGACAGATTCCTGTTGGAACCTCGACAATGGGAGATTTAGGGTGTGTCGGGGGGGCCAGTTGAAGGCGTGTGCCCCTTTGATGAGAGTGAAAATAAGCGTGTTTTATTATCCAATTTAACACCTTTTTGATGAGAATTGTTGTCATATATTAGCACTATGGTCTTATATTCATTATATGTGATATGAAGGTGCACTTGAGGTGTTTTATTGTATTTTAGGTGGAAAAAGGGATCAAAAGTGCCAAGTTGGAGAAAGGTGCAATTTGTGCGAGGATGCTCTGAAATGCACGTCCAACTTGTCTGAACATCCCATTACATGAGCAGAATACTGAGCTTACAATGGAGAAGAAGTGGGAAAGAGCAAAGAGGTTGAGAGCGGAGAAGCTTAGACTGCAGATGGATAATGAAGATGTGGTTTTCTCTCTTGATCATGCAATGAAGATGCCCATGGAGACTCAATCATGCAAGAGCATTGATATGGTTTCTAACTGGTTTAATCTTGATTTTTCTAAGACAGGTGATTCTGAATTTAAGTGGAAGATTGACAAGGAGGAGTCTAGACAGCCATGGGAGGAAGGAAATTTTGAGGATCATATACTTGTGACCAAGAAAGGTGAGGTGTTGAGTGTAGACAAGGAGAGGGAAAGAAAGTACTTGAAGGTGAGGATGCGAGAAGACCGTCCTCTACTGTCGTGACTCTACGACGTTAAACATGAGCGCCTGTTGGGGGGCTTGCCCTTCCGTTTTATTGCTTTATTTCTTTCGTGTGAGTAAGAAATTTTTATATTTAAGGTGCTTACTAATCAGCAATTACATCTTTGCAAACTTAGTTTCGACTTACGTTTTTACTAAGTTTGGGGGGGGTGTGATGTTATTACCTCATTGAAGCACCAAGAATATAATATTTTCTTTGTAATGTTTGCTAGGGGAGTTGATTTTTTGTGGTATATTGAAACTTTAATTGGTTTTGATGTGTCGATTTTTTGCAATTTGCCTAGTGTTCAGTTGTGTTTCTAGTATGTGGAGTCGATTACATAGTCAATTAATTCTTTCGTATAGTTCTCCTATTTTATTATTGATGAATCCTGTGATGATGAGTATGCTTGAGCTTTGATGATAGAAAAGGGTAACTAGGTGGCAAGACGAGTTCTACATTGAGGTTTTGACTCGAGGAGCTCGTGCGTACGTTGAAGTAAAAATCTAATACCCTCGTTTCCTTTTTCTAATTTTTATATGTGCTTTTAATTCATAGGAGTGGAAGGATTGAGTTTATGGTGGTGATCCATGTGAGCTTATATTGTTAAAATTATCTTTGAAATTCATATGCTCTTGAAATTGATGAAGGAAGTGTACTTGAGTTATATTGTGATATAAAGTTCTATGTGTACTTGTTGGATATTACCTACCATGAAAATGCTCTGTTACTTGTTAAAAACCCATGTGAGATTTTGAGCCTCGTTGATCATGTTACATAATCACATGATATTTCTTTTCTGGTGAGTATCGTTCCTGTGTGTGTATTCTATAACTTGCCTCTTGTCTTACTTGAAATTACATGTGTGTTAGATGATGGGAGATGATCTAAGGCCATCCTTGAATTTATGAGTCACTTAGCCAAATAATTCCCTACCAAATAATTTTATATCCGTAGTTAGCCCCGTTGAGCCTACAAATCTTATTTCTTTGGTAACCTACGAAGATAGCCACTTTGATATCCTATTTGAGCCTTAAATTCCTATATTTAGTGGAGAATTAAATGCTGTCAAAGTGTGTTAATGGTGCTTGATAACAATTTGGGAAGGAATGAAATTGGTGTTGAAATTAATAGTGATGGATTATAATAATGCATCTAAGGAGAAGCATGGAGTAGTGCTTAAATCTAGTACTCCATGGAATCAAAAACCCTAGGGTAGTGCTTAAATCTAGTACCTTATGGAGGATGCGTGAGGTAGTGCCCGAAACTGGTACCTCGAGAGAAAAAGGATGTGCTTGAGACAAGAAGAAGTATGTTGAACTTGAAGGAAAGGAGAGAAAAGAAAATTAGAAGAGCATGAAGTTGGATAGCCTTGAAGTATAAAAATTTGCAGTACAAAAGATCTCCAATTTTAATTCTCTACTAATTGAGTCACTTTATCCATATGTTTCCTACCCTTACCAAAGAGCCAACATTACATCCAAAAGATAAGTCCTTTTTGATCCCATTGTCGAATCATACATTTTAGTGGTGGAGAGTTTGAGACGTTTGGCAAGCTTATGGTTACGCATGCACTTGAATTGAATCTGAGCATAAACACTTTAACCCATAAGTGTACATCTTTTACACTTGAGTGTGAGTGATATATACTTCCCGTGAGAACAAGTTGATGGAGCATTTGAATTGGTGGTGATTGTCTTAACTTGTATGCTATGAATTAATTATTATATGTAATGAGAGTTGCATAACCTAAGTTGATGACAATTGTATTTTGAATGGGGTATTGATCATAGTCCTTGTTTCCTTGCTAATTTTCATACTCTCTCTCTCTTTTTATGTTATTTTGTTGCCTCGGGACGAGCAATGGGTAAGTTTGGGGGATTGATGAGAGTGAAAATAAGCGTGTTTTATTATCCAATTTAACACCTTTTTGATGAGAATTGTTGTCATATATTAGCACAATGGTCTTATATTCATTATATGTGATATGAAGGTGCACTTGAGGTGTTTTATTGTATTTTAGGTGGAAAAAGGGATCAAAAGTGCCAAGTTGGAGAAAGGTGCAATTTGTGCGAGGATGCTCTGAAATGCACGTCCAACTTGTGTAATTATTCTGTATTAATGTGGAGCTCTGAATTGGATTTGTGACATATAGTTGGAAAGCTACTGAAGAGAGGATCGTTTTGGCGTAAAGAACACCATCATTGGAGTCCGAACGAGGAAGTTATGAGCAAAGTGGTGACGCCGCGCGACCTGTGCCGAATAGAATTGCAGTGCTACATTCCATGGCCTGTTACATATTCAATTCATGGAGTTTTTGTGAGTTCTTTATATGGATAGAAATCCCAGGAAGAGAGGATCGCGTGAGCACAAAAATCACTCAATTCGGAGGTCGGATGTGGAAGTTATACGCGAAACGGAGAGACTGCGCAAATCGGTTCGACCTGATTGAGGTCGAACCGAGGTCGAACCCGACGGAAAAATAACCGATTCGACCACGACATTTCGATTCGACCTGGCATCTGGTCGAATCGACTACCTGGGACGTGCAGAATGGTGGTTCGACCATGGTTCGACCTCCCCTGTTTTGTTCGACCTGTTTGGTAGGTCGAACCGCGCTTCGGGAACTTTCCAAATTCGTATTTTCGAGGCCTAAACGCGTGTGATCATTTGAAAAGCCCATTCCAAGCCTAGGAGACGTGATTACAAGTATAAAAGGAGGTCTATACAACCCCAAAAAGAATAGAGGAACATAATACAAGAGAAGAGAAGAGAGGCCACAACATACAACACCCCACAAGGGGGGATCACCCCCCATCCATCATCCACTTCCTTTCCTCCATCCATCCATCACTTTGAAGATTCGTTTGTGGAATCAAGAGGAGAACCAAGAGGAGGATTCAAGATGGAGAAGGGCATGAAGACGCCATATCAAGGGTTTATTCGTTTCCTAATTTATCTTGTATTTTCCGGACATCCGGGTAAGATCTATCAAACACCCATGATTGTTCTTCGAAACATCATGGGCTAGAGCCTTTTTGGTAGATCTAGGAGTTTTGATGGTTTTATGAATTAATTGATCTTCTATGTGTAAACTCCGTACAACACTACTTGTGGATTTATTTTATATATGATTGTGCTTTCTTAATCCATATTCACGGTCGTTTTGTGCATCTTCAATTGGTATATAGAGTCTGAATATATATCTTGGTTGTAGATTGAGTGCGTTCACCGCTGAACAGGATTCCATGTTATGATTCTAAGTGAGGGGACTCCGAAGCTTCATTAGAACTATCATATATGAATACTTATTAATTGAATTGAATTCGGATTATTAAGTAGGATAAAGAGGATAATTTTATAGTACCTATAAAGGGAGATCATATCGGGTTAGAGTACCAATCCTAGGGGGAAATAATTAATACTGATAGTACCTAGAAAGGGAGGTAAAATTACGTCTCTTGCTCCGAGGTTATTCACACGTGTTACACGCATGTTTACTTGTGTCTATAGAGTAGATATGCATGGTTTAGTGATGCGTCCATATTCCACAAGGCAGAGTCGGACATCGACACATGGAAGAGAAGTTAATTAGTAAAACTGGATTATCCTAGAGCTACCTATTCTCCTACTTGATCCACTTTCGTATTCTTCAAGTGATAGTTTATTTTATTTATTATTTAATTTAGTATTTTAGTTATAATCAAACATCAAACTCTTATTGCTTTGTCTTAATTAATTTAGATAATAATTAAATTGATAATACGCCGTCCTTTGGGTTCGATATTCACTTGGTCGCTTGCTTAAGCTGCAATTGATATCCTTAATACTTGGGGATTAATTTTGCGTGCAAAGAAAACGCGCATCACCCTTCCTCTAGCGCCAATGTAGCTTATCAGATTTGATCCCTTCCTAATAATGAATTAATGTGGCTGTTAAAGATTAATAAAGGGATTATCTGTGCTAAGCTAACATAAAATGTGGAGAGAGAATTGACTCCTAGGCAGTCTTATGCCTTCTTTTTTCAGGGGGGGATGAATGAGTAATTATTTCATTACTATGGGTTGTCCCCACATTTATATTGTATAACCTGATGTCATTCGTATCTGGATATATCGCCAGGTCATATCAGAATATAAGCATACAGTACGAGCATTAAATACATTATCTTCACTGATCCTTTTTAGTATCCGTCTTAGAATATCCCCTATACAGATATCTTAGGGGATATCTGCATAATTCCCCAGCAAGTGGCCAACATGGAGAGGATGGCCGAATCGTCAGGCTTTTAAAGGGAGGTTGAGATAGACGCGCCCTCCAGCTCTTGTAGTTATTACGTTAGGGCCTGTAGTTGTTACCTTAGGGCCAGGTCTTATGCCTTTATTGGGCCTTAGGACTTCCGGCCCAATTGTTGTTTGAGGGAGGCGAGGGTCCAATATTCGTGGCTCTACTACATGTTGCCAGAACTCCTATCATCTAGAGATTACAAATTAACATCCTAACCCTTCACGTTATAGTCTTCATAGTTCGGATGTTAAGTTTTTAAGCTCCTTTTAACTACATTCAATGTACAGATTTCTAACATGATTTATCCTCTTTATTATTTATAGCACTTATCTGGTAGCTATACTGATTTGTTTTTAGTGGTTTCTAGTTTGATTTTGTGCATTTGTCAGAGCCATAGCATTAGTTACTTACCAAATGGAAAGATTTGATTCTCTCCGTCCCACCACAGTTTTCATACCTCATGTATAATTTACAAAGGAGGTGTCAAAACTATAGTTGGATGGAGGGAGTATAATTTATTGCACTGAAAGGTGCTTATAATGCATTGTTCATTGTATAGTTATTTCTGAAATATATTTATCATGTTTAGAAATATTATATTTTTTATTGATTTATTTATTTTAATTATCTTAATTATAAAAAATTATTAATGTTGTAATGGAATGTAATAATTAGTAAAAGAAGAAAATTATAAAAACAATAAATTTTGGAGTGCACCTGGTGCATCCTAAGGTTGATGGTTAAAAATAAGATGCAGTGGGTAGTTATTTTTTAAAATTTTAAAATTTTTTATTTTATTTAATGGTGGAGATTAATTTAAAAGTTAATCTATTAATTAAGATTGTCAAGGTGTACTGAAGACAAAAGTGCGCAACAGCTGAACTCCAAATTTCGTTATCAAAAGAAAAAAAAAATTAAATTTGTTACATAATGACGAAAATCATGTGTTGCATTAAATTATAACTCATCTTCTAATGATAATGTGACGATTTCTATTATCATCACTATAGTTAGGTATTTGTGACAAAATATATGATGTCGCTAATTGTTTAAATATTTCATGACAAGTTTATTATTGTCATGAAAATATATTTTATTCATGACAAAAAATATCATTACTAGTTTATATAATTCGTCATTGAAGAATTAACCTCCAATATTTTGTTAAATAAAATATCTTTTTAAAAAATTGTGACACATTTATCAAGTTTGTCATGAAATGGACTAATTAGTGACGAATAAATTTACAAATAATGACAACGATAAATTGCATCACTAATAGATATATTTTAATGATGAAAGAAAAATTCGTCACTTTAGTGTAACTAAATATGACAAAATTCTTGCGACGCAAAAATTTTCGTCACGGAATGTATGATTTCCTGTAGTGTATAACTTAAGATAAATCCATCTAAGCAGCAATGGAGTAATAGCACGAATAATTCTTTAGGTATAGGCCTATAGTTGCAAAAAAAAATACATGTATATAGTGACATGACACTCATTCACCGCACAAAATTGAAAGAGAGCTAGTTGTACTTCAAATTACAACACATAAATAATAATGACTCACAAAATTCACCAAAGAGATAGTAGTACCTCAAATGGCTTGAGACATAAAGTTCAAAGATAACAGATTCACAATCAAATTATCCAAAGTTCACACTTTTATCTTAATCACCACTAATAAAAAATTTCTTATTAATTCCAGCCTAAACACATTCAAGAAAACATGAATTAAGCAAATCACAAATTATAGTAACAATTGGGCCTATAACTCAATAAAGTTTAGGATCCTAAGAATCTTTATCAACAATATTTTTTTTACAAAGATTCGAGCTCCAAAATCAAATTATAATCGTTGAATATCCATGCACGAATTATTTAAAGCTACCAAAAATGCACAAATATGAGAATCTTTACTTACAAAGGTAGCTTGGTTTTTGATTGGCATCCTTGCCGCAGATGCTCAGTTGAGACCTAAGGATAGAGAATTTATAAAGATTGAGAAATGAGAAATCATAAATTCAAACCTTTTTCTTGATATTGCATGCTTTCTTATTCGATTTGGAGCTTTACTTACTCTTTGGCAGAGTTATGAGCTAATTATTAGATTCCAGTGGATCCCAAAATCTAAAAAAATAAAACACAAATCAATACTTCCTCTGACCGCTTTCAAGGGTATCATTTTTCTATTTTGGGCGTCCGCCCCCAAGGGTCTCATTTCTTTTTTATCCACACACAACCACTAATACAACTAAAAAATGGGACCCACACCTCCACTAATACAACTACCCACTACACATTAAATAATAATACTCCTTAATCTTTGTGCCCAAAAGCAAATGACACCCTTGAATTCGGACGGAGGGAGTACATCAGTAACAATCACTACAATACGATCCAAATAATATCAACAAATTAATAATCAAATATTATAAATTCTTATAATCAGAAAACTTGTAGGTAAAAAAAACATGCAAATGAAGAATAAATAAATGGAGAACAATAAGCAATCTGGAACAATATGTGAGCATTACAATTGTAGACAATGTTTCATTACATCATTCTTTCCCCAAAGAAAAGAGCCTATAAACAATATGTAAGCATTACTATTGCATTCAATCTTGGATCAGTTGGTTAGTTATAGTTTCCATAGCTGTAACTTTATTCTTGTAAAAGACATAAAAGGAATTCTGAATGTTTCAATAAGAGAGATCAACAAAACGACAATAACTTTGGCAACATCTTTGCAACACTATGCAGCACTAAAGTGACAAATTTTATGAAATGATATATAAGATGCTATAACCTAATTTCTCGTTTTTATTATTAATTTATGTATAGACCTAAAAAATGCTTCTTATGAGAGGCCAGAAAAAAAATGTTTTACTTTTTTAATTTGGGGAGTTCAGAAACAAATAACCTATGATCCTTACGATGAGTGGTGGCGCTCTACTACGGTATCATACAAAACTATTTTTTTAATTTATTTGTATCCAAGAAAAAGAATGTCATGTAAGAATCATACAAAATAATTTTTTCTTTGATAGTTAGCATAAAAAAAGATACCACGAAAACATATCTATATGAATATTCTTTATTTAAGAAATATTCCATGAAACTCAAGAATATGAACACACATTCTTTAGTTAAAATTTTCAAGAACCGGCAAAAGTACACTCGGATGAATACAAAATATCACAAACCTGTAGAAAAATATCGAAATAAAGAATGATGAGAGATGCAAGAATTGGCAGCATAGCAAGAAGCCTCAACTTTCTAGACTTCATATACTCTAAAAAATAACCCCTCTATCTATCTCCCTCTCTTCACACTTCTGTAGCGTAGATATTTAAATTGGAGTCGCTTTCAATATTTCCTTCATCAATCTATAAGAAGAGAAAAGGAATTTAAAACCAATTATGTAGATAGATCAGCCTAAAAAATAAAAGATAATTTTTGTAAGGTTTAACTAAACCAATCAAAAAAAATTGCTACAATAAAAGATAAATATTCAATAGCCCAACATTTTTAATGGTATTACAAAGAATTATAAATGCAAAAATTATGTTAGAATACTCCTTGTTGAACAGATACAATATTCCCATCAGCCAAGAGTGGCTGAACATGATTTGAAGTATTGTATTCATAAGTTAAATGTTAAGAAAACCAAAAACCTAGAAGAAAATATTAATTTATTAGTTTAAGTATAAGTTCTACCATTCTCTTGATTCATATTAGACAACTTAACCTTTCTTTTAAAATGAAATTCAAATATCATTCAAATATTTATATGTAATTTAACTCTAGCATTATCACTTTTTTTGTTTTCTCAATTTCACCATCTGATGTTAAATTAAACAATAAAGAGATAAAATATTAAATAAACAAAATTTACAGAAATCAAATAAGAGCATCATTTATATCTCTATCTAAAGAGTCCAATATCTATTGATTTATAAATTTTCTGAAACTTATTCATAATTTTAAATACACAATGGATACAAAACCAATCTTTATTCTATTCTTACAATAATTTCAATATCATGCTTAAATAAATGAGCTAACAATGAAGAGCTATAATCAAGTGGAAATGAATAAGTTTTCGAAATACCAAATTAAAAAAAAAAACAAATTCTTACTATAGATGTGAGGTTCTAAATTAATAGCACAGTAAAACATCCATTAAAAAAAAACTAAATTTGACTTCATCGCAGATGCCAATTTTCATATCTAAAGCACAAACCACATCTATTTTCTGCAATTCAATATCAATTGAACACCACCATCAAATCTAAAATCTTAAGATTTCTTAATTTTTCTGATCGCAGTCAATTCCCTCAATCCACATCAATTACTTAACAAAGCATAGCTAACGACACAGAGTCATCAAATTCAAAAGAAAATCAAAGCACAATTCATGCCCGCACTACTTCTAGAAATAGCTAAAAAAAATAAAATTCATCATTAGCAAACGTACCCCTATCAGAGTTTATACGGAACGAAAGGAGCTCTTAGCGTGATTTTCAATTGTAGAATTTAGGGCTGAAACAAAATAAAATAGAATGACACAACCACCATAGCCCCACTACTCATCACCCTGCAGGACTTGCATCTCTTGGCATCAAGTGGTGTTGTTGACTACCCGTCACCACTGATTCTCAGCTTGTGTCTTTAATGACAAGTGCATTCTGAAATTAAAAGAGATATGTTAGTTTTCTTGAAACCGCACAAAAGATTCTTTGAAAATTAACCAAAATATAAGGCTGAAGCAATAGTTTTGTAAAAATTTGAAAAGAGTTGTATTAAAAGTCTTACACTTGGGGTATGCTGACGAAAGTAGTCGTTTTCATATACCAGTTGCAACACATATTTCTGTTACTAAAATAGAAATCATCATAAGAAAATTACGTTGACATGAAAATTTGAAACAATACCACAATTGCTATCACAATATCATCAATTTTTATTATTTTCATAATTAATTAGTACACTAATCTGATTAAAAATAAATTAAAAATATCCAAAATTTGAATGATGTTACCAATAAATTTAAAATGATTATATCTTCCTATCCTCTCTATAAAAAGCAACTAAGAAAAAGGATTAAACTTACCAACATTTATTTCCAAAAAGTAGTTTCTATTAATAACATCGCCAACTTCAGAAATCTCATTGGAGTCTTCCAAATGATCAATAAAATCATCATTTGTGTTCAGTGACAAACTATAGTAAAAAAACATATTTCTGGAGCATCAAGCACAAATTGTCTCGCATCCATTACCGAATCTCTAGGACTCAACTGCAAACACAAATTAGTTCAGACACATGGACCAAGCATTCAAAAACTTGCCAAGCCACTTAGAAGCAGCATCAAAACTGAGAAATAAAAGTGACATGAAGTTTCGTCTCACAATAGTCAAGAGAAAAATAGAATTTTTTTTCGTACAGTAAATCTGCAATGAAACAAACATATGCAAAGTAGTACACATATTTTAAAGTTTTAAAATTCATCATTAAATTCATTATCTCAACTTGTAGCTCAAGCTTTTCCCCTGCGAAAGTCTTCACAAGAATGTGATAAAGACGAATATCGGCTGCCATGAAAAGGTAATTTTTGTCATTATCTATGTATGAATGTGATGTAATTAAAATGTACATTGTACATGTATATTTAAATTATTTGAGGATAAATACTCAAAATTTAATCAGGCAATTAGATAAAATCACATATATTCAATTCATCTTATTGTAGATAGTGGTATGTATAAACAATACATTTAGAAAGACTTGTAGAATTGAACACACATTCCATTTTAAACCTGATATTCTCATAATTAATTGGGAAAAATTAGCCTAAAGAAACTAAGAGCAAAAGAATAAAAAAGAAGAACAAAAAAAGATATTATAAAGCAATAACTGGCAAGAAAATTTTGCAAATTTGGTGTCGGACCTTGCTTGGTTGGGATATGGAAGGAGGATGACAACACTAGTTAGCATTAAAACTTTATATCTATAATCTGCAAAATTGAAGAATAAAAAAGAAAAAAAATTAAACGTACAATGCAATTTCTTGATTCAATGACAAACTCTAGAATGAACTAAACCTATTAGGAACGTTTAAGAGCCAATTGACAGAACAACAATCAATCCTATAGCCAGGTTTCATACTGATAGAATAGTTTTTCCCATGAAAAAAGAAATGTATATTGTTGCAAATCTAAATACTAATTTGATTAAAAAACAAACAGAATTTGATTAAATAATTAAATTTCTTTGGTATCATACCAAATTGTTGAATAGGGCCCCAACGTAAGTATAGTCAACCTTCTACTCTTTATTTACCCATACCATTGAAGAACATGAAAAACAATATCAATTGATTTCGTAAATTAAATCTTATCTTTTGAAAGTAATAAGAATCATGGAACTCTTGCTTTACTCAATGATCAAGTGGGAAAAAAATTACAATATAAAAAAAGTACAAATATACCTGCTATGTCTTCCATTACAATCCCTAAAAAAAAGAGTATTAGGCCATAATCTTAAATATCGAGCTTCGTAATAATAGTTATAAGTATATAAATTCTAAGAAATTTTCAAATAGATTAGTGAATAATGTTGAGGGACAGATGAAGTTAGTTTCAATTTTGTTATCAATTGATTAGAGCAAGCTTACTCTATCACGTAGTTGATCGTAGTGACCAAGTGCAAAATTTAGAATATCAAACCCAAGGGCGAAAGTGTGCAGCCGTATTTGAAAGATGTTTTACTCTAGTAGGACTAATCAATAAAGGAGGGGGTTTGTTTAACACTAAAAACTAACAACTAGGAAAGCAATTAAAGATAGAAAATGTACAAATGGGATAGAATATGGATGAAGGTGAGCAATCTAAGAAGTATGCAAGGCAAGCAACATCATGGAAAAGGCTTATGTAGACTCTCACACACACATGCATTGATGATCATCATGTTATGATATTAAGGGCACTCAAAGAGTGTCTCCAATCCTCACTATTCCTATAGGTACTTACGGATATTAATATACCGGTATAGAGATATTATCACGAAAAATTTTCTTTAGTAGGCAGGGACGTTTTCCTATGTTCCCTTTCTAAGGTCAAGTGAGTCTTGGCTTGGTTCCCCTCATCATGTCAAACACTTTCACAAGTAATTATCAATAATGTCCTATCATGAGATTCTAAGCATATGAAGGTTATAACCAAACTCTCCACATACTAATATAGTCACCTTATGCAATCAATGATTCAATTAAACCACTAAGCGTAATATTGGAATGACCATCCTAAAACTATGAACAGAGGAATTAATCACATAAATCATTCTTAAAATGAGAATAAGCATTCATGATAGAAAATATTCATAACAATTATTTCATTTAACATGTGGTGTGCAAAATCTACATAATCCCTAACCAATCACATTGCTAGCCTCACATGAGGACTAGCCACTATAAATCATGATAAAATCAATACAATCCATGACATGCTCCAATTGAGCCCAATTATGAAGAAAATAATAAAATAAAGGTAAGTTGGCTCCCTTTTGATGGTGAACTTTCTCCTCCTTGATCATGCTATAATCTTCAATCAATGATGATATTCCCTTCTTAGATTGGTGGATGGATGGATTGATGGATGGATTTGAGGAGATCAAGAGGATAGGATGGATGAAGTGAGGGATAGAATAGATGGAGATGAATGTGTGTGATTTAGGTGTCTAGTGTGTGTGAAAAATGATCCAAAAATATTTCTATCGTATTATGTGATCAAAACTTGCATTTATACCCCTTGGAAGCTTCTAAAACACGTTTTGGACTTAAAATTAACTTTTGGCTGGACTCGACTTTAGCAGGCACAGATTGAGTCGAGCTGGAATGTGTTACGATAGTTTTTTTGACTTTTTACAGAGCTTGGGTTGAGTTGGTGCAGCGTAGTCTCACCGTTTCGCGCATAACTTCCACATCTGAATGCCGATTTGAGTGATTCTCATGCTCACGCGATTATATCTTCCTTGGCTTTCCAACCATATATCACACGTTCAGTTTTGAGCTCCACACGAATATAGAAAAATTATACAAGTTGGACGTGCATTTTTCTCAGCATTTTATTTTGGCTCGTTCTCCGTCGTTTCGACTATGAATTGAGCTCCATTTTTTCCCACATCTTCCTTATCGCATCTAGAATTCATTTTTACTTGAAAATCGTAAAAATTACACCAAAGTACCAATTCTCTAAATATTTACAAATATCGCGCAATTAAGGCACTTATTCATGCAAATCACACATTTATCATTTCAAAGCACAAATCTCCATATCTTTGTATAACATCACCAAATGATATACAAAATGAATAAAAATACATAATAAGAAGACACTAAAATCTAGGTGAAAATGACACGATCAACAGAAGACAAATTAAGAACCTAGGTCAGAGAAGAACATGTAATATCGGTTCTGAAAATGGAAAAAATTTATCAGATTATGACATAAAATCTGAAAAACTGAACCAAAGTACAATATAGGCTTAGGGGAAAGTAATAAAATATTTTGCAAAGTTGGAAAAACAATGTAGAGAGGAAAAGCTTTGCAAACATTATAGAGAACTCAAATCATAGCCGTAACAAAAGAACCTAGATCAAATAATAAATTGGGGTAGTAAATAAAGTAAATTATTTATTCTCCAAAAATGAAAAGCAGAATCACAACAACAATTATATACTCTAAAAGCACTAATCAATGTTGTGTAAAGTCATAGCATTTCGACAATTCACCAGGAACCTATGTAAAGATAATAATATTGGAAGGAGAAAAAAGGAACTGTGTAGGGGTGATAGTTGTGTAAGTAACATTAATTCCTTCATGAACTAAATCGAAGAGCTACTTGTAGTTGAAAAAGTAGATTACCTCATGCAGCAATTACAATTCATTTCCAGGTTGAAGACCCTGCACATTGAAATTCGGAGACCATTAGAAGAGAATTTTTGATGGAAAGTGTAGTGGCATAGATGTCAACAACCTTACACTACTGATTTGTAGCAAGCTTAAAAGTAACAAACTTCATTATATAGAACTGTCATAAGTAGGGATCATGGAATAAAATTCATTATATAAGTTTAAAATATTTGTCAAAACCAAGGATCATAACATGTAGATTATTAGTATTAAGGATATCGTTTACCATATACATTCTAAATGATCTTTGCTAAGATATAAAAGTAAATCTAAAAGCAATAATCTAAAAATAAATAAACCTGATGAAATTGCGAACCACGCTTGACCTTATCTACGAAAGTCATGGATGCATTATAGGAGAAGCTTGGACCTAGAATAATTGTATCCAACCAACAAAACTGCATGTTTGAAACTGGGCCTCTATGCTATATGATATCAGCACTTTGTAACCATCTGATCTGGTTGACCACCCAATTCAAGTTACCCTTTTCTAGTAAGAGCATTTAAACAAAAAAATGGATTCAATCATCATGATATGTACATTTAGTCAGGTCTTTCATTTAAAAGATATCATACACGGCAATATAATAAACCATCAGAAATCCATTTTGAGACGATACATTCCAATCTCTTGACCCATTCACTTCGGTGGTAGAGACTGTGAAAAACTTACCTTATGGTGGTGGAGGCGAAACAGGCAGCGACGGCTACAGTGGGATTGGCTACTAAAATCACACGGCAACTACGGGTGATGGCCATAGAGGTGGAAGGGGGTCCGGTGAGAGCAGGGAGAAAAGAGCTGCTGTGAGTTTAAGGTTTTCACCAGTTTTGTTTAAGAAACTTTTCATAATTACAAATAAATCCTTTAAGTTTGTATAAATTGTGTAAAAGGCACCAAAATTTTAATAAAAAATGAAAAGAAAATTATCAAATAAATTAAAGGTGGAGATCAATTATTATACAATGAATGATCAAGATCAAAATTAAAAATAGTCAAAATTAGTCAAACTTAGCAAATACATTTTCCTTTTATATAATATAGATGGATCAAAATCTGGATCAGTGTGGTTATTATTGTCCATTTTGCATAATTAAAATTGTTCAAAGACTAAATTACCCTTTTTACATATAAGGTAGTATATTAATTAAAATTTAGTTGGGAATCTATCATATTTTATATAATGAGATGCATTAAATGCATTAATTGTTTTACTTTTATTATAAACTAACATTAATTATAATATGGGGGCAGCTATTTGCACCCCCAAATTTAATAAACGAACCCCAATTGATAAATACACCCCACTAAAATTATAATAAACAAACATCAATTACTAAACATACCCCATGTATGACCATTTTACCCTTTTAATTAGAATTAAATATAGAACATAGCTATTCATATCCCTATTTTTTCTATATTAAATTAACTCCATAAATAAATAAAAGTCAAAATTTTTTAATTTACCCTTTCAAAGGGATATCCCCAATTCCCCACTCTTTAGTCTGATTAGACTAACAGATCTATGCATATGAAGACTTTCAAATCTTAACACAATTCAACCATAAATCTCTTTCAAATCCTTAATACATTCTAACAACATATCTCTCGCAACACCTATTAAGTTCAATAGGTTGCGAAATTCAAATGTTCTTGGGATAAATTGTTATTGTTGAATTGTTTTATTATAAGACAAATGATAAATTGAACAGTGTCAATGACGAAATCCCTAGATCCCACCGGAGAGTTTTCCAAATAGGGTAATGAATGAGGGAAACAACCTATGTCAACCAACTAGCGGCACTACGCCAGTAATGCAGAATTGAGGTCTAGAAGCTGAAAACCATGTATATATCAAGAATCACGGATTCATTAATTACACAGTAAAAGCAATCCAAAATGTAGGAGCAAGACATTTTGATTAGCATGTAATTGAATTACATGAATACTTCAATTGTTCACAAAACTCAAGAAAAAATTGCATCTCAATTTTGCATTCCAAAGTAGTAGCTTGCATCCAAATTAACCAAGATACTTGCAGGGATTGTGATGTTACTGATGTATACGAATATGTTAAAGTGTATTAATTAAATATTAAATGGTACTCGTCTCTACCAGCTTAAACTTTTAAATGAGGTGGTCGTTTAATATGCTATCAGAGCCCATGGTTAACAAAGGTCCAGGGTTCAAACCTCACCACCACCCATTTATGAAAAAATTCCACATGCAAGGCTTGAGGCAAAAATTCCCCGCCTGCATGTGAGGGGGCGTGTTAGAGTGTAACATGATTAAGTATTAAATGATTTAACTCTCTATTAGCTTAAGCTTTTAGATGAGATGGTCGTCTAACATGGTATCAGAGCCCATGGTTATCAAAGGTCCAGGGTTCGAATCTCACCGTCTCCCATTTATGAGAAAATTGCACATGCAAGGCTTGAGATAAAATTTTCCCTCCTGCATGTGAGGGGGCGTGTTAGAGTAATTTGGTTAAATATTAAACGATTCAACTCTCTATCAACTTAAGCTTTTAGATGAGGTGATCGTCTAACAGAATAGATTCAGTTTAAGTTTTTCTCACATAGTTTAAAGATGATAGAAGGACGTGAATTACGTACGAAAAAAATGAAGGATTGAATGGAGTTTAGATTGGTTAGAAGCTCATATATTGCTTTATATAAAGATAAATAATATGCTTTTTTTAATATAGGGATATTTAAGTCTTATCATCTTTGAAAATCTAAATTAAAAAATTAATGGGGTGTATTTAGAAGAATCGGGAGTGTAAATAGCCACTCCCTTATAATATAAATGTTAATCTATTTTTAATTTATTATTATTAATTTAACAATATATATATATATATATATATATTTAGAAATTAATAATTATATATCTTATCTTATATATACTAATTGCGAATATGCTACTATAAATAACTTTTAAGAATAGGATGTGTTGCAACGTGGTTAATCGTTGTATTTTTTAGTATATTTTTATTTTAATATTACATATATAATCTTTCTATTTCTATTTTTATTATTATATATTAACATTTATTATTATATCACTATTATATATCTCAAAAATATTTATTTTTTAACTAGAAAATATTTGATAAATCTTTATTTAATTAATTATTTCAAGAAGATAATTATTTAAATATTATAATATATATTGAGATCCAGTGAGCTGTTATACGAGTCGAGCGAGCCCGAGTAGTAGGTACTCGAGCTCGGCTCGTTAAAGAAGTGAGCCTAAGAACGAGGTCGAGCTCGCTCGAGTAATTTTCAAGCTGAGTCGAGCTCGATTGGGCTCATTAAGTAAATTGAGTCAAGTTTATCGAGCCTTATCGAGCTGATTTTTAATGAATATATCTTATAATAATTTTTTAATTTATTATTTATTATATTATTATATAAAATTATATTTATTATTAAAATAATCGAGCCTTTTTTAGTCAAGCTGAGATAGGCTCGTTAAGAAAATGAGTATAAGGTGAGCTTGAACTCGAGCTCGAGTAGTCACAAGTTGAGCCGAGCTCGAGCCTTAACGAGCCGAGCTCTCGAGCAGCTTGTTCATTTTAACAGCTCTAAGATCCATCATTTTTATATGTAATTTTTAAAAATTAAATTACACTCCTTCCAAATTCATTATAAGAATACATTTAAAAATTAATTACTCTAAATATTTTGTATTTAATTACCATAATACTTCTAATAATAATAATAATATTTATAAAAATATTTATTTAACATATATAGTATACTATTTATAATTATATACACACACACAAGGTATGGAGCACCTCAAATGTTGAGGTGCCACCCGAACAAAAATTCACATTCAATAAGTTGTTATATAACATCCATAAATGATAAAACAGAAAGAGAGATCGACGTGGGCAATATTTTTTTTACCTAAAAAATACTTGGTTGCTAAATATATTTAAGAATAAATATTTTTCTTATCATTGTAAATACATGTAAATAGGAAATTAGCTAAAAGATATATAATTACTATAAGTTTCATCCATAATTCCACCTAGCACAGACATAAGAATCTATGCTTTCATTTAATTGCTTTGATTTAGTTTTCTTGCATTTTTTTGTGTGTAGGTGGATTGTGCTCATGAAGGAAAACACATAAGGATGAGACGAGATGTGCTAGATTTTGAATGAAGATGTATGTCACACCACTTTGTTCAAACTTAAATTTAACACTTGTGTTAATTTAAGTTTGGGGGGAGAGTGCGTGGTGGCCATACTTGAATGTTAGAATGCACATACGTCGTCACAAGGTACGTTTAAGATGATCAATGGTGGAAACTACAAGGGTAAGTCTCACCACTTTTTGCAAACTTAATTCTCAACTTGTTTCGATTTAAGTTTGGGGGGGATAGTGTGTGGTGTGCCTTACCACTTGTGTATGCTTGATGTATCATGTTGATAGAGTGATTATCTTGATTGTCTTGTGAAAATTGGGTCAATTTTAAAATTTTTCTCATGAGTATTGGTATGATTTTGGATTGTTTGGTTGTGTTGAAGTGTATGCTAGTTCATTATTTGATAATAATTATTGTGCTAATGGTTTTGATGAGCTGTTGAGCATAAATGAAGTGTAGTGGAAGCACGAAGTGAGCCCGGAAATCAATGTCGAGATTCGTTGAGCATGCAATCCAGAAGCTCGTGCCAACCATTTCCATTACCAAATGTCTTTTCAGGGAGTTTACTTTACTACTCATCATTTCCATTTTCTTAGCATATACATGATTTTGAATTGAACTTGATTGAATTGGTATGCTACTTCATTTGTTATGTATCTTGGGAGGTTTACTTGCTTTATTTAGGGTTGCTTGCTTTATTTTTATTTTTGAATAAGGTGGCAAATCTTGAGCTTACATGTTATTGGAGGATTGAGGATATGAGCTTTATTTCTTTTGATGGATGAAATTTTGATTATTGCATGATTATGTGTTTTTGTGTTGTTGTTTGCTTGGTGAGTCTTTGCTCATGCGTTTTGTTTGTAATTTTTATTCTTGTATAGGGTTGCTTGGTGGTATGTTTTGGGAAGGAGTTAAATGTTTTTGAATGAGAGCTATGATGCATTGTTTGTGATAGGTGATGGCAAGCATGTTAATGGTTTCTACTTGTTGAAATTGTGACATGTTCTATTTAACTTGTTCAATTTTGAGATGAATTGAGGTGTAATGAGTTCCTAAAGGTCCGAGCAAAAGCTTGTGAGCGTTTGAGCCTCAACCGTGCATCCATGGTTAATTTCTTAATGAGTGGGTCGATTGAGCCTTGATAAACTAGAACTCGCTCATGGACTACGGGAATGAGCCCGATTGGTGGAGGTTAGTGAAATGATCCTAGGCCATCCTTGTAATTTTATAGCCATTGTCATATATTTCCTTACCCTATACATCATCCCTAGTTAGCCACTTTGAGCCTTTAAGCCTATTTCTTGTGATATAAGCACAATACAAACCATGATTACCCACTTAAGCCTTATATATATGCCTTTGTGTGGGTGATTGAGGAGATGATGGTCTACAAGGTTTGATATGAGAATTGTGCAAGAGAAAGAAGGAAATGATAAACAAGCAAGAAAAGGATGAAAAGAGCTCAAGCAAAATGCACATGCAACCTTCAAAGTAAAAAAGGAGCAAAACAACAAAAATATGCTCAAGGAATTCAAAAGTCGAAAGAAAGGAAGCATGCAAATTAAAAGAAGCTCAAGAATCCAATGAATGATAATGATTAGTGCTTGTGATTAGAAAGAAAAAAAGGAAGATAGAAACGTGAAGAAGTTGAAGAAGTTGATCATCTCTTCGATTACTTACACTCGATGAGTCACTCTTATCCATAATCTCCCTACCCTTACCAAAAAGCCTAACATTACATCCAAAAATAAAAGACCTTTTTGATCATTAGTTGAAGCCTTGGTGGCTTGTGAATGTAATCCGCGAGCAAGCCTATGGTGCGTCGGGTTCAATCGATTGATGAGTGAAAATTACCCTACTTCATAGAGTGTTGAGTGCATTTTGATACCCGTTGTGAGGCTTGGACCGGAAAGGACTTTATTACTCTTAATTTTCTTAGACTTGAACTTGTTAATTTTTTTTATGTCATGATTTTAATGTTGTAGTGTGACTTGATATGATTTGTAGTCCTTGTTACTTATGATGTGTTGTTGCTTATGTTCGTTAGGTCTTTCTCTAGGTGAAAATTCCCCCTCTCGTTTTCTCATTTTCGTTGCTCGAGGACGAGCAAAACTTTAAGTTTGGGGGGTTGATCGGTGTCATTTTCACCTAGATTTTAGTGTCTTTTTATTATGTATTTTGTGTGTTTTTATTCATTTTGTATATCATTTGGTGGTGTTATGTGAAGATATGGAGATGTGTGCCTTGAAATGATAAATGTATGATTTTCATGATTAAGTGCCTTAAATTGTGCTACTTTGCATGACTTGTTATACCCTCAAATGTTGGAAGTTTTCTCAGATCTATATATGGTTGGAAAGCCACGGAAGAGAGGATCGCGTGAGCGCAAGAATCACTAAAAACGGAGATCGGATGTGGAAGTTATGCGCGAAACGGTGAGACTGCGCAACACGCGATACGATACACGGCCCGTGTACCGAGCACGGCCCTGTAAGGCATGGGCGTGCTCGGACACCAGAAAACGCTACACGGCCACCTCCGTGGCCGTGTGACGCTGCACGGCCCGTGTAGGTTCAAAAGGCAGTTTTATGATCTCTAAATGTTCTAGAAGCTTCCATGGGGGTATAAATACATGTTTTGACCACAAAATTCGGGAGGAATCATTTTGGATCAGTTTCCACACACACTAAATACCTAAATCACACACATTCATCTCCATCTCTTCCATCCTTCACCTCATCCATCCAAACCACTTGATCTCCTCAAATCCATCCATTAATCCATCAATCCACCAATCTAAGAAGAGGAATTCATCATTGATTGAAGATTGTAGCATGATCAAAGGGGAGGAAGTTCACCATCAAAGGGGAGCCAACTTACCTTTATTTTGTTATTTTCTTCATTATTTGGCTCAATTGGAGCAAGCTATGTATTGTATTGATTCTACTATGATTTGTAGTGGCTAGTCCTCATGTGAGGCTAGCACTATGATTGGTTAGGAATTATGTAGATTTTGCACACCACATGTTTGATGAAATGATTGTTATGAATATTTTCTATCATGAATGCTTATTCTCATTTGATGCATGATTTGTGTGGTTAAATTCTCTATGCATAGTGTTAGGATGGCCATTCCAATATTATGTATGGTGGTTTGATTGAATCATTGATTGTATGAGGTGACTTAGTTAGTATGAGGGGAGGAAAGCCATTCCCTCCAAGTGCTTAGAACCTCATGATAGGACATTAGTGATGAACTAGTGAGGGGAACCAACTTATGATCATAGTACCCATGAGGGAATTGAGAGTAAGACAATCTTAGGAGATTTAAACTTGTAAAAGAGTTGAGAACCTAATCACCTTGGCCATAGGGGTTAGGGGTACAATTGTGATTGCCCTTAGTATCATAACTTGAAAATCATCAATGCATGTGTGTGTGTGAGTCTACATAAGCCTTATCCATGATGTTGCTTGCCTTACATACTTCTTAGATTGTTCACCTTCATCCATTTTCCATCACACTTGTACATGTTCTATCTTTCATTGCTTTCCTAGTTGTTAGTTTGTAGTATAATCAACCCCCCTCATTCTTTGATTCGTCCTACTAGAGTAAAGCATTTCTCAAACACGGCTACCCACTTTCGTCCTTGGGTTCGATATCTTATAAATTTTGCACTTGGTCGCTTACGTGCTACACACGATAGAGTACACTTGCTCTTATCAATTACCCGAACAAAAATTCACATTCAATAAGTTGTTATATAACATCCATAAATGATAAAACAGAAAGAGAGATCGACGTGGGCAATATTTTTTTTACCTAAAAAATACTTGGTTGCTAAATATATTTAAGAATAAATATTTTTCTTATCATTGTAAATACATGTAAATAGGAAATTAGCTAAAAGATATATAATTACTATAAGTTTCATCCATAATTCCACCTAGCACAGACATAAGAATCTATTAAAACATGCATCAATGATTGAGGTTTATTCAGAAATAATAAATGTTTGGAGCAGACATACCAGCTACCAACTTCGTAATCCAGTGGAAAGTCCATTAATTGATTGGATCCATGCCTGGGAGAAAGTAAAATACATGGATTTTACATCATCTTCAACAAATGCTTTCTTTTTTAAAACTTCAAGGATGATAAACTCGGGCTAACCTTGATTATCTCATCAACTACCTTAAATAGATAGTTTGTAAGGTCTTGAAAAGAGACAAGATACATAATGATTGAAACTGAGTGCCCCTAGATTTTATTTAAGAAAAGAGAAGACACAGAAATTAAAAACTATTGAAGGATCATATCAATTAGGTTCCGCTTGATGACATACCCCTCCAGACTGTTGATGAGCACTTAAAACTTGAAGTTGTCCGGTTTACTCGACAATCAATGTTGAAACCATAAAAATGGAAAAATATAGAACAAAGAGCCAAAACAAATACAAGAGATTGTGCAGAATCAAGATTACTCGCAATTGAAAAAACTTCTTAAGATATATTTTGCATACCTATTAACAAGACTGAACAAATGCTTGAAGAAAAATAAAAAAAATTCTGGCAACCGCAAATAATAATGCAATGAAATTAAGGTAAACTCACCTGAACATTAATCTTATCAGAATCCCATATTGATCAAAGTCAGTGCGATGTTCATTTGTGAATATTATAAACAGTACATGCATCCTTAAGCATCTTTCATGAATTTTTAAATGACAACAGAAACTAAAGACCATCTCATAAGTCATATGATACGTTAACCTAAAGATATTATGCTTGGATATTCAATCTCCTTGGTTGTTCTTCGCCGAATCCTGGATGATTTTTTATTTTGGTAATCGTATTATTCTGCAGGAAAATTTTATGCAATTTTTTTTGCAGGCTGTAACTATGCAGGGTAGTGATCAGGTTATGTCTGTTTGGTGTTTGGCTATCGTGTCTTACGTTTGGATTATCTGGGACCAATGCAACTCATTTATGGCTGATGGTTATATAGTGGATATGGATGGGGGTATAGTGGACAAGGTGGTTCGTCCAGATGTTATTTCTACATTATTGTTTGCTCCGATTCGTGAGATTAACCAACTTGATGTAGGTGTGATGCGAAATTCTACTGATGATCTTACTACTCTTCACTATTTGGAGACAAGAAAAGGCCACGTAAAGCGCCTTCTATCATTCCTTTGAGGTGGGTCTTTCCCAACCTGGTTGGGTAAAGGTGAATACGGATGGATATGCAAGTACTACTCTTGGTACTATTGCTGGTGCTGGAGTTTTCTGTAATTGCAGGGGGTTCTACATGGGTGGTTTCTCTAGTGGATTAAGTCATGGTTTTGCTTTTGAGGCAGAGCTCATTGCTGCTTTAATGGCTATTGACTTGGCATATGATAGAGAGTGGAATTCTCTTTGGTTAGAATCTGACTCGACCTATGTGGTTTATGCCCTTTCTTCATCGTCCCCGGAGCTACCTTGTAGACTTCTTCCTCGATAGTGTAGAAGCATGGAGATTACACGGACGATGAATTTTCTAGTCTCTCATATCTATCGTGAGGGGAATGCTGTGGCAGATCGCTTAGCTAAAATTGGAGGAGATTTCGTTTGGCATGTTTATGCACCTCCTGATATTATCTGTCTTATTTTTGCGGATATTAATTTTCAACACTACAGGATCAAATGAGTCATTGACATTGTGGTTTCTCACCCGTGCGGTCTTATGCGAAGGAGATTCTGTCTTTCCGGTGGCGATGCCGCTGGGTGTGCCAAGTGATTTATTTCCTTTTGATCTCTTTGTTCATTATTTTCATTTTGAGTTTTTGATGCTGTTCGTTTTGGTGCGCAATGGATGGAATAATTGGAGTGATTGGATTCTGTAGTGGATCGATTTGGGCGCCAGGACCTCCTTTAGGTCTAGGTTAGATGGTGAGTTTTATGACCTCCTTTGGAAGGTGCTCTTTTCCTCTATATTGGTTTTTCCCACTGGGTTTTTCTATATAGAGGTTTTTACCAAGGCCGTCCGGGGGATGGTCAGCTCACCCATAGGTTTTATTTTCAGCCATGTATCTGGCTATTCGGGTTTTGGACCTCATGCTAAGGTGAGTCTATTTGGTCGGGTAACAGGATCCCTCGCCTATTCCTAGGTCAGTTGGGTAGCAGGATCCCTCACCTGTTCCCATTTTTATTGCGTCTTTTTTGTTTCTGTTATACATTTTTGGTTTATTTAATTTATAATATTACTTAGTTTGATACGTTTACCTAAAGACAATTCGCCTGCCACTGCCATTTCTTGGAAATTGCGACTAAAACTTTCAATAATCAGAGCCACTAAACTTCTTAATGTTGGGAGCTAACTTCCCTGCAGATAATCTAAAATCATAACATCAGGAGTTCTGGTAGGCGCAAAGCACACAACTTATGTATATGAAAAGAAGCCAGTCATATGTTCATACTCTTTCATCACAATTGAGAAAAAAAACTTTACAATACTGATTTCATTTAATAGGTTGTTTAATTCCTTATATCATTAGCTTTTTGCTAATCTGCAAGTGGTTGAATCTACAAAATCAGTTGGGAAAAAAAAACTAAAAGAGATATTAAAAGCCATAAAATTTTTTAATGCATAAAGAATAAGTTGTACATTTCTTTGATGTCTTTCATGGTTAAGGTAAAGAATAAAATTGGCTTTAGATATATCGTCTTGAATAGTAGCTTCCAGTTCCTCAATAGCAGTAGGCATCTACAAGAGCCAAGAATCAATTTCTATAAGTATTGACAAATTCAATAAATAAAAAAATATTTGATGCAAGTATATTTGCTTCATTAATTAAGCAATCAAAGTATTTATGGAGTATGGAGTATCAATTTAACAAATTACCAATTCCAATATATAAACTCGAGCTTAATATGATAGTGCATATCTAAAAACCACACTGAGAAAGCACATGCAACTAATGTAGCAGGAATGAAGAATCATTGGAAGAAAGTAATGCAAAATCAATAGTTATATAAATCTTTAATTGCAATTTTAGCAGTTCTAGCCCTGACAGCTAAATCATTTCTTAGGGATATTAATAATCTAATGATAGGGGGAGCAACATCAGTTCATAGTTGTGAGTACTTGAAGGACATGAGAGATAAACCATTTATATGCAGATACCTTGAAACTGGAGGGCTGTATGAAGACGAAGAGTATCAATCTCCCATAGAGAGCTCCCTATCCAATCATTACCACAGAGCACATAAAGATGTTATTAATTATGAGAAAATTTAAGATTTCATTTGTAATATGAATTAAAACTTTCAGAAGATGAATAGAGTTATTTTTTTATAAAAGATGAATAATAGAAAACATAAAACTTAATATCGAATATTGAAAAGTAAAATGGTGACACGTGATGAGGCATGTATGTAGAAATGAGGGTGTGATAGGTTATTGATTTTTTTTTTTGTGAAAGTTGGATATGCTTTGGACAACCATCCTCACTTTAATTTTTCACGTCTTATTTGACCAAAGAACATCTGCTTCTCTTGAGAAAAAAATTAGGTTCTAGATACAACAAAGCATTGAGATTCCATTTAGCTAGTAGTCTGTTGTGTGCCATGTAAATAATGCAAGGTATAATTAAGTGTAAGAAAACCAAGTCCATAACATTTTGCAGATCAAACCTAATAAATCTACAATAACTATTAGCCTTCTAACAGTTATTACACACTACTGCTTCCCATAACACTAATCATGATTAATTAACGAGATATGAATTGCAAAGAAAGAAATCACAAACAATGGCAAATTCAATAACACTGGTAACAATAAGGAATTGAATAACACTGGTAAAAAATAGTCTCGTAAATTCTTCGCAAGTGGTTAGAAAGCTTAGATATACATGCTATCTATTTTAATTTTAGCTTAATATATAGTTCATACATTCTGACCTGGCTGATTTAAGGTACTTGGAGAAGGAAGAAGAGGCTTCATTTCAATAGCTTGTCTCATAAAAGTGTCCAGGGAATCATTCATTTCTTCAGATTTCATTGCATTGATTATTCCACTTGAACAGATCTCGCAGCAGACATGCAGTTTCCAATTTACAACTAGCTAACATGTAAACAATTAATTCATTAATTGACATGGATCTTAGTTCTTCATGATTTTCACATCCATGATGAGAAGACATACCTTGATATTGTCACGTTCCTACGAATTACGTAGGGAATTGGTTTTTCTCTCCTTACCCATTTTCTTTAGGGCACAGTACGTAAACTTTTTGTGATAGAGAATTCATAAAACTGTATCTCTTTTATAGGTGGAGAGAGGACTAGATCGAGATATTAAATCTTTATCAAATCACATTCTATCGATGTGATTGTTATCCATAAATATGTATGACCTTATTTATCTCATATATATTATTTATTTAAACCATATATTTATTTAAGATATTTGATCATAATAAATATCTTATAATTAATTATTAATGGCACTAGGCCATAATAATCTTACATTCTCCCACTTGGCCGATTGACAAAATTAAATATTAAACGTGAGGGTTTAAATAATTTACATAATGTGCGCGATATAAGATAAATTAATTGGTCAATTCATAAAGCCAATATCGAGTATAGACTAACGCAATTCATGGCGGTTCTATATTATTTACTCGACATAGTTCCTTCCTTGTAATAAGATATGAGTTTTCTACCCAACGTGACTCATAAACCTAAAGATCAATAATGGTCCACGTAAGTATCTCAAATTTGAGATAAGATCTTGTTTAATTAATGTCAACATTCATGTATACTAAAATGACAAAACAAGATATATCAATTAGAAACAATTCATATTGAGCTCTTAACACCAATTGTTCATCATAAGTTTGTTACAACCTTTTAATGATCTCATATTCATGTAACATTCAATGAATATCTTTAGAGAAGATCATTTGCATAACGGATACGAAATCTTAAGATTGGTGTAATTATATTCAATTGACATAATATTCTTCTTAACGACAAATACTTTTATTCCATATGTTTTAGAAACTTTGGAATATCCATCATTTTAGAGAAGAATAATGCAGCAGAAAAATCATAATAAGTTTTCAGTGACTTGACATTATTGTCAACTTATTTCAAGTTCTGAAATTAAGTTCCACATTCAATTACCTTAAATTGTAGCCTCAAATCATGCCACAAGTAGACTTTAATAGTGAATGTAGTTTTTTAAAAAAACCTCTTCACACTTTTGCATGACACAATATCTCCGACTAAGAAACATGAAAGTCGAAGTAAACTTTCTTGCATCATATAATCATCTTAATATGAATCTATATTTAATTACATCTAGGTAATTAAAATTTTGATAAGAAAGCACGAGTGCTTTAGTTTTTCAAATACCTTAATATTTCCTTATGCAACATTCTAGTCATGATTCATTTATGAATTACTTCAATAATGACCAAGCATTCTAAAAGCAAGGTTGATATTTGGTCTTTATACAATTTTGTATATCTTAAGATACCAATAACATATGCATAAGGAATTTATAGTATGTTCCAATTCATTATTGGATATTACATAAGGTTGAACTTATTATCTCTCTTCTAAATTGGAACGTGCTTTACAAACACCTTTTCATCTATAATATCTGTTGAACTTTAATAATATATACTTATAGAGACATCTTTAATATTATTGTGATATGTATCGAAATAATTATATCTCAATCACATAAGTTGTCTCCTCATATATTTCATTCCAAAGTTCTTTATGGGAAATAATTTATTGGTTTCATATAATACACTAAGATCATCAGTTGCAAGCAAGTTTATTATCAATATATAGAATTAATGTGCTACCATTGACTTTCAGATATGTATACTGATGTACAATGTTTTTCTTAAATCCAAAAGATATCATAAAAGGAAAGCATGCTTAAGTTTGTATATTAATTCTTTAAGTTTACACGCCATGTGATATTTTCCTTCAATGAAAAAACTCTTGAGTTGATCCATTCAACTTGATTTTCCGCCAAATCAAGCAGGCATAGCATTCATTTGGTGCAACTCTAAGTCATAATGAGTTACAAAGCCATGATAATCCTAATGGAGTCCTGTATAGAAATAACTCGTTGTATCTCTTTACAAATATGCCATCTTTTTGAGTAAATCTTTAGCAACAACTCTAGTTTTATATCTTTTGATATTGCCATATGTTCACTCTTGATCATAAAGATACATATGTATCCAATTCTTTTATACCTTTCTGGCAATTCTTATAAGATATCAACTTCATTATGAGCCATTGATTTCAACTCGTCTTTCATAGCATTTACTTATTTAATAGAATTAGTACTTTCCATGACTTATTCAAAAAACTAGAATTTTATCATTTATTCTAATGTCAAATTTTAGCTCATTTTATTATACCACATATGCAATCGTTAGAAATAGCGGATATGTTGTCCTTTAGACATTCTTAATGCTATTTGATGTGATATATCTAATGAAAGCTCATTGATAATTGATTTAATAAAATCAAATTTATTAAGAGAGTAGAATAATTTATATGTTGTCCTTGAAAGTTGTTTGGTTATTCAACAACTATATAACAACTTTAGAAGAAGTTTAGATAAATGTATTTTCAAATTCTCCACCCAACTTCTTCAATAATCACATTTCATGGTTTCATACTCCCACAAATTTTACAATTCTTAATGAATTTGACGTTCCAGTTTTAAAATTCTTGTACTATGGTTAGGACCATAAAATCTATACCCATTAGAATTTAAGGATTATTTATAAGGAAATAACTTAAGTTTCTTATATTCAATTTCTTTTCATGTGGATGTAAATCATTATCTCTATCGGGCAATTTAAAATATGCAACTGCTTAAGATCGAGTTTTCTATCCATTAACAGTTCATAAGGTGTTTTGAAAACTACTTTACTAGAAACTCGACTACCAAGTAAGTGGCATTTTAAGTGCATAAATCCACAAAATAAGGGTATAGATTAATCATTCAACATGCTTCTAACCATATTCAATAAAGTACGATTATATCATTGTGCAACAATAATTTATTGTGGTGTGCAACATTAAGTATAAGTGATAGCTTTTCTTGTAATTTAGTGATCGAGCATGATAATTCATCATACTTTCCATAAAATTCGTCACTTCTTCCCAAATTATAATTTTCAGTTTTCTATCTAATTTTCTCAACTTCATTAATAAATGCTTATCTAGCATTTATAGAATTAGAATTTTCTTACAAAGATAGATATAACCATAATGTGAAAATTTAAATTTAAAACTAAAAATGATGAAATATCATTATTCCTTTAAGAAAGGTATTATCATAAGACTCACAATTAGCGGTGTTAACTATTATAAGAAGTTGTGTAGTTATCATGGCTCTATTATTTGTGTGTTTAGTTTACTTTCCTTTAATGCAATTCACACAAATATCAAAATAGTAAAACCCTAGATCATGAAAGGCTTTATTCTTAATTAATTTTTGGAATAATTCTTTTAGAGAGTTACCTCAAACATTAATGCCACATTTGCTATCAACTTCATTATTATTTCTTTTAAATGAATATAATGTTTAAATTCTTTCTTAAACTTTTCCTTTTGAACCAACATTAATTTCAACATTATGTGAATTTAATTCACATTCCATTCGTCTTTCTTATGGTTCATTTGGAACATGTCATACTTATAAGGTAGTGAGTTTGTAAATTGCACTAATAAGTTTTCAATCACATTCATTATGGAAGGTTTAAATCTTACTGCAATATTTATTATCTTTAATGATAAGTTCATGTATGTCATGAGAACTATCAAACTTCATGGTGGTTAAGGTAGCCATTAATGTCTTGTCAAGAGGTTTATTAGTAATTTATAAATCATTTCTCACTAATTTCATAAATTCCTGGACCCTTTTAACTTTAGGTACGATAGACTTAATTTCTTAGCCACATTCATTCACATAAATATTAGGCTAAGTCTACTTGATCTAACTCAAGCATTATAGTCAGATTACTTAGTTTTATTGCTAGTACAAGCAAATGAGCAATTTATCTTGAAGTAATAATAAATAAAATCCAAAATACTTTGGTGAAATTGGATTTAAATTACTTTAATCCATTTTGTAATGGAACAGACAGAGCATGCGAGTAGAGACTAATAAATATAGGTTTTTTAAGAACAAGAATAATATAATTTATTCCCATAAATACCTTGAGTAATTTAATAATAGATTCAGGATCGAAGACAATAAATGTATATTGAAGTTCTCCTTTGGGCGATACAACACTACACAATCATAATCATAATGATGCTTGCAAATTTGAACATAATTTGATAATTATATATCCATTAAAACTATTTTATCATCTTTGGACATACAAAATAGTTTGACATAATATATTTTATTTATCAAGTTCATATTTATGAATTATAAAGACTAGTCATCACCTTTGGGTGAATTTAAAGTCCTATAATTATAAAATTTTAACAACCCAAATAATAATTCTTTTTATTCAAGCATCACATAAATATAGAAAATTAAAATTTAATTATACGATTTATCATTATAATCTTTTAGGTCAGACAACTTTGGTGATTAACATACCAACATTAAATAAATTTAAATCGTATACAAAATCATCAATTAATTATAATCTTATCAAAGATTATCTTAATGAATTACATTTAAGCAGTAAGATGAATATAATCAATAATTCATAAGCTTTCATAAATCACAACCAATATCATCCGTTAAAACTTAAGAACTTAAGTTGTCAATCATAATTAGATGCATAACTTCGTGATCATCAATTCTCATAAATAATATCATAAAAGTTGTTATCATATAAGATCAATTGAAATTGACTTTAGATATGATTAGATAATAAATCATAAAGAAGTTATCACCCGTACAAATTAAGAGTTGCAAACCCATTGAATACTTTATGACCATTATAAGTGATTACCATTAGAGATATATATACATACTGATTTATTATTAACATTAGTATTTAGCAATCAACTATATTAATTGCCAAAAATAAGAATATTCAATTATGATGATTTTTTAGTTATAAACTTGAGATGACAATGCAATCCGTACAATTAACTTGTCGTATTAAATTTTAATTAAAATCATGATTCAATTATCATAGCTATAAATTTGGCATTCCCGAGGAATTACATCAACATGAATAGTAGAATTCTCTAAATTATATAAGACCAGTCAAATGCATTTGGTCAACTTAACGATTCCCTGATTTAATTAGTAACCAACAAAATTCGTGAATTTTTTAATAATGACTTGAATTGAATATAACATAAAACACATTCATATATTTATTCTTAATGCACATTCTGTTTAAAATTATGTGATAAGAGCAAAGTAATTTATCAAATAATTCACGCCCCATTACGTTTCACAAAACCAATGTCATTATGATTCACAAAAACTAAAAGTAATTCCTCTAATGCGATTTATAATTATAAAAGTAGCGGAACTAACCTTTCTTAATTATAATTAAATTCAAAATTAAATTGCGTAATTAACATTTTATGAATTTTGAATTATGGGATTTATATAAGTCGATGAAAAATCATGAGGTCTAAAACTATACTCTGATACCACATGTAAGCAATTAATTCATTAATTGACATGGATCTTAGTTCTTCATGATTTTCACATCCATGATAAGAAGACATACCTTGATATTGTCACGTTCCTACGAATTACGTTAGGAACTGGTTTCTCTCTTCTCAACCCTTTTCTTTAGGGCACAATACGTAAACTCTTTGTGATAGAGAATTCATAAAAGAGTGTCTCTTTTATAGGTAGAGAGAGGACCAGATCGGGATATTAAATCTATCAAATCACATTCTATCGATATGATTGTTATCCATAAATATGTATGACCTTATTTATCTCATATATATTATTTATTTAAACCCTATCTTTATTTAAGATATTTGATCTTAATAAATATCTTATAATTAATTATTAATGACACTAGGCCATAATAATCTTACAAACACAGGCACTGCATAAATAAAAGATTTAATACTATAAATAACATGTTAACAATAAAAATATTAATCTATATGTACCAGTACATATTATAAATTAAATAGAGCAGATTCATGGGTATGTTCAAAGCCATAGTATTAATCAATAGAAGAAAACAAAGGGGAGGAACCTGTTAAATGAGAAAAAAAATGGAATAAAATTGGGGGTTTCTCTTAAAATTGAGTGCCTACCAATTGAACTAATAAGTCGCATTTTATTAAAAAGTAAATGAGTGCTTACCAATTGAAGTGGGTATGATTACTCAAGTGTGCTGTGTCGGTGGTAGAGTTGATTAATTTCAATGGTCGGAGCACGATGATGGTGAGGGAGTGGAAGACAACCTAATGTTGATGTCTCCTACTCCCAAAATGAAGGTTCCAATGAAACAAATGAAGAGTATGAAACACCTGAGAAGTGAAAGCAACAGGGGCAGGAGAAACTCACCTAAGAGCACAAGTATTTTGCAAAATATTTTTATAATTTTCTTTTTAAAATCTTTTGCATATGCACCGTAACATAGGTTATACTAAGAACATGATCGATGTATGAAAGAAATTGTAAGTTCTTGTTAATATTGAGATCACAAGTTAAAACATTAACACCATAAGATAGGCAGCATAAATATATATATGCAATAACAAAACAACATTGTACATTTAATTCATTAATTTATCAAATTTAACTCACCATGGATCATATCATACACTATCTGTTTGATATGGAAGACCAAGAACCAAAACAATAAATCTCTCTATACCTGTTGCATTCTTTTTTGAATGTAAAACTCCATGCCTACTATCAGTTTCTAAACAATTGTCTACGAACTTGGTATTTTTGCAATCTTTTGTTGAAGGGTTGGATACCACTTCTGGATATAGTATCTTTTCCAAATTTAACTTAACAACAAAAGCTAAATGATTGGCCAAAGGAAGAAGTCAATATTAACGGGCGAACTGGTTCAAAATTACAAATAAGGTCCCTTCCCTTACACTAAATAATTACTATTTGTTCTATTTTTTAACCAACCAATTTTAAATAGACATCTATCAGTGTAAGAGATGTAAGATTATTATGGACTAGTGCCATTAATAATTAATAATTAAATATATAAGATATTTATTATGATCAAATATCTTAAATAAAGATATAGTTTAAATAAAAAATATATATGAGATAAATAAGGTCATATATATTTATGGATAACAATCACATTGATAGAATGTGATTTGATAAAGATTTAATATCCCAATCTGGTCCTCTCTCCACCTATTAAAGAGACAGTTTTATTAATTCTCTATCACATTAAATCTTACGTATTATGCCATAAAGAAAGGGGTGAGGAGAGAGAAACCAATTCCCGACACAATTCGTAGGAACGTATCACAGGAGGATCGCTATTAATGGCGTCTCAAGGTAAGCCTTCTAATCATGTTTATGTGGTGTGAAAATCATGAAGATCTAAAATCCATGTCAATGAATAAATTAATTGTTTATGAAATTATACTTACATGTGGTATCAGAGTATGGTTTGGATCTCATGATTTTTCATCTATTAATGATTTACGTATTCTAAAGAATTTCTATGAAGGCTTTCATGTAAAATCAATTATATATTTGATTTTGAATATGATTGGATATGTTAAATTATTTTCGCTATTATAGTATTAATTTTTAAGAAAAATATGTGATTTAAGAATTAGTTTATGACCGTGTCTTTCTATTATGATCCACTATAATTTCCAAATCATGATTACAGTATTCAGGAAGTTTGATGAATTTACTCACTTATTAAATTAATAAATCAATGTAGTTGGCCTGCTATTATATGATAATTTAGCAAATTTATTATATTTACTCTTCTAAGAGTGGTCAAACATGGTTACCAAAATTGCATCTTAATTTCAATTAGTCTTTAAAATAATAAATTAACAATACACTTAAAGTAAGTACGTGAAATCATGCTTATGATAAACAATTTGAAATTAATATTCTTGATCACGAATTACGGTGCCATGAATTATTAATTAAATGAGTCATTAAATGAGTAAATATCGTGATTAAAAGATTGCAATATAATTTTATGGCAATTATGCAATGATATGATTTCCATGTTTGAGCTGTTAAAAATAGTAATTTAATTACTCCAATTTTAACATTATGTTTGGGCACATAATTATCTATAAGAATTTTATGAATAATATTATGTATGATGACTTTGATGGAATTGCAATTTAAAATATTCCATCATTAATGAAGATTTATGATTAGAGATTAATTGTTATTTAAATAAGGCAATGTTCAATTGCTAGCATTAAGTGCATGCCTAATATAATAATATTATGTCTATGAACATCTGCTGTTTATTGTGATAAAATTTAATGATAATTATTATGATTATAATCTTAATGTCCATAGAATTAATATAATTATGTGCATTCTATGGAATAATTATAATTATGCACATCTAATGATAAAGATATTATGTGATGAAATTAATTCATGTCTTGAAATATTAGTCATGAATAATTAATAGAATATTTATCAAGATAATCTTTGATAAGATTATAATTAATGATTTTGTATACGATTTAAATTTATTTAATGTTGGTTTGTTAATCACCAAAGTGGTCTGACCTGAATGAATAATAAAGATAAATCATATAATTAAATTTTAATTTCCCATATTTATGTGATACTTGAATAAAGAGAATTTATTATATGGGTTATTAAAAATTTCATAATTATAAGACTTTAAATTCACCCAAAGGTGATTGCTAGTATTTATAATTCATGAATATGAGTGTAATAAATTGATAATTAATAAATTATGTTAAACTGTTTTGTATGTCCAAAGATAACAAAATAGTTTTAATGAAAATTTTAATTATCAAATTATGTTAAATATGCAAACATCATTATGATATTGTTGTATCGTCCAAAGGAGAACTTCAATAAACATTTATTGCCTTCGATCCTGAATCTGTTGTTAAATTACTTAAGTTATTTATAGGAATAAATTATATTATTCTTATTCTTAAAATTACCTATATTATTTAGTCTCTACTCGCATGCTACGTCTGTTCCATTATAAAATAGATTAAAGTAATTTAAATAGTGCGAATAAATCTAATTTCACCAAAGTGTTTTGGATTTTATTTGTCACTTAAAGATAAATTGTTCATTTGCTTGTATTAGCAATAAAGCTAAGTAATCTGACTATAATGCTTGGGTTAGATCAAACAGATTGAGTCTTATGTTTTGCGAATAAATGTGACTAATAAATTAAGTCTATCATACCTAAATTACTAATAAATCTCTTGATGAGATACTAATGGCTATTTTAATCACCATAAAGTTTGATGGTTCTGATGACATACATGAACTTATCATTAATAAAAACTTGCAGCAAGACTTAAACCTTCTATAATAGATGTGATTAAAAACTTATTAATGCAGTTTACAAACTCACTCTATAATGAATGTGATTAAAAACTTATTAGTGCAGTTTACAAACTCACTACCTTATAAGTATGACATGTTCCAAATGAACCATAAGAAAGGCGAATGGAATGTGAATTAAATTCACATAATGTTGAAATTAATGTTGGTTCAAAAGGAAAGCTTTAAAATAATAATAATAATAAACATTATGTTCCTTTAAAAGGAATAATAATGAAGTTGACACCAAACGTGATATTAATATTTGGGGTAACTCTCTAAAAGAATTATTCCAAAAGATTAATTAAGAATAAAGCCTTTCATGATCTAGGCTCTTACTAATCTTGATATTTGTGTGAATTGCATTAAAGGAAAGCAAACAAAACACACAAATAATAGAGCCACGATAACTACACATCTTCTTAAAATAGTTTATACCGCTAATTGTTAGTCTTATGATAATCCCTTCTTAAAGAAATAAAGATATTTCATCATTTTCATTTTAAATGTAAATATTCACATTATGGTTATATCTATCTTATAAGAAAAGTCTCACTCCATAAATGCTTGATAAATATTTATTAATGATGTTGAGCAAATTAGATAGAAAAGTGAAAATTATAAAGATTGGAAGAAGTGATGAATTTTATGGAAAGTGTGATGGATTATCATGCCCAATTACTTAATTATAGGAAAAACTGGCATTTATACTAAATGTTGCACACCATAATAAATTGGAATAGCAGAATGACATAATCGTACTTTATTGAATATGGTTATAAGCATGTTGAATGATTAATCTATACCCATATTTTGTGGATTTATGCACTTAAAACTGCCACTTACGTGATGGTCGAGTTTTTAGTAAAACAGTTTTAAAAAAAATCCTTATGAACTTGTAGAAAACTCGATCTTAGGCAGTTGCATGTTTTAAATGGCCCGACAAAGATTATGATTTACATCCACATGAAAAGAAATTGTATATAAGAAAATTAAGTTATTTCCTTATAAATTATCCTTAAAGTCTAAAGGGTATGAATTTTATGGTCTTAACTATAGTACAAGAATTTTAAAATTAGAATGTCAAATTCATTAAAAATTATAAAATCAGTGGGAGTATGAAACCATAAAATGTGGTTATTGAAGAAGTTGGGTGGAGAATTTGAAAATACATTTATCTAAACTTCTTCTAAAGTTGTTATATAGTTGTTGAATAACCAAACAACTTTTAAGGACAACATATAAGTTATTCTACTCTCTTAAGGATTCGATTTTATTAAATCAATTATCAATGAGCTTTCATTTGATATATCACATCAAATAGCATTAAGAATGTCTAAATGACAATATATCCGCTATTTATAACGATTGCATATGTGGTATAATAAAATGAGCTAAAATTTGACATTATAACAAATGCTAAAATTCCAGTTTTGGAATAAGTCATGGAAAGTGCCAATTCTATTAAACGAGTAAATTATGAAAGACGAGTTGAAATCAATGGCTCATAATGAAGTTTATATCTTGTAAGAATTGTTAGAAAGTTGTAAAATAATTGGATACGTATGTATCTTTATGATCAAAAGTGAACAGATGACAATATCAAAAGATATAAAATTAGAGTTGTTGCTAAAGATTTACTCAAAAAGATGACATAATTGTAAGGAGATATAACAAGTTATTTCTTTACAAGACTCTATTAGAATTATCATGACTTTGGTAACTCATTATGACTTAGAGTTGCACCAAATGAATGTTATGCCTACTTTTCTAAAAGGTGATTAGGTAGATGATCAAGTTATATGGATCAACTCAAGAGTTTTTCCATTAAAAGAAAGTATCACATGGCGTGTAAACTTAAAGAATTAACATACAAACTTAAGCATACTTTCCTTTTAAGATATCTTTTGGATTTAAGAAAAATATCGTAAATCGGTGTATATATCTAAAAATCAGTGGGAGCACATTAATTTTCTATGTTAATGATAAACTTGCTTGCAACTGATGATCTTGGTTTATTATGTGAAACCAATAAATTTCTCTCAAAGAACTTTAGAATAAAATATATGATGAGACAATTAAAGATGTCTCTGTAAGTATATGTTAATAAAGTTCAATAGAGGTTATGGATTGAAAGGTGTTTGTAAAGAACGTTCCAATCCAGACGAGAGATAAGTTTAATCTTATGCAATTTCCAATAATGAATTGGAACATACTATAATATTCCTTATGTGTATATTATTGGTAGCTTAAGATATACAAGATTGTATAAAAACCAAATATCAGCCTTACTGTTAGAATGATTGGTCATTATTGAAGTGATTCATAAATAAATGACCAGAATGTTGCATAAGGAAATATTATAAGGTATTTTAATGAACTAAAGCACCCATGCTTACTTATCGAAAATTTAATTACTCAGATGTAATTAAATATAGATTCAGATTAAGATGATTATATGATGTAAAAAAGTTCACTTTGACTTTTATGTTTCTTAGTCAGGGATATTGTGTCATGCAAAATTGTGAAGAAGTTTCTAAAAACTACATTCACTATTAAAGTTAACTTGTGGCATGATTTGAAGCTACAATTTAAGAACATTAAATGTGGAGTTTAATTTCAGGACTTGAAATAAGTTGACAATAATGTCAAGTCGCTAAAAACTTATTATGATTATTCCGCTGCATTGTTCTTCTTTAAAACGACGGATATTCCAAAGTTGCTAAAACATATGGAATGAAAGTATTTATCGTTAAGATGAACTTTAGAAATAAAGATGTCAATTGAGCATAATGGCATCCAATGGCACCAATCTTATGATTACAGATCCGTTACACAAATGATCTTCTCTAAAACATTCATTGAACGTTACATGAATATGAGATCATTGAAAGGTTGTAACAAACTTATGATGGACAATTGAAATTAAGAGCTCATTATGTTTTGTTTCTAATTGATATATCTTGTTTTGTCATTTTAGTATACATGAATGTTGACATTAATCAAACAAGATTTTATCTTGAATTGAGATACTTATGTGGACTATTATTGATCTTTATGTTTATATGTCAAGTTGAGTAGAAAGCTAATATCATAGTATATGGAAGGAACTATGTCGAGGAAATGATATAGAACCGCCATGACTTGTGTTAGTCTATACTTAATATTGACATTAATGAGTTGACCAATTACTTTATCTTATATTGCGCACATTATACAATTTATTTAAACCTTTATGTTTAAAGTTTAATTCTGTCACTCGGCCAAGTGGGAAAATGTAAGATTATTATGGCCTAGTGCCATTAATAATTAATAATTAAATATATAAGATATTTAGTATGATCAAATATCTTAAATAAAGATATGATTTAAATAAATAATATATATGAGATAAATAAGGTCATACTCCCTCCGTCCCGTTTCAATATTTACGTTTGCTTTTTACACGTTGATTAAAAAGTAATTGATGAGAGTGAAAATAAGCATGATTTAATATCCAATTTAACACCTTTTTGATTGATATTGTAGTCTTATATGAGCACAAGTTTCTTATATTTGATATATGTGAGAATTATGTGCACTTGAGGTATTTTGTTGTGTTTTAGGTGGAAAAAGGATGAAAAGTGCAAAGTTGGAGAAAAGGTGCAATTTGTGCAAGAATGCTGAAAACGCACATCCAACTTTCATAATTATTATGTATTGTTGTGGAGCTCGAAACTGTTGGTGTGATATATGGTTGGAAAGCCACTGAAGAGAGGGTCGTTTTGACGTAAATAACACCATCATTGAAGTCCGAACGAGGAAGTTATGAGCAAAGTCATGACGCCGCGCGAGCTGTGCCGAATAGAATTGCAGTGCTACTTTCCATGGCCTGTTACATATTCAATTCTTAGAGTTTTTGTAATTTCTTTATATGGATAGAAAGCCAAGGAAGAGAGGATCACGTGAGCGCAAAAATCACTCAATTCAGAGGTCGGATGTGAAAGTTATATGCGAAACGGAGAGATTGCACAAATCGGTTCGACTTGCTTGAGGTCGAACCGAGGTCGAACCATGCACTTGGGACTTCCAGTAGGTGGGTTTGACCTGTGGTTCGACCTGCGGTCAATGGTTCGACCTGTTTGCCGAGGTCGAACCATCGTGCGGAAACTTACCAAATCCGTATTTTCGAGGCCTAAATGCGTGTGATCACTTGAAAAGCCCATTCCAAGCCTAGGAGACGTGATTACAAGTATAAAAGGAGGTCTATACAGTCCCGAAAAGAAGAGGAACACAATACAATACAAGAGAGGAGAAGAGAGGCCACAACATACAACACCCCACAAGGGGGGATCACCCCCCAACCATCATCCTTTTCTCCATCCATCCATCACTTTAAAGATTCATTTGTGGAATCAAGGGGAGAATTCAAGAGCGAGAAGGACGCGATGACGCCACATCTAGGGTTTATTCGTTTCCTAATTTATCTTGTATTTTCTGGACATCCGGGTAAGATCTATCCAACACCCATGTGTGTTTCCTACAACACCATGGGCTAGAGCCTTTTTGGTAGAACTAGGGTTGTGAAGGTTTTATCTAGTTAATTGAACTTCCATGTGTACACTCCGTACAACACTACTTATGGTTTATTTTATATAAGATTGTGCCTTTTTAATCCATACTCATAATCGTTTTGTGCATCAATAATCGTTGTGTAGAGTCAATACATAACATGATTATTGGTTGAGTGCGTTCACTGTTGAGCAGGTTTTTAAGTTATAATTCTAAGTGAAGGGATTCTGAAGTCTTATTAGAACTATCTGATGAGTGATATTTTCACCTAAATTTTAGTGTTTTTTTATATGTGTTTTCGTATTATTTTATCCGTATTTGTGTTCTATTTGGTTGTGTTTTATGTTTTTATGGAAATATATGAGAATGAGCTTAAATGTATGATTTCCAGGTAAAAATGAATTCTAGACACGAGAAGGAAAATTTGGGAAAAAACGAAGTTTAATTCGGAGTTGAAACGAGGGAAAATGAGTCAAATTAAGCAAAATGCTGAAAAACGCACGTCCAAATTGTGTAATTTTTCTGTACTCTTGTGGAGCTCAAAACAAGAAGTGTGATATATGGTTGGAAAGCCACATAAAAGAGGATCGTTTTGGTATAAGAAACACTTCAATCTGAGCCCAAACGAGAAAGTTATGATTAAAATGGTGACGTCGCGCATGCTGTTTCTACTCAGCACGGTTGTGCTAATTTGTATGACTTGTTACACCTTTAAATGTTAGATGTTTTGTAAGATCTTTATATGGATAGAAAGCCAATGAAAAGAGGATCGCGTGAGCGCAAGAATTACTCAAATTGGAGATCGGATGTGGAAGTTATGCGCGAAACGGTGAGACTACGCTGCACCGACCCGAACTTGACCCGAATTCGACCCATGCTCGGCCCAAAGTCATTTTTATGATTAGAATGTGTTCTAGAAGGTTCTAAGGGGTAAAAACACCCATTTTAGAGTGTAAATATCAGTGGGGATCAGATCTGAAATACCACCCTTCAACACACACCTCACACACCATTTCCTCCATTCTTCACCTTCACCTTCATCCATTCTTCATCCTTTGGATCTACCTTGATCCAACCATCACATCCTCCGTCCAAGTAGTAGAGAAGCAAGGAAGAGAGGTGAATTGCAAGGGGAAGAAGAAGATCACCACTGGAGACATCCAAGGGAGTTTTCATCCAAACTTTGTATTGAAACCTATTGTTTATCATGTTTTGTAAGGAATTTAATGTCTATGTTAATTTTCTTATGGATATGAGAGGCTAATCTCCCTTGTGAGATTAGAAATATGAATTGTATTGGATAATTTTTGGTATTTTACAATTGAAGGATTATGTTGATTGGGTTAATTGATTTTCTATCATTGATGCTTTAGATCTTGAGGTTTATGATGATTTGTGTATTTAATTGTTTTAAGCATGTGATTAGATTGAGAAGTCAATTGCATATTTAGGATAATTAAGTGAATCATTTCATCAAACACTTCATGTGCATTATAGATTGTGAAGAGATTGAGAAGTCCTTCATAGTTTAGAACCCTTTGATAGAACATATCATTTATTAGATTGAGAAGTCAATAGATTATGTGAAGGGACTCTCATTTCAAGCTTAGTACCTAGTTGGAATTGTTTGAGTGAGAACCAATCCAATGAATGTCATTCCATATCCTATTCATTCCGAGAGGGAGTTTAGGTGATCTTAGTGTTGGCCCTTAGCCTTTTTCCCATGACACATATGAATTCATTGCATGATACCTAGATTTTCCATACTTTAAGTATTGTTAATCTCATCTCTATCTACTTGGCTCATTCATCCATCTCCCATTCATCTATCCTTTTATTTTATTGTCATTTCTTGATTATCTCCCCTTCTTGATCATCTCTATAATACTATGGTGAACACGAGATCGCTTAGACCCTAGTACCTTCCTCCCTGTGGTTCGATAATTTCTTTAATTGATCATGCCCACTAAACTACGACTAATCAAATGGCACTGTTGCCGGGGAGGCAACGATTGCTAGTGGTTTAACGAAGGAGTGTTTCGATTGGTATTAATAGAGATATTTTTATTGCTTTTTATTATTTGTTTTGGAAAATTTTTGATCTCATTTTTTTGTTTTGATAGGTACGTGAAACTACCTTGAGAGAAGAGGAAGGGGGATCAAAGCCAAAAATAGCAAGTTTGAGAAGAATTGTAGTAAGCCTTGAGAAGAGCATTTAAATGGATGGTTGGAACCAATTCACAAATGTCTTTGGGGATCAACTTGCAAGGGTTCCACCTCCACAATCAAGAGGCTACATGAATGAGAGCAACTATGGGTACAACTTCCAAATGAATCAAGATAGCTCTCAATACTACAATCAAGGAAGAAATGGAGAATGGCAACAAGCTTACAATGCAAATACATTCCATCCGTATCAAGCATACACTTATTCTCCACCAAATCCCAACACCAACACTTTTCCTCCGTTTCAAAACTACGCCTTACTTGAATTATATAGAAGAAGTGCTCAAGGAAGTGATGAAGGTCAAGATCCTCAATCAAGTTTTCTTCAAAATGAATCCTCCGAGATAATTACCCAAGTTACTTTGGAAGTGACAAGACAAATAAGGATGATGAATCAAGGTGCTTATGGTCAAGTCTTGTCTAGTTCAAGTTTGGGGGGTGCTCAAAATGTACAAGGTATGTCGATTCCTAGTCCTATGGAGCAAGAAGAATGGAGGATGCCTATGCATCAAGTAGGAGATGTTTCTTTCATGGGAGTGGATGATTTCCAAGGAAATTTTCAACATAACTATGAAGGAAATTTTCAATGGAATTATCCACCAATTCAAGGATGGAATTGTGACAACCAAGAGGGAGGAGACTTTCAACAAGTCGAAGAAGAAAAATCATCTTTAGAAGTCTTGATTGAGAAGATGATAGCAAACCTTGAGGAGAGCAAGAAAAGAGATGAAGCTAGTTTTGAAGAATGGAAGAAAAGAGATGAAGCAAGTTTTGAAGAAATGAAGAAAAGAAATGAGGCAGATGAGAAGAGGTTTGAAGCCTTGGAGCATCAAGTAAGCCAAATTGTAAGTGCTTTGAACAATTTTCAACAAGTTGAAGAATTGGAAGAGGAGAGCAAAGTCGAAGAAGAGTTGGAGAAAGAAGAGAATTTGGGGGATGAAGAATCAAATGAGGTGATTGAAGAGCCTATTGAGGCAAATGATGTTGATGAAGAGGAACAAAGTCTAGAAGAAAATGATGATGACTTGAAGAGTGAAATGAGCATTTCTAAACCTTTAAACTCTTTAAGTTGCTTTGAATTTGATAATATTGTTTACATTGACTTTGTCTTACCTATTGATTCTTCTCATATTCTTAGAAACAAAAGAGAACTTGAAGAGATGTTGGAAGTTTACTTGGAAAGAATAAATAAGTGGTGTTCAAGAATGGAGAGGGCAATGGAGTGTAAGCTCAAGAGAGTCGAATTTTTGAAGCCATGCTCGAAGAATGTAACGGAGGTCGTCACTTGCCACAAATGCCTAATAGAGGAAGAAACACAACGTTTAAAATTTGATGGCAAGGATGAAAGATATCCGTGGCCATTTCGATGAGTTCTCCATATCCCGTCCGGCTTGAAGATGTTAAACTTAGCGCTAGATGGGAGGCAACCCATCATTATCTTTATAGCTTTGTTTAATGCTTTCAATAAGGATGGTGGATTTGTTGTTTCTTGCATTTTTGGCATGTAGGTTGATTGTGCTTATGAGGAGAATGCGTATTGAAGATACGAGAAGTGCTTGATTTGAAATGTGTAAGTATGTCACACCACTTTTTGCAAACTTACCTCGAAACTCTTGTTTCAATTTAAGTTTGGGGGGATATGGCATGGTGTGATATACTTTGTCTTGAAAGCATATACTTTTCGTATTTTTGGGCTAATTTTAAAATTTTTCTCATGAGTTTGGTTTGATTTTGGTATGATTGGTTGTGTTGAAGTGCATGTGAATCCATATTTTTAAGGCAATTGTTGAGCTAATGGTGTTGTATGAGTTTTGAGTATGAATGAAGGGTATTGGAAGCACGAATGGAGCTTGGAGCAAACGTTTTCCTTACCAAATGCCTATTGAGGGAGTACTCTACACCTTATCACTTCTAATTGATTTTGATTTGGATTGAATGGATTAGCATGCTACTTCATGTGTTATGTTTTTGGGATGTTTATTTTCGTAATTTAGGATTTCCTTTTCAATCAAGGTTGGGATGATTGTGAGCTTACATTGTTATGGATGAGTTGAATGTGTGCTTTATTGTTAATGATGGTAATTTTTATTCTTGCATGATATGTGTTTTTGTTTTGTTTTTTTTGTTTGTTGAGTCTTTATTTTGTGTTTTGTGTGTATTTTTATTTTTGTCTTGGTATGTTTGGTGGTTTGTTTAGGGAGGTTGTGAGTCATTTTTGAATATGAGTGATGATATGTTGTGGTAATAAGTGATAACAAGTTATGATTAAGAATCTCTACACTTTCGAATTGTGACATGTTTTACTTAACTTGTTCAATTTGGAGATGGATGTGGTGTAATAAGTTCCTTAAGGTTCGAGCATAAGCTTGTGAGAATTTGAGCCTCAACCGCGTACATGGTTTTTCCTTCATGAGTGGATCGATTGAGTTTGATAAGCTAGAACTTGCTCAAGGACTATAGGAACGAGCCCGATTTGTGGAGATTAGTGAAATGATCTAAGGCCATCCTTGTTATTATAGTCATTGCCAAATATTTTCATACCATGAACATTATCCTTAGTTAACCATTTTGAGCCTTTAAGCCTATTTCTTGTGAATTTAGCACATTACAAGCCATGATTACCCACGTAAGCATTTTATATATACCTTTGTGTGAGTGATTGAAGAGATGGTAGCTAGAAAAGATTGATGAGATGGTAAAAGAAGGAAAAGAAATGGTAAACAAGAAAGAGAGAAAAAGGATGAAAAGAGCTCAAGAAAGAATGAACATGCAACCTCAAAACAAGAAAATGAGCAAAGCAACAACAATATGCTCAAGTATTTAAAAGTTTAAAGAAGGAAACATGCATCATAAGAAGCTCAATCCAAAGGAGAAAGTTGATGATTAGTGCTTGTGAACATTAAAGACAAGAAAGGAAGAAAGAAAAGTGGAGAAGTTGGAGAAATTGGACATCTCTTTGATTACTTACACTTGATTAGTGACTCTTACCTATATTCTTCCTACCCTACCAAAGAGCCTATCATTACATCCTTAATAAAAGACCTTTTTGATCACTAATGGAAACTTTGGTGGGTTGTGAATGTAGTCTCCGAGCAAGCTTATAGCGACTCAAGCCAATCGGTTGATGAGTGTTGATTAACCCTACTTCAAAGAGTGTTGAGTGAAATTGATAAACTTATGTGAGGCTTAGACTAAAAGGGACTATATTGCACCTTATTCTCTTTTGATTGAACTTGTTAATTTCTCATATCATAAATCTAATGTTGTAGGATAGCTTAGCATAATTTGTAATTCTTGTTGCTAATGATGTGTTATTACTTGTGTTCGTTTAGTTTTTTTTACTAGGTGAAAATCACTCTCCTTGGTTTATCATTTTCGTTGTGCGGGGACTCACAACTCTTTAAGTTTGGGGGTGTGATGAGTGATATTTTCACCTAAATTTTAGTGTCTTTTTATATGTGTTTTTCGTATTATTTTATCCGTATTTGTGTTCTATTTGGTTGTGTTTTATGTTTTTATGGAAATATGTGAGAATGAGCTTAAATGTATGATTTCCAGGTAAAAATGAATTCTAGACACGAGAAGGAAAATTTAGAAAAAAACGAAGCTTAATTCGGAGTTGAAACGAGGAAAATGAGTCAAATTAAGCAAAATGCTGAAAAATGCACGTCCAACTTGTGTAATTTTTCTGTACTCTTGTGGAGCTCAAAACAAGAAGTGTGATATATGGTTGGAAAGCCACATAAAAGAGGATCGTTTTGGTATAAGAAACACTTCAATCCGAGCCCAAACGAGAATGTTATGATTAAAATGTTGACGTCGCGCAGGCTGTTTCTACTCAGCACGGTTGTGCTAATTTGTATAACTTGTTACACCTTCAAATGTTGGATGTTTTGTAAGATCTTTATATGGATAGAAAGACAATGAAAAGAGGATCGCGTGAGTGCAAGAATTACTCAAATTGGAGATCGTATGTGGAAGTTATGCGCGAAACGGTGAGACTGCGCTGCACCGACCCGAACTTGACCCGAATTCGACCCATGCTCGGCCCAAAGTCATTTTTATGATTAGAATGTGTTCTAGAAGGTTCTAAGGGGTAAAAACACCCATTTTGGAGTGTAAATATCAGTGGGGATCAGATCTAAAATACCACCCTTCAACACACACTTCACACACCATTTCCTCCATTCTTCACCTTCACCTTCATCCATTCATCATCCTTTGGATCTACCTTGATCCAACCATCACATCCTCCATCCAAGTAGTAGAGAAGCAAGGAAGAGAGGTGAATTACAAGGGGAAGAAGAAGATCACCATTGGAGACATCCAAGGGAGTTTTCATCCAAACTTTGTATTGAAACCTATTGTTTATCATGTTTTGTAAGGAATTTAATGTCTATGTTAATTTTCTTATGGATATGAGAGGCTAATCTCCCTTGTGAGATTAGCAATATGAATTGTGTTGGATAATTTTTGGTATTTTGCAATTGAAGGATTATGTTGATTGGGTTAATTGATTTTCTATCATTGATCCTTTAGATCTTGAGGTTTATGATGATTTGTGTGTTTAATTATTTTAAGCATGTGATTAGATTGAGAAGTCAATTGCATATTTAGGATAATTAAGTGAATCATTTCATCAAACACTTCATGTGCATTATAGATTGTGAAGAGATTGAGAAGTCCTTCATAGTTTAGAACCCTTTGATAGAACATATCATTTATTAGATTGAGAAGTCAATAGATTATGTGAAGGGACTCTCATTTCAAGCTTAGTACCTAGTTGGAATTGTTTGAGTGAGAACCAATCCAATGAATGTCATTCCATATCCTATTCATTCCGAGAGGGAGTTTAGGTGATCTTAGTGTTGGCCCTTAGCCTTTTTCCCATGACACATATGAATTCATTGCATGATACCTAGATTTTCCATACTTTAAGTATTGTTAATCTCATCTCTATCTACTTGGCTCATTCATCCATCTCCCATTCATCTATCCTTTTATTTTATTGTCATTTCTTAATTATCTCCCCTTCTTAATCATCTCTATAATACTATGGTGAACACGAGATCGCTTAGACCCTAGTACCTTCCTCCCTGTGGTTCGATAATTTCTTTAATTGGTCATGCCCACTAAACTACGACTAATCACTATCTTATATGAATACTTGTTAATTGAATTGAATTCGAGTTAATAAGTAGGATAAAGAAGATAATTTCATAGTACCTATAAAGGGAGATCATATCGGGTTAGAGTACCAATCCTAGGGGGAAATAATTGATACTGATAATACCTAGAAAGGGTGGTGAATTATATCTCTTGCTCCGAGGTTATTCACACGTGTTACACGCATATTTACTTGTGTCTATAGAGTAGATATGCATGGTTTAGTGATGCATCTATATTCCACAAGGCAGAGTCGGACATTGACACATGGAAGGGAAGTTAATTAGTGAAACTGGATTATCCTAGAGCTACCTATTCTCCTACTTGATCCACTTTCGTATCCTTCGAGTGATAGTTTATTTTATTTGTTATTTAATTTCTAGCATATTAGTTGTTAGATAACTATTAAAACGTAATTACCTTGTCTTAATTAATTTAGATAATAATTAAATTGATAATAAGCCGTCCCTTGGGTTTGATATTCATTTGGTCACCTTTCGAGACTACAATTGATATCCTTCATACTTAGGGATTAAAGTTGTGTGTTGAGAAAACGCCCATCAAGTTTTTGGCGCCGTTGCCGGGGATGGCTGTTATTATTGATTTTATTATTTCTAGTTTGATTAAGATTTTTTTTCTTTTATTTGTGATTATTTATTTCTATCTAACCTTAAATTTTTTCAAGTTACTTTTGCGCTTGAAAAAAGGAGTGGAAGGAAAGGAGCAAATAACACATTAAGCTGAACATGGCCAGAGCAAGGCAGAATCCGGATAATGTTTCTATTCGTGAAATTTTCACGAACTTTGGGAATGTCAACATGGGGTTGATAGGAGCAAGGGGGAAAGATGATGATTTTGAGATACATCCCGCTCTTATTAACATGGTAGAGAAGAATCCCTTTTCTGGAGGTTGTTTTGAAGATCCATATCAGCATCTCCGAAGATTTCTTGGTTATGCAAACACTCAAAAGGGCAGTAGAGCGAATGATAATGCTAGGCGGATCGCCTTATTCAAGTTCTCTTTAATTAATAAGGCGGAAGCTTGGTATGAGACCCTTGATCTAGCCGATTGCAATACATGGGACCAACTACAGCAGAAGTTCTTGGAGAGATACATGCCACCCTTATGGATCTTAAGAATGAAGCAAGAGATCACTCGATTTGTTATGAATCAGGGTGAGAAATGTTATGAGGCATGGGACAGGTTTAAAGACATGCTCAGGAGGTGTCCACAGCATGGAATTCCGAAGGCTGAATACATAAGCATCTTCTACTATGGATTGGATTGTGAGTCGCGTATTTTTATTGATGCATCATCAGGAGGAGCGCTGTTATCAAAGACAGCACTTGAAGCGGAAAAGTTGTTTGAAGACATCTCTATGAATTCACGTGACTGGCCAATAGAGAGAGATAGAGGATCATATGTACTTGGCGAGCTAGCGCAGGTTGAATATCAAGTGAAGCTGAATAGGGATGATAAGATCGTCTCTAATCTAGCTAACATCAACAAGCTACTAGAGTCCCAGCAGAGGCAGATTACAGAGTTGACACTAAGGGGGCCTAGTATGAAGCAACACGAAGTGAAGAGTGATGAAGATACTTTCAATCGATACATGGCTGAGAATGATGCAAGGGTTGACCACATCGAAGCTAGAATGAATGTTGATCATGCAGATTTATCTAAGCAGATGAAGGAGCTTACTTTGATTATGGGGTAGATGATCGCGAACGTGAATCAATTGACACAAAAATTGGAAGATAAAGCCATCACGTTAAGGTCTGGAACACAGTATGAAGGAACGACGGAGCCAAAATCAAAATCTGAAGCCAAAGGAGCCCGATTCGACCCTGATTTGACCAACACAAGAGGCCGAACCATGCAGGGTAGGTCTAATCGGAGCACTGGACACGATCAGGAGAAGACTCAGCATTGGTTCGACCAAGCTCCATCTGATTCGACCTGGTTAATAGGTCGAACCTTGGTCGAACCTGACCATTCCGAGCACTCTATTTTTCCAGAAGACTAGTTCGACCACAACCTTATTGCTTCGACCTGGATACCAAGTCGAACCCAGGTCGAACCGCACAACTTGGAGCATCCTATTTTGTCGCAACAACGGTTCGACCACGAGGACATGGTTCGACCAAACCATCTGGTCGAACCTTGGTTGAACTGGAAGGCAGAAATAGTACAGTAAGCCGGTTCAACCTAAGGGAAAGCGGTTCGACCTGTCCTGAAGGTCGAACCCAGGTCGAACCATGACTTCAAAGTGAGAACAACCTTCCAGATGATCGGTTCGACCACTACGTGCCTAGTTCGACCTCTCCAACAGGTCAAACCCTAGTCGAACCGATCCGAAACATGCCTATTGCTGCGCCGAATGCTCCGCATGATGTTGATGTTACTCCAGTACCATTACATGAGCAGAATACTGAGATTACAATGGAGAAGAAGTGGGAAAGAGCAAAGAAGTTGGGAGCCGAGAAGCTTAGACTGTAGATGGATAATGCAGATGTGGTTTTCTCTCTTGATCATGTAATGAAGATGTCCATGGAGACTCAATTGTGCAAGAGCATTGATATGCTTTCTAACTTGTTTAATCTTGATTTTTCTAAGATAGGTGATTCTGAATTTAAGTGGAAGGTTGACAAGGGGGTGTCTAGACAGCTATGGGAGGAAGAAAATTTCAATGATCATATACTTGTGACCAAGAAAGGTGAGGTGTTGAGTGTAGATAAGAAGAGGCAAATAAAGTATTTTAAGGTGAGGATGCGACAAGACGGTCCTCCGATCAAGTAGTCTACAAAGCGGTAATCCGTCGTGACTCTACGACGTTAAACATGAGCGCCTGTTGGGGGCTTGCCCTTCCATTTTATTGCTTTATTTCTTTCATGTGAGTAAAAAATATTTATATTTAAGGTGCTTATTATTCGGCAATTACATCTTTGCAAACTTAGTTTCAACTTACGTTTTTACTAAGTTTGGGGGGGTGTGATGTACTTACCTCATTGAAGCACCAGGAGTATAATCTTTTCTTTGTAATGTTTGCTAGGGGAGTTGATTTTTTGCGGTATGTTGAAACTTTAATCGGTTTTGATGTGTCGATTTTTTGTAATTTGCCTAGTGTTCAGTGGTGTTTCTAGTGTGTGGAGTCGATTACATAATCAATTAATTCTTTCTTATAGTTCTCCTATTTTATTATTGATGAATTCTGTGATGATGAGTTTGTTTGAGCTTTGATGATAGAAAAGGGTAACTAGGTGGCAAGACGAATTCTACATTGAGGTTTCGACTCGAGGAGCTCGTGCATTCATTGAAGGAGAAATCAGGTGCCCTCGTTTCCTTTTTCTAATTTTTATATGTGCTTTTAATTCATGGAGTGGAAGGATTGAGTTTATGGTGGTGATCCATGTGAGCTTATATTGTTAAAATTATCTTTGAAATTCATATGCTCTTGAAATTGATGAAGGAAGTGTACTTGAGTTATATTGTGATATGAAGTTCTATGTGTACTTGTGGGATATTACCTACCATGAAAAGTGCTCTGTTACTTGCTAAAAACCCATGTGAGATTTTGAGCCTCGTTGATCATGTACATAATCACATGATATTTTCTTTTCTGGTGAGTATCGTTCTTGTGTATGTATTCTAGAACTTGCCTCTTGTCTTACTTGAAACTACATGTGTGTTAGATGATGGGAGATGATTTTAGGTCATCCTTGAATTTATGAGTCACTTAGCCAAATAATTCCCTACCAAATAATTAAATATCCGTAGTTAGCCCCGTTGAGCCTAAAAGCCTTATTTCTTTGGCAACCTACGAAGATAGCCACTTTGATATCCTATTTGAGCCTTAAATTCATATATTTAGTGGAGAATTAAATGCTGTCAAAGTGTGTTAATGGTGCTTGATAACAATTTGGGAAGGAGTGAAATTGGTGTTGAAATTAATAGTGATGGATTATGATAATGCATCTAAGGAGAAGCATGGAGTAGTGCTTAAATCTAGTACTCCATATAATCAAAAACCCTAGGGTAGTACTTAAATCTAGTACCCTATGGAGGATGCGTGAGGTAGTGCCCGAAACTGGTACCTCGAGAGAAAAAGGATGTGTTTGAGACAAGAAAAAATATGTTGAGCTTGAAGGAAAGGAGAGAAAAGAAAATTAGAAGAGCATGAAGGTGGATAGCCTTGAAGTGTAAAAATCTGCAGTACATAAGATCTCCGGTTTTAATTCTCTACTAATTGAGTCACTTTATCCATATGTTTTCTACCCTTACCAAAGAGCCAACATTACATCCAAAAGAAAAGTCCTTTTTGATCCCATTGTCGAATCATACTTTTAGTGGTGAAGAGCTTGAGACGTTTGGCAAGCTTATGGTTACGCATGCACTTGAATTGAATCTAAGCGTAAACACCTTAACCCATAAGTGTACATCTTTTAAACTTGAGTGCGAGTAATATATACTTTTCTTGAGAACATGTCAATGGAGCATTTGAATTGGTGGTGATTGTCTTAACTTGTATGCTATGAATTGATTATTACATATAATGAGAGTTGCATGACCTAAGTTGAGGACAATTGTATTTTGAATGGGTATTGGTCATACTCCTTGTTTCCCCGCTAATTTTCATACTCTCTTTCTCTTTATCTTTATTTTGTTGCCTCGGGACGAGCAACGGGTAAGTTTGGGGGATTGATGAGAGTGAAAATAAGCGTGTTTTAATATCCAATTTAACATCTTTTTGATTGATATTGTAGTCTTATATGAGCACAAGTGTCTTATATTCGATATATGTGAGAATTATGTACACTTGAGGTATTTTGTTGTGTTTTAGGTGGAAAAAGGATGAAAAGTGCAAAGTTGGAGAAAAGGTGCAATTTGTGCAAGAATGCTGAAAACGCACATCCAACTTTCATAATTATTATGTATTGTTGTGGAGCTCGAAACTGTTGGTGTGATATATATTTGGAAAGCCACTGAAGATATAATCGTTTTGGCGTAAAGAACACCATCATTGAAGTCCGAACAAGGAAGTTATGAGCAAAGTGGTGACGCCGCGCGAGCTGTGCCGAACAGAATTGCAGTGCTACATTCCATAGCCTGTTACATATTCAATTCTTGGAGTTTTTGTAATTTCTTTATATGGATAGAAATCCAAGGAAGAGAGAATTGCGTGAGCATAAAAATCACTTAATTTGGAGGTCGGATGTGAAAGTTATACGCGAAACGGAGAGACTGCGCAAATTGGTTCGACCTGCTTGAGGTCGAACCGAGGTCGAACCATGCACCTGGGACTTCCAGTAGGTGGGTTCGACCTGTGGTTCGACCTGCAGTCAATGGTTTGACCTGTTTGCTGAGGTCGAACCATCGTGCGAAAACTTACCAAATCCGTATTTTCGAGGCCTAAAAGTGTGTGATCACTTGAAAAGCCCATTCCAAGTCTAGGAAACGTGATTACAAGTATAAAAGGAGGTCTATACAGCCCCGAAAAGAAGAGGAACACAACACAATACAATAGAGGAGAAGAGAGGCCACAACATACAACACCCCACAAGGGGGGGATCACCCCCAACCATCATCATTTTCTCCATCCATCCATTACTTTGAAGATTCATTTATGGAATCAAAGGGAGAATTAAGAGGAGAATTCAAGAGTGAGAAGGATGGGATGACGCCACATCTAGGGTTTATTCGTTTCCTAATTTATCTTGTATTTTTCGGACATTCGGGTAAGATCTATCCAACACCCATGTGTGTTTCCTACAACACCATGGGCTAGAGCCTTTTTGGTAGAACTAGGGTTGTGAAGGTTTTATCTAGTTAATTAAACTTCCATGTGTACACTCCGTACAACACTACTTGTGGTTTATTTTATATAAGATTGTGCCTTTTTAATCCATACTCATAGTCGTTTTGTGCATCAATAATCGTTGTGTAGAGTCTGAATACATAACATGGTTATTGGTTGAGTGTGTTCACTGTTGAGCAAGGTTTTAAGTTATAATTCTAAGTGAAGGGATTCCGAAGTCTTATTAGAACTATCTTATATGAATACTTATTAATTGAATTGAATTCGGGTTAATAAGTAGGATAAAGAAGATAATTTCATAGTACCTATAAATGGAGATCATATTGGGTTAGAGTACCAATCCTAAGGGGAAATAATTGATACTGATAGCACCTAGAAAGGGGGGTGAATTATATCTCTTACTCCGAGGTTATTCACACGTGTTACACGCATATTTACTTGTGTCTATAGAGTAGATATGCATGGTTTAGTGATGCGTCCATATTCCACAAGGCAGAGTCGGACATTGACACATGGAAGGGAAGTTAATTAGTGAAACTGGATTATCCTAGAGCTACCTATTCTCCTACTTGATCCACTTTCGTATCCTTCGAGTGATAGTTTATTTTATTTGTTATTTAATTTCTAGCATATTAGTTGTTAGATAACCATTAAAACGTAATTACCTTGTCTTAATTAATTTAGATAATAATTAAATTGATAATACGCCGTCCCTTGGGTTCGATATTCACTTGGTCACCTTTCGAGACTACAATTGATATCCTTCATACTTGGGGATTAAAGTTGTGTGTTGAGAAAACGCCCATCAGTATTATATTTTAATAGATAGTAAGGTGAAAAATTTAATATTTATTCTAAAGTGGGTAGGTGTATCAGTGTTGGATGATATATTAATTATTTTAGGTGGGTCCCATATTCCAAGAAGGAAAAAGTTAACATTGAAATGAGACGCGCAAAATAGAAACATAAACAATGAAACGGGATGAAGGGAGTATATATTTATGGATAACAATCACATTGATAGAATGTGATTTGATAAAGATTTAATATCCCGATCTGGTCCTCTCTCTACCTAATAAAGAGACAGTTTTATTAATTCTCTATCACATTAAGTCTTACGTACTGTGCCATAAAGAAAGGGGTGAGGAGAGAGAAACTAATTTCTGGCGCAATTCGTAGTAACGTATCACAGGAGAACCGTCATTAATGGCGTCTCAAGGTAAGTCTTCTAATCGTGTTTATGTGGTGTGAAAATTATGAAGATCTAAAATCCATGTCAATGAATAAAATAATTGTTTATGAAATTATGCTTACAAGAGATATATCAAACTATGAAACAACACCCAAATCTTAAAACACAAAATGCACTGTAATTTAATTACAAATGCAAACAACTATCGAGTTCTTAACATCATGGGAAGCAATTCAAAGAGAAAATCAAACATTAATTAAAAATGTGAAATCCAACTCACGAGAATGGGTATAATCTCCAAAATCTTCAAACCATCGCTCTACCTCCTCAATCTCAAAATCAATCTCAGGCTACGTAAAATCACAAAACTGACAAGCATCGAACTCGTTAAAAAATTAGGGCTCAATGACCTTGCCGAATATATATTAAAGCCGACAATTCAAGATAGCCTGAGACGAAGAGACATCTATGAAGAAAAGAAGACGGATCGAGTGAAAAAGGCAGGAGGAATGCAGACGGAAGCCATAGGATACAGTGCTTTTGAAAAATTAGAGAGAGGCGGAAGCCATAAGAAGCACCGAGTTGTGAGCTTGTATTCTTAGCTACGTATAAAGAGAGAGAATGAAATTCATGGTAGAGAAGAGAATACAGGTAGCGTCTCCCTTTTTACCAGCAACCCACGCGAAACTGGCCACCATCCCGTTCAACGCCTTTTATAAATAATATATATAATTATTGAATTTATAAATATAAAATAAAAAATAATAAATATTTTGGGCTAACGTGGTAAAAACAATTAGTAATTATATAATTAATAATTTAAATAAAGTATTTAATTAACATAATTATTATGTTCATAATAATAAAATATATTTAATTAATTTAAGATAAGATATACTAATAAATTAATGTAGCACACAGAAGAAAAATACTAGTTAGTATATATATATATATATATATATATATATATATATATATATATATATATATATTAAAAATTAAAAGCAATAAGATTACCGTAATTGATATATGTGGAAATATACCATGCTATTAAGAAGTAAAAGATTCCAATTAAACAATACGATTACTCTATTTGATAGCCTTGGAAATACAATCATCCATAATTTAATTTAATTTTTTTATTATATGTATGTAGTATATATATAAGAAAGAGTTATAAAAATTATTTTATAATATTGTAAGTTCATCTCTAGTAATTTGATTAATCATGAATGATGTCATTGAAAAAACTCAAAATGTTTTTTTAATAATAATTTATTAATATAATAATTTTTATTGTTGTAAATTATATTATATTTTTAAAAAATATATATGAATTTAATATAATATTTTTTATTATAAATTATATTATATAAATTTAAAAATATATATTAATTTAATATCTTTTAATATTTAGAAGTAATAATTAATTAATATAATTTTTTTGTTGTAAATTATATTATATAAATTAAAAAATATATGTGAATTTAATATCTTTTAATATTTATATTTAAAATTTATGTAAATTGACTTTAAAATTTAAAATTATATTCACTTCAAACTAACTTTAAATTTAATAAATCGTCTTTTTTTTTTATTTTTGAATAAATAATTATTAGTTAAAATTAATTTTAAATATAATATATATACTTTAATAAATCGTACATGCCTTTTTTTTCATTTTTGAATAAATAATTTTTAGTTAAAAATAATTTTAAATATAATATATATAATTTAAAAGAAACAAAAAGAATAAAAATAGTAATAATAAGATAGATATTCAAATAATCTAAATTAGTTATTGTTTATTTATGGAAGAAAAGTATTTAATCTAATAAATGAACTCAAATAACCTTATTTAATAGTAAGGATATAATAGTAATTGGACCTTGATGGAAGGCTATTGATCGGGGTCAAATTGATCCAAATAGCAAGGTCCTAAGTTTAATTATATGGGGCCCTTTTTGGCTAAAAAAGATGATGGCAATTGGATCGTGCGGTTCAACGTGATCCGTTAGGATAAACAGGTAAATAAAAATCAGCGGAAGCATAAAACGTGTTTACCGTACTTCTGGGTTGATGTAGAGGATGAATCGCTGCAGAGAACTACCTCTGATCTTCTATTGTATGTCTCAAGTCGAATCCTGCTGTTGTGTGGGCAACAATCCGCAGGATTCTCTCAATCTGCTCCTGTTCTTTCTAACTGTCAAATGAGGCACTGACTTAGGGTTAACAGGAGCTGAGATGACTTATATAGTTGGGCTACAGCAGGGACCAGGAGGAGAAATTGGGCTGGGCCTCAATTGAATTTAATTAACCAAGCTTAGCCCAAAGCTTTTAATTAAATCCAATAATAATAATATAGTCCACTAAAATATTATTACTGCACTACCCGTCCAATCCCAAAATTATGTTCTGGGCTCCTTCTTATTATAAGCCCGACAGTCTCCCCATGTTTAAGATATACAATGTCTATTAATTAATTAAGTTACTGACAACTCAAATTAATTAATATCTCATCCGAGAGTAGTACCACTCAACCTTATTATCATGCCGGAAATTAATCCACTTGCAAGATTTACATGATAAACCTTATGAGCTCCTCAAGGGGACATCATCAACCTATGACGGACATGGATTCCTTCTACAATCAACATCACACCATAGATACAGCACTACTTCCCAACTCACCGAGTTTGTTGATTTAATACATATAAATCTCACCCATTGATGAATCAAAGAAATACATACTGCCCTACGTGTCGAGGTTATTATATAGGGATTAAGAGCACGAACTTCCATAATAACAGAGATCAAGTTCTTCTATAAGTCAGTATAAGTCGAACGATCTCAAGCGGTCCTGCTCAATACACACAAGTGCACTAATGTGATTCTATAGTCAAGACAAGCTATTACCAAACCACACTACAACCATACCGATAGAGAGTCCCCGTCTATCTCAGTTGTGAGCATCTGTTTATACTTTATAAGAAAACCGATAATATGATCTTCTGCGTGTTTTCGCACAACATATTATCTACAGTATAAAGTAAATGGACTATTGCATCATGCATATAAAATAAATTATAAGATGCAATCATTTGATCAATGATTCTCATTTCAAATATTGTTATGACATTGTTCATACTAAAGCTAGACTTTTAGTATACTATACAATAATCTCCCACTTATACTAAAAGACTATGCTGTCATGTCTTCTGCCATACATCTGATTCCTACTCCCACTACACGACCATTAAAAGCTCTCGCCTTAAGGTCCTTGTAAATGGTTTACTAGGCCATCATCCGATGCAATCTAGGCGACAACAACCTTTCCCTCATCATACGATTTCTCGTAACAGGTGGTACTCGCGCTCCATGTGTTTAATTGCCTTATGGACTTGTGATTTCTTCAAGTTTGCAACTGCACCAATATCATCAATGTAAATTGTGATTACCTTGGGCAAACTTAGAAACACTTCAAAGTCCATCATGAAGTCTCTAGAGTCATATAGATACTTGGCTGCCTCATTGGCTCCAATTTATCATCTTTCCATGATGGAGTCCGGAGTCTGAAATATATTTTTATATAACACTCCTCCACATTATGACTCTACTTCCTAAAATTAAACACATAACCTTTGAGGAGAATTTACTACCGTCCAATTTGACTAAAAAATCTGAATCTACGTAATCCACAAGAAGCAGTGAATATGTCCAGTAAGTCCACATATAATTTCCAGTCCTTCTCAGGCACTTTATATATGTCTTACTACAGTTCATCATTCTTGTTCCGGGTTACGTTGATACCCACTGTTCATGCATTCAGCAAAACAGATATCCAACATCGTTCATATCATTCCTGAGATTAAGCTTCCATATTTGCCGAAGCATAAGGAACCGCTTTCATCCTCTTTATCTTCTTCTTGTGTCTCAAAAACACATTCACTTAGATAAATTTACATGCTAAACGAGTATGGACTGTATCATTTTATGAAACTTAAGATAAGCATAATATCCTTTCTTGTGATCCGTATTACCGTGATCAAAAGGATATATTTTGCCTTTCTTAAGTCATTCATCTCTACCGCTTTATTAACCGTACCGATACGCCCGATAATACTCTTTCATTATCTCCAATGAACAAGAAACTATCTACGTATAGTACAAAAAACACCACCACGTTTCCGTCACTCTTTACAATACACAAGATACATCTGCTGATTGATTTAAATCCGTGCCACTGGATTACCTAATCAAAACAGATGCTTCACGATCTCAAAGCTTGCTTTAGTCCATCGCTGGACACTTTTAAGCTTACTATCAAAATGCTTTAGTACTTTGCAATGAATCACTCTGGTTGCTTCACATAGATGTTTTCCTCAAGACTTCCAATCAAGAAAGCTGTCTTGACATCTATTTGTTGTCCCTCATAATTCAATATGAGCAGCAATAAATAAAAGAATCCGGATCAATTTAAGCATAGCTACCAGCGAATATGTTCCCTCATAATCGAACCATTTCTTTCTGAGTACATCTTTTCGCAATAAGCTTTGCTTCCAAGATTTTTACCTTTCTGTATGATCCTCTTTTATTTCCCTATGACCACTTGCAATGGCTTTTACACCATTTTAGTGATCGTTCAAGCTCCAGACTTAATTTAGAATCCATGGATTCTATTTCATCATTCATTCCATCTTGCTAAGATTCCGCATTTTCATCTTGTAGTGCTACGTCGTATCCGTGGGACAATACCATGTTTACTAGGGATCAAGTCTCACGACTCTCCCAAAACATATATTTATGGATTGTCATACAACCCTCCCACTACGACAAGGCACTACATGTAATTGTGTATCAGACGTGACACGCGTTGCAGTTTACCTTGTGGTATATCCTCTTGTACACTTGATACTTTTACTTAGTGTTTTTCTCTCACTACCTTTAGAACAACTTATACATGGGCTTGTGATTTATTACATAGTCCTTTTCCAAAAATCTGGTTATTGTGTTAACAATTACCCTTCGATCTTTTGGACTAAATAAATCACTATCCATTTTTCTAGAATATCCCATATACAGACAAACGTTTCACGAATTCCTGTATCTAGGGCATATCCATAAAATGAATTTAATTATTCCAAATAATTCATCATCTATCTAATCATTACCATAAGAGCCTTATACCTTCTACCCACCACACCATTCAGTTTGGAGCATACCCGGTGCAGTCAACTTGAGATTTAATCTCAACTTCTGATTATTAGTTCCTAACTATCCTAAGAGGTTTTCATCATCACGATTGAATCATAATGATATGATATATTTTCCATGATGCTTCACTGTACCAGCCTTACAATCCTTGAATTAATCAAAGAACTTAGACATGCAGTGCATCATATAAATATATTGGTTTCCAGAATAATCTTCGAATATTCATAACCACCTCTCGCCTGGATAATATTAGGTTCGCTTGAATCAGAATGAACTAATTCCAATATATATATCTTTGGCTCTACTCCCCACAGCCTTGAAAAGGCAGTTAATCATTTTTACTTCCAAGCAAGACTCGCAAGTCCGATAGTTTCCACTTCAGATAAACCTCACGGTCTATCGGCTATCAACTTTTGAATCCTACTCAAGTAAAATGAATTAGTCATAGACGCCAAATGTATGTTTAGTTCATTTTCGAAGGTTCCTTTCTCTTACTTATATTAGAAGATGCATTATTTAATTACTATTTATTGCATCTGTGGGATGTACATGATTCAAGAGTATACTTTTTATCCACCAACGTACTTTAACGGATTATAGCCTCATTCCTCATTACTATGACCATGTCATTTAAATGAAATGAAGTATCCATCCGTTAATGCATAGAAACCGAAATTAAATTCTTTCTATTAAACGTACGTAAAGACAATTTCTCATAATCAATCGTTTATTCTTATCATGAGATAAATAAACAACTCCCACTGCAATAGCCACTACCTTTGTAGTTTTACCCATGTTATTAACAATCTTATCCTTACTCAGTGATAAACATTTAGTAATTCCAGTATCTACATACTTCGTGTCAGTAGATGCCATCACTAATCATGTTTAAACCATTAGTAAATAAGATATTAAACTTGTTCATATCATGATGAAAAATGGCTTTCTTTTGACACATGTTTTGTTAGAAGTTTCCTACCATATACAACCTCTCGTATTTTAGGTAGAACTTGCTCAAAACATCCAGGCAAATTGTGAAGAATAAATTAATTTAGGTTTCCCTTTCAATTTCTATTCCAAGCTTTTCCAATTCATTCATCAATTCAACCATGATCTTCTGCCTTTTAATTTACTCAAGTATCCGAAGAGTTACATGAGACCATCATATTTCTATGAACCTCTCATCTCACTAGAGACTTTAATAGGCATCATGAGACGTCCTTTGTGAGAATACACATGTATTTTTATTTTCTTAAGCAGTAATTTTCAAAATCAAGATCCTTTTCTAATCAATTAATATGGACAAGTAAATATAATGTCTTTTAGTTAACAATTAGTGAAATAAAACCATTCGAAATTCAGAGAATCACAAATGAATTTACCGATCAAATCTTCGAATTTTATTCTTTTATATCGATTCCCTCAAAACAATATAAAATAAAATTCACCGACATCTCAAGCACCGTGAGTCTGCAAGCCACGTTAGGGTGGACGTTTACAAACCCGAACATTTACAAGAGAAGGTTTTACCCATTAATTTCATTTGTCAACCTAACTTTATGACAAAATAATTAATAGTCGGTTCCTCTTTAGCCATGTAAATAATAGTAGTGACTCCGTTGGGGAGGATACTAATTATTCACATCTAAGTGTACACCATTATTTGATCCCAAGTCCGCTGCCCAAGCTTATGTGCCTTACTGTTAGAGAAGTACACACACGCTCAGATAACTTTCTACAACCATCAATTATATAAGTTTGTACTAGTGAACCGCATATAAGCTCATCCGTTAGGGAGGGAGGCACTATAGCCAACGCGCAAGCCCATATGCAACACATTACAAATAATAATTATTTAAAGAAGTTTGTACCAGTGATCCGTGAATAAACTCATCCGTTAGGGAGGAAGGCTCTATTGCCAACGCGCAAGTTTACTCACATCACTTACAAACCAATAATGGAGGCCGCGGGAATTAATTACCAATCCCCTCTCCCACTTAGTTATTTAATTACCGAGGGTTTTAACATGCATATAATATTCCAGAATTAAATATACAACTAAGACATGCTTCTATTAACAACAATTTAAATAAGTAAATCACATAGAACATGCCTTTCACATATACAACAATAATTGACAATTAAATCAATTAATCAGTTATATAACATAATTAATTGTATAATATGTTGGATCAATTAAATAGGCCCAGCTGACCCAAACTTTATTAACATAAAATGAACAACCCATTAATAAAATAATTAAGCCCATTTACCCTGCCAATTTCTTCATTAAGGTCTAGCCCAATATTTAACCTTGGCCCAACATCAATCCCACAATTAATTAAAATCCAACAATTAATAATAGGTCCAGCAGCCCAAGACCATTTTAATTAAAATCGGGCCCAACAGCCCAAAACCAAATTAAAAAAATGATCAGCCCACTATTAATTACTGAATTGGGCCCAACAATACCTAATTTAAAATTGGGCCCAGCAGCCCAAGAGCATTAATAAAAATTAGGCCCAATAACTAAACTAGGCCCAACATTCATTAGCTTGCTGCCCTAGAAAACCCCAGCCGCGACCAGCTTCAACTCCCAGTGCACACCGGCGCAACCTGGCACCGCTGCCGCCGGTGGCGCCACCGACAGTCCATGGAAATCTCACCGTTAGCCCGCCGCCAAGCAGCTCCCAGCCGCGACCTCAGCCACCAACCTAGCAATCGCTCCGCAGCCAAACACGTCTTACACCCCACCATCGATTAACAGCCGCCAGTAGCAGACTGACCAGATCGAAGGTCGTGTCTTGCCGGCAAGATGCGACGCAGTCCAGCACCGCCGGGCAGCTGCGCGATTCCCACACGCCAGCCTCCGTTCCCGACAATCGCCGACCTTCCGCACTCGCCGCCGTTGCTCAGGACAACACAGGCAACCGCCAACCAGGCGCGATGAGAGGCCAGAGCAGACGCACCGTCAGTAAGCCTCGAGCGGCATCGTTCGTCGAAGACCCCCGATGGCCCAATCGAATCCGTGCCGCCAGCAACGACAACGCCCCAATCTTCCTCTCTGGGCGTCCGATGCGCGTCTCCGATCTCCTCCGATCTTATCTGGATCGGACTCTCTCAGATCTGCTAAACGCGATACTCCGGCGAGACGCAATGGAGTTCTATGCCGCCGCGCGGTCGAGTGGCCGTGCACAACTCACACTCCAATCCTCGTCGCAGAGGATTGCCAAAAAACCACCCACTGGACCCAGTCGAAACCACCGGGCATAGAAAATCGGCGTTGGTCAGTCATCCATCACCTCCAGCGCCGCCCAGACACCGCCGTGTTTTTTCCGTTTCCAGTGTCGCCATGACAGATCGATCTAGTAGACCATGCCTGCCACCATCGTTTCCGATTTCCAGACACTACGCGCCGCCGTCACTCGTACCAGTCGGCGCCTGATTGATCCGTACGCCACTTCCAATATTCACGCGCCGCCGGATGCACACCCAAGGAGCAGTGTGTGCGTTGTGATAAACAATGTGTGTGTAATGTGTTCAATATTGAACAAACAAAAAACAATCACACATATAACAATATTACAGAACCCATGAGATTAATTCCAGATTATCACATAATCAAATTAATCAATAACATAACATGATTACAAACAAGCGATTATTCCAGATTAAACCAATTAATCATATAATCACAACCCACCTAATGACTCACGTTTCACCCCGAAACCAACGCTCTGATACCAATTGATGGCAATTGGATCGTGCGGTTCAACGTGATCCGTTAGGATAAATAGGTAAACAAAAATCAGCGGAAGCATAAAACGTGTTTACCGTACTTCTGGGTTGATGTAGAGGATGAATCGCTGCAAAGAACTACCTCTGATCTTCTACTGTATGTCCCAAGTCGAATCCTGCTGTTGTGTGGGTAACAATCCTCAGGATTCTCTCAATATGTTCCTGTTCTTTCTAACTGTCAAATGAGGCACTGACTTAGGGTTAACAGGAGCTGAGATGACTTATATAGTTGGGCTACAGCAGGGACCAGGAGGAGAAATTGGGCTGGGCCTCAATTGAATTTAATTAACCAAGCTTAGCCCAAAGCTTTTAATTAAATCCAATAATAATAATATAGTCACTAAAATATTATTACTGCACTACCCGTCCAATCCCAAAATTATGTTCTGGGCTCCTTCTTATTATAAGCCCGACAGTCTCCCCATGTTTAAGATATACAATGTCCATTAATTAATTAAGTTACTGACAACTCAAATTAATTAATATCTCATCCGAGAGTAGTACCACTCAACCTTATTATCATGCCGGAAATTAATCCACTTGCAAGATTTACATGATAAACCTTATGAGCTCCTCAAGGGGACATCATCAACCTATGACGGACATGGATTCCTTCTACAATCAACAGCACACCATAGATACAGCACTATTTCCCAACTCACCGAGTTTGTTGATTTAATACATATAAATCTCACCCATTGATGAATCAAAGAAATACATACTGCCCTACGTGTCGAGGTTATTGTATAGGGATTAAGAGCACGAACTTCCATAATAACAGAGATCAAGTTCTTCTATAAGTCAGTATAAGTCGAACGATCTCAAGCGGTCCTGCTCAATACACACAAGTGCACTAATGTGATTCTATAGCCAAGACAAGCTAATACCAAACCACACTACAACCATACCGATAGAGAGTCCCCGTCTACCTCAGTTGTGAGCATCTGTTTATACTTTATAAGGAAACCGATAATATGATCTTCTGCGTGTTTTCGCACAACATATTATCTACAGTATAAAGTAAATGGACTATTGCATCATGCATATAAAATAAATTATAAGATGCAATCATTTGATCAATGATTCTCATTTCAAATATTGTTATGACATTGTTCATACTAAAGCTAGACTTTTAGTATACTATCCAACAAAAGAAACGTAAATGTTATTGTGGGACGCCAAATAGTGTAATGAGTAAATATTTTCGTGGGACGTAGGGAGGAATTTTTTATTACCTAAAAAGATTACTCTATTCTTAAAAAATGAAAGGAATAAAGTTGGTTAAAATGACTTTCCTTAATTCAAGTGAAAAAATAATTGTGTGCAATGTATGGGACGGAGGGAGCACTATTTAATTTGAAATTTAAAAATAAGTTCTCAAATTTACGCTCCCCTTCCCCTATGTATTTTGTTATTTTAATTTGTCTAATTTTTAAGTAAATATTTTCTTTGATAAATGAATCATACGCTAAAAAATCAATACATTTAAAAATTCTATTACATTACAATGAAACCTTTATAAATTAATACTCGATAAATTAATAACCTCAATCAAACTAATAATTTATCTGGTCCCAACTTGGGACCAATTCAAATTTGGGTACCAATCAGTTTAATAATAAGATAATATTTGTTTTGGAAATCCTAGTATATATTTAAAGTCCCAACAAAACTATAAATTAATCATTATTAAAATATTCTCAAATATATATATTATCAACTTCAACAATAAGACAATTTAGTAAAATATGAATGTATTGTTATTTGCTTTTTATTAAACTTCAGATATGCATTAATCTCATCTTTAAATCTCTCGATTGCATCCAAGAGTTGTGGCGTTGTCTTCTCATATTGCATTAAAATTTTCTGAAGAGTTGTTGTCGCTTGCAATACTTCTTTTCGAGTGATCGGTTCCAAAGCTATTGAATCATCATCCACTTCATCATCTTCCAGATTTTGAACGACATCAGCAATAATTTATTTTAAGCTCTGAACTTCGTAACATTCATTATTTTCACTTGGAAAGTCAAGCAAGTGATTCACATCCATTTTATTCTTATAGCTCATCTCACTGATCATTTTCTCAAGCTCATGGGTGTCTTCTCTAGGAGTTGCATCATTTAAATTTCTTGAGCAAGTTTAATTCGCCAAACATATTTTGCAATGTCGAAAGTAATTTGCTATAACTTCTTGTTGAACATTTGTTGTCCAAGCAGATACCGACATATTAATATAATCTAGAACATTGAACTTTTCTGGAGATGATATTTTCAACTCATAGCCTTCCAAAATTTTATGGTAAAATCTTTTACGGTAGTACATTTTAAAAGCTCGTATTATCCCGGCATCAGATGGTTGGATTTTGAAGTCATGTTTGGTGGTAAGAAATATAACTCAACATTTTGTAGCCCCTGAATACTGCTTGAATGAGTTGGGCAGTTATCCACTATCAAAATAATTTTTCTACCATGCATTCGTCCATCCAACTAACAAACATATTCTTCAAAACGTCATCTATGCTCTTTTGTTAGAACGATATTCACAATTCAGAATATTCATATTGATATTCTTAAAACAATGTGGCTTTGCATACTTACCAATAATCCATAGAGGAATTTTTTCAGAGCCATCCTCATTGTTGTAACAAATAATAATTGTAAGCCTTTCCTTATCCTGCTTTTTCCCTTCTAGTTGCTTTGTTGCAAGTGAATGATCATCTTATAACTTGTAAAACAGACCAGTTTCATCCATATTAAAAACATCCTTAATTGCAAAATTGATTGATTTTTTCCCTTATGTTCACCAATTTATTCTCCATATCATGTGTGTCGACTAAGCCACTCTCTCCAAAATGACGATATGATTTGATACTATGTCTAGACTTGTGAAAAGTGATGCTCTGAAGGACTCCCGTGATGTAAAAGTTTCAGCACCTCATTCGCCTTCTCCAAGATTAGCTCTCCCGTTATATTCACACGTTTTTGATGCTGGAGAAACCATTCAAAAACAACATTCTCTATGTCCGGATAATTGGCTGGTTTTTTACGCTTAAAAGACCAACAATTCTCAACGTCAGTCGATAGGATCTCCACTGATCGCTTAAGAGTGTTTGATATTGTTGCTTGACTAACTTTTAGATTGAATCTTTTTTAACCCATTGTATCAACTCTTTCTGAGTGCATCCGGGGTGATCTCTCCTATACTCACACAACATTTTTCATTGTTCGTTGGTCATGGTTGATTTTTGAACACCTTTTAGATGAAAAGCCATTTTCATGTATGATTTAAAAACAAATAAATGGATCAATATATAATATTGATCTGCTTCTATAAAATATAAATAGATATTACTCCCTCCGTCCCAGTGCATTGCGAACACTACCTTATTATAAACTATAGGTAACTGTCTCCATTTCACTGGGACGGAGGGATTGCACACATAATTGATTTGATTTATAATTAAAGTATAATTGTGAATTCCTTAAATTATCAATCATATATTCCTAATATATATAAATAAGTTATGAAAATACTTTTTTTTATATAACCTAAGCTATGAAAATGCTTTATATATATATATATATATATATATATATATATATATATATATATATATATAACCTCTTTAAATTAATAAATTATTAATTTATCGATTATATAATACCTCTCTAAATTAATAAATTCTCCGAACCCGAGTATATTAATTTATAAAGGTTTTACTGTATATAAATTATTATCAATCCAAAGGTACAACAAAAGTCTAACTATCTATTAAAATATCATCTCTCTTAATGTACATGAAAAAATTAATATATACCTTAGGCCTTCCATAATGATATAAAAAAATAGTTTTTTTTTTGTGTCACATCAGCGTCACCTCAAAAGTAAAAAATACTTCAACCTTCAAAACAAAACTCATCTCTAAATGCATCTTTAATGTTATACTTGGACTTTGAGTACAAATGTTTACACATCATTGCAACATCCTTTTTAAAAAATACTTTACTTTTAATTATTTCTCCACTGCACAATTATTTTTTTAAATAGGCCCCACCATCAAACCTTTAATATATATAATTCTCATTTAGAAATTTACTTTGACGCGCTTTTAAGACTCATGCTCTTCCCATTCTTTGAATTTGAAACATACACACCATTATTTGGATTTGCATGGAAGTTTATTTTACAACTAGTATTTCCCCCATGCGAAGCACGGAGAGAAAAAGTATTTTGTTCATTACTTTTTTATATTAATTTTAAATTTGTATTTACTTTTTGCATGAATATAATAAAAGTTACTATTTTTTTATAGATAATATAGTCTTTTAAGTACTGTTAGACAAAGTCTCCCGTGAGATGGTAATTATGTGAGACTGGTTGACTTATTTTAAGTATCATTATTATATAACTAAAGTATGCTTATTATTAGTTAAAATATATTTTTCTAAAGTATGATAAATAATGAATTAACAATACAATACAACATAGATTAAAAATTATTTCTCTAAAATTTTAGAGATATAAAAGCTATTATAGTCTTATTATCTCTCACAAGAAACAAAGTTGCTTAAAGTCTAAATCAATTTCTCTCAACAACAAAATTTTTTTTGTTCCTCTTCTCAAGAATGTATATGCAATAGTACATATTGAAATCAGGGAGATAAGCTTGTCGCCTGAATCGAAGACTGATGAGAGTGATAATTCACATATTTTTAGCTCCGATTTATATGGAAAGTGAGTACGATTTAGTTTATTATCAAGACGAATCGGGTTGTTTATGGAAAATCCATGAATCAGATGCTACTGAGGTTATTTGAGCATATTTGTACAGGCAAACAGGTCATAAGTGCTCGAAATCGGAAAATATAATTTTTCGAGGCGATTTCCGATGGATGTTAGACCTTGAGGGGCTGTTCGACCAGCATCAAACTGGTCATACTGAGGAGTAAGTCGAACAGAGAAGATTTCAGCGTACAGAGCAGTTGTTCGACCAAGACGTTCCGTTCGACCAAGGATTGTCAAGTCAAATGAGGAGGTCGAGTTGAACGGTGAATGTGAAGACGGGTTTCAGCTTACAGGCATGCCGTTCGACCAGGAGATCTTATTCGACCACTCTAGATCTGGTCGAATGGGGACATATCAGCTCCAAAACATCAGGATTTCACCTTCAAGTGCATGCATGTGCGTGTTTTCTATAAAAAAGCACAGTAAAGGTCCATGAGGAGAAGTTATAAGTATAAAAAGAGGTGCCGATCACACCAAAAAGAGACTTAGATTCCACATCCATCCGACACCACATCAAAATCCTAACTTCATCCTACGGAGCTGTAAAGAGAGATTCGTGTAGTGAATCAAGTGAAAACTAAGTGAAGATTCAAGACGGAGCGAAAAGCGATGATGCCCACATCTAGGGTTTACTTTGCAACTTAATCTTTCTTGTAATTTTCAATACTATGGGTAAGATCTACCTAAACACCATGAACGTTCTTCGAAGTGTCATGGGCTAGAACCACTTTGGTAGTTCTAGGGTTATGAAGGTTTTTATCTAGTTAATTGAACTTCCGTGTGTATACTCCGTACAACACTACTTATGGTTTATTTTATATAAGACTATGTGTTTTTAATTCATACTCAGAGTTTTTTTGTGCATTATTAACTGTTATGTAGAGTCTGAATACATATCTTGGTTATTGATTGAGTGCGTTCACTACTGAGCAGGATTCCATGTTATGATTCTATGTGAGGGGACTTCGAAATTTCATTAGATCTATCTTATATGAATACTTATTAGTTGAATTGAACTCGGGTTAGTAAATAGGATAAGGAGGATAATTATATAGTACCTATAAAGGGAGATCATATCGGGTTAAAGTACTTAGTGCACGGAAAATAATTGATACTGATAGTACCTAGAAAGGGGAGTGTAATTATATTTCTTGGTCTAAGGTAATTCACACGTGTTACACGCTTATCTACTTGTGTCTATAGAGTAGATTTGCATGGTTAAGTGATGCGTTCATATTGTTGGATTGTATACTAAAAGTCTAGCTTTTTGTATGAACAATGTTATAACAATTAATTTGAAATGAGAATCATATGATCAAATGATTGCATCTTATAATTTATTTATATGTTCGATGCAATAGTCCACTTACTTTATATTGTAGATAATATGTTGTGCGACAACACGCGGAAGATCATATTATCGGTTTCCTTATAAAGTATAAACAGATGCTCACAACTGAGATAGACGGGGACTCTCTATCGGGATGGTTGTAGTGTGGTTTGGTATTAGCTTGTCTTGGCTATAGAATCACATTAGTGCACTTGTGTGTATTGAGCAGGACCGCTTGAGATCGTTCGACTTATACTGACTTATAGGAGAACTTGATCTCAGTTATTATGGAAGTTCGTGCTCTTAATCCCTATACAATAACCTCGACACGTAGGGCAGTATGTATTTCTTTGATTCATCAATGGGTGAGATTTACATGTAATTAAATCAACAAACTCGATGAGTTGGGAAGTAGTGCTGTCTCTATGGTGTGCTGTTGATTGTAGAAGGAATCCGTGTCCGTCATAGGTTGATGATGTCCCCTTGAGGAGCTCATAAGGATTATCATGTAAACCCTGCAGGTGGAATTTATTCCGGCATGATAATGAGGTTGAGTGGTACTACTCTTGGATGAGATATTAATTAATTGAGTTGTTAGTAACTTAAATTAATTAATGGACATTGTATATCTTAAACATGGGGAGACTAACGGGCTCATAATAAGAAGGAGCCCAAAACGTAATTTTGGGATTGGTACGGTAGTGCAGTAATAATATTTTAGTGGAATATATTATTATTATTGGACTTAAGTATAAGCTTTGGGCTAAGTTTGGATACTTAAGCCCAATGGAGGCCCAACCCAATTTCTCCTCCTGGTCCCTGCTGTAGCCCAACACGCAAGTTCATGTACCACATTACAAACAATAATTATGTAATGAAGTCTGTACCAGTGATCCGCGAATAAACTCATCCGTTAGGGAGGAAGACCTATTGCCAACACGCAAGTTTACTCACATCACTTACAAACCAATAATGGAGGCCGCGGGAATATTTACCAATCCCCTCTCCCACTTAGTAATTTAACACCAAGGGTTTTTACATGCATATGATATTCAGAATAAAATACGCAACGCTAGCATGCTTCTATTACGGCACATAAGGCAGTAAATCACAGAGAGTCATGCATACATATATAACAATAATCAATAATTAAATCAATCATTAACAGTTATATATCAGCGAATTCGATTGTTCGCCACCAGGCACGAATATCAGCAAAGACTTCCAGACTATCAAATTTTCAAAATTTCCAGATTGTCCAATTTTCGAAACCATCGATATCGACCGTCGATGTCGTCCAGATTATCAAAATCATCGATATCGATTAGATTATCAAATATTCGAAAAATATCAAGATTATCAACATTCCAAAACTATCGATATCGATCGTCGATATCGTCTAGATTATCGAAATCATCGATATCGACGAGCAACCATATACAACAATAATAGATAATTAAATCAATTATGTCAGTTATATATTAGGAATTAATTCAACATCCATATATAACAATAATAGACAATTAATTATAGCAGTTATACATTAGGAATTAATTCTCCTAAAATTGGATGTCTTATCCATCACTCTAGCAATACATGCATATAATATACCAAATATAATACGCAATCTAGCATGCTTCTATATAAGACAATAAATCATAGAGATCAGGCATGCATATATATATAACAATAATAGACAATTAAATCAATTATGACAGTTATATATATTAGGAATAAAAACGCCTCTAAATTTTAATGTCTTGTCCGACACTCCTACTGTGGAATCGATGCCTTACGCAACAAGCAGGATTGCTTGTGCCCCAAGACGTCCATCGCCATATCCCACCGCCAATCGTGTCAGGGAGCGCTCCAAGTGCCTTGACGAGCGCCCCTCGCCCGGACTGTCGCTCGTCCAAGGGCCTACTTGCATGAAACCAAGTTCAGCCCAACGCGCAACACCAAACTACACCAACTGTCGTTCGTAGTTCGAAACTGTAAAACTCTCAGAATCCAATCTCCACCGTCCAGAATCTATTGCTGTAAGTCCTTAACATGCTGTCCAAGTTACAGGTCGATCCAACGGTTATTTTGTGAGAAAAAGCTCTTTTCCCTCGACTGCGCAAAACAGAATCACCCAAAGATCTGCTTCTGTTTTCAGCGTAATCCCAGCAAGATCAAGCTCCAAATTCGATCTTCACCGTTCAGAATTTACATACACAAGGTATGAACGTTCTGACCAAATTACAGCCCGATCCAACGGATAGTTTGATAGAAACGGCTCTTTTCCCCCGACTGCGCAAAACAGAATCGCCCAAATATCTGTTTCTGTTTTCAGTGTAATCCCAGCACGAAAAAGCTCCAAATTCTATCTCCACCGTTCACAATGTACATCCATAAGGTCTGAACGTTCTGACCAAATTACAGCTCGATCTCACGGTTAGTTTGTGAGAAACGGCTCTTTTCCCTCGACTGCGCAAAACAGAATCGCCCAAAAATCTGCTTCTGTTTTCAGCGTAATCCTAGCACGAAAAAGCTCCAAATTCGATCTCCACCGTTCAGAATGTACATCCACAAGATCTGAACGTGTTGACCAAATTACAGCTCAATCCGACCGTTGAAACTCCGGTTATTGCCTCTGCAATATCACTGCGCTGGATTTTCTCTCAAAAACGTGATTCAATTTTTGCCCTCTTTTTCTTCCTTGCATGTGAAATTGACGAACAGTTTTCGTCGAATCCTCTCACACACAACCATGGACGAATAGATATGATACAGGGTATATATCACATAGGGATATTCATGGTTTGCGCAATAAAACCAAAACCCTAAACATGTGATCCTAATTCCGAAAAATTAATCACATAAACCCTAGCCTAACGTGTCACGCTTCACCACGAAACCGAAGCTCTGATACCAATTGTTGGCGCTCGATCGTTTGGTTAACGTGACCCGTTAGGGTTCCATGTATTTCTAACAAGCAGCGGAAGCAAGTAAACATGAAACGCATTACCTTTCACCAAGGGTTGATGTAGAGGTTGAATTCTCGCTGGCAGTCTGCGCAGTTCCACGAGAATAGCCATAAGTTCCTCTTCTGATGTCGGAATTAAGTGATCTTTGTGCTCAGACGATCTTCTCTTCGACGGCTTTCCATCAGTATATAATACATCAAAATCGAAGAACTGTACGATTTTATATGAATTTTGGAATATGACGAACTGCAGCAGCAAACGACCTTCCGGTCTTCTGCTGTATGTCCCAAGTCCGATCTCGACGTCGTGTGGGCGACGATCTACGAGACCTACTCAATCTGTTGTTCACTCTCTCTCTCTTGTAAGTGATGTGAGTAAACTTGCGTGTTGGCAATAGGTCTTCCTCCCTAACGGATGAGTTTATTCGCGGATCACTGGTACAGACTTCATTACATAATCATCAGAAGAGGAACTTATGGCTATTCTCGTGGAACTGCGCAGACTGCCAGCGAGAATTCAACCTCTACATCAACCCTTGGTGAAAGGTAATGCGTTTCATGTTTACTTGCTTCCGCTGCTTGTTAGAAATACATGGAACCCTAACGGGTCACGTTAACCAAACGATCGAGCGCCAACACATATTCCACAAGGCAGAGTCGGACATTGATATATGGAAGGGAGATTAATTAGTGCTCCCAAAAGCACATAGGATCGAGACCAAAGCAAACACCTCCCACTAGGTACTAATTACTCTACGAGTTCCCTAATAAGGTACTAAATCATAGGCAATATTCCCTTTCAAGGTACTATGAATTCACTAATGGCTTGGGTCTCCTCACCTAATCAACCAATCTCTCGATTAAGCTAATCAAATGTTCTATCAAAATGTTCTGAATCTAGAAGGATATCTCTATCTCATTCTAAATTAATGCACATGAAGTGTATGATGAAATGATTCAATGAACTATCCTAAACACATAATTGATTTCTCAATCTAATCACATGCCCATGACAATTAATCACACATATCATCATATACATCAAGCAATCAACATTCAATGATAGAAATACACAAAGCCCATTCAAGATTAAAATCAAATTACGTAAAACTAAATCATCCAACACCAATCATGGAGCTAATCTCTCAAAGGAGATTAGCCTATCATAGTCTTAGAGAAAACAACATAGACAATTGAATCTACAAATTTCATGATCAAATTATAAAGAAGTTTACATCGCAAAAATTAGAATTAGATTCCCCGTTTGAAGTCCTTCAATGGAGATCTCCTTCTTCTTCTTGTAATCTTCACTCTCCCTTGCTTGCTTGATCACTTGGATGGTGGATTTGATGGAGGAGATCAAGTGTGGATGGATAGATGAAGAATGGATAAAGATAATGGTGTAAAATGGAGGAAATGGTGTGTGATGTGTGTGTCCAAGTGAAACCCTTCGAAAAATCTCATCAAATATTGAAGTATTGGGTTGGTATTTATACCCCTTAGAAAGCTTCTAGAAGGATTCTGATATTTTTCTGATCCTGCAGCAACATGAATGCAATACGGACACAGGGTGACCGTGTAGGCATTTTGGATGTCAGAAAACGGCCAAGGCTTACAGGGCCGTGTTGCATAACACGGCTCGTGTGCTGCAACACAGCCGGCCATGTTGGTGTAACACCTATTTTTATAATTTTATTTCGACTCGTTCTCCCTCGTTTCAACTCCGAATTGAGATCCGATTTTTCCTACATCTTTCTTTTTGCGTATAGGATCTATTTTTGCTTCAAAATTATACGTTTAAACTCATTCACACACATCTCCATAAAAACACAAAATATAACCAAATTGTACACAAATACGGATAAAATAACACGAAAACACACATAAAAAGGTACTAAAATTTAGGTGAAAATATCACTCATCACTAAGAACCATTCACTTCAATTCAAGGATAAGGACGTATGAAAATATACCTTTGTTTCCGGTCATGGTGTGTGATGTGCGACGAAAATCCCCACAAATTTGAATAAAATAGCCTCAAATCGGACTTGAATCCTCCAAATCTTGGATGTGAAAGTGTGTGGAAAGAAAAATTTAAGTGTGGTAAGAGTTTAGAGTGAAGTTCTTACCAGTTGGGATGAGTGCTTGAGAAAGGGTGATGGAAATTGGTCGAACAACATGCAGAAAACTGACCTTTATTTTTGATTTCAGACTCTATTCGACTCAAGCAGGATGGTCGAACTAGGTCTTCTGGTCAAATTGCGTGAGTTTGCCCATAAACGTTACCTTGTTCGACCTCCATTCGATCAAAATATCTTGGTCGAATAATGTTGGATTGTATACTAAAAGTCTAGCTTTAGTATGAACAATGTTATAACAATTTATTTGAAATGAGAATCATATGATCAACTGATTGCATCTTATAATTTATTTATATGAAATATGCAATAGTCCACTTACTTTATACTGTAGATAATATATTGTGCGACAACACGCGGAATATCATATTATCGGTTTTCTTATAAAGTATAAACAGATGCTCACAACCGAGATAGACGGGGACTCTCTATCGGGATGGTTATAGTGTGGTTTGGTATTAGCTTGTCTTGGTTATAGAATCACACTAGTGACTTGTGTGTATTGAGCAGGACCGCTTGAGATCGTTCGACTTATACTGACTTATAGAAGAACTTGATCTCTGTTATTATGGAAGTTCGTGCTCTTAATCCCTATATAATAATCTCAACACGTATGGCAGTATGAATTTCTTTAATTCATCAATGGGTGAGATTTACATGTATTAAATCAACAAACTCGGTGAGTTGGAAAGTAGTGCTATCTCTATGGTGTGCTGTTGATTGTAGAAGGAATCCATGTCCGTCATAGGTTGATGATGTCCCCTTGAGGAGCTCATAAGGATTATCATGTAAACCCTGCAGGTGGATTTATTTCGGCATGATAATAAGGTTGAGTGGTACTACTCTCGGATGAGATATTAATTAATGGAGTTATCAGTAACTTAATTAATTAATGGACATTGTATATCTTAAACATGGGTAGACTAACGAGCTCATAATAAGAAGAAGCCCATAACGTAATTATGGGATTAGAACGGTAGTGCAGTAATAATATTTTAGTGGAATATATTATTATTATTGGACTTAAGTATATGCTTTGGGCTAAGCTTGGATACTTAAGCCCAATGGAGGCCCAATTCTAATTTCTCCTCCTGGTCCCTGCTGTAGCCCATGTATATAAGTCACCTCAGCTTATCTGGATCCCTATCTAATTATTTCCTGTGCCTAAAAACGTGAGAGGAAAGGGAGGATAGCAGATTGAGGAGACCTTGAAGATCGTCGCCCACACGACGTCAAGATCAGACTTGGGAATACAACAGAAGACTGGAAGGTTGTTTACTGCTACTGTTGATCATCCTCTACATCAACCCTGGTGAAAGGTAATATGATTCTACTCTTTTTCTTTCGCTGCAGTAGAATCGTATGGAACCCTAACGGTTCACGTTAACCAAATGATCGAACGCCAACAATTGGAATCAGAGCTTCAGTTTTGTAGTGAAGCGTGACACGTTAGGCTAGAATTTTTGTGGTTATGTGATTTAATTTTTGAAATTAGTATCACATGCGATTAGGGTTTATAGGATTACTGTTTTAATCTGTAAGAACCCTATTTGTGTATATACTATTTACGATGTGTTGTACACAATTCTGGCAAAACCCTATGGCTGGATGATGAACGTCTTGGGCTGTTGATGGGCGACGCTGATCGGCAAGACTGTGCGATAGGCAGAGATGCACTCGATGGCTGGCGGATTGATGGCAATAAGCATTTGAAGGTGATGCAGACCATGCATGATGTTGAGCAGACAAGCGGGTGGATAGGAGCTCACGACTGGGCTGATATTTGGCGGCTTGTCGAGCGTAGTGCACGTTTTGTGTTCGGGCGAGTTGGACAGCATTTCCGGTGGGTCTGACAGAGTTTCAGGCGGGCAAGCATGCTAGCTGACGAGCGTTGTCGATAGCGGGATGGCGGTATGATGGTGCTTGGGCCCAGCGTGGATGATCGATGGGTGGTGTTGCAACGAGGACTTCAGGTAGCAAGCCGCAATGATTCAGGGCAGTATTACTGTAGTTCCGAGCGTGTCTGTGAAGTTTCTAGTTGTGTCTGCACCAGGGTTTTGATCGGGCTTCACGTGGAATGGGACGAGTCTCCGCAGGTTTCGAGCAGGTCCGACGCGATTTCTGGTCGAGTCCCCTGCAATTTCCGAGCGAGTCTGTAGAGTTTTCGATTGGGTCTGCCGCGAACTTCCGCTCAAGTTTGTATTTTCCCGGGGTGAGTCTCGTAGCGTGTGTATCAAGGAAGGGGCTATGCTCCTTCCGGTGATGGCATGGCATGAACAGACCTGTACCTGGATGGAGACGGATGCTTTGATCTGAGAGGAGCAGACCTGGTGTGACGGATCATGCTGCCGACAGGAATTTCTGCTGGGCTAAGAGACGTCACAGACGGCTACTGAATAAGGCTTCTCGAAAGTGTGCTGCTGGGCACACGTCGCACGTTGCTTACCATGTTGAGGCAGGCTGGCGCACGTTTTCTTGCGTGCGAGGATCTAAATTGGCACATGATGGCTATCGGGCCAGCAGATGGGAGAGGCGCACAGGTTGAGTTTGGCGCACGATGGGCCACACGATTGGCACTGGAATGCATGCACGGTGGCGTGCAAAGTCGTGCGTGGGCACTCAGCAGCATCCGTGTTCCTTGAATGTATGGCGGATGAGCAGTAAAGTATGTCGAGCAGGGTGCCGGATTGGTGGAACAGGTTTCCAAGCAAGGAATCTGAAGGATCCCTGTGACCTTGGTGGGGAGGTCGAACCCCGCGACCTCACCGGGGAGGTCGATCCCCGTCGTAGTTGCCTGCATTCGTGATTGGTGGCAAACAATCGAATTCGCTGATATATAACTGTCATAATTTGATTTAATTATCTGATTATTGTTATATATATATGCATGTTCTCCGTGATTTACTGCCTTATTTGCTGTAATAGGAGCATGCTGGTTTGTGTATTTTATTGTGAATATTATATGCATGTAAAAACCCTCGGTGTTAAATAACTAAGTGGGAGAGGGGATTGATAATTAATTCCCGCGGCCTCCATTATTGGTTTGTAAGTGATGAAAGTAAACTTGCGTGTTGGCATAGACCTTCCTCCCCATCGGATGAGTATATTTGTGGATCACTGGTACAGACTTCATTAAATAATTATTATTTGTAATGTGATGTACATGAACTTGCGTATTGGCATAGACCTTCCTCCCTATCGGATGAGTTTATTTGCGGATCACTGTACAAACTTATAATTGATGAATGTAGGAAGTTATCCAAGCACGTGTGTACTTCTCCATCTGTAAGGCACATAAGCTTGGGCCGCGGACTTGGGGTCAAATAATGGTGTACACTTAGATGTAAATAATAAGTATCCTCCCCATCAGAGTCACTGCTTTTATTTGCATGGCTAAAGAGGAACCGACTATTAATTATTTTATCATGAGGTTAGATTGACGAATGAAATTAATGGGTAAAACCTTCTCTTGTAAATGTTCGGGTTTGTAAATGTCTACACTATCATGGCTTGCAGACTCACGGTGCTTGAGATATCGGTAAATTTTTTTTTTATATTATTTTGAGGGAATCAATATAAAAAGATAAAATTCGAAGATTTGATCGGTATATTTATTTGTGATTCTCTGAATTTCAAATGGTTTTATTTCACTAATTGTTAACTAAAAGAAATTATATTTACTTGTCCAAATTAGATGATTAGAAAAGAATCTTAGTTTTGAATTTTACTGCTTAGGATAATATAAGTGTGTTCTCACTAAGGATATCCCATGATGCCTTTTAAAGTCTCTTGTGAAGAGGTGAGAGGTTCATAGAAATATGATGGTCTCATGCAACTTTTCAGATACTTGAGTAAGTTAGATAGGCAGGAGGTCATGGTTGAATTGATGAATGAATTGGAAATGATATGGAATAAATTATAAGACACAATCATTTGATCGTATGATCTAAGAAATGCAATGCACGAGATTGGATATCTATTTTGCTAAATGCATGAGCAGTGGGTATCAACGTAACCCGGAACAAGAATGATGAACTGTGGTAAGACATATATGAAGTGCCTGAGAAGGACTGGAAATTATATGTAGGCTTACTGGGTAGATTCACTGCTTCTTGTGGATTATGTAGATTCAGATTTTTTTAGTCAGATTGGACGTCAGTAAATCCACCTCAAGGTTATGTGTTTAATTTTAGGAAGTTGAGTCATAATGTGGAGGAGTGTTATATAAAAATATATTTCAGACTCCGAACTCTATCATAGAAAGATGATAAATTGGAGCCTCTGAGGCAGCCAAAGTATCTGTATGACTCTAGAAACTTCATGATGGACTTTGAAGTATTTCTAAGTTTGCCCAAGGTTATCACAATTTATATTGATGATATTGGTGTAGTTGCAAACTTGAAGGAATCACGGGCCCGTAAGGCAATTAAACACATGGAACGCAAGTACCACCTGTTATGAGAAATCGTATGATGAGGGAAAGGTTGTTGTCGCCTAGATTGCATCGAATGATAACAAAGAAAATCCATTTACAAGGACCTTAAGGCGAGAGCTTTTGATGGTCGTGTAGTAGGAGTGGAAATCAAGTGTATGGCGGAAGACATGACAGCATAGTCTTTTAGTATAAGTGGGAGATTGTTGGATTTTATACTAGAAGTCTAGCTTTAGTATGAACAATATTATAACAATTTATTTGAAATGAGAATCATATGATCAAATGATTGCGTCTTATAATTTATTTATATGAACGATGCAATAGTCCACTTACTTTATACTGTAGATAATATGTTGTGCGACAACAAGCGGAAGATCATATTATCAGTTTCCTTATAAAGTATAAATAGATGCTCACAACCGAGATAGACGGGGACTCTCTATCGGGATAGTTGTAGTATGGTTTGGTATTAGCTTGTCTTAGCTATAGAATCACACTAGTGCACTTGTGTGTATTGAGCAGGACCGCTAGAGATCGTTCGACTTATACTGACTTATGGAAGAACTTGATCTCTGTTATTATGGAAGTTCGTGTTCTTAATCCCTATACAATAACCTCGACACGTAGGGCAGTATGTACTTATTTGATTCATCAATGGGTGAGATTTACATGTATTAAATCAACAAACTTGATGAGTTGGGAAGTAGTGCTGTCTCTATGGTGTGCTGTTGATTGTAGAAGGAATCCGTGTCCGTCATAGGTTGATGATGTCCCCTTGAGGAGCTCATATGGATTATCATGTAAACTCTGCAGGTGGATTTATTCCGGCATGATAATGAGGTTGAGTGGTACTACTCTCGGATGAGATATTAATTAATGGAGTTGTCAGTAACTTAATTAATTAATGGACATTGTATATCTTAAACATGGGGAGACTAACGGGCACATAATAAGAAGGAGCCTATAACGTAATTATGGGATTAGAACGGTAGTGCAGTAATAATATTTTAGTGGAATATATTATTATTATTAGACTTAAGTATAAGCTTTTGGCTAAGCTTAGATACTTAAGCCCAATGGAGGTCCAACTCTAATTTCTCCTCCTGGTCCCTACTGTAGCCCATGTATATAAGTCACCTCAGCTTATCTGGATCCCTAACTAATTATTTCCTGTGCCTAAAAACGTGAGAGGAAAGGGAGGATAGCAGATTGAGGAGACCTTGAAGATCGTCGCCCACACGACGTCAAGATCAGACTTGGGAATACAGCAGAAGACTGGAAGGTTGTTTACTGCTACTACTGATCATTCTCTACATCAACCCTGGTGAAAGGTAATATGATTCTGCTCTTTTGCTTCCGCTGCAGTAGAATCGTATGGAACCTTAACGGTTCACGTTAACCAAACGATCGAATGCCAACAAATAATAGTGTGAGGTTGAATGGACCTTCTGTTAGCTGGTCTTGCATTCAGGCTCCCTTTTCAACCTCAGTATCCTGGTCGAACAATAGTGTTTGGTCGAACACGCTTCCGAACTTCTAAAATTTCATTCTTTTCTCGTCTTTTCCTGCAAAATTTAAGCTCTAGGACAACATCAAGCATCATAGTAGCTAAAACAAAATCTAGAGAACCACTCTTAGACTATATAAAATCATGTATAATACTCCGTTCACACTAAAATAAATAAACACCACCGAACACTAGGTAAATTGCAAAAAATCGATACGTCAAAATCGGTTAAAGTTTTAATGTACCGCAAAAAATCAACTCCCCTAGCAAACATTACATAGAAAAGATTATACTCTTGGTGCTACGATGAGGTAAGAACATCACACACCCCCAAAATTTGTAGAAACTATAGTCAAAACCAAGTTTGTAAAGAGACGTAGTTGCCGATTAATAAGCACCTTAAATATAAATTTTTTTACTCACACGAAATAAATAAAGCAATAAAATGGGAGGAAAAGCCCCCAACAAGCATCTTCAAAAACATCGAAGAGTCACGACAGTACTAATTCAATGTAAGATATCTTTAAAAATGACACAAGCATCATCCGACGACCTATAGTGCTTCAATCGATGCCCATTCGCCGCTATGATATCAAAACTCCACCCTCCGCAGGCTCTATGGATATTGAACGGTCCCTCTACTTTGATTTTAGTTTTCCTGCAAAAAGCTTCAAACGAGAGTTAAAAAGTAATACCTCATCTCCTTGTTTGAACTCTTTATAAGTGATATTCGAGTCATGCCACTTCTTCATCCATTCTTTATAGATCACCGAGTTCTTGTAGGCTTGATTTCTGAACTCATCCAATTGACTGATATGAGTTAAACTTAAGTCCTTGACCTCTTTAAGACACAAGTTCAAACTTCTCAATGCCCAAAAAATCTTATGCTGAATCTCCATGGGTAAGTGGCACGGCTTTCCATAGACGATTTGATATGGTGACATATCAAGCACTATCTTGTATGCAGTTCAGAACCCCCATAAGACATCGTCGAGCTTCATAGCTCAATCTTTCCTATTGGTTCCTCTAGGATTTGCTTCACTTGCCGATTAGAGACTTCGGCTTGCCCATTTGCTTGAGGGTGATAGGGTGTAGCAACCCTATGCTTAACACCATAGTTCTTGAGAACTTTTTCAAGAAGCTTGTTGACGAAGTGCGAACCTCCATCACTTACAAGTGCTCTTGGAACTCCATAGCTAGCAAAGACTTGTTTCTTTAAGAATGACAACACGATATTTGAATTATTCATACGAGTAGGAATCGCTTCCACCCACTTAGAAACATAATCTATAGCAAGCAGGATGTATAGAAATTCATTAGAAGGGGAAAATGGACCCATAAAATCAATTCCCCATAAATCGAAAATCTCTACAACAATGCTTGGTTGAAGTGGCATATCATCCTTTTACTTATATTTCCCATCCTTTGACATCTATCACATGTCGCCACAGAGGATTCACAATCTTTAAACAAGGTAGGCCAATATAAAGTGGATTATAGTACCTTGGCTATAGTCTTTTGAGCTCCGAAATGCCCCCCATTAGGTTGTGCATGGCAAAAATCAAGAACACTTTCCATCTCCATCTCGGGAATGATGAGTGATATTTTCACCTAAATTTTAGTGTCTTTTTATGTGTGTTTTTGTATTATTTTATCTGTATTTATATTCTATTTGGTTGTGTTTTGTGTTTTTATGGAATGGAAGACGTAGGAAAAAGCAGATCTCAATTCGGAGTTGAAACGAGGGAGAACGAGCCAAAATAGTGAAAGATAAAATAGGGCAGCAAGAACACAGGCCATGTACAGAACACGGCCCTATCGGAATTAACCGTGCTCTGCCGCCTGAAACACCTAAAGGCCACCCCTGTGGCCGTGTGTATAAAATGGGCTGTGTGCAGGAACACGGGCCGTGTACCGAACACGGCCCTATCCAGAAAGGCCGTGTGCAAGCATCAGAAATACCAACACGACCACCCCTGTGGCCATGTGCTGCACACGATCCGTGTAGGTGTTGGGATCAGAAAATTTCCAAAAACTTCCCAAGGGGTATAAATACCCATTTATTCAACATTTGAAGGGAGATTCGGTTTTTAGACCCTGCACACACACCTCACACACCATTTCTTCTATTCCACACTATCATCTTCATCCATTCTTCATCCTTTGGATCTACCATCATCCCACCATCAATTTCTACATCCAAGTGAAGGAAAAGGATCAAGGAAGAGAGGAGAGTGCAAAGAAGGGAAGAAGATCACCATTGAAGATAGATCAAGGGAGTTTCCATTCAATCTTTGTATTAAACCTCATAATTTTATCATAATTTGTAAGGATTTAATTGTCTATGTTAATTTCTTTATGAATATGGTAGGATAATCTCCTTTGTGAGATTAGCAACATGAGAGTTGTTGGATAATTTTAGAATTTGTGTATTTAAATTCATATGTTGATTGGGTTAATTGATTTTCTATAATTGATTATTAATTGCTTGATTTGTTTTGTTGATTTGTGTGCTTAGTTGTTCTAGATATGTGATTAGATTGTGAAATCAATTATATGCTTAGGATAATTAAGTGAATCATTTCATCAAACACTTCATGTGCATTATAAATTGTAAAGAGATTGAGAAATCCTTTAGAGTTTATAATCCTTTGATAAAACATGTGATTGGTTTGATCGAGAGGTTGATTAATCATGTGAAGGGACTCTCACCTCAAGTTTAGTACCTAGTTGGAATTGTTTGAGTGAGAACCAATCCATTGAGCTTGATTCCACATCATATTCATCTTGAGAGGGAGTTTAGGTGAACTTAGTGTTGTCCCTTAGTCTAAACCCATGATCATATGAATTTGATGCATTTATCCTAGGATTTCACCTCTTAAATGTTGTTAATCTCACTTTTACTCAACTTGGAAAACCACTTTTAATCCATTTATCTTGTTTGTTTGATCATTGCTTGCATTACTTTGATTAATTCTATTTCTTGTTTGATCAAACTACCCATTGATGATTCGTCTCTATAAAATTGCGATAAACGTGATCTCGCTTAAGCTCTAGCACCGACCTCCCTGTGGTTCGATAAATTCTTGAATTGGTCAACCAGACTACAAGTTATGGCTAATCAGGGCATACACCTACGGACGATAGAATCTGTACAAATTTTGTAGACAAACAGATCATACCATATGAAGGTCTCAACATCTCTCTTGAATTTCGCAAGTTGATATTTATTGAGATCCTTAAGAATTTCACCTACAGCTATGTAGTTGACATAATCAGCATACCATGGATCCATTCCTTGAGCAGCCACTACACAAGCTCTCTCCACTCCTTCAATAAACACTGTCATAATCTTCTTATCCGCGAACATCTCTTCAATGTATTCAAAAAGAGTTATCACAATATTCCCTCGTCTCTAACCTTGATAGGTGATCTGTCAATATATTTTCCATTCCTTTCTTGTCTCGGATCTCCATATCAAACTCTTGTAGAAGAAGGATCCATTGAATAATCCTGGGCTTAACTTCCTTCTTCTCCATCAAGTACCGGATCGCAGAATGATCCGTGTACATAATAGTCTTCATGCCAACCAAATATTATAGAAACTTATCGAATGTATGCACAACTGCTAAAAATTACTTTTCAGTAACAGTGTAATTCTTTTGTGCAGTATCGAAAGTTTTACTCACATAGTAAATGACGCAGAACTTCTTTTCCCTCAACTGCCCTAGCACTATTCCAAGTGCTAAATCGCTTGCATCACACATAAGTACAAACGATTGAGTCCAATCTGGTGTGACCAAGATAGGTGCAGTAATAAGCGTCTCTTTCAAAACTTGGAAAACTGTTAAATACTCTTTATCAAAAATAAAAGGAACATCCTTTTCAAGTAAGTGGGACAAGGACTTGGAGTATTTTGAGAAGTCTTTGATAAATCTTCTATAGAATCTGGTGTGTCCAATGAAGGACCGGACTCCTTTCTCATTCATAGGTGGTGGAAGCTTCTCAATGGCCACCACCTTTTCTCGATCAACCTACAATCCCTTTGCCGAAATATGATGCCTAAGAACAATCCCATCTCTCACCATGAAGTGGCACTTCTCCAAATTCAAAACAAGATTAGTTTCTTGGCATCTCTTCAAAACAGTAGATAGGTTAGACAAACAAATATCAAAAGAAGAACCAAACATAGAAAAATCATCCATAAATACTTCCATGATCTTCTCTATCAACTCATCAAATATAGCCATCATGCAACGCTGAAATGTAGCAGGTGCATTACACAGTCCACAAGGCATCTTCCTAAAAGAAAAGGTTCCATATGGGCAAGTAAAAGTCGTCTTTTCTTGATCCTCGGGTACAATCATGATTTGATTATAGCCCGAATACCCATCCAAGAAATAATAAAACTCATACCTTGCTAGACAGTCAAGCATTTGATCCATGAAAGGAAGAGGGAAATGGTCTTTGCATGTATTTTCATTCAATTTCCTGTAATCCATACACACACGCCATCCTGTAGGAATCCTAGTGGCTAAAGTCTCGCCATCATCAGCTTTCACAATAGTCATTGCCCCATTTTTAGCTACAACATGAAAATGGACTCACATGGGGACTCACTAATAAGATATATAATTCCTGCATCTAACCACGTAAGGATTTGCTTCCTAATCACTTCTTGAATCGCAGGGTTAACCCTCCGCTGATTCTGAATACAACTCTTAGCTTCATCTAGCAACCTTATCTTATGTATGTAATACGATGGACTAATTTCCTTCAAATCATCAAGAGTCCAACCAATAGTAGACTTATACTTTCTAAGCACATCTAACAACTCTTCAATTTGATTATCAGTAAGAGAAGAAGATACAATTACCGAATAAGTTTCATTATCGCCTAGGTAGGCGTACTTTAAGTGTTCCAGTAGCAGTTTCAACTTCTTCTTCTTTTCTTCTTTGGGTGTGCTTTCTCTATCCAATGGGAGGTATTGCCAGTCCATTTTAGTTCTTCAAGCTTGGTTCTTTTAGATTCATACCTGTCATAACCCAAAGCAAGAAAATTTTCAAGAAATTCAATACATACCTCATTAGAGAGCTCATCTAGCTCTGTGGTGGGAAAAGTAAGAGACTCCGCCAAGCATGTCTCCAAGGGATCCTTTGACAGGATCAAGGACAGATCTTCTTTAATGATCTCCTCCACCACATCAATGTTGTAACACTGCGTCTCCATGGGCATCTTCATTGCTTTATCAAGGTTGAACAGAACCTCTTCTTTATCCATTCTCAATCTAAGATCCTCCTTTTTGACATCAATCATCGCTCCAGCTGTGGCAAGGAATGGCCTTCCCAAAATAAGAGGGACATTATCCTTGTCATCCTCCATCTCTAGCACAAGAAAATCCACTGGAAATACAAGCTTTTTTACTTTCATAAGTACATCTTCAATCACACCCTTCGGAAAGGTCATGGTCCTATCTGCCAACTGTAGAGCCACCATTGTGTGAGCAATCTCCCCCAAACTTAACTTCTTAAATATAGATAAGGGCATCAAGTTGATGCTTGCACTAAGATCGCATAAAGCTTTACGTGCCGGCCCCTTTCCAATTTCACATAGAATAGTGAAGCTCCCTGGATCCTTCAACTTCTGTGGCAGTTTTCTTTGAATAATCGAGCTGCAGTTTTCTGATAGATTCACTGTCTCTATTCTGTTCAAGCTCCTCTTCTTCAATATGATATCTTTAAAAAATCGAGCATAGTAGGGCATCTCCATGATTGCTTTGGAGAAAGGAATGTTCAAGCTTATCTTGTTCATTATATCTTAAAACCTCTTAAACTTATCTTCCAATCCCTTTTTCACTATCCTGAAGGGAAACAGAGGAGGTATCTTTGTCTTTGGAATTCCCCATTCATCACGTTCCACCTCCTTCGCCTTGTCCTTTTCGGCTTTCAATATCTTGGCTCTTTCTCCCTTCTTCTCTACTATAAGCTCAGTATTCTGCTCTTGGGATAGCTTTAGAGTGTTTTGAATGACAGGTGTAGAATTTGGTATTAAAAATGGAGGTGCATGAGCTGTTCGACCATAGTTCGACCAGAGTGGTCTGGTCGAACAACATGAGTGTGGTTGAATGAGGTCTCTGTAAGTGGGTTTAGTTTTTCTACTACCTGTTCGATCATAGTTCAACCAGAATACTTTGGTCGAACAAGATGAATCTGGTTAAACGGATGCCCTGTAAACTGATCGCGATCTTTTTTCTCCACAGGTGCCTGTTCGACCAAGGTTCGACTAGCGTGGTCTGGTCGAACGATGGTGCCTTGGTCGAACGGCGGGGTAGAAAATAGAGTGTCAAAACTCTATTTTTCCAAAAGATGTTCGACCTCAGTTCAACCATCAGGTCTGGTCGAACTGGGTAATATTGGTCAAACGGTGCTCCTGCTTTCTTCATTTTCGCTCACCGACTTCATCGGACCTTCGTACTGTGTCTCGGACCTCAATGTGATGGCATTACAAGACTTATGGTTCATAATACTTTGAGATGGAAGCTTTCCTTTCTCAATTGTTTGTGTTAGTTGATTTACGATCCCTGCCATTTGACCCATCAACAATGTTAGTTCCTTCATCTGCTTTGACAACTCCTCATGACTTGAATCAATTTTTCCTTCCAAAAGATCTATCCTTGCATCATTCCTAACCATATATCGATTTATCGTATCCTCTAAATCAGGTTTTCCTTCTTCAGTCTTTGCACCAGGATTAATACTAACAGGAGGTTGCATCGCCATATTTGGATTGTTCCATGAAAATTCTGGCCTCCTTGATTGTTGATAGTTACCCAGGGGACCACGATTGTCGTAGTTCCATTGGTAGTTCCTATTTCCTTTATTATTCGAATACCTCGTTCCTTGAATACTTTGTCCCATGGCATAGTTTGCTTCTTCCAATTCCTCTTGGATCGGTCTCCCTTCTCCATCATTCTGCTGCATCATCATTGGTACTTTAAGTAACAAATCAGTGATCTGCTTCTGCTGTGATTCAAGTAGCTTGTTTATGCTAGCCAAGCTAGAGACGATCTCATCTTCTCTACTGAACTTCACCATAGTGTGTTCAACCTGTGCTACTTATCCAAGGACATAGGTTCCTCTCAATCTATCAGTAGGCCAATCTCTTGAATTCATAGAAATATTCTCAAAAAGCTTCTCGGCCTCAACGGATGTCTTCGCAAGTAAAGCTCCACTTGATGGAGCATCAAGTAAAACTCTGGAATCATTATCTAATCTGTTGTAGAAAATACTGATGTATTATGGTTTAGTCAAACCATGCTGAGGACACCTTCTAAGCATGTCCTTGAATCTATCCCAAGCTTCATGGAACTTCTCTCTGTTATTGATCATAAACTGATGAATCTTCTGCTTTAATTTAAACACATTTGAAGGTGGCATGTATCTCTCTAAGAATTTCATCTTCAAATCATTCCATGTAGTGCAGTCAGTAACGCTAAGCGCATCGTACCAATCCCTCGCTCTTTCAGTAAGCGAGAATTTAAACAAAAGGATCTTCCTTGCATCTTCATGAGTTCATGCATCTATTTGTGTACAAGCATAGCCAAGGAACTTATTAAGATGTTGCTGAGGATCCTCGAAAGTTCCCTCTGCAAAGGAGTTCCTTTTTCTATCATGCTGATAAGAGCGGGGTGGAGATCAAAATCTGTATCGGCTCCGTGCGCTCCTAACAGTCCCACGTTGCCCCCTCCGTTGTTCTTAAAGACTTCACAGATGACAACATTGTCCGGATTTGCCCTTTCTTAAGCTATGTTGACTGCTTCTGCTTGAGTTATTTTTAGTTGCAGCCGCAATCGCTTCCGAGTTCAGTTCTGCACTGTTTACTCCTATATTAAGAGTTTCAATTATTCCAACATTCTTGTTCTTCTTCTTCTTTGCCTTCTTCTTCCTTGACGATGCTCCAATTTCCTGATCGAAAGGCGCTAATGTTCCTGTCTTGATCTAGTGTGCATACACCTAGGAAAAATAAAACATTAGAATCTGAAGACAAGTATGGAGTAGTTTTAAATGAAATAGCAATAATAAATTTGATAAGGACAACCATTCCCGGCAACGACGCCAGAAACTTGATGGGCATTTTCTCAACATACAATTTTAATCCCCAAGTATGAAAGATGCGATTGTAGCTTAGATAAGCAACCAAGTTATATTATCGAACCCAAAGGACAATTGCTATCAATTTATTATTATCTAATCTAAGCGAAACTACTGTTGGCAATTTTATTTGAGAATATTTATTAAACTACTAAACAAATAATTAAAATAACAAATTGAAATAGAACAATTGAAATAAACGAGAGTTGACAAGTGAGAAGATCGGTAACTTTTCAGGCCATCTAGTTTGAGGGTTTACATCCTATCTATCTCGAGAGAGAGTTTAGGTGGAATTAGTGATCGCTCCTATGCTATGTCCATGATAGATTATAATTAATTGCATGATTACTTTATTATCTATGCCATGATTGTTGCTAATCTCATCCTTGCATCATTTGGAACCCATCATTTATCTTTGCTTTTATCTTATTTTAATTAGTTTAAGTGCATTCATTTGTACACTTATCCTCCATCCTATTCCGTTGTCCTTATAAAATCACGATAAACTTGAGATCACTTAAACTCTAGTACCTTCCTCCCTATGGTTTGATAAATTCTTTAATTGGTCATCCCGACTACAAATGGCTAATCAAATGGCACCATTGCCGGGGAGGTAACGGTCACTAGTAGTTTGACGAATGATTATTTAGAGTGGTCTTAATAAGGACATTTTTTTTATTTGTAATTACTTTTGAAAAATTTGTTCTAACATCTTTTACTTTTGAAGATGCATGCAAACAAGGTCAAAAGGGAAACAAGTTGAACCTATTGATCTAGAGATCGAACACACTTGTCAGAGAAGGAGAAAGGGAAACAAAACCAAAAATAGTAATCCAATGGAGAACAATCAAGATAATGAACGTGTTGATGATAGGAATGATGGAAATGGAGTGCAAAATGCCCCAGTTAATGCAAATCAACGACAACAAGCTCTACTCCAACAAATGATATAACAAGCGCTTCTTCAATAAGGTTTGCAACAACCTTATACGCCACCACCGCCACCTCCAGTGAATCGAGGGCCTCAAGTAGATCCAAGGGTGATTCGGGATTTCTTTTTGCTAAGGGCAATGCCACAAATGATGGGACCACCGATCAACGCCAACAACTTTAAATTTAAGGCGGGCTTGATTTCTATGGTGCGAGAACAACAATTTAGTTGAACCCTGAATGAAGATCCTAATGCTCATCTAGCTCAATTTATTGAGATTGCCAACACCGTGAAGATGAATGGGGTAAGCGAGGATTGTATTAGGATGAGGTTGTTTTCAATTCTCGTTGAGGAATAGAGCTCGAACATGGCTCTCCACTATTACTCCAGGTACATTCAACACATGGGATGAGCTTGCACAAATGTTCTTGAACAAGTATTTTCCACCTTTCAAGACGCTTAAAATGAAGAGCTTGATCACTCAATTCAAGCAAATGCCTCAAGAGAGTTTCTACGAAGCATGGGAAAGGTTTAAGGATATGCTTCGATAGTGTCCACAACATGGTTTCCTGGAGAATCAACAAGTTGTATTTTTCTATCAAGGATTAGTAAATTGTCAAAGAGTGCTTGTTGATGCTTCGGCCGGTGGATCTGTACTAGGAGTGACTCCAAAAAGGGCTATAAAGATTTTGATGAGATTGCTATAAATATTTAGCAATGACCATCGGAGAGGGTAAGTGGATGCTATGGTTTTGAGAATTTTGATCAAGGGCAACAGTATAGTGTGAAGAGCTTGAATGTTAAGCCAAGTGTGCCACAAATGCCAAGTATTGATATAATAGTGTCGGAAGTCTTGAGGCAAATGAGCTTGAACCAAACTATGGAAAATCAAGGAGCAAATATGGTTGAAAGTCAAGTTGAGCAAGGTGTGCTTCCTCCAAACATTGTGAGTGGGGAACAATGGGCTATGTAGAAGCCAAAGATAGGAGATGTTCTTTACATGCAAGGAAGAGGTTACCAAGGGAATTACAAAAATAATTTCCAAGGTAATTTTCAACCAAAGAAAACACCTTCCACTAGGTACTAATTACTCTACGAGTTCCCTAATAAGGTACTAAATCATAGGAAATATTCCCTTTTAAGATACTATGAATTCACTAATGGCTTGGGTCTCCTCACCTAATCAACCAATCTCTCGATTAAGCTAATCAAATGGCATCGTTGCTGGGGAGATAACGATCGCTAGTAGTTTGACGAAGGATTGTTTAGAGTGGTCTTAATAAGGACATTTTTTTATTTTTGCATCTTATTTTTGTTTTAGAAAATTTTGTTCAATTTTTTTCTTTCTCTTGTAGGTGCATACCTTGAGAAAGAAGAAGAAAAAGAACAAGCCCAAAAATATGAGCTACATGGATATTCTTCGAGATATGGTGAATAGAAGAGCTTATCCCACTATGAACACACAAGAAAATTTTCAAGGATTTCAAATGCCAAATTGTGAGCCTAATTTTCAACCGGATTTCGAAGTACAAGATATGCAATTCCAACAACAATGTTATGAGAATGTTGAAGTCCCTTATTAAATGCATCAACAAGTGTACCCTCAAGGTGTGGAAGATGTTTTTCAAGAAAAATTTTTTAGACATCAAGAAGGAAATCAACCACAACTATGGGTAAATTTTCAAGACCCAACACCTCTTATTCCACCTAAAATGACCACATAATGATACTTAGAGAAAAGTTATTTGACTTACTTGTGTGAAACGATGATGAATACAATGGTATCATTCAATGCTAAGTTGAATTCATTGGAGCACCAAGTAAGTCAAATCGTGTCCACCGTGAGAGACTTCAAGAAGAGAACAACAAGCCTTCTACCTCCGGAATAAAGAGCGAATGCATGGTCATTAAGGATAAAAAAGAGGATAATTTGGGGGTTGATGAGGTTATGAAGGAAAGGAGAGAAAGGGTGCCTAAGTGGGTGAAAGCCAAAGAGTTGAAAGAAGAGTTGAAGGAGGAATTCGATAAATTATTGAGTCTCTTGAAGAGATGGCTGAGAAAGTAAAGTTTCGAAACCAAGAAGAGATTCATGCCCTTATGGAAGAAAAGAAGCCTCCGAAAACTAGTGTCATTGACGATACCCCACACAAGCCAAAACCTTCTTATTCTATTGAAATTTTAAATTCTCTTAAGAACTTCCAAGATTTTATTGATAAAAATTTGTTTGGTAATTGTAGAAAAAGGGTTTCAAGAGGGCATCAACACTTGTCAATGCCCGAATTCTAAACGGGGAATGTGGTTGAAGTTCAAAATTCACATAAAGCCCCATGGAAAAAAGTAGAACAAGTGGAAAGGGTCATTCCTTGTGAAGAATGCCTTCGGAGAACAATTGCTTGAGCTATTTAACAAGAAGGGAAATGTTCTTGTGGTTGAACGGGAGAGCACAAGGCACTACTCCAAGAAGAGACCTATGATAGTGCCTAAGGACTATTCAAGACCACCATGAGCTAAAGACTATCGTCCGGCTTGGAGACGTTAAACTTAGCGCTAGATGGGAGGCAACCCATCATTATCTTTGGTGCTTAATTTAGTGTTTTCAATAAGGATTGTTGATTTGATATTGCTTTGCATTTTTTTGTATGTAGGTTGATTGTGCTCATGAGGAGAATACATATTGAAGATACGGGAAGTGCTTGATTTGAAGTGTGTAAGTACGTCACACCACTTGTTGCAAACTTAACTTGAAAATCTTTTTTCAATTTAAGTTTGGGGGGATATGTCATGGTGTGACATACTTTGTCTTGAAGGCATATACTTTTCATATTTCTGGGCTAATTTTGAATTTTTCTCATGAGTTTGGTTTGATTTTGGTATGATTGGTGGTGATTGAAGTGCATGATAGTCCATATTCTTAATGATATTATTGAGCTAATGTTTTTGATGAGTTTTTGAGCATGAATGAAGTGTAGTGGAAGCACGAATTGAGCCCGGAGATCAAGTCGAGATTCGTTGTGTATTCAATCCGAAAGCTAGTGCCAACTATTTCCACTACCAAATGCCTATTGAGGGAGTTCACTCTATACTCTACCACTTCTAGTTGCTTGACATGAATTTATGTTGATTTGGATTGATGTGATTAGCATGTTGCTTCATGTGTTATGTTTTTGGGAAGTTTACTTTCGTAATTTTGGATTTCCTTTTCAATCAAAGATGGGAATGCTTGTGAGCTTACTTGAATATGGATGATATGAATGTGTGCTTCATTTTCTATTGATGGATGGTTTTGTTGTTTTCGTATGTTATGTGTTTTTATATTATTTCTTGTTTGCTGAGTCTTTTCTTTTATATGTTGTGTGTATTTTTATTTTTATTTAGGGATGTTTGATGGTTTGTTTTAGGGATGTCCTGAGTCATTTTTGAACATGAGTGATGATATGTTGTGGTGATAAGTGATGACAAGTTATGATTAAGAATCTCTACACTTTCGAATTGTGAAATGTTTTATTTAACTTGTTCAATTTTGAGATGAATGTGGTGTAATAAGTTCCTTAAGGTTCGAGCACAAGCTTGTGAGCATTTGAGCCTCAACCGTGCATACATGGTTTTCTTCATGAGTGGATTGATTGTGTTTGATAAGTTAGAACTTGCTCAAGGACTATAGGAACGAGCCCGATTAGTGGAGATTAGTGAAATGATCTAAGGTCATCCTTGTTATTTATAGTCATTGCCATATATTTTCCTACCATGAATACCATCCCTAGTCAACCACTTTGAGCCTTAAAGCCTATTTATTGTGATATAAGCACATTACAAGCCTTGATTACCCACATGAGCCTTATATAATTACCCTTTATGTGAGTGATTGAGGAGATATGGTTTATAAAGGTTTGATGAGAATTGTGCAAGAAAGGAAAGGAAATGGTAACAAGCAAGAAAAAGGATGAAAAGAGCACGAACAAGAATGAACATGCAACCTTATAACAAGAAAATGAGCAAAGCAACAACAAAATGCTCAAGTGTTTAAAAGTTCGAAGAAGGGAGCATGCATTGAAAGAAGATCAATTCAAGGAAAGTTGATCGAAAGTGCTTGTGATCAATTAAGAAAAGAAAGGAAGAAAGAAATTGTTAAGAAATGGAAGAAAGTAGCTACCTCTTTGATTACTTACACATGATTAGTCACTCTTACCTAAATTCTCCCTACTATAACAAAGAGCCTATCATTACATCCTTAATGAAAGAACTTTTTGATCATTAATGGAAACTTTGGTGGTTTGTGAATGTAGTCCACGAGCAAGCTTATAGCGAGTCAAGCCAATCGGTTAATGAGTGTTGATTTACCCTACTTTAAAGAGTGTTGAGTGAAATTGATATCCCATTGAGAGGCTTGGACCAAAATGGGACTATATTACACTTTATTCTCTTTTGATTGAACTTATTAATATTTTTTGCATGTTGTAAGTCTAATGTTGTAGGATAACTTAGCATGATTTGTAGTTCTAATTACTATTGATGTGTTATTACTTATGTTCGTTTAATCTTTTCCTAGGTGAAAATCTCTCTCCCCTTGGTTTATCATTTTCGTTGTTTGGGGACGCACAACACTTTAAATTTGAAGGTGTGATGAGTGATATTTTCACCTAGATTTTAGTGTCTTTTTATGTATGTTTTCGTATTATTTTATTCGTATTTGTGTACTATTTAGTTGTGTTTTGTGTTTATATGGAGATGTGTGTGAATGAGCTTAAACATATGATTTTCAGGGAAAAATAGATCCTACACACGAAAAGGAAGACGTAGGAAAAAGAGGATCTCAATCCAGAGTTGAAACAAGGGAGAACGAGCTGAAACAAAATTGTTAAAATAGGGGTTGCACCAACACGGCCAGCCATGTTGCAGCACACGAGCCGTGTTACACAACACGGCCCTGTAAGCCTTGGTCATTTTCCGACATCCAAAATGCCTACATGGCCATCCTATGACCCTATTGCAGCACAAGAGTCGTGTTGGTGCAGGATCAGAAAAATATCATAATCCTTCTAGAAGCTTCCTAAGGGATATAAATACCCAATACTTCAATATTTGATGAGATTTTTCGAAGGGTTTCACATGGACACACACATCACACACCATTTCCTCCATTTTACACCATCATCTTCATCCATTCTTCATCCATCCATCCACACTTGATCTCCTCCATCAAATCCACAATCCAAGTGATCAAGGAAGCAAGGGAGAGTGAAGATTGCAAGAAAAAGAAGGAGATCTCCATTGAAGGACTTCAAAGGGGGAATCTAATTCTAATTTTTGTGAACTTCTTTATAGTTTGATCATGGAATTTGTAGATTTAATTGTCTATGTTGTTTTCTCTAAGACTATGATAGGCTAATCTCTTTTGTGAGATTAGCTCCATGATTGGTGTTGGATAATTTAGTTTTTATGCAATTTAATTTTAATCTTGAATGGGCTTTGTGTATTTCTATCATTGAATGTTGATTGCTTGATGTATATGATGATATGTGTGATTAATTGTCATGGGCATGTGATTAGATTGAGAAATCAATTATGTGTTTAGGATAGTTCATTGAATCATTTCATCATACACTTCATGTGCATTAATTAGAATGAGATAGAGATATCCTTCTAGATTTAGAACGTTTTGATAGAACATTTGATTAGTTTAATCGAGAGACTGGTTGATTAGGTGAGGAGACCCAAGCCATTAGTGAATTCATAGTACCTTAAAAGGGAATATTGCATATGATTTAGTACCTTATTAGGGAACTCGTAGAGTAATTAGTACCTAGTGGGAGGTGTTAGCTTTGGTCTCGATCCTATGTGCTTTTGGGAGCCTTGATGAGGGTTTACATCCTATCTATCTCGAGAGAGAGTTTAGGTGGAATTAGTATTCGATCCTATGCTATGTCCATGATAGATTATAATTAATTGCATTATTACTTTATTATCTATGCCATGATTGTTGCTAATCTCATTCTTACATCATTTGGAACCCATCATTTATCTTTGATTTTATCTTATTTTCATTAGTTTATGTGCATTCATTTACACACTTATCCTCCATCCCATTCCGTTGTCTTTATAAAATTACGATAAACTTGAGATCGCTTAAACTCTAGTACCTTCCTCCCTGTGGTTCGATAAATTCTTAAATTGGTCATCCCGACTACAAATGGCTAATCACTTTGTAAGGGTTGGATAGAGTTGATTGAACATATGCTTAGTTGGATTTGAAGTGTTGAATTTGGTGTTCTTGTTGAAATTTCACGAGAATTTGCATGATTTAATTTACGTTGGATTGTTGAAAATTTGTGGAATTGATGATGTATTACTTGCGGGCTTGAGTTCGATTTCGAATTATATGTATAGGCTCGTTGATTTGAAGTGTTGATGTTGTGTAATTGAATGTGGGAGATGATGCATGCTTATGATGTTTATTGAGTTAATATTGAAATTGAGAAGCATGTCTAATATGTGTAGTAATTTTAAAATTATTGGTTGAAATTGTCTCACGATTGAAAGTGTTGAGCATATATTGATTATGATGATTAGATGAACACTTGAAATTTGGAGAATTAAGTTTTGAGTTGATTATAGCATATGAATTTGAAGTCTTGAGTAGAATTCTTGCTTAATTAGTCTTAAGATTGGTATATTTGCTTTATCTGTTTGGTTGTGTATTGAGTATAGCCTTTGTAGGTAAATATATTGCTTCATCTTCCAAGAAGAAAGAGACTAAGTCTCCTAGGAATGGTAATGGTGCCAAAAAGTTAAAACTTGATAAGAAGAGACCTTCTGATTATGGCATTAAGATTGCTGATTGGGAAGAGAAAAAAGAGTTGTAGGCAGCTATTGCGAGTAAGATAACAAGGACTCGTTATTAAGATGATCAAGATATGTTAGAGATGAACATCATCCACGATATTCGTTGGATGTTCAATCGAGTAGGGATCACTAGATTTATGGAGATGAAGAGGGAGACTTATTTCCACATCACAGCTCAGGTGTTGTGCACGGTGAATGTTGATCATGGAGATCACTATCTTCCTTATGGTTTGTGAATGCAGATTGGTGGACAGTTGCAGCATATGTACACGAATGAGTTTAATGCGATGATTGGTTGCGAGGAGGTGTCTGATGTGGAGCATGCTGATTTCCGTGCCGATGAGTTTTGGAGATCTATCTCGAGGAGGCGAGGTTGTTATAATTCGAATACCGCTAAGGTTGATTTCATCCGCAACCCCCTGATAGGATATATGAATCGGATCCTGAGCAACACATTTTTTTCTCGATCCAAGGGGAGTTGCATACCGAGTGCAGAACTTTACGTACTTTGGTGCATGATGAATGGAGTTCGTTTAAATATGGGGGTGTACTTTTTCCAACAACTGTACAAGTTTGCTACTCATCCCTTCCAGAGAGTCAACATTGGTGGATTGATTACTCTGTTAGCGGAGAACTATTGAGTTGATTTGAGCAGGCATAGGCCGATCCGAGGGGATCCTGGCTTGATTCTGTCATCATGTGTGAGGATGGGGTTGGTTCAGAGGATGGATGATGCTTGGATGTTCATTCATGGCAAGAATCCTCTTTCCTTTCGATTTCCATTATTGATCATTGATCTCACTACAATTTAGATCAACACTAACCTATTGATGGATACCTCGGAGCATAGGGCAATTTCCAAGACTTGTTTGGAAGAGGGAAATTGGAGACTTCAAGCTGAGATGCATTCACAGGGAGTCCTCATTGATGAGGATATGATTTTGGTTGGTGATCCAGCTTATTTTTTTGACAAGGATCAGCCACAACAACCAGCTTTTGTGTATCCAAAGATGGATTTGCCTCTGATACCACCACCACCGCAGCAGCCACAGTCACAGCATAAGTACTTTGAGCCACTACCGCAGCAGCAGCAGCAGGATTTCTGGCAAGCCCACGATCACTTCTATATAAAGCAGTTCAGATTGATGAACGAGCATTTTGCCATATTAAACGCAAACCAGCAAGAGACTAATCGACAGCTTGCATTGGCAAACTCAAATTACGCTGCGCTCAAACTTCGTTATGATGCAATGGATAGAAGGATGGGAGAGATGCAGGCTGTGTATCGAGAGATTGATAGGAAGCTATATGATCTGCATAGGGATTTCGATTATTGGCGCATGAAAGCTATAAGTAGTGATGATGATGATGCTCCGGAGGAGTAGTGGAGCCAGGTTATTTTCCTTTGTCTGATTCTTCTCATCTCCCTTCTCTTTTTCACTTTACAGGTTGGGTTTTTAGTGAGTGGGGAATAGTGTTGATTCATGCATAGGTGGTTTGTACTTGATATTGATTGATGATGTTGGATGGATTGATTATGTTTGATTTGGATGTTGATCGGATTGATTTGGAGAGTATGATGCTTCTTGATTATGCATGTGCACTTGTTTTGATGCATGATGATTATTTTAATGATAAGCATGTACTGTTATTACTTGTAGTTCATGTAGAGATTGATGTTGATTACATACTTTTAAGAGTGCTTAGGAATCTATTACCCATGTGAGAATTTGAGCCTTTTAATCTTGTTACATAAACGCATGATAGTTTATTCTTTGTGGGAATCATTCATATGTTCATATTCTAGAACTTGGCTTGGAGTCTTGTTTGAAATTTATGATTGATAAATACTAGGACATGATCTTAGGCCGTTATTGCTTAAATTGAGCCACTTAGCCAAATTTTATCCTACCTTGTAGTTTATATCATTGGAAGCCCCGTTGAGGCTTTAAATCTTTTTCTTTGGCAAGCCTTTGATAAAAGCCTTATTTACCTTTACTTGAGCCTTGAAATACCCCATTTACTAGTAGAGAGTTAAGGTGAATAAATTGCTAGTTTGTATATGAAAAAAAGGAAGGAAAGTTTGTGTAGTGATGAGAATAAAGATATGGTTAAATCTTGTAAGGGTTAGTGCCTGAAACCGGTACCCCGATTGCTTAGAAGGGTAGTGGCCGAAATTTGTACCCTTGTACTTGAAGGAGAAGAAAAATGTTGATTCCACGTTAGGCAGGAGAAGAAGTATTGAAATGATCATGAGAATGATGCAGGAGGAGAAATATTAATGCTGTTTGTTGAAAAGCAACTCTCCAAGGTAATTTTCTACTAGTGAAGTTAGTCACTTTATCTAAATTCTTCTACCTTTACCAAAGAGCCAACATTACAACCAAAGAAACAAGTCATTTGTGATCCTAGTATTGAAATAATTATGAATTGATTTTTGAGACCTTTGCCAAGCTTATGGTTACGCGAATATATGAATTGATTTTGAGCGTATATACTAACCCTTGAAGTGTAAAATTTTTACATTTGAGCGCGAGAGTAAATATTTACCTAGTGAGCTAGATGATTTTGCACTCGTAGAAGTATTGTAGTTGATTGATATTTTTGCATGAATGAAAGATATGATGGATGAATGCATGTTTTGAATTGATATAATTGCATGTGTTAGGATAGGTTGTGCTTGTTATAAGGACCTTGTGATTACACTCTCTTGCCCCCTAGTCAGAAATTTACTAAAAATAATTATATCTCTAAAATTCTATATTTCTAAGAATTAAACTACCTCTTCGACATAAATGGAAAAAAACTTAATAAAAATGGTCAGTTCCTAACTCTACATAGAATTCCCACTCATTAATAAATCTAATAAATAAAAAGGAAGTACCATTAATATTCATTTCACAATTTTTTAATTGAGAACTGGTATGATTCAATGCATTTTTTCTTGTTTTCCATTGAAATACTCATTGTAATCTGGAGTATCTGCAAATTTTGATAAAAATGGAGATTTTTTAGACTTATTTTCAACGCTTTCCTGGGATTTTTCTCTTATCTTCCACTCTGTTCATTTTTATTTAGTTTTTGTAAATCTTACTCTTTTTATCTCTCTGGGCATTATAGATTTCACATTGTTTCCTATAATCTCCCGTATCATTAATTGTACAAGATTCTTTTATTTATGGAGTAACCTAAGACCATGAATAAGAAAGATTAGAAAATAATACTAATATGTGTGGTTATATTCACTAAAAGTCTAAACATAAATAGAGATGAACAGACATGGTGTAGCCATTAATTATGCAATAGGTCGTAGCAACCAAGTTCATCCATGTTCTTCTACCTGTCACGGTGTAGTCTTTGTAGGCTAGCAAATGGTTTGGCCATGCAACAAAGGTCAGCTTTCCATCGATATGCCTTACATAGTTCTGCAGAACGACATGATTGGCACCCAAGGGCTGAGCCTGCCTTCATGAAAAGTGAAAATCATCACACAGAGGCCTTCCAATGTTGCTACTCTTTGAACAGATGCTAATTCTTCAATGAGAATAGCTCTCTAGAAAAAATGAACTAATTTAGAGCATTACGATCTACAAAATTCAAACTTTAGCATTAAATGAATAATATCAGTTTACAACTCAATTTGTTATATATTACCTACATAAACAACATAATTCATGACAAATAATAGTAATTGGTAAAGCACATATAAAATGCAGATTCTACAAACTGGCTCATATATCCTGTAATTTAGGTTTTAGCCCAACTTTTTGAAACCAAGTTCAAATTCAAATTAGATATTCACTTCATTGTCTCTTTCATCGCATAATCAAGATTTAGATTTATAAATAAAAATATAATTTTAATTAAATATAATAAAATTAATTTGGAAATTATAATATATCTCTAATATATCTGTCATTCATTCAAACAACAATTTGAAAAGGAAAAAAAAATTCTGCAATTTAGTTTACAATGTATTTTTTCAAACAACAATTAGAAAAACAAACATTACAATTTAGATTATATCATTGTATTAACAAAAAAACAGAACGAAAGGCTATTAGTGAAATAGGGTAAATGAACAAAATTTCTCACATCCATTCTACATGAACTCTTCACAACATGAGAAATATCAATCGACAATGCAATTTAAACTTCCATCAGATCTCACCATGCATTCGACTCTAAAGCTATCAAAGATTAAAATATAAAATAAAATTTATAAAAAAGAAACTCACATCAACCGCAAGATCAGCAACAGCTCTATCACAATTGCAGAAGTCTCCCTGCATTGATTCCTTCAATATTTAGTTCAAAGAGAAACGTAGATATAGGTATATAGAAAGAGGATCGAGGAAAAAATACAGAGTTGCTAATAAGAGTTTTCCTCTATAAAACATAGCATTGATTGAAATACCTAATTGTTGTTATTTTCAGCTAGATTTTAGTGTCTTTTTAAATGTGTTTTTGTATTATTTTATCCGTATTTTGGGTATTTTGGTGGTGTTTTGTGTTTATATGGAAATATGTGAAAATGAGCTTAAACGTATGAAAAATATATGAAAATGGAGCAAAACAGAGACGGGAGCTAAAACGAGAAGAAGAGTGCAGAGCTCGACACAACTCGAGCCGAGCCCAGCACTCGAGTTGAGCTAGTTGTTGAAGCTCGAGGCATGCGTTGAGCTAGGGCCTGTAACAGGGGCGTGCGTTGACATCAGAAACAGGTACTCGGCCTCCCCTATGCCCAACTTTTGAACATGAGTCGAGCTCTGCCAGAAGACACGAGTCTAGTCACACACTCGACTCGAGCTCCGTATGATGCCGTAATCTGCTGATAGAACACGACTCGAGTCGAGTTCGAGCTCGAGTCGAGTTCGAGCTCGGTATAAAAGTCTAAAAAATATCAGCGTGCGTCTAGAAGGTTCCAAGGGGTATAAATACTCCCCGATTTCAACATTTGCAACAGATTTCGTAGGGTTTTTGCTGGACACACACATCACACATCACTTCCTTAATTTTATACCATCATCTTCATCCATTCTTCATCTATTCATCTATCCTTGGACACATCCATTAAATCCACCATACAAGTGAAAGGAAGTAAGGGGGAGTAGAGATTACAAGAAGAAGAGGGAGATCTTCATTGAAGACCTTCAAAGGGGGAATCTATTTTTAATCTTTGTGAACTTCTTTATAGTTTGATCATGGGTTTTGTAGATACAATTGTCTATGTTGTTTTCTCTAAGACTGTGATAGGCTAATCTCCTTTGTGAGATTAGCTCAATGATTGGTGTTGGATAATTTACTTTTTATGCAATTTAGTTTTAATCTTAATTTGGCATTGTGTTATTTCTATCATTGATGTTAATTGCTTGATTTATATGGTTGATTTGTGTGATTAATTGTCATGGGTATGTGATTAGATTGAGAAATCAATTATATATTTGGGATAGTTCATTGAATCATTTCATCATACACTTCATGTGAATTAATTTTGAATGAGATAGAGATACCCTTTAAGATTTAGAACTCTTTGATAGAATATTTGATTAGCTTAATCGAGAGATTGGTTGATTAGGTGAGGAGACCCAAGCCATTAGTAAATTCATAGTCCCTTAAAAGGAAATATTGCCTATGATTTAGTACCTAATTAGAGAACTCGTAGAGTAATTATTACCTATTGGGAGGTGTTTGCTATGGTATCGATCCTATGTACTTTTGGGAGTCTTGTTGAGGGCCTACAACTTAAGTAACTCGAGAGAGAGCTTAAGATACATTAGTGATCGCTTCTATGCCATGTCCATGAGAGATTAGAATTAATTGCATGACTTCTTGATTATCTATACCATGATTGTTGCTAATCTCATCCTTGCATCATTTGAAACCCATCAATTTATTCTTGCATTCATTTTATCATATATTTCTCGCATTAGTTTAATTGCATTCATTTGCAATCTTATCCATCCTATCTTTTGATCGTCCTTATAAAATACGACAAACTTGAGATCGGTTAAACTCTAGTACATTCTGGGTTCGATATTTTTATTTCTTGGTCACAGCACACAATGGTAGAGTATTTCTTGCTCTTAAAACACACATACAAAAATGCGATCAAGAAAATGGCGCCATTGCCAGGGAGGTAACGTTCGTTAGTAGTTTAACGAATGATTGTTTTGAGTGGTCTTAATAAGGACATTTTGTTTTTCTTGTTTTGCATCTTATAATTGCTTTAAAAATTTAATTTTTCTTTCTCTTGTAGGTGCATACCTTGAGATGGAAGGAAAAGGTGAACAAACAAAAAAATATGAGCTACATGGATATTATTTGAAATATGGTGAATGAAAGTGCTCTTTCCACTATGAACACACAAGGAGATGTGAGAAATTTTCAAGGATTTCAAATGCTAAATTTTGGGCCAAACTTGTAACCGGATTTCGGAGTACAAGTGCCTAATATTCAATTCCAATAACAAAGTTATGAAATTTTGGAGTTCCTCATCATATACATCAACAAGTTTACCCTCAAGTTGTGGAAGATGTTGACTACATGCAAGGAAGAAATTTCCAAGAAAAGTTTCCTAGAAATCAAGAAGGAAATCAACCACAACTATGGGGAGATTTTCAAGACTCCAATTTTTCTTATTCTAATCAAAGTGACAACAAAGTGACGCTTGGAGAAAAGTTGTTTGAAATGATTATGGAGCACTTGGAATATGGGAGGAAGTCTAATGATGTGTGGATTGATAGAATCGGAAACTTGTGTGAAATGATGACAAGCACAATCGTAGCATTCGATGCTATGTTGAATTCAATGGAGCACCAAGTTAATCAAGTTATGTCTATCGTGGAAAGACTTCAAGAAAAAAACAACAAGCCTTCTAATTCTGGAACAAAGAATCTATGCAAGGTCATTAAGGCTAGAGAAGAGGATAGTTTAGGGGTTGATGAGGTTATGAAGAAAAAAAGAGAACGAGTTCCTAAGTGGGTAAAAGCAAAAGAGTTGAAAGAAGAGTTGAAGGAGAAATTTGATAGATTTACCGAGTCTCTTGAAGTGATGATTTAGAAAGTAAAGCTTCGAAATCAAGAAGAGATTCATGTACTTATGGAAGAAAAGAAACCTCTGTAAACTAAGATCATGGACTCTACTCCACACAAGCAAAAAATTTCTCATTCTATTGAACTTTCAAATTCTCTTACAAATTTTCATTATTTCATTAATAAAATTTTGTTTGGTGATTGCAGGAAAAAGGTTACAAGAGGGCATCAACACTTGTCAATGCCTGAATTCTTATTGGGGGATGTGGTTGAAGTTTAAAATTCATATGGAGCCAGATGGAAAAAGTGGAACAAGTGGAAATAGCCATTCCTTGTGAAGAACACCTTCGGAAAATAATTGCTTGAGCTATTTAACAAGAAAGGAAACATTCTTGTGGTTGAGCGGGAGAGCACACGGCACTATTTCAAGAAGAAACGTATGAGACTGCCTAAAGATTATTCTACCATGAGCTCGATAATCTTGTCCGGCTTGAAGAAGTTGAACTTAGCTCTAGATGGGAGCAACCCATCATTATCTTTATTGCTTTATTTATTGTTTTCAATAAGGATTGTAGATTTGATGTTGTTTCTATTTTAGTATGTAGGTGGATTGTGCTCGTGAGAAAATGCGTATTGAAGATACGAGAAGTGCTTGTTTTAATGTGTGAAGGATTCGTTAGGATGCATATGCTTCTCGTATTTGTGCACAAGAAGATTATTGGTGAAAACTACAAAGGTAAGTCCCACCACTTTTTTCAAACTTAATTCTCAACTCTTATTTTGATTTAAGTTTGGGGGGAGAGTGCGTGGTGTGACTCACCATTTGAGTGTGCTTATGGTATTACATTGATGTGAGGTCTTCTTGTAAAATGAGGTAAAATTAAATTTTTTCTCATGAGTTTGGTTGAATTTTGGTTCGATTGGTGGTATTGAAGTGCATCACTACTAGAAATCTGTGAATAGATATCAGTGAATAGATATCGGTTATTTGTAAAACTGACATCTATGATTTTAGTGACCTATATCTATACTAGCACTGATATCTATAAGGACAAAAGTTTTCTAATAAATATCGATTATTAGCTAATGATATCTTTTGGCGATGTCTATTCTTATTATAGATATCGGTTATGATAACCAATATCTTTCCTCTGATATTAATTAATTAATTAATGATTTTTAATAAATTTAAATTAAAAAAACAAAACAAAAACGTTTCTTTAATCTAAAATCGTGTTTGATGGGATTTAACATAAACATAAAATCCTTCTGCCATTGATTAAACTCTTTTAACACAAAATTCCCAATTTTAACTTTAAGCCCTAATCAACAAGAAAAATTGAATTCATCACTGTCCTTCTCATCTTCTCGTGAGGACAACTACAAACCCAAAAGCGGTGCTCGCAGCCTCACACTCAGCTCCTGCTCGCACTGACGCATCAGACACCTGCTCACGGTAGCTACACCTACCTTGTCACGAGAGGAACGATGAACCCTAGCGGCGGGGTCACCCGCCTCCCGCTGGCACCAACGTACTTAATAACAGCTCGAAGCAGCTGCAATAGTCTTCTGCTCACGCTCGACACATCTGATATCTGCTCGCGCCGGCCTCTCTTGCCTACCCTCTCGCGCTGGCCATTCCGGCAGCCAGTTCTACCGTCTTTCAAGTATGATGTTATCTTCTCATCACTACTTGATTCCTCTTCAAAAAACTCTATGGCTCTGTTTATATAAATATTTGTGAAATTATTATTTCGTGTTCAATTTCTTGTGCTCTTTGGCTTTTTTCTTTGTGCAATAGTTTGGAAAATCTTTATTTCCTTGATAGAAACTTTCATGGAAGCATGTTGTATAGAAGTCACAACGTTTAATGATGTTTCGTAGCAGGTTCTGCTTCAATTGGATTTGAACTGTTGTATAGTAGTGATTGCAGGATCAGTGAAGGAAACTAAAAGAAAAGTGTATGCTAAATGAAATTGCGTTTATGATTTTTGAGTTTTCACTATTTGTTGTATTTTCTTCATATTAACTTTCCATTTTATAATGTCTTCGACTCTTGCCCCATAGTTGTTTTCCCAAAATATACTTGAAAATTACTGATGATTTGTAAATTCTCAACTTTAAATTAGTGTACTAGTTTTGGAGTTCTTCTATAAGTGATTTAAAGTACTTGAGGAATGGAGTATAAATTATGTGAAACAAATTCACATTGTGCAAGGAAATTAGAAATGTTAACAGAAAGAGATGTAAATGGAAAATTCGATATACTTTGCGCGGTAATGGAAGTTTGTGATCCTTTTAATGCCATTATATTTTAGGAGCTAAAATTTTCATTGACTTCCACATTTTGTATTGCTTAAACTATTGATATACCATCATTTCTGTCATCTTATTTTAGATATCACAACTTGATCTTCCATCTCTTTAATTAAAAAAATTTGTGTTCTGTTATATATAACATCGTTTCTATCCTATTCTGTTGATTTCATTTTCTAAGATTGCATTCTAAGTTTGGGTTTATGTAGCAGTATTTCCTTTAATTAAAAAAAATTGTATTCTTGTTTTTATAATAGAGGTTTAATTGAGAATAATTACAAGGATACGGAGACCAAGAACCCTTAACTTCTGATTTTGATTCGTGAGGCCACTTGCATCGACCCGCATTCGGTAATTCCTGATTTCTTTTTTAAAATCTCATTTCTTGGAGTCAAATTCTTCTGAAGATTTGATTTGGAATGTAAGTTTCTACGGCCAGATTTGCTGAAGTTTGTGTATTTGCTTGTGTTTAATTTGAAGCAGATTAGGAGATTCTTTTACCCCTCTCTCTCTCTCTCGTCCAATTTTTCATCTGCAAATCTTCAATGTGTTTTTGATAAAATTATTCAAGAGAAATAATTTGGACAGCCTTCGATAATCTAAAGCAAAAGTTAAAAACATGAGTCCTTGAAGATATTAGCTATCTCTCTTTTGGGTGTTCCCCTGCACCACCTTCCAGCGCAACCCAACTGTTTGACAAAAATATCAAAAGGGACTCACATAACCCTTATAGGCTAATGTTGGCATTCGATCGTTTGGTTAACATGATCTGTTAGGATTCCATACATTTCTAACAGTCAGCGGAAGCAAGAAAATAAGAAACGTATTACCTTTCACCAGGGTATGTTGGAGAAGATGAATTCTCACTAGCAGCCTGCGCAGCCTCACCGTTTTGGGCATAACTCTCTCATCCGATATTGGATTTGAGTGATCTATGTGCCAAAACAATCCTCTCTTCTGTGGCTTTTCGTTAAGTGCACTAATGTGATTCTATAGTCAAGACAAACTAATACCAAATCACACTAAAACCATCCCAATAGAGAGTCCCCGTCTATCTCGGTTGTGAGCATCTATTTATACTTTATAAGAAAATCGATAATATGATCTTCCACGTGTTGTCGCACAACATATTATCCACAGTATAAAGTAAATGGGCTATTGCATCGAACATAAATAAATTATAAGACGCAATCATTTGATCATATGATTCTCATTTAAAAAAAAATATTATAATATTATTCATACTAAAGCTAGACTTTTAGTATACAATCCAACAATCTCCCACTTATACTAAAAAACTATGCTGTCATGTCTTCCGCCATACATCTGATTTCCACTCCCACTACACGACCATCAAAAGCTCTCTCTTTAAGGTCGTTGTAAATGGATTTACTAGGTTATCATCTGATGCAATCTAGGTGACAACAACCTTCCCCTCATCATACGATTTCTCGTAACAGGTGGTACTCGCGCTCCATGTGTTTAATTGCTTATGGACTCGTGATTCCTTCAAGTTTGCAACTACACCATTATCATCAAAATAAATTGTGATAACCTTGGGCAAACTTAGAAATACTTCAAAGTGCATCATGAAGTTTCTAGAGTCATACAGATACTTTGGCTGCATCATAGGCTCCAATTTATCATCTTTCTATGATGGAGTCCGGAGTCTGAAATATATTTCTATATAACACTCCTCCACATTATGGCTCTACTTCCTAAAATTAAACACATAACCTTCGAGGTGGATTTACTGCTGTCCCTATCTGATTTGAAAAATCCGAATCTATGTAACCCATAAGAAGCAGTGAATCTGTTCGGTAAGTCAACATATAATTTCTAGTCCTTTTCAGTTACATAAGTATATGTCTTACCATAGTTCAACATTCTTATTTTTGGGTTACATTGATACTCACTGACCATGTGTTCAGCAAAAAAGATATCCATTCTTGTACATAGCATTCCTTAGATTAAGCTTCCTTATTCACCGAAACATAAGGAACTGCTTTCATCACCTTTATCTTCTTTTGTGTCTCAAGACACATCTCCTTAGATAAAGTCACATGCTAAAACAAGTAAGGATCGTATCATCTCATGAAGCTTGAGACAAGCATAACATCCATTTTTGTGATCCGTATTACCGTGATCAAAAGGATATCTTTTGCTTCTGATCAAGTCCTTCATTTCATGCTGCTTTATTAACCATACCCATATGCCTGACAATACTCTTTCATTGTCTCCAATGAGCAATATATCATCTACGTACAGTACAAGAAATATCACCACGTTTCCGTCACTTTTTACAATACATAAGACACATCCGCGTATTGAATGAATCCATATGTTTAGATTTTCTCATCAAAGCGGATGTTTCATGATCTTAAAGCTTGCTTTAATCCATTGATGGACACCTTTAAGCTTACAATCAAAATGATCTTAGCCATTTGCAATGAACTCCTCTGGTTGCTTCACAGAGATGTTTTCCTCAAGACTTCCAATCAGGGAAGCTGTCTTGACATCTATTTGCTATCCCTCATATTTCATATGAGTAGCAATAGATAAATGAGTCCGGATCAACATAGGCATAACTATTGGCAAACAGGTTTTCTCATAATCGAACCTTTTCTTTCTGATTATACCTTTTCGTAATAAGCTTTGCTTCCAAGGTTTTCACCTTACCGTATGATCCTCTTTTATTTTGTATGACTACTTTCAAAGGCTTTTACACCATTTAGTAGTCCTACAACCTCCCAGACTTGATTTAGAATCTATTGATTCTATTTCAAAAATCATTGCACTTTGCTAAGATTCGGCATTTCTATCTTGTAGTGCTTCGTCGTATTCGTGGGTTCATTCCATGTTTACTAGGGACCAAGTCTCACGACTCTCCCAAAACATAAGTCTTTTGGGTTGTCGAACAACTCTTCCACTATGATAAAGCACTACACGCAATTAATTGTGTATCAGACGTGACACGCGTTGCAGTTTACCTTGTGGTATATCCTCTTGTACACTTGGTACTATACTTTGTGTTTTACCTCTCACTTCCTTTAGAATAACTTATACATAGGTTTGTGATTTATTACATAGTCCCTTTCCAAAAATCTAGTTTTTGTGTTTATGATCACCCTCCGATCTTTTGGACTAAATAAATCACCCTTCATTTTTCTAGGATATCCCTCAAACAAACAAATATTCATACGAAATACTGTTGTTAGGGCATATCCATAAAATGAATTTAATAATTGCAAATAACTCATCATCCATCTAACCATTTCCATAAGAGTCTTTCTTTTATTATGATTAGAAGACGCGTTATTAATTTCAATTTGTTGCATCCGTGGGATAAACATGATTTAAGAGTGTATAAATTGTCACCAACGTACAACAATAGATTATAGCTCAATTCCTCATTACTATGACCATGTCATTTAAATGAAAAGGAGTATCCATCCATAAATACATAGAAATTGAAATCAAATTCTTTCTATGAAAACGTACGTAATGACAATTTCTCATAATCAAATGTTTATTCCTACCATAAGATAAATAAACGACTCCCATTGCAACAGTCACTACTCTCGTAGTATTACCCATGTAGATAATAATCTCATCATCACTTAGTTGCAGGCTTTTAGTGATTCCGATATCTACACACAAAGTGTCAGTAGATGCCATCACTAATCATGCTTCAACAACTTGTGAATGAGATACTAACCTTGTTCACATCTTGATAAAATTGGATTTCCTTCGCCAAATGTTTTGTTAGAAGTTCCCCACCATATACAATCCCTTGTATTTCAGGTAGAACTTGCTCAAGACATCTAGGCAAACTACGGAGAATAAATTGATCTAGATTTCCCCTTCAATTTCTACTCCAAGCATTTCCAATTCATTCATCAAGTTATCCATGATGTCTTGCCTTTCAAACTTACTCAAGTATCTGAAGAGTCGCATGAGACCATCATATTTCTATGAACCTCTCACCTCTCCACTAGAGACTTTAGTTAATAGGCATCACAGAACATCCTTATTGAGAACACATATATTTTCCTAAGCAGTAAAGTTCGAAACCAAAATTCTTTTCTAATTATCTAATTTTGGACCAGTAAATATATTTCTTTTAGTAAACAATAAGCGAGATAAAAATATTTAAAATTACAGAGAATCACAAATAAATACACCGATCAAATCTTCAAATTTATCCATTTATATTGGTTCCCTCAAAACAATATAAAAATAAAATTCACCGACATCTCAAGTACCGTGAGTCTGCAAGCCACGATAGTGTGGACATTTACAAACTCGAATATTTACAAGAGAAGATTTTATCCATTAATTTCATTTGTCAACCTAACCTCATGACAAAATAATTAATAGTCGGTTCCTCTTTAGCCATGCAAATAATAGCAGTGACTCCGATGGGGAGGATACTTATTATTTACATCTAAGTGTACACCATTATTTGACCCCAAGTCCATTGCGCAAGCTTATGTGCCTTACAGATGGAGAAGTATACACACGCTCGGATATCTTTCTATAGTCATCAATTATAAGTTTGTACAGTGATCCGTGAATAAACTCATCCAATGGGGAGGAAGGCACTAAAGCCAACGCACAAGTTCATGTGTATCACATTACATATAATAATTTAAAGAAGTCTGTTCCAGCAATCCATGAATATACTCATCCGATGGGGAGGAAGGCTCTAATGCCGACGCACAAGTTTATTCACATCGCTAACAAACCAATAATGGAGGCTGCGGGAATTTATTACCAATTTTCTCTCCCACTTAGTTATTTAACACTGAGAGTTTTTACATGCATATAATATTCATAATAAAATATGCATCCTAGTGATCGGTGTCGTTTTCACCTATATTTTAGTGTCTTTTTATTATGTATTTTGTTTATTTTTATTCATTTTATATATATTTTGGTGGTGTTATATGAAGATATGGAGGTTTGTGCTTTGAAATGATAAATGTGTGATTTTTATGATTAAGTGTCTTATATTGTGCTATATTTGAGAATATTTAGAGAATGGGTACTTTGGTGTAATTTATGTTATTTTCAGGTAAAAATGGATTTTAGACACAATAAGGAAGATGTGGAAAAAAACAGATCTCAATTCAGAGTTGAAACGAGGGAGAACGAGCCGAAACAAAATTACTGAAAATTGCACCAACTCGACCAGAGTCATGAACTCGACCCCAAACTCGACCAAAGTCCTAAACTTGAGTCGAGTTGGTGCTGAAAGCTCGATGTGTGTGCCAAATACGGGCCCGTAATAGGAGCCGTGTGCCAGCATCAGAAACACCTGTGCACCCACACTGAGGGCGTGTGCAGAACACGACCCGTGCTCCGTCAGAAGCCAAAAACTGCCCAGAAATGCACTTCCAACTTGTTTAATTTTTCTGTATTTATACGAAGCTCAAAACTAGAAGTGTGATATATGGTTGGAAATCCAAGGAAGAGAGGATTGCGTGAGCGCAAGAATAATTTGAATCGGAGATCGAATGTGAAAGTTATGCGCGAAACGGTGAGACTGCGCTGCACGCGATGCACCAACTCGTCCCGAGCTACACCAACTCAAGTCGAGCTCTGCACAAAGTCAGTTTTAAGTCCAGAACGTGTTCTAGAAGCTTCCACGGGGTATAAATGCAAGTTTTGATCATAAATTACGAGAGTAATCATTTTTGATCAGTTTCCACACACACTAGACACCTAAATCACACACATTCATCTCCATCTCTTCGACCCTTCACTTCATCCATCTAATCCACTTGATCTCCTCAAATCCATCCATAAATCTATCCATCCACCAATCTAAGAAGAGGAATTCATCATTAGTTGAAGATTTTGGCATGATCAAGGATGAGGAAGCTCACCATCAAAGGGGAGCCTACTTACCTTTATTTTGTTATTTTCTTCATTATTTGGCTCAATTGGAGCATGCCATAGATTATGTTGAATTTGTAATGATAAGTAGTGGCTAGTCCTCATGTGAGACTACCAATATGATTGGTTAGGTATTATGTAGATTTTGCACACCACATGTTTGATGAAATGATTGTTATGAATATTTTCTATCATGAATGCTTATTCTCATTTTATGTATGATTTGTGTGATTAAATTCTCTATTCATAGTTTTAGGATGACCATTCCAATATTATGCTTACTGGTTTAATTGAATCATTGATTGCATAAGATGACTCTATTAGTGTGAGGAGAGGTAAGACATACCCTTCAAGTGCTTAGAACCTCATGATATATAGGACATTAGTGATGAACAAGTGAGGGGAATCCAACTTATGATCTTAGTACCTTTATGGGAATTGAGAGTAAGAACAATCCTAGGAGATTTAAACTTGTAAAAGAGTTGAGAACCTAATCACATTGGCCATAGGGGTTAGGGGTACAAACGTGATTGCCTTTAATATCATAATATGAAAACCATCAATGCATGTGTGTGTGTTAGTCTATATATACCTTATCCATGAATGTTGCTTGCCTTACATACTTCTTAAATTGTTCTACCTTCATCCATCTTCCATGTCTATTATATCCATCTATCTTTAATTGCTTTCTTAGTTTTTAGTTTGTAGTATAATCAATCCTCCTTCTTTGATTAGTCCTACTAGAGTGCAACATCTTTCAAATACGACTACCCACTTTCGCCCTTGAGTTCGATATCTTATAAATTTTGTACTTGGTCGCTTACGTGCTACACACGATAGAGTACACTTGCTCTAAATCAATTTAACCAAAATTGAAACCAAGTTCATGGAGTCGTTGCCTGGGCGAAAGCCTCTGGTGTAACATGTTTGAATTTTTTAGCTCTACTTAGGACATTTTTCTTATTTTTGCATCTATATTTGCTTTGAAAAATTTTGTTCTTACTTGTTCTTCTTGATAGGTACATCAACCTTGAAAGAAGGGGAGAATGAGCAAAACCAAAAATAGTAAGTGAAGAAAAGTTGTAGCAAGCCTTGAAAAGGAGATTATGAACATGGATGGGTGGAACCAATACTTGGGAGGAAATTATGAAAATCTATTTTGTTTGGTTCCACCACAACAATCAAATGGCTACAAGGATGAGAGCAACTAGGGTATAGTAGTCAAATGAGTCAAGCAAGCTCTCAAAGCTACAATAATGGGTGCTATGGGGGATGGCAAGGAGCTTACAATGTGAATACATTTCAACCGTATCAAGGAAACACTTATTCCGTACCAAGTTCTTACAACAATCAAGTTCCTATGGTTACTCCTCTATCCGAAAATAATGCCTTGATGGAAATTCTTAGAAGATATGCTTATGGAAGTGATACTAGGCAAAGTTTTCAACCAAGTCTTTCAAGCTATGAGCCTCATAATGCCTACTCAATGCCTACTTCCAAATTTAATGGGGGACAAGTGTGGAACATGCCCAACTACCAAATGGGGAATGGAACAAGTATGCAAAACGGGTATGTCCAAGGAAATTTCCAAGAAGAGTGTCCACCATATGATGATGGGAAACCTTCCTTGTAAGATCAAATAAGTGAAGTGTTGAAAATGATTGAAGAAGAAAGAGAAGAAAGGAAAAAAAAGAAAGAAGAAAATGAGAGGAGATTTGAAGCCATAGACTGTCAACCTTGTCTTCCTAGTTAGTGTCTCAATGTGTTCAAAGTATGCCAACTACCTATCCTACGGTGCAACAAGAGTGGATGATGCCTAGTTCTCAAGTAGATGATATGTCTTACATGCAAGGGAGTACTTTCCCAAGTGTTGATCAAGGGAATTATCTCGAAGGACAAATATGGCAACCACCGAGTGAAGAGATAAAACCAACCGTAGAAGATAGAGATAGTAAACTCATCGATATGTTAAATGAGATGATTGAATTTAACAAAAAAATGGATGAGGAAAATGAAAGGAGATTTGAGGCCTTAGAGCATCGAATGAGTCAAATGATACAAGAATGGAACACTCTTCGTGAAATGGAGAATTGTGATGAAAACATTGAAGAAAAGTTGAAGGTAGAAGAGTGTTCGGGGGATAATGAAGAAACTCAAGAGATGTTGAGTTTATTGAGGATGAGCAAGACAAGATAAAAGAAAGTTTAGAGGAGGAAAGTGAGAGGAGCAAAGAGCCTAAGGTAGAAGAGAGCTTTGAGGATGAAGAGATTATTCATGACTTCTTGTCTCTTGGTGATGAGAAAAATTTAAGTGAAGATGAAGAATTGAGAGAGGATTATGAATTTGATGAAGTGGAACAAGGTCTAGAAGCACTTGATGATGAGTTCGGGAGTGAAATGAGCATTTCTACACCTTTTGACTCTCCAAGTTGCATTGAATTTCAAAATATTATTTATATTGACTTTGTCTTACCTATTGATTCTTCTCAAAGCCTTAGGTACAAAAGAGAGCTTGAAGAGATGTTGGGAACATATTTGATAAAAATGAATAAGTGGTGGTCTCGAAAGGAAATGTCAATGGAATGCAAGCTCAAAAGAGTGAAATTTTTAAAGTCAATCTCGAAGGATGCTACTATAATCGTTACTTGCAACAAATGCCTAATAGAGGAAGAAGCAAAAAGATTAAAATTTGATAGAAAGAACGAATGATATCCTTGGCCATTTCGATGAGTTCTCATCCGACTTGAAGACGCTAAACTTAGCACTAGATGGGAGACAACCCATCATTTATTTTAAAGCTTTCATTTAATTGCTTTGATTTAGTTTTCTTGCATTTTTGGTGTGTAGGTTGATTGCGCTCGTGAGGAGAATGCGTATTGGAGATACGAGAAGTGCTCGATTTAAAGTGTGAAGGTACGTCTCACCACTTCTTGCAAACTTAAAGTTCAACTCTTGTTTCACTTTAAGATTGGGGGGATAGTCCATGGTGGACATACCTTGAATTTTTGTGATGCATATACTTCTCTACAAGAAGCTCATTGTTGGAAACTACAAGGGTAAGTCCCACCACTTTTTGCAAACTTAATTCTCAACTTGTTTCGATTTAAGTTTGGGGGGGGAGAGTGCGTGGTGTGACTCACCACTTGAGTGTGCTTATTATGATGATTGAGAGGTCTTCTTGTAAAATTGGGTAAATTTTAAAAATTTTCTCATGAGTATTGGTATGATTTTGGATCGTTTCATTGTGTTGAAGTACATGCTATTTTATTATTTGATAGTAATTGTTATGCTAATAGTTTTGATGAGTTGTTGTGCATAAATGAAGTGTAGTGGAAGCACGAATTGAGTCCGGAGATCAAGTCGAGATTTATTATGTATGCAATCCGGAAGCCCGTGCCAACTATTTCTATTACCAAATGCCTTTTGATGGAGTTTACTTTACTACTCATCATTTCTATTTGCTTAGCATATACTTGATTTGATTTGAATTGTTTGGATTAGTATGCAACTTCATGTGTTATGTATTTGGGAGGTTTACTTGCTTTATTAATTTTTCTCATTTTTGAATAAGGTGGCAAATCTTGAGCTTACATGTTATCAGATGATTAAGATATTGGCTTAATTTTCTCTTGATGGATGGAGTTTTCATTTTGTATGTTATGTGTTGTTGCCTTGTTTCTTATTTGGTGAGTCTTTGTTTATGTGTGGTGCTTGTGATTTTTATTCTTGTATAGGATTGCTTGGTGGTTTGTTTTGGGATTTTGTGAGTTGTTTTCTTGAATATGAGCGATGATATGTTATTTGTGATAGGTGATGGTGAATTATGTTAGGAATCTCTACAATTTAAAATTGTGACATGTTCTATTTAACTTATTCAAATTTGAGATGAATTGAGGTGTAATGAGTTCCTAAAGGTCCGAGCAAAAGCTTGTGAGTGTTTGAGCCTCAACCGTGCCTCCATGGTTTAATTTCTTCATGAGTGGATCGATTGAACTTTGGTAAACTAGAACTTGCTCATGGACTACGGGAATGAGCCCGATTGGTGGATGTTAGTGATATGATCTGATGTCATCCTTGTTACTTTAAGTCACTGCCATATATTTCCTTACCTTATACATCATCCATAGTTAACCACTTTGAGCCTTTAAGCCTATTTTTTGTGATATAAGCACATTACAAGCCACGATTACCCACTTAAGCCTTTTATATATACCTTTTGTGTGGGTGATTGAGGAGATGATGGTTTACAAGGTTTGATGGTGAAGTTGTGCAAAAGAAAAAAAAGGAAATGGTAAACAAGCAAGAAAATAATGAAAAGAGCTCAAGCAAAATGTACATGCAACCTCAACATAAAAAAAGAGCAAATCAACAAAAATATGCTCAAGGAATTCAAAAGTCGAAAGAAATGTAGCATGAAATCAAAAGAAGCTCAAGAAATCAAAGGAATGATAATGATTAGTGCTTGTGATGAGAAAAGAAAAGAAAGGAAGATAGAAACGTGAAGAAGCTGAAGAAGTTGATCATCTCTTTGATTACTTACACTCGATGAGTCACTCTTACCCTTAATCTCTCTACCCTTACCAAAACGCCTAACATTACATCCAAAAGTAAAGTCCTTTTTTATCATTAGTTGAAGCCTTTGTGGCTTGTGAATATAGTCCGTGAGCAAGCCTATGGTGCGTCGGGTTCAATTGATTGATGAGTGAAAATTACCCTACTTCATAGAGTGTTGAGTGCATTTTGATACCCATTGTGAGGCTTGGACCGGAAGGAACTTTATTACTCTTAATTTTCTTAGACTTGAACTTATTAATTTTTCATGTAATGATTTTAATTTTGTAGTGTGACTTGATATGATTTGTAGTACTTGTTACTTATGATGTGTTGTTACTTATGATCTTTAGGTCTTTCTCTAGGTGAAAATTCCACCTCTCGTTTTCTCATTTTCGTTGCTCGAGGACGAGCAATACTTTAAGTTTGGGGATTGATCGGTGTCATTTTCACCTAGATTTTAGTGTCTTTTTATTATGTATTTTGTGTGTTTTTATTCATTGTATATCTTTTGGTGGTGTTATATAAAGATATGGAGATTAGAGCTTTGAAATGATAAATGTGTAATTTTCATGATTAAGTGCCTTATATTGTGCTATATTTGTGAATATTTAGAGAATGGGTACTTTGGTGTAATTTTTGTGATTTTCAGGCAAAAATGGATTCTAGACACAATAAGAAAGATGTGGAAAAAAATGGATCTCGATTCGGAGTGAAACGAGGGAGAACGATCCGAAACAAAATTGCTGGAAATTGCACCTACTCGACCAGAGTCCTAAACTCGAGTCGAGTTGGTGCTGAAAGTTCGATGAGTGTGCCAAACATGGGCCCATAATAGGAGCCGTGTGCCAGTATCAGAAACACCTGCTCACCCACACTGAGGGCATGTGCGGAACACGACCCGTGCTCCGTCGGATGCCGAAACTGCCCAGAAACGCACTTCCAACTTGTTTAATTTTTCTGTATTCATATGAAGATCAAAACTAGAAGTGTGATATATGTTGGAAAGCAAGGAAGAGAGGATCGCGTGAGTGTAAGAATCATTTGAATCAGAGATCGAATGTGAAAGTTATGCGCGAAACGGTGAGACTGCACTGCACGCGATGCACCAACTCGACCCGAGCTACACCAACTCGAGTCGAGCTCTGCACAAAGTCAGTTTTAAGTCCAAAACGTGTTCTACAAGCTTCCATGGGGTATAAATGCAAGTGTTGATCATAAATTACGAGAGGAATAATTTTTGATCAGTTTCCACACACACTAGACAACTAAATCACACACATTCATCTCCATCTCTTCCACCCTTCACTTCATTCATCTAATCTACTTGATCTTCTCAAATCCATCTATAAATCCATCCATCCATCGATCTAAGAAGAGGAATTCATCTTTGGTTGAAGATTTTGGCATAATCAAGGAGGAGGAAGTTCACCATCAAAGGAGAGTCTACTTACCTTTATTTTGTTATTTTCTTCATTATTTGGCTCAATTGGAGCATGCCATGGATTATGTTGAATTTGTAATGATATGTAGTGGCTAGTCCTCATGTGAGGCTAGCAATATGATTGGTTAGGTATTATATAGATTTTGCACACCACATGTTTGATGAAATGATTGTTATGAATATTTTCTATCATGAATGCTTATTCTCATTTTATGTATGATTTGTGTGATTAAATTCTCTATTCTTAGTGTTCGGATGACCATTCCAATATTATGCTTAGTGGTTTAATTGAATCATTGATTGTATGAGATGACTCTATTAGTGTGAGGAGAGGTAAGTCATACCCTTCAAGTGCTTAGAACCTCATGATATATAGGACATTAGTGATGAACTAGTGAGGGGAACCCAACTTATGATCTTAGTACCTTCATGGAAATTGATAGTAAGAACAATCCTAGGAGATTTAAACTTGTAAAAGAGTTGAGAACCTAATCACCTTGGCCATAGGCGTTAGGGGTACAAACGTGATTGCCCTTAATATCTGAATGTCGTTATTTTCACCTAGATTTTAGTGCCTTTTTTAGTGTATTTTGCGTATTGTTTTATCCGTATTTTCGTGTATTTTGGTGGTGTTATGTATTTTCATAGGAATGTGTGAGAATGATCTTAAACATACATATAACAGGTGAAAATGGAGTAAAAATGAAGAAGGAAGATCAAACAAAGAAAAAGAAACAAAGGTGCAAGAACACGGCTGTCCGTGCTGTCAACACGGCTCGTGTTGCAGCAAAACGGCCCGTGTGCCAGACACGGGCCTGTCCAGAATGGTCGTGCGGCGGCATCTATTTATCCAACACGACCACCACTTGGTCGTGTTGTGGCGCACGACCCGTGTTGCGGAGCACGACCCGTGTACAAGACACGGGCCTGTAAACGGAGGCCGTGCAGCGACGTCTAGGCATTCAACACGGCCACCCTTTGGCCGTGCGACGCAGAACGACTCGTGTGCCGCATGCCCTGACACGACACGACCCGTGCTACGTAGCACGACTCGTGTCGGCACCAGAACAGGATATTTTTTACAATTCTTCTAGAAGGTCTCCATGGGGTATAAATACCAATCTATTCAACATTTTTAAGAGAGATCCGAAATTCTACTGTTCCCACACACCTCACACACCATTCCTTTGATTTCACACCATATTCTCCATCCCATTCATCCATTTTTGAGATCTACATCATCTCTCCATAATTTCCTCCATCCAAATCAAGTGAAGAAGCAAGGAAGCTTGGGTGATCACCAAAGGAAGAAGGGAGATTCAATTGGATCCATTTCCAAGGGAGTTTTCATTCCAATTTTGTGTTAATCCTTTAGTTTATCATGATTTGTAAGAATTATAATGTCTATGTTATGGATCTTATGAAGATTGTAGGCTAATCTCCCTTGTGAGATTAGCAACATGAAGGTTGTTGGTTAATTTGTGGATCTATGTAATTAAATTCATATGTTGATGGGGATATTTGATTTTCTATCATTGGTTCTTATATATCTTGAGATCTATGATGTTTTGTGTGTTTGATTGTTCTAATTATATGATTAGATTGAGAAATCAATGATGTGCTTAGGATAGTCAAGTGAATCATTTCATCAAACACCTCATGTGCATTATAGATGGTAAAGTGATTGAGAAGTCCTTTATTATTTAGAACCCTTTGATGGAACATGTGATTAGTTAGATTGAGAAGTCAATTGATTATATGAAGGGATTCTATAATTGAACTTAGTACCTAGTTGGAATAGTTTAATTTAGAACCAACCTTTGAGCTATTTTGAGATTGTGCAAATGATCTACATCCTATTCATTTCGAGAGGAAGTTTAGGTGGTATAAGTGTTGGCCCTTAGTCTTAACCCTTGATACATATGAGTTTAATGCATGAATCCATAAGTTACCACTTCATTAGTGTTGTTAATCTCACTTCTACTTAATTTGGAAAACCACTCATTCATCATTTTTATCTTGTCATTGGATTATTGTTTGTCTACTTTCATTTAATTACTTGTTACCCAAACCATCGATCTATGATTCGTCTCTATAAAATCGTGATAAACGTGATATCGCTTAAGTGCTAGCATCGACCTCCCTGTGGTTCGATAAATTCTTGAATTGGTCAACCCGACTACAAGTTATGGCTAATCAAATGGCGCCGTTGCCGGGGAGGTAACGGTTGCTAGCAGCTTAAAGAAGGAACGTTTAAAGCGATCTTACTAGAGACATTTATTTTCTTGTATTTATTACTTGTTTTTGCTTTGTGAAAATTTGTTCTAATCTCTCTTGTCTTGAAGGTGTATGCAAACGAGATCAAAAGGGAAGCAAGTCGAACCAATTGATCTAGAGCTTGAAAACACTTTGAGGAGAAAGAGAAGAGAGAACAAAACCAAAAATAGTAATTCAATGGAGAATTTTCAAGGTGACAATCGTGTTGGGATAGAGCATGATGGGGAAGGAGGACACAATATGAACGTGCATGACAACGCACATCAATTCAATGAGAATCCTCCTCAACAAGCCTATCAAAATCATGGAGCTATAAACAATCAAGCTTATATTCAACAACTTGTGCAACAAGCGATGATTCAACAAGGTTTTCAACAACCTTATCCTCCTCAACAACAAGCTTATGTGCCACACCTCCACCTCCGGTTCAACATGGAGTTCAAAATGATCAAAGGGTGATACGGGATTTCTTCATGCCAAGGGCAATTCCACAAATGATGGGACCACCAATTCATGCCAACAATTTTGAGTTTAAAATGGGCTTGATTTCATTGGTGAGAGAGCAACAGTTTGGTGGAGCTCCGAATGAAGATCCTAACGCTCATCTAGCTCAGTTTGTGGAGATTGCCAACACAGTAAAGATGAACGGAGTGAGCGAGGATTGCATAAAGATGAGGCTATTCCCATTTTCTTTGAGGGATAGAGCAAGAACATGGCTCTCCACTCTTACTCCCGGTACGTGCAACACTTGGGATGAGCTAGCGCAAATATTTTTGAACAAATACTTTCCACCTTTTAAGACGCTTCAAATGAAGAGCTTGATCACGCAATTCAAGCAAATGCCTCAAGAGAGTTTTTATGAAGCGTGGGAAAGGTTCAAAGAAATGCTACGCAAGTGTCCACAACATGGCTTCCCGGAGAATCAACAAGTTGGATTTTTCTATCAAGGACTTGTGAACGGACCAAGAGTGCTTGTTGATGCCTCGGCAGGAGGATCCGTACTAGGTGTAACTCCGGAAAGGGCTATTCGAATTTTTGATGAGATTGCTACAAATGTTTATCAATGGCCATCGGAGAGAGTTAGTGGAAGCTATGGTTTTGAAAGCTATGATAAAGGACAACAGTTTAGTGTGAAGAGTGTAAGTGTTGAACCAAGTATGCCAAGCATGGAAAAGATAGTGGCGGAAGTTGTTAAACAAATGAGCTTGAATCAAAGTACGAACAATCAAGGAGTGAATATGATTGAGGGGCTACAAGTCGAGCAAGGTGTGCTACCTCCGAATGCTGTGAATGGTGAACAATGGACCAACTCTATGCCACGCGTTGAGGATGTGTCTTATATGCAAGGAAGAAATTATCAAGGTAATTATCAAAACAATTACCAAGGTAATTTCAATCAAAATCAAGGAAGTTATCCACAAAGGCAAGGGGGATTCAACGCTCAAAGTAGTGGAAGTTCACATTCACAACATCAACCAAGGCAAGAAGGGTTCACTAGCCAAGGAAGCGGAAGTTCTTATCCACAACAACCAAGAAGGCAAGATAATTTTTCATATGCAAACCCAAATAATGCGGTTGCTTATCCTCCGGGGTATCATCCGGGAGCTAAAGCGCCAAATAATGAAGGGAAGGCGACTACCGACGAACTTATTGAAAAATTGATTGCTTCCAACAAAAATCAAGAGGAAATGATTGAAAGGAAATTCAAGGCTTTTGAGGAAGTAAATGATAGACGATTAAAAGCCTTGGAGTATTCATTTAGTCAAATGGCGAGCTCAATGAGTGCTAATGAGAAAGGAAAATTTCCTTCCACTACCATTGTGAACCCAAAGGAACAATGCAAGGCAATTACCTTGAGAAGTGGAACAAATTATGAGGGACCATCTATGCCATTAGAAGATGATAAGGTGGAAGAGAAGGAAATGGAGAAAACCTTGGTTGAAGAAGAAATCGATGTTGAAAGTGAAGTTGAAGATAAATTGAATGAGGAACCGGAATTGATTGATAACAAGGTTGTTGAAAAGAAATGGGAAAGAACCAAGGCGATGAAAAAGAAAGAGGAGGAAATTGAAGTGGAAAGGGATAGTTGGGGAATTCCAAAAACATAAGTACCTATTCCTTTTCCACATCGATTTTTGAAGAGAGGCTTGGATGAAAAGTTTGCAAAGTTTTTGGAAATTTTCAAGAAAATCCACATTAATATACCCTTTGCGGATGCTTTGAAACAAATGCCTCACTATGCGAAGTTTTTGAAGGACATCATGTCAAGGAAGAGGAGCTTGATAGAGAATGAGACCGTCAACTTGACGGAGGAGTGTAGTGCAATAATTCAAAGGAAGTTGCCTCCAAAGCTCAAAGATCCGGGGAGTTTTGTTATTACATGTGAAATGGGCAAGAGTGAGGTTCATAAAGCTCTTTCTGATCTTGGGGCAAGTATTAACTTGATGCCTATGTCCATTTTCAAGAAACTTGGTATAGGGGAAGTGAAGCCTACATCCGTTACATTGCAATTAGCGGATAGGTCTTTAACCTACCCTAGAGGAATAGTGGAGGATGTGTTAGTCAAGGTTGGAAAGTTTATATTCCCGGTTGATTTTGTAGTGATTGATATGGACGAGGATGCAAATGTTCCATTGATATTGGGGCGTCCATTTTTAGCAACGGGAAGAGCTTTAATTGATGTACAAAAAGGGGAGTTGAAGTTGAGAGTAAATGAGGAAGAGGTGATTTTCTCGTTGAAGAGTGCTATGAGATATCCAAATGAGAAAGAAGAATGTAGAAGGATCGACATGATTGATGAAGTTGTTGAAGAGAACCTACCATTCATCTTAGCTAAAGATCCTCTTGAAATGAGCATAAGCCATTCTCTTACTTTATCTTTAAATTCTAATCATTCTATTCATTGTTTAGAAGATGAAGATATTAATGATTGTTTACATGAATTGAATGCTTGTAGGGAAATGCAAGAGGATGAAGCAAAGTTGGCATACTTTGGAAAGAGGGAATATCTTCCATTAGAGATGGAGATTGAAGAGTCAAAGGTTGATAAAGGAAAGGAAGAATTGAAGCCTCTACCCGATCACCTTAGGTATGCATATTTGGGGGACGAGAAGACATTTCCGGTAATTGTATCATCATCCCTTTCTCCTTTAGAACTTGATAAATTGTTGAGAGTACTTAGAGATCATAAGAGTGCTATAGGGTGGAGTTTGGATGATTTGAAGGGAATTAGTCCCACAATTTGCATGCATCACATAAGGTTGATTGATGAGAACAAATCATGTATACAACCTCAAAGACGTTTGAATCCTATTATGCAAGAAGTTGTTAGAAAAGAAGTTTTAAAATGGTTGGATGCTAAAATTGTTTATGCCATTAGTGATAGTCCTCATGTAAGTCCTTTGCATGTTGTGGCTAAGAAAGGAGGGTTAACCATTGTTAAAACGGAATTTGATGAAGAACTTGCAACAAGGGTGAAAAAGGGGTGGAGAGTTTGTTGTGATTATAGAAAACTTAATGACAATACTCATAAGGATTATTTCCCTTTGCCTTTTATTGATCAAATGCTTGATAGGTTGGCGGGATACAAGTATTATTGTTTTCTAGATGGTTACTCGGGGTATAACCAAATCATGATAGCCCCCGAGGATCAAGAGAAAACAACTTTTACTTGTCCGTATGGCACATTCGCGTTCTATAAATTGCCTTTTGGGTTATGCAATGCACCCGCCACCTTTCAACGTTGTATGATGGCTATTTTTGGAGGATTGATTGAAAATGTGATGGAAGTTTTTATGGATGATTTCTCCGTGTTTGGATCTTCATTTGATATATGCTTAACTAATTTGTCCATGGTCTTGCAGCGATGTCAAGATACGAACCTCGTCTTGAATTGGGAAAAATGTCACTTTATGGTTCAAGAGGGTATCGTACTTGGTCATCATATCTCCGAAAAAGGTTTGAGAGTTGATAGAGCGAAGGTTGTAGCCATTGAACATCTTCTCCCTCCTAAAAACGAAAAAGGGGTTAGATCGTTTCTTGGTCACGCCGGTTTCTATCGACGTTTTATAAAGAATTTTTCTAATATTGCCAAACCTTTGTGTAAATTGCTTGAGAAAGATACTCCATTTGAATTTAATGATGAATGTCTTGATGCTTTTAGGGTGTTAAAGGAAGCTTTGATTTCTTCACCAATCCTTGTCTCTCCCGATTGGAGCAAGCCCTTTGAACTCCATTGTGATGCAAGTGATAGTGCTTTGGGAGTAGTGCTTGGACAAGTGCGAGAGAAGAAATTTCGAGCTATCTATTATGCATCAAAGACGTTCAATGCAAATCAAAAGAATTACACCACAACGGAAAATGAGTTTCTTTCCATAGTCTATGCTTTTGAAAAATTTCGTCCATACTTAGTTGGCACGAAAACCATTGTCTATACGGATCATGATGCCATTAGGTATTTGATGAGTAAAAAGGATGCCAAACCAAGACTAATTCGTTGGGTTCTTTTGTTGCAGGAGTTTGATGTTGAGATACGTGATAAGAAGGGAGTCGAAAATGTCATAGCAGACCACTTGTCACGATTGGAGAATGTTGATAAAAAGGAACCATGGAGCTCATAAATGATATGTTCCCAGATGAAGAGATACTTCAAGTGGATTTTCATCGGATGTACACTTTGTGTGAGACCGGAAGACCGTGGTACGCGGATTTGGTAAATTACTTAGCGTGTGGTATCAAGCCGGACCATCTCACCGAGTCAAAAAGGAAAAAGTTCTACCATGATGTTAAAGAATATTTTTGGGATGATCCTTTGTTGTTTAAGCATTGTCCGGATGGTATCATACGGAGGTGTATTCCGGAGGAAGAAAAACTAAGTGTCATGGAGATGTGCCATAGTTTACCATGTGGAGGACACTTTGGGTTTCAAAAGACGGGAGCTAAGATCTTACAGTCGGGATTGTTTTGGCCAACATTGTTCAAGGATTGCAAAGAATACGTCATGGAGTGTGATAGATGCCAAAGAATTGGAAGTATTGGACAAAGAGATGAGATGCCTATGAAGAACATCTTTGAAGTTGAAGTGTTTGAAGTTTGGGGGATGGACTTCATGGGCCCATTTCCGTCTTCCAATGGTTTTCTTTACATTTTGCGTGCGGTAGACTATGTGTCTAAATGGGTAGAAGCAATTCCTACAAGAACAAATGATGCTCTAATTGTCAAAGCTTTCTTGAAGAAGAACATTTTTGCAAGGTTTGGAGTACCAAAGGCAATCATTAGCGATCAAGGGACTCATTTCATAAACAAGATCATTGAAAAGCTTTTGAGAAGCTATGGAGTGAAGCACAAGGTGTCAACACCTTATCATCCGCAAACAAATGGTTTGGCGGAGGTATCAAATAGGCAAGTAAAGCTTGTACTTGAGAAGACAGTAAAGGGGAATAGGAAGGATTGGTTTTCTAAGCTAGATGATGCGCTTTGGGCTTATCGAACGGCGTACAAGACCACTCTTGGTTTGTCTCCGTATAAACTTGTCTATGGGAAAGCATGTCATCTTCCGGTTGAAATAGAACACAAGGCTTTATGGGCATTGAGGAAGTTAAATCTTGAGGAGAAAGAATCGGGAAAGAAAAGATGCCTTCAATTGATTGAGCTTGAGGAATTTCGTGAGGAAGCATATTCAAACTCACAAATTGTCAAGGAGAAGCTGAAACGATGGCATGATGAAAGAATCAAAGCAAAGGAGTTTATACCGGGGGATAGAGTACTTTTGTTCAATTCGAGATTGAAACTGTTTCCCGGAAAGCTTCGTTCAAAATGGACCGGTCCATACGAGGTGATTGAAGTTAGAGAAAATGGATCTTTAATGCTTGAGGGATCGGATGGGAATTCTTTTATTGTCAATGGTCATAGGGTTAAGCATTACCATTCTCCCTCTCAAAGGGAGTTGGTATATGTTGACACCTTCTCTTCTTGAGATCCGTATCCTTTTAGTAGTTTAGGTTTGTATATATTTCTTTTCTTGTTTTGTTTTCTTTTGGTTTCGTAGGTGGATTGTGCTTATGAGGAGAAGATTTTTTTAAAACATTCTAAGTGTGTGTCATTGATGTGAACGGTATATCGTACCACATTTTGCAAACATTCTTTGAAACTCTTGTTTCAATTCAAGTTTGGGGGGATATGATGTGATACGATATATTATATTCTATGTTGACATGCATTCGTGTGTTTTTGAGCTAAATTTGAAATTTTCTCATAAGTTCGGTTTAGTTTTGATTCGTTTTGGTGGTGTTGAAGTGGATAGTCCTTTTGTGTTGATATTATGATTGAACTAATGATGTTGATGAAGTGTGAGCATGAATAGGGAGTTTTGGAAGCATGGAAACAAGGAAAGACAAGAGTTGAAGATGAAAAGTGGAAGATTCAAGGGAGTAGTGACACGCCTCGTGTCGCCGACACGGCCCTGTTAGCTTTGGCCGTGCGGCGACATCAGTTAGTCCAACACGAGCAGGATTTGGTCGTGTTGCGTGACACGGGTTGTGTCCAAGCGCGAGACTCGAGTCGTGTAGCCGACACGACCCTGTACACTTTGGCCGTGCGGGAGCACCAGAACACGCAACACGGGCACCTTATGGCCGTGTTGCGTGACACGACTCGTGTCGGGTCTGAAGCAGCGTTTTAAAAGGCAGATTCTGAACACAGCTCGAAGGCCAAAAACTCATTCCACCGTGAATTTCCAGTCGAAACTCCACCCATCATCCTCTAAACACCAAAGAGTGGTAAGATTGTGAGTGTAGAAGGTGAACTTCAAAACATAAACAACAATCCCCTACATTTTGTTCAATAGAATTCAAGGTATGTCTTCTTGTGCCCTAATTCTCAATTCGAGGTATGAATGGCGAAATTCATGTATGGGTTTTGAATGATGGAATGTATAAAGCATGTCTAGGATAGTGAAACATGAATTTGCATATTTAATTGTTGGATTGATTAAATTTTGATTAGATTTAGGAATTTGGGGATAATTGTTTTAGGATGATTAATTTAGGGCATGTGATTGTTAAATTGATTAATAATGCTTCTATGATGATTGTATTGATGTGAATTAGTTTAGGTATTGAGGAATTGAGCATGAAAGCATAGTTAAGACTTGTTGAATTGAATTGTGAAATAGGTGCATGCCAAGTGTTTGATGAAATGCCTAAATGAAAATTCAAATTAGAATTCAAAGTTTTTACATGAAGCATTATTGAATTGAATTGTGCCCATTGAAAAAGTGAAATGTTATGAAAGAATGAGAGGATTAGGATGTTGAAAGTGAGTGATTGAATGAAATTTTTGAAATAACTTTGTGTTAAGTTGATTGGATCGAAATGTTAAGTCTTTGAAACAAAATGTTTATTGTGCTTGAATATGTGCTAGGATTAACACTTAGTTGAATAACTAGTGATAATTCTAATCAACATGAGACATTTTGTTTTGAGTTAACTTGAAACTAATTTGAATTATGTTGGACATTGTAGATGGCTGAAAGAAGAGTAAGGAAACGCAATGAGGACTTCATTTTCATTGAGTCAGATATGGAACTATCCAACCTTGATGCCAAACTGCTAATGAAAGACCAACACCCTGAGAATTTTGGAGTAAAGTTCATGGAATGGGAGAAGTACGCATTGAGATGGGAGTACATAATCCCAAAGATTAGGGCAACTCGATTCCAAGATCAAGCAACCATGGAAGGCCTTGGAATAAAAGGTGATCTGAGGACTCTATTCCGTCGAGTGGAAATGGAGGAGTTTTTCGATAAGAGACCTCCCACTTATCTCCACCTTACAGCCGAGTTCATGAGCACCTTGGAGGTTCACAGAGATAGGAACAAGTTTCCTATTGCTATCACATTTCAGTTAAACAATGAGATGTGGGAGAAGATACCTGTGAATGAGCTGAATAGATTTTTTGGGTGCCCAATCATGAGAGGCCATCAGAACTTCTTACCACAAGGGGGTTTCAATCAACAAACGTGGTGGAGAAAATTGGTTGAGGATGGGACTGAGCCTCCAGAGTACATTCCAAGTTCGTCAAAAGGGACAGCCATAAGGAACCCAATCATGAGGTACCTTGAGAAGATAGTATCAAATACTATTCTGGGTCGGTTCGAGAGTGGATCTGTTGGGGAAAAACAGTTGTACATCATGTACAGTATATTCAAAGAGTTCACAGTGAACATTGCAGCTCATTTCGTTCAGCATGCAGAGAGAGTGGCGAAGAGAGAGAACACTAGAGGGATTATGATTGGAGGAATGGTGACAATGATTGCTCAAGGGTTAGGCATCGACCTTAGAGGGATGCAACACTCGATGATTAGTGAAGGGCTCACGTACAATCAACTCATAAGGATGGAGTTCCTATCATTCATAGGAAATATGTATTGCTTGAAGCAAGATAAGGGAGCTCCATTCCCTCTACCAGCTCCTGAGCTCACCACACTGCAAGGACGAAGAAAGCATCAGAATTTAGCAATGGCGAGTCCTAACCACTCCGCAGTCGTGAGAGCTTTCTACCGAGAGAATAGAGATGGAGTGGAAGCAGTGCTCCAGCAGATGAGAGTGGATGAGAATCCTGAGCTAAGGAATCTGAGAGCTGAGCCGATGGACATGGATGTAGGGGAGGAAGAGCAACATCATCAGGTGGAATTTGAAGAGCATGCACCAGAGCCTCCAGCATTTGAGCAAGAAGAAGAAGAACAAGAGGAAGGAGATGGACCAAGAGAGGGGAATGCAAGATGGAATCTTCTGGAGAACGAACTCATGGAGATCAGGCAGACGCAGCAGGTGCTTGGAGATGAGATGAGAGAGTTCCGAGAGGAGCAGCAGAGGCAGGGTGCAATGATAAGGGAGATCCATGAAGGGCAGCGTCGTAGGGAGTACTATGAAGAGAATACACGATCACGCTCGAACAACATGGAAGAGATGATCACAAGGATGTTCAATTTCCAATTCCCTACCACACCTCGTGCTTATACTCCTTAGGGATCATGGCATAATCAACCCCCTCCGCCTCCGGATAACTAAGGGAGTACTTTTGGTGTTCGACACTTCATTAGTTCATCTTCTATAGTTATTTAATTTGTGTTGGATTTGAGACTTCATATTGTTTTGTTTTGGGATGTTTAATTTCGTACTTTTCTTTCAATTAAGGATTGAGATGATTTTTGTTGTGTATTGACTATGGATGGGGTGAATTTTCTTTGTATCTGTTCTTTTATTGTTGTCTTTGTGTTTTTGCTTTTGTTGTTTTGTTGTTTCTTTGGTTTTTTCGTGTTTAGGTTTGATTTGGTGGTTTGTTTGGGAGGTTGTGAGTCGTTTTGAATATGAGTGATGATGCATTATGGTGATAAGTGAGGTCGAATTATGATTAAGGAACTCTACGCTTTCGAATTGTGATATGTTTTATTTAACTAATTCAATTAAAAGAATGAATAAGTTGTAATAAGTCCTTTTAAGTCGAGCATAAACTTGTGAGAATTTGAGCCTCGACCATGTATACATGGTACCTTTTCATGAGTGGATCGGTTGAGTTTTGATAAACTAAATACTTGCTCAAAGACTTTAGGAATGAATCCGATTAATGGAGATCGATGAAATGATTTAAGGCCATCCTTGTCCTGTATAGCCATTGCCAAATATTTCCTTACCTTTAAAAATCATCCCTAGTAAACCACTTTGAGCCTATAAGCCTATTTATTGTGAAGATAGCACATTACAAGCTTTAATTACCCACATGAGCCTAAGATATATACCTTTAGTGTGAGTAATAAAGAAGATGGTGGCTAGAAAGGTGTGATGAGATAACAAAAGAGAAAGAGGAAATGGTAAATAAGTAAGAAAAAGGATGAAAAGAGCATAAGAAAGAATGGACATGCAATTTCAAAACAAGAAAATGAGCAAGCAACAATAATATGCTCAAGTACTTAAGAGTCAAAGAAAAGAGGCATGAATCTATAAGAAGCTCAAAAATCCAAGAAAGTGATGATTAGTGCTTATGATCAATAAAGAAAAGAAAGGAAGAAAAAGAATGTGAAGGGATGGAAGAAAGTAGCTACCTCTTCGATTACTTACACTCATTTAGTCACTTTTACCTATATTCTTCCTACCCTACCAAAGAGCCTATCATTACATCCTTAATTAAAGACCTTTTTGATCATTGATTAAATTTTTGGTGGTTTGTGAATAGAGTCTACGAGCAAGTGTATGGTGAGTCGAGCCAATTGATTGATGAGTGTTGATTTACCTTATTTAAAGAGTGTCGAGGGAAATTGATAAACTTATGTGAGGCTTAGACTAAAAGGACTATATTGCTCTTTATTCTCTTTTGATTGAACTTGTTAATTTCTCTTATCATGAATCTAATGTTGTAGGTTAGCTTAGCATGATTTGAAATTCTTGTTGCTAATGATGTGTTCTTACTTGTATTCGTTTAGTCTTTTTACTAGGTGAAAGCTTCTCCCTCAGTCTATCATTTTCATTGTTCGGGACGAACAATACTTCAAGTTTGGGGGTGTGATTGTCGTTATTTTCACCTAGATTTTAGTGCCTTTTTGAGTGTATTTTGCGTATTGTTTTATCCGTATTTTCGTGTATTTTGGTGGTGTTATGTATTTTCATAGGAATGTGTGAGAATGATCTTAAACATACATATAACAGGTGAAAATGGAGTAAAAATGAAGAAGGAAGATCAAACAAAGAAGAAGAAACAAAGGTGCAAGAACACGGCTGGCCGTGCTGTCAACACGGCTCGTGTTGTAGCAAAACGGCCCGTGTGCCAGACACGGGCCTGTCCAGAATGGTAGTGCGGCGGCATCTATTTATCCAACACGACCACCACTTGGTCGTGTTGTGGCGCACGACCCGTGTTGCGGAGCACGACCCGTGTACAAGACACGGGCCTATAAACGGAGGCCGTGTGGCGACGTCTAGGCATTCAACACGGCCACCCTTTGGCCGTGCGACGCAGAACGACTCGTGTGCCGCATGCCCTGACACGACACGACCCGTGCTACGTAGCACGACTCGTGTCGGCACCAGAACAGGATATTTTTTACAATTCTTCTAGAAGGTCTCCATGGGGTATAAATACCAATCTATTCAACATTTTTAAGAGAGATCTGAAATTCTACTGTTCCCACACACCTCACACACCATTCCTTTGATTTCACACCATATTCTCCATCCCATTCATCCATTTTTGAGATCTACATCATCTCTCCATAATTTCCTCCATCCAAATCAAGTGAAGAAGCAAGGAAGCTTGGGTGATCACCAAAGGAAGAAGGGAGATTCAATTGGATCCATTTCCAAGGGAGTTTTCATTCCAATTTTGTGTTAATCCTTTAGTTTATCATGATTTGTAAGAATTATAATGTCTATGTTATGGATCTTATGAAGATTGTAGGCTAATCTCCCTTGTGAGATTAGCAACATGAAGGTTGTTGGTTAATTTGTGGATCTATGTAATTAAATTCATATGTTGATGGGGATATTTGATTTTCTATCATTGGTGCTTATATATCTTGAGATCTATGATGTTTTGTGTGTTTGATTGTTCTAATTATATGATTAGATTGAGAAATCAATGATGTGCTTAGGATAGTCAAGTGAATCATTTCATCAAACACCTCATGTGCATTATAGATGGTAAAGTGATTGAGAAGTCCTTTATTATTTAGAACCCTTTGATGGAACATGTGATTAGTTAGATTGAGAAGTCAATTGATTATATGAAGGGATTCTATAATTGAACTTAGTACCTAGTTGGAATAGTTTAATTTAGAACCAACCTTTGAGCTATTTTGAGATTGTGCAAATGATCTACATCCTATTCATTTCGAGAGGAAGTTTAGGTGGTATAAGTGTTGGCCCTTAGTCTTAACCCTTGATACATATGAGTTTAATGCATGAATCCATAAGTTACCACTTCATTAGTGTTGTTAATCTCACTTCTACTTAATTTGGAAAACCACTCATTCATCATTTTTATCTTGTCATTGGATTATTGTTTGTCTACTTTCATTTAATTACTTGTTACCCAAACCATCGATCTATGATTCGTCTCTATAAAATCGTGATAAACGTGATATCGCTTAAGTGCTAGCATCGACCTCCCTGTGGTTCGATAAATTCTTGAATTGGTCAACCCGACTACAAGTTATGGCTAATCAATATCATAACATGAAAACCATCAATGCATGTCTGTGTGTGAGTCTATATATATCTTATCCATGAATGTTGCTTGCCTTACATACTTATTAGATTGTTCTACCTTCATCCATCTTCCATGTCCATTGTATCCATCTATCTTTAATTGCTTTCCTAGTTGTTAGTTTGTAGTAAAATCAATCATCCTTCTTTGATTAGTCCTACTAGAGTGAAACATCTTTCAAATACGACTACCCACTTTCATCCTTGGGTTCGATATCTTATAAATTTTGTACTTGTCGCTTACGTGCTACACACGATAGAGTACACTTGCTCTAAAAAAATTTAACCAAAATTGAAACCAAGTTCACCTAGCATGCTCCTACTACGGCACATAAGGCTATAAATCAAAGAGAATCATGCATACACATATATAACAATAATCAGATAATTAAATCAATTTATAACAGTTATATATCAGTGAATTCAATTATTCGCCACCAAGCATGAATGTCGGCAAAGACCTCCTGATTATCAAATTTTCAACAATATTCGGATTATCAAATTTTTTAACCCATCGATATCGACCATCGATATCGTCTAGATTTTTAAAATCATCGATATCGACCAGATTATCAAATTTTCAAAAATTTCTATATTATCAAATTTTAGAAACTATCGATATCGACCATCGATATCATCCAGATTATCGAAATCATCGATATCGACATTCAACCATATATAATAATAATAGATAATTAAATCAATTATGATAGTTATATATTAGGAATTAATTCCACATCCATATATGACAATAATAGACAATTAAGTCAATTATGGCAGTCATATATTATGAATTAATTTGCCAAATAGGATGTCTTGTCCAACACTCCAAGCAATTAAACGGGTTCCTTGCGCAAGAAGAAGAAAAACTTGTGCCCTAAGAAATCTCACACATGGACCCACAGCTACCGGAAACCGCCGCGCATAGCGGCGTCGCTCCAGCCATGCATCTGTCGCCGGAGAACTACCATTTACCGAAAAGCACGCTGCCAACAACCACCGTCGATGATGCACAGCAGAGGCACAAGCATCCCACCAATCGTGCTTATGAAAACGGCAATCGTTCTGCCAAGCCATCGCCTGTACGCTACATTAACATCATCCGGCATTCTCACCGATCATTCGCTTCTAGACTTGCCCTGAGCAATGCACGACTCGCCCAGAATGCCGCTTGACTTGTCCTGAATGCTGTCAGACTCGCTCGGAATGGTGCCTTGCTTGCCCGGCCTGACTCGCTCAGAACGCTAGTCGACTCGCCCAGAATGTTGATTGATTCGCCCAGAACTTTGGTCGATTCGCCCAGAACTTCATCCGACTCACCCTGAATGTTGTCCAACTCGTCCAAAATGCAACTTGATTCACCTAGAATGCCGCTTAACTTGCCTTGAACTCCTTTGGACTCGGCCAAATCGATGCTCGACTTGCTTTGCCCTGAATGTTGCCCAACTCGCCCAGAAGCAGTCGGACAACAGGCTGCCTTGCGGGCCAAGCCACCCAACATCAGCCGACAGCCACCGATGGTCATACCCAGCGTGCGCCTACACTGCCCAGAACGTCCGTGGCCTACCATCAACTACCATGTCTCATCCAAGCAACAACCTCACAAGTCCGATGCCGGCGTGATCGTGCATCAACTAGTCAATGTCCAGCAGCGTGAGCGCCTTTCGTTGATGTTCAGAAGACTCGCGCTGCACGCAACCCGTCAACACCCGTGCCACTTACAACCATTGTTCGGGCCACGCATCACTGTTGGGCCATGGATCTCCTGCCATGTCCAGCCTCTTTCGCAAGCCACCATCCATGCGCTCATCGTGCAATCATCGTCTACTCCAGGCGTGAATTCGATGAACAGGTTTCATTGATTCTCACACACATCCATCGACAATATAGGGATTATACAGGCACAATCAAATCATACCATAACCCTAATCAAACATGTGATTCTATTCCAAACAAGAAACACAAAAGCCACATAAACCCTAGCCTAACGTGTCACACTTCACCACGAAACCGAAGCTCTGATACCAATTGTTGACATTCGATTGTTTGGTTAACATGAACCGTTAGGGTTCCATATATTTCTAACAGTCAGCAGAAGCAAGAAAATAAGAAACATATTATCTTTCACCAGGGTATGTTGGAGAAGATGAATTCTCGCCGGCAGCCTGCGCAGCCTCACCGTTTTGGGCATAACTCTCTCATCCAGTATTATATTTGGGTGATCTCTAGGCCAAAACGATCCTCTCTTCTGTGGCTTTCCATTAGTATATCAAATGTCGAATTATGAGGTCTCTATGATTTTATAAATATCGTACAAGTTGACGGACAGCAGCAGCAAACAACCTTCCAGTCTTCTGCTGTATTCCCAAGTCCAATTTCGACGTTGTGTGGGCGACGATCCTCGAGATCTTCTCAATCTGCTGTTCTGTTTACCCTCTTCACATGTTAGGCATGTCTCTCTTAGGGTTAGAACAACTGAGGACTTATATATGGGCTACAATAAGGACTAGGAGGAGAAATTAGAGTTGGGCCTCCATTGGGCTTAAGTATCCAAGCTTAGCCCAAAGCTTATACTTAAGTCCAATAATAATAATATATACCACTAAAATATTATTAATGCACTACCATTCTAATCCCATAATTACGTTATGGGCTCCTTCTTATTATGAGCCCGTTATTCTCCCCATGTTTAAGATATACAATGCCCATTAATTAATTAAGCTACTGACAACTCCATTAATTAATATCTCATCCGAGAGTAGTACCACTCAACCTCATTATCATGCCGGAATAAATCCACCTACAGGGTTTACATGATAATCCTTATGAACTCCTCAATGGGACATCATCAACCTATGTCGGACACGAATTCCTTCTACAATCAACAGCACACCATAGTGACAGCACTATTTTCCAACTCACTGAGTTTATTGATTTAATTACATGTAAATTTTACCTATTGATGAATCAAAGAAATACATACTGCCCTACGTGTTGAGGTTATTGTATAGGGATTAAGAGCACGAACATCCATAATAACTGAGATCAAGTTCTTCTATATAGACAGTACAAGACGAACGATCTCAAGTGATCCAGCTCAATACACACAAAGCACACTAATGTGATTCTATAGTCAAGACAAACTAATACCAAATCACACTACAACCATCCCGATAGAGAGTTCCCGTCTATCTCGGTTGTGAGCATCTGTTTATACTTTATAAGGAAACCAATAATATGATCTTCCGCGTGTTGTCACACAACATATTATCTACAATATAAAGCAAATGGACTATTGCATCAAACATATGAATAAATTATAAGATGCAATCATTTGATCATATGATTCTCATTTATAAAGAATTGTTATAACATTGTTCATACTAAAGCTAGACTTTTAGAATTGTTATAACATTGTTCATATCTTAAGTATTTATATATTTTTAATTTGTAGCTTTGAGAGTAATTCAGAGGCGAAGAGCAGAAATGCTGACCTTGGGTGAATTCAAGCTGCCAAATTTCTTGAGTCTTTTCATGTGATCACACAATTTACTTTCTTTATTTCTAGGAAATGATGATTCTAATGACCCTTCCACAAATTTTTATACTGGGAATCAAGATGATTCAGCAGTCGAAAAGAGGTTTGAATTGCCTGCATACTAATTCATTTCTCATGATGATTTATTATTCACTTGTGCTTCTAGAATTGTGTGTTTAAGTTTGACAATTTTGTGTTTAATTTTTCTTTCAATAACTTGCATTTAACAGCAATAAAATATTGAATGTAAATTTATTCATGAAATCAGTGAGCAATGATGACTTTCATAGTGCAAAAAGCTAGAAGCAAAGAAGAATTTTTATAAATATTCCTATATTTTTCCTCTTATAAAGTAAAATATAACTAATGTTATCTTAGTATTTTTCACCTCTCTTGTATTCGATTAGAAATGTGGGTGTTATATAATAAAGGAACTAAACTATCACTTAATTACATCAATATACAGTTTGCACTTTTACTTGGTGTCACCCCTCTATATTCTTGTGACTTTACTAGAAGTGGAATTTTTAGCTTAGGATATTTAGAACTTTAATCTCTGGTGTTGCTTGTTGTGTTCTAACTTGTTTAAATACTAGTTTAACGCTCATTTCTGCTGTATCTTTGGTTTCTTACGTAGGATAGGTTCCCTTATCTGTGTAATAGTAAGGTAATTTTAGCTAGCCTTTAGCTATTGGGATAAATCTTGTCACATATGAGATATTTTCAGGATATGAAGGTAATGACTATGATTGAATACACCAAGGAAGAAGGAAAAAAACGGAGAGTTGTTGGGTGCTGCATGATGATTAATTGAACTAAGTTTACTTTGGTAACGGACTTTCCTTCTTTTTTTTTTACTTTCTAGTCATTAAATGAGTTTTTAAATATATGGTGCTGCATTCATAGCCTCTTCTTTCAGAAAAAAGGTATTATTCATTGGAATGAAACTGAAATTTATTGTTTATAATGAAATTCAATCCTTTCTTGGCTTTGTCTCTATGTCTGCTAAAGTAACAGATCAGATTTGAAAAGAAATGTATATTGCAGAATGCCCTATTGAACAGTTGAAGGTTAGAACTTTTATTCTTATTCTTGAAATTAGGACTGGAGATTATGGGATTTACTAACGATTAAATTTCAAAAATAAAGTTTCTAAAGCAGCTGTTCCTGCAATAGATGTCATGGTAATGACTATGATTGAATACACCGCGTCTTGGTGATTTTTTCTGTAAACTATCATTTCAATCATTTACCTTTGCTCATTCTTAATTACATTTACATTTCGATGTATTATGCCAATTTTAGTTTTTGTGTTTGATTTTTCTCTTCTGCTAATCTGATCCTTGTGAAAAATCATCTTAAGTTAAGTGTTATGTGATGTTTATCTGATCCTTGTGAAAAAATATCATACTTTCATGTTCTGTGATGTTTAAGAAAAAAGAGTTGGAGGCAACGTCACTGGAATTGCAAAATCATATAGAAAAATAAGGTGATTCTCTTGTGGCTGCTGAATTACTTGCTTCATCATTGGGGTTAAATTTATAAGCCTTGGAAATTTATCTTTTTTTCTCCTTCTATAAGTTATATTACGTGATGGCCTGCGTATGAAACTAATAACTAAGCCTACCAACTACTGTTTTGAAATGTAAGTTAAGAGAGCATGTAGTCCAATAATACGATTTCTTACTGATGGGTTTATATGTGGTGGTTAGTTGCTCATGTCAGTTTTTGCTGTTGTTATAGGAAAAACTGATTGCCAGTTGCAAACTACGCTGATAGAGGCACTCTGTCAGACACTCCAAGTGATGCACAAGTCAAGATGCCTGACCCTAACTGATATAGTTGAAGGCACGTTTTGTTTATTCAATTTTGAGTTGTCCATATTTTTCTGTTTAAAGTCTGAGTACATAGGACTTCAGTTTTTTTCTCGCGAACCATGAAATTCTACTTCTCCTCTTGTATATATGAGCTTATTGTCCTCGTACATCCGAGTGGACTTCCATGATTTTTTTTTAGTTTTTTGTTTTATCGTGAATTATTATTATTAATCGTCTTTTCCCCCCAAATTTGAAAAATATTCTGTTCTTTGAGATGATGTTGCTTTTTTAGTCTGCATGTTTTACCCATTTTTATTATCTTTCATGAGTTAGTACATAAAAAGAGTAGAAATTTTGTAATGATATCTGAAGATGATGATTCTGGTCGAATTGGTTGATTCCATAGTACACCTTTTAATGGAATTATCATATGTAAATGTTAAATGATGGAGATTTGAGATTATTTCTTATGGTGCATGTTGTTTAATCTGAGAATCAAATGACACACTTTATTACAAGCAGAAATAGTTATAGATGGTAAACAACAGACCATGCTTATGATTTTGCTTCAACTTACCCTCCACCCATTTTACTATAAAATTTCCTATTCGCCTCAACTGATTTTGTTGTGATTTTTTTTACTTGTGATAGGAAGAACTAGAAGAAAGGAATTTTGTTTATATGGTCTAATGAAATGTGAGAAGTTGATTAGTGCATGTATTAATTTTTTTCATGATAGGTCTTGTGGACACATTGGTGAAGAAGACATGACAACTGGACAAGTGTCATAGGATATAATTGCAAATCTCTTCTAGGCTTTGATCAGAATAATAGCTTGGATGCTTCTCATAATGACTTCAGGAGTCTTCAACAAGATCTACAATACTCCTTTGATGAACCTACTTCATTGAAGGTATGTCATTCTATACACAATCTTCCACTTTCTGTCTTATCAAAACTCATTAGCTAACAACTAAATGATCTTTCAAGGTCCCATGTACCCGTTCCCTAATAAATGCTTGCCTCCAAAAGTCATTGAGGCTGTGAATAAGGTTGGAAAAGTACCAAATGTCTTTTACTATCTCAAACTTCTAGAAGCCATAGGCATTTCCACTGTCCCAGGTTCTGGCTTTGGTCAAAAGGAATGGTATGCTTATCCTTGATTCATTTTAAATTTTGCTACAATTGATGATTAATACTTGTTTTTCATTTAACCTTTCGACTAGTATTACTAGCACTAACCTGATTTTGCATAAAAAGTTGTCGCCATCTTTTTAAATTTAATTTTCGTATTGTGATCGGGAATTTGTTGCAATCTATCGATGAAAACCCAATTTGCCTTGTGCTCACAGTTCTGGTTGTTGTTTCAAATTTCACCATAAGGTCTATTAATGCTTGGATAATTTATATTATAACTCACCAGAATGTATATGTAAACATTTAGATGTAGTTTTTTTAATTTGGATATAAAATTATTTTGTTCTTAATTAATTTTACACCTTAGGTTTGTAGAGTGATGAGTATGACATGTTGAAAGATCTGAATTTTGTTGAAAGAAGTCTATCATATATGTGTTTAAATATACTAGAATGAGACATGTAAATTAATTGCTGATGTCAGGTTTGATTTTTTATAAATATTGGGATACCAAGGTACTAATGAATGAAATTGGCACTTAAGTGAATTTTGAGTAAAAGCTTATATTTTTGAAGAAGTATGTGCATATGAATATTAGTAATAAGAAGGATGTAAGCTATGTAATAATGCAGCTACTGTTAATCAAGTTTCAAGCATGATCACACTATTTTGTGTTCTTTCTTTATTAAGTAAACAAAAAATATAAGGATTATCAATTTCATGTTTCTTCATGATAGATAAAGCAATTTATACAAGTGTAATTGTTTTAATTCCACATTGTTGATCTTATTCCTTTTAATTCAGTAGATATGTGTAATTAGCTGTGATGGAGTGGACTAAACCAATCAAGAAGGTTTACATCTTGTTTTGTGGGTGGGATAGAACATTAGCTACATTTTCCATACTTCTTTTAATATATATTAATATTTAATTAAGTACTTTGAATGTTGGAATGTTTGACATTGAATTTGTATACTCGTATTGATGTGTTGAGGAATAAAATATTTGTTGGAATGTATAGGTTTATTGAAATTTTTATTTATACTAGAATTTTATGGTTGAAGTAGATCACCGATATCTATTGTTTATTATCTTTAATACATCGTCGTAGATATCAATAAATTTTTAATAGATATACGTGAAACACCGATATCTATTAACATAAGAGGTATCGGTGGAACATCAATATCTATTGTTCAATATCTTTAATATCATCATTACGGATATCGGTGAATTTTTAATAGATATCGGTGGAATATCGATATCTATTATAATAATAGATATCGATGAACCACCGATATCTATTGTTCAATATCTTTAATATCACCTCCATTAATAACGGTGGGATACTAAATAGATATCGGTGATTCACCACTATCTATTTATGAAATAAATATCGGTGATTCATCAATATCTATTTAGGGGACCTTTAATAACACCTCCATTAATAACGGTGGAATACTGAATACATATCGATGAATCACTGATATCTAGTGATGCAATAGATATCGGTGAATCACCGATATCTATTTAGAAGACATTTAATAACACCTCCATTAATAATGGTGGAATACTGAATAGATATCGATGATTCACCAATATCTTTTCTTTGAATAGATATCGGTGAATCACCGATATCTATTCTGGTACCTTTAATAATACCTCCACTAATAATGGTGGAAATACTGAATAAATATCGGTGAATCACTGAACTTAGACTCAATTTTGGTTAAAATTGTTTAAGGTAAGCGAACCTCATCGTTTGTAGTGAGTGACCAAGTTTAAATATCGAACAAAGTGAGATTTAAATCAAGAGTGTATCCGTGTTTATTTTCAACCATGCTTTAGAGGAATGATCGGATTTTGAATTTTGAAAATTGAAAAGAGCAATTAAACTACCAATTATCTAAGCAAGAACCAAATAAAAGTAATTAACACTTAAGATGATCAAATAAAGTATCAAGAGACCAAATTAAATGAGATGGATGAGAAACAATCTAAAGAAGAGCAAGGATAACCACATTCAAGTTCAAGGATACAACATGGCTTGTTAAACTCAAATGGTAAATATTAATGATCATTGGAATAGAAGCAATCACAAATAATCCCCTAATCCCTAGGCCAAGGAAATTAGGTTCTAAACTCATTACAAGTTTTAAGTACATAAGATTGAATTCCACTTTCAATTCCCTTAAGGTACTATGATGGCAAAATTAGTCTTCTCACTCAATTAATAGACCAAATATAATAAACCAATTAAGTGTTCTCACATGAATGTTCTAAGCATATAAAGATGCAACCACATACTTCATACACTAACACACAAAATTCATATTATAACATAATTCAATCAAACCCCTAATCATAATATTGGATTGGCCCTCCTAATACCATAAATAGGGAATTCAACCACACACATTATAATACAAATAAAGTAAATCAAAAATCATGTAAGAAATTCTAAATCACATCAATTAAACCATTAAACATTCAACAAATCCATAGATCCCTAATCCATCATGTGGCTAGCCTCACAAGAGGTCTAGCCAACAACAAACATAATCAAAACATCATTGCAATGCTTAACAACATCCATATTTGTAATTAAAACTAAGAAAATACAAAGTAAAGGTGAGATCTCCCCTATATTGGAACTTTGGTTTGAAACTCTCCTTCAAGATGCAATCCTTCCTTCTTGTGCCTCAATCTCCTTTAGATATGTGATGAATGAGTGAAAAACATGAAGATTGATGGGTGAAAGTGTGAAAATGGTGGAAAATGAAGTGTAGAATGGATGGAGATGGTAGTGTGTGCGGAAAATGGTGTGGAGTGTGTGTCTTTCACGAAAATGGAGGCTAGGGTTGATTGTCCAATCCAAACTTGGGGAAAAAGAAGCCAAAATAGGAATAAAAACTGATTTTCTAAACAGGTGGCTACGTTCACAAAAATTCGATTGAATTTTTGCGAGGGACGTCGAATTTTTATGCAATGCAGCATAAAAATTCAAACAAATTTTTATGCTTTGGTCGAATTTTTCTGTCAGTGTGCTCTGCCTCCGCTGCCCTATTTTTCCCTTGATTCTGCATAAAAATTCGATCGAATTTTTGTGATACTGGTCGAATTTTTGTGTCAAATTGCTATTTTTCACTCTTCTTGCACCATTTTCTCTATTTTTGCTCGTTTTCTCCTCCGTTATACCTATACGTGCATATTTTAACATTAGACTTATATTTTCCACCTTCTCCACCATATAAAAAGCGAAAAACAACACGAAAACACGCAAAACAAACACAAAACAACCTAAAATCTAGGTGAATTCAACGACGATCAAACCCCCCAAACTTAGAGCGTTGTTCATCCCCGAACAACAAAACGAAAGAAAAGAACTAGGTGGCAGATTCAGCTAGGAAAAGGAATCATGAAAACACAAGTAACAATATACTACAATCAATCCTCTTTAATTAACTTAATCAAATAGAATCAACATGAACAATGTCAATCACATACAAAGTTGACAAGTTCAAAAGTTAAAGAAAGCGAAGTAATGTTACCCTTCGATCTCAAACCTTATGGGAGTATGTAGAACACTCAACACTCTTTGATGTATGTAGGGATAATGCACTTATCGACCAATCATACTAGACTCACAATAAGCTTGCAAACGGACTACCCTTCTCAAGCCACCAAAACTAAACACAAAGATCAAAAAGGACTTTCATTTGGATGTAAGGTACGACTCTTTGGTAGGGTAAAATAAATTTGGATAAAAGTGACTCATTATTGTGAGGGTAATCTAAGAGTTGATCCTTGATCGTTCTTGACATCATTCTTACTTTATTTCCAACTTCCTTTCCCTTTCTTTTCACTTCAAAACTTGAGTGATCATGTTAGCTCCTCAATTTCATTTTTCTTTCTAATAGCATAGAGCTTTTTGATTCTTTTGATAGATCCACTCATTTCTTATTGCCTTGGAAATGACTATTTAGCTTTTGTAAACTATTAGCATGTATTAGCATCACTTCCTTCCATCCTTTATCAACTCACTAACTTTGTTATTGTTCTCTTTTCATCTTTACCCCTTTTCTTATGATTTTCTTTACTTCTTTCCACTAAAAACCAACTCTTTAATCACCCACACGAAAGGTTTTTATAAGGCCAAAAGTGGGATTTATTAGGCTTGTAATGAGCTTTTTAATCAAAGAAGAGGTTTAAGGCTCAAAGTAGTTTTCAAGGGAGTCTTGTAGGGTAGGATATGATTTGGCTAGTAGCTTGATCAAAAATGGCCTAAGATCATTTATAAATGTTTATGTTCATCGGGCTCGTTCCGAAAGTCCGCAAGTAAATTCTAGTTTGTCTAAAGCATGATTGACACACTCCAAATGAAATTACATACCGTATGTGTGTACACAGTTGAGGCTCAAACCTTGCTTACTTTTGCTCGAGATCTAAGGGAACATTACCCTTTTTTCCATTTTCCTTTTGAACGAGTTACTCCTTGCATGTTTCAACATCATAGAGTTTAACCATTTAATCAAATCAGTCATTAAGCATTTAAAGGCATTATATCATCACCCATATTTCCAATTCAAAGAAAAAGAAAAAAGAAAGAAAATCTACCCCACAACACAAAGACAAACAAAACAACCAAGCAACACACAAATTAAGAAAGAAAGAAAGAAAAGAAAAGAACATCACAAAGAATGAATAAAAACATCCATACATCCCAAGATCTAGAAATCCTATTACAATCCCAAATGAATCCAAAATCTACCACAATCCCAAAAACCAAAATAAACAATAAAATATCCACAGCTAGAGTTTAAAAATACATCTAAACATAGTCAAATCAAATCACAGTTTGAGAACAGACAAAGAGATAGAGAGATAGAGAGAGAGAAAGGGATGGAGAGTAGAAAAATCCAGTATGCTACGTCTGTGGCTCCTAGGACTCCTCGGTGTCATAGCCATCTTCCTCCTCACCAATCTCCTCGGTGTCCTCATTCTCATCAACCACCTCGGTATCCTCATACTCCCCTACTTCTTCAGGTACATTTTCATATTCTTGAGGTGGAACATACACAGGCCAAGGATGAAATGCACGGGGAGCCTGAGGATTGCTCTGATTATACATCCAAGTCATCATTTCTTCCATGTTTTGCATACTCCTCTCCATGTTGTCCATCCTGAAGTCTGTCCTGTGCTGGTGCCTCTGTATCTGTCTGATCTCAGCCCTCCACTCACTCTACTCATCTCCTCGCTGAGCTGCTACCCATGAACTCTCGCCACGCTCAAAAGTAGAGCGAGGTGCTCTCTCATTCTTTGGGATCAACTTAGAGTCCTCGGTCATCTCTTTGTCTGAAATATGTCTCCCAAATAGATATTGGGCATTATCTATACAGAACTTTTGGTGAGCCTTCTCATGATCAGGACCAATAAGTGCAAGATTTCCTTCTGGGCAGGCAGGGTAGATGGTCTCAAACGGATAGGCCTAAGTGGGAAAAACTTAGCCATAGGAAATACAATCACCCAGTCTCTCTCTATCTGCTCTATCACTCGAGCCTGCTTCATACTTTCTACATCTAGATTAGCTCCACGAATAAGCCCTTGATTTGTTGTGTCCAAACCGAGTCCTTCAGCTATGATGGTCACCAACCCTCCTATCACAATCTTCTGAGGGCTCTTGCGTTTGGCCACTCTCTTAGAAGTGGCCATCCAGTATGCTCCAGTACTAAAGGTCGTACCATCTACGATGCAACTCAGGACGTTCAACTCTCTTTTCCAAACACACGAACCCTCTGATCTCCCAAATAAGGTATGTGCTAAAAAAATTTCTATGTATCGCATGGAGGGGTTCCTTATGTGTGCTGCTCGAGAGTTGCATGGGTAATATTTTAGTGGCCTTTCAAGCAAGGCTCGGTGAGTGATAGAGTGCCAAAAGTTTTGCTCCACAAAGTCAGATCGTGTCTCCCAACCCTTCAGTGTCTCCTTCCTTGGGATGTGAAAGAATTGATTCATATCCTTTGCTTCGTAAGTGTACTCTGTATTCTGGAGCTTGAACTTCATTATCCTAGGGAATAAAAACCATGTATAATTCTTCACCTCCAGAGTTACCAAGAACTCTAGAGTAAGCCCTCTATAAGTCTCCGGAAATCATGTGGCGAACCAATCTAATCCAGCACTTTTCATCATTCCTAACACTTCATTCTGGATTCCCATCACTTCCATGCATCTCATATCTAACCATCTTGTTCTTTCTATTTTTGGGGATAAAATCCTTGATTTTTGACATTTTGCTTCCCATTCCTCTTGAGTGAACTCGACCCCATAATCGGAAGGATGCCACCCCTTTCTTAAGAGAAAAGCGTTGATTCTGTCAAATTTTTCTTGAGTCAACTCTCCCTGCAGGTCTTGTTGTCTCACCTACAAATATACATGTAGATTAATTCATTTCCAAATAAAACAACCAAGAGGCATTCAAGCTTCATAAGCAATTAACACACTCAATTTCAAAGCCAAACAAGAGCATCACTTTCATGATACTTAATAAGCATGGAGTAATGGTCATTACACACAAATCAAGTGCAACACTTTCTATCAATAATCCCAAGACAAGTAGTAAAATGCATGCTTCAAATTCCTCAACATTCCTCACAATTTAACAAGTTCAAAACATGCATCTTATACCCTCCACACAAACTTGATACATGTACATGCCTCAATACTCAATAATTTAACATGTTTGGACACTTCTCATGCATGAGCACCTCTTCAAATTTATGAAAACAATCACACATTGCTCACTTAACACATTCCCAGGCCTATCAATCACATTCCTCAAGTATTAAACTACTACAACACACATGAGCACATCCAAATTTGCTCAATCTCTCCATATAGTTCACATGTATCTCAAGAACACATGCATCTAACTCAATTTCAACACAAAAATAACAAATTGAACAAAATCAGTATGCATTTCACATTTTTCCCTAACTCACTTCTTCACAATTCACTCAAAATTTCAGCCCATCATTCAAACAATTCCCTACCCTTTCTTAAGCAATGAATCCCTAGTCATGAACTCCTACTCCTTATACTTGCAATTACTCACTTAATATTCAACAATACACATGAAACCTTCAGAAAGTATGAAATAGGGAGAAGAACTTACCATTTTCTCTTCAAAAGGGTTGAAACTAGATTGAAATGGAGTGAAAATTGAGGCCCAACTTCTTATGTCTGGTGCGAGTCAAGTTCGATGTGTGTGCAGTGCGTGAGGAAGAGAGGAATCGAGTGTGAAGTGTGTGAACGTGTGGGAGAAAAATAGGAGAGACGGGTTTTAAAAACATCCCTGCTGACATAAATATTTGACCGAATATTTATGAGTGGTCGAATTTTTATGTCAGCCCGCGTTTCACTTACCTGGGCCAACACTCACAATTATTCGATCGAATTTTTCTGAAAGGGTCGAATTTTTGTGAGTTTGTTGATTTTTCCACGTGCTGGTCAACTGCAGAGAAATTCGAGCACACTCACAAAAATTCAATCGAATTTTTATGAATATGTTCCCAAATTTGCAAAACTCACTGTAAGGAAAATTCGACGCCTTGAGGTCGAATTTTTCTGCTAGAGTCACCAAAAATTTTTCTTCCCCTGTTTTCTTAATATTTATCCAATATATCATCATATATGATCAAATGTATCCAAAAACTCAAGCTATAGATCAAAACATACACAAAAAACACTCTAAAAACATAATTATGCTTGTCAAGAAAAATTTAAAATTAAGCACAAATCACGAGAAAGCTATCAAATCCACAATAAGCACCCACAAACTATGCAATGCACTCAAGTGGTGAGTCACACCACGCACTCTTCCTCCAAACTTAAATCGAACACAAGTGAATACTTTAAGTTCGCAAAAAGTGGTGGGACTTACTCTCGAAGCATCCAACGTAGCGCTTCTCATAATCCAATTCTTTAATCTCCCTCAACAAGCATGATCAACCTACACCACCAAAACTACAAACAACACATGAAAAATAAAATAAAAGAAAAACATGTTGGCTATTGGATCGTTTGGCTCAGCGTGATCCGTTAGGAATTCAAGTAAACAATTATAGCAGAAGCAAAATAAAAGTTTACCTTTCTTCAGGGTCGATGTAGAGGATGAATCGTTGCAAAGAACTACCTCTCGATCTTCTGTTGTATGACCCAAGTCGAATCCCGATGTTGTATGGACAACAATCTGCAGGATTCTCTCAATCTGCTTCTCTCCTTTTCTCACGTCAAAAATGGAACAGGATAGTAGGTCTCCAGAAGCTGAAATAACTTATATATTAGGCTACAGCAGGGACCAGGAGGAGAAATTGGATTGGACCTTAATTGGATTTAATTAATCAAGCTTAGCCCAAAGCTTATAATTAAATCCAATAATAATAATATAGTCCATTAAAATATTATTACTGCACTACCCATCCAATCCCAAAATTATGTTTTGGGCTCCTTCTTATTATGAGCCCGACAGTCTCCCCATGTTTAAGATATACAATGTCCATTAATTAATTAAGTTACTGACAACTCCATTAATTAATATCTCATCCGAGAGTAGTACCACTCAACCTTATTATCATATCGGAATTAATCCACTTGCAAGATTTACATGATAAACCTTATGAGCTCCTCAAGGGGACATCATCAACCTATGTCGGACATGGATTCCTTCTACAATCAACAGCACACCATAGAGACAGCACTACTTCCCAACTCACCGAGTTTGTTGATTTAATACATGTAAATCTCACCCATTGATGAATCAAAGAAATATATACTGCCTTATGTGTCGAGGTTATTGTATAGTGATTAAGAACACGAACATTTATAATAACAGAGATCAAGTTCTCCTATAAGTTAGTATAAGTCGAATGATCTCATGTGGTCCTGCTCAATACATGTTAAGTGCACTAATGTGATTCTATAGTCAAGACAAACTAATACCAAATCACACTACAACCATCCCGATAGAAAGTCCCCATCTATCTCGGTTGTGAGCATCTATTTATACTTTATAAGGAAACTGATAATATGATCTTTCGCGCATTGTCGCACAATATATTATCTACAGTATAAAGTAAATTGACTTTTGCACAAATATATAAATAAACAATTTATAATATGCAAAACGTTTGATCATATGATTCTCATTTCAAATAAAATTGTTAAAACATTGTTCAATACAAAAGCTAGGCTTTCAGTATACAATCTAACAATCTCCCACTTATACTAAAAGACTACACTGCCATATCTACAGACACGCATCTAATCCACATTTCTTCTACATGCCCATCGAACACTTTCGCTGGAAGGCTCTTAGTAAAAGGATCAGCCAGGTTATCCTCTGATGCAATTTTAGCAACAATGACCTCCCCTCTTTTAACGATGTCTTGTATCAGGTGGTACTTGTGCTCAATGTGTTTACTCGCCTTATGGGCTCGTGGTTCCTTCGAGTTTGCTACTGCACCACTTTTCTCACAATAAATTATGATCGCTTTGGGAAAACCAGGAATCACATCCAAGTCCATTAAGAAGTTCCTGAGCCATACTGCTTATTTAGCTGCCTCAGAGGCTGCTACATATTCAGCTTCCATGGTGGAGTCCGCAACGCATTTCTGCTTTACGGTCCTCCATATTATGGCTCCTCCTCCAAGAGTATACACATAACCCGAGATGGATTTACTAGCATCCTTATCTGACTGGAAATTCGAATCAGTATAACCCAAAGGTAACAAAGTATATGTCTGGTAAACCAGCACATAATCCCTAGTCCTTCGCAGGTACTTCAAAATATGCTTTATCGCAGTCCAATGCCCTTGTCCTGGATTACTTTGATACCTACTGACCATGCCCACGGCATAACAGATATCCGGTCTCGTACATATCATAGCATATATGAGGCTTCCTACTGCCGAAGCATAAGGGACCAACTTCATTGCCTCTATTTCTCGTTGTGTCTTTGGAAACATTTCCTTCGATAGAGGTATTCTATGTCTGAAATGGAGAAACCTTTCTTGGAATCTTGCATGCTAAAACGAGCCAGAAGCTTGGGACAAGTACAACATTCTTTTCTTGCGATCCCTTATTAGTTTGATCCCAAGAATATGTCCGGCCTCTCCTAAATCCTTTATTTCAAACTGCTTGGACAACCATACTCTTACGTCCGACAATACCTTTACATTGTTTCCAATGAGCAGAATATCATCCACGTAGAGTACAAGAAATACCACTACATTTCCGTCACACTTCTTGTACACACATGATTCATCCAAACATTGAATAAATCCATATGACTAGATTACTTCATCAAAATGGATGTTCCATGATCTTGAAGCTTGTTTCAATCCATAAATGGACCTTTTAAGCTTACATACAAGATGCTCTTCGCCCTTTGCAATGAATCCCTCTGGTTGCTTCATATAGATGTTTTCCTCAAGACTTCCATTCAGGAAAGTTGTCTTGACATCCATCTGCCATACCTCATCATTCATATGAGCAGCAATAGACAAAAGAATCTGGATTGACTTAAGCATGGCCACAGGCGAGAAGGTTTCCTCATAATCGATTCCTTCTTTCTGAGTATATTCTTTAGCCACAAGCCTTGCTTTAAAGGTTTCCACCTTACCATCAGATCCTCTTTTTCTTTTATAGATCCACTTGCATCCAATAGCTTTTACACCATTGGGTGGTTCTACAAGCTCCCAGACTTGATTAGAATACATGGATTCTATTTCAGATTTCATTGCATTTTGCCATAATTGAGCATCTTTATCTTGCAGTGCCTCGTTGTAATTCCATGGGTCAATTTCATGTTCACCAGGGACCAAGTCAGAAGACTCTCCCAATCCCATGAATATATTCGATTGTCTCACAACCCTCCCACTATGACGAGGCTCCGCAGGTAATTGTGTATCAGGTGTGACACGCGGTGCAGTGTCCCGTGGTATATCCTCTTGTACAGTTGGTATAATGTTTGGTGTTTTCCCTTTTACTTCTTCTAGAACAATTTTACTCATGGGTTTGTGATTCAAAATATAATCTTCTTCCCAAAATCTGGCATTCGTGCTAACTATCACCTTTTGGTCCTTAGGACTATAAAATAAACCACCCTTCGTTCCTCTAGGATACCCTATAAACAGACAAACATCAGTACGTGATTTTTGTTGGTGCTTGGATCGTTTGGTTAATGTAACCCGTTAGGATACCATGCGTTTCTATCATAGCGGAAGCAATAAAACATAGAAACGATTACCATTCACCAGGGTATGTAGAAGATGAAGGATTCTCGCTGGCAGACTATGCAGTCCCACGAGAATGGCCATAACTTCCTCGTCTGATGTCGGAATTGAATGATCTTTGTGCTCAGATGATCCTCTCTTCTGATCTTCTGCCGTATGTCCCAAGTCCGATCTCGACATCGTGTGGGCCATGATCTACGTGACCTCCTCAATCTATTTTCAACCCTCATCACACGTGAATAATGAATTAGATTAGGGTTCCAGATAAGTTGAGGTGACTTATATACATGGGCTACAGCAGGGACCAGGAGGAGAAATTGGGTTGGGCCTACATTGGGCTTAAGTATCCAAGCTTAACCCAAAGCTTATACTTAAGTCCAATAATAATAATATATTCCACTAAAATATTAATACTGCACTGCCTTTCCAATCCCAAAATTACGTTTTGGGCTCCTTCTTATTATGAGCCCGTTAGTCTCCCCATGTTTAAGATATACAATGTCCATTAATTAATTTAAGTTACTGACAACTCAATTAATTAATATCTCATCCAAGAGTAGTACCACTCAACCTCATTATCATGCCGGAATAAATTCCACCTGCAGGATTTACATGATAATCCTTATGAGCTCCTCAAGGGGACATCATCAACCAATGACGGATACGGATTCCTTCTACAATCAACAGCACACCATAGAGACAGCACTACTTCCCAACTCATCGAGTTTGTTGATTTAATTACATGTAAATCTCACCCATTGATGAATCAAAGAAATACATATTGCCCTACGTGTCGAGGTTATTGTATAGGGATTAAGAGCACGAACTTCCATAATAACTGAGATCAAGTTCTCCTATAAGTCAGTAAAAGTCGAACAATCTCAAGCGATCCTGCTCAATACACACAAGTGCACTAATGTGATTCTATAGCCAAGACAAGCTAATACCAAACCACACTACAACCATCCCGATAGAGAGTCCCCGTCTATCTCGGTTGTAAAGCATCTGTTTATACTTTATAAGAAAACCGATAATATGATCTTCCGCGTGTTGTCGCACAACAAATTATCTACAGTATAAAGTAAGTGGACTATTGCATCGAACATATAAATAAATTATAAGATGCAATCATTTGATCATATGATTCTCATTTCAAATTAATTGTTATAACATTGTTCATACAAAAAGCTAGACTTTTAGTATACAATCCAACAATCTCCCACTTATACTAAAAGACTATGCTGTCATGTCTTCTACCATACATCTGATTTCCACTCCCACTACACGACCATTAAAAGCTCTCGCCTTAAGGTCCTTGTAAATGGATTTACTAGGTTATCATCCGATGCAATCTAGGTGACAACAACCTTCCCCTCATCATACGATTTCTCGTAACAGGTGGTACTCGCGCTCCATGTGTTTAATTTCCTTATGGACTTGTGATTCCTTCAAGTTTGCAACTGCACCAATATCATCAATATAAATTGTGATAACCTTGGGCAAACTTAGAATCACACCAAAGTCCATCATGAAGTTTCTAGAGTCATACAGATACTTTGAATGCCTCATGGGTCCAATTTTTTCATCTTTCCATGATAGAATCCGGAGTCTGAAATATATTTCTATATAACACTCCTCCATATTATGACTCTACTTTCTAAAATTAAACGCATAACCTTTGAGGTAGATTTACTGCCGTCCCTATCTGATTTGAAAAATCTGAATCTATGTAACCCATAAGAATCAGTGAATCTGTTCGGTAAGCCCACATATAGTTTCTAGTCCTTTTCAGGTACATAAGTATATGTCTTACCACAGTTCATCATTCTTGTTCCGGGTTATGTTGATACCCACTGTTCATGCCATCGGAAAAATAGATATTCAATCTCATGCATAGCATTCCTTAGATTAAGCTTCCTCATTTTCCGAAGCATAAGGAACCGCTTTCATCTTCTTTATCTACTTTTGTGTCACAAGACACATTCACTTAGATAAATTCACATGCTAAACGAGTAAGGATCGTATCATTATATGAAACTTGAGATAAGCATAACATCCTTTCTTGTGATCCATATTACCGTGATCAAAAGGATATTTTTGCTCTTCTTAAGTCCTTCATCTCATACCGCTTTATCAACCATACCCATACGCCCGACAACACTCTTTCATTGTCTCTAATGAGCAAGATACTATCTACGTATAGAACAAGAAATACCACCACGTTTCCATCACTCTTTTCAATACACAAGACCCATCCGATCATTGATTAGATCCATGTCACTGGATTACCTCATCAAAATGGATGTTTCATGATCTTGAAGCTTGCTTTAGTCCATGAATGGACACTTTTAAGCTTACTATCACAATGCTCTTAGCTCTTTGCAATGAATCACTCTGGTTGCTTCACATAGATGTTTCCCTTAAGACTTCCAATCAGGAAAGCTGTCTCGACATCTATTTGCTATCCCTCATATTTCATATGAGTAGCAACAAATAAAAGAGTCCGGATCAACTTAGGCATAGCTACCGGCGAACATGTTTTCTCATAATCGAACCCTTTTTTTCTGAGTATACCTTTTCGCAACAAGCTTGCTTCCAAGGTTTTCACCTTATTCTATGATCCTCTTTTATTATTGCATGCCCGCTTCCAATGGCTTTTACGTCATTTAGTGGTTCAACAAGCATCCAGACCTAATTTAAAATCCATCGATTCTATTTTAATATTCATTGCACTTTGCTAGGATTTGGCATTTCTAACTTGTAGTGCTTCGTCGTATCTGTGGGTCCATTTCATGTTTGCTAGGGACCAAGTCTCACGACTCTCCAAAAACATGTATCAAACAGGTTGTCAAACATCCCTCTCACTACGACAAGGCATTACATGCAATTGTGTATCAGACGTGACATGCGTTGCAGTTTACCTTGTGGTATATCCTCTTGCACAATTGGTACTAATACTTTGTGTTTTTCCCTCTCACTTCCTTTAGAACAATTTATACATGGGTTTATGATTTAATACATAGTCTTTTTCCAAAAATCTAGTGTTTGTGTTAACAATCACCCTTTAATCTTTTGGACTAAATAAATCACCCTTCATTTTTCTAGGATATCCCACAAACAGACAAACATTTATACGAATTACTGTTTCTAGGGCATACCCATAAAATGAATTTAGTAATTCCAAATAATTCATCATCCATCTAATCATTTCCATAAGAGTGCTACACCTTCTATCCGCCACACCATTCAGCTGGGGTATGCCCGGTGTAAACAATTTGAGATTTAATCTCAACTTCTGATTAATAGCTCCTAATTATGCTAAGAGGTTCTCGCCATACGATTAATCCGTAATGACTTGATATATTATCCATGACGCTTCACTGTACCAGCCTTGCAATTCTTGAATTAATAAAAAAACTTAGACATGCAGTGCATCAAATAAATATATCGGTATCTAGAATAATCATCGATTGACGAATATTCATAACCACCTCTCGTCCAAATAATCTTAGGATCACTTAAATCAGAATGAACTAATTCCAGCATATATGTCTTTGGCTCTACTCCCCATTGCCTTGAAAAGCAATTAATCATTTTTACTTCCAAGTAAGACTCGCAAGTCCAATAGTTTCCACTTCAGATAAATCTTACGGTCCATCTGCTATCAACTTTTGAATCCTACTCAAGTAAAATGATCTAGTCTTAGACGCCAAATGCATGTTTAGTTCATCTCCGAAGGTTACTTTCTCTTACTAAGATCAGAAGATACATTATTAATTACTATTTATTGCATCTGTGGAATATACATGATTTAAGAGTATACAAATTGTTCATCAACGTACCATAACAGATTACAACTCTATCCTTCATTATAATGACCATGTCATTTAAATGAAATGGAGTATCCATCTATTAATACATAGAAACCGAAATCAAATTCTTTCTATGAAAACGTACGTAAAGATAATTTCACAAAATCAAACGTCTACTAATATCATTAGATAAATAAACAACTCCCACTGCAATAGCCACTAGTCTTGTAGTTTTACCCATGTCATAACAATCTTATCCTCACTTAGTAATGAACATTCAGTGATTCCAGTATCTACACACTTCGTGTCAGTAGATGCCATCACTAATCATGTTTAAACAACTAGCAAGTAAGATTCTATCCTTGTTCACTCCTTTTATGAAATTGGATTTCCTTTACCACATGTTTTGTCAGAAGTTTCCCACCATATACAACCTCTTGTAATTCATGAGAAACTTACTCAAAACATCTAGGCAATTATGAAGAATAAAATTGACTTAGGTTTCCCCTTCAACTTCTATTCCATGTATTTCCAATTCATTCATCAAATTCAATCATGACCTACCGCCTTTTAAATTACTCAAGTATCCGAAGAGTTATATGAGACCATCATATTTCTATGAACCTCTCATCTCTTCACTAGAGACTTTAATAGACATCATGAGACGTCCTTTGTGAGAACACACATGTATTTTCTTAAGCAGTAAAATTCAAAACCAAGATTCTTTTCTAATCATCTAATTTGGACAAGTAAATATAATTTCTTTTAGTCAACCATAAGTGAAATAAAACTATTTGAAATTCAGAGAATCATAAAAAATACACCGATCAAATCTTCGAATTTATCAATTTATATTGATTCCCTCAAAACAATATAAAATATAAATTCACCGACATCTCAAGCACGTGAGTTTGCAAGCCACGATAGTGTGGACGTTTACAAACCTGAACATTTACAAGAGAAGGTTTTACCCATTAATTTCATTTGTCAACCTAACTTTATGACAAAATAATTAATAATCGGTTCCTCTTTAGCCATGCAAATAAAAGCAGTGACTCCGATGGGGAGGATACTTATTATTTACGCCTAAGTGTACACCATTATTTGACCCCAAGTCTATTGCGCGAGCTTATGTGCCTTACAGATGGAGAAGTACACACGCGCTCGGATAACTTCCTACAGTCATCAATTATAAGTATGTACAGTGATTCGCACATGAACTCATCCGATAGGGAGGAAGGTCTATGCCAACACGCAAGTTCATGTGCATCACATTACAAATATAATTTTAAAGAAGCCTATTCCAGCAATATCCATGAATAAACTCATCCGATGGGGAGGAAGGCTCTAATGCCGACGTGCAAGTTTATTCACATTACTAACAAACCAATAATGGAGGCCGCGAGAATTAATTACCAATTCTCTCTCCCACTTAGTTATTTAAAACCAAGGGTTTTTACATGCATATAATATTCAGAATAATATACGCAACCCAGCATGCTCATACTTCCAAATATATAATAATAATTGACCAATAAAATAATTATAGCAGTTATATATAAGGAAATAAATTGCCAAAAATAAGTTGACTTGATCAACACTCCAACATACATGCATATAATATACCAAATATAATACGCAATCTAGCATGCTTCTATTTAAGGCAATAAATCATAGATAATCATGCATACATATATAATAATAATCAATTAATAAATCAATTATAACAGTTATATAACAGCGAATTCGATTGTTCGCCACCAATCACGAATGCGGACAACTGCGACGGGGATCGACCTCCCAGCAGCCTGCTCCACCACTCCGGCACCCTGCTCGATCATATTATGAAGACTCACACGGAATCTATGCAGACCAGTCGAACTTGATGCAAACCCGCTCGAACCTAGTGCAGAGTCGATCGAACCTGATGCAGATCAATCGAACCTGATGTGAATCCGCTCGAACCTGGTGCAGCATTGATCAAACCTGATGCAGACCAATCAAACCTGATGCAAATCCGCTCGAACCTAGTGCAGCATCGATCGAACCTGATGCAGACCAATCGAACCTGATGCAAATCTGCTCGAACCTGATGTTGACCAATCGAACCTGATGTGAATCCGCTCGAACCTGGTGCAGCATTGATCGAACCTGATGCAGACCAATCAAACCTGATGCAAATTCGCTCGAACCTGGTGCAGCATCGATCGAACCTAATGCAGACCAATCGAACCTGATGCAAATTCGCTCGAACCTGGTGCAGCATCAATCGAACCTGATGTAGACCAATCGAACTTGATGCAAATCCGCTCAAACCTGGTGTAGCATCAATTGAACCTGATGCAAATCCGCTCGAACTGTCGCTCGTCCAAGGGCCTACTTGCACGGAACCAAGTTCAGCCCAACGCGCAACATCAAACTACACTAACTGTCGTTCAGGGTTCGTAACTGTAGGAACCTGGGAATCCTATCTCCACCGTCCAGAATCTACTCCAGTGAGTTTTGAACATGATGTCCAAATTACAGGTCGATCCAACGGTTAGTTTCTGAGAAACAGCTCTATTCCCTCAACTGCGCATAACAGAATCGCCCAAAAACTGCTTCTGTTTTCGGCGTATTCACGACAACACAAATCTCCAAATACGATCTTCACCGTTCAGAATATACATCCACAAAATCCGAACGTGCTGACCATAATTCAGCCTGATCCGACGGTTGAAACTCCGGTTATTGCCTCTGCAATATCACTGCGCTAGATTTTCTCTCAATTTCTTCCTTCCATGTGAAATTGACGAACAGTTTTCGTTGAATCCTCTCACACACAACCATCGACGAACAGATATGATATAGGGTATATTTCACATAGGGATATTCATGGTTTGCACAGTAAAACCAAAACCCTAAACATGCGATCCTAATTTCAAAAAATTAATCACATAAACCCTAGCCTAACGTGTCACGCTTCACCACGAAACCTTGCTCTGATACCAATTGTTGGTGCTTGGATCATTTGGTTAACGTAACCCGTTAGGATAACATGCGTTTCTATCCTAGCGGAAGCAATAAAACGATTACCGTTCACTAGGGTATGTAGAAGATGAAGAATTCTCGCTGGCAGACTGTGCAGTCCCACGAGAATGGCCATAACTTCCTCGTCTGATGTCGGAATTGAATGATCTTTGTGCTCAGACTATCCTTTCTTCTGATCTTCTGCTGTATGTCCTAAGTCTGATCTCGACATTGTGTGGGCGATGATCTACGAGACTGTTTGCCTTTTTTTTAGCACTCACGAGCAAGAATACTCGATCGTTGTAGTAGTATATCCCAAGAAAAATTATCAATCCAACAAGGAGTTATGTTCGTACTAGCAAAATACTTGAGCTCATGTTCATGTTGTTTTTGTAAAGATGATCGGGGGTTTTGAGATTGATTAACAACTAAAACAAGTAACAAGTAAATAAGAATAGCAAATAAGAAAAATGACAAGTAAAGAAAATGGGTGCTAAAGTTCAAGTATGGAAAAACATGGGATTAGAAACATCCAAGCACACTCGATTCATATTATCATGCAAACGGAATTCAACTCAATTGATGTAGACTAAGGGTGATCACGATTGTATCCTAAGCTCCCTTTCGGGTTACAAAGGTTGTTGATCCATTTTAGACTCCCAAAGCACTTAAGATCAAAGCCCAACATTAACCCCTTCCATCTAGGTACTAGTTAGATTAAACTCTCCCTTTTTGTGTACTAAGGCCAACGAATGGATTGGTTCCCCTCATTGAATTCAAATATCCTTTCGGTCAAACCCAAACTCAATGTCTATTTATGCCTTCCTAATACTATAGAGGGTCGTTTCCGTCTCACTCCAAGCAATACATACATGATCATCATAATAGCACTTAATTACCACAAATAATCCATTGATCAACAATCCATTAAACCAATAAACATTCATGAATAACAAACCATGCTATCACAATATCAAAGCAATTAAATCCCATGAATAGAAATCAACATCAATTAAATGAAAAACCAATTTAATCTACATGATAATATAAATCTAATATGCTCTTCATATTCCTAATCCCACTAGAGGGATTAGCCTAACATGATTAGGGTAACAAAACAATTAAATGATCTATTACACAAATCCATAGTTCTAAATCCAAAAGAGATTCAAAAGAGATGTAAATCTTCCCCAACAATTTCTTGTAGGAAATCTTCAACACTCATGGATCTCCCACTCTAGCTCTTGAAATCTTGAGATCTCTCACACCCAATGGAAGAGATGAAGATTTGGTGGAGAATTTATGGAATGGATGAAGATGGATCAAAGTGGATGAAAGTGGATCTAGATGGTGGTGGAAAATGGGAGGAAAGGTGTGTGATGTGTGTGTAGATGATAGGATTTCGGATCTTATCTGAAAAATGTTGAAATGGGGTCTATTTATACCCCATGTGGGCCTTCTAGAAGATTCTGATTTTTTAGCAGGAATTACACCTACACGGCTCGAGCTCTGCACACGGCCACCGGGGTGGCCGTGTTGTGTAATCTGGTGTCCGCACACGGCTTCTAGGACAGGGCCGTGCGCGGTACACGGCCCGTGTTCTGCGCTCGACCCGTGCTCTGCGCTCGGCCACAGGGGTGGCCGAGTTGGTATTTCTGGCGACATCACACGGCCTCATGCACAGGCCCGTGTGCGGAACTCGAGGCGTGTTCAAGACACGACCCGTGTTCCTGCACACGGCCGGCCGTGTTGTGCAGCTTCTTCTCCTCTTTCACTATTTCGGCTCGTTCTTCCTCATTTCAACTCCGAATTGAGGTCCGCTTTTTCCTACATCTTCCTTATCATGTTTAGCATCAAATAAAAAGTGAAAATCTTAAGTTTAAGCTCATTCACACACATTTCCATAAAAACACAAAACACAACCAAATAACACATAAAATACTGATAAAATAATACGAAAACACATATAAAAAGACACTAAAATATAGGTGAAAATAGCTCTAATCAGAGACCTCCTCAATCTGCACTCAACCTTCATCACACGTGAATAATGAATTAGATTAGGGTTCCAGATAAGATGAGGTGGCTTATATACATGGGCTACAGCAGGGACCAGGAGGAGAAATTGGGTTGGGCCTCCATTGGGCTTAAATATCCAAGCTTAGCCCAAAGCTTATACTTAAGTCCAATAATAGTAATATATTCCACTAAAATATTATTACTGCACTGCCTTTCCAATCCCAAAATTACGTTTTGGGCTCCTTGTTATTATGAGCCCGCTAGTCTCCTCATGTTTAAGATATACAATGTCCATTAATTAATTTAAGTTACTGACAACTCAATTAATTAATATCTCATCCAAGAAGAGTACCACTCAACCTCATTATCATGCCGGAATAAATTTCACCTGCAGGATTTACATGATAATCCTTATGATCTCCTCAAGGGGACATCATCAACCTATGACGGACATGGATTCCTTCTACAATCAACAGCACACCATAGAGACATCACTACTTCCCAACTCATCGAGTTTGTTGATTTAATTACATGTAAATCTCACCCATTGATGAATCAAAGAAATACATACTGCCCTACGTGTCGAGGTTATTGTATAGGGATTAAGAGCACAAACTTCCATAATAACTGAGATCAAGTTCTCCTATAAGTCTGTAAAAGTCGAACGATCTCAAGCGGTCCTGCTCAATACACACAAGTGCACTAATGTGATTCTATAGCCAAGACAAGCTAATACCAAACCACACTACAACCATCCCGATAGAGAGTCCCCGTCTATCTCGGTTGTGAGCATCTGTTTATACTTTATAAGGAAACCGATAATATGATCTTCCGCGTGTTGTCGCACAATATATTTTCTACAGTATAAAGTAAGTGGACTATTGCATCGAACATATAAATAAATTATAAGATGCAATTATTTGATCATATGATTCTCATTTCAAATTAATTGCTATAACATTGTTCATACAAAAAGGTAGACTTTTAGTATACAATCCAACAATTCTAACTTATCAGCATCTGCCTTCAACACATGTGCCGGAGCACCCCAAATTCGAACATGTTTCAGACTAGACTTTTGCCCGGTCCACAGTTCTGTGGGTGTGGAGGCTACCGATTTAGAAGCTACTAAGTTCAAAATGTAAGTTGTTATTTCTAATACATGTCCCCAAAATGAATTTGGTAATTCCGAATAACTCATCATTGATCTTACCATTTCCATAAGAGACATATTTCTTCTTTTTGCTACACCATTCTGCTGGGGTGTGCCTGGTACAAATAATTGGGATTCATTCCCTTGCTCCGATACATAATTCCTAAACTCTCCCAAGAGGTATTCGCCACCACGATCAGATCGTAGTGTCTTGATATATTTTCCAAGTTGCTTTTCCACATCAGCCTTGTACTCTTTGAATTTATCAAAGCACTCAGACTTGCGGCGCATCAAATATATCCGTATCTAGAATAATCATCAATGAAAGTGACAAAGTATTCATAATCCCCTCTTTCTCCCACTGCGACAGATGCTACTTTTGTAGCATTCTCCATGAGTACGGTAATCTTCCCATCACTAAGCTGTCGAGTTTGGTGGAATCCCTGCAAAGAATTGCAGACATGGTCAGTGGCTCTCGTATCTACACACCAAGTGTCAGCAGATAGAGCCGCTAAACAAGATTCAACAACCAGTATATAAGACTTACCATTCCTGTTCCCCTTCAGAAGAGGGCAATCAGCCTTGTAGTGTCCCGGCTGCTTGCATTTGAAGCACTTGCCTTTAGGCTTCTTGACTGCACCAGTCTTTGCTTTCACTTGATTCACCGGTGCTGAATTTCCTTGCTTCTTCTTATTCCTACCGCCTTTCGGCCTAGGATGAGCAGCATTTTCAGCAACATGAACCTGAGGAGCTCTACGAAACGGTTCTTTCGCTGCCACAAGTTCTGTCAGAAGTTCCGCCAACGTGTACAAATATTTGTTCATACCGTAGTTCAGGCGAAACTGCTTAAAACTCCTAGGCAAGCTTTGGAGTATGATATCGACATGGGTTTCCCTATCGATTTCAGCCCTAAGAACTTCCAACTCATTGAGCTGGCCCATCATCTTAAGGACATGCTCCCTCACGGAAGTGCCCTCAGCCATTTTGGTATTCATTAGAACAGACATGCCCTTCGACCTAGCAGGACGACTCTGATGCCCGAAGAGTTCCCTAAGATTATGCATCATATCATAGGCGGTCTGTATAGCTTGATGCTGAGTCTGAAGCACATTTGACATAGAAGCCAAAATGTAGCACTTATCCATCCTATCAGCTTTGACCCACCTATTATAAGCAACTCTTTACTCTTCAGTAGAGTCATCAGTAGGCGCCGGAGGACATTCCTCAGTGAGAACAAAGATATAATCTTCAGCAATTAAAATAATGTACATATTTTGTTTCCAGTCAATATAATTAGTGCCAGTAAGTTTGTGCTCTTTAAGTATAACAGAAAGTGAGTTGAGTGCCATTTGAAAATCCTGATAATCATAAATAAATAAACAGATCAAACACTTCGAATTTATCAATTTATATTGAATCCCTCAAAATAATATAAAATAAAATTCACCAACATCTCAAACACCGTGAATTTGCATGCCACGATAGTGTGGACGTATATAAACCCGAACATTTACAAGAGAAAGTTTTACCCAATAATTTCATTTGTCAACCTAACTTTATGACAAAATAATTAATAGTTGATTTTTCTTTAGCAATGCAAATAACAGCGTGACTTCGATGGGGAGGATACTTATTATTTGCATCTAAGCATATACCATTATTTGATCCCAAGTCCATTGCGCAAGCTTATGTGCCTTACAGATAGAGAAGTACACACGTGCTCGGATAATTTCCTACAGTCATCTTAAAGAAGTTTGTACCAATGATCCGTGAATAAACTCATCCGATGGGGAGGAAGGCTCTATTGCCAACGCGCAAGTTCACTCACATTACTTACAAACCAATAATAAGCTGGAATTAATTACCAATCCCCTCTCCCACTTAGTTATTTAAACACCGAGGGCTTTTAACATGCATATAATATTCAGTAATAAAATATACAACCTAGCATTTTTCTATTTTTAAGTAATTTAAAAAATAAATCACATAGAACATGCCACATATATAACAATTAATTGTCAAGTAAAAATAATTAAATCAATTATATATAATGAATTAATAGCATAATTAGTGGATCAATTAAATGGGCCCAAGAGCAACAAATAAGCACAAAATGAGCAGCAGACTAAATAATTAATCAAGCCCATTGTCCATGGCCCATATACTCAGCCCAAAATTAAATTGAGCCCAACATCCCATTTGGCAGAGAATGAGTTCAACAACCCTACTCCTTCCTGCCAGCCGCGAGAAGAAACCACACGGTAGCTATCACGCGAAGCCTTCACCAGCGCCGTTGCTCTCGGCGATCGTGCTGTCAGCCCATTGGAGTCATGTCTGCTCCGCACCCCAGACATCCCAGCAGTGCCCGCGTGCACGACATCGCCTTGCCAGTCTTGCCGGCCGCATGCTGCTTCCATACGCCAACTATCGCTGGGCCTGCCGACTAAGACGTCACGCTGCAACCACCACCGGCCAGTTGTTGTTGATGCATAATGACTCGCTCGGTAACCGCATCAGCCGAGAGACGCTTTTGGTTTCATCACTGACTCGCCCGAAAAGAAGATGCCACATTCAAAAGCTGCTAGATGCACTCAGAACTATATCAGTCACGCCAGAACGAAGATGCCTCACTCGGAAGCTGCTCCATCAGACGCTGCCCAGATCACTAGACCACTGCGCCTTTTCCCGCCGTGTACTCACCTGGGAGCGTCAACTAACTCGCTTCCCACCACTGCCTGCACACGACGATCGACACGCCAGCAACATGCAGTGGTAGCTTGAATTCTTGCCGCCGCTTCCCGCTGTTGGTTGCTTCCAATCATCGCTGATCTGTGCCATATGGCTTTCTTTCTTTTTTATCCATCATTCATGGCCACAATCATGTTCAGCCATCAGTCCATGAGTGTGTGCGATCAAGCGTGTATGATAAGCAAGATTACATGTCTTTCTTCCACTTTCTTGCTGCTCGTAATTGCTCCCACCAGACCCCACCTTGAGTCATCCAATACCCAGCAGTCACGCCTTTCTTTCTTCACGACCGCAGTTCAATTTCTCACGGTGCAGCCGTGTGGTATTGTGTCCAGCGAGTTTTAATCACAGCGATCACTTAGGGCAGATAATTCATAATTATACAAACCCTAAAATCATATTTTCTATCATGCGATTATATCCTGATAAAATCAAATAATCATATAAGCCCTATCATACATGCTATCAATTCGACAATTAACACATGTATGGATCAAACCCTACCCAAAGTCTCACGTTTCATCATGAAACCAATGCTTTGATACCAATTGTTAGCTATTGGATCGTTTGGCTCAGCGTGATCCGTTAGGAATTCAAGTAAACAATTACAGCGGAAGCAAAATAAAAGTTTACCTTTCTTCAGGGTCGATGTAGAAGATGAATCATTGTAGAAAACTACCTCTCGATCTTCTGCTGTATGACCCAAGTCGAATCCTGATGTTGTGTGGACAACAATCTGCAGGATTCTCTCAATCTGTTTCTCTCCTTTTCTCACGTCAAAATGGCGCAGGATAGTAGGTTTCCAGAAGCTAAGATGACTTATATATTGGGCTACAGCAGGGACCAGGAGGAGAAATTGGATTTGGCCTCAATTGGACTTAATTAACCAAGCTTAGCCCAAAGCTTATAATTAAATTCAATAATAATAATATAGTCCATTAAAATATTATTACTGCACTACCATCCAATCCCAAAATTATGTTTTGGCCTCCTTCTTATTATGAGCCCGACACTCTCCCCATATTTAAGATATACAATATCCATTAATTAATTAAGTTATTAACAACTCCATTAATTAATATCTCATCCGAGAGTAGTACCACTTAACCTTATTATCATGCTGGAATTAATCCACTTGCAAAATTTACATGATAAACCTTATGAGCTCCTCAAGGGGACATCATCAACCTATGTCGGACATGGATTCCTTCTACAATCAACAGCACACCATAGAGACAGCACTACTTCCCAACTCACCGAGTTTGTTAATTTAATACATGTAAATCTCACCCATTGATGATTCAAAGAAATATATAATGTCTTACGTGGCGAGGTTATTGTATAGGGATTAAGAGCACGAACATCCATAATAACAGAGATTAAGTTCTCCTATAAGTCAGTATAAGTCGAACGATCTCATGCGGTCCTGCTCAATACATGCTAAGTGCACTAATGTGATTCTATAGTCAAGATAAACTAATACAAATTACACTACAAACATCCGATAGAAAGTCCTCATCTATCTCGGTTGTGAGCATCTGTTTATACTTTATAAGAAAACTGATAATATGATCTTCCGCGTGTTGTTGCACAACATATTATCTACAGTATAAAGTAAATGGACTTTTGCACAAACATATAAATAAACAATTTATAATATGCAAAACGTTTGATCATATGATTCTCATTTCAAATAAAATTATTAAAACATTGTTCAATACAAAAGCTAGGATTTCAATATACAATCTAACAAAACCTACTCTACTAGATATCATGATGAGTTTTAAGAAGAAAAGGTGTCCACATACACTATCTCCTTTTGAGAAGGAGATAGGTAATGCTTAACCCAATGACCATTAACAACGAACTCATCCTTTAGCCCTTTGAGTTTCAATGTATGTCCTCCAATGACCTCCAACACTTCAAAGGGACCCATCCACTTAGACTTGAGCTTTCCCGAAAATAATTTCAATTTTGAATTGAATACTAGCACTTTATCTCCGGGAGCAAATGTCTTCTCTCTCAACTTGGCATCGTGCCACTTTTTCACTTTCTCTTTGTAAATGGTGGAGTTATCATATGCTTTTTCACGAAATTCCTCCAACTCCACCATCTTTAACAACCTTGCTTGTCTAGCTTCCCCCTCATCCATGTTAAGCTTTTTAATTTCCCATAAAGCAAGATGTTCCAACTCAACGGGAAGGTGACAAGCTTTTTCATATACCAATTGGTAGGGAAAAACACCTAGAATAGTCTTGAATACCGTTCGATACGCCCATAAGGCATCATCGAGATTCTCTACCAAATCTTTCTTCTCCCATTGATTGTCTTTTCCAACACTAACTTGATTTGGCAATTTGAGACTTCCGCCAAACCATTTTCTTGGGGATAATAAGGAGTGGCTATCCGGTGTTTTACTCTATATTTCTTCAAGAGTCCCTCCATCAATTTGTTCCCGAAGTGTGAACCTCCATCGCTCACCAAGGCTCGTGGGACTCCAAATCGACTAAAGATGTTTCTTTTCAAGAATCTTTGCACCAAAAATCCATCAATAGTCTTGGTGGGGATCGCCTCCACCCACTTGGATACATAGTCCACCGCCAACAAGATATATAAGTACCCTTGAGAAGAAGAAAATGGTCCCATAAAGTCAATGCCCCATACATCAAATATTTCTACTTCAATATTCAAGATCATAGGCATTTCATCCCTCTTTCCGATTCCCCCCACTCGTTGGCATCTATCACAACTATTCACAAACTTCTTGGCATCTCCAAATAAGGTAGGTCACACGAATCCTGATTGAAGAACCTTGGCTCCCGTCTTGTGGTGACCAAAATGCCCACCACAAAGAGACGAATGACACAACTCTAGAATCCCTTTAACCACTTTATTGGCTACACATCTCCAGATAACTCCATCCGCACAAGTTTTAAACAAGAATGGCTCGTCCCATAAATACTTTTTCACTTCCATGTAGAATTTCTTCAACTTGTACTCATTAAGAAGTGTGGGTCGAATGCCACAAGCAAGATAGTTCACATAATCGGCGTACCAAGGAGAAGAACTAACCATAAGAGCAAACACTTGGTCAACCTCTACCTTAAGGATCCCCTCATCCAGAAATTTATCACCAATCGGAGTCAAATCTTCATCTCCCTCTTCTCTTTCAAGTCTTGATAAGTGATCCGCTATCAAATTTTCAACCCCTCTCTTGTCCTTAATCTCCACATCAAACTCTTGTAGAAGTAATACCTACCAAATCAATCTTGGCTTTGCATTCTTTTTATTCATGAGATACTTGATGGCTGCATGATCCGTGTATACTACCGTTCAAGTTCCAACTAAGGGCGAAACTTCTCAAAGGCGTAGACCACCGCTAGAAATTCCTTCTCCGTGGTGGTGTAATTCACTTGACAAGAATTCAAAGTCTTAGAGGCATAGTAAATGGCTCTAAACTTCTTCTTTTTGGTTCGCCCTAGCACCACTCCTATAGCTTGATCACTTGCATCACAATGCAACTCAAAATGTACACTCCAATCCGGAGCTACAAGTATGGGAGATGAAATCAAAGCCTCCTTGAGTACCTGAAACGAAGCAAGACACACTTCATCACATTTAAATTTAGTATTCTTTTCAAGAAGCTTACAAAGTGGCTTAGCAATTTTTGAAAAATCCTTAATAAAGCGGCGATAGAAGCCCGCGTGGCCTAAGAACGATCTATCTCCCTTCTCACTAGTGGGAGGAGGAAGACGTTCTATGGCTATGACTTTTGCTCTATCCACTCTCAACCCATGCTCCGAAATGTGGTGTCCCAATACAATTCCATCGGTAACCCTAAAATGCATTTCTTCCAATTAAGCACAAGGTTTGTCTCCTCACACCTCTGCAAAACAATAGATAGATTAGTCAAGCACAAATCATATAAAGAACCATAAATGGAGAAATCATCCATGAAAATCTCCATGATGTTCTCTATCAACCCACCGAATATGGCCATCATACATCTTTGAAACGTGGCTGGAGCATTGCACAAACCAAATGGTATCATCCTAAATGTAAAGATGCCATAGGGACAAGTAAATGTTGTTTTCTCTTGGTCCTCCGGGGCTATCAAAATTTGATTGTACCCCGAATACCCATCGAGAAAATAATAATACTTGTGTCCCGCTAGTCTATCAAGCATCTGATCAATGAAGGGGAGTGAAAAGTGGTCTTTACGGGTATTGTCATTGAGTTTTCCATAGTCAACACATACTCTCCAACCGGTGGTAGTCCTCATGGTAATTACCTCATTAGTATCGGACCTCACTATGGTCATACCACCCTTCTTTGCTACCACATTCAAAGGGCTCACGTAAGGAATATCACTAATTGGAAAGATAATACCCATATCAAGCCACTTCAACACTTCCTTTCTTACAACCTCTTGCAATATAGGATTAAGACGTCGTTGGTTTTGCTCATAAGACTTATCTTCTTCCATTTAATGAATCTTATGTATGTATAGAGAGGGGCTTATACCTTTTAAGTCCTTAATGGACCAACCAATGGAAGATTTGTGCTCTCTCAACACCCTCAACAATTTCTCCAATTCTAAGTCATTCAAGGATGAAGATACAATTACCGGATAGGTGTTATTTTCTCCCAAGTATGCATACTTCAAGTGCTCCGGTAAAGGCTTTAACTCTTCCTTTTTATCCTCTTTTTTCTCTTCTTTGGGCTCATCATCAAGCTTCTTTTCAAGCACCTCTCTCGCTTCCTCCAATGTAAGTTCACTACAAGAATTCAAACAATGCAAATCATCAAATATTTCATCATCATTAAAACAACAAGAAGAGTTAGAAAAATCAAGAGAGAGAGAGTGGCTCATTATTGATTCCAAAGGGTCCTTTGAATGAAAACAATGGAGATGCTCTTCAACAATATCCTCCATCACTTCTACTCGTCTACACTCATTGCTCCCCCTCGGATATCTCATAGCTTCTTTTAATGAAAACACCATTTCTTCTTCATTAACTCTAAGGGTCAACTTCCCCTTCTCCACATCAATCAAAGCCTTCCTTGTGGCTAGAAATGGACATCCAATAATTAATGGAACATTTGCATCTTCGTCCATATCTAACACCACGAAATCAATAGGGAATACAAACTTGCCAACCTTTACCAAGACATCCTCCACAATTCTCTTTGGATACGTCATAGATCTATCGGCTAATTGATGAGTGACCGAAGTAGGCTTGACTTCTCCAATGCCCAATTTCTTAAAAATCAACAAAGTCATCAAGTTGATGCTAGCACCCAAGTCAGATAGAGCCTTGTAGCTCTCATGTTCCCCCATCTCACACGGAATAGTAAAACTACCTGGATCTTTCAACTTAGGTGAGAGCTTCTTTTGTAATATGGCACTACACTCCTCCGTGAGATTCACCGTTTCATGCTCACCTAAGCTCCTTTTCTTTCCCATAATATCCTTCAAAAATTTTGCATAGTTGGGCATTTGTAGAAGAGCATCCACAAAAGGAAGATTGATATGGAACTTCTTTAACATTTCACTAACTTTGCAAATTTTTCATCTAAGCCCTTCTTCAAGCATCTTTGTGAAAATGGGATTGGTACGGTCAATTTAAGAATCTCCCATTCATACCTTTCAAAGTCTTCCTCTCTCTCTTTCCTTTTTACTTCTTTACACTTTTCCCACTTCTTCAGGGATTTCACTTCCTCTTCATCAAGTGTAGGGATCACTTCATCATTCTTATCTAACTCAACTCCTTTCTCTTTCCCTTCTTCATCCTCAACTACCACGGGCTCTTGTTCACATACTACTTCTTCCACTTCCTTAGGCATTGGAGGTCCATCATATCTTGTTCCATTTCGAAGTTCGATGGCCTTGCATTGCTCCTTTGGATTAGTGATAGTAGTAGATGGAAACTTCCCTTGTTAATGAACACTCCCCCTTTCACTTGCTATTTGGCTCATGTGGTTCTCTAATGCCTTCATTCTCTTTTTATTCACTTCTTTTTCTTGCCTTCTTTCCTCTTTTTCAAGCTTTCTCTCTTCTTTCTCTATCAACCTCTCATCCCTTTCATGTTCAAGAGCTCAAACATTTTGCCCATTTGATCCTCAACCGTAGACTTCCCTTCATTATTTTGAGCCTTAGCTCCTAGATTGATCCCCGGTGGAAGTCTAAGGGCATTATCTTAATTTCCATATGACAAGTTCTTGAACTTTCTAGGTTGTTGAAATTTGCCATTGAAATTCCCTTGACAAAATCCACCTTGCCTAGGTGGGTATCCTTCTCCTTGGTGTCCAAAATTTCCTCCATAATTCCATTGGAAGTTCCTTCCTTGCATGAAGGCAACTTCCTTGAGTGATATCTCGGGTTATCCCCAAGATTCTTGAAATCCCATGTTGGAGGTCATACCTTTGTGAGGCATTTGAGATGTAGGCAACTGAGCATTTGAACTTGGAAACGGTTGACTCATGATGGGCATAGGAATAGAACTCTGAGAAACTTGAAAATTAGCATTCATCCTCTTGAGTATCTCAAAGATAGCCTTTTCAGTGACATCCTCTTTCGGTGCTTCCACTTGTTTCATGCACACTTCTTCCATCTTTGCTATTCTTTCCATCTCATACATCCCTGAAGAACGATCCAAAGGCCACTGTCCTACATTCAAAGCAATTTTCTCACAAATAGCTATAGCACTCTCCGGTGTTTCCCCCAATATAGATCCTCCCGATGATGTATCAACAAGTATCCTAGAACCTCCATTCAATCCTACATAGAAGAATCCTACTTGCTGATCAAGGGAGAACCCATGTTGTGGACACATCCGAAGCATCTCCTTAAAGCGATCTCATGCCTCACTAAAGGTTTCAAGAGGCAACTGCTTGAACTGTATGATTAATCCCTTCAGATGCAACATTTTTTATGGTGGAAAGAACTTGTTCAAGAACCTCTGAGCTAACTCTCTCCATGTAGTGCAAGATCCTGGAGGTATAGTATTGTACCAAGCCTTAGCTCGATCCCTTATTGAAAAGGAAAAGAGCTTCATCTTGATAACATCTTTACTCACTCCGTTGATCTTAATGGTACTAGCCAACTCTGTGAACTGAGATAGGTGAGCATTAGGGTCTTCCATAGCACCACCCCCAAACTTATTTGCTTGCACCATGTTAATCAATCCCGTTTTGATCTCAAAATTGTTGACATTCAATGGCGCCCCACAGCATAATTTTCCACTTGTGGTAGGAAATGATCTCTAACATTCACGCTAGCTCCATTATGCCTTTGAACTTGAGGTTGTTGCACTACCGGAGGAGCTTGTGGAATATTTCTAGCCTCTTGTTGTGCTAGCAATTGTTGAATAGTGGCTTGCAACTGTTGATTATGCAAGTGCACTTGGTAGAAATTTACATGTTGCATAAGCTCCGGATTCACTTGAACACCTTGAGCATTTTTCACACCATGCTGGAAATTTTGTCCATTCCCCTCTTCATCAACACCATTGCCATTAACTTCTCCCAATCCGTGATCCATTTCTTCCTCCGTTGGATATAACATCTCTCTCCTTCTTCTTCGTAAGGTAGCCTCTAACTCCAAATCCAAAGGCTCGATAGATTGGGACCTTGAACGAGTGTGCATACACCTACAAGATTTACCAAGTTAGATCACAAAGAACCAAAATAAAAGCAAATAAAAAGAAAACAAGTAAAAGTACTCCTAGTAAAGTTAATTAAACGTAAACTCATTACTCTCAAGATTTAATCTCTCCCATCGCAACGGCGCCATGAACTTAGAGTCAATTTTGGTTAAAATTGATTAAGTTAAGCGAACCTCATCGTTTGTAGTGAGTGACCAAGTTTAAATATCGAACAAAGGGAGATTTAAATCAAGAGTATCCGTGTTTGTTTTCAACCATGCTTTAGAGGAATGATCGGATTTTGAGTTTTGAAAATTGAAAAGATTAATTAAACTACCAATTATCTAAGCAAGAACCAAATAAAAGCAATTAACACTTAAGATGATCAAATAAAGTATCAAGCAACCAAATTAAATGAGATGGATGAGAAACAATCTAAAGAAGAGCAAGGATAACCACATTCAAGATCAAGGATACAACATGGCTTGTTAAATTCAAATGGCAAATATCAATGATCATTGGAATAGAAGCAATCACAAATAATCCCCTAATCCCTAGGCCAAGGAAATTAGGTTCTAAACTCATTACAAGTTATAAGCACATAAGATTGAATTCCACTTTCAATTCCCTTAAGGTACTATGATGGAAAAATTAGTCTTCTCACTCAATTAATAGACCAAATATGATAAACCAATCAAGTGTTCTCACATGAATGTTCTAAGCATATAAAGATGCAATCACATACTTCATACACTAACACACAAAATTCACATTATAACATGATTCAATCAAACCCCTAATCATAATATTGGATTGGCCCTCCTAATACCATAAATAGGGAATTCAACCACACACATTATAATACAAATAAAGTAAATCAAAAATCATGTAAGAAATTCCAAAATCACATCAATTAAACCATTAAACATTCAACAAATTCATAGATCCCTAATCCATTATGTGGCTAGCCTCACAAGAGGTCTAGCCAACAACAAACATCATCAAAACATCATTACAATGCTTAACAACATCCATATTTGCAATTAAAACTAAGAAAATACAAAGTAAAGGTGAGATCTCCCCTATATTAGAACTTTGGTTTGAAACTCTCCTTCAAGATACAATCCTTCCTTCTTGTGCCTCAATCTCCTTTAGATATGTGATGAATGAGTGAAAAACATGAAGATTGATGGCTGAAAGTGTGAAAATGGTGGAAAAATGATGGAAAATGAAGTGTAGAATGGATGGAGATGGTAGTGTGTGTGGAAAATGGTATAGAGTGTGTGTCTTTCACGAAAATGGAGGATATGGTTGATTGTCCAATCCGAACTTGGGGAAAAAGCAGCCAAAATGGGAATAAAACTGATTTTCTGGACAGGTGGCTATGTTCACAAAAATTCGATCGAATTTTTGTGAGGGACGTCGAATTTTTATGCAATGCAGCATAAAAATTCGATCGAATTTTTATGCTTTGGTCGAATTTTTCTGTCAATGTGCTCTGCCTCCGCTGCCCTATTTTTTCCTTGATTCTGCAAAAAATTTGATCGAATTTTTGTGATACTGATCGAATTTTTGTGTCAGATTGCTATTTTTCACTCTTCTTGCACCATTTTCTCTATTTTTGCTCCTTTTCTCCTTCGTTACACCTGTACGTGCATATTTTAGCATTAGACTCATATTTTCCACATTTTCCATATATAAAAAGTAAAAAATAATACGAAAACACACAAAACAAACACAAAAACAATCTAAAATCTAGGTGAATTCAACGACGATCAATCACCGATATCTATTCACAGATTTCTAGTAGTGCATGATAGTCCATACGTTTATTGCAATTGTTGAGCTAATAGTTTGATGAGTTTTTGAGCATAAATGAAATGTACTGGAAGTACGAATCGATTTCAGAACTCGAATGCAAAGCTCCAATTTGTCTTGCCTGCCGTCTAGATATCCGTGCTAACTACTTCCACTATCAAATGCCTCTTCAGGGAGTTTACTTTAAACTTTATCATTTCCATATGCTTAGCATTGATTGATATTAAAATGAATTATTGGATTAGCATGCTACTTCATGTGTTATGTTTTGGGGAGGTTTACTTTAGTAATTTAGGATTTCTATTTTCAATCAAAGATTGGGATATTTGTAAGCTTGCTTGATTATGGATGATATAAATGTGTGCTTCATTTTCTATTGATAGATGAAATTTTTATTTTTGCATGTTATATGTTGTTGTATTGTTTCTTGTTTGGTGAGTCTTTTCTCATATGTTTTGTTTGAATGTGTATTCTTATCTTGGAACGGTTGGTGGTTTGTTATACGAATGTTGTGAGTCAATTTTGAATATGAGTGATGATATATTGTAGTGATAAGTGACAGCAAATTATGATTAAGAATATCTACACTTTAAAATTTTCACATGTTTTACTTAACTTCTTCAATTTTGAGATGGATAAATGTGTAATAAGTTCCTCAAGGTCCGAGCATAAGCTTGTGACCATTTGATGCTTGTGATTAATAAAGATAAGAAAGGAAGAAAGAGATGTAAAGAAATTGAGGAAGTTGATCATCTCTTCGATTACTTACACTCGAATAGTCACTATTACCCATATTCTTCCTACCCTAACCAAAGAGCCTATCATTACATCCAAATATAATGACCTTTTTTATCACTAACTGAAACTTTGGTGGTTTGTGAATATAGTCTGCGAGCAAGTTTATAGCAAGTCGAGCCAATCGATTAATGAGTGTTGATTTACCTCACTTTAGTGTTGAGTGAAATTGATATCCAATGAGAGGCTTGGACAGAAAGGGACTATATTACTCTTTATTCTCTTTTAATTGAACTTGTTAATATTTTTTGCATGTTATGAGTTTAATGTTGTAGGTTAACTTGGCATGATTTGTAGTTCTTATTGCTATTGATGTGTTATCGCTTATGTTCGTTAGGTCTTTTCCTAGGTGAAAATCTCTCCTCTTTGTTATATCATTTTTTGTTGCTCGGGGACGAGCAACACTTTAAGTTTGGGGGTATGATTATCGTTATTTTAGCTAAATTTTAGTATCTTTTTATATGTAATTTCGTATTATTTTATCCATATTTTATGTGTATTTTGGTGGTGTTTTGTGTTTACATGGAAATGTATGAAAATGAGCTTAAACGTATGAAAAACATGTGAAAACGGAGCAAAATGGAGATGGGAGCTGAAACGAGAAGAAGAATGCAGAGCTCGACACAACTCGAGTCGAGCTAGGTGTTAAGGCTCGAGGCATGTGTCGAGCTCGGGCCTATAACAGGTGTCGTGCATTGACATCAGAAATAGGTACTCGGCCTCCCCTGTGCCCGACTTCCAAACACGAGTCGAGCTCTGCCAGAAGACATGAGTCGAGTCACACACTCGACTTGAGCTCCGTATGGTGCCGTAATCTGCCGAGAGAACACGACTCGAGTTGAGTTCCGAGCTCAAGTTGAGCTCGGTAAAAAAGTCTGAAAAATATCAGCGAGCTTCTAGAAGGTCCCAAGGGGTATAAATACCCCCAATTTCAACATTTGCAACAGATTTCGTAGGGTTTTTGCTGGACATACACATCACACATCACTTCCTTTATTTTACACCATTATCTTCATCCATTCAATCTATCCTTGAACCCATCCATTAAATCCACCATTCAAGTGATCAAGGAAGCAAGGGGGAGTGAAGATTACAAGAAGAAGAAGGAGATCTCCATTGAAGACCTTCGAAGGGGGGATCTATTTTTAATCTTTGTGAACTTCTTTATATTTTGATCATGGGATTTGTAGATACAATTGTCTATGTTATTTTCTCTAAGACTATGATAGGCTAATCTCCTTTGTGAGATTAGCTCCATGATTGGTGTTGGATAATTTAGTTTTTATGCAATTTAGTTTTAAACTTTTGGGAATATTTGTTATTTCTATCATTAATATTAATTGCTTGATTTATATGGTTGATTTGTGTGATTAATTGTCATGGGCATGTGATTAGATTGAGAAATCAATTATGTGTATAGAATAGTTCATTGAATCATTTCATCATACACTTCATGTGTATTAATTTAGAATGAGATAGAGATATTCTTCTAGATTTAGAACCAGAACATTTGATAAGCTTAATCGAGAGATTTGTTGATTAGGTGAGGAGACCCAAGCCATTAGTGAATTCATATTACCTTAAAAGGGAATATTACCTATGATTTAGTACCTAATTAGGAAACTCGTAGAGTAATTAGTATCTATTGGGAGGTATTTGCTATGGTATCGATCCTATGTGCTTTTGTGAGCCTTGTTGAGGGCCTACAACTTAAGTAACTCGATAGAGAGTTTAAGATACATTAGTGATTGCTTCTATGCCATGTCCATAAGAGATTAGAATTAATTGCATGACTTCTTGATTATCTATACCATGATTGTTGCTAATCTCATCCTTGCATCATTGGAACCCATCAATTTATTCTTGCATTCATTTTATCATTTATTTCTCGCATTAGTTTAATTGCATTTATTTGCAATCTTGTCTATCATATCTTTCGATCGTCCTTATAAAATCACGACAAATTTGAGATCGCTTAAACTCTAGTATGTTTCTCTCTTGGGTTTGATATTTTTATTTTTTGTTCACTCGTTATACACAAGGGTAGAGTATTTCTGCTCTTAAAACGCACATACAAAATGCGATCAATACCTGATTTAGATAAGATGTTGATTCATATTTGCCTCTACCACCACTACCATTTTTTGTAGTTAGAAACTTCAATGGAAAATCAAATTTATAATATTATAAGATTGCAGTAAGTTTGTATTTATATAACCTAACATGTGAAAATGCATTAAACAAATACCCAATCTCTTTGAAAGAAAATTCCTTTAGCCCTTTTAGCTAATTAAATTCCAGTAGCTACTGCTCCAGGTGCTATACAACTATCCTTAGACATAGCCTAGTGAAATCTTTAAAACAGCACAATTTAATAACTTGGCAATGAAAATCAATTTATGGGAAACTTGAATATTCAAGGAGAACAAAAAGTACATTTGAATACATTTACTCCATCATCAACACCTCTTTCAAAATCATCCAATATGTTATTAGTGCTTCAGCGTATCATGACAGTGGAGACAGAGAATTGCCAAGACTGCCATCAAGCATCATCTGAAACTTGTGTAAATGTGATGATTTATCGTTTTGAATGCCGACAAACGTGGCTGGAATATCTTTAAATTCATTAGCATTATCCATATCAGTGATGTTACATCCACAGAATTTTTCAGTAGCAAAGCTGCAGATATTCAAAAGATTAGACAACAAATGTTACAACATAAGAAGTAGAGAAGAAACACATGTCCATTTTCCACTATGAAGCCAATGATATTGAAAGAAGATTAATACAGTGATAAAAGTGGAAGAACATACCTTTTGAGCTCAGAAACATTCTTCTTGACAGCATGACAGAGTTTTGAACTAACAGTGACAAATAGCTTGTAGCCTCCCTAGATTCAACCTTTTTGCTGATCATATCCGTACTATAACAACCGAAGATTTTCGTGAAGCAATGTTGTCTTCCCAGTTCCAGATATACCTAGTATGAAGCTGTCCATTATCTCACGCTCCTCGTCAGTAAACTCGAAAGGAAGATCCAGTTCGCTACCTTCATGGTCTATCAGCAAACATCTAGATCTAGCAGACGAAGCTCTAATTGCTCTCATAGAAATGTAAATAGTTAGTAGAGGATAAACAATGTGCGCATAGTTCTAAATCAATCAATAATATGGGTCATTTCCCTCAACAAACACATTGAGCAACTATAATAATTCACCGTGGATAAGAATGGATTTAAACAGTTTAAAATGAGTAATCAGAGAGATAACATACCAAGGATATAATTAAAGAGATTTCTATCGGGCTGATTATTTAAAAAAAAAAGATAAAATCTTCCTATCGAACCTAAAAGTAAACTCTAACACGAACCACGTTAGAGATTGTGAGATTAATGCATTCCTAATTGTGTACATGAATTAAAGCATAGTTAACAACATGAATTTAGAAAAATATAACATTAGAATAAGTAGCCTTTGGAGACAGAGAAAGCAACCTCTTTTCTTTGGGGAAGAAATGAGATTGATTAAGGTTTACTGTCACGCTCTTCGTAAAGCACCCCCTTTCCCATAATCTGCGTCTCTTCACGCATAACTGCACCACTGTCCAATTCCACCATTCATATAACATTATTTAATTTTTTTTAAGGAAATTTTAATGTATTATTGATGTGTGCTATCAGGTCTTCCAATACATGTAAATGGCTGTGCATATGATTTAATTTCACTGATAAAATGTGACTTTTTGAAAGATTAAAATTATAGAAATAAAATATTCCTGCAGTAATAATGCATTAAAATGGGCGGTGCTAGGATTATTTTAACATATCTCTGCAAATTTCCTACCAATCCCCAATATCTATTTTTTCAGCCTATTAATTGCCTTCTCATTTTTCCATTCTAACTATATTTTTTAGTTAAATAAACACTATTCTATTTATAGAATGAAGTTTGGCCGGAAAAAATCACTCCTATTTATAGCAATTTTTCTATTTTTATATGTATATATAGATTTGTACCCACCGATCACAATGGCAGTTGTACCTTTACATGGGTATAATTTTATCCAAATCAACAAATTGTAGCTTCCATTGGAGGTGCTCTATGGCCTTCCATAGTGCTAAAACCCAAAAAACAGGTTTTTTTAAATGCCACGTCATTACCACCTCAAAAGCAAAATATTTTTACCTCAAAAAATAAAATTCTTCTCCAATAATAAACTCAAAAAGTAGGATATTTGGGGAACCCAAATCAATTTCTTTTTATTCTCATTTAATTTATGAACTATATTTATTAAGTTTCTGACTAAATTATAAATAATTATATATTCCAATTATTTTAATTTTGCTAATATTTTAAAACTGACTATAGAAAAGAGTTATATATTTATTAGAAAAAACATATATATTTTCAAATAAAAATTAATACAGATATGAGTTTACGTGTGCACCGAATGCATAGAATACCAATTCAATTTAGTAATGTTATAGTAAAAAAAGTAGTGAAATATATTAAAATTGAAATTTAATTAATGATATAAGAATATGAAAATAATAATGAGGTTTTTGAGCAACTGTTAAATCTAGTCCAAATATTAATTAATAATATTTCTTGGATTTCATTTTACTAGAAGAGGATTCGAGGAAAGATGCAGTGACATTAACTATTAAAATAATAAATAAAGGAGGAGAAAAAAAACGTGTCTAGGTATTCTAAAAAATAAAATGAAAATACAAGTGGAGGATAGCCTGGCCCCATGCAGCTGCAATCTCACTCGCGAGTGAGAACAATTCACTCCACTGTTGTAGTGTGTGTTGCACTCTCTCCTTTCCCACTCACACTCAATTAAAAAAAAACCTGGTATCTATTTATTCTATCCAACTAAAAAATCCCCCTCCCCATTGCAAAACACACATGCCTTTAGGATTTTTAAAATTTCCATGTCACCTAAAACCTTCCAGTGTAGAATGCCTTAGGTCTTCTACAATGGTAGAACTCAAAAGGCAAGGTCTTTTTTCTGTTATGTTAGCGTCACCTCAAAAAAAGAACCCTAAAACATCTACCTCCAAAACAAAATGCATTCCCAACAATAAACCAAAAAAGTAGATTTTTTTATGAGTAGCTCTCTTTATGGTTTGATGACTTTCAGAATTTTTGGGGTTGCTGGTGTCCCTAAATGTGCTCCCCACACGATTCTTGTTCGATGGAGACCACTCCCTCCAGGGTGGATAATAGTTGACAAGGATGGATACGCTTTTGGATGCCCGGGGCAGATTTCTAGAGGAGTGATCTATTGAAATCATAAAAGATTTTTCGTGGATTGTTTTGCATGTAGATACAGAGGGGGTTTTGCCTTTGAGGCGGAACTGGCTGCAGCTTTTATGGCTATCAAACTGGCCCATGGTAAGAATTGGGGATCCTTATGGCTGGAGACGGATTCTACATTCGTACTTTATGCTTTCACATATCAATCTCCTAAAATCCCTTGGAGACTATACACTAGGCGAAGGATATTACTATTGACATGAATTTCCATGTATCTCACATCTACAGAGAACGCAACACTGCATCGGATGTGCTCTCTACTATTGGAGGTGACTTGTCATGGCATCATTCGGCCACTACATTCTTGAACTCATTTATGTGCAATGATATGAACTAGGAGTATTTTAGGTTTAAATAATTTGATTTATGGGTTGTTCTACCCTTTTTCAGCTGCTTCTGTCTTTTCTTAATATCTTTTTGAACTCCTCTTTACTTTCTTTTCTCTTGATTCTATATATCATCTATTTGCCCAAAAAGTAGTTTTTTTTTTTTTGACCCAAGTCAATTTTCTTTTATTCTCATTTAATTTATTAACTATATTATATAATTTTAGATAAATTATAAATAGGGTTCATTAATATTAGGTACATTTTATGTACATATATTACTACTAGATTCACAAAGTAAATTATATTACTGATCAATACAAATTGAATGCATGAAATACCACTTTTATCCCTATTTTAATTATATTTAAATATTAACTTTGAATATATGATGTGTAAAATATATAATAATAAAAAGATAAAGTGTCCCACTAATTTCTCCATAAAAATAGGTTGGAGATCACTCAATATCTCCAAATTCAGTCAAAGATCATGGATTCAAACTCCATTGAATATAGTGAATTGAATTTAATTAATCCCGAATACATATCCTCGTAACAGTGCATTTGTGTCCAATTCTGGTATTCAGAAATATTTTGGTATGGTATTCAGAAATATTTTGGTGTTCCATTGGTTGATATTCAGAAAATTTTTGGTATTTGATTGGCATTCAGAAATATTTTGGCATTCCATTGGTATTCAAAAATATTTTGGTATTGTATTAAGAAATATTTTGGTGTTTCTGCTTGATATTAAAGATATTCCCGTCTCCATTGGTATTTAAAAATATTTGGTATTCTTGTTTGGTATTTAAAATACTCCCTTCCCAATTAATATTCAAAAATATTTTGATGTTCTTATTTGGTATTTAAGATACTCCCCATACTGATGTCCGTTCATAAACTCTCACTTGTTTTCATAAATCCATATGCATAGTGGTCAGGATATTCATATTTAAAGTTTAATAATAAATAGAAATAAAAAAACATCTAGCATTCAGGAGTTTATTTAGACATAATTTCTGTTGGCAAAGGACATAAAGTATCATTCAATACAGTAACTGAACTACAAAGTATGATTGTATGCTCAAAAACATAATTTACAAAAGAAAAAATATTTAACATCATTAGGTGAAGTTTTTAGAAATTAATTCCGCATCTTTTCGTACGAATGGGAATCGAAGCATTACTTTTGTAAAACTATCAAATTGAATATAGGATTCATTGAGTTCTAAGCTTCGGTAGGAATTGGGCAACAACCCCACCATATGTGGTTTGTGGAGAAGGTGGATGAGGGTGGAGACGGGGAAGGAGAGAATGTGGAAGAGGAAGGTCACTCAATCTTTGCCCGCCTCTGCTCCCGATTCTATCATTTTATTGTTTCTTCCTTGTCAATGACAAATAGATAGATAAAGAGAGAAGGGCCAATATATTGTATTCCTTGTTACGTGAAGTAAATAATGGATATTGTTATGTGAAAGATTAATTAGTAAGGTTATATTAAGAATTGCACCTAAATATATTGTATTTGTTAATAATATTTTTAGCCTAATGTATTAAGGTATATTTTTAGCCTAATGTATTAAGGTATATTGTATTTATTAGTAATATATTGTATTTATTAGTAATATTTTTAGCCTACTAGTAATATTAAGGTATATTTTGTACTAAATAGTAATAAATCCTTATAAATAATATATATTCCAATTCTGTCAAAAAAATTATATATTCCAATTATTTTAATTTTGTTAATATTTAAAAAAATTGAAAAAATCAAAAAATATTATAAATTTTTTTTCATTACATAAAATATAAAAATACAAATTAAAAGGATACATATTAAAAAAAAAATTAATAGCGGTAATAAAAAACAGTAATATTGAATTGCCATTTCAAATATTAAATTTTCATCATGGAACATCAATTATTTTGTGTTTATCAGAAAATAAAAAATAAAAAATAAAAATGACGTTGTGTTTATAAAATAAAAAATAATAAAACTATAGTGCTAATAACGCAGGTGTGGGAAAGAACCTAAAAAAACTTATAAAATTTAAGTTTGTTTTACTCTACCTAATGCCCTCCCCAATGGTAGGTTTTTTGGATGAAGTTGAGTGTTTAAAAAACCTACGGATATGTTTTTACCATTGAGGAGGGAGATTGTTTTTTAGCCAGGCATAATCCATACTACCTAAATTTTTTAAGTTTTTTTAAAAGGGGGTGACACGACCCACTTACACAACTTATAATTCAAATACTATTTAACATAAACATCATCATTATAAAAAAAACTGCATATAATTTTTTTTTTCACATAATATGTTTATAACCAACACCATCACACCAGTTCAACATACATAACTGGTTTCTAATACCACTTCAAACCAGACAAACTCGTGACAATACTTATTATATTACATAATAAAATATCATCGGAAACAAAATAAACCCACGGCCTAGCCCAACAGGTCGTCATCTATGTACATCCGCTCAAGACCCTGAAGGAGCTCCACAGCTTGCACAGTCACATCACAAACTCAATCATCAACAAGCTCACCTACAATGCATAAACTAGTGAGACAAAAATCTCAGTAAGTAGAAATCATGCATGTTAGTGCATGAAAATGCATTTAGTTCTCTATCGCATACTTCATAATCTTTCTAGTTGATCTCTTTTATTTTGAAAACTGTTCACGTTGCGGGATCCCCACGACACACTTATGATATGCACCCCAAATGAGCTCATTAGACACACTTAGTGTCGAATCGATTCCGATCCCTGAATATAATACCGAGAATGATTTTTCCAAACCCCGGCAGAGTGTTGGAGATGATTTTTCCGAACCCTTAATAAAGTGTCGGGAACAATTTTTCTGAACCCTGACAGAGATGCATATATAGTGGACGCACACTCCATTAGTATCTTATTAATTTTGAGGAAAACACTTTTCATGTTCATGCATAATATGCACCCAAAACAATTAAATGTGCATCACAAACCATTTACAATATTAATATCAACATTTAATCACAATAAAGCAATAATTTAACTTCAATTCGAACAGATCCACTTTTGGAACAACAACTTCACCTCGGATCCCACAGATCCTTATAACCAATATTTTTTCAAGCCATACAAATATATTTTCAACAGTTTTCAATCATACAGATCTATATAGGACAATGATATTATTTCAAATCACATAGATCCACAACTTGTATCGCAAAATTATCACAAATAATTTACAATGATATTATTGAATATGAACCCTACTTTCTCCAAATCACATAAATCCACAGCTTGTATAACAAATTAATCTCAAATAATTCTTATCGTAATTAAACTAATTACAAATAGTCCATAACATAATTATCACATACTAAATACAAATAATTCACAAACAACATGTTTATGCATTGTAGTTGGACTTCTACTTACCTGGACTCCTAATAGTGATAATAGTATAGATCTCGTGAAGCACTACAACTAATCTCTTCCTCTTCTCCCGTTCTGACTACGCACGTTCCGGCACGCTCCTTTCTCTTTCTCTTCTTTCTCTCTCTCTCATCTCTCTCCCTTTCTTCTCTCTCTTTTCTTTTTTTTTCTTTCTCTTCGCAGCTTCTGCCTTCAACCCCAAATAGGGTGAACACCCATTTATACAAGTAGGGGGCATGAACCCACCGCCTCAAACTTTAATTAATTTACTATTAATAGTAATTTACTATTTATAGTAAGTTTCTATTTATAGTAAATAAAATTATTATTATTATCCATTACAAATATACGTGCAATACTTAATAGCTAAGATATAATACATTTACAAATTAATACACATACGTGTACATTTTCTACTCACTATTATTATTACGAGAACAAGTGTGATACTTAATAATTAAGAAAAGTGTATTTATACTCATAAAATAATTTACTTATATATCAAAATTAATACATGTAAATATTTATGCACCCATATATTCACATATTGTCACCATATTTATCACGTATGTCTCAAATAAAATGCAAAGATAAATAAAATGTAAAATCAATTGTCACATAATTATCACATTATTATCACATAATTGTCACATAATTATCACATAATTATAAAATGCACATAACACAAATTAAATTATATTGGCACATGAGTAGTGAGAAGCTCGGGTATCGCATCCTCCCCACCTTATAAAATTTCGTCCTCGAAATTTACTTACCTGAAGAGGTCTGGATATTTAGCCATCATCTCATCCTCTCTTTCCCAAGTAGCCTCCTCAACTAGTTGGTTCCTCCATAATACTTTTATTAATGGTATTTCTTTATTTCTGAGCTTCTTCACTTCTCGCCACATGATCTCAACTGGTACTTCCTCATAACTCAAATCTTCTTTCAACTCAACTGGTTCCTGCCTGAGAACATGAGATGGATTTGGAACATACTTTCTCAACACAGACACATGAAACACATCATGTACTCTGGACATCGATGCTGGTAACTCCAACTTATAGGCAACGCTGCCAACTCTCTCAATGATAGTGAATAGACCAACATATCTTGGACTGAGTTTCCCTTTCCTTCCAAACTGCATTATCCCCTTCATTGGAGATACTTTCAGAAATACCTGAACACCCACTTCAAATTCCAATTCTCTCCTCCGTTTGTCTGCATAACTCTTCTGCCGATCTTGAGCAACTTTCATCTTCTCTCGTATACGGGTAGCAGCTTCTGATATTTCACGAATCAAGTCTGGACCCAAAAGTTTCCTCTCTCCAACTTCATCCCAATAAACTGGAGATCTACACTTCCTCCCGTACAATGCTTCATATGGAGCCATCCCGATAGTAGACTGATAACTGTTATTGTACGAGAACTCTATCAAAGGCAAAAATTTACTCCACTGACGTTGAAAATCCAACACACACGCTCTGAGCATATCTTCTAAGATTTGTATTGTACGCTCTGATTGACCATCTGTCTGTGGATGGAATGCTGTGCTGAAAGATAATTGTGTCCCCAACGCCTTATGTAAACTCTTCCAGAAAGCAGACAAAAATCTTGTATCTCTGTCTGACACAATGGTAAGTGGTACTCCATGAAGTCTGACAATCTCTTGTATATATAGCTGGGCATAACGATCCATGGAATACGTAGAGCTAATAGGAAGAAAATGAGCTGACTTAGTCAATCGATCTACGATAACCCAAATGGCATCGTGACCTTTCACTGTCTTCGGTAGCCCGATAACAAAATCCATCGTGATATTCTCCCACTTCCACTCTGGAATAAATAAAGGCTGCAAAGTTCCTGCTGGTCTCTGATGCTCGGCTTTGACTTGCTGACAAGTCAAACATTGCTCCACATATCGAGTAACATCTCTCTTCATCCCTGGCCACCAATAATATGACTTCAAATCTCTATACTTTTTAGTAGCTCCTGGATGTACAGAGTACGGTGTTGAATGAGCTTCTGCCATCACTTCTTTTCGAATGTCATCCACTTCAGGTAGATATAATCGACCTCCATAATGAATCACGCCATCATCTCCTAATTGGAAGTCAGAAGACTTTTCAAAGCTGATATCATTCTTTATCTTGTCAAATAACTTATCCTCCTGTTGGCCCTGTCGAATCTTATCCATCAAAGTTGGTCGAAGTGTCAGAGATGCCATCCTTGCTTCCAACGATCCTTCCTGAATGATCTCCACACCCATCCTTTGCAAATCAAGCAACTCTAGTTTCTGATTTATGGTCATAGCAGCTACACTCTGTATTGCCTTTCGGCTCAATGCATCAGCAACCACATTGGCTTTTCCCAGATGATAATTGATAACACAGTCGTAATCCTTCACCAATTCCAACCATCTTCTTTGCCTCATATTCAACTCTTTCTGAGTGAAAAAGTACTTCAAACTCTTATGATCAGTATAGATTTCACAACGTTCCCCATACAGATAATGCCTCCAAATCTTGAGTGCAAACACCACTGCAGCTAACTCTAAATCATGAGTTGGGTAATTCTTCTCATACTCTCTTAACTGTCTGGATGCATACGCTATCACTTTCCCATTCTGCATCAATACACACCCAAGACCATTCTTTGAAGCATCACTGTAAACCTTGAAGTTTCTTATCTCTGTAGGAATAGTTAAGATAGGTGATATTAATCGTCTCTTCAATTCTTGGAAACTTTGTTCACATGCCTCCGTCTATGTGAACTTCACATTCTTCATGGTCAACTCATTGGGATTTGAGGGTTGTGGCCAGTCATGGATTGCTTTAACTTTACCTGGATCCACTGAAATTCCTTCTCCCGATACCACGTGTCCCAAGAAAACAACTCGGTCTAACCAAAACTCACACTTCTTGAACTTCGCATACAACTGCCTTTCCTTTAGAATCTCTAACACCTTTTTCAAGTGTAGAGCGTGATCCTCATTATTCTTAGAGTAAATCAGAATATCATCGATAAACACAATCACAAATTTATCGAGAAATTCCTGAAATACTCTATTCATCAAATCCATAAATACTGCAGGAATATTTATTAATCCAAACGGCATCACTAAGAACTCATAGTGCCCGTACCTTGTACTGAATGCAGTCTTTGGAATATCTTCCTTCTTTATTTTCAGCTGATGATACCCCGATCGCAAATCAATCTTCGAAAAGATAGCTGCGCCCTGTAGCTGATCAAACAGATCATCAATGCGAGGCAATGGATATTTATTCTTCACCGTAACTTTGTTGAGATCCCGATAATCAATGCACATCCTTAATGTGCCATCCTTTTTTCGAACAAACAGAACTGGTGCTCCCCAAGGTAAGAAACTAGGTTGGATGAATCCTTTGTCTAGCAACTCTTGTAATTGTATCTTCAATTCCTTCAGTTTAGCTGGTGCCATTCTGTATGGCGCTTTAGATATAGAGGTCGTTCCTAGTTGTAGCTCAATAACAAATTCTATTTCCTGGTCTGGTAGCAAACCTGAAAGATCATCTTGAAATACCTCCAGGTATTCCCGAACTACTGGTACATCACCGAGAACTGGACATTGCTGTCCCTCAACATTCATTACGCTCACCAGATACCCCTCACAACCGCTTTCCAACAGCCGCTGTACTTTTGCAGCTGATATAACAGGACATCTAAAATTCTTCTTGATCCCAACAAAAGTGAATGGTTCTCCACCCACTGGCTGGAAAGTGATATTCTTTTTCTGACAATCTATTGTAGCACCATACCTTGACAGCCAATCCATACCCAATATGATATCATAATCATTTATACTTAACACAATCAAATCAATGAGGAGTCGTCTTCCTTCAATAGGAATAACACAACCTCGAAGAAGTTGATTAGTTTGCTTTGACTCACCAGAAGGTATCATCACCTCATAATTAGCTTCTATCAAGTTAGGTGTTCCACCCAACTTCCTCACATACTCAGTGGATACAAATGAAAGTGTTGCTCCAGAATCAAATAGCACATACGTAAAAGTGCCAAAAATAGAAAACTTTCCCGTGACAACTGAGAGATTCGTATCAGCCTCCTTCCGCGTCAAAGTATATACCCTAGCTGGAGCTCTTCCTTGCTGTGTCTGCTTGCCTTTCTTAGGACAAGTAGTAGTCACATGTCCTTTCTCCCCGCATGTGTAACACGTTCTCGGAGGAATTTGACACTCCTCACCATGTGATCTAAGACAATTAGGGCATATGGGTAGTGGCGGCGCTGGTGGTACCTTACTCTGATCGAATTTGGGACGCTTATTTGGTTCTACCTGTCTCTGTCCTTGATCCACTTGAACATTTGATTTCGGCCTCTAAAATGGCATCGGCCTCTTATCAACTCTCCCAAACTGCTACACTGGTTTCTGCTGAAATTGACATCTGATAGCCTACGCTTGTCTGATCCTCATCTCCGCTTGCTCAGCAATTTGGGCCCTTTCTGCAACTTGTGAGTATGTTGCTCCATGCAGTCCCGTCATACTCACATCTTTGTAAAGTTCAGGCCTTAAGCCTTCCACAAATCTCTCCACTTTCAGTGCCTCCGTACTCACCATATGTTCAGCAAACCTCGACAACTGCTCAAATTTTCAAAGGTAATCTGTAACTGACATGCCACCCTGCCTCAACTGTATGAACTCGTTCATCTTCATGGCTCTCACTGGTGCCGTAAAGTACTTGTTTCTAAAAAGCTCCTTAAATCTTTCTCATGTCATAGTCGTGACATCCTCGATACTTTTAATCGTATCCCACCAGTGGTCTGCACTTCCTCGTAACATGAAAGAAGCACACAATACTCTATCCCCATCTGGAATTTTACTGTATTGAAATATATTTTTCACCGTGCGTAACCAATCCTCTGCATCTGTAGGGTCTGCTGCATCCTCAAATATTGGAGGGCTCAGCTTTCGAAACCTCTCACAAACTATTTCCACGCATTCTACTTGACGTCTATCTTGATTAGCATTACCCTCTGGTTGTCCACCCATATCTCTCTGCTGAATCAGTTGATGTATCTGTTGGGACTGGCGCTCAACCAGTTCCATTAGTCGAGTAATCACCACATCACGATTATTCCCTTTAGGAGGTGATGCTTGCTCAGCAGTCCTATCCCCTTCAGAACTTTCACCTGTAGCCCTTACCATTTTGTCTACTAACTACACTTCCTACACCACATGGCCAATATAATTTATAAGACATATAACAACATAGAATGAAAATAGCACTTACACGCAAGGTTGCGCTCCCAAGGAATGAGCTCATGTACATAGACAATCTGCAGGACTCAAACCATGCTCTGATACCACTCTGACACGACCCACCTTACACAACATATAATTCAAATACTATTTAACATAAACATCATCATTATAAAAAAAACTACATATAATTTTTTTTCACATAATATGTTTATAACCAACACCATCACATCAGTTCAACATACGTAACTGGTTTCTGATACCACTTCAAACCAGACAAACTCGTGACAATACTTATTATATTATATAATAAAATATCAGCGGAAACAAAATAAACCCACGGCCTAGCCCAACAGGTCATCATCTATGTACATCCGCTCAAGACCCTGAAGGAGCTCCACAGCTTGCACAGTCACATCATAAACTCAATCATCAACAGGCTCACCTACAATGCATAAACTAGTGAGACAAAAATCTCAGTAAGTAGAAATCATGCATGTTAGTGCATGAAAATGCATTTAGTTCTCTATCGCCTACTTCATAATCTTTCTAGTTAATCTCTTTTATTTTGAAAACTATTCACGTTATGGGATCCCCACGACACACTTATGATATGCACCACAAATGAGCTCATTAGACACACTTAGTGTCGGATCGATTCTAATCCCTGAATATAATACCGAGAATGATTTTTCCGAACCCCGGCAGAGTGTTGGGGATAATTTTTCCAAACCCCTAATAAAGTGTCGGGAACGATTTTTTTGAACCCTGACAGAGATGCATATATAGTGGCCGCACACACCATTAGTATCTTATTAATTTTGAGGAAAACACTTTTCATGTTCATGCATGGTATGCACCCAAAACAATTAAATGTGCATCACAAATCATTTACAATATTAATATCAACATTTAATCACAATAAAGCAACAATTTAACTTCAATTCGAACAAATCCACTTTTGGAACAACAACTTTACCTCGGATCCCACAGATCCTTATAACCAATATCTTCTTAAGCCATACAAATATATTTTCAACAGTTTTCAATCACACAGATCTATATAGGACAATGATATTATTTCAAATCACATAAATCCACAACTTGTATCGCAAAATTATCACAAATAATTTACAAATGATATTGTTGAATATGAACCCTACTTTCTCCAAATCACATAAATCCACAGCTTGTATAACAAATTAATCTCAAATAATTCATATCGTAATTAAACTAATTACAAATAGTCCATAACATAATTATCACATGCTAATTACAAATAATTCACAAACAGCATGTTTATGCATTGTAGTTGGACTTCTACTTACCTGGACTCCTAATAGTGATAATTGTATAGATCTCGTGAAGCGCTACAACTAATCCCTTCCTCTTCTCCCGTTCTGACTACGCACGTTCCGGCACGCTCCTTTCTCTTTCTCTTCTTTCTCTCTCTCTCCTCTCTCTCCCTTTCTTCTTTCTCTTTTCTTTTTTTTTCCTTTCTCTTCGCAGCTTCTGCCTTCAACCCCAAATGTGGTGAACACCCATTTATACAAGTAGGGGGCATGAACCCACTGCCTCAAACTTTAATTAATTTACTATTAATAGTAACTTACTATTTATAGTAAGTTTCTATTTATAGTAAATGAAATTATTATTATTATCCATTACAAATATACATGCAATACTTAATAGTTAAGATATAATACATTTACAAATTAATACACATACGTGCATATTTTTCTACCCACTATTATTATTACGAGAACACGTATGATACTTAATAATTAAGAAAAGTGTATTTATACTCATAAAATAATTTACTTATATATCCAAATTAATGCACATAAATATTTATGCACCCATATATTCACATATTGTCACCATGTTTATCACGTATGTCTCAAATAAAATACAAAGATAAATAAAATGTAAAATCAATTATCACATAACTATCACATTATTATCACATAATTGCCACATAATTATCACATAATTATAAAATGCACATAACACAAATTAAATTATATTAGCACATGAGTAGTGAGAAGCTCGGGTATCACAGGGGAAATGAGAGAAAGGGTGAAAAAAGGAGAGAGAAGAGAGAATGTGGTCCACATGGGTTTTTTATAGAATGAAAAGAGAAAGTATGTGGGGAAAGATGAGAGATAGAGTGGGTCCCAAAGAAGAGAGAGTGTGGGAAAAGAGGAGATGTGAATTTAAAAAAAATCTACTTTTTTTTATTTACTAGTAATACACCCGCGTGATGCGCAGAAAAAAATTATTTTATTCATTACATTTTTATACTATCAATTTTAAGTTATTTATTTACTTTATGTATGAATATTAATAAAAGTCACTATTTTTTATTTATTTTTAGATAATATAATCTTTTAAGTAATTAATAAAGGCAAAGATTTATGTGAGACCGTCTAACGTAAGGGCCTACGCGAGACGGATAAAAAGTGATAACTTGTATAATAAAAAGTGATACTTAATAAATAAAAAATGATAATCATGAACAATTTATTTGTACAAATTAAAAGAGATAACATTTTATAGCAAAAAGTGATAACTAATTTAAAACATATAAAATAGTCTCACGAGTCTCAACTTACGCATTAATTAAATATAATGCTCTTCAACCAAAATTCGGATCACAATTTTTTTTATTTTCTTTTAAAACCAACACATTTGTCCTTCTCATTCTGTCTCTTCCATTTCAACAACTATTCCTTCTTTTTCTATCTCTTTCATTTTACCACATGAAGTAATTTTAATGTATATTTCTTAAATTTTATTTTGATATGATGCACAAAATGAATATTAATATTTTTAAAATATAATATATATAATCTAATAAATATATTAAATGGAGTACAATATATGTAATTTTACTCTGTACTTTCTTTCTTTTTTTTCACAAACACAATTCTCATAATAACAATCATTCACGTACATAGATAAATACATGAATACAAAATTATATTCGTCTTGCTTATCAATACAACAATGAGTAAATTGGATGAAATCCATCCCAAATCAAGAATAAATTTTTTCATGTTGGTATATTCAATAAAATATAAGAATATTTTAATGTTATATAGCTAAGTAATGAAGTTTGATAAAGATGTCAAATTGACATCTTCAATAATAATAAAAAAATAAGAACTCATTACATGATTTCAATGAAAATTTGACCAAAATATTGAATGAAGATAAAAGAGTGATATAAAACTCAAAAGAAAATTAAAAGATAGCAACTTACACTTAATTATTCTAATTTTTTCAATAGAGAACAAATTGACATAAACATTTAAAGAAAAACAAGGAAAATGGATCTTAGAAAACTTTACAAATATAAAGATACATTTCTTGAATTTTGGCACCATTTATCCAATCACTTTAACATTCACTTTCATCAAAGCCCCCAATATAATTCTCAAAATGTGAAAAAAAATAAAATAAAATAAAATTCAGAATTGCAGAAACAGAAACAAATAAAAAAAATATAACGAAATTGGATTTAGGGCAAATAAGGGGATAAGAAATTAAAAGTGTAATATCTGAGAATAAAAAGAAATAAATGAAAAAAAATATCAAGAAACTATAAGAAGTCTACACAAAAGAATCGAGGGCTCTTTATGTCTCACAATTTCAATGGCATTAATATTTTTTCCTCTCAAACAGATCACGTAGAAAAAACGAAAGAGAAAGCCTATATTAGAATGCTCAACTCAAACCTTACATAAATGATAAAAATCTTTTGCAACTTGTCATGGTAAACAAAATGATGTCTCTTGAACGCGTACTCTGATGAACTTCTAGGCTAAAGTATCTCCCACCAAAAAAGATGTGCAGATCATAGTCCTCTATATTTTGTTCCACTTGTATATATATGGTCTGCTATAATCTTTAAGTATTTATACAGTAATATGTCCTCGGCCGCAATTTCTATTTCATATTCGAACAACAGTTGTAAATGGGGGTGAAAACAGGAAAGTTTAATCAAACAGTAATATGAAGTTTTACCAAAACGAAGTAGACGAAAATCACAAATAAAAATTTAATCAATGTGTTTCCATCACGAAAGAGACATCAAACAAATCATGGAACGGTGTGTGGCATATAAACCAATGAATATGCGAGAGCAAGAAACTAATGAATATAAACCATCGAGTATACGAATTGGTTTCGACATTTCCAATGAAGATTCAATTGAATGAATCTGCAAAAGAAATACAAACATAACAAAATTATATTTAGTGCAAGTAAGGTCATATGAAATTGAAAGTGTAATATCTGAAAATCTAAAAAGAATGAATGAAAGAGAGATCAAGAAACTATAAGACAAATCAAGAATATACTTACTCCTTTATCATGTGAATGTCTTCAAAGTTCACAGACAGTAATAAGCAACATCCAACCTTTCAGTGAAATTATATGCTCACGAACGCATAGGATTGAAGGTGGTTGCACTCCATGGTTGTCATTATATTCCTCCAGCAGATTGCACATTGATCGTAGTCTTTTTCACCTAGATTTTAGGGCCTTTATTGTGTATTTTCGGATGTTTTTATTCTTATTTATGTTAATTTTGGTGGAGTTATTGTTACTTTGAGGAATATGGTATAAATTAATAGAATTGTGTAAATGGATTTAAATATGTGTAAAGCAGGTCAAGAAATGGACGAAAACGGAGTCGAGAGCGAAAGAGAGATGGAAGAATAGGCCATGTTGCTACGCGGGCCATGTGCGGAACACGGACCTGTAACCATTGGCCGTGTAGTATCGTCAGAACTTCCTACTCGCCTAGGAAGATGGCCGTACGCTGGTGCACGGGGCATGCAGCGACAGCCCGGTAAGAAGAAGCCATGCATTGTCGTCAGAAAATGCTACACGGCCATGACCATAACCGTGCAGCACAGCACGAGCTATGTCCGGAAGCATGCACAAACACGCTGAAGTAGGTGTGCCCTACACGGGCCCTGCGCTGCAGCACGGGCCGTGTAGGTGCAAAATCCTGTGTAATTTTCAGAATGTTCTAAAAGCTTCTAGAAGGTACATAAGTGATATAAAACCATGATTTGTGCGAAATTAAAGGGGAAATTCATTGAAGATCAGATTGGAGCAGTTACACACACTTAAACACCACATTTCCTCACACACTAGATCCAAAATCTATCTCTACCATCTAGATCCATTAAACAACCATTTGATTTACATTTTCAATCCATAAGACCTTCATCCCATCCATCCTATCACCATTTGAGAAGATTGGAGCATCAATTGTTGAAGGAGTCGATCAATTGAAGAGGAGGAAGGCTTTTCTTATGCAAGGTAAGCAAATCTACTTTACAATTGTTAATTTTCTTCTTATTATGGCTCAAATGGAGCAAAGCTTGATTTGTAATGAATTAATCACCATGTTTAGTCTAGTAGGGCTAGTCGTATGAGTGGTTGACGGGAAGAGTTTGATATGTAAAACTTGAGTAGTGATTTGAATTGATTTGTGAATTTTCTTCTATGATATATCAATCATGTTTCATTTCAATGTATGTGTGATTAAATTCTCTATTCATTATATTAGGATGGTCATTCCAATGTTGTGAGTGAAGCTTTAATTGAATCATATATTGAGTTTTGCATGCATGTTAGTATAAGGGGAGGTAAGCCATACCCTCTTTAGGCTTAGAACATTCATAGAGGGACACTTAAGAAATTGAGTGAAAAGAACCAACTTATGATCATAGTACCTTAAGGGAATTGAGATTAAGACCAATCTTAGGAGACTTAGGCTTGTAAAAGAGTCTAGAACCTAGTTTCCGTGGCCATAGAGACTAGGGGTAAATTTGTGATTGCTTTTAATCCACAAGTTAATGAAAATTACTATGAAGGGTTTTGCATATCTAGCTCAAGTCTCAACTATAAGTATGATTAGCCTTGCTCTCTTCTAAAGTGTATTCTACATCCATTTCATCAATCATTTGCTCGTTATTTGATCATTTACTTATCTAGTTCACATTCTAGTTATTTGAATAGAATTTTAAGCATTAGTTTTAATACCAAACCTTCAAACATATTATCTTTACAAAGTATAAATCGATGAACAATTCGGATACTAGCCAATATTTGCTTTCCCTTGGGACGACAATCTTATAAATTTTGCACTTGGTCACGCGTATACAATAACGGTAGAGTATACTTGCTCTTGACATTTTACTAAAAATGCAACTAAGTTCTTGGCGCCGTTACTAGGGAAATATTAAATATTTGGCTGTAACGAGTTTGAAGTTAATTAGTTTTGATAAGGATTTCTTTTTGTTATTTGTTTACTTGTCTTGGTTGTTTTGGGAGCTAACTTGGAACTTCTTGTAGGTACATGCAAACGCGTTCAAGGTCTCAATCTATTGAACCTTTGAACTTGGAATTAGAAGCTACCCTAAGAAGACAAAGACGAGGAGTGTTAGAGCCTACGGAGGAAAGTATGGAAGAAGTAAAGGATAATGCAAATATGGTTGATGAAGAAGGCAATATGAGGAATTTTCATGGAGGTGATAATGCTAGAGGGGGCTATAATAATCCAAAATTTGTGCCACAAGTGTATGCTCAACAAATGCACTTGCAAAACCAACAAATGCAAGCTATTATTCAAAATTTGATGGCATAACAAGAAGCAAGGAATAACCCTCCGGTGGTGCAAAACCAACCCCGTTTAAATGGATATAATGGAGGTGGAATGAACATTCGAGATCATTTCCAACCTCAGTTTGGGAATTATGCGATGGGGCCGCCGGTAAATGTTAATCATTTTGAGATCAAGATAGGATTGATCAATATGGTGCAAGCAAATTAATTTGGTGGTGGTGCTATGGAGGATCCGAATGCTCACTTAGCCCAATTTACAGAGTTAACCAACACGATAAAGATAAATAGGGTGAGTGAGGATGTTGTTAAAATGAAGCTTTTCTCATTTTCATTACGAGATAGAGCTAAGGCTTGGTATCATACTCTACCACCGGGATCTTATACCACATGGAGAGAATTGGCATAAAGATTTTTGAGCAAGTATTTTCCCCATTCAAAGATGTTGAATCTCAAAGGGCAAATCTTTCAATTCAAGCAATTGCCACTTTAGACATTTAGTGAAGCATGGGACCGATTCAAAGAGATGCTAAGGAAGTGTCCACAACATAGATTCCCCGAGGAGCAACAAATAGGATTTTCTATGCCAGTTTACATGGCAGTGAGAGGATGCTTATTGATGCTTCTTCGGGAGGTTCGATTTTGGGACAAACTCTGGAAAGAGCAATTACCATATGTGAGGAAGTAGCTTTGAATACAGGTCAATGGCCCATGGATCGTGCATCGGGAATGTATGATAGGGAGAAAATTGCTAAGATGGAAGAAGTGTGCTTGCAACAAGTAAAAAAAGTAAAAATACCTAAGGAAGACATGACCGATAGGGCAATCACGGAGATATTAAAAAGGATGAATGCTAACATGAAAGTGTCTCTAAGTTCGACACCTATGATGAATCAACAAGTGCTTGCAAGTCCTCAACAAGGTATGTCATTGCCTTTGATGAATCAACAAGTGTTTCCTAATCTTCAACAAGGCATGATGATGCCTAATGTGGGTCAATCTTCTCAAAGTTGTCAAATGCCTACCTCTATGCCTCAACAAGGTATGTCCTATAATTTTGGAACGCAAGATGCATGGTGTCCACCGGAGATGACACTTGAGGAAGTTGCCTTCATGTAAGGAAGGAACTTCCAAGGAAATTATACTGGAAATTTTGGAAATCATGGAGGAGGATATCCACAAAGGCAAGGAGGATGGGAGCAAGGTAACTTTCAAGGGAATTTTAATCAACCTCGTAGGTATGAGAACTTGTCTTATGGAAATCAAGGGAATGCACTTACTCTCCCACCAGGAATCAATCCGGGAGAGAAATCTTCTAATGGTGAAGGGAAGCCTACGGTGGAGGATCAAATTGCTAAAATATTTGAATTCATGAAGGAAGATAAAGAAGAAAGAAGGAAAACAGATGAGGTGAATGATAAGAGAATTAAATCCTTGGAGACACAAATGAGTCAAATGGCAAGTGAAAGGGGGGATGTTCATCATCAAGAGAAATTTCCATCTACAACCATTACTAATCCGAAAGAGCAATATAAGGCTATTGAACTTTGTAGTGGAACAAAATACGAAGGACCTTCTTTGCCATCGGAAGTAGAGGAGGTATGATGTGAAGTTGAGCATATGGAAAGATTGGATGAAGAAGGGAAAGAGAAAAAAGTTGAAATAGTTGAAAAGGATGAAAGTACCCCTATACTTGAAGAAGAAAAGCTGAAGTATCCAAAGAAGTGGGAGAGATGTAGAGAAGCAAAATGAAAAGAGAGAGAAGAGAAGTTTGAAAGAGATGAATGGGGGATTCCGAAGTTGCCCGTGGCAATTCCGTTTCTACAAAGGTGTTTGAAAAAGGGATTAGAAGAAAAATTTGTCAAGTTTGTGGAGATGTTGAAGAAGATACATGTGAATATTCCTGTTGCGGAAGCTCTACTTCAAATGCCCAACTACTCCAAATTTTTTAAGGATATTTTGTCAAAGAAAAGAAGCTTGGGAGAGTTTGAAAAGGTGAACCTTACGGAGGAATGTAGTACAATTTTGCAAAAGAAACTTCCCCCTAAATTGAAAGATCCGGGGAGTTTCACCATTCCATGTGAGATGGGAGAACATGAGAACTACAAAGCTTTATGTGATTTGAGAGCTAGTATTAATTTGATGTCGTTGTTAATCTTTAAGAAGTTGGGTATTGGTGAGGTCAAGCCGACATGGTTACATTTCAATTAGCCGATCGATCATTGACTTATCCAAAAAGAATTATCGAAGATGTGTTGATCAAAGTTGGCAAGTTCGTATTTCCCATTGATTTTGTGGTACTAGATATGGATGAGGATTCAAATGTTCCATTAATATTTGGTCGTCCATTTCTTGCCACGGGAAAAGCATTGATTGATGTGGAGAAGGGAGAGCTCACTTTGAGGGTGAATGAAGAAGAAGTAATATTTTCATTAAGAGAAGCTATGAGGTACCCAAAGAACAAGGAAGAATGTAGAAGAGTGGAGGTTGTGGATAACATTGTTGAAGAGCATATGTATCACCTTCATTCCAAGGATCCGTTGGAAATTATCATAAGCCATTCTTACTCTATTGAATTTCTTAAATCTAAATCTTCTTTTTGTTTGAAAAATGATGAAATGATTGATGATTTACATAGTTTAAATGCTTGTAGGACACTTACAAATGAGGAAGCAAAAGAAGAAAATGTGGAGAAACTTGAGGAAGGACCAAAAGAGGAAGTGCAAGAGAAAAAGAAGGTGGAGTTGAAACCATTGCCGGAGCATTTGAAGTATGCTTACTTGGAAAAAGATGAAACGTATCCGGTAATTATTTCCTCTTCCCTTAATGATTTAGAATTAAAAAAAAATTGTTAAGAGTTTTGAAAGAGCATAAATCCCCTATTGGTTGGAGCATTAAATATTTGAAATGTATTAGTCCATCTATGTGCATGCATAAGATTCACTTGATTGATAATGAGAAGTCGTGTGTTCAAAACCAACGTAGATTGAATCCTATAATGCAAGAAGTGGTAAGAAAGGAGGTGTTAAAATGACTTGATGCGGGAATAATCTTTTCAATAAGTGATAGTCAATATATAAGTCCCTCACATGTAGTAGCAAAAAAAGGTTGTATGACTATAGTAAGATCCGATACAAATGAAACGATTGCCACTAGAACTATCACGGGTTGGAGAGTGTGTGTTGACTATAGAAAATTGAATGAAAACACTAGGAAAGATCATTTCCCATTGCCATTTATAGATCAAATGTTAGATCGTCTTGCGGGGCATGAGTATTATTATTTTCTTGATGGTAATTCCGGGTACAATCAAATATTGATTGCACCAAAAGACCAAGAGAAGACAACGTTCACATGTCCCTATGGTACGCTTACATTTAGAATGATATTGTTTGGTCTATGTAATGCCCCCTCCACTTTTCAGCGTTGTATGATGGCTATCTTTGATGGTTTGATTGAAAATATAATGGAGGTATTTATGGACAATTTTTCCGTGTATAGTTTCTCCTATGATATATGCTTGACTAATCTCACCATTGTGTTGCAGAGGTGTGAAGAATCAAATATTGTGCTAAATTAGAAAAATTCCATTTAACGGTGACCGGTGGGATAGTCTTGGGGTACCATATTTCAAAGCATGGGTTAAAAGTCGATAGAGCTAAAGTGATAGCCATAGAACATTTTTCCCCTCCTACTAGTGAGAAGGGGGTGAGATCGTTCTTAGGCCATGCGGGCTTCTATAGATGCTTCATTAAGGATTTTTCCAAAATTGCTAAACCACTTTGTAAATTGCTTGAAAAAGATAGTTCATTTAACTTTGATGATGAATGTCGTGTATCATTTCAGGTGTTAAAGGATGCTCTCACTTCATTGCCAATACTCATCACTCCGGATTGGAGTTTGCAATTTGAATTGCATTGTGATGCTAGTGATCAATCCATTGGAGTTGTGTTGGGACAAACAAGGGAGAAGAAGTTTAGAGCAATCTATTATACCTCAAAGACCTTGAATGCATGCCAAGTCAATTATACCACCACGGAGAAGGAATTTTTAGCCGTAGTGTATGCTTTTGAGAAGTTTCGACCATACGTGGTTGGAACACAAACGATTGTTTACACAGATCACGCGGCTATAAAATACCTTATGAACAAGAAAGATGCTAAACCTCGTTTAATTCGTTGGGTGTTGCTTTTGCAGGAATTTGATGTGGTCATCAAGGATAAGAAAGGCGTGGAGAATGTGATCGCGGATCATTTGTCATGGTTGGAAAATGGAGGTGAGAATGAGGATGTAAAGCCAATCGGGGATGAGTTCCCGGATGAAGAAATTTTGTAATTGGAGGTTGAGCAAGTATGTGTTGGATTGTATACGAAAAGTCTAGCTTTAGTATGAACAATGTCATAACAATATTTAAAATGAGAATCATTGATCAAATGATTGCATCTTATAATTTATTTTATATGCATGATGCAATAGTCCATTTACTTTATACTGTAGATAATATATTATGCAACAACACCCAAAAGATCATATTATCGATTTCCTTATAAAGTATAAACAGATGCTCACAACTGAGATAGACGGGGACTCTCTATCGGTATGGTTGTAGTGTGGTTTGGTATTAGCTTGTCTTGGCTATAGAATCACATTAGTGCACTTGTGTGTATTGAGCAGGACCACTTGAGATCGTTCTTCTTATACTGACTATATAGTAGAACTTGATCTCTGTTATTATGGAAGTTCGTGCTCTTAATCCCTATACAATAACCTCGACACGTAGGGCAGTATGTATTTCTTTGATTCATCAATGGGTGAGATTTATAAGTATTAAATCAACAAACTCGGTGAGTTGGGAAATAGTGTTGTATCTATGGTGTGCTGTTGATTGTAGAAGGAATCCATGTCCGACATAGGTTGATGATGTCCCCTTGAGGAGCTCATAAGGTTTATCATGTAAATCTTGCAAGTGGATTAATTTCCGGCATGATAATAAGGTTGAGTGGTACTACTCTCGGATGAGATATTAATTAATTTGAGTTGTCAGTAACTTAATTAATTAATGGACATTGTATATCTTAAACATGGGGAGACTATCGGGCTTATAATAAGGAGCCCAGAACATAATTTTGGGATTGGACGGGTAGTGCAGTAATAATATTTTAGTGGACTATATTATTATTATTGGATTTAATTAAAAGCTTTAGGCTAAGCTTGGTTAATTAAATTCAATTGAGGCCCAGTCCAATTTCTCCTCCTGGTCCCTGCTGTAGCCCAACTATATAAGTTATCTCAGCTCCTGTTAACCCGAAGTCAGGGCCTCATTTGACAGTTAGAAAGAACAGGAGCAGATTGAGAGAATCCTGCGGATTGTTGCCCACACAACAGCAGGATTCGACTTGGGACATACAGCAGAAGATTGAGAGGTGGTTCTCTGCAACAGTTCATCCTCTACATCAACCCAGAAGTACGGTAAACGATTTAATTACTTCCGCTGCTAATTGTTTATCTGAAATCCTAACGGATCATGTTGAACCACACGATCCAATTGCCAACAATTGGTATCAGAGCGTTGGTTTCGTGGTGAAACGTGATTCATTAGTTTATGTGATTAAATGATTTAATCTGGTTTTGATCACATGTTCTTTTCGTGCTTTTTGTGATTTATTATCGGTGAAAGCATGATATTTGGGTTTGTTATATCTTTGATAATCCATGGAATCCTATTTGTACTATCTGCTTTTTATGTTCATCTAAATCAAAATCAGCAGATAAGTGTTGTATGTGTGTTTATTACTGTTTGAGAAAGATAGATATATCATACACACCCCTATACACTCGACTGTTTGACTGTGAGAAAACATGAAAAGAAGTACGAATAGTAGCTAATTCTGTCGACGGGAAGGCAGACTGACAATTCCGGGCGAACCTCCTGGTGATTCCGGGCAAACCTCTTGGCAATTCCGAGTGGGTCCTTGGCGATTTAGATCGGGTCTGAGAGGATATCTGCTGGCGGGCGGATTCCAGGCGAATCAGAGGCCATTCTGGTCGGAATCAATGGCGGATTCTAGGGGTATCATCTGGTCGATCCGGCACATCTGTTGCTATTCTGGGCGAGATGAAGCAGCCGCCATTTCAGGCGGGACATCAGCTTCACAAAGGGGTGTTGTTGCCCAGATGATGCCACGGCATTGATTGTCAGCGTTGTAGACTGGAGTTGATCGATGTAGCGCCGGGCAGATTAGGCGTTCAGATGGCAGTGGTGGATTGGGCTGTGGCAATCGATAATCTGGGTGGCGACGTCTGATGGCTGAGAGTCGGTGTGAGGAGCGAGGCGCTGTCGGCAGGCGGGTGCAGCTGAGAGGTGCACGGCGGTGCTGGACTGCTTTGTGCCTCGCCGGTGACACGCTAATCTACATGCGCGTCTATGAGCGTGGTCACAGCGGCGCCTGGTTGCTGGGCGTTGTGCGAGATGCGGACTGATGGCGCCGTCCCGATGGGCTTAGGAAGGCGCCGGCGACGCCAGTCGTCGGCGGCAGCACTGAAGGGCAGTGGGCAGTGGTTGCAGGTGCTGGAAAGGAAGGTCGTGCCTGGGCCTCCCTTGCTGTGGCTGGCGGGCACTGCTGGAAGGTCTTGGCTGCGGATAGTACACGGCAGTGTGCTGACGGCGCGACTCCGATGGGCTGACGGCACCACCGCCGAGAGCAGCGGTGCCGAGTATTTCCTCCGAGCAGCGACTGTCGTGTGGTATCAAGAAGCGACGGCAGTAGTGTTTAGGGCAGCAGCTGAGCTTATGGGCTTGGTGGCTCAATTTTTTTGTTTTGGGCTGCTGGGCCCAATTTTTTTTTATTGGGCTGCTGGGCCAATGGGCTGCTCAATTTTAATTTGGTTTTGGGCTGTTGGCCCAATTTTAATTAAAATGTATATGGGTTGTTGGACCTTAACTGCTGGGCTTATTAATTTTAATTAATTGTGGGTAATGGGCCAAGCATGATAAATTAGTTATTTATTAATGGGCTAATTTTGTGCTGGTGGGCTTGGTGGATTTAATTTAATTTTGGGCTGAGTATATGGGTCATGGATAATGGGCTTGATTAATTATTTAATATGCTGCTCATTTTGTGCTTATTTGTTGCTCTAAGGCCCAATTAATTGATCCAACATTTTATACAATTAATTAATGTTATACAACTGATTAATTGATTTAATTGTCAATTATTGTTGTATATGTGAAAGGCATGTTTTATGTGATTTATTTATTTAAATTACTGTTAATAGAAGCATGCTAGGATGTATATTTTATTTCTGAATATTATATACATGTTAAAAACCCTCGGTGTTAAATAACTAAGTGGGAGAGGGAATTGGTAATAAATTCCCGCGGCCTCCATTATTGGTTTGTTAGCAATGTGAATAGACTTGCGCGTCGGCATTAGAGCCTTTCTCCCCATCGGATGAGTTTATTCATGGATTGCTGGAACAGACTTCATTAAATAATTACGTTTGTAATGTGATGCATATGAACTTGCGCGTTGGCTTAGACCTTTCTCCCTATCGGATGAGTTTATATGCGGTTCACTGGTACAAACTTGTAATTGATGACTGTAGGAAGTTATCCAAGCGCGTGTGTACTTCTCCATCTGTAAGGCACACAAGCTTGGGCCGCGGACTTGGGGTCAAATAATGGTGTACACTTAGATGTAAATAATAAGTATCCTCCCCATCGGAGTCACTGCTTTTATTTGCATGGCTAAAGAGGAACCGACTATTAATTATTTTGTCATAAAGTTAGGTTGACAAATGAAATTAATGGGTAAAACCTTCTCTTGTAAATGTTCGGGTTTGTAAACGTCCACACTATCGTGGCTTGCAGACTCACGGTGCTTGAGATGTCGGTGAATTTTATTTTTATATTATTTTGAGGGAAACAATATAAAAGGATAAAATTCGAAGATTTGATCAGTAAATTTATTTGTGATTCTCTGAATTTCGAATGGTTTTATATCACTAATTATTAACTAAAAGAAATTATATTTACTTGTCCAAATTAGATGATTGGAAAGGAATCTTATTTTTTGAAAATTACTGCTTAAGAAAATACATGTGTATTCTCACAAAGGACGTCTCATGATGCCTATTAAAGTCTCTAGTGAAGAGATGAGAGGTTCATAGAAATATGATGGTCTCATGTAACTCTTCGGATAGTTGAGTAAATTAAAAGGCAGAAGATCATGGTTGAATTGATGAATGAATTGGAAAAGCTTGGAATAGAAATTGAAAGGGAAACCTAAATCAATTTATTCTTCACAATTTGCCTGGATGTTTTGAGCAAGTTCTACCTGAAATACGAGAGATTGTATATGGTGGGAAACTTCTAACAAAACATGTGGCAAAAGAAAGCCATTTTTCATCATGATGTGAACTAATTTAATATCTTATTTACTAATGGTTTAAACATGATTAGTGATGGCATCTACTGACACGAATTATGTAGATACTGGAATCACTAAATGTTTATCACTGAGTAAGGATAAGATTGTTAATAACATGGGTAAAAACTACAAAGATAGTGGCTATTGCAGTGGGAGTTATTTATTTATCTCATGATAAGAATAAACGATTGACTATGAGAAATTGTCTTTACGTACATTTCATAGAAAGAATTTAATTTCGGTTTCTATGCATTAATGGATGGATACTTCATTTCATTTAAATGACATGGTCATAGTAATGAGGAATGAGACTATAATCCGTTAAAGTACGTTGGTGGATAAAAAGTATACTCTTGAATCATGTACATCCCACAGATGCAATAAATAGTAATTAAATAATGCATCTTCTAATATTAGTAAGAGAAAGGAACCTTCGAAGATGAACTAAACATACATTTGGCGTCTAAGGCTAATTCATTTACTTGAGTAGGAATCAAAAGTTGATAGCCAATAGACCGTAAGGTTTATCTGAAGTGGAAACTATCGGACTTGCGAGTCTTGCTTGGAAGTAAAAATGATTATCTGCCTCTTCAAGGCTGTGGGGCGTAGAGCCAAAGATATATATGTTGGAATTAGTTCATTCTGATTCAAGCGAACCTAATATTATCCAGGCGAGAGGTGGTTATGAATATTCGAAAATTATTCTGGAAACCAATATATTTATATGATGCACTGCATGTCTAAGTTCTTTAATTAATTCAAGAATTGTAAGGCTGGTACAGTGAAGCGTCATGGAAAATATATTAAGTCATTACGATTCAATCATGATGGCGAAAACCTCTTGGGATAGTTAGGAGCTATTGATCAGAAGTTTAGATTAAATCTCAAGTAGACTACACCGGGTATGCCCCAGCTGAATGGTGTGGTGGGTAGAAGGTATTAGGCTCTTATGGTTATGATTAGATAGATGATGAATTATTTGGAATAATTAAATTCATTTTATGGATATGCCCTAAATACAATAATTCGTGAAACATTTGTCTGTATATGGGATATCCTAGAAAACTGGAGGGTGATTTATTTAGTCCAAAAGATCGAAGGGTGATTGTCAACACAAACACTGGATTTTTTGGAAAAGGACTATGTAATAAATCACTAGCCCATGTATAAATTGTTCTAAAGGAAGTGAGAGGAAAACACAAAGTGTAAGTACCAAGTGTACAAGAGGATATACCACAAGGTAAACTGCAACGCGTGTCACGTCTGATACACAATTACATGTAGTGCCTTGTCGTAGTGGGAGGGTTGTATGAAAACCCATAAATATATATTTTGGGAGAGTCGTGAGACTTGATCCCTAGTCAACATGGTATTGTCCCACGGATACGACGTAGCACTATAAGATTAAAATGCGGAATCTTAGTAAGTTGCAATGTATATTGAAATAGAATCTACGGATTCTAAATTAAGTCTGGGAACTTGAAGGACCACTAAAATGGTGTAAAAGCCATTGCAAGTGGTCATAGGAAACAAAAGAGGATCATACGGTAAGGTGAAAACCCTTGGAAGCAAAGCTTGTTGCGAAAAGGTGTACTCAGAAAGAAATGGTTCAATTATGAGGACATATGTTCGCTGGTAGCTATGCTTATGTTGATCCGGATTCTTTTATTGCTGCTATGAGGAACAACAAATAGATGTCAAAGACAGCTTTCTTGAATGGAAGTCTTGAGGAAAACATCTATGCGAAGCAACCAGAGTGATTCATTGCAAAGTGCTAATAGCAATTTTGATAGTAAGCTTAAAAGTGTCCAGCGATGGACTAAAGCAAGCTTTAAGATAGTGAAGCATCTATTTTGATTAGGTAATCCAGTGGCATGGATTTAAATCAATGAGCGGATGAGTCTTGTGTGTCGTAAAGAGTGACAGAAATGTGGTGGTGTTTCTTGTACTATACGTAGATAGTATCTTGCTCATTGGAGACAATGAAAGAGTATTATCGGGCGTATGGGTACGGTTAATAAAGCGGTAGAGATGAAGGACTTAAGAAAGGCAAAATATATCCTTTTGATCACGGTAATACGGATCACAAGAAAGGATATTATGCTTATCTCAAGTTTCATAAAATGATACAGTCCATACTCGTTTAGCATGTAAATTTATCTAAGTGAATGTGTCTTTGAGACACAAGAAGAACATAAAGAGGATGAAAGCGGTTCCTTATGATTCGGCGAATAAGGAAGCTTAATCTAAGGAATGCTATGAACGATGTTGGATATCTGTTTTGCTGAATGCATGAACAGTGGGTATCAACATAACCCGGAACAAGAATGATGAATTGTGGTAAGACATTTATAAAGTGCCTGAGAAGGACTGGAAATTATATATGGACTTACTGGACAGATTCACTGCTTCTTGTGGATTACGTAGATTCAGATTTTTTAGTCAGATTGGACGGCAGTAAATTCACCTCAAAGGTTATGTGTTTAATCTTAGGAAGTAGAGTCATAATGTGGAGGAGTATTATATGGAAATATATTTCAGTCTCTGGACTCCATCATGGAAAGATGATGAATTGGAGCCTATGAGGCAGCCAAAGTATCTATATGACTCTAGAGACTTCATGATGGACTTTGAAGTGTTTCTAAGTTTGCCCAAGGTAATCACAATTTACATTGATGATATTGGTGTAGTTGCAAACTTGAAGAAATCACAAGTCCATAAGGCAATTAAACACATGGAGCGCGAGTACCACCTGTTACGAGAAATCGTATGATGAGGGGAAGGTTGTTGTCGCCTAGATTGCATCGGATGATGACCTAGTAAACCATTTACAAGGACCTTAAGGCGAGAGATTTTAATGGTCGTGTAATGGGAGTAGGAATCAGATGTATGGCAGAAGACATGACAGCATAGTCTTTTAGTATAAGTGGGAGATTGTTGGATTGTATACTAAAAGTCTAGCTTTAGTATGAACAATGTCATAACAATATTTGAAATGAGAATCATTGATCAAATGATTGCATCTTATAATTTATTTTATATGCATGATGCAATAGTCCATTTACTTTATACTGTAGATAATATGTTGTGCGACAATACGCAGAAGATCATATTATCGGTTTCCTTATAAAGTATAAACAGATGCTCACAACTGAGATAGACAGGGACACTCTATCGGTATGGTTGTAGTGTGGTTTGGTATTAGCTTGTCTTGGCTATAGAATCACATTAGTGCACTTGTGTGTATTGAGCAGGACCGCTTGAGATCGTTCTTCTTATACTGACTATATAGTAGAACTTGATCTCTGTTATTATGAAAGTTCGTGCTCTTAATCCCTATACAATAACCTCGACACGTAGGGCAGTATGTATTTCTTTGATTCATCAATGGGTGAGATTTATAAGTATTAAATCAACAAACTCGGTGAGTTGGGAAATAGTGTTGTATCTATGGTGTGCTGTTGATTGTAGAAGGAATCCATGTCCGACATAGGTTGATGATGTCCCCTTGAGGAGCTCATAAGGTTTATCATGTAAATCTTGCAAGTGGATTAATTTCCGGCATGATAATAAGGTTGAGTGGTACTACTCTCGGATGAGATATTAATTAATTTGAGTTGCCAGTAACTTAATTAATTAATGGACATTGTATATCTTAAACATGGGGAGACTATCGGGCTTATAATAAGAAGGAGCCCAGAACATAATTTTGGGATTGGACGGGTAGTGCAGTAATAATATTTTAGTGGACTATATTATTATTACTGGATTTAATTAAAAGCTTTGGGCTAAGCTTGGCTAATTAAATTCAATTGAGGCCCAGCCCAATTTCTCCTCATGGTCCTTGCTGTAGCCCAACTATATAAGTCATCTCAGCTCCTGTTAACCCGAAGTCAGGGCCTCATTTGACAGTTAGAAAGAACAGGAGCAGATTGAGAGAATCCCGCGGATTGTTGCCTACACAACAGCAGGATTCGACTTGGGACATACAGCAGAAGATTGAGAGGTGGTTCTCTGCAATGGTTCATCCTCTACATCAACCCAGAAGTACGGTAAACGATTTAATTGCTTCCGCTGCTAATTGTTTATCTGAAATCCTAATGGATCATGTTGAACCACACGATCCAATTGCCAACAGTATGTTCTCTCATTGTGAATGTTCCGCCATGGTATGCCGACTATGTTAATTTCAATGTTTGTGGAATTGAGCCTACATTGATTAATAAGTACAAGAAGAAGAAGTTTCATGTTGAAGTGAAGAAGTACTTGTGGGATGAACCTTACTTGTTTAAGATTTGTAATGATGGAGTGATAAAAAGATGTGTGGCTGAAGAAGAAGTGATGGGGATTCTTGAACTTTGTCATTCGTCTTTGTGTGGAGGTCATTTCGCTCATCAAAAGACGGGGATTAAAGTTTTGCAATCGGGGTTCTATTGACCAACATTGTTTAAGGATGCAAAAAAGTTTGTTTCTAAGTGTGATCGATGCCAAAGGATAGGGGGAATATGTAAGAGAGATGAAATGCCCATGACCTTGAGAATTGATGTGGATATATTTGATGTATGGGGCATTGATTTTATGGGACCATTTCTCTCGTCGAAAGAAAATGTATACATCTTGCTAGCCGTGGATTATGTGTCAAAGTGGGTGGAGGCAATTCCCACTAAGATAAATGATGCTTTGATAGTGCAAAGGTTCTTGAAGAAGAACATTTTTGCTAGGTTTGGAGTTCCACGGGCTTTAGTGAGTGATGGAGGATCACACTTTGTCAATAAGTTGATGGAAAGTTTGTTGAAGAGATATGGAGTGAAGCATCGAGTGGCTACACCATACCTCCTCAAGCAAATGGTTTGGCGAATGTCTCAAACCGCCAAATCAAGTTAGTTTTGGAGAAGAAAATCAATGGAGGGAGGAAGGATTGGTCGGATAAGATTGATGATACCTTATGGGCTTATTGGACGGCTTTTAAAACCATTCTTGTGTTGGATTGTATACTAAAAGTCTAGCTTTAGTATAAAACAATGTCATAACAATATTTGAAATGAGAATCATTGATCAAATGATTGCATCTTATAATTTATTTTATATGCATGATGCAATAGTCCACTTACTTTATACAGTAGATAATATGTTGTGCGACAACACGCGGAAGATCATATTATCTGTTTCCTTATAAAGTATAAACAGATGCTCACAACTGAGATAGACGGGGACTCTCTATCGGTATGGTTGTAGTGTGGTCTGGTATTAGCTTGTCTTGGCTATAGAATCACATTAGTGCACTCGTGTGTATTGAGCAGGACCGTTTGAGATCGTTCTTCTTATACTGACTATATAGTAGAACTTGATCTCTGTTATTATAGAAGTTCGTGCTCTTAATCCCTATACAATAACCTCGACACGTAGGGCAGTATGTATTACTTTGATTCATCAATGGGTGAGATTTATAAGTATTAAATCAACAAACTCGGTGAGTTAGGAAGTAGTGTTGTATTTATGGTGTGCTATTGATTGTAGAAGGAATCCATGTCCGTCATAGGTTGATGATGTCCCCTTGAGGAGCTCATAAGGTTTATCATGTAAATCTTGCAAGTGGATTAATTTTTGGCATGATAATAAGGTTGAGTGGTACTACTCTCGGATGAGATATTAATTAATTTGAGTTGTCAGTAACTTAATTAATTAATGGACATTGTTTTCTTAAACATGGGGAGACCAGCGGGCTTATAATAAGAAGGAGCCCAGAACATAATTTTGGGATTGGACGGGTAGTGCAGTAATAATATTTTAGTGGACTATATTATTATTATTGGATTTAATTAAAAGCTTTGGGCTAAGCTTGGTTAATTAAATTCAATTGAGGCCCAGCCCAATTTCTCCTCCTGGTCCCTGCTGTAGCCCAACTATATAAGTCATCTCAGCTCCTGTTAACCCTAAGTCAGTGCCTCATTTGACAGTTAGAAAGAACAGGAGCAGATTGAGAGAATCATATGGATTGTTGCCCACACAACAGCAGGATTCGACTTGGGACATACAGCAGAAGATCGAGAGGTGGTTCTCTGCAACGATCATCCTCTACATCGACCCAGAAGTACGGTAAACGATTTTAATTGCTTCCGCTGTTATTGTTTGCCTATTTTCCTAACGATCACGGTTGAACCGCACGATCCAATTGCCAACAATTGGTATCAGAGCTTTGGTTTCATGGTGAAACGTGAGATGTTAGGTGCGGTTGTAAGTTTTATAATCGAATTTAAAGCATGATTTTAGGGTTTATATAATTTCGTATTATCCATGAAACCCTATTTGTATATTTGCTGGAAATTGTTGTTCTTATACACGGCTATTCAAACTCGAGAAAGATATCACAAACAATCTGTTTTCTTTCATCCTCTCTGTTCTCGAGAATACGTATGAGACTGTACGGCTGATTGCTGAGAAGAAAGATAGAAAGCATGTATGGTATTAGTACAGTCTGTTCATCACAACACACATGGCTGCGAGGCGTCATCGGAGGCTGGTGTAAGATCAATAAAAATTTCAGCGGCCTTGTCGGGAGAAACACCCTACTGTGCTAAACGGTGAAAGCGTGAAAGACGCTTCACTGAAGATTCACGGTGGGCTGTTGGCGACGCATGATCAGTGACTCACGACGTGAGCGCGTGGCGGTGCGCTGCAGGATTGTGATCGATGACAAGAACTGGACGTCCCGAGCGCATTTGATGTATGTTCCAGGCGAGTCTAGGTTTTCTTCCGAGCGAGTTGCTGCCAGTTTGGAGCAGGGCTCCGATGCGGAATCAGGTGGTGAGTCGAAGCAGGCTGATGGGTCAACGCCGCGGCGGTGGCTACCCACCAATGCTCGGTGATGGCTGCTAGATCGGACGGCGATGGCGGACGAAGAAAGGAAGAATAGGGCTATGACCACATCAACGTTGTGATGCGGCTGCGGGTTGTTGATTCTCGTCGATGGCTGCAGCGGCGTGATAATCCATCGTTTTGGATGGCATCGTGATGGGCTGATGAGGACGACACTGCTGACTGACGTTCCAGGCGAGTGGCGATCGGCGGCAGGTGGCTGGCGTGTGCGGGCGCTGTGCCGGTTGGCTGTCGGCGAGAGGCCGGTTGGCGTGTTGGCTCGGCCGCCAGGATCAGCAGGGACCTCCGATGATGCACGGCACTGGGACGGCTGGTGAAAGAAGCATCAGTCAGCTGGATTGGGTAGGGCAGCAGTTTGGAAATTAATCGGCTGTCTTGATGGGCTGGGCCAATTTTTTTTTAATCGCTGGCCTATGGCTTATGGGCCTGTGTTATGTTGGGCCCTATTTAATTGAGCTGGCCATGGGCCTGTGTACAGTTGGACCTAAATATTTATTAAGGTGTCTGTTGGGCTGGCAGGTTTAATTAAAGGGCCCAATTCAGTAATATATTAGGGGCTGCTCATTTATTTAATTTGTTTTTGGGCTTTTGGGCCCAAATTTTAATTAAATGGTAATGGGCTGCTGGGCCAATATTAATTGCTGGTTTTAATTAATTGTGGATAATGGGCCAAGCATGATAATTAATTAATTATATTAATGGACTAATTTTGTGCTAGTGGGCTTAGTGGAATTAATTTAGTTTTGGGCTAAGAATATGGGCCATAGATAATGAGTATGATTAATTAATTAATCTGCTGCTCATTTTGTGCTTATTTGTTGCTCTTGGGCCCAAATTGATTGATCCACTAATTATGCAATTAATTAATGTTATATAACTGATTAATTGATTTAATTGTCAATTATTGTTATATATGTGAAAGGCATGTTCTATGTGATTTATTTATTTAAATTGTTGTTAATAGAAGCATGCTATTATGTATATTTTATTTCTAAATATTATATGCATGTTAAAAACCCTCGGTTTTAAATAACTAAGTGGGAGAGGGGATTGATAATTAATTCCCGCGGCCTCCATTATTGGTTTGTAAGTGATGTGAGTAAACTTGCGCGTTGGCAATAGAGCCTTCCTCCCTAACGGATGAGTTTATTCACGGATCACTGGTACAAACTTCTTTAAATAATTATTGTTTGTAATGTGTTGCATATAGGCTTGCGCGTTGGCTATAGTGCCTTCCTCCCTAACGGATGAGCTTATATTCGGTTCACTGGTACAAACTTATATAATTGATGGTTGAAGAAAGTTATCTGAGCGCGTGTGTACTTCTCTAACAGTAAGGCACATAAGCTTGGGCAGCGGACTTGGGATCAAATAATGGTGTATACTTAGATGTGAATAATTAGTATCCTCCCCAACGGAGTCACTGCTATTATTTGCATGGCTAAAGAGGAACCGACTATTAATTATTTTGTCATAAAGTTAGGTTGACAAATGAAATTAATGGGTAAAACCTTCTCTTGTAAATGTTCGGGTTTGTAAACGTCCACCCTAACGTGGCTTGCAGACTCACGGTGCTTGAGATGTCGGTGAATTTTATTTTTATATTGTTTTGAGGGAAACAATATAAAAGGATAAAATTCGAAGTTTTGATCGGAATATTTATTTGAGATTCTCTGAATTTCGAATGGTTTTATTTCACTAATTATTAACTAAAAGACATTATATTTACTCGTCCATATTAAATGATTAGAAAAGAATCTTGGTTTTGAAAATTACTGCTTAGGAAAATACATGTGTATTCTCACCAAGGACGTCTCATGATGCCTATTAAAGTCTCTAATGAAGAGATGAGAGGTTCATAGAAATATGATGATCTCATGTAACTCTTCGGATACTTGAGTAAATTAAAAAGGCAAAAGATCATGGTTGAATTGATGAATGAATTGGAAAAGCTTGGAATAGAAATTGAAAGGGAAACCTAAATCAATTTATTCTCCATAATTGTCTGGATGTTTTGAGTAAGTTCCACCTGAATTACAAGAGGATGTATATGGTGGGAAACTTCTGACAAAACATATGGCAAAGGAAAGCCATTTTTCATCATGATGTGAACAAATTTAATATCTTATTTACTAATGTTTAAACATGATTAGTGATGACATCTACTGACACGAAGTATGTAGATACTGGAATCACTAAATGTTTATCACTGAGTAAGGATAAGATTGTTAATAACATGGGTAAAACTACAAAGATAGTGGCTATTGCAGTGGGAGTTGTTTATTTATCTCATGTTAAGAATAAACAATTGATTATGAGAAATTGTCTTTACGTACGTTTCATAGAAAGAATTTAATTTCGGTTTCTATGCATTAACGGATGGATACTTCATTTCATTTAAATGACATGGTCATAGTAATGAGGAATGAGGCTATAATCCGTTAAAGTATGTTGGTGGATAAAAAGTATACTCTTGAATCATGTACATCCCACAGATGCAATAAATAGTAATTAAATAATGCATCTTCTAATATGAGTAAGAGAAAGGAACCTTCGGAGATGAACTAAACATACATTTGGCGTCTAAGACTAATTCATTTTACTTGAGTAGGATTCAAAAGTTGATAGCCGATAGACCGTAAGGTTTATCTGAAGTGGAAACTATCGGACTTGCGAATCTTGCTTGGAAGTAAAAATGATTAACTGTCTTTTCAAGGTTGTGGGGTGTAGAGCCAAAAATATATATGTTGGAATTAGTTCATTCTGATTCAAGCGAACCTAATATTATCCAGGCGAGAGGTGGTTATGAATATTCAAAAATTATTCTGAAAACCAATATATTTATATAATGCACTGCATGTCTAAGTTCTTTGATTAATTCAAGAATTGTAAGGCTGGTACAGTGAAGCGTCATGGAAAATATATTAAGTCATTACGATTCAATCATGATGGCGAATACCTCTTGGGATAGTTAGGAGCTATTGATCAGAAGTTGAGATTAAATCTCAAGTTGACTACACCGGGTATGCCCCAGCTGAATGGTGTGGTGGGTAGAAGGTATTAGGCTCTTATGGTTATGATTAGATAGATAATGAATTATTTGGAATAATTAAATTCATTTTATGGATATGCCCTAGATACAGTAATTCGTGAAACGTTTGTCTGTATATGGGATATCTTAGAAAAATGGAGGGTGATTTATTTAGTCCAAAAGATCGAAGGGTAATTGTTAACACAATAACTAGATTTTTGGAAAAGGACTATATAATAAATCACAAGCCCATGTATAAATTGTTCTAAAGGAAGTGAGAGGAAAACACTAAGTATAAGTACCAAGTGTACAAGAGGATATACCACAAGGTAAACTGCAACGCGTGTCATGTCTGATACACAATTACATGTAGTGCCTTGTCGTAGTGGGAGGGTTGTATGACAACCCATAAATATATGTTATGGGAGAGTCGTGAGACTTGATCCCTAGTAAACATGGTATTGTCCCACGGATACGAAGTAGCACTACAAGATGAAAATGCGGAATCTTAGCAAGATGCAATGAATGATGAAATAGAATCTATGGATTCTAAATTAAGTCTGGAGCTTGAACGATCACTAAAATGGTGTAAAAGCCATTGCAAGTGATCATAGGGAAATAAAAGAGGATCATACGGAAAGGTAAAAATCTTGGAAGCAAAGCTTGTTGCGAAAAGATGTACTCAGAAAGAAATGGTTCGATTATGAGGGAACATATTCGCTGGTAGCTATGCTTAAATTGATCCGAATTCTTTTATTTATTGCTGCTCATATTGAATTATGAGGGATAGCAAATAGATGTCAAGACAGCTTTCCTGATTGGAAGTCTTGAGGAAAACATCTATGTGAAGCAACCAGAGTAATTCATTGCAAAGTACTAATAGCATTTTGATAGTAAGCTTAAAAGTGTCCAGCGATGGACTAAAGCAAGCTTTGAGATTGTGAAGCATCTGTTTTGATTAGGTAATCCAGTGGCACGGATTTAAATCAATCAGCGGATGTATCTTGTGTATTGAAAAGAGTGACGGAAACGTGGTGGTATTTTTTTGTACTATACGTAGATAGTTTCTTACTCATTGGAGACAATGAAAGAGTATTATCGGGAGTATGGGTACGGTTAATAAAGCGGTAGAGATGAAGTACTTAAGAAAGGCAACATATATCATTTTGATCACGGTAATACGGATCACAAGAAAGGATATTATGCTTATCTCAAGTTTCATAAAATGATACAGTCCATACTCATTTAGCATGTAAATTTATCTAAGTGAATGTGTCTTTGAGACACAAGAAGAAGATAAAGAGGATGAAAGCGGTTCCTTATGCTTCGGCAAATAAGGAAGCTTAATCTAAGAAATGCTATAAACGATGTTGGACATCTGTTTTGTTAAATGCATGAACAGTGGGTATCAACGTAACCCAGAACAAGAATGATGAACTGTAGTAAGACATATATAAAGTGCCTGAGAAGGACTGGAAATTATATGTGGATTTACTAAACAGATTCACTGCTTCTTGTGGATTACGTAGATTCAAATTTTAGTCAGATTGGACGGCAGTAAATTCTCCTCAAAGGTTATGTGTTTAATCTTAGGAAGTAGAGTCATAATGTGGATGAGTGTTATATAGAAATATATTTCAGACTCCGGACTCCATTATGGAAAGATGATGAATTGGAGCCTATGAGGCAGCCAAAGTATCTATATGACTCTAGAGACTTCATGATGGACTTTGAAGTGTTTCTAAGTTTGCCCAAGGTAATCACAATTTACATTGATGATATTGGTGCAGTTGCAAACTTGAAGAAATCACAAGTCCATAAGGCAATTAAACACATGGAGCGCGAGTACCACCTGTTACGAGAAATCGTATGATGAGGGGAAGGTTGTTGTCGCCTAGATTGCATCGGATGATGACCAAGTAAACCAGTTACAAGGACCTTAAGGCGAGAGCTTATAATGGTCGTGTAGTGGGAGTAGGAATCAGATGTATGGCAGAAAACATCACAGCATAGTCTTTTAGTATAAGTGGGAGATTGTTAGATTGTATACTAAAAGTCTAGCTTTAGTATGAACAATGTCATAACAATATTTGAAATGAGAATCATTGATCAAATGATTGCATCTTATAATTTATTTTATATGCATGATGCAATAGTCCACTTACTTTATACTGTAGATAATATGTTGTGCGACAACACGCGGAAGATCATATTATCGGTTTCCTTATAAAGTATAAACAGATGCTCACAACTGAGATAGATGGGGACTCTCTATCGGTATGGTTGTAGTGTGGCCTGGTATTAGCTTGTCTTGGCTATAGAATCACATTAGTGCACTCGTGTGTATTGAGCAGGACCGTTTGAGATCGTTCTTCTTATACTGACTATATAGTAGAACTTGATCTCTGTTATTATGGAAGTTCGTGCTCTTAATCCCTATACAATAACCTCGACACGTAGGGCAGTATGTATTTCTTTGATTCATCAATGGGTGAGATTTATAAGTATTAAATCAACAAACTCGGTGAGTTGGGAAGTAGTGCTGTATCTATGGTGTGCTGTTGATTGTAGAAGGAATCCATGTCCGTCATAGGTTGATGATGTCCCCTTGAGGAGCTCATAAGGTTTATCATGTAAATCTTGCAAGTTGATTAATTTCCGGCATGATAATAAGGTTGAGTGGTACTACTCTCGGATAAGATATTAATTAATTTGAGTTGTCAGTAACTTAATTAATTAATGGACATTGTTTTCTTAAACATGGGGAGACCATCGGGCTTATAATAAGAAGGAGCCCAGAACATAATTTTGGGATTGGACGGGTAGTGCAGTAATAATATTTTAGTGGACTATATTATTATTATTGGATTTAATTAAAAGCTTTGGGCTAAGCTTGGTTAATTAAATTCAATTGAGGCCCAGCCCAATTTCTCCTCCTGGTCCCTGCTGTAGCCCAACTATATAAGTCATCTCAGCTCCTGTTAACCCTAAGTCAGTACCTCATTTGACAGTTAGAAAGAACATGAGCAGATTGAGAGAATCCTGCGGATTGTTGCCCACACAACAGCAGGATTCGACTTGGGACATACAGCAGAAGATCGCGAGGTGGTTCTCTGCAACGATCATCCTCTACATCGACCCAGAAGTACGGTAAATAATTCTAATTGCTTCCGCTGTTATTGTTTGCCTATTTTCCTAACGATCACGGTTGAACCGCACGATCCAATTGCCAACATCTTGGTGTGTCACCGTATCAATTGGTCTATGGTAAAGCTTGTCACCTCCCTGTGGAGTTAGAACATCGTGCATTGTGGGCTATCGAACGTCTCAATATGGATGAAAGGGAGAGTGGTCAAGCAAGGTTTTGAAGTTAGTTGAGTTGGAGGAGTTTAGAGGAAGAGCATTCGATAACTTAATCATCTACAAAGAGAATATGAAGAGATGGCATGATGCTAAAGTGCAGGAAAAAATATTTGCTCCGGGGGATAAAGTTCTTGTATTCAATTCAAGGCTTAAGTTGTTTCCCGGAAAGCTCAAGTCAAAGTAGATAGGGCCATATGAAGTGCTTGAAGTGTTGAATGGGCATACATTGAAGCTCAAAGGTCCAAATAATGAGTTTGTAGTAAATGGTCATAGAGTGAAGCATTACCTATATCCTTCTCAAAATGAGATAGTGTATGTGGATACTCTCTCTTCCTAAACTTCTTTGATTTAAGAGTACTGTAGATTTTATTTTCTTTTTGTTAGTAGTTTTCTTGTAGATTTGGTTTGAAGGTGGTTAAGCTCATGAGAAATGCATAAGATGAAGGACAAGGATGCTAAAGATAGAATGATGATGTATGCCACACCACTCTTTACAAACTTAAATTTTAACACTTATGTTAATTTAAGTTTGGGGGAAGATTGCGTGGTGGTCATACTTGATCATACGAAAGGAGAAAGATGCACAAGAGTCATCGGAAGAAAAGTTCATGGAGAGCATTGAGAATACGATAAAGGTACGTCTCACCACTTTTTACAAACTTAATTCGTAACTTGTTTCGATTTAAGTTTGGGGGATAATGCATGGTGTGACTTATACTTTGTTTATTAAAGTGTGATGAATCATTCGTAGTGTGATGAATCATTCGTAGTGTGATGAATCATGCGTATTATGTATCTCGTGTTGTCTTCGTAGTGTGATGAATCATGTGTATTATGTATATTGTGTTGTCTTGCAAAATGGTCAATTTTGAAAAATTTTCTCATGTGTTAGTTGAGTTTTGGATGTTTGGTGGTGTTTTGAGTACATTTCAATCCATGTTTGATCATAATTGTGGTGTGAATAATATTGAGAAGTGTTTGAGCATGAATAGTGAGTGTGAAAAATGGAGAAACAGGGCAAATTGCTACATGGGTCGTGCTCTGCACACAGCCCTGTAGCAATTGGCCGTGTCGCGCCATCAGTACATGCTACATGGCCAGGAGGAAGGCCGAGTTCCGCAGCTCGAGCCATGCAGGAGAAAAGGTACACGGGCCATGTTCCGCACACGGTCCTGTAATAGTTAGCCGTGTAATGGGATCAGAACACGTTACACGGCCTCACTTGAGGCCGTGCAGTGTAACACGGGCCGTGCAGGGTCTGTTCTAGGTTTTGAAAAGGGGTCGTTCCGTACTCATTCCACACGCCCTTCTTCATCCGTATACACTCTGTAAGCACTCAATTCACTGTTTCACGCATCCGTATCATTCACCAAGGTTAGTTTGGAGTGATTTTGAGTGAAGTTCGTCAATTTTGCACATCAAACACACTTCTCTACATCCAATTGTCAAAAGGTATGAATTTCTTGAACCTTAACTTGTAAATTTTGATATGAATTAATTGAATTGATGTATGGAACTTGTTCTAATATGAATTGGATGCTTGATTGATGATATTCATACATGTTCAATATGAATTTTTGAATTTTTGAATTTTTGAAAAGTTGAATTAGGGTTCATGAGGAATAATTTGGGGATTGTGTGAGAATTATGAGTGTGAATAATTGTGTTGTGCTAATTGATGAATTACATGACTATGATGTTTATTTGTGAGAGATTTGCCTTAGATATTGAGGATTTGGGCATGAGGCTATGCAAATTGTATGTTAAAAAGATGTTTAAATTTTTGTGCATGCCAAGTGTTCGATGAAATGTCTAAGAGAGGATTTTGTTGGAATTTGATGATCATATATGAATAATGTTTGATGATGATTGAATTTGAAATTCATATGAGTGAAAATGATTAGAAGTTGGTTAGAATTGTTGATAGTTGAGATGAATGTCAATAAAGTACTTAGTATGAATAAGTTCGAGGTTTAATGATATGATTGAGCTATGTTGATGCATAATAGGTTCCATACTAAGTTGAATAACTAGGGTGAAATTTAACTAGGTGCATTAACATTCGTATAAAGGTCATTGGTTATAACTTGTGAATTATTGTTTTGTAGATGACCGAGAGGAGAGTTAGACCTAGGAATGAGGACTTCATTGTGATAACCATTCCAGGGGAGTTGGCTTCTTTGGATGCTCAATTGATTATAGAAGGAATACATCCGGAGGAATTTGGGGTTGAGTTTGAAGATTATTGGGGAAAGTACGTGCTTCGTTGACAAAAGTTAGCTCCAAAGATCAAGCCCACTCGTTTTCAAGACACGGAGACGATGGGAGAATTAGGATTAGAGGAGGATTTAAGGAAGCTATTTCGCTTTGCTCAGATGGAAGCTTTCTTCGACAAGAGGCCACCAACCTACTACCATCTCACTGCCGAGTTTATGAGCACTCTACAGGTGAAGAAGGATAGGAATGGATTTCCTCGATGGGTGACTTTCCAGTTAGATAATGTGTTGAGGGAAAAGATCCTGTTGGCATTCTTGAATGAATGTTTTGGTTGCCCACCATGCGAATTTCATCGGAGCTTTTATGCAGGAGGAACTTTCAACCAACAAGAATGGTGGTCAAGCTTAGTGAATGATGGAACTGAGAGAGCAGGATACGTCCCTAGTGCTTCAAAGGGGATGGCCATCCGGAATACTGTGATGAGGTATTTGGAGAAGATCATCTCGAACACTATCTTGGGGAGGTTTGAAGGCGGATCAGTTGGAGAGAAGCAGCTCTACATCATGTATTGCATCTATAAGGAATTACCGCTTAATGTTGCAGCACACTTTGTGCAACATGCAAAGAGAGTTGCAAAAAGGCAAACATCTCAAGGTTTGATGCTTGGAGGGATGATTTCTATAATAGTTCAAGGATTGGGAGTTAATTTTGCAGGGATGGAGAACCGGATGGTTAGTGAAGGGTTGAACTACCAACAACTGATGAGGATGGAATTCTTAACTATGGTGGGGAATCAATATTGTTTGAGGCAGGAGAAGGGAGCTCTATTTCCTTTGCCAATGCCGGAGCTCACTATGGTGTACACGAGAAGAAGGCTTGCTAACTTGGCTATGGGAAGTGTGAACCATTCCAGAGTGGTGAGGGCTTTCTATAGAAGAAACAAGGATGAAATGGAAGAGGTTCTGAGGCAAGTTAGAGTTGTAGAGAATGAAAAGCTAGCCAACTTGAGAGCAGAGCCAGTGCCAATGGAGGGCGATGAGCAAGGAGAACAATCGAAGCAAGTGGAAATTGAGGAGCAGGGCCCTGATCCACCACAGTTTGAGGAAGAAGGGGCACAGCCACCAGTGGGACCAGGACAAGGAGATGAAAGGTGGAATTATATGATGGATGAGGTGCGTGACATGAGACATGTGCAGCAGACGTATGGGGCACAGATTAGGGAGATCCGCGAGGTCCAGCAAGAGCATGGAAGGCACATTGAAGAGTTGAGAGCTGAAGAACGTCGTAGGGAGTACTATGAGGAAAATTCAAGGGTGCACTCCAACAACATAGAGGAGATTATGACCATGATGTTCAATTTCCAGTTTCCTGCAAATTCTCGTGCGTACATACCGTGGAATGCCTATCATCCACCTCCTCCGCCTCCAGAACAATGAAGGGAGTATTTTAAGTGCTTGGTACTTTTGTCCATTCATCTTAGCCATGATAGATTTTTGGAAGAATGTTTGGATTGATTTGATTTGATTCAATTGGGTTGTACTTTGATTGTTTATTTTTGGGAGGTTTCTTATTTTGGGATTTCTTTATTTTTAGTTTTATGCGATTTTCTTTGAGTTATTTTGGTATTTTGATTTTATTTTTCATTGATTGGATGCGATGGAAATTTGATCTTTATTGCTATGGATTTGATTTGATGTGTTGATATTTTGATGGATGATTTGATTTATGCATGTTATATGTTTGTATTGTTTGTTGATCCCTTGATTAGTATGTGATGTTTGTTGCTATTTTAATTCTTGTATAGGTTTGGTTTGGTGGTACGTTTTGGGAAGGAGTGAGTCATTTTTTAATATGAGCTATGATGCATTGTATGTGATGAGTGATGGCAAGCATTATTAATGGTTTTCTACTTGTTGAAATTGTGATATGGATTAAATAACTTGTTCAATTTTGAGAAGCATGAAAGGTAATTGGGTTTCTTTTGGTCCAATTAAAATCTTGCGAGACTTGAGCCTCAACCGTGCCTCCATGGTTAATTCTTGATGAGAGGACCGGTTGAACTTAGACAAACTAGAGCTTGCTCATGGACTATAGGAACGAAGCCCGAATGGTTAAAATTTGTGAAATGATCTTAGGTCATCCTTCATAAGTGAGTCATAGCCAAAAATTTCCTTACCAAAAACATCATCCCTAGTAAACCACTTTGAGCCTATAAGCCTATTTCTTTGTGATTTAAGCACAATACAAGCCTTTAAAACCCACGTGAGCCTTATATATATAACCTAAGTGTAGGTGATTGAGGAGATGATGGTTTATAAGGTTTGATATGAGAATTGTGCTCGAAAAGAAAGGAAGTGGTGAACAAATAAGAAAAGAATGCAAAGGAGCTAAACAAGATGTACATGCGACTTAAAAAATAAGAAAAAGGAGCAAATCAACAAAAATATGCTCATGAAGTTCAAAAATTGAAAGAAAAGAAGCATGCAAATCAAAAGGAGCTCGAAAAATCCAAGAAATGATAATGATTAGTGCTTTTGATTAAAGAAGAAATTAAAGGAAGCTTGAAAGTGAAGAAGTTGAAGAAAGGAATCATCTCTTCAATTGCTTATACTTGAATAGTCACTATTATCCAAAGTTTCCTACCCTACCAAAGAGCCTAAACATTACATCCAAAAGTAAAGACTTTTTTGATCACTTGTTGAAACTAGGGTGGCTTGTGAACATAGTCCATGAGCAAGCCTATGGTGAGTCGGTTCTAACCGGTTGATGAGTGATAATAAAAACCCTATCATAAAGAGTGTTGAGTGAAAACTATAACCTATGAGAGGCTTAGATTGAAAGGGATTTGAGTACTCTAATGTCATTCTTAAGATTGAACTCGTTAATCTTTCATGTTATAAGTTTGATGATGTAGGGATACTTCATGTGAAATTATAGTCCTTATTACTTATGATGTATTGTGATTTATGTTCGTTAGGTATTTTTCTAGGTGAAAATTACTCCTCTTGTTTATTATTTTTCATTGTTCGAGGACGAACAATACTTTAAGTTTGGGGGGTTGATCGTAGTCATTTTCACCTAGATTTTAGGGTCTTTATTTGTGTATTTTCAGATATTTTTATCCGTATTTATGTTAATTTTGGTGGAGTTATTGTTACTTTGAGGAATGTGGTATAAATTGATAGAATTGTGTAAATGGATTTAAATATGTGTAAAACAGGTCAAGAAATGAACGAAAATAGAGTCGATAGCGAAAGGGAGATGGAAGAACAGGCCATGTTGGTACACAGGCAGTGTGCGAAACACGGCCCTGTAACCACTGGCCGTGTAGTGTCGTCAGAACTTGCTACTCGCCCAGGAAGATGGTCGTGTATCGCTGCACGCCCTGTGTACGGAGCACGGCCCTGTAAGAAGAAGCCATGCATTATCGTCAGAAAATACTACACGGCCATGACCATGACCGTGCAGCATAGCTCGAGCCGTGTCTGGAAGCACGCATAAACACGCCAAAGTAGGTGTGCCCTATACGTGCCGTGCGCTGCAGCATGGGCCGTGTAGGTGCAAAATCCTGTGTAATTTTCAGAATATTCCAGAAGCTTCTAGAAAGTCCATAAGTAATATAAAATCATGATTTGTGTGAATGAAAGGGGGAATTCATTGAAGATCAGATTGGAGTAGTTACACACACTAAAACACCACATTTTCTCACACACTAGATCCAAAATCCATCTCTACCATCTAGATCCATCAAACCACCATTTGATTTACATTTTCAATCCATAAAACCTTCATCCCATCCATCCTATCCCCATTTGAGAAGATTGGAGCATCAATTGTTGAAGGAGTCGATCAATTGAGGAGGAGGAAGGCTTTTCTTATACAAGGGAAGCAAATCTACTTTCCAATTGTTAATTTTCTTCTTATTATGGCTCAAATGGAGCAAAGCTTGATTTGTAATGAATTAATCACCATGTTTAGTTTAGTGGCTAGTTTTCTAGTAGGGCTAGTCATATGAGTGGTTGACGGGAAGAGTTAGATATGTAAAACTTGAGTAGTGATTTGAATTGATTTGTGGATTTTCTTCTATGATATATCAATCATGTTTTATTTCAATGTATGTGTGATAAATTCTCTATTCACTATATTAGGATGGTCATTCTAATGTTGTGAGTGAAGCTTTAATTGAATCATATATTGAGTTGTGCATGCATATTAGTATAAGGGAGGTAAGTCATACCCTCCTTAGATTTAGAACATTCATAGAGGGACACTTAAGAAATTGAGTGAAAAGAACCAACTTATGATCATAGTACCTTAAGGGAATTGAGATTAAGACCAATCTTAGGAGATTAAGGCTTGTAAAAGAGTCGAGAACCTAGTTGCCTTGGCCATAGGTGTTGGCGCTCGATCGTTTGGTTAACGTGACCCGTTAGGGTTCCATGTATTTCTAACAAGCAGCGGAAGCAAGTAAACATGAAACGCATTACCTTTAACCAAGGGTTGATGTAGAGGTTGAATTCTCGCTGGCAGTCTGCGCAGTCCCACGAGAATAGCCATAAGTTCCTCTTCTGATGTTGGAATTAAGTGATCTTTGTGCTCAGACGATCCTCTCTTCGACGGCTTTCCATCAGTATATAATACATCAAAATCGAAGAACTGTACGATTTTATATGAATTTTGGAACATGACGAACTGCAGCAGCAAACGACCATCCGGTCTTCTGCTGTATGTCCCAAGTCCGATCTTGACGTCGTGTGGGCGACGATCTACGAGACCTACTCAATCTGCTGTTCACTCTCTCTCTCGTATGTTAGGCGCAGAGTTAGGTTTAGAACAAACTGAGGTGACTTATATACATGGGCTACAGCAGGGACCAGGAGGAGAAATTGGGTTGGGCCTCCATTGGGCTTAAGTATCCAAGCTTAGCCCAAAGCTTATACTTAAGTCCAATAATAATAATATATTCCACTAAAATATTATTACTGCACTACCGTACCAATCCCAAAATTACGTTTTGGGCTCCTTCTTATTATGAGCCCGTTAGTCTCCCCATGTTTAAGATATAAAATGTCCATTAATTAATTTAAGTTACTGACAACTCAATTAATTAATATCTCATCCAAGAGTAGTAACACTCAACCTCATTATCATGCCGGAATAAATTCCACCTGCAGGGTTTACATGATAATCCTTATGAGCTCCTCAAGGGGACATCATCAACCTATGACGGACACGGATTCCTTCTAAAATCAACAGCACACCATAGAGACAGCACTACTTCCCAACTCATCGAGTTTGTTGATTTAATTACATGTAAATCTCACCCATTGATGAATCAAAGAAATACATACTGCCCTACGTGTCGAGGTTATTGTATAGGGATTAAGAGCACGAACTTCCATAATAACTTAGATCAAGTTCTCCTATAAGTCAGTATAAGTCGAACGATCTCAAGCGGTCCTGCTCAATACACAGAAGTGCACTAATGTGATTCTATAGCCAAGACAAGCTAATACCAAACCACACTACAACCATCCCGATAGAGAGTCCCCGTCTATCTCAGTTGTGAGCATCTGTTTATACTTTATAAGGAAACCGATAATATGATCTTCCGCGTGTTGTCGCACAACATATTATCTACAATATAAAGTAAGTGGGCTATTGCATAGAACATATAAATAAATTATAAGATGCAATCATTTGATCATATGATTCTCATTTCAAATTAATTGTTATAATATTGTTCATACAAAAAGCTAGACTTTTAGTATACAATCCAACAATCTCCCACTTATACTAAAAGACTATGCTGTCATGTCTTCTGCCATACATCTGATTCCCACTCCCACTACACGACCATTAAAAGCTCTCGCCTAAATGTCCTTGTAAATGGATTTACTAGGTCATCATCCGATGCAATCTAGGCAACAACAACCTTCCCCTCATCATACGATTTCTCGTAACAGGTGGTACTTGCGCTCCATGTGTTTAATTGCCTTATGGACTTGTGATTCCTTCAAGTTTGCAACTGCACCAATATCATCAATATAAATTGTGATAACCTTGGGCAAACTTAGAATCACATCAAAGTCCATCATGAAGTTTCTAGAGTCATACAGATACATTGGTTGCCTCATAGGCTCCAATTTATCATCTTTCCATATGGAGTCCGAAGTCTGAAATACATTTCTATATAACACTCCTCCACATTATGACTCAACTTCCTAAAATTAAACACATAACCTTGAGGTGGATTTACTGCCGTCCAATCTGTCTAAAAATCTGAATCTACGTAATCCACAAGAAGCAGTGAATCTGTCCAGTAAGCTTACATATAATTTCCAGTCCTTCTCAGGCACTTCATATATGTCTTACCACAGCTCATCATTCTTGTTCCAGGTTACGTTGATACCCACTGTTCATGCATTTAGCAAAACAGATATCCATACTCATGTATAGCATTCCTTAGATTAGGCTTCCTCATTTACCGAAGCATAAGGAACTGCTTTCATCTCCTTTATCTTCCTTTTGTGTCTCAAGACACATTTCCTTAGATAAAGTCACATGCTAAAACGAGTAAGGATTGTATCATTTCATGAAGCTTGAGATAAGCATAACATCATTTCTTGTGATCCGTATTACCGTGATCAAAAGGATATTTTTGCTCCTCTTAAGTCCTTCATCTTATACCGCTTTATTAACCATACCCCATACGCCCGATAATACACTTTCATTGTCTCCAATGAGCAAGATAATATCTATGTATAGTACAAGTAATACCACCACGTTTCCATCACTCTTTTCAATACACAGGACACATCCGCGCATTGAATAAATCCATATCTTTGGATTTCCTCATCAAAACGGATGTTTCATGATCTTGAAGCTTGCTTTAGTCCATCGATGGACACTTTTAAGCTTCCTATCACAATGCTCTTAGCCCTTTGCAATGAATCACTCTGGTTGCTTCACATAGATGTTTTCCTCAAGACTTCCAATCAGGAAAGCTGTCTTGACATCTATTTGCTATCCCTCATATTCCATATGAGTAGCAACATATAAAAGAATCCGGATCAATATAGGCACAGCTACTGGCGAACAGGTTTTCTCATAATCGAACCCTTTCTTTCTGAGTATACCTTTTCCCAACAAGCTTTACTTCCAAGGTTTTCACCTTACCGTATGATCCTCTTTTATTTTGTATGACCACTTCCAATGGTTTTCACACCATCCGTGGTTCTACAATCATCCAGATCTTATTTAGAATCTATTGATTCTATTTAAACATTCATCGCATCTTACTAAGATTCTGCATTTCTATCTTGTAGTGCTTCGTCATTTCTGTAGGTCCATTCCATGTTTACTAGGGATCAAGTCTCACGACACTCCCAAAACACGTATCTTACAGGTTGTCGAACAACCAACCACTACGACAAGACACTACAAGCAATTGTGTATCAGACGTGACAAGCGTTGCAGTTTACCTTGTGGTATATCCTCTTGTACACCTGGTACTAATACTTTGTGTTTTCCTCTCACTTTCTTTAGAACAACTTATACATGGGTATTTGATTTATTACATAGTCCTTTTTCCAAAAAATCTAGTGTTTGTGTTAACAATCACTCTTCGATCTTTTGAACTAAATAAATCATCCTTCATTTTTCTAGGATATCCCACAAACAGACAAACATTCATACGAATTACTGTTTCTAGGGCATGTCCATAAAATGAATTTAGTAATTTCAAATAATTCATCATCTATCTAATCACTACCATAAGAGTGCTATTCCTTCTATTCGTCACACCATTAAGGTGAGAAATTCATTTCCGAAGGTACCTTTCTCTTACTAGATTAGAAGACTCATTATTAATTACTATTTGTCGCATCCAGGGAAAAACATGATTTAAGAGTGTACAAATTGTTCACCAACGTACCATAACAGATTACAACTCTATCATTCATTTTAATGACCATGTCATTTAAATGAAATTGAGTATCCATCTATTAATACATAGAAACCGAAATCAAATTCTTTCTATGAAAATGTGCGTAAAGACAATTTCATAAAATCAAACGTTTATTCATATCGTAAGATAAATAAACAACTCCCACTGCAATAGCCACTACTCTTGTAGTTTTACCCATGTCATAACAATCTTATCCTCACTTAGTAATAAACATTTAGTGATTCCAGTATCTACACACTTCGTGTCAGTAAATGCCATCACTAATCATGTTTTAAACAACTAGTGAATAAGATATAAAACTTGTTCACATTATGATGAAAATGGCTTTCCTTTGCCACATGTTTTGCTAGAAGTTTTCCACCATATACATCCTATTGTAATTCAGGTGGAACTTACTCAAAAACATCTAGGCAATTCACAAAGAATTAAATTGATCTAGGTTTCCCTTCAATTTATACTCCATGCTTTCCCAATTCATTCATCAAATTAAATCATGATCTTCTGCCTTTTAACTTACTCAAGTATCCGAAGAGTTACATGAGACCATCATATTTCTATGAACCTCTCATCTCTTCACTAGAGACTTTAATAGGCATCATGAGACATCCATTGTGAGAACACACATGTATTTTCTTAAGCAGTAAAATTCAAAACCAAGATTCTTTTCTAATCATCTAATTTTGGACTAGTAAATATAATTTCTTTTAGTCAACAATAAGCGAGATAAAACCATTTGAAATTACAGAGAATCATAAATAAATACATCGATCAAATCTTCGAATTTTATCCTTTTATATTGATTCCCTCAAAACAATATAAAATTAAAATTCAGCGACATCTCAAGCACCGTGAGTCTGCAAGCCACGATAGTGTGGACGTTTACAAACCCGAACATTTACAAGAGAAGGTTTTACCCATTAATTTCATTTGTCAACCTAACCTCATGACAAAATAATTAATAGTCGGTTCCTCTTTAGCCATGCAAATAAAAGCAGTGACTCCGATGGGGAGGATACTTATTATTCACATCTAAGTGTATACCATTATTTGACCCCAAGTCCGCGGCCCAAGCTTATGTGCCTTACAGATGGAGAAGTACACACGCGCTCGGATAACTTCCTACAGTCATCAATTATAAGTCTGTACAGTGATCCGCACATGAACTCATCCGATAGGGAGGAAGGTCTAAGCCAACGCGCAAGTTCATGTGCATCACATTACAAACATAATTTTAAAGAAGCCTGTTCCAGCAATATCCATGAATAAACTCATCCGATGGGGAGGAAGGCTCTAATGCCGACGCGCAAGTTTATTCACATTGCTAACAAACCAATAATGGAGGCCGCGGGGATTAATTACCAATCCCCTCTCCCACTTAGTTATTTAAAACTGAGGGTTTTTACATGCATATAATATTCATAAAATAAAATACGCAATTCTAGCATGCTCCTATCACGGCACATGAGGCAGTAAATCCCAGAGAGTCATGCATACATATATAACAGTAATTAATAATTAAATCAATCATTAACAGTTATATATCAGCGAATTCGATTGTTCGCCATCAGGCACGAATATCAGCAAAGACTTCCACACTATCAAAATTTTGAAATTTCCAGATTGTCCAATTTTCGAAACCATCGATATCGACCGTCGATGTCGTCCAGATTATCAAAATCATCGATATCGATTAGATTATCAAATATTCGAAAAATATCAAGATTATCAACATTCCAAAACTATCGATATCGATCGTCGATATCGTCTAGATTATCGAAATCATCGATATCGACGAGCAACCATATACAACAATAATAGATAATTAAATCAATTATGTCAGTTATATATTAGGAATTAATTCAACATCCATATATAACAATAATAGACAATTAATTATAGCAGTTATATATTAGGAATTAATTCGACATCCATATATGACAATAATAGATTATTAAATCAATTATAGCAGTCATATATTAGGAATTAATTCGACATCCATATATAACAATAATATACAATCTATTATGGCAGTTATATATTAGGAATTAGTTTTCCTAAAATTGGATGTCTTATCCAACACTCTAGCAATACATGCATATAATATACCAAATATAATACGCAATCTAGCATGCTTCTATATAAGACAATAAATCATAGAGATCAGGCATCCATATATATATAACAATAATAGACAATTAAATCAATTATGACAGTTATATATATTAGGAATAAAAACGTCTCTAAATTTTAATGTCTTGTCCGACACTCCTACTGTGGAATCGATGCCTTACGCAACAAGCAGGATTGCTTGTGCCCCAAGACGTCCATCGCCATATCCCACCGCCAATCGTGTCAGGGAGCGCTCCAAGTGCCTTGACGAGCGCCCCTCGCCCGGACTGTCGCTCGTCCAAGGGCCTACTTGCATGAAACCAAGTTCAGCCCAACGCGCAACACCAAACTACACCAACTGTCGTTCGTAGTTCGAAATTGCAAAACTCTCAGAATCCAATCTCCACCGTCCAGAATCTATTACTATAAGTCCTGAAATGATGTCCAAATTACAGGTCGATCCAACGGTTATTTTGTGAGAAAAGGCTCTTTTCCCTCGACTGCGCAAAACAGAATCGCCCAAAGATCTGCTTCTGTTTTCAGCGTAATCCCAGAAATAACAAGCTCCAAATTCGATCTCCACCGTTCAGAATTTACATACACAAGGTATGAACGTTCGGACCAAATTACAGCCCGATCCAACGGATAGTTTGATAGAAACGGCTCTTTTCCCCCGACTGCGCAAAACAGAATCGCCCAAATATCTGCTTCTGTTTTCAGCGTAATCCCAGCAAGAAAAAGCTCCAAATTCGATCTTCACTGTTCATAATGTACATCCATAAGGTCTGAACATGCTGACCAAATTACAGCTCGATCTCACGGTTAGTTTGTGAGAAACGGCTCTTTTCCCTCGACTGCGCAAAACAGAATCGCCCAAAAATCTGCTTCTGTTTTCAGCGTAATCCTAGCACGAAAAGGCTCCAAATTCGATCTCCACCGTTCAGAATGTACATCCACAAGATCTGAACGTGCTGACCAAATTACAGCTCAATCCGACCGTTGAAACTCCGGTTATTGCCTCTGCAATATCACTGCGCTGGATTTTCTCTCAAAAACGTGATTCAATTTTTGCCCTCTTTTCCTTCCTTGCATGTGAAATTGACGAACAGTTTTCGTCGAATCCTCTCACACACAACCATGGACGAATAGATATGATACAGGGTATATATCACATAGGGATATTCATGGTTTGCGCAATAAAACCAAAACCCTAAACATGTGATCCTATTTCCGAAAAATTAATCACATAAACCCTAGCCTAACGTGTCACGCTTCACCACGAAACCGAAGCTCTGATACCAATTGTTGGCACTCGATCATTTGGTTAACGTGACCCGTTAGGGTTCCATGTATTTCTAACAAGCAGCGGAAGCAAGTAAACATGAAACGCATTACCTTTCACCAAGGGTTGATGTAGAGGTTGAATTCTCGCTGGCAGTCTGTGCAGTCCCACGAGAATAGCCATAAGTTCCTCTTCTGATGTCGGAATTAAGTGATCTTTATGCTCAGACGATCCTCTCTTCGACGGCTTTCCATCAGTATATAATACATCAAAATCGAAGAACTGTACGATTTTATATGAATTTTGGAACATGATGAACTGCAGGAGCAAACGACCTTCCGGTCTTCTGCTGTATGTCCCAAGTCCGATCTCGACGTCGTGTGGGCGACGATCTACGAGACCTACTCAATCTGCTGTTCACTCTCTCTCTCGTATGTTAGGCGCAGAGTTAGGTTTAGAACAAATTGAGGTGACTTATATACATGGGCTACAGCAGGGACCAGGAGGAGAAATTGGGTTGGGCCTCCATTGGGCTTAAGTATCCAAGCTTAGCCCAAAGCTTATACTTAAGTCCAATAATAATAATATATTCCACTAAAATATTATTACTGCACTACCGTACCAATCCCAAAATTACGTTTTGGGCTCCTTCTTATTATGAGCCCGTTAGTCTCCCCATGTTTAAGATATAAAATGTCCATTAATTAATTTAAGTTACTGACAACTCAATTAATTAATATCTCATCCAAGAGTAGTACCACTCAACCTCATTATCATGCCGGAATAAATTCCACCTGCAGGGTTTACATGATAATCCTTATGAGCTCCTCAAGGGGACATCATCAACCTATGACGGACACGGATTCCTTCTACAATCAACAGCACACCATAGAGACAGCACTACTTCCCAACTCATCGAGTTTGTTGATTTAATTACATGTAAATCTCACCCATTGATGAATCAAAGAAATACATACTGCCCTACGTGTCGAGGTTATTGTATAGGGATTAAGAGCACGAACTTCCATAATAACTGAGATCAAGTTCTCCTATAAGTCAGTATAAGTCGAACGATCTCAAGCGGTCCTGCTCAATACACAGAAGTGCACTAATGTGATTCTATAGTCAAGACAAGCTAATACCAAACCACACTACAACCATCCCGATAGAGAGTCCCCGTCTATCTCAGTTGTGAGCATCTGTTTATACTTTATAAGGAAACCGATAATATGATCTTCCGCGTGTTGTCGCACAACATATTATCTACAATATAAAGTAAGTGGACTATTGCATCGAACATATAAATAAATTATAAGATGCAATCATTTGATCATATGATTCTCATTTCAAATTAATTGTTATAATATTGTTCATACAAAAAGCTAGACTTTTAGTATACAATCCAACAATAGGGACTAGGGGTAAATTTGTGATTGCTTTTAATCCACAAGTTAATGAAAATTACTATGAAGGGTTTTGCATATCTAGCTCAAGTCTCAACTATAAGTACGATTAGCCTTGCTCTCTTCTAAAGTGTATTTTAAATCCATTCCATCTATCATTTGCTCGTTATTTGATCATTTACTTATCTAGTTCACATTCTAGTTATTTGAGTAGAATTTTAAGCATTAGTTTTAATACCAACCTTCAAACATATTATCTTTACAAAGCATAAATCGATGAACAATTCGCATACTAGCTAATGTTTGCTTTCCCTTGGGACGACAATCTTATAAATTTTGCACTTGGTCACGCGTATACAACAACGGTAGAGTACACTTGCTCTTGATATTTTACTAAAAATGCGACTAAGTTCACACATCTTAAATGCCTCCTTTAAATAATTATCCTATAAACAAAAGCAAGAAAAGTGGTTCTATGGCTATACAAATATCAGACTTCTCTAAGTTTACCTTGTTCATATCAATGGTCTGAAGAGCTTTACCACGAATAAAAATAATTGCATGATTTTGGTTCTCAGGTTTCCTTTCTCTAATCTTTGCTGAGTCATGCAGCTTTATATGGTATATTTCCTGCAGAAAGAAAAAGTTGCTTAATCAACCTAAACCCGAATCACTCTGATTTTCTTTATCTAATACATCATGTACCTGATCAAGATTATAAGAGAGAAATTATATGTTTTTGCCCCACTTACTGATCTAATTCCAATAAAATATCGATGAATATTGAACTGCAAAGGGAACATGAAAAAATAAACGTTAAAAATAATTGTGAATGGGGGAAAAATAGTAAGTTTAATCAAACAGTAACATAAAGTCATTACCAAACCGAAGTAGATGAGAATAAAAAATAAAAAATTTAATCAATGGGTTGCCATCGTGTAGGAGACGACGAACAACATAAAACGAATTCAGATCCAATTTTCGAGCACATCCACAGCTGTCATGAATCAAATTAATTTGAAGTGGTTAATCGATTGAACTTTTAATATACAAAAATAAAGGGTATGATTTCAATTGGAAAACTCGATAAAGAAAAATTAGTTTTTAGGAAACAGCGGACAAAATAAACGAATTTTAATAAGAAATATTACGAAAAGGCTAAATTCTTTACTTAAAATCAAGTGAAGAGAAATTGAAGGAGCATAAGATATCTGAATTAGTCCACGCCATTACCATTAGAATTCAGATGAAAGGAAAGGAAGAGCAAGAAGAGAAATTAATGGCGCTAAAAGTGAAAGTTCCCTCCACTGAAATATCCTTCCAAGCACCATCTCTCCATGGTTTTCTCTCCTCCTCCGATGCTATAAATGAAAATCACATGTTTGTTGGCATTGGTAGGTTTGGTAGTCACAGCGTTGCTCTGGTGATGAAATGACTACTGGTATATTCTGCCATTTCATCTCCGCCGTAATTGTGGCGACGCTAACCTTCAAGGTTTTTCGCTGCCTTGATGGAGAAGGGCTGTATAAAACACACCTGTTTGGTTCGCCACCACTCTCATCGGAATTAAAGTGCGAACAGATTAGGGTTGAGTAGGAATGTAAATACACAGTTCCATAAATCTCTCTTAAATAAAATATAAAATAAACAAAAATTGTAATAATAGTCTTGGGTTAACTTCTGCGCATTCCCCCATAAATCTCTCTCTTCACGCCTCTGCCATAAATCTCTCTCTTCACGCCTCCACCAAAAATCTCTATTTCACTCCTCTGCGGATCTCCATGCGCCGCCCGTTTAATTTTTTTTTAAATTAAGATTTAAAGGGAAGGCTTGAGCTTGAAGAGGACGGCCTTTTCTATTGGCTAATACGGCCGGATGAGTCACTACAAATTTAATTCTAAAGCTGTATTTTTAGGCATAACATAAATGCAAATCAAAAGAGAAAAAGAAAAATATTAAAATTTGATTGGCTATTTAAAAGTTTCCATAAATAGCTGAATATTTTGGCAGGAAAAGTACTGCTTACTATTTTTGGCAGACTTCTTCATTTAAATATATATATATATATATATATATATATATATATATATATATATAGAGAGAGAGAGAGAGAGAGAGAGAGATTGTTGGGGAGTAGTTTTGTTTCAGAGGTAGAATTTTTTTGCTTTTGAGGTGATGCTGACGTGGCAACAAAAAAAATCTACTTCTTGGATATTAGCATTATAGAAGACCTGACATCGATCCCTCCACATTGCAAAAGCCCCACTCCTTAAGTTTTTAAATATGACATGCTATCAAAAAAAATATCACATTTAGGAGAGCCTAATAATAAACTCAAAAAGTAAGTTTTTTTAGAACTCATATCTCCTCTTTCCCCATCCTTTCTCCTCTTGGGGACCCACATCTCCTCTTTCTACACAATCCCTCTTCTCTTTCCCCCCTCTCTCTCCTAAAAAAACTCATATAAAATTAATTTTACCTGGAAAAAACCTCATCCTTCCCAAATGGTAAAAAACCCACCCCTAGGTTTTTCGTATACTCCAAGTTATAAAAAAAAAACAAACAAACAAAATCATTGGGAAGGACTTTAATGTGGGGAGGAAAAAATACATATTAATGGATAATATATTAGATACAATTCCCTTCGTCCCAACTTAATCTTCACATTTACTGTGAACAGGGAGTTTAAAAAAATTTATTTTTTTGACAAATTTTATTAATTTTTGGAAGGTAACGTAGTATTTTTAGGTAATAAATTATCGCTGTAATTTTTGCCTAGATTTTCATGTTAGTTATTATGTGTATTTTGTTCTCGTAGTACTCACTTCGTCCATTCTTAATTTATTCATTTTACTATTTTGGGTCGTCCACCTTTAATCTATTCGTTTCTCTTTTTAGACATATGGGCAGGGACGGACCCAGTGTAGGATTAGGGGGCACTGGGCCCCTGAGAATTCAAAAATATTTACTATATATATAGTATAAGTTGTTAAGTTTGTTAGTAGTCAAGTGGCTTGCGTCTCCCCAATGACATTGAACGTCCCGTGTTCGAACTTAAGCATCCCCCTTTTTTTCCCTCTTTTTTTCTTTAGTTTAATATTTCCTCCACTTATATTTGTTTTTTCTTATTTTATGTTTCTTATATTTATATTTATAATTAATTTTTTTAATTTTCTTCTTACTTCTTTATACTTCTTTTTTTTTTCTCTCTCTCTTGGTCTCTAATTCTACGAAATGGATAAAAAATTGAAAACATTTTAATAAAAAATGATAAGTAATAATAGTTCTATATATAATTTCATGAACAATTTGTACTATAAAGAAAAAATAATAATATTTTAATAAAAATTATTAATATCTTATATATAAAAGTGATAATTATTTAAGAAAATGTAAAAACGATCTCACGCAATTGTTCCCCTTAGTAAATTTGGGCCCCAGTACTAACAGTAAATCATGGGTCCGTCACTGCATATGGGACCCACATCCTCCACTAACACAAATAAAATATGCGACCCATTTTCTATGAAGGAGCTCAAGTTTTGAAGAGGAACTGACATATTAAAGGAAGGGTCTCCCCAATTTATAAGGGAAGCAATTCATCTTTTGATTTGTTCTTTTTCTCAATTGTCATCAATGGAGTCTTGTAATACATTTTGTGGTGGATTCATAATGACATTGTTAGGCTAGTCTCATTAGTGAGACTAGCAACATGATTTATTAGGGAATTTAGACTTGTGAATTTGTAATAGTGAATTGAAAGGATTCTGTGTATTTTCTATCACTATTTCTTAATTTATATGTTGATTTATATGATTAATTGCCCATGTCATATTGGTTAGAGTGTGAACTCAATTATATAATATGGATGTTAATTAAATCATGTCTACTTGTGGGTTATTTCAATTAAGTGTGACTTGCGTTTGTGAAGACCAATGCCTGTGATTGGTGTTTTCTTTAATGATTAGAGCAAGTATACTTTATTGTGTGTAGAATAGGTGACCAAGTAACAAAAATATCGAACCCACAAGATAAGATGCCTAATGTATCTGTGTCTTTATCTAGCTATGCTTTATAAGGATGACCATTGATAAGATTGTTGTTGAACTATTGCTACACTCTCAAGTAATAAGCAAGTAACAATTAAAATAATACAAGAATCAACAAGGATAGAATGGACGGAGTGGATAAAGTTAGATCAATCTAAGAAGGTAGTAAGACTAGCTAACCAATGGAAATGAATTATTCTAGAGTTATGAACATGTTATGATAAATGTCAAGGATTTGGTATTAAAGGCACTCATACGATCCACTTAATGCTCCTTCACAAGATACACAAGATGTAGATACATAAGTAATCTAAAAAAGGCTCCTAGGAGTGTCTCTAATGATCACTATTCCATTCAAGGTACTAAACTTCTGTTGGTAGGTACATACACTAGTCCAAGCACCTTCATAAGTAGCCCTTTTCTAGTGTCCTATCATGATTCATGAGGTTCTAAGCATTATCACAAACTAAAGTCACACTTATATTATAAATAATCCACATGAGGACATGATTCAATCAACAACCATAACACACAATTAAATTCACACTCTAATTAATATGACATTGAAAATCAACCACACACATCAACATATGAATTAAGAGATAAGCATTCAAGATAGAAAATAAATTCAATCCTATCAATTCAACATAACAAGTTCACAAATCTAAAATCTCCTAACCAATCATGATAGCTAGTCTCACTAAGAGACTAGCCTAACATTTGCATGATAAATCATTACCCTCTAAATTAAATTGCTCCATTTGAGCCAAAATTAGAGAAGAAGTGCAAAATAAAGGATGAATTGCTTTCATAGATAGGTAGAGCTCTCCTTCTTCTAGCATGCCAAATTCCTCTTCAATTGATGATCTCCTTCTTAGATTTATTATGAGTGGAAGATGTATGGAGAGAATTATGGAATTGGATGAAAAATTGATAGAGAAATGTGATGGAATGAAGGTGAAATTGGATGGAAAAAAATTTATTAAATTACAATTTTAATGTTTCATAGAATAAAATTTTATTATTATTAACTTATCATAAATAAAATTTTAATTTAAAAAATTAAAAAAAATGTTGAACTACATATTTGAAAATCATTTAATAATTTATAATACATCCCATTAATGTAATTCAAATGAATTGATTTAAATTCATTCGTTTTCAAATCTTTGAATTTGAAATGACTCAATTCAAATATAAGATAAGAAACTTCCACCTATGCCAATTACATGCTTGGTTTTCTTTGAGGGACGCAATAATTCAATTATTAATTCCTTAGATCAAGATGCACCACCATAACTTGACATCACAAGAGCAACAAATGAATATACTGACCAAGAAGGACCTTAAATTTGGGCCACTAGTAAATAATGTTCGAAAGACATTTACAGAAGCATTAGAACTTAAATTTGTGATACCTACTACAAACTGAAATTTGTGATCCTTATTGTTTGTTTACATCTAAATGATAACTGTACCTAATAAAACCATTTTACATGTTCAGAACAACTTACTCTACAATCATCTGAAGTGATGATCAAATGTGTGGGCGTGAATCTCAATCGAGCCTAAATTGGTCGGCCATTTTTGTTATGATGTCATAATGACACCTGGATCTCCTCATCTTCACATCTTCAAAGTACTGTTTCAAATGGACTAGTATCGATGAGAATGACAGAGTCAAATAGAATATTCTCGAAGAGCCAAAAAACTGGCATTTCAATGATTCTGATATATTACTATCCACTCTAAAATTGAAGAAACTAATCTTGATGAATTAATGGGTTTCGGAGTAAATCTAGATATGCTCGGTTATACTAAGCAAACTAAGTGTTTCCGTTCGGTTAGAATGATCGTACAAATTACACGTGTTCAGTTACATTGATCTCTTATTAATTATATAATTTTTATAAGATTATTTATGTCTTTTTAATTAGACTAATTTTAATATAAATATTTATGGGATTGGTTTAGAAAATCCGGAAAAAAGAGCAGCTAGCCTCTTTTAAAATTAAAAAAAAAAAACATCCCTTGATATGAAAACCTAAAAAAACCGAGAACACAAGTTTTGCCCATAAATAATCTGTGTATGGTAGCAAGTTCTAAAATAACCTTCTCACTACATTGATTTGGTGAGTAATTATTATTAAGAAGACGTGCTGAGAAAATTGATCTAATTTCATTCCACATGAATAAATGTGTGTTGGTACGCTACAACATTTTGGAGGCTATTAAATCTTTCAGAACACGAAGGACAAGAGATAGATTTTAATTTTTCTAGTCAAAATGAGTAACAAAAAAGTTTAACGAGTCCCATCAACATTTTAAACCTAGCTCAGCTTGGGCTCACAATGTGAGAAAATGGCATCAGCATGTAGAAGAACCTTTCCCGATTTGAAGTCATGACTCAAACATAGACTCCAGAAGAAAGCAGCAAAAACAAAGATCCAAAACCCTGCAAAAATAAACAGGAATTGTGATTACCAACACAAGGATTAGCCAAAATATTGATACACTCTGCTGACGTACCAAGAAAACGGATGCAACAGCACCGGTTGTCAGTTCCTTAGCAAGACTGCGATTTTTCCTCGAGGAAGTAGCTTCATAGCTGCATTGAAAGCACAACATTAAAATGGGAGCAAAAAAATTAACCTTGATTATCAGAAGCTTCAAAAATGGGAGCACATCTAATTTCAACACATTCATGTTCCAAATTTTTCACGAATTTGATGAAGACGCGTTCTCAGGTTTATTAGAAGAGAGGAAAACTTGTAACACTACTTGGCCTGATATGGTTGGTTATGTAAATAAGAATGCTTACTGCTAATTGCATACAAGCAAGGGTCATGTCTCAAAAAAAAAAAACTTCTAGGTAGAGACCGTATGACATCATTCTATAGCCACTGAATACTCACTCACTGCTAATATTTGGTGCTAAAAACTCCATGCATATAAAAGATCACGAATCCAGTGCCTTCAATATGAAACTTTAAGGAATAACTAGGGTGCATGGGGAATAAATGATCGCAAACAGGTCATACTAAACATGACAAGCAGAGAAGATTTTTTACATCAAAACAGGAACCAGACTGTGAAGAAGAGTACGAGTACTATCAAGAAAGTTCGTCAATCAATATAAATGGAATTGATATCAAATTCAAAGTTGGGTTACTTGTTGGAACAGACTGAACAAAAGATAACAGTAATTTAAATCAAATTAATAGAATTTTTTTTAATCAGATTACAAGTAATGTTATATTAATCCTATATCATCACTAAAACATGGAATTGCACAAATCTCAAGTTGAGTTCATTATGGATCTAAACGTAAACACAAATTACTAGAGAGGGAAAAACATAAAGGCGCAGACATTGATCTTAGACTGTAAAAAGAAACCGAAAACCAGCTGTAACGTAAGGCATACACATAACGAGTTAACTAGCAATTCATCTCAATAAACTTATAAGCAACCATCAAAGAAAAAAGGAACTGATACATCAAACAACAGATCGGTCAACGAAAATATGTCATTGTAATAGGTGCAAAATTTCATTCATTTTAGGAAAGTCTGCAAATAGAACTCTTGTTAATTTAACAAAATTTCTAAAAATCAGAACCAATTACTCACTATAAGAAACAATAGTGCACAATTGAAACTCTCTCAGCTGAGATCAACCTCGTGAAATATATAATTGATACGAAACAAACCGATCAACTCCAAGAAAGCACACACGATTGTAAGGTAGTACAAATTTGACCACATAAAACATTAGATCCGATTCCGACATATAAATACAGAATAAACCTAATTAGGCAAATCGATCCTTGAACATATGACTTACATGAAGAAAGAGGCGGTGATGACGAGACCGACGGCGAGCATGAGAAAGGCGAGGGTCGGGTACCACACATCTGGAACGGGGCTCGAGATTGGTTTCGCTGATTGAGCCTGAAAAATGAAGAGAAATTAGAAAAACTCAGAATTTTAATGAGATTAAACACAGATTCATTGAAACAGATATCAATTAAGAGGTGGGAAATCAGAGAAAGGGTTGAAGAAATTGTTGTCACCATGGAGAGGTTTAAGAGAGAGTAGATCTTCAGTTCCTGCGTTTACGCTGTAGGGAGAGGGTAAAGAGTAAAGACTTTAGGCTATAATGTATGCACCCGTGCACCTAAGATAAGGTGAACTCATATACAAATATAAATAAAAATATATACAATTATAAATAAAATTTATACAATTTAATTATTAGTTTTTTAATTAAAAATTTAAGTGTAAAAAATATACAATTATTAAAAAATATGTATATAAATAAAAGGTTATACATATATGGATGTTAGTTTTTTTAATGAAAAATTTAATGTTAAAAAAATATGCTATTATTACAAAATATATATACAAAATAGAATAACATCTATACTAAATAAAATAAAATAAATCATACACATGAGTGCACCCTTCACTCGGGTGAAACCATTATACACTCAAGAAATTAATATTTGGAATGTAAAGGGAGGTCTATATCAACGCTTTATTTATTGGATTAATTACTTTCAAATAACATAGTATTAAGAGGCGATTGCAAGAAAAAATCATTGTTATCCATAAAGTAATGTCTGGAATTCCAACACTAAATTCGACATCATCGGATTTCGAATTTGGTATCGGTGTCGGGAATGTCGGAATCCCGACATAGCTATCCAATAGGATAGTCGGATGTCAGATTCGGTATCGGAATCTCGACATACCATTTCGACAGAATGGGGATATTTGGGTAAAAAAATGAACAATTGGATATACAATACTACCTCCGTCCCATAAACAAGTTCCCGATTACTGTAGCTTTTGTGAGAGCTTTTTCAAAAAAGTGTGAACTTGTTTATGGGACGGAGGGAGTATATACAAATTAATTAATGGATGACAATGATTTCCAACCTAAAAAATCAATTAAATAAACTAGCCTCCCTAGTATTAATGTTATTACGGTGAGATACATTCATTCAAATTTATTAATACTAGATAAAAAAAATTAGAATGATATACTTTATATAAATAAATATTAATTAAATATTTAAAAAATTTAAACCCTCTCTCCAAACATACTGTAACAACAAATTTTGTATTTATTAAAATAATAAATACAAAAGAAATTACAAAATAATCCAAGATGGATTGAAGTTGAGAATTTAAGTGAACAGCTTCTATTTATCCTCTGATTCCTCTCTTGAGTTGACTTCTTGACTTTTTCAACTTTCGGAGCTGGATCTTCGGATGAAGCTTGTCCGAGCTCGGGTTGTCCTGAAGCTTTAAAACGTTTATCCGGAGGCGTCGAGCCTTTGTTCGGATCAAACGTTGACTTGAAGGTTTACTGTGAAGAACGCCGTTCAATTTGGTAGAACACCGTTGACTTCACAGAGACAGATGAATGAATTTGATATGAAGAACGCCGGATCAAAGAGGCTTAGCACCTTGGTCTTTGATCGGAGGCTGTTCTTGACTTGAAGATGACTTGAACTTGATTTGAAGATCTTGAATGTTCTTCGACTCGATCTTGATCTTGAACTTGAACTTGGTCTTGATCTTGACTTGAACTTCACTTGACCGGATCTTGATCGAACTTGATTTTCACTTGAATCTTCAGAGTTCTTCAGGTCTTCAGGATTTTTAGAGTGAATGGAATGAGGACTGAATGTCCTTATTTATAGGTAGAGAAAATAACCACTTGAGAGATATTTTCTCCTTTAAAAGATATGTTGGGCTTTAAGCCTGCTGGACTGGATGCGGGCCTATTTAATTTAATTAAACCCGTAGAATTTAACCTGGGCCTAATTAATTTAACTAGGCCTGCTGGACTTGATTTGTCGGGCTTGTTGACTTGAATCAGACTCACTTGACTCGAATTGAGCCCATATAACTTGGATTAAGCCCATTTGACTTGAACTAAGCCCATTTGACTTTAACTAAGCCCATTTGACTTGGATTTGGGCTCAAATAATTATATCAATTATCAATTATTTATTTATCTATCTTAGGAATTAATTTATTTAAATTCCATAATAAATAAATATTTAATCAATATTTAATATATTTTCCTTTGCATTTTTATTTATTTAGGCAATAAAATTTAATTGCCTACAAATGCCCCCTTGCATTTTGTTCACTAAAATTTTACTTTTGAAGTGGACAAATTGCAACACTTCCATACATGCTTCTTGTATTTTCCTGGCGGCCCATCAACTTTCCCACTTCCTTCGAAATTCTTTATCTTGGCTTTCCTAATCCATGGCCCATAATCTTTCAGGATTAAATATGCAGAGATATTAATTCTTTTAGAGTAGTATTCTTTGGACATGTCAACACTGACTTTTTTCGGAATAATTCTATATTAGGAGTGCCAACATTGATTATGAATATCTTAATTTTCCCTACCAAATCTTGTTTCAAAATATTTAAACATATCCTAAATCCTATCTTTCGATCCTGAATGCAAATAATAATAATAATAATAATCCTCTTGCATCCAATATGATATCCTCAAATCTACAACCACATATACAATACTTACTGTCATATTTCCTTCTTCATTCCCTTTGTAGTTCAACTTTTAACCGCAAAGATACAACTTAAAATATCCCTCCTATATCCAAATATTCACACAATATTTTCAAGGATTATCCATATAATCTTCCACCCTATATAAGAAAGCAGTCAGACCTTCAATTTTCCTCGCAACACAAGCAACGTGTTGGATATTTCTACCTGTTGTTGCTGACACTTGGTTTGTTTATCTCTTTGCAGGTTCTTCTCAATCAAAAGGCCATCATAATATCAGAACTCACATCTGCACTCATCAATGATCACAGTAGCTATCTTCTTCTCACTATTCCCTTTTCTTTTACTGCTTTGCTTCTGTACTTTTAAATTCTTTCTTCTTTGTATTTAACTATTTATTTGCCTTCACATAATCATCAAGGTAAGCTTCATCACTCCCTTCCACCTTTTTCCTGCTTTTCTTTGTTTTCCCTTTTTCTTTCTTTCTTCTCCACGTAAAAAAAAGAGAAGAGAAGACTTTAACGTACACGGAAAGTCAAGACCAGTGACATCGAGGTGGAGAGCGGTCGACGGCGGACCACCCATGGTGGTTGCTTGTCGGGCTCACACCGTGAGGTAGAGAGCGATCAACATCGGGCTATCCATGGTAGCTGCTTGTTGGGCTCGCACCTCCAACGAAAGTGGATGAAGAGACATTCCAGACCTCCGAAGACTGATTTGAAGGCTGAAGTTAGACCTGTCGAGGTGGAGAGCGATCGACAGCGGACCACCCATGGTGGTTGCTTGTTAGACTCTCACCTTCGAAGACGTTGAGGTGGAGAGTAGTCAACGGCGGACCACCCATGGTGATTGCTTGTTGGGCTCTCACCTTCGAAGACGTTGAGATGGAGAGTAGTTGCTTATTGGGAAGGCGACCTCAACCCGTCGATGAAGATCGCTGATGAGTGACGGGTGCGTGTAACTGCCGAAGGAGAGCCAGTCGGAAGAAGGTCCAGCAACAAGGCGTGATGAGTGGAATTCGCCGCGGCGGTCAGCTACGGTGAGGATGTGTGCGGGTGCCTCGGCAGGTGGTGGTTGAAGGTGGCTCCGGATGTACTGGTAGCTGAAGATGGTCACATACGCCGGAGTTTGGTATCGCTGCTTTACATCCACTGCCATCTCCAAACCAAGTATAAGAGCTTGATATTCAGCTACATTGTTAGAGCAATTTTCAGTTAGACTGAATGAATATGGCAAAACTCCTCCATCTGAGGTTACAAATACTACTCCTGCACCGGCTCCTTCTCTGTGAGCGGCTCCATCGAAATACATCTTCCAAGGAGGAGTGATTCCAATAGCCAATATATCTTTATCGGGAAGATCATCAGACAATTCCCATTCGGCAGGCATGGGATGATCAGCCAAGAAATCTGCCAGCACTTGCCCTTTCACCGCTTTTTGAGGGACGTAGATAATTTCAAATTACTGCAATTGGAGATACCACCTTGCGAGTCTATCAGAGAGCACCGGCTTTGACATTACAAACTTTAATGGGTTGGCCTTCGAGACCAAGTAAACAGTATGAGATTGAAAGTAATGCCTTAACTTCTGAATCGCAAATATGAGAGCAAGACAGAGCTTCTCAATTGGTGAGTACTTTAACTCATTTGGAGTCATTGTTCTACTCAAATAGTACAACGCACACTCCTTTCCTTCATCATTATTTTGTGCAAGCAATGCTCCAACTGATTTTTCTTGAGCAGATATGTAGAGAATTAATGGACGTCCGGCTATTGGAGCAACTAACACTGGCGGCTTCATCAAATATGCTTTAATGCTGTTAAATGCATTAGTGCAAGCTTCATCCCATTCAAATGAGCTGCCTTTTTTCATAAGATGGCTAAATGGTTGACATCGGCCAGCCAAATTTGCTATGAATCTTCTTAAGTATGCCAGCTTACCTTGCAAACTCTTGAGCTCATGTATGTTTCGGGGCACCTGCATCTTCATTATCGCATCAATCTTTGCTTTGTCAATCTCAATGCCACGATGTCGGACAATGAATCCAAGGAACTTACCAGAAGAAACTCCGAATGCGCACTTAAGCGGGTTCATTTTGAGTTGGAATTTTCTGAGACGTTCAAATATTTGCCTTAGATCCTTAAGATGGTCTTTTTTCTTCTTTGATTTCACTACAATATCATCCACATAACATTCGACATTCTTATGAAGCATGTCGTCAAATATCTTTTGCATAGCTCGTTGATACGTAGCGCCAGTATTCCTCAAGCCAAACGGCATAACATTATAGCAGTATATTCCTTTAGGAGTGCGGAAGGCTGTTTTCTTTTGATCTTCCGGAGCTAGGCTAATTTGATTGTAACCAGATGATCCATCCATAAATGAAAGCACTTCATGCCCGGTCGTTGCATCAATCATAAGTTCTGTGATTGGTAGTGGAAAATCATCTTTTGGGCATGCCAAGTTCAAGTCACGGAAGTCAACACACACTCTAAGCTGCCCATTTGTCTTCCTTACTGGCACAATGTTAGAGAGCCAAGTGGGATACTTGACTTCTCTTATCTTTCCCGTTTCAAGGAGCTTATTAACCTCAGCTTCAATCAATGGAACCAGCTCTGGTCGAAATCGACGCTGCATCTGTTTAACTGGCTTGACTCCTTTCTTTACTGCTAGATGATGAACTGCCACTTTTGGATCTAATCCGGGCTCCTTGAATGACCATGCAAACACGTCTCTAAATTCTTGAAGAAGCTCAATGTAAGCTTTTTCTTCCTCAGACGTCAACAAAGCACTTATATAGGTTGGACGTGGATCATTAGCATCACCTAAATTAATCTCCTTCAATTGATCAACAGTAGATTTAATACCCTCCTCAAATTCTGGGGGAGCATCATCGGCATCTTCCTCTTCAGTTGAGGTTTCTTCTTGTATAGTGACATGATTTACTGCAGCAGCGTCCTCCAGAAATTCTTGCCTTTGAAAATGTGGATTAGACATAACTTGTTCATTTTCTCCCACTTTAACAATGCTTTCCACTACATAACCATCTCTCCTCATTTCGACAATCTTGCCTCGTAGATCTCTTTCTGCATTGTGTAAATTTGTTTGCACGATAACGGAATGAACAATATCTGATGAGCCTACACTTTCCCGATCGTCTTCTTCACTTTGGGTGAAGATTATTGTTCGCTTCTTAGCTTTCAACACTGTGTCACATGATATAGTCAGGAAATGTCGTCTTTTCATGCGAGATGGGATCCGACTACGTATCTTTGGGAACCTTGGGAACTTGGAAGTCCTTTTAGCTCCAACTGGTCTGAGTCTTTTGAATACTGAGATTCTTTCTGCCTTTCTATCCTCTTCATGAGACTCTTCTTCTTCAGAAAGAATTTCATCTTCAGTGATGTAGTTCGTGTTTGCCCTTTTGATCGCAATGCGAACAGGTTTCTGTGGAACATATCCCAACCCTGTCCTAGTATACTTGGAAGTGCGACCCTTACTTTTCAATGTCTCTTGAGTGGTATTAAATTCACTAGGAGTCTTACGAGACTGTTCATTCATCATACCTTTTTCTTGAGGGTTATAACCAGCTTTCATAAGAAGTTTGTAAGCTTGTGGGCTATATGATTTAGAAACTGCCGCCTCGAATACATCTCCATGCTCAGTTTTAGCTCCTTGAATTGGGCGAGTGAACCCTTTGAGTGGAGGAGGAAAGGGCTTCTTAGTGTCAACCTTAGTTAGAGGTAGTGTCAACCCTTCTATAGTCTTGATCAACTGTTTACCTTCAATAGACTTTGTGGATGAAACATCATCTGTATTCTCTCTTTCTTGTTTATCATCACCTTTCTCTTGCGATGAACTTCCTTCGGGCTTGACATCCTTGCTACTCTTCAGAAAATATCTAGCATCTGCAAAATATGACTCAGCTTCTGTGAATGGCCTTTCATCGCCAAGCACCTTTTTTATGTTGCCTCCATCGCAGTATTTGAAGCATTGATGTAGCGTAGAAGGAATCACTCCATTTTCGTGCAGCCATGGGCGCCCCAAGAGCATGTTATATGATGTTTTAGCATCAATAACATGGAACAGAACTGTTGAGACCATCTCATCTATCATTAAGTCCAAGACCGTTGTACTAAGTGTTCTCTGGCCTTCTTGATTGAACCCATGAATTGTCAATCGACTACTGCCGAGCTCGTTGGTGGGAATTCCTAACTTCTTAAGCGTGGATAGGGGCAAGATATTGACAGCTGAACCTCCATCAATCAATATTCGATTAACTCTTTGCTCTTGAGTATAACCAGTTACGAATAAAGGTCGGTTATGAAGTTGCGAGCCGAGCAGTAAGTCTTCCTCTGTGAAGGTTATTTTCATAACATGGGTCTCGCTTTCATTCCCAGATTCAACTTTAAGTAGTTGAGCTTCGCTTGCCATATGACATGAAGAATCACCGCCTGCAGAAATAGAGTTCGCAGTTGCATCTTCATCTAGAAAGATCTTCCCTTGCTCAACCAATCGCATAACTTTGTCTTTAAAGACAAAGCAATCTTTAATAGAATGACCTACCAGTCTATGATACTTGCAATATTTCGGATTGTCAGTTTGTCCCACCTCTTCTGGTCGCTTCATTTCAGGAAGCTCGATAAGTTTATCTTTGAACAGATCATCAAATATGCCTGGGACATCTGAATCAAGAAATGGGTACTTCCTTTCTTGCATCTCTTTCATGGTCAATCTTCTTTGCCCCCTTTCTTGGGGATCATTCCTCACTTTATCATCCTTTTCGTTCTCATTCCTTCGAAATTTGACAGCTGGTGCATTTGTCGCCATGGACTCCTTTTCAGAAGATTTGTTGTAGGGTTTGCCCCCTTTTCTGGCCTCTTTCTTTTCTTTATACTTGTAGGAGCCTGGAATCGGTGGTTCAACCACTCCACTTATCCCCATGCTTAGTTCCATGTCATGAGCTCTTGTGGCCAAATCTTCAAAGGTTTTAGGCTTAATCCCTTGAAGTATGTAACGAAGGCTCCATTGCATTCCTGCTATGCACATCTCAATGCCAGAAACTTCAGACAATCGATCTTTACAATTTAGGCTCAAATTTCTCCATCGATTAATGTACTTAATTACTGGCTCTTCTTTTAACTGGCAAGTGTTAGTCAACTCTATCATGCTAACCGTTCTCCTAGTGCTATAGAAGCGATTAAGGAACTGATATTCCATCTGATCCCAACTGTCTATAGAATCAGCCTCCAGGTCGGTGTACCATTCAAAAGCATTTCCCTTTAGAGAACGAACAAATTGTCTCACCATATGATCTCCGTCAGTTCCAGCATCATTGCATGTTTCAATGAAATGTGCTATATGTTGCCTTGGATTACCTTTTCCATCAAACTGTTGGAACTTGGGGGTTGATAGTTCGATGGCATCTTCAAGTTGTCAATCCTTCTAGTAAAAGGTTTAGCATACATGAATGAAGGTTTGGAGTTCTCTTCAAATTGGTCCTTCATTGTCCCAAGTATAATACTTTTTAGCTGGCTAATAGGAACCATTCCATCATGGGAAATGTTCAATTCTTCTTCAATCACCTTCTTCCCAGTCGACTGGCGTTTCGCGGAGTTATTTACTTCATTTTCAGCATCTTCTTCTTGCTTTTCGTTCGCATGGCTAGTTTCAGCACCAGCCATTTTCTCCATCAATTTGAAAATCAAAGTACTTTGCTCTTGGTTCTGTTTGGCAAGTACAGCAACGGATTCAGTTAAACTTGCCAACTGTTCTTCGACAGACGAAGTGTTTGTTGCCATCGTCGAGGCTATGGATGAATCTGTTGATGAGCTTTCTTCAAGTATAGGAGTTGAGCTAGCTGAGTCGTTTTCCTCATCTTTATCATCATATGGTATCACTCCAGAGGTAATTCCAACTGAAGAATTTATCTCTGAAGAGGCTTCAGATCGTGCCATCTTTGACATACTTCTAGTTGTCACATTAACGTCTTCAACTTGTAATTCTGAAGACTTGAAGACAGAAGCTGATCTGTTGACTTTGACTCTTAGCGGAATCATCTTACTTTGCTCGAAGAGGAGATGAGAGGTAGAAACTGTCCCACTGGGCGTGCCAAAATTTGTAACAACAAGTTTTGTATTTATTAAAATAATAAACACAAAAGATATTACAATGATAATCCAAGATGGATTGAAGTTGAGAATTTAAGTGAACAGCTTCTATTTATCCTCTGATTCATCTCTTGAGTTGACTTCTTGACTTTTTCAACTTTCGGAGCCGGATCTTCGGATGAAGCTTGTCCGAGCTCGGGTTGTCCTGAAGCTTTAAAACATTTATCCGGAGGCGTCGAGCCTTTGTTCGGATCAAACATTGACTTGAAGGTTTACTGTGAAGAACGTCGTTCAATTTGGTAGAACACCGTTGACTTCACAGAGACAGATGAATGAATTTGATATGAAGAACGCCGGATCAAAGAGGCTTAGCACCTTGGTCTTTGATCGGAGGCTGTTCTTGACTTGAAGATGACTTGAACTTGATTTGAAGATCTTGAATGTTCTTCAACTCGATCTTGATCTTGAACTTGAACTTGGTCTTGATCTTGACTTGAACTTCACTTGACCGGATCTTGATCGAACTTGATTTTTACTTGAATCTTCAGAGTTCTTCAGGTCTTCAGGATTTTTAGAGTGAATGGAATGAGGACTGAATGTCCTTATTTATAGGTAGAGAAAATAACCACTTGAGAGATATTTTCTCCTTTAAAGATATGTTGGGCTTTAAGCCTGCTGGACTGGATGCGGGCCTATTTAATTTAATTAAACCCGTAGAATTTAACCTGGGCCTAATTAATTTAACTAGGCCTGCTGGACTTGATTTGTCGGGCTTGTTGACTTGAATCAGACTCACTTGACTCGAATTGAGCCCATATAACTTGGATTAAGCCCATTTGACTTGAACTAAGCCCATTTGACTTGGATTTGGGCTCAAATAATTATATCAATTATTTATTTATCTATCTTAGAAATTAATTTATTTAAATTCCATAATAAATAAATATTTAATCAATATTTAATATATTTTCCTTTGCATTTTTATTTATTTAGGCAATAAAATTTAATTGCCTACACATACTACTGTACTTTTTTCTCTCTTTCAATAGTAGTGGTTCAGCCTCTCCTTCCTATCATCCCTTTGGTAAATAGTTACAAATGTGCAAGCACCCAGAAGCTAAAGAACACCCCGCCTAGCAGTCGATTCCACTATGATATAACGTTGTATAGGAGTATAGTTCAAACTGAATCCTACGGCAATGGCTATCAAATTCACCATTATGATCACTATGGAAGGGATCATTACCGTAAAATATTTAAATAAATAAATCATATAATAAAAGTATCTAATTGTGAATTTTATGCGCCACGTGTCGGTTTTTTTGTGCACCGATTAAGTTAATCACCTCCCTCACAGTTTGAATGATCACACGGCTCCTAAGTGATAAAAGAAAGAAGAGGCCCGTCAGTCTATCCAAAGTGCTCAACATCAAGTCCAACTTGACTCTTCAGTATAACTGTTTTGAGACTTGCATGGCAATTTTGTTTAGGTAAGTGTTTATGTGAAATGTATTATGTGTTATTTTATATTTATTTTAATTTTAATTACACATAATTATGGATCCTTTGAATCAATTAACATATTTAACTTTTTTATTTATTTATAATATTTAACATATTTTAAAGAGTCTTTACATATCATATTCCCTCCTTTCTAATAATTAAATTAGGTTTTTTGAGCGAAAATTAGAAATATGATTTTTGAGGTGCAATAGATTAAAAAATATTTTTTAATACATAATTATAATTGTAATTGTTTTAATATTGTGTGTGACCTCATTAAGATATATTAATTATTTTTGTGTGAGTTTCATTTACCAAAGAGTAAAATGTACTAATTGTTATTGAAGTTAAAGTTCAAATTATAAATATGGGAAGGATGCATGGAGTTTTTTTTTCTATTTATTAATAAAATTAAATTTGGATATTGATTTATTTTTACAGCATTTATTTATTCATATGATAGGATTTCTTAATTTTTCAAATTAAATCAACAAATGTTATGCTAATTTAGTGGGGGTTATTTAACATAAATAATTTGATAACGCGGATATATATATATACTAATGAAAGTTTAATTTTAATGAGGTTTCGTCACCAAAATTGATTTTAATTATTTTAATTTTAATTAAAATTTTAAATTAAAATTTAATGTAGATAAATACATATATTATTTTAAGGTTTGAATATGATATTATCAAATCAAAATTAAGAGTGAGGCTCTTGTGTGTCCGAACACACGGATCTAATTATGTGCGCCCGGATCGATCCATAAGAAAATGGGTCATATATAAATTAAAAAGTAAATTTCAAAACACATCCTTCACCAAAACATATTCTTCACCTTCTATTGTGTGATTTCAAAACACGGATCTAATTTGGGGATTCTTTATCCGATTTCACATCTTAATCACTGCCTCAACGCGAAGCGATTGCTGTACCACTGTACGGAATCAAGGGTTGAAGTTTGAAATCTTCTGAGTCGAGATGAGAGCGAAGGTAAGCGTAAATAAATTTGCATTTTCTTCCATTCACTCGTAATCTGGAGAAATCTGTATTCTGCAATTTTTTTTAATTTCTGCTATGCTAGGAATCATATGTTGTACATTGGTTGGCGATAATTGTTTTGTTTCTTAGGGTTCTTAGTTATGATGGAAAGTAAGGTTATTCAGTGTTTTAAACCCTGATGTTGAATTTGTATGGAACCAATGGTTTTCAACGCCTTTTAGCAAGATTGGGCTTCCGCAACACTGCGTCATTCTTATGCAGGTTTTAATGAGACATGGATATTTGCATTTATGTAATTAAACATTCGTTTGACTTGGATCTCCTTCCCTGAAAACATTTAGTTTTACATTTGTCTTTGTCATGATTCTATTTGTCTGCAACTTATATGGTGATTAAATGTGTTGGATCTTATAGTCCTACTTGTATACATTGCTTAAAAATGTAGAGATAATTATGCTGTAATCAGCCAACACGTCAGGTTGGCATCTTCAAGCTTGTAGTTGACCTGTCTCCCTCTTCTTTTTTATTCGAAATCTTGCTAACCATGCTCTCATAGATGCCTTTGCTTTAATCTCACATATGATGTCTGTACCTAAGGATGGCTGTGCATGTGCATCTTATGCTCCTTCAATTGCAATGAACTTGCAAAATCTGCTTAACTTTAGTGAGATTACTGAACAGACTTACTACTATACTGGTTCCTTGTTTCTTTGGCCAAGAAGTGAGATTACTGTCTGCATTAGTTTTTTGTTTGTAAAAGTACCTTTAGATTCTCTGTATCTTCATCGCAACCCTAAGCACAAGCTGATCTCATTTTCCTTCTTATTATTGTAGATTCTCAAATTTTTCATTGACAATTCCTTCTAATTGATCTCTGAAAATGAAATTAATGGCCATAGATGGAAGAAAAATGTGGCATGATGCATGGTGAGTACGAATTGTGGCAGCTCCTTGAATTGGGGCAGCTCCTTGATTAGGGATGTTGTTGAAAGTGTATCAATGCGAAAAATTTACAGTCGAACCAGAGCATCACGGAATTGGTTTGCGGTGACGAATTGTTCGTTAAAATCACGCGGGTGTGGCTGCGTGAAGCAGCTGCTCGATTTCTGCCACAACTGTGGTGTTTACCACCACAATTTGAAGCCGTAAAATTTGCTGGTAGATGAGGAAGGAAATCTGAAATTGATGAATTTCAGTTTGAGTGTGTTTTTCAATCGCGTACACCTTCAAATGGCTTTTTGAGGGGATAAGCAGTGCGAGAAAAGAGAGATTAGTATCCCAACTAAATTGAGACTTGCTTTTGCTTATTATTATTGTATAGATGTAGAGCTATTAGTATAACACGTATAGAAAGCCATCAGATTTGTCGTAGTGAACATGGTGTTTTTTAGTCTCAATTTGTTTGGGTTTTTGTATGCGAAGGAAGTATCATATTTTTTTGTCTTTCATTTATACTTTACTAACTTGTATTTGAATTGAAATGGTATATTATTATTATGTAAAGGGTACATTGTTGTCATGTAAAGGGTATATTGTTGTCATGTAAATAGTACGGATTTGCAAAGGGTATATTATTGATGAGTAAATGTTACATTGTTGATGAGAAAATGGTACATTGTTGTCATACAAAAGGTACGGAGTTTAGAGTGTTACAAGTTTATTATAGAAGGTATTATGACATGGCCAAAAAACATACATTGCGTATGAGTAAAGGGTACATTATTGATGAGTAAAGGGTACATAGTTTGTCATGCAAAGGGTATACTAGTCGTGAATATTGCATGAAGTTGCAAAGAGTTTATTGTGGACGAGTAAAGGGTACATTGTTGTCATAAAAAGGGTATGGAGTTTAGAATGTTCCAAATTTTGTGTATTATGGCATGGTGCAAAGGGTATACTGCGGATAAGTAAAGGGTATATTATTGATGAGTAAAGAGTATACTTGTTGTGTAAATTGTATGAAGTTGCAAATGATTTATTGTGGATGATAAAGGGTGTCGTAAAAAGGATATGGACTTTAGAATGTTTGAAATTTTGTGTATTATGGCATAGTGCAAAGGATGTATTGTATATGAATAAAGGGTACATTATTGATGAGTAATGGATATATATTTGTCATCTAAAGAGTATATTGTGGTCATATAATTTGTATAGAGTTATAAATAATATGATGTTAATGATTAAAGGGTACATTATTAATGTATAAAGGGTACACTATTAATGAGAAATGAGTACATTGTTTATGAATAGATGATACATTATTTGTCATACAAAGAGTATATTGATATGTAAATTGCAATTTCTCCATGCAATTGGAATATACTACCTCCGTCCAGTGCAAAGGCAATCGTTTGTTATTTGCACATGGACAATTCTAAGGTCTTTATTTGCTTTTTGCACGTGAATTAAGGAGATTATTATTATAGGTAAAGTAGGTAATTGAATTATAGAGAAATGGTTAGTCATATTGTGTACTTTCTTTACTAAATAGAGAAAATTGATACCTTTGAAGCGGACACTGGAAATAGTGAAACGGTTACCTTTGCAGCGGACGGAGGGAGTACAAGCTATTATAGAATTGAACAAACACAATGATTCTGGATTTCACTAGATGTAAATCAGATTAAACTGTAAAAACTGAGTTGATAACAACCAATTAAGATGATCTCTAGACTCTAAACAGCACCATGACTCCGCATCCCCTGCGTCGGCGCCGACGGCTCTCTTTCTTATTCGCTGAATCGTGCCGTTGAGCGACGCCACCGCCGCCTCTTTCTCCTCCGCCAATCTCTGCCATCTCTGGTTGTCCACCTCCATGATTCTCAAATGATTATTGAGCTCCACGTTTCTGTTCACCGCTCTCGCCATGCTCTCCTCCCTCTCGCTCATCAGGCACTCGATTCGCCACTCGTATCTCTTCATCAGCACCGTCGCCGCCTCCCTTCTCTCCTCCTGCAACGCCATTCTCAGTCTCTCGTTCTGTCAAAATTCAATTCGATTCAGTTCGTCATACATTGATTTGAGTATAGTAGTATTTGACAAGGGAAAATGAAATGAAAATTACGTGGGTGTTGATGAGGAGATCGATTCTCGGAGAATCTGTGGGAGAAAGAGATGGCATTTTCCATCAACAGATCTTGAGTGCTAGAAGCAGATGGCTCACAGCGCAGAGAGAGAATCAATCGTGAAAAATGATAAAAATTAATGAGGTTTTTATTTTTTTCCTTATGTACTCCGGGTCGGGTAATTAATATGGGTAAGGTCAGGTTTGGGCGCAGGGGTCTATATCCGTGCGCCCGGGAACACATAAGCTTTTGCCCAAAATTAATTACTATTAATTAAAAATATATAGATAAATACATATATTTACTTTAAGATTTAGTAAATTTATTTCCTCTCTACATATAAATAAGACTCTTTATTCATTAATTCTACATACATAATTTCTTTATCAAGACCAACACAACCGTTCATCAAATTTTAAAGGAAGATATCCGTTGATTATTATTATTTAATTTTGTTGTTTTTCTTTTTTATGTTAAAATTTTTCTGTTTTTATTTAATTTTCTTTTGGTTTAGTTTTTTTATTTTTATTTTAGTATACAGCTTTATTATCTGAATTAAAAATTCTTTCATTGTTAATTTTATAATTTTTTTTTGTTAATTTTTTTATAATTTCATTATATTTTTCCTACCGTTTCTTTTATATTTTTTATATTCTTTTTGATTATTTTTGTTTTTATTAATTTTATTCATTGTTTTAGTTTTTTGAGTATGTATTTTTTAATTCTTTTATGTAATTAACTTTTTTTTCATGTTTAATTTTGTTTAAAAAGTTTAATTAATATTGCCATGCATGGTTTTACTTTTGATTTTTTTTGTTTTAATTCTATTTTTTATATTAGCATATAATTTTTTAATATTTTTACGCTGTTAATTTTTTTTTGATGGTTTCAAAATTTTCTATAATTAATTTTGTTATGATTTTTTTCTTTCTTATTTCTTCAAATTTATTTATATTGATTTTCTTAATAATATATATTTATTTTGTTATAATTTTTTCTATAGTAATTAAATTTATATATTTGAAAAAGAAAATTTAATTAATTTCATTCCGTTTATTTTATATTTTTTAATTATTTTTGTTTTAATTTTTTTTAATATATTCCCACCAACATTAAATTTAAGGAAGGATTAATACTAGGTACACAAAAAAATCCTTAATTACTATGAGATACAAACATATAAAAATATTACTACTAACTACAAAAATATATAGTGATATTCCAATATTACCCTATAAATGTGCTGCACATAAATGTTTTGCGCAGCAAGTGTTCGTGTGCAGCAAGGTGTGTGCAGTAGAATAAAAGTGTGTGCAGCAAAAAAATGTGGTGGTCTCGCGGAGCTCTGGCGTCGGCAGTCAACGCCGGTCAACTCGGCCAACGGCCGGTCAACTGCCGGTCAACGATGGCCAATGACCAGTCAACGGTGGTCCGGCGGGTGGGTGGGTGAGGGGTAGGGTTGGTGGTTTAAAAGTGTATGGGTTTAGAAGTATATTTGATATTTTACTTTAATATTTTATATATAATAATTATTATTTTAAATCAATGTATCTAATAGTAATTAGGGGTATAAAGTGTGTACCTAATAGTAATTAATCCTAAATTTATAATGTTACCTAAATAAGTTTTTTTTAAAGATCCTATATTGATGCGATTTTTTTATTGATTATTTTTTACTGTTTTTTTATTTTTTTATTCACTTTTTATTATTAATTTTTTTTTGTTTAACTTCTGTTATTTTATTTTTTATTAGTTTATATTTTTTAATATTTTATTTTTTACATTAATAATTTTTTAATGTTTAATTTTATTAATCTTTTAATTAATTTTTTATGATTTCTCTTTAAATTATTTTTTTTCTATTTATTATTTTTTTAACTCGGTATTTTATTTTTTTATTAGTAATTTTTAATATTCTTATTTAATTATAAATACATTAATTTTCTTTAAGATTCAAATATGTATACGATTAGATCAAATAAAAATCAAAACAAATATTATTTAGAAATATAAAAATATAAATAAAAAAACTGATCCATCTCTACCTATAATAAAATTTTTATTCATTCATATAAATTATACATTAAACAATCTTCACTCTCTCTAAAAAAGGTTATCCTTTTTTTATTATTGGTTAATTTTTTATTTTTCTTTTATATTTTTTAAATTCTCTTTTGATTATTTTTTATTTTTATTTAAGAAAATTATGTTTATTATATAGGTAAAATATGTTTAATTATTTTTAAAGTATGTCAATAATGAATCATATTATACTTAAAATCATATTTAATTCATTTTACATCATACTTTTGAAAATATACTTTAACAACATCTAAGCATACTTTATCTATATAATAGACATACTTTAACACGTCTCACAAACCGTCTCATAATTATAACGTCTCACAAGAGACTTTGTCTAATTTTAAAAATTTTGTGAATTAATTTTTTTTATAATTTCTTTAGATTTTTTTTTTAGCTTTTTTATGTGAATTTTTGTGCAGTTATTAATTTTCCAAATTATTCCAACCATTTTTTACGGATTCATAACCGCTAACTCTTCCATTTCAAATAAATAATGGGTTTATCTAAAAATATATTAATTATAGTATTTGGGATTTCTTTTATATTTTTTGAAATTTCTTATAATTATTTTTTGTTAATTTTCTTTTAATTTTTTTTATTTTTAAATATGTTTTAACAAATAAAATTGAATTTTCATTGCTAATTTCAATTTTAATAATTACTAATGATTACATAAATTTTTCGATTTTAATAATTACTAATGATTACATAAATTTTTCGTAAAATATGAATATGGATATTATCAAATCAAATTTAAAAAGAAAATCCAACTTCTATTCAAATAATCTACTCTCCACCAAAACTCTTTATTCATTCAATGTACACCCTATTCAAATTCTAAAGATAGATATCTATTTTTTATTATTAAATTTTTTTAAAATTTTCTATAGATTAATTTCATGCATATTCTTTAATGAGATACTCTATTGTAAAACAGGTTGTTTGTGAGACGGTTGTGAGACGGATCAATCTATTACTAAAATATGCTTATGATAATGAATTATTATATTATAACACCATAAAACCGTACTTTAATTCATCATTTATCATACTTTAGAAAATATACTTTAACAATAGTTAAACATACTTTATCTATATTATAGAAATACTTTAACACGTCTCACAAACCGTCTCACATATATAGCGTCACACAAGAGAATTTGTCTTCTTTAATTATTTTAATTCTGTTTTTCTTTTATTTATTTTTTTATTTTTTGATTTTCTTTACGTTATTAATTTTTTTCATGATTAATATTATAATTTTTTAAATTAAATTTTTTAAAATTTCTTTTTTTTTCATCAAATTGATTTATATTGAATTTATTTATTATTTTTTTTTTTATTAATATAACTTTATTATAATTTTTTCAATAATTAAATTAACATATGTTATTTTTATTTATTAATTTAATTTGCAACAAAAATCATAACAAAATTTGAAAAACTAATTCAATAATTTTTTTTAAATTTTTAGTAAATCAGTTTAAAAATGAAATTAAACTTTTATTAAATAAATCAAATTCACACTTGAGTGTTTATAAATTGAATTTTATTCTTCAATACAAAATTATATTAGATTATAATAGAATAAATTATATTAAACTTGAAATATATTTTTTAAAATAGTAACTTTACAATCCGTGTAATACACGGGATTCATACTAGTATATATATATATATATATATATATATATATATATATATACTCCCTCCGTCCCGGGCTAAGAGTCCCATTTGCTTTTGGGCACGTGGATTAAGGAGTATTATTATTTAATGTGTAGTGGGTAGTTGTATTAGTGGGTGTAGGGGCCCCATGTATTAATTGTATTAGTGGGTGTGGGTGGGTCCCATATGTCCAAAAAAGGAAATGGGACTCTTTGGGTGGGACGACCAAAATGGTAAAATGGCCCTCTTAACCTGGGACGGAGGGAGTATATACTAGTACAAATCCCGTTGTAATACGCGGGAAAAATTATAATTTTAAAAAAATATAACTTAAATTTAATATATTCATTTTTATAATTTAATAATAATTAAATTTTTTTTTAAAATAACTATCTATTATACCCTAAAACAAATCAATTAACTCTAGGTACATTCCAAAATCACTCTAAAAGAAAATAAATTTAATATTACATATTAATAAAAGAAATAAAAATAATATAAAAAAATATTATTAAAAAAAAGATAAATATCACCAGTTATAACGAATCAATATATATATTAATAAAAAATAAAAATAAATAATTTAATATTTATGTTAATTAAAAATTAAAAAATAATAAATAATTTAATATTTCTATTAATTAAAAAACAATAACAAAATCTATATATGTCTTAATTAACAGAAATAAAATAAATAAATAAATAAAATAAAATTGATAAATGTGTTAATAAAGAGAATAATAAAAGTAACAAAATAAATAAGTAAAGTGTATTAATAGAATGATATGAGGATATATTCAAATTTTAGAATAACTATATACTTCATGTATTTAATTATAAGTTAAATTTTATGTTAAAAATATCTCTATAGCATATTAATTAAAAGAGAAAAGTCTAATATGTAAGTGCACATTAACAAGATTAAATTTTAATTTAATTTACTACTAAATTTAATTTAATTTTTTTTTTATCCATGAATGATGTAAGGGACATTGTTGCAACACACAAATCTTATACGCAACATGTCATGCAATCTCACACGTGACTCTGCACAAAAAGTAATTTCTATACCTCAAACTTTAGATTTTTACCAAAATATTCATAATATATTTGTTAATCAATATTCTAAACATGTCAGGTGATGTATAAACTCTTATTAATCTAATCAAATACCAAAATAACATCATCCCAACACAATTTACATGTTAATTTTCACAAAATCCTAAATTTAGTTTATGAAAAACAAATTGTAATATTTATTAACCTATATTCATATTGGGTTGCGTTGTGTCATTGTCGCTTCCTTCGTATGGTTGTCTTCTTTAATTTTTAAAATTCTTGAAGAATGAATAATAGAGTGAGAAGAGAGAATGGGGCAAAATAAACAATAGAGAATAGAGAAGAGAGAATGAAGTTTAATAAGTGAAGGGGTATTTAGGTCAAAAAAATTTAAACAGTGACACCTTTCAAAAAAATTATGGTAGGTGGCATTTTAAAAAAAATGTATTTAAAGTGGTATTTTTGGAAATTTCTCTTTTAAATAACCGTTGAAATTATAATAATATTATAATTAGTTAAATTATTATATATTAAAAATTAGTTAATGAATTAGTGGTCCCATTAATAGTGAATTTAAATTAGAAAATAAATGTGAGGTTTAGTTGAATTTAATTGGAAAGTGTATAATAAATGAGGTGGGGAAAAAAATGGAGTTAAACCAAACAATGTAAATGCTCTATGTTAGAACTCTCATCTCAAGAAGGATATATAGACAATTTTATAAAGGGTGACACCCAAGCTTATTCTAAAGACAACCAGTTTTTTAATTTTAATAACTTAAAATGGCAAAAATAACTCATTCAAAATTTTTCTAATTAAAAAAAGACGTACAACCAAAATTAAAACGTCCAAATTACTCTCCATCTTCCATGTTCGTCCTCCTTTGTGTGTAAGAAGCGATCCAAAATGGAAAATATTACAATCTCCAAAAAAAAAAAAATTATATTGTATAATAATAATTGAAAAGAAAAATCTTATTTACCGTTTTTCTATTCTTCCCCCTTTTTTATAGGAAAAGACTTGTGCGAGACCGTCTCACGGATCTCATTCCATGAGACGGGTCAAATAAATATTGAATTAAAAAGCGCGGCTCCTCCTCCAACTTATTACTTGCTCTATATATATATAATGTCCGGTCATTCATTTTGCCAATTTTTTTTTCCGCAATTGGGTTAAGCTTTAATTTAAGAACACATACTATTATTAATTAATACATCTATAATATTATTTGTAAATAAAGTAAGAAAGTATTTTTCTTAAAAACACAATTAATATTAATCGTGTCAAATTATATAATTGAAATTTTTTTATATTAATTAATTATCACTTTTTATTTAGTATAATAATAATAATAGTTCATGAAAAAACTCATTTAAATGGTTACCATTTTTTTTATCAGTTATCATTAATTATTAAAATGTTATCACTTTTTATTTTTAAAAGAATATACTAGTGTTTATTAAATAATTTAGTTGGACATTTATCACCTTTTCTTTGATCCGATACCACATTTTATTAAAAATATTATCACTTTTTATGTAACATATAAAATATTTTCATTAAATAGTTTAATATTTATTTGAATGTGTATTACTTTTTGTTAATCAAGTTATCACTTCTAATTGAAAATGTTATCACTTTTTGTCTTTCTTTACAAATTATTTATGAAATAATTTGATTAATCAAGTATCACTTTTCTATGTTCACATGGTATTTTTTATTAAAAATATTATCACTTTTTAATTTATAAAATTTTCATGAAATAATTCAATAATAAATGTACAGTATCATTTTTTAAAAATAAGTATCACTTTTAAATTTTCAACCATCACTTTTAATTTTTTTATTGACCACATAATTCATAATAGTATAAATTGTTATTTTAGTAATTAATAAAATTTAAATATATAAGAAAAAAAAAAAAAAAAAGATGTCAGTTGCACAGTTTATGTTGATGAATGTGTGCCGCATCCCTGGAAGTCATCCACGGGTGACCGCGGACTGGCCCTTGCGCCTTTTCTCATTATTTGATAATTGACGGATAATCCGTCTCACAGAAGGAGATCCGTGAGACGGTCTCATACAAGATTTACCTTTTTTATAACTCGAAGAAACTATCGTTGTTTATATTCTTAATAAAATTTAAGTGATTAAAATCTTATCAGGGAAATAAAGAAAGTATGTCGAAATAATATACTATATAATGAGCAAGTTTTTTCTTTTTTTTTACAAGATAAAAAATAGGATTTTTAGGTGTTGTTTATATTCTTAATTAAATTTAAGTGATTAGAATCTTACAAGGAAATAAATCAAAGTATATGGCGAAATAATATATATCATGAGTAGTTTTTTTTTTTAAAGATAAAAATTAGGATTTTTAGGTGTGGTTTAAAATTTGGGTGTGCACGGTAAAAAATTTGAGAGTTTTGGATTGTGAGATTTGGATTTGAATTTTAAATTATTTGTATGAGGGTTATTTTTTATTTTTTAAATAAATTTATTAAAATATTGGTTGCCTTTAGAAAAAGCTCGGGTGGCAATAGTGTTGCCCTTTCATAAATAGGTTAATTATGTTAAAATATACAACATTTTTCTCTTTTTTCAATTTAATCACAAACTTTTTTTTTATATAAAAAAATGCATGACCTTTTTATCTTCTGTCTCATGACCTTTCTATCTTCTCTCAATTTAATCATGAACTATCTTTTTATCAATTAAATACACGATTTTTTTGAATTTTTTAATATAATCATGAACTTTTTACTTTTATTAAATAAATTTAGCTACTAATTTTAATGAATTATTTTTATAATTTTTTAATATTTAAGTTTATGTATATTATATTTTAACATGCGTGATTTTTATTAATTAAGATAATTATATTTTATTAATAGAAAATTTTGTGATTAAATTATAAAAATTTAAATTACAACTACTCCATTCTCTAAATATACGTCACCTAAGCCAAGTGTGTATTATAAAAGAAAAAATTCATGATTAAATTGAGAAAATATTAAAAAAATTGTGTATTTAATTGATAAAAATAAAAGTTTGTGATTAAATTGAAAAAAAAGGTCATTTATTTTTTGAAAAAAAAATAATTCGTCAGTAAATTGAGAAAAGAGGAAAAGTTCATGCATTTTAACGTAATTAATCCTTTGTAAAGGGAATTTAGACTTTTTAATTAAGTTCTAATGTTACCTAGATATATTTTAATAAGAATCCTATATTATATCTCACTTTTAATATGGATCAAGGCCTAATAACTAAAAGGATACGAAATAAGAGCCCATGATGTTTCAACCCAACAGGCTGAGCACCCTAATCAAGAATAAAGCCCATCCAAAATTCACCTGTTACAAAATGAAGGTCTGATGGCCCATGACAATAAAACTAGACAAGGCCGAATTTTGAAGTTGGTAAAGACCCGCCCTTGTTTCAGTCAGAATGAGTCCCCGGTACTTTCTTCTCTTATGATATAAAGAGGGAAAGATCACTCCTAAATGCAGCCCTTCAAATAATTAATGAATTTCTCATATCGAATCTTTTCGAACCTGTTATGAATCTCGGGGAGAAAAGGAACTATGCGTTATATCGAGAAAAAGAGACTCGTCGTGTAATCTCTGCTGCTGCCGACGATACTCAAAGATAACATGTCCGACCTTATTACAAATAGACTTTGAGCTGAGCCGACCTTATAGATGTCTGGCTAAGTTGTGGAAAACCTCGGCCCACCCAACACAAGTTTGGCATATCAAATACACACAAAATGGGGGTGACAGTGATTGGATAAGAAGTCATTATAAAATATCTGAAATAAAGACTACTTACACAACAAATGTGACAGTCTCTCAACCAATAGAATCTCTCTAATGAAATTGGACCACTTCCATAATATAATTGATTTTCTCAAAACACTTAATATCTCTCTATAGGGCCATAGAAATTTGCAAAACCTTAAATTCACTTTTGAGACAAGTGGATAGGTATAGACATCTAAAAAAATACCTATCTACTTATATAGCTCACTTTGTGAAATAGAGAGACTTTTTAGGTTCTCTTCATTCACTATCACAGAGGGTTGAGAGTTTGTATGTAGCAACAACAAGAGCATGAGCGGTGAGCCCAATATTAATATAGGTAGACTACTTTCCACTATTTACTACTTTGATTGAATGTTTAAGTCCATAAATCTATTGCAACTCCAAGCCATCATCATCCGACGAAAAACACCATCAACAATCTTAAATTCTTAGAAAGATTGTACAGGATGCTCGCCTCAAACTCTAACAGGACCCTTACATGATGTCTCTTGCCCCTCACAACCATGGTGTAAGATTAAAATAATTAATAGCACACATTCATAACTCACGTGGCATGACAAAAATATATATTTCCCCCACCTTCATAAGTAGATGATTGAACTTGTGTTGCACTGGTGATAATATAATACACAGCACCAACCCTTGTGCTTAAAATTTCTAAAGTTTCTATGATCAATAATTCTACATGGTTTTATACCTGATTCCGTTTGCAGTGCAGTGCAGTGCAGCGCTGAAGAGGGGTAGTGGAGCTAGTAGACGCAAGGTTCTTTGCTAAAAGATGATCGATGGTAGATAATGGGTCGTAAGGATGTTTCTATAAAACCTGAAATAGAATGGGGTCCCAAAACATCCGTAGTATTTAAGCCTCTATGAGCAGTAAATCATTGAATCAAATCTTGGCTCGTAGAAGCAGACCTGGCAGTTGTATGATTGAAGAGCACATCCAGCAATCCAAGACCATAACTTTTTATCCACATCGTACAGAAGGCCTTTCCCTTGGTTCCAAGACGTGAAGCATATCAAATTATCTTGTCCGAAGCATTCAAATCTTTCAGCCGATAGTCTCAGAAGAGATCGGAAATACCTAGGTGGCATCCTAGTGACCTCAACCCAAACAAATTTCGTTTGATCAAGCTCCCAAATCCTCATGCTCTGAAGAGTACTGTACAACCCAATTCTTCCGACTAGAAATAGGCGTTTCTGAGTTCCAGCTACCAGATATCCATCCAACAAAGAACGCGGGAACTTTGCAGGTATGTGTTCCCACTGCCCTGTATCCATTTTATACATCATCAAACCAAGTGGTGAAAGAGTCTCCAAATACAACCTTGAGTCGCAAAATGCCATTTTCGAGGAGCAAAGGTTTGCGGCAGGCATTGTTTGGTGAAGGGACCATCTATCAACTTTTGAGTCGTATACTTCAGTAGGCAAAGACTTGTCCCCATAAATATCACTTGTGGCTATGACTTTGAATGACCTATCCTTCCGATCAACAACCATAATCAACTGTCTCTGCTGATTACAATGCAAACTTGGCAAAGTCCTCCAACTTTGCATCAGTGGATTACAGATTAATATTCTAAATGTTAATCCATCAAGCCCTGAGAAACATACAAGACCCCCTGAAGAGCCAACTAACCAAAAAGCCCATGGTGGTAGAAAATTAAATGGAATTCTGAACCATTGCTTCAGTGGCAAGCTAAAGACAGAACATTGAGGAGTCTGTGGATTTCTCCAGTAAGTTAGAAGGCAAGGCCCATGAGACGGAACTTGTGAATGGAACTTCAAAAAGCTATTGTCTTGCAATATAGAATTCCACCTTTTACAGACTGAGCGGAGTCTAAATATCATGAATGGCGGAATTCTAGCTAAAATCTCATTCAACAAATCCTCTGGAAGCATAGCCCATATATTGTCCTCCATCTGAATATCCGGGTGCACTGATTTACAAAATGTTGTCACCGTTTCCTCATCCAAACCACGTGGTTTTGTTTTAATGGTTTTCTGTTTAGAAGGGCTCGTATTCCTTGATCCCAATCGAAGAGGACTTGTATTCCTAGATCCACTACCCCCAAAACTTGATTGCCTGTGAATCCGTTCCTCCTCACCAAATGAACCACTTCTTACCAATCTGTAAATCGATGTTCTAGATCCAGATTCGGAAGCTTCTCTCATTTCAGCCATTGCATAAATATTCAAATAAATCTCACTTGACACAATGTCAAAAGCCTACTCTATAATTTTGCAAACCCTAACTGGTTCATATTAGGTTGAGATATTTAGACACTGGGAATTATTCAAATAGGTTCTGCTGAAAGCATTGGAATCTCAAAACCCAAGACTGCAACTGTTTTGACAACCATTCCACGAACCTACATTTATATATGGCATTAAATGAGAAATATAGCTTGAACAAGTAACAATCAGATTACAGAGCATTTACCTACATCACATATTCTGCAAACATATTGGAACATACAGCACAAAGAAATGCATGTTAAAGTATTAGTGTTTCTAAAACCAGACACACATCTAATACTTCGCAAGAACAGGTAAGAAGCACATTATCGCAGAAAATAAAAAAAGAACTAGAAAGCACGGCATGAGGAAGGAAATTTGATTTTAAAAAATTTCACATTCAATTTTCAACTCATTCCTGTTGCAATTTTTTCACATCTTTAATGAAGAGGAAGCATTTTCGAGTTTATTAGAAGAGACTATAGAGGAAAAACTTATTGCTATAGCACAAAGCCTGATTTGATTGGATATGTATACTAGGGGGTGTTAGCAAACCCACATTAAGGGGGTAAAAGAACTTTTACAAATTGAAGTGTTTTGGTTTTAATTTTTTACTGATTAAGTAATCACACCATAATAGATTCTGAGAAGTTGCAACGGAACTGCTTTTATTTCTAGAAAGTAATTATTTTGCAAACACAGCCTACTTTTGACACTTAAATCACTTTATTTTCAAATACCACCCACTTATGACCGTTACTACAGTAATCATATACTAATTCATTTCTCTATAAGCACAATCATTTGCAAACACACGCTCTAAAGCGACTCTAAGCTTATTGCTATTTGCATTTGAGCAATGTCAACATTTTAAAACCTCTAGATAAAGACTCAGACTGTATGGCATCACTCCACAACCTCACCTTAATAACTGATGCTAGCAACTCCATGCAAAAATTACACCACATACACATTACCTTAATAAATATGTGAACATCCAAAGTCAAACCTATATGTAACTAGAAAACATAGGAGCTGGTGCTTTAGAAAAGGTCAACTTGGACAATACAACATGAGAGGATATGTGCAGTTCATTTTTGACTAAAGACTTGGACAAGACAGTAAGAAAAATGTTTGAGGTTTATCAAGAAATTGTCATCAGCATATAAATATACATGGAATTGATATTTAGATTACAAATGCAAGTATCTTGAGTTGAGTTTGACTCCATTAAAAACCCAATATTAGATTCCTAATCTTTACTAATATATGGAATTTAAATAGAAGACAATATATATATTTGCAAGAAACTGAATACAAATTACTAGAGTAGCAAGAAAGAAACATAAATAGAAGCTGCATATAACGCGCTACTCAAACAGAGTTAACTAGAAGACCTTTATATGATGGCAAATCAGCTCAATGGCTGAACAATCATCTCAAGGATCTCATAAGCAGTCATCAATGAAACATGTAAATGGAAGAAAAGAAGGAACTTACAGCAAAGATCAGATTCATGAATGGATACACCCACACACATGTCATAGTATTGAGAGAAAATTTGAATTCATTAACTCTTTTTGATTAATCAATATTTCTAAAAGTTAAAATCTTTTACTCAGGATAGAAGCTAAATGACACAACTGTAACTTTCTCCCTTTGATCAAGCTCATGCAAAAGCACAATTAGACAATTAGTATGATACAAGTGGATCTCCTAGAAGATGACACATGTATAATATTATACAAAAGTATAACTTGAATTCATATGAAATGGGATTTGGGTCCTTATAAAATGTAAATAAACCTCATTTATGCAATCAATCCAACAAAAAAAAAACTACATTTAGAAAGAGGCGTGTTGACGAAAACAGAAAGCAATAGAAAGGTGAGGTCAGGTTCCAGGAAACTGGAACTGAGATTAAGATTATTTAGAGTGATTGAGCCTTAAAAGAAATGGAAAACCAACTTCAGATAATTTACAGAGATTCATAACCTAATTAGATTAGATGAAGCTACGTTGGAATAGGAAACAATTAAAAAATGGGAAAGGGTTTGAGAAAATTGTTTGCAGCATATCTTGGTGGGTAATGAGAGAGAGTAGATCTTCAGCTCTTCCTTTAGTTGTGAGGCATTAGGTTTTCAACCATTGATTCAGGGCAAAGACTTATTATTGTATTCAGCTGAAGATTATCGAACATTGGTATACTATTCAAATTGGTTCAATTGAAAGCACTAAGAATATCAAAACCAACATAAGTAAAATACAGCATTAGATTCAAATCCATACAGATTTAACAACAAAGAATCAGATTACAAACCCATTTTACATACATCGCGAATGCAATTCAAACAAAATGGGAACATACGAAAAAGGGAAATTCAGGTCAAAAGATAGTGTTTCCGCAACCAGATCCAGCTCAAATAGTTTGAAATAGATTACAGGAATATTCGAGGAGAGAGATTGTAACTTCGATGCAAAAACCAGCAGTAGAAACAAAAAAAACAAAAACGAGGTTGCCCAAATGAGTGTGTAATGGATTACCTTGTACAGTGGTTGAGTAATCTGATTCCTGGAAATCACAGAAGCAGATTCTTTCGATGCGGGATGTAAGATTGATGGGTTTAGGAGGGTCGATCTTCATAGTCATATAGCGTGCGGGGTGGGCGGCATACCAAAAATTTTTTGTCAGACCAAATACATATCGAAATTTTCGTTATATAAAAAATCATACTGTTATCTTACTTAAACTTTCGATATACCTTAGTTTGGTATTCTGATAATTCGGTATAAGAAAATAGTATACCTTCTACTTACCGAGTATACCATATCATACCTAAAATATTGATATATATATCATCCTATTAGATAGTTTACTATGTCGTTATACACCTAAAATCAATAAATCTAATAAAAAATTATACTAGAAAAGTGAAAGATAGCTATAAAACAAATTCTAATAGATAATCCACAAATTAAATAAGAAAAATATATGACAATCTACAAACGACCAAATTAAATAAGAGTAAGTCTCATGAAAACCTGGTTTACATGTAAGCCTTATTTTTTAATATTACTCTTTAGTAAACAAAAAATTACTCTTTGAAGAGTAATAATTTTTATACAGAAGAGTAATAATTCATATCTCTAAAACGTAATTTTTCATGTACTAAAAAGTAATCGATAAATCAGGATTTACAAGAATTTGAAGAGTAATTTTTTAATTTAGAAGAGTAACAATTTATGTGCTAAATAGTAATTTTTTATGTACTAAACAGTAACCGAGTTTACATAATTAATATATCTAAACCCGATTTACACAAGTGTTTGTCATTAAATAAATAATACCTAAGAGATCTACACAAAACCATGTAACTTATATTAAAATCAACACCTTTAAATTTTCATATAAGATAGAACTACGTAATTAAAAAAGAAGTACAAGATATATCATGAAAGCCAATCAACTTTATCACTCATTTATAATTATATCATGAAGCCAATCAACTTTATCACTCATTTATAATTATGAAGAAATATACAGTAGGATTTTAGATTTAATATTTTAATTAAATAGTGTATATATATAATTTAATTAAAAATTATAATATATAAATAATAATTATAATTGGATATATCATGTAGTATGGTAATATCGTATCATATTACTCCAAAATTGATATTTTATGGTATTTCGGTATATAGCGAAATACCGCGGTATTGATAATTTATATACCTTTATCGTACCAAAATTTTCAATACGGTATCATACCTTACCAAAAAAATCGACATACCTAAAATTTCGGTAAAATCAATATTTTTTTATATAATAAGGGCGGTATACCAAAATTTCTGTATTTTTTCCCAGCCCTAAGCGTGCCTCGCCGCTTCTTACTTTGACTTGCCGTTTGTTTGTTCATAAATATTTTTCACCATCTACGGAGAGACATCTATTTATACTTTAGTTTTCCTTCGTGCTACTCCAGGCTAGGGAGATAAATCTTGTTTCATATTCACTCCATTCCATAATAAACTTCATTGTTACCGTAGATACACAATTTAATAAAAATTATTTTTTTATCAATTTTATTGACTTTTGAAAAATATTGTACTCCCTCCATCCCAAAGAGAAATTCACACGTACTGTAGATACGGAGTTTAAGAAAAAATTTACTTTTAGGGGTAGTTTGGTATTTTTAGGTAATAAATAAATTATAAAGTAAGTTATGTAAGTTGTAAATGAGTGACAATTTTGAAATTAAAATGTGTTGTAAAATTATTGATTTGTGTGTATTAACTTATTTGGGGGTGTGAACTTGTTTATGGGACGGACAAAAATAAAAAGTGTGAATTTGTTTATGGGATGGAGGGAGTAGTATTTTTAGATTATAAATAAATTATACAGTGGAGTATATGTTGTGTGTATTGAGTGAGGATGGTAAATTTGTAATTAATATGAACTTTCATATTTCCTTTTTTTGGAATTACTAAATTTTAATGTAGATAAATACATATATTATTTTAAGATTTGAATATGATATTATCAAATCAAAATTAATTAAAATTTAGTTAAATATATATATTTACTTTAAAATTTAGAAAATTTATCTCTCTCCACCTATAAATAAGATTCTTTATTAATTTATTTTACACATAACTTTATTCATTATGAAAAATAAAAGCTTTCTTCAAATTCTAAAGAAAGGTATCCGTTTTTTTTATTATTATTATTCTTATTAATTAATTTTTGTTGTTCTTTGATATTTATAAGTTAATTTGTTCTTTTATATTTTTTAAATTATTTATTAATTGGTTTTAGTTCTTTTTTTAATGTTAGTATGTAATTTTTGTTACTTTTTTTAATTAATTTTTTTTTATGATTTCTCTTTACATTTTTTTTCTAAGTGTTTGTGAAATTTTAAATGTTAATGATGTGTCGTCACCTGAATTAATTTTAATTTTAATAATTACTAATTAATATTTAATGATAAATACATAAATTTCATATAAATTACTTTAAAATTCGAATATTTATATGATTAGTCTAGATCAAATAAAAATCAAATCAAATCTTAAAGAAAGTTTTCCCTTTTTTTATTAATTCTTTTGTTTCTTTTATATTTTTTAAATTCTCTTTTGTTTATTTTTTGTTTTTATATAAAATTTTTTAAATTTATATTTTATTTTTTTATTTATTCTTTTTTTTTGGAGTTTTTTATGTGAATTTTCTTGCAAATAATATATTCTCCACCTGTAAATTCCCTCTTTATTCATTCAATAAACATAAATTTATCTATTTTTTCTATTATTATTAATATTTTCTAATATTTATATTAATTAATGGGTCACTTACTATTAGCTACAAAAAAAAATGCATAATTGCTATTAACTACATGACTTAAAGCACTATTACTCATAACTACACAATTATGACTGTAGTACCATAAATACCCCTATATATTTGCACAATTGTTTTGCACAAATTGATTCTGCACAATTGTTTTGCACAATTTCGCCGGTCAACGGTGGTCAACGCCGGTCAACAACCGGTCATCGGTGGTCAACGGCCGGTCCCCTATATATTTGCACAATTTGATTTTGCATAATTGTTTTGCACAATTTCGCCGGTCAACGGCCGGTCAACGCCGGGTCAATGGCCGGTCAACGGCCGATCCCCTATATATTTGCACAATTGTTTTGCACAATTCGATTTTGCATAATTGTTTTGCACAATTTCGCCGGTCAACGCCGGGCAACGGCCGGTCAACACTGGTCAACGCCGGTCAACGGCCGGTGGGTGGGTGTGGGGTAGGGTTGTTGGTTTAAAAGTGTATTGAGTATAAGGTTATATTTGGTATTTTACTTTAATATTATGTAGTTGAGAGTAATTATTTAAATTCCATGTATCTAATAGTAATTTAGGTTAAAAATGTGTATCTAGGAGTAATAAACCCTTAATTAATTTATGCAGATTCTTTTATATTTTTTAAATTTTCTTTTAATTAATTTTTTATAAAAAAAACATCGTACAATTTCTTTTTTTCTTATAACTTTTTTTAATATATTTTAATTTTCTTTTAATTTTTTTTAATATATTTTAATTTTTGATTTGTTTACGTTACTATTTTTTCAGGGTTAATATTATAATTTTTTAAATTAATTTTTTAAAATTTTTTTATTATTTCATCCAATTAATTTATATTGAATTTATTTATTTATTTATAACTTTATTATAATTTTTTCTTCATTGATTAAATTAACATATTTTAATTTTTTTATTAATTTAATTATGGAACAACAATCATAACAAAATTTGAAAAACTAATTCAATAATATTTTTAATTTTTTTTTTTGGTAAATCAATTTAACAATGAAATTAAACTTTTACCAATGGAAGCAAATTCACATTTGAGTGTATATAAATTAAATTTTATTTTTCAATATAAATTTATATTAGATTATAATTAAATAAATGACAAAGTCTTTTGTGAGACGCTACTTATGTGAGACCGTTTGTAAGACATGTTAAAATATGCCTATTATAATATAGATAAAGTATGTTTAATGGTTGTTAAAATATGTTTCATAAAGTATGATAGATGATGAATTAAAGTATGATTTTAAAATGTTATAATATGATTAATTATTGACACACTTTAACTACAAATAAGCATATTTTACCTATGTAATAAGCATAATTTAATAACGGATCAACCCGTCTCACAACCGTCTCGCAAGAGACTCTTTCTAAATAAATATATCGTTATATTAAACTAGAATTATATTTTTTAAAATAGTTGAATAAATAGTTATATTAAACGGGTCAACCCGTCTCACAAGAGACTCTATCTAAATAAATATATTGTTATATTAAACTAGAACTATTTTTTTTAAAATTGTTGAATAAATAGTTATATTAAACTTAAATTATATTTTTAAAAATGGTAACTTTAAAACCCGTGTAATACACGGGATTCATACTAATTTTATATCCGTCCCAACAAGTATTTCACGTATTGGTGTGCGCGGAGTTTAAGAAAATTTGTATTTTTATGTATAAAGTAAGAAAGAGAATACTCCATATTTTAGTTGATTTAATGAAAAAAGCGTGTAAAGTTGTTGGGAGGTGTGTAAAGTTGTTGGGAGATGTGAAAAAGTAAGTATTATATTGGGATGTGTGTAAAAAGTGAGTATTGTTATAATATATTTTTTACCAAATTTAGTAAAAGTAAAGTGTGTAATACTTTAAGGGACGGATGAAAAAAGAAAGTGTTAAATACTTTGGGAGACGAAAGGAGTATATAATAAGCATATTCTGATAAGGCAAATACTTGTTCGAGACATCTGCTCTCATGAGGCCCACTTACTAGCACCATGAATTGCTCCGTTAATTTACATAAATGAACGTATGTAAATTACTCCATCCATCCCACCACAGTTTTCACATTTCATGTGTAACTTACAAACGAGGTGTGAAAACTGTGGTGGGATGGAAGGGAGTATGTCTTAGTTGGTTCATTGGATTTTCATGCTTTGGTCGCGGGTTCTGGCTAGTCTAATTTTTTCGTTCTTTAAGTTATAATATTTTCTCTACTAAATTTTTTTTCTTCTTTTAATTTAAACTTCACATTTTTGCTATATTATTTCACTATTTTTCGCTTTTAAACGTTTTATTTATTTATGTTCAATTTTTTAATTTTTTAATAACAGTAATATTTTTAATAAAAAACAAGGTAGATCTTGCGTGAGACCGTCTTACGTGAGACAATTTTCACATTTAAAAATAGTTACCACTTTAGTTATAAAATATTATCACTTTCACTATAAGATGTTATCACTTTTTATTTATATTATAAATTGTTCATGAATTAATATTATCACTTTTTATTAATAGTTGTTAAATTTTCATAAATAATTTGTAGAATATATAAAATAATAATAATGCTTTAATAAAAAGTGATACTTGATTGAGAAAAAATTATACCTAATTGAGAAAATGTGATAACCGTCCAATTAAATTATTTTTCATGAATAATTTAAATGATGAATAAAAGTGATAACATTTTAATAAAATATGATACCTTATCAAAGGAAAGCTAATATCCGTCTAATCAAGTTATATGGTTAACAATTTCTATAATATATAAAAGTGATAACATTTTTAATAAAAAAATTATACTCCCTCCGTCCCATTTTCATCTTCATATTTACTGTATACACGCAAATTAAGAAAAAATACTTTTTGAGTAACTTTTGGGGGTAGTTTGGTATTTTTGGGTAATAAATAAATGATAAAGTATGTTATGTGTGTTAAAAAGGTAATGTCAATTTTGAAATTAAAGTATATGAGAGGGATATTAGTTGTGTACCTTTTCCTTTTATGGAAATATGAAGTTGAAATTGGGACGGACCAAAACGGAAAGTGTGAAGTTGAAGTTGGGACGGAGGGAGTATGAAAAAGTGATAATCGTTTAATTGAATTATTTTATAAATAATTCGTAGACGAATTAAAAGTTATATCATTTTTAATAAAAAGTGATACATAATCATGAAAAAATAATAACCTATCAATTAAATTGTCTTATTAACAATTAAATAAACTTATAAAAAGTGATAATATTTTTAATAAAAAGTGATATGATATTAATATAAAGTGATAATCATCTAATAAAATCATTTTAGAATAATTCATTAAACAAATAAAAATAATAATATTTTCAATAAAATATGTCAATAAAAAATTGATAAAAATAAAATAAAATAAAAACATATTACTTTTTTATAATTAAAAATAAATAATAAAATAGTTTATTTTTGAATTTTTATAAGAAAAGAAAAAATATATATTATAAAATGAGAGAATATATTAAGTCCACAACAAATCATGCTGCCTGCTAATTGTTTTTAGTGTATTAATTAAATTATTGGATAGTATGTCTCGCGAAATGAGATTCGTGAGATGGTCTCGTGCAAGACTCACCGTTTAAATCAATCGTTTTTTATATATCCGTCTTACAAGAGATTACCCTTTTCTAAAAGGGCAAGAACTTGGTGAAACCGTTTCGGAGGAGTGGATGGATGGATCAGAATTGGATGGGCAGATGGCGAAGAATTTAATTTAGATGATTTTGGAGGTGGATTGGCAGAGGGCATCGAAAAGAGTGAACAAAATATTCAGCTTGAAGCTGAAGAGAAAGCTGAAAGCCTTAACTGATGTTATGAAGAGTGAGTTGTTTAATCCAGTTTTCATAATTCTCTTAATCACCTTTGTCAATATATTGTTGGGAGTTTTTATATCATTGAATTTTTATTATATTTTTTGGAAATACCAGGTATCTTTTAACAGAATCTTCATATACATTTTGATATGGTTGGAAATCTTAATTGAGTTATTCTACAAAATCAGGGAATGACAATTCCATAGATAGAAAAGAATTCTGCTACAAGGAAATTTGTGGGTGCAAAAACTTGATTCGTGCAACACGAGAAAGACAATAGTATAGAATTGTTGATTGCTGTCAGATTAACTCTCAAGATTAACGATGATGAACACTCACAGAACCTTACGCACTCAATTTGCTTCGTTTGTATTTGTGTGTGTGAATGTACGTGTAAAACGATAGTGTTGGAAGTCGTGGTAAATCTTGATTCATGTTTGTGTGCAACGGGTGTTGCTGTGGAGCTGTGAATATATCAAACTAAGTAGAAGTGTTGCATGGGATATACACACCTACAGGAGTTGGATAATTCAGCTGCAAGCTAGCATGATAGATATTTGTTGCTCACATGGGTTGCATGGATCAGTTTTCTGTTTTATTAGGTGGCAGGTGGTTGGTGTGTGCATGTGAATGTCCAGCTGAATATCTTAGATACTTAACAGGTGTGATCATCCTATTGGAAGTGGATGTTATTCAGTTTGGAGGAGAATCAACATAAATACTCACATTCAAGCCATGGTGATTCAGTTTTTTAGAATATAGTTTGCTGCTTCTGTTCTTAGCTAGTTTTGTTGTGATTATTGAGCATTCATCAAGCTCAAGTGATCAGTTCTTCATCTTGAAATTTATCGTCAATAAGAAAGCCTCTTTCCTCACAATGGACGTAGATCCTTGGGGATTAAACCACTAGAAATGATTGTGCATTGTTTCTTGTTTCTTACTATTACATTGCTACTGTCAATCATCATTCTAGTGAGCTGAGAGTGTTGTGTGTACTTTCTTTCAATTAGTGAGTTTTGAGAGATTCAACCAAGAGTGTTGAGGATTACTCAAATCACAACAATTGGCACCGTCCCGTGGGAAAGAACCAAGATCAACAACACTCAAGATGTCCACTGCCAGATTTGACATTGAAAAGCTTACGGAGAAGACAGATTTCACCCTCTAGAAATTGAAGATTAAGGCAATCTTGACTCAGCAAGTATTGATCGATGCACTTCTGCCACCTCCACCACTCAAAATAGAGATCATCAAGGATCCTCAAATATCTGAAATGCAAGTAAGAGGGCAGGTTGAAGATGAGGTAATGAGAAAAGCTCATTCTGCCATTATCTTATGTTTAGGGGATTAGGCCTTACGTGAAGTAGCTAGAGAGACTATTGCAATTAGAGTTTGGGAAAGATTAGAATCTATGTATATGGTTAAAATGTTAGTAAACCGATTGCATATTAGGGAGAAATTAAATGCATACAAGATGACTGATGAAAAGCCTATTTTGAATCAAGTTGATGAGTTTATTAAGATCATGGATGAATTTAAAAGTGTTGATGCAAAAATACCAGAAGAAGAGAAAGTCCTTATGTTGATGACAACACTGTTGGATTGTATACTAAAAGTCTAGCTTTTTGTATGAACAATGTTTAAATAATTAATTTGAAATGAGAATCATATGATCAAATGATTGCGTCTTATAATTTATTTATATGTTCGATGCAATAGTCCACTTAATTTATACTGTAGATAATATGTTGTGCGACAACACGCAGAAGATCATATTATCAGTTTCCTTATAAAGTATAAACAGATGCTCACAACCGAGATAGACGGGGACTCTCTATCGGGATGGTTGTAGTGTGATTTGGTATTAGTTTGTCTTGACTATAGAATCACATTAGTGCACTTGTGTGTATTGAGAAGGACCACTTGAGATCGTTCGACTTATACTGACTTATAGGAGAACTTAATCTCAGTTATTATGGATGTTCGTGCTCTTAATCCCTATACAATAATCTCGATCGTAGGGCAGTATGTATTTCTTTGATCATCAATGGGTGAGATTTACATGTAATTAAATCAACAAACTCAGTGAGTTGGGAAATAATACTATCTCTATGGTGTGCTGCTGATTGTAGAAGGAATTCATGTCCATCATAGGTTGATGATGTCCCCTTGAGGAGCTCATAAGGATTATCATGTAAACCCTGCAGGTGGATTTATTCCGGCATAATAATGAGGTTGAGTGGTACTACTCTTGGATGAGATATTAATTAATGGAGTTGTCAGTAAATTAATTAATTAATTGGCATTGTATATCTTAAACATGGGGAGACTAACGAGCTCATAATAAGAAGGAGCCCATAACATAATTATGGAATTAGAACGGTAGTGCAGTAATAATATTTTAGTGGTATATATTATTATTATTGGACTTAAATATAAGCTTTGGGCTAAGCTTGGATACTTAAGCCCAAGGAGGCTCAACTCTAATTTCTCCTCCTGGTCCCTAATGTAGCCCATATATGTCATCTCAGCTGTCCAAAAACCCTAATCTATGAGATTAATCATGCCTAACACTGTAAGGAGGGTGATGGAAGAGCATATTGAGAAGATCTCAAGGATCGTTGCCCACATGACGTCAAGATTGGACTTGAGAATATAACAGAAAACTAGAAGGTTGTTTGCTGCTGCTGCCCGCCACCTTCTATAATTTTTATAAAATCATACAGACTTCATAATAGGAAATGTGATATACTTACGGAAAGCCACGGAAGAGAGGATCATTTTGGCATGTATATCACTCAATCCGATATCGGATGAGAGAGTTATACCTAAAACAGTGAGGCTACACAGGCTGGTGGCGAGAATTCATCGTCTTCAACATACCCTGGTGAAAGGTAATACGTTTCTTATTTTTCTGCTTCCGCTGATTGTTAGAAATATATGAAACCCTAACGAGTCACGTTAACCAAATGATCAAATGCCAATAATTAGTATCAGAGCTTCGACTTTGTGGTGAAGCGTGAAATGTTAAGCTAGGGTTTATGTGTACATGATGTTAGGGTTTTAAAACTAGTTTCTTGTTGAATACTCTAATTGTACATGGCGGCACAAAAGCACCGCTCGATGACCCAATGGGGTTGCCGGATGGCAGCGATGAGGGTCGATGATACGGTGGTGGCACGATAATATGACGATGGCATGGTGCGACTGATGGAGTCTGGGCTGAAGGCTGCACAATGGCGCTACGTTGGCTGGACAAGTGGAGAGAGGCGGCGAGAATCACTGGGCTGGTCGCTGTGGGGATGAGTGGCTGACGGCGGGTGTGGCAACTGTACACGGTGGCTGGGGCTCAGGGGATTCCGGCAGACCTATTTTGCGGTGTTTCCAGCGAGTGGCCATGCAAGGTAAAGTGGCTACTGGCAGGCTGGAGCGACGGAGATAAGGAGCAGCGAAGGCTGGGGCACGTCGCGGTGGCATTTCGGGTGAGTCTGCAGGATTTCCGAGTGGGTCTGAGCTATTTCGGACGAGTCTCCTTGTAGCTGGATCTATCCCTATGGATTTCTAGGGCAGGTTCATCGCTGGTTCGAGCGAGTCACACCTGCTGGCCGAGTCGAGTCTACCTCCTTTCTGGATGAGTCAGCATGTCTTGTTGAACGGGTCTGTAAATGGTATGCCTTGCGACCGGCAGCAGCAGGCATGATCAGTGCCCGTCGGCAGCAAGACCAGAAACAGATGTGTGGGGTGCTCCATCTGCTGCATGACACGGATCCGAGCTTGAGTCGTAGATAACGATGGGAAGCATGTTGCTGCCGCTGGAGGGCAGCCAGTTCCGACGACGTGCGACTGGGAGATAGCGCCAATGAATGCTGCTGGTGGTACAACTCCCGATATCAGTATTCGATGCCAAGCAAGATAAGATGGCAGGCAGGCAGCGCACTTGGCTGGACGGCGAGACGAAGCTGTGTGCTGGGTGGCCGTACGCTGATACCACTGGGCATCTTGTGGGTTCTCTATTCTGGCGGAGACTGGTAGTCCCAGATGAGTCCTCATGGGTTTCGAGTAGGTCTGTGTTTGCTGGATTGATTCTCGGAGTTGGATTGACGGCGAACATGAGCGGGCACTTGGAGATGGAGAAGATTGCACGGCATATCGACGGGTGCGAAGGCTGTCGTTGATGGTAAAACTCTGGCAAAAGCATGACGAAGCAGGCCTGATGTGGGTCAGTAGCAGCGCAACCGACAGCCACTATCGGCATGATTACCACAGTGGACAGGGCGAGTGACTGCAGGAAGTGGCACCGGCATTCGCAGATAGTGTTGCCGAAGGGAATTCTGGGCTGGTGCGGCAGTTGCAAGCATTGGTTCGGCATCGCACAGTTGATCGGGAGTAGCCATGTCATTGCAGCGTGTGATGGTGTGTAGATCCATGGCTGATGCTGACGGAGGCTTCATCCGGCAATTACTGACGGTGGCATGGTGTCAATGGCATCGGAATGTTGCTGGGTCGCAGAACGTTGGGTTTTTTCTGGCAAACCATGTTTTTACAACAGGAAGGTTCATCGGAGGGCAGAAGCATGGCTGGAGAGACGCCGATATTCACGGAAGTTTTCCAGATTGCTGTGTCCGTGTGGGTGATGCTTGAGGCCTAAGTTTTTCCCAACTTGTTGTGCAAGACCCCTGCTTAATTGGTTGGAGTGTTCAATAAGTCAACTTATTTTTGGTAATTTTTTATTTTCTTATATATAATTGATAATAATTATTTTTTATTTGTCAATTATTGTTATACATTTGGATTGCTTGTGCTATTTGATTTACGACCTTATTTTCCGTAATAATAGCATGTTTATTTGCATAATTATATCTGTTATATTATATGCATGTAAAAACTCTCGGTGTTAAATAACTAAGTGGGAGAGGAGATTGGTAATAATTCCCACGGCCTCCATTATTGGTTTGTTAGCGATGTGAATAAACTTGCGCATCGGCATTAGAGACTTTCTCCCCATCGGGTGAGTTTATTCATAGATTGCTGGAACAGACTTCATTAAATAATTATGTTTGTAATGTGATGCACATGAACTTGTGCGTTGGCATAGACCTTCCTCTATATCGGATGAGTTTATATGCAGTTCACTGGTACAAACTTATAATTGATGACTGTAGGAAGTTATCCGAGCGCGAGTGTACTTCTCCATCTGTAAGGCAAATAAACTTGTGCAATGGACATGGGTCAAATAATAGTGTACACTTAGATGCAAATAATAAGTATCCTCCCCATCGGAGTCACTGCTTTTATTTGCATGGCTAAAGAGGAACCGACTATTAATTATTTTGTCATGAGGTTAGGTTGACAAATGAAATTAATGGGTAAAACCTTCTCTTGTAAATGTTCGGGTTTGTAAACGTCCATACTATCGTGGCTTGCAAACTCACGGTGCTTGAGATGTCAGTGAATTTTATTTTTATATTGTTTTGAGGGAATCAATATAAATGGATAAAATTTGAAGATTTGATCTGTGTATTTATTTGTGATTCTCTGTAATTTCAAATGGTTTTATCTCGCTTATTATTTACTGAAAGAAATTATATTTACTAGTCCAAATTAGATGATTAGAAAAGAATCTTGGTTTTAATTCTTACTGCTTAGGAAAATATATGTGTTCTCACTAAGGATGTTCTGTGATGTCTATTTAAGTCTCTAGTGGAGAGGTGAGAGGTTCATAGAAATATGATGGTCTCATGCGACTCTTTGGATACTTGAGAAAAATAGAAAGGCAAAAAGTTATGGATAACTTGATGAATGAATTGGGAAAGCTTGGAGTAGAAATTGAAGGGAAAACCTGGATCAATTTATTTTCCATAATTTATCTGGATGTTTTGAGCAAGTTCTATCTGAAATACGAGAGGTTGTATATGGTGGGAAACTTCTGACAAAACATGTGGCGAAGAAAAGCCAATCTCATCAAGATGTGAACAAGTTTAGTATCTCATTCACTAGTTGTTGAAGCATGATTAGTGATGGCGTCTACTGACACGTTGTGTGTAGATACCGGAATCACTAAAAGCGTGCAACTAAGTGATGATGTGATTATTAAGTACATGGGTAAAACTATATTTATCTTATAATATGAATAAACGTTTGGTTTTGAGAAAGTGTCTTTACGTATGTTTTTCATAGAAAGAATTTGATTTCAGTTTCTATGTATTTACGGATGGATACTCCATTTCATTTAAATGACATGATCATAGTGATAAGGGATGGAGCTATAATCTATTGTTGTACGTTGGTGGACAATTTGTACTCTTTAAATCATGTTTATCCCACGGATGCAATGAATTTAAATTAATAATGCGTCTTCTAAACCTAATAAGTGAAGGACTCTTTTGGAAGTGGTTTGATAGATGATGAGTTATTTGCAATTATTAAATTTATTTTATGGATATGCCCTACGAAACAGTATTTCGTATGAATGTTTGTCTGTTTGAGGGATATCCTAGAAAAATGAAGGGTGATATATTTAGTCCAAAATATTGGAGGGTGATTGTAAACACAAACACTAGATTTTTGGAAAGGGACTATGTAATAAATCACAAACCTATGTATAAATTATTCTAAAGGAAGTGAGAGGGAAAACACAAAGTATTAGTACCAATTGTACAAGAGGATATACCACAAGATAAACTGCAACGCGTGTTACGTCTGATACATAATTGCGTGTAGTGCCTTGTTGTAGTGGGAGGGTTGTTCGATAACCCATAAGATATATGTTTTGGGAGAGTCGTGAGACTTGGTCCCTATTAAACATGGAATGGACCCACGGATACGACGAAGCACCACTAGATAGAAATGCTGAATCTTAGCAAAGTGCTATAATTTCTGGAATATGATCTATGGATTCTAAATCTAGTCTGGGAGCCTGTAGGACCACTAAATGGTGTAAAAACCATTGGAAGTAGTCATACAAAATAAAAAAGGATCAAATAGTAAGGTGAAAACCTTGGAAGCAAGCCTTGTTGCGAAAAAGGTATACTCAGAAAAAAAGGGTTCGATTATGAGGAAACCTGTTTTGCTTGTAGCTATGCCTAAATCGATCCGGACTCTTTTATCTGTTGCTACTCATATGAAATATGAGGAATAACAAATAGATGTCAAGACAGCTTTCCTGATTGGAAGTCTTGAGGAAAATATCTATGTGAAACAACTAGAATGATTCATTGCAAAGGGCTAAAAGCATTTTGTGTGTAAGCTTAAAAGTATCCATCGATGGACTAAAACAAGCTTCAAAATCATGAAACATCCGTTTGATGAGGAAATCCAAAGATATGGATTCATTCAATGCGCAAATATGTCTTGAGTATTGTAAAGAGTGACAGAAACGTGGTGGTATTACTTGTACTATATGTAAATAGTATCTTACTCATTGGAGATAATAAAAGAGTATTGTCAGGCGTATGGGTATGGTTGATAAAACGGTATGAGATGAAGGACTTAAGAGAAGCAAAAATATCTTTTTGATCACGGTAATACGGATCACAAGAAAGGATGTTATGCTTGTCTCAAGCTTCTTGAGAGGATACGATCCTTATTTGTTTAGCATGTGACTTTATCTAAGGAAATGTGTCTCGAGACACAAAAAGAAGATAAAGGTGATGAAAGTGGTTCCTTATACTTTGGCGAATAAGGAAGCTTAATCTAAGAAATGTTATGCACTAGTATGGATAACTGTTTTGTCGAATGCATGAACAATGGGTATCAAGGTAACCCAAAACAAGAATGATGAACTGTGGTAAGACACATACTTATGTACCTGAAGAGGACCAGAAATTATATGTGGACTTACCGAACAGATTCACTGCTTCTTATGGGTTACGTAGATTTGGATTTTTCAAATCAGAAAGGGACGGCAGTAAATCCACCTCAAAGGTTATGTGTTTAATTTTAGGAAGTTGAGTCATAATACGGAGGAGTACTATATAAAAATATATTTCAGACTCCAGACTCCATCATGGAAAGATGATAAATTGGAGCATATGAGGCAGTCAAAGTATCTGTATGAATCTAGAAACTTCATGATGGACTTTAAAGTATTTCTAAGTTTGCCCAAGATTATCACAATTTATTTTGATGATAATGGTGCAGTTGCAAACTTGAAGGAAACACGAGCCCATAAGGCAATTAAACACATGGAGCGCGAGTACCACCTGTTACGAGAAAGCGTATGATGAAGATAAGGTTGTTGTCGCCAAGATTGCATCGGATGATGACCTAGTAAATCCATTTACAAGGACTTTAAGGTGAGAGCTTTTGGTGGTCTTATAGTGGGAGTGGAAATCAGATGAATGGCAGAGACATGACAACATAGTCTTTTAGTATAAGTGGGAGATTGTTGGATTGTATACTAAAAGTCTAGCTTTTTGTATGAACAATGTTTAAACAATTAATTTGAAATGAGAATCATATGATCAAATGATTGCGTCTTATAATTTATTTATATATTCGATGCAATAGTCCACTTACTTTATACTGTAGATAATATGTTGTGCGACAACACGCGGAAGATCATATTATTGGTTTTCTTATAAAGTATAAACAGATGCTCACAACTGAGATAGACGGGGACTCTCTATCGGGATGGTTGTAGTGTGATTTGGTATTAGTTTATCTTGACTACAGAATCACATTAGTGCACTTGTGTGTATTGAGCAGGACCACTTGAAATCGTTCGACTTATACTGACTTATAGGAGAACTTGATCTCAGTTATTATGGATGTTCATGCTCTTAATCCCTATACAATAATCTCGACATGTAGGGCAGTATGTATTTCTTTGATTCATCAATGGGTGAGATTTACATGTAATTAAATCAACAACTCTGTGAGTTGGGAAATAGTGTTGTCTCTATGGTGTGTTGTTGATTGTAGAAGGAATCCATGTACGTCATAGGTTGATGATGTCCCCTTGAGGAGCTCATAAGGATTATCATGTAAACCCTGCAGGTGGATTTATTCCGGCATGATAATGAGATTGAGTGGTACTACTCTTGGATGAGATATTAATTAATGGAGTTATCAGTAACTTAATTAATTAATGAACATTGTATATCTTAAACATTGGGAGACTAACGGGCTCATAATAAGAAGGAGCCCATAACATAATTATGGGATTAGAACGGTAGTGCAGTAATAATATTTTAGTAGTATATATTATTATTATTGGACTTAAGTATAAGCTTTGGGCTAAGCTTGGATACTTAAGCCCAATGGAGGCCCAACTCTAATTTCTCCTCCTGGTCCCTGCTGTAGCTCATATATAAGTCATCTCAACTGTTCGGAAACCCTAATCTATGAGATTAATCATGCCTAACACTGTGAAGAGGGTGAGGGAATAGCAGATTGAGAAAATCTCGAGGATCATCACCCACACGACGTCGAGATTGGACTTGGGAATACAGCAGAAGACTGGAAGGTTGTTTGCTGCTGCTATCCGCTACCTTCTATGTTTTTTATAAAATCATATAGACTTCATAACAGGACGTGTGATATACTGATGGAAAACCACAGAAGAGAGAATCATTTTGGAGTGTAGATCACTCAAATCTGACATCGGATGAGAGAGTTATGCCCAAAACGGTGAGGCTGCATAGGCTGGTGGCGAGAATTCATTGTATTTAACATACCCTGGTGAAAGGTAATACATTTCTTATTTTCTTACTTCCGCTGATTGTTAGAAACATATGGAATCCTAACGAGTCACGTTAACCAAACGATCGAACGCCAACATGCACTTCCAAGATCATTCCAAAGTTTTAAAGATACCTTGTTATATGGAAATTTGAGCACCATCAAGTTTGATGCTGTGTTATTTGCACTCAAGTCTAAAGAATTGCAGCTTATATCTGATGGTGTTCAAAGCTCAAACGAAGAAGGGCTGGTTGTTAAGAAGAACAATCAAGCCGAGGAAAATAACAAGAAAAAGAAGAATCATGAAGCAAATAAACAGGACAAGAAAGGTGCAGAACAAGTTAAAGAAGGTGAAGTGAGGAAGTGTTATCACTGTGATCAACCGGGACACCTTAGAAGAAATTGTTACAAGTGGAAAGCTAGTAAAGGGAAGGCAGCTGATAATGGAAAAGAAATAGAGCAGAAAAATCAAGTGAACCAAACAACAAAAGCTCAAGAAGGTGGTGAAGGTTTTATTGAAACATTGACTGTTACAACTTCAGAGGTCAATACTGAGTGGGTGTTAGACTCAGGCTGCACATTCCATATGACTCCCAACAAGCAATGGTTTACAGACTTCAAATATCAGCAAAGAGGCTCAGTTATTTTTGGAAATGATCAAACATGCAGCATCAATGGCATGAGATCTGTAACACTGAAAATGGAAGATGGAGCACAAAGAATCCTCTATAATATTAGGTATGTTCCTGAGCTCAGAAGGAACTTAATCTCTCTTGGTATGTTGGATTCCATGGGTTATACAAGCATCTTAAAAAATAGTATGCTTAGTGTAACAAAAGGGAAGGAAGTTTTCTTGAGAGGGATTAGGAAGCATGATCTATATTTTTTGTGTGATACTATGGTCACTGCACAAGCATGCACCACAAGTAATCTTGATGGCTCTGTACTATGGCATGGGAGATTAGGTCACATAAGTGAAAGGGGGCTGCAAGAGTTGGCTAAACAAAACCTATTATGTGGTCATACCTATTGGATTGTATACTAAAAGTCTAGCTTTTGGCATGAACAATGTTTAACAATGAATTTGAAATGAGAATCATATGATCAAGTATTTTTCATATTATAATTTATTATTACAAAAAATTACTTACTTTATACTGTAGATAATATGTTGTGCGACAACACGCGGAATATCATATTATCGGTTTTCTTATAAAATATAAACAGATGCTCACAATCGAGATAGACGGGGACTATCTATCAGGATGGTTGTTGTGTGATTTGGTATTAGTTTGTCTTGACTATAGAATTATATTAGTGCAATTTGTGTGTATTGAGCAGGACCGCTTGAGATCATTCGACTTATACTGACTATATAGGAGAACTTGATCTCAGTTATTATGGATGTTCGTGATCTTAATCCCTATACAATAATCTCGACAAGTAAGCCATTATGTATCTCTTTGATTCATCAATGGGTAAGATTTAAATATTAAATCAACAAACTCGGTGAGTTGGAAAATAGTGTTGTCTCTATGGTGTGTTGTTGATTATAGAAGGAATCCATATCCTATTAAATAGGTTGATTATGTCCCCTTGAGGAGCTCATAAGGATTATCATGTAAACCCTGTAGGTGGATTTTTTCCGACATGATAACAAGGTTGAGTGGTACTACTCTCGGATGAGATATTAATTAATGGAGTTGTCAGTAACTTAATTAATTAATGGACATTGTATATCTTAAATATGGGGAGACTAACGGACTCATAATAAGAAGGAGCCCATAACATAATCATGGGATTGGAGCGGCAGTGCAGTAATAATATTTTAGTGGACTATATTATTATTATTGGACTTAAGTATAAGTTTTGGACTAAACTTGGATACTAAAGCCCAATGGAGGCCCGACTCTAATTTTTCCTCCTGGTCCCTGCTGTAGAGTATAAATAAGTCACCTCAACTTATTCGAAATCCTATTATTAACGCCTAAAACACGTTAGGAATAGGGAGAAAGCAGATTGAGGAGATCTTGAAGATCGTCGCCCACACGACATCAAGATTGGACTTGGGAATATAGCAGAAGATCAAGAGGTTGTTTTCTGCAGTTGTTCTTCTTCAACATACCCTGTTGAAAGGTAATACGTTTCTATCTTCTTACTTCCACTGATTTAGAAACGCATGAAACCCTAAAGGTTCACGTTAACCAAATGATCAAACGCAAATATTTGGTATCAGAGCTTTGGTTTTTGGCTAAGCGTGACATGTTAGGCTAGGGTTTATGTGGAATATATGGTTTAATTATGAATTAGAATCACATGAAAATTAGGGTTTTTGAAATTATTATATTATCCTTGTATACCGTATATTGTCGATGGCTGTGTGTGAGAATTGATAAAATCTGTTCGTCGAATTCACGTTTAGAGGAGACGATGATTGCTCGATGGGCGCATGATAGCGAGCGTGGTGTCGGGCGGTGATGACTTGGCATGCACGAAATCGTGCATAGGGCCGGGCGTATGGTGCACGTTAAAGAGCGAGTGCCAGACGACGGGCACACAAAAGCATGCACAGTGCCAGGTGTGATGGAGTACTGCCATGCATTGCTGATGCCGGAAAGGTTACGCGCTGATGTGGCCTGGTTGCGGCAAGGCGGATGTCAGCATTAGCAGCACGATGGAGATGGCATTTTTGGGCTGGTCTGGCATCTTTTCGAGCGGGTCAGACATGTTTCCGAGCGGGTCTCATGCATTTTCGAGTGGGCCTGACATGTTTCCAGGTGAGTCTGATGCATTTTCGAGCGGGTCTGACAAAAGTTCTGGGACGAGTCATGCAGAGTTTGTGGGCTAGAGAAAACCCAAATTGGCATGCATGACGTATAGTCAAGGCCACACAGAAGCAGGCAGGTGCGTGTTGGGCACTTGCTGCCGAGCGGCTAGCGCACGTTAGCATCCGAGTGAAGGCTAGCTAGTGCGCAGAAGCCTGCGTGATGACGTGAAGGTACGCACGGATGGTTGCATGGATTGGCACATGGCAGGTTGGCAGGCGTGCACAGAGATACGCACGGAAGTGTGCCAAGGATGCACGGGTCGTGCACATTAGCGAGCTTGGCGTACGCGGGTCATGTGTGCTACTGGGCAGGATGGCATGCGGTAGCTGCTCACTACATGGCACGAGTCATGCCAGTGCATGACATGAGTCATGTGGAAGTTTGGCCAGGTGGGCACGACTGCAAGGTGTTGCGCATGGGGTTGAACGGTAACGAGCAAGGAATCTGGAGGAAAATTTGTGAAGACTGGCTTTAAATTTTCATATTAGGTTTCTGGCCCCTATCCTGAACCCCGCGACCTGACCAGGCAGGTCGATCCCCGCAACCTCATTGGGGAGGTCGATCCCAGTCTGTGTTGCCCGCATTTGTGCTGGGTGGTGAATAATCGAATTCGCTGATATATAACTATCATAATTTGGTTTGATTATCTGATTATTGTTATATATGTTTGCATGATTCTCTGTGATTTACTGCTTTATGTGCTGTAATAGGAGAATGCTAGGTTGCGTATTGTATTTTGAATATTATATACATGTAAAAACCCTCGGTGTTAAATAACTAAGTGGGAGAGGAGATTGGTAAATAATTCCCGCGGTCTTCATTATTGGTTTGTAAGTGATGTGAAAAACTTGCGCGTTGGCTATAGTGCCTTCCTTCCCATCGGATGAATTTGTTCACGGATTGCTGGCACGAACTTCTTTATGATGATTGTAGGAAGTTATCTGAGCGCGTGTGTACTTCTCCATTTGTAAGGCATACAACCTTGGGCAATGGACTTGGGATCAAATAATGGTGTACACTTAGGTGCAAATAATAAGTATCCTCCCCATCGAAGTCACTGATGTTATTTATATGGCTAAAGAGGAACCGACTATTAATTATTTTGTTATAAAGTTAGATTGACGAATGAAATTAATGGGTAAAACCTTCTCTTGTAAATGTTCGGGTTTGTATACGTCCACACTATTATGGCATGCAAATTCACGGTGCTTGAAATGTAATTATGTTATGAATAAAGTCCATGTCAATTGCCCTGCACAAATATTGATCTTTCCTTAATTCTTTTTTTCAATGCAAAGTTACGTCTTCAAGAGTTAGAAGCGTTAGATGAAAAGAGGTTGGAAGCACAACAAAGACTTGAGTGTTACCAATCTCGCCTTTCTAGAACATACAACAAGAAAGTGAAGGTACGTTCTTTTCAAGTTGGTGATTTGGCGCTTGCTGTGAGAAGACCTATAGTAGTCACCCATCGCGTTGGGAATAAGTTTCTACCCAAGTGGGATGGCCCTCATGTTGTAAAGGAAGCCTACACAAATGGCGCATACAAGTTGATCTCAGAAGATGGCGTGAACATTGGCCCCATAAATGGGAAGTTCTTGAAACGCTACTACGCGTAAAACAAATACATGTACAACGCTTCTTGACGCATGAGCCTAAACTGCATGTTACTCCTGGTCCGCATGAGTATAAACTGTGTACGACAAACTCCTGGTCCGCATGAGTATAAACTGTGTACGATGAACTCCTGGTCCGCATGAGTATAAATTGTGCACGACAAACTCCTGGTCCGCATGAGTATAAACTGTGTACGACACCCACCAAAGGTAGTTATATGTGGTTAAACTATTAATTCACCCCACTCAAATATTTTAAGTGGTTAAAGCATTAAATATCCTACTTTGTCTAAAGTCGTTAAAGAATAGTCACTCCTGGCCCGCACGAGTATAAACTGTGTACGGCACCCCATTCAAACCAAATCATGTCCCTTTGAACTACGTTATGACTTGATCCTTTGCAAAGAGGTACGTAGGCAGCTTAGCACTCTGCTAAGTTCAGTCATAATTCTAGCTATTCATATCAAGCTTGTGAGGCAATCAAGTTTGTGAGGCAATCAATCAGTTGAAGCATGAATGAGTTGAGAAGCATAAGATAGACAAAGGAAGATGGTGGTTAAACACAAGTTTTGGTGAAGAAATTCAAAATTATTGAAGTGGTAAAGGAAGTTCAAACTCTTGGAGAGATGAATTAATGTCAAAGTTTGATAGTGATGAGATGATGAAGATGGTGAACTGATAAAGATGATTCATGTTGTCACATTATATGTTGCAAATGAATTAATATTAGCAAGAGATGAGTTCGAGTTAATTTAAATTCATGGATTTAATTAATTAAAAGTTCCAAAATAAATTTATGGGATCAATTAATTATTATTTTCAAAATTATAAATTAAACTCATGGGGATGAATGAAGTTTAAAATATCAAAAGTGAGCAACTAAATTTAATTCATATTCAAAATTGATTAATCAAGCACATGAATTAATTTTAGGCCAGACTTTTAAGGCTTAAAGCCCAAAGTATAATGTAAAGCCCAAAATATGAAAATCAGCCCAAAAGAAAGTTTGGAATAGGAGTCTTTGGCCCAAATTAATTTTGGGATCACAAAAAGAGAAGCCACGTGGGTGCAATGCAAAGTTGATTTGAAATTGAAATCAAATTGGAATAAGTCAAAATTAATTCCTTTTCCCAAGGAAGAAAAACGTGGGTGGTAGTTGTTGATTTAACAACTCTCTTTCTCTCCCCCAAAATCAAATTATTCTTCCCACTCTTAAGAAATCAGTGGGGTTTGCTCGAAGAACTCATGTTGCTCACCGCAAGTTTTCCACTCGGATTCGATATCGGAGACCGATGCGCCACCGCTGGAGACGCAAACGCGAGGCACACACTACACTGCCGCCTGCTTCGCGCTCCTCCAGAAGCCGCCGCGACGCACCACCGATGGAAGACACCACCGAGGACAATCATGCCACTTCTGATACTGCCAAAACACCACCATCTGCCACCGGAAAGCAGTTGTGCTGAGCTACGTCCGCCGGCTCGTTGCCATATAGCAACCCAGCCCGGTCAGAAGATTGTTACTCGTGGCATCACTTGCAAACACAAACTCACCATTCAAACACCGGTGCCATCCACGATAAGGCTGAACTTGCGTATGCCCTCCTGGTTAGATCTGTTGCCAAGCCTAGCCTGGTTAGATCCGCCGCCGGAAGCACCGCGTCGTCCACTCTTTACCCGTGATCGCCGACGCCTAGCAGTGAAGAGCTAAATCAAGCCACTACGCTGTCGGAAGACTCGAAGGCACGATGCACAGTGTTGCCTCTCGGTCCCAACACCCGACCATCACCGCTAGCCCGTCATCATTATGGGGTGTCGCTGCGGAAAATATCAAGGACCGACGCACATCATCGCCTCTCTTTTCCAACACCCAACAACCGCCACTTGCTACGCGCAGCCGAGGTTGCGGGTTGCTGCCAAAGTTTGGCACCCTTCCGGAGACGTGAACGAAAGGCCTTGCTAAGTCGCTGCAGGTTTGAGTCGGAAACGCGATGCCCCTAGCTCGTCATCATCACCCGCCATGTTGGTCTGATTTCTTCACCTCGTCGCCAAAGCGTCGTCGGAGGTGTGAGCCCAACAAGCGACCACCATGGGTGGTCCGCCGTTGATTGCTTTTCACCTCGCGGTATGAGCCCGACAAGCAACCACCATGGGTGGTCCGCCGTCGACCGCTCTCTACCTCGACATCGTTGGTTCGACTGCTTGAGTATGTTAAAATCTTCTCTTTGGTTGGATTTTTGTCACCTCATCGCCAAAGCGTCGTCGCAGGTGTGAGCCCAACAAGCAACCACCATAGGTGGTCCGCCGTTGACTGCTTTTCACCTCGCGGTATGAGCCCGACAAGCAACCACCATGGGTGGTCTGCCGTCGACCGCTCTCTACCTCGACATCGTTGGTTCGACTGCTTGAGTATGTTAAAATCTTCTCTTTGGTTGGATTTTTGTCACCTCGTCGCCAAAGCATCGTCGGAGGTGTGAGCCCAATAAGCAACCACCATAGGTGGCCCGCCGTTGACTGCTTTTCACCTCGCGGTATGAGCCCGACAAGCAATCACCATGGGTGATCCGCTGTCGACTGCTCTCTACCTCGACATCATTGGTTCGACTGCTTGAGTATGTTAAAATCTTCTCTTTGGTCGGATTTTTGTCACCTCGTCGCCAAAGCATCGTCGGAGGTGTGAGCCCAACAAGCAACCACCATAGGTGGCCCGCCGTTGACTGCTTTTCACCTCGCGGTATGAGCCCGACAAGCAACCACCATGGGTGATCCGCCGTCGACCGCTCTCTACCTCGACATCGTTGGTTCGACTGCTTGAGTATGTTAAAATCTTCTCTTTTCTTCTCTTCTCTTCGCTTCGTTGTGTTATAAAAAAAAAGAAAAAACAACAAGGAAAAGAACTGAAGAGATATAGAAGTAAATATGAGAACACAAGTGATGGGGCTTACCTTGGTGATTACGTGAAGTCAAATAATCAGTTTATAAAGAGAGAAAATAAACAAGAAACAAGAAGGACAAATAAAAGAAGAGCAAATTAAAGAAGAATAAATTGAGAGCTTACACTTGTGAATTGGCGACCTCTTGAAGCAGAGCTGAAAGTCCTGTTTGTTGGATAGCTTTGATGAAAAATTGAGTTCATGAAGTACCATTATATAGTAGTGGACTCATGGATAATTATGGAAATTATTCATGGATAATTATGGAAGTTACTTGTGGACTCATGGATAATTATGGAAATTATTCATGGATAATTATGGAAGTTACTTGTGGACTCATGGATAATTATGGAAATTATTCATGGATAATTATGGAAATTACTTGTGGACTCATGGATAATTATGGAAATTATTCATGAATAATTATGGAAACTACTAGTGGACTCATGGTTAATTATGGAGATTATTGTGAGGGCCGCAATCTCTATAAAATTGTAAGAGATTCTTTACTACAAATAACTTTGATAATTTTGGGTAAGGTTCATGAAATCTTGGTGAATAAGAAACAAATCTTTTGCGATTCCTTCACAACAAGACATTCTGTCCGTGAACAAATCGCAAGGGGGCATTTGTAAGCAATTAAAATTCACGGTCCAATCAAATGGCGACACGTGAATTTTATTGATTAAATATCAATTTTAATTTATTATATTTTATTTTTGGGATTTAATAAATTAATTCCTAAAATAGAATAATAAATAATTGATAATTAATTTAATACCCAACAAATTGAGTAGGGTTTAAATTAAGTAAAACTTGACCCCTAAGTTAAGAAAAGCATGGAAGGTTCCAGAATCAGGTCAAATTAAGTAATGACCAATCAAGCTGTGATATATTTGGAGCGGCCCAAGCCCGCAGTACCAGGCCAAATCTGTCATGGACCAATCAGATTGCAAGTTATTTATGGGGCATGCTCATTCCTTCACCTATATAAGGAGTCCTCCTCCATTCATCACAGACACACTCAAATACTTGAAGACATAAACGCTCTGAAGAGATCAAGAACACGAGCAGCGCTCCCTTGAGATCTTCAAGCATCTTCAAGTCAAGAACGACAAATGATTTGGGATTAAGGTGCGGAGCCCCCCAAATCAAGCGTTCTTCATAAACTGAGTTCTTCGGTGTTCTTCGCGCCAAGAACATCATACGACCCGGGATTAAGTTGCTAAGCCCCCCAGATCGAGTGTTCTTTGGATCAAGTACGTTTAATCCAAACAAAGGCTTGGCGCCTCTGGATTAACGTTATAAAATCCAAATTCGAGTTCGGACAAGCTTCAACTGAAGATCCGACTCAATACACAAGTCAAAGTCAAAGTCAAAGCCAAATTGGTTCGAGAGAAGAATCAGAGGATTGATAGAGATTGTTTCCTAAATTTTCAAGTTTAATCATTCTGGATTATCATTGTAATTCTCCTGTATTTATTTTATTATAAATACAAAAATTCGTTGTTACAAATACATCACAACAAACAAGTGATTGACTGATTGGTTGGTGCATACATAAACCAACAACTTACTCATTTCTTAACTCAATTTTATCTGTTAATTATATATTTATTTGTTATATTTACTTAATTATTTTTATATTAATAATAATGTATATATATTTATTTAAATTTATTTATTTTATAAATAAACTACCGTGAATAAAAAGTGATAACATCATTAAGAAGAGTGATATTCAATTAATGAAATTAATAATGGTGCGGTGCACTATTTCATGAATAATCATTATTTTCATACTATTAATTTACAAATACTTGCCAAAAATAAATTTTTTTAAATTGTGAGGTGGCGGCGCCACGTAGCTTATTGAAAATTTTTGTGTATGTGGTGTTGCCATGTTCGTTCTTAAAAAAATCGTGTACGTGCCGCTCTCCCATTAATTTTGCAATTAATATTTTATTTTAAGTAATTTAATATTTTACATATTGTTTTATTTAATCTCTCTCATTAATAATTTTAAAATTATAATTAATATTTTATTCTAAATAATTTATTATTTAAAGTAATTAATATTTTATAATCTTGCAATTAATATTTTATTTTAAGTAATTTTTATGAAAATTTAATTTAATCTAATAAAAATATTTCTATTATATCACATTGCTTTATTTTTTATATAGTTTTATGGAGTATATTTTAAGGCCCCTAACTGATAGAAAAATTAATTTAGGCCCCAAATTGATAGTTTACTCGTTCCTTAAGTTTTGAATTGAAAAAATTCCTATTATGGCACATTGAGTTTTAATATATTTTTACATTTAAATGTTTTGGTTGGGTTATTCAATAAATAAAAAAAACATACATTATGAAAGTAAAAGATAAAGAGAGAGATGTTCGATTATTAATAAAATTTACAACTAATAATAAGCTTAATATTTTTGTTATATAACTGTAATTAAAAAAAATTTCTATTATTGCATATCCTTTCCTTTTTAATTGTTTTATAATATATTTTAAGGCTTTAATTGATAAATTGATAATTCATTCATTTTCAGGTTTTGAATTAAAATTATTCTATTATGACATATCGCTTCCTTTTAAATTAATTCATGTTCATCTTTTTAATATGAAGGTAAAAATTACATTTAATAGCAAAGTAAGATGAAAAAAATAAACGAACAAATATTAATAATCTTTAAATTACAATTAATATTTTATTCTAAGTAGTTTATTATTTAAAGTAATTAATATTTTTATAATCTTGCAATTAATATTTTATTAAGTAATTTTTGTGAAGAATTAATTTAATCGAATAAGAATATTTCTATTATGGTACACTGTTTTATTTTTTATATAGTTTTATGGAGTATATTTTAAGGCCTCTAACCTATAGAAAAATTAATTTAGGTCTAAAATTGATAGTTTACCCATTTTTAAGTATTAAATTGAAAATATTCCTATATGACACATTGAGTTTTAATATATTTTTATATATAAATATTTTGGTTGGGTTATTCAATAAAAAAAATATTATGAAAGTAAAAGATAAAGAGAGAGATGCTCGATTATTAATAAAATTTATAACTAATAATAAGTTTACTATTTTTGTTATATAATTGTGATTAAAAAAATTCTATTATTTGATCGGTGTCGTTTTCACCTAGATTTTAGTGTCATTATTATGCCTTTTTGTATGTTTTAATTCATTTTATATATCATTTGGTGGTGTTATATGAAGATATGGAGATTTGTAGTTTGAAATGATAAATGTGTGATTTTCATGATTAAGTGTCTTATATTGTGCTATATTTGTGAATATTTAGAGAATGGGTACTTTGGTGTAATTTTTATGATTTTCAGGTAAAAATGGATTCTAGACACAAAAAGAAAGATGTGGGAAAAAACAGAGCTCAATTTAGAGTTGAAACGAGGGAGAACGAGCCAAAACAAAATTGCTGGAACTTGCACCAACTCGACCAGAGTCCGCAACTAGACACAGAGCTCGACTAGAGTCCTGGACTCGATCACCAAGCTTGATCAGAGTCCTGAACTCGAGTCGAGTTGGTGCTCGAAACGTGTGCCAAACATAGACCTGTAACTGTGGGTGTGCACCAACGTCAGAAACAGCTACACACCCACGCCGAGGGCGTGTGCCGAACACGACCCGTGCTTCGTTAAATGCTGAAAACGTACGTCCAGTTTGTATAATTTTTTTGTACTTGTATAGAGCTCAAACTAGACATGTGATATATGGTTGGAAAGCCACGGAAGAGAGGATCGCGTGAGCATAAAAATCACTCGAATTGGAGACCAAACGAGAAAGTTATGCGTGAAACAATGAGACTGCGCAGCACGTACTGCCGAACTCGACCCGAGCTATGTCAACTCAATCCGAGTTGGTGCAAAAGTCAATTTTAAGTGCTCCACGTGTTTTAGAAGCTTCCATGGGGGTATAAATGCAAGTTTTGACCACAAATTACAGGAGGAATTATTTTGGATCAGTTTCCACACACACTAGACACCTAAATCACACACATTCATCTCCATCTATTCCATCCTTCACTTCATCCATTCAAACCACTTGATATTCTCAAATCCATTCATAAATCAATCCATCCACCAATCTAAGAAGAGGAATTCGTCATTGGTTGAAGATTATAGTATGATCAAGGAGGAAAAATTTCATCATCAAAGGGGAGCCAACTTACCTTTATTTTGTTATTTTCTTCATTATTTGACTCAAATGGAGCAAGCTATGGAATGTATTTTCTAGCCACATGTGAGGCTAGCAATATGATTGGTTAGAGATTATGTAGATTTTGCACACCACATGTTTGATGAAATGATTGTTATGAATATTTTCTATCATGAATGCTTATTCTCATTTTATGTATGATTTGTATGATTAAATTCTCTATTCATAGTGTTAGGATGGCCATTCCAATATTATGCTTGTTGATTGTCGTCATTTTTACCTAGGTTTTAGTATCTTTATTTATGAATGTTTATATGTTTTTATCCGTATTTGTGTAACTTTTGGTGGAGTTTTGTGTTAATTAGGAGAGATGTGTACAGGTTGATAAATGTGTGGAAATGAGCTTAAATGTATGAGAAACAGGTCTAAAAGGAGCAAAATAGAGTCGGGAGCTGAAACGAGCGGAAGCGGGCTGAAAAACACCCAACTCGAGTTGCATGGTCTTACTCGACTTGCAACTCGAGTCGAGTTGAAGCTCGAGTAAATGCAGGAATTGTCCAGTAGCTCAACTTGAGTTTCAAGGTCCAACTCGACTTGCAACTCGAGTCGAGTTAGGTGCCGAGGAAAGTTTAGCTTCTGACACGAGTAGACAGGCGAGAGCTTTAGTTATCTTATTCGAGTCGAGCTGGGGTCAGGGCAAGTCGAATAGCAAGTCGAGCTGGGGCAGAGCAGCATCCAAAATCATCCAATGAGCTAACTCGAGTTGCAAGACGTAACTCGACTTGCAACTCGAGTCGAGCTAGGTCTGAAAAATCATCCAGTTTGCAGAGCCACGCAACTCGACTTGACAGGCGTGTACTCGAGTTACCAACTCGAGTCGAGTTGGGTCAAAAGGTAGAAAAATTTAGAAAAATTTTGAAAGCTTCTAGAAGGTCCCCAAGGGGTATAAATGCACAATTGGTGCGAAAATTAAGGAGAGAGCCTCATTTTGACAGTTATTTTAGAGACCAACACACACACTTTCTCACTACCATTTCACACACTCCATCCGATCCATCTCTTCCACCCTTCAATTCAACCATCCAATCAACTTGATCTTCAACAATCCATCTATCCATCCATCCTTCCACCATTTGAGAAGAGGAAAGCATCAATGATTGAAGGAGTTAGCATATTGAAGAGAGGGAATGTTTCTCCATGAAAGGGAAGCCGATCTACTTTTCATTTGTTGATTTTCTTCTTATTTTGGCTCAAATGGAGCAAAGCTTGATTTGTATTGATCTAAATACAAGGTGTAGTGGCTAGTCCTATAGTAGGGCTAATCATATGATTGGTTGAGAAGAATGCTAGATATGTAGGATTTGAGATGTTGAATTGAGTTAATTTTGGACTTCCTTTTATGATTAATAATTCATGTTTCATTTCAATATTTGTGTGATTAAATTCTCTTTTCATGGTATTAGGATGGTCATTCCAATAGTATGATAAGTAGTTTAATTGAATCATATATTAAGATGAGCATGCATGTTAGTGTGAGGGGAGATAATCCATACCTTTCTTGTGCTTTGAACACTCATAGGTGGACACTTAAAAAATTGAGTGAAAAGAACCAACTTATGATCATAGTACCTAAGGGAATTGAGAGTAAGACAATCTTAGGAGATTTAGACTTGTTAAAGAGTCGAGAACCTAATCACCTTGGCCATAGGGGTTAGGGGTAAAAACGTGATTGCTTTTAGTTCACAATTAATGAAGTTCAATATCAAGAGTTATGCATATCTAGCTAGATTCTTAACCATGAGTATGATTAGCATTGCTTTCTTCTCAAGTGAATTCTACCTCCATTCCATTCATTATTTGTGTGTTGTTTGATCCATTACTTGTTTAATTCAAATTCTTAGTTAATTGAGTAGAATAATAAATAGTAGTCTAAATACCAAACCTTCAATCTATCATCCTTACAAAGCATAAATCAATGAAAAATCCAGATATAATCATGAGTTTACTTTCCCTTGGGACGACATACTTATAAATTTTGTTTCTTGATCACACGTATACAACAACGATAGAGTCTCTTACTCTAAAAATATTTTACTAGAAAAGTGACTAAGAACATGGCGCCATTGCCTGGGCGAAAGCCTTCGGTAATGTGTTTGAATTTGTTAGCTCTACTTAGGACTTTTTTTCTTATTTTTGCATCTATATTTATTTTGAAAAATCTTGTTCTAACTTATTCTTCTTGATAGGTACGACAACCTTGAAAGAAGGGGAGAAGTAGTAAGCCAAAAATAGTAAGTGAAGGAAAATTGTAGCAAGCCTTGAAAAGAAGTGTAAGAATATGGATGGGTGGAACCAATACTTGGGAGAAAATTATGGAAATCTACTTGGTTTGGTTCCACCACAACAATCAAATGGCTACAAGGATGAGAGCAACTATGGGTATAGTAGTCAAATGAGTCAAGCAAGCTCTCAAAGCTACAACAATGGGAGCTATAAGGAATGACAAAGTTCTTACAACGGAAATACATTCCAACCTCATCAAGCACACGCTTATTCCGTACCAAGTGCTACCAACCAAAGTCCTCCGTTTACTCCTTTATCCGAAAATAACACCTTGATGGAGTTGCTTAGAAGATATGCTTACGGAAGTGATACAAGGAAAAGGTGTCAATCTAGTCTTTCTAGTTATGGAGCTCAAAATCTTTAATGTATGCCAACTTCTTATCCTACGGTACAACAAGAGTGGATGATGCCTAGTTCTCAAGTAGATGATATGTCTTACATACAAGGGAGTACTTTCCCAAGTGTTTATCAAGGGAATTATCTTTAAGGACAAAGATGGCAACCACCGAGTGATGAAATAAAGTCATCCGTAGAAGATAGATTTGGTCAACTCATGGAGATGATGTATAAAATGGATGAGGAACATGAAAGGAAATTTGAGGCCCTAGAACATCGAATGAGTCAAATGATCAGTGAACGGAACACTCTTCGCGAAATGGAGAATTTTAATGAAAAAATTGAAGAAAATTTAGAGGTAGAAGAGTGTTCGGGGGATGAAGAAGACTCAAGAGATGTTGAGCTTATTGAAGATAAGGAAGACAAGGTGAAAGAAAGCTTAGAGGAGGAAAGTGAGAGGAGTAAAGAGCCTAAGGTAGAAAAGAGCTTAGAGGATGAAGAGATTATCCATGATTTCTTGTCTCTTATTGATAAAAAAAATTCAAGTGAAGATGAAGAATCAAGAGATGAGTATGAATTTGATGAAGTGGAACAAGGTCTAAGAGCAATGAGTTCGGGAGTGAAATGAGTATTTCTACATCTTTTAACTCTCCAAGTTGCATTAAATTTCAAAATATTATTTATATTGACTTCGTCTTACTTATTGATTCTTCTCAATGCCTTAGGTACAAAAGAGAGCTTGAAGAGATGTTGGGAATATATTTGATAAAAAGGAATAAGTGGTGGTCTCGAAAGGAGAGGTCAATGGAATGCAAGCTCAAACGAGTTGAATTTCTAAAGCCAATCTCGAAGGATGCTACCGAGGTCGTTACTTGCCACAAATGCCTAATAGAGAAAGAAGCACAAAGATTAAAATTTGATGGTAAGAACGAACAATATCCTTGGTCATTCCGATGAGTTCTCCATAATCCGTCCGACTTGAAGACGTTAAACTTAGCACTAGATGGGAGGCAACTCATCGTTTATTTTAATGCTTTCATTTAATTACTTTGATTTAGTTTTCTTGCATTTTTGGTGTGTAGGTTGATTATGCTCGTGAGGAGAATGCATATTGGAGATACGAGAAGTGCTCGATTTGAAGTGTGAAAGTACGTCTCACCACTTCTTGCAAACTTAAATTTCAACTATTGTTTCACTTTAAGTTTAGGGCGATAGTGCATGGTGGACATACCTTGAATTGTTGTGATGCATATACTTCTGTACAAAAAGCTCATTGTTGGAAACTATAAGGATAAGTTCCACCACTTTTTGAAAACTTAATTCTCAACTTGTTTTGATTTAAGTTTGGGAGGAGAGTGCGTGGTGTGACTCACCACTTTAGTGTACTTATTATGATGATTGAGAGGTCTTCTTGTAAAATTGGGTCAATTTTAAATTTTTTTCTCATGAGTATTGGTTTGATTTTGGATCGTTTAGTGGTGTTGAAGTGTATGCTAGTTCATTATTTTATAGTAATTGTTGTGCTAATGGTTTTGATGAGTTGTTGAGCATAAATGAAGTGTAGTGGAAGCACGAATTGAGCCCGAAGATCAAGTCGAGATTTATTGTGTATGCAATCTGGAAGCCCGTGCCAATCATTTCCATTACCAAATGTCTTTTGAGGGAGTTCACTTTACTACTCATCATTTCTATTTGCTTAGCATATACTTGATTTGATTTGGATTGTTTGGATTAGTATGCAACTTCATGTGTTATGTACTTGGGAGGTTTACTTGCTTTATTAGTTTTTCTTATTTTTGAATAAGGTGGCAAAATCTTGAGCTTACATGTTATTGGATGTTGAGGATATGTGCTTTATTTTCTTTTGATGGATGGAATTTTTGTTTTTGTATGTTATGTGTTGTTGTCTTGTTCCTTGTTTGGTGAGTCTTTTCTTATGTGTTTCGTTTGTATTTTTATTCTTGTATAGGGTTGTTTGGTGGTTTGTTTCGGGATATTGTGAGTCATTTTTGAATGTGAGTAATGTCATGTTGTTTGTGATAAGTGATGGTGAACTATGTTGAGAATCTCTACTCTTTAAAATTGTGATATGTTCTATTTAACTTGTTAAATTTTGAGATGAATTGAGGTGTAATGAGTTTCTTAAGGTCCGAGCAAAAGCTTGTGAGCATTTGAGCCTCAACCGTGCATCTATGGTTAATTTCTTAATGAGTAGATCGATTGAGCCTTGATAAATTAGAACTTGCTCATGGACTACGGGAATGAGCCCGATTGGTGGAGGTTAATGATATGATCTTAGGCTATCCTTATTACTTTAAAGTCATTGTCATATATTTCCTTACCTTATACATCATCCCTAGTTAACCACTTTGAGCCTTAAAGCCTATTTCTTGTGATATAAGCACATTACAAGCCATGATTACCCACTTAAGCCTTTCATATACACCTTTTGTGTGAGTGATTGAGGAGATGATGGTCTACAAGGTTTGATGTGAGAATTGTGCAAGAGAAAGAAGGAAATGGTAAACAAGCAAGAAAATGATGAAAAGAGCTCAAGCAAATACATATGCAACCTCAACATAAGAAAAAGGAGCAAAAATAATAAAAATATGCTCAAGTAAATGCCAAGTTAAAGAAATGAAGCATGCAAATTAAAAGAAGCTAAAAAAAATCCAAGGAATGATAATGATTAGTGCTTGTGATTCGAAAAGAAAAGAAAGGAAGATAAAAATGTGAAGAAGTTGAAGAAGCTGATCATCTCTTCGATTACTTACACTCGATGAGTCACTCTTATCCATAATCTCCCTACCCTTACCAAAAAGCCTAACATTATATCCAAAAGTAAAGTCCTTTTTGATCATTAGTTGAATCCTTGGTGGCTTGTGAATGTAGTCCGTGAGCAAGCTTATGGTGCGTCAGGTTTAATCGATTGATGAGTGGAAATTACCTTACTTCATAGAGTGTTGAGTGCATTTTGATATCCGATGTGAGGTTTGGACCAGAAGGGACTTTATTACTCTTAATTTTCTTAGACTTGAACTTGTTAATTTTTATGTCATGATTTTAATATTGTAGTGTAACTTGATATGATTTGTAGCCCTTATTACTTATGATGTGTTATTGCTTATGTTCTTTAGGTATTTCTCTAGGTGAAAATTTCCCCTCTCGTTTTCTCATTTTCGTTGCTTGAGGACGAGCAACACTTTAAGTTTGGGGGATTGATCAGTGTCATTTTCATCTAAATTTTAGTGTCATTATTATGTATTTTTGTATGTTTTAATTCATTTTGTATATCATTTTGTGGTGTTATATGAAGATATGGAGATTTGTGCTTTGAAATGATAAATATGTGATTTTCATGATTAAGTGTCTTATATTGTGCTATATTTGTGAATATTTAGAGAATGGATACTTTGGTGTAATTTTTGTGATTTCAAGGTAAAAATAAATTCTACACACAATAAGAAAGATGTGGGAAAAAATAGAGCTCAATTCGGAGTTGAAGCAAGGGAGAACGATCTGAAACAAAATTGCCGGAAATTGCACCAACTCGACCAGAGTCCGCAACTAGACACAGAGCTCGACTAGAGTCCTGGACTCGACCAATAAACTCAACCAGAGTCCTAAACTCGAGTCGAGTTGGTGCTGAAAACTCAAAACGTGTGCCAAACACGGGCCTCTAACCGTGAGCATGCACCAACGTCAGAAATAGCTACACACCCATGCCGAGGGCGTGTGCCGAACACGACCCGTGCTCCGTTAAATTCTGAAAATATATGTCCAATTTGTATAATTTTTCTATACTTGTGTAAATCTTAAAACTAGCGTGTGATATATAGTTGGAAAGACACGGAAAAGAGAATCGCCTGAGCCCAAAAATTACTTGAATCGTAGACCAAACGAGAAAGTTATGCGCGAAACAGTGAGACTGCGCAGCATGCGCTGCCTAACTCGACCCGAGCTACATCAACTCGACCCGAGTTGGTGCAAAAGTCAGTTTTAAGTGCTCCACGTGTTCTAGAAGCTTCTACGGGGGTATAAATGCAAGTTTTGACCACAAATTACAGGAGAAATCATTTTGGATCAGTTTCCATACACACTAGACACCTAAATCACACACATTCATCTCCATCTATTCCATCCTTCACTTCATCCATTTAAATCACTTGATCTTCTCAAATCCATTCATAAATCCATCCATCCACCAACCAATCTAAGAAGATGAATTCATCATTGGTTGACGATTATAGCATGATCAAGGAGGAGAAAGTTCACCATCAAAGGGGAGCCAACTTACCTTTATTTTGTTATTTTCTTCATTATTTGGCTCAAATGGAGCAAGCTATGGAATGTATTAATTTTATTATGATTTGTAGTGGCTAATCCTCATGTAAGGCTAGCAATATGATTGGTTAGGGATTATGTAGATTTTGCACACCACATATTTGATGAAATGATTGTTATGAATATTTTCTATCATGAATGCTTATTCTCATTTTATGTATGATTTGTATGATTAAAAAATTCTCTATTCATAGTGTTAGGATGGCCATTCCAATATTATGCTTAGTGGTTACTTGAATCATTGATTGCATGAGATGACTTGGTTAGTATGAGGAGAGGTAAGCCATACCCTTCAAGTGCTTAGAATCTCATGATAGGACATTAGTGATGAACTAGTGAGGGGAACCCAACTTATGATCATAGTACCTTCATGGGAATTGAGAGTAAGAAACAATCCTAGGAGATTTAAACTTGTAAAAGAGTTGAGAACCTAGTCACCTTGGCCATAGGGATTAGTGGTACAAACGTGATTGCCCTTAATATCATAACATGAAGACCATCAATGCATGTGTGTGTGTGAGTCTATATATACCTTTTCCATGAATGTTGCTTGCTTTACATACTTCTTAGATTATTCACCTTCATCCATTTTTCATCACATTTGTATATGTTCTATCTTTAATTGCTTTCTTAGTTGTTAGTTTTAGTTAAACAAACCCCCTCCTTTATCGATTCGTCCTTCTAGAATGAAGCACTTCTCAAATATGGCTACCCACTTTCACCCTTGGGTTCGTATATTATAAATTTTGCACTTGGTCGCTTACGTGCTACACACGATATAGTACACTTGCTCTAAATCAATTTAACCAAAATTGAAACTAAGTTCATTATTGCTTATCGCTTCCTGTTTAATTGTTTTATAGTATATTTTAAGACTCTAATTGATAGAAAAAATAATTAAGACCCAAAATTGATAATTTATTCATTTTCATGTTTTGAATTGAAAATATTTTATTATGACATATCGTTCCTTTTAAATTAATTGAATGTTCATCTTTTTAATACGAAGGTAAAAACTACATTTAATAGTACAGTAATATGAAAAAAAATAAACGAACAAATATATATACATTTGATAATAAAATATAAAATTATAAAATATATTTTTAAAACAAAAATATTACATATAATAGAACCCGCGTCGAATGCGGGAGACAAAACTAGTTTATAGTATAAATAAAAAGAGATAACTTTTTTTGGTGATAATATTTTGTATTAATTAAAAAAAAAATGAAAAAGGTCATTTTTGGTTTGCAATTAATTGAAAAATCAAACATGATTTAACTATAGTAAAATAGGTAAATACTTGTGTAAACCGAATTCACATTATAAACTTTTTAATCTTCCTTCCAATTATATTATATCTTATGTATTGTTAGGGTTTAAATTAAAGGAGATCACAAAGTTTATATCGTAAACCCAATTCACATAAGGCTGGTTCACAAGAGAGTAACTAAATCAAATAAGGTCATATTTAAAAAAAAAAAAATTAAGATGAAAAGAAAGGTCAATCAAAACATGTTACTCAAATGAAATTAAGATGAAAAGAAAGGTCAATTAAAACATGTTACTCAAATTAACTCAAAATTACTCAAAAATCTGTGTGGCCTTGATTAACTATAATGAATTATTGTGTCTTATTCCTTGAACACAAGTTAAAATAATTAACTCAAAATTACTCAAAAATCTGTGTGGCCTTGATTAACTATAATGAATTATTGTGTCTTATTCCTTGAACACAAGTTAAAAATAAAATTTGAATTTTGAGCCATGGTATATAAGGAGGAATTAGTGCGAATTTTGAATTCAAAACTGTATCATCCACCGATTCTTACAAAGAGATTAGTCTTTACCTTTTTAAATAATTTTTGAATACTATAAAAGAATGTATTTCACATATGTATATTTTTTTATTACTAATATTTTTAGCCTCGTATAATATTGATATATATAGTAAGAACTCCCTACCCAATAAATAAAACATAAAATCCATGAAAAAAAAAATCCCAGTTGAAGTGCAAGAGAAAGTAACATTATGAGTTGGTGGTTGAATGGGTACATACATGTCTCTGTACAGTAAAGCATCAAAATTACAAAAGAATGACTAGCTCACTAATCAACTTACCCTTAATTTCGGTTGCAAAATCGAAATGCATGAATGCTCAACTTTATACTGTCCAATGACGACTCAGTCACCTGCTCGGAGGCATAACCAGCTCCGAGCATGTGATGGGACGTCATTCGACTGGCAAGCATTCATTTAATAGCAATAGAAACAATTGCAAAAACTACCCTGGACTTTTAGCTTAGTTCACAAAAAAGCACCCAATAAAGTTCGTTTTTCTACAATTGGAGGATGTCTGTAAGAAAAATTAAAACCTCGAAGTGTAGGAAAACAAACCCCATCGGGTGCTTTTATTACTAGACTAAAGCTTAGGGGTGAGGGTAGCTTTCGTAATTATCTATAACAATATGCATTCTGCAAACACTAATCAGATCCAGGCCACAGCTTGAATAGCATCCCATGATCACTCACACTGCCCCGGGATAATCGCTTCCATAAGGGCTTCGTTTTTCTGCCTCCACCTAAAGGTCCTGAGCTCGAATACCTCCTAAAAGATTCACTATCTTGTTTGTCGAGTTTGTAATTCAGTAGCTCTGATGCCGAAAGATCTCCCTCCAGATCGAGCCGATAATCATAGTCAGAGACAGTAGACGGGGTAAGCAACGGAGCTGGAAGAGGGTCCGAGTTTGTGCTGTTCCTAGCTTCCATTACAATGGACATATCCTCTTGGCTACAACTTCTAGATGGCAATTCTCTCACCTCATCACACTCACTGCATATCAGTTTCAAGGCCTGAACAACCTCGCCCATGAATGGACGATGCGATACCTCAGGTTGAACACACATTGAAGCAATAGCAGCTACTTTGGCGATACTATCGAATGAGATACTTGGTGCTACAGTTTGATCAATGATCGACTCTAGGCCTTCTCTATTAGTTAGGAGCGGGCGTGCTGAAGAGACTAAATTTTCTAGACCGGGTGGCTGAGACATGTCCACTGGTTTCTTTCCGGTGAGGAGTTCCAGGAGGACTACGCCATAGCTGTAAACGTCGCTTTTCACCAGAAGATGCCCAGTCATTGCATACTCTGGAGCCACGTACCTGGCATAGTACATGAGCACAAAAAATCAGAAATGAAAATATTTAAGAAAGAAAAGATCAACACTTAACGAGTTAGAATAAAGCTATACCCAAAGGTTCCCATGACTCGAGTAGATATGTGCTTGTTCTCCTCATCCAACGCAGCACGTGCTAAGCCAAAATCAGATACTTTTGGTGTAAAATCGTCTTCCAATAAGATGTTGCTGGCCTTGAAGTCCCTGTGGATGACACGGGGGCTAGAATCTTCATGAAGATAAGCTAAGGCTCGAGCAGCTCCAAGTGCAATTTTAAGACGAGCACCCCAGTCAAGTGGAGATCTTTCTTTGTCAATGCCTGATAATAAGCATAAGCAAGAATAAGATAGAGAGATCTGCATTGTAATAGAGTAAGAGAAACTGGAGTGTAAAGGGTTGATACCATGTAAATGAGATTCCACGCTACCATTTGGTATTAGTTCGTAAACCAAACAGCGCGTACGATCCTCTATACATATACCAATAAGTTTTACTAAGTTCCTATGATGAAGTCGGCTCAGCATCTCAACTTCCGCCAAGAACTCACGACCACTCTGTTGGTCATACCGTTTGAGTATCTTAACAGCAACTTTCGTCCCATCTTCAAGCACACCGCTGTAAACACGTCCAAACCCACCTTCACCTAGTATTCTTGTTTCATTAAAGAAATCAGTTGCCTTTTCTATATCAACTGAACTGAAAGTTTTTGCAGATCCCGTATAAGCTGCTATGCTTGAACCCAAGGAGAATGAAGGAGAACTGATTCCACTTCCAACCATAGACCCCGGTACACCTAAATACGCATCATATTTTGAATCAGGAAAGATAATAATATTGCTGACTTTAGATGTATAGCCAATTTTAGTCACTAAACTGGACATTGCTTAGTCAGTTAACATGTGAGATATATACTAGCAATTAGTTGCTTCTTTTCATGTTACTATTACTTAGTCTTTCAAATAAGAATCCTAATGTGATAAAACATTCTGTCCTCATCAGATGACACAGGGAAAACACATTAATTTTGAAACATAGAAATTCACAATAATATTGAGATTAAGAAATGAGCATCTATTAAGATGACAAATAACCAGAATCATAGGGTGGTGGAAGTTTATTTTATCAGGGAACAAATGAAAAAAATATTACCTGATGACTTTGCAAGGGAACGGGTCGTAGTTGGTGGAGTGGGGTCTGGTTGGAACGCACATTGTCTGCATTTGAAGAGAAGAACCCATGCAACTGCACACAATAAGAATACAGCTACAAAACAAGATAAGATGATTGCAGTTAGTATGCTTCCGCTCAGCCCATGCTTATGTTGGTTTCCACTTATGTCGACCCCAAGGGGCTGCATAGGTTTTGCATTATTGTCATGTCCAGGGTAAGGTTTACTTGGATTGATGCCAACGGCTGATGGAGGCAAAGGTGGAGAGGATGGGAGACCTATCAATTGCAATACATAAACTTGATTAGTTAGAAAACTATGATCACAAATGTAATCCTACTATCTATGGAGAAGTAACCTGGGTACTTCACATACAGCACATTGTAAGCACCAAAAATAGAAGTTTTTATGACAACTTGTTTCCCCCAAAATCTTTGGAACATCAGATATGCTGTGGTATCATCAAATCTTTCTCCGAGGGGTAACAAATAAATGAGGACAATGGTCTTCTCTGTATCATCTTCATCTGCATTTGCTCCCATGATGCGCACTTGACTTTGTTTCATAAATACTCCAGTAGCAATTTCAGATGCTAATTCTGAAACTAAAGGAAAGAAGGTATACAGTGCTACAGAAAGGCGAAGCCCCACTTGTATTGGCAGAACACAGACGCATGGAGCTTCAGGTGGGCCATAGGCTAATGGCTCAATGCATGTCAGCGTTGCACAACCTGTCAAATTACAAATATATATATGTGCTCAATTTAGATGATATCATAATAGCACTCATGGTACTTATATACCAACCTTTATGAGGTGGTGGTGGTGGAAGTGCTTGCAGTGGAGGCCGCTTTGGCGATTTGGGAGTTCTTTGTGATGGCCCAGATGGAGACATATTAGGGTAGATAGAGGGAGCTTGCAAGTCAAAGAGCATTGATTTTTTTAGTACAAAGTAAAACTGAATAGGGAGAAAACAGGGAGTTACTCTTACTTTTTTCTTGCCGAGATGGAGCTGGCGAAGGAGAATATCTTTTATCTATTGAGGGAATCACAGAAGGAATCGGGGAAAAATATTCAAAGGAGCCTGTCAAAATTTCACCAGAGAATTAATTAGATAACTTTGAACCAAAGTGAAAAGCATCATAGAATGCATCAGCCACTGAGTGGGAGCTGATACCACTGATGTGTTTGCTGTGCGTTGTATTTTAATTTTAATGTGCTGAATAAAGGAGCTGAGGGAATGCAGATTGCAAGAAAAAGCAGGACCAAATTTGTACTCAGTTGAAATTTACTTTACTTTAAACAAGTGGAACTTTCAAGGTAGTGAAAACCTGAAGGTGGAGGAATCACATGTAACAGTGGAGCAGGACTAATCTTATAATCCTTGAGGTGATGTTTTTTCCCTGGAGAATGAGACCCTTCTGACTTGGAAAATTGCTGTGGAGGAGGAGCACCTACAGAGTGTCCGGGAGTGCTTCTTGAAGAAGGAGCTGAACCAGGGAGAATACCAATAGAATTATTCGAACATAAATTTCTTTATTTCAGAGAACACGAGGAAATTATTGAGCATTCTCAACAAACCTTTAGCTGGGGAATGGCTTGCAGGAACATAATGGTGGATAGTTCCATTTGTGGGTGCTGCAATTGGAATTAAAGCTGTTTTACTCATGCTCGGAGGAGGCGATAAGATTGGAGAAGAATTTTGCACTGCCAGAAAACATTGTATTAACATAATATGGGCACATGTGCATTAAAGTGATCCACCAGAAAGCAACAAGATGATGGCAGAGGTAACATTCATCAACAATCAAGACCTTTGCAACATGAAAATACTCGGGAGTGTGGAAGGAAAGTCCCGCTCTTCATTGGTCAGCAATTAGCAACATTGTTCATAGTAAAAAGATGAAAAACTTCAGTTTTAAAGAAACCAAACTCATAGGCCTAGAAGTATTTTCATTTCAACAAGATACTTCATCCAGTAAATCTCAAGACTCAAGAGAAAGGAAGTGGTATTCCAATATCCACAGGAAAATAAATACAAAGAAATTCACTCATTTCGTCTTATTTTTTGTTATTATCTGAAATATTTTTTGTCATTATCTGGGTGAGCTCCATCCGTAACTCAGGAGACTACAAACAAACAGTTATAAAAAAATTTGCCTTAAGTGTCACTATCTATAACAAGCATATATTTCTTGAATTTCATCATCATATAGCTATATCATTATCACCTGGAGGACTGGATGGAGGTTCACTAGAAATTGGTTTAGCAGGAGGAAAATTCCCAGGAAATGGTGGACGTGATGGCACATCTGTCATGTTATATAAAAACTTACAAATGTGTGCATGAGGTGGTCATAGTTTCATGGAAATTTTTCCAAGTGAAATTTACAACGTAAATAAAAGTGAAAAGCCACACCAGGAGGAGGAGAAGGTGGTTCTGTTGGAAAAACTGAGTGAGAGGGCGGTGGAGATCCGGGAATTACCCTAGGAGCAGGCACATTCGATACTGCATTCCAAATATTATACTTAGGATATAAAATTTATGTGACGGAGAATAAACCAGTAAAAGTATGTAAAAGAGTTATCAGCTTTTTAATACCTGGTGCAATAGAAGATAAAGGAGCACTATTGATGGGTGCTTTAGATTTATGAGAAACTGGAGGCATTGGTGCTGGCCCTGGTGGATGAGTTTGCTTCTCCGGTAGTGAACTGCTTGAAGGTGAAATCACAGGTTCTACATATAGAAATGTAAACTAATTTGAATCAATTGAGTGACGATGAAATGATCATAACAGGCTACAACTACCTACCAGGAGCTTGTGCTGTAGCTGGAGGGTGTTCTGAGTGCTGAGGTATCCCTGGAGAAGGAAGCGGAGGCATGATTGGGTCCGGGTCGAGTATTGATGCTGGTGGTGGACTAAAAAGACTTGGAGGTGATGTTGAAGGAGCGGGCCATGTAGGGGACGGGGGACCTTCTGTCGTTTGAGGTACTGGTGCAGATCTTAAAGGAGGCATTGTGAATGGAGGCCCAGTACCTGAAATGACAGTCAGTAGTCAATCACATAAAACTCAAAAGCATGCAGAAAGCAATTTTATTTAGATGATTATGGAACACTACCTATTGGTGCACACACACATTAAGATAATAGTGGCAATGAAAATGCATCTATCACTGTACAATCAATAAGCAACCACTGGCTGCTTCTTAGTATTTTATACAAAATAGAACTTTGTATGCTACAAAAAATAAAAACTATACTCCATATTAACTTGAAAATGATATAAAAAAATTAAGGGTGTGTACGATAACTTTGGGTACTACAGAGAGTTACAATAACAAGCTCATTTACACAAAACATGGTCATGAACTTCAAGAACATATAAGCATGAACATTTATATACACCAGCCACAAAATATTCTTCAACTAGCCAATGAACAATTGTACTTCAACAGAACCTTTCATCAATTAAATAGAGGTTAACCTAATGAAATTAGGTGGAAAATGAGTCTTTCTTTTTGTTTAAGGCCTTAGAAATTAGCAAATTGTGTAGATCTTCCACAGAACATTTCTCAAATGAGACTAAAGGGCACAGGGAAATCTATAGAAACTTAAATAGGGTTCTTGCGGAAAACAAACTTGAGAAACCGTAATTCCTAAATCTATTCAGTAGTTACCATTAACTGTTGCATTGCATCAGAAGATCATTACAGATTGAATCCAGAAATCTATTAATTCATAATCCACATATCATTGCAAGCCTTTGGATCAAGAATAAACCTCATTGAGAAATACTCCTATGAATTATATACTCAGCCTAACATTAGACATATTTAAATTTCAAACGGCCCCAAATTCACTATATTTAGTAAAAACCTTGATATATAATAATAAATCTAACAGTATTCATTTATCTAAGAATAATAAACAAGAGATGGAAAAATTACCAGAAGATCCTCGAATCACCAACAGACAAGCAAAGAAACAGACTTTAAGCACCACACACAAATCTTGCAGCATCAATACCTCCATCCTACAATTAAATAATAAAAAAAAAAACTACACAGAGGAATACTCAGCTATGAGTCATAAGACGAAAACAAGGAGAGCCAGATCCCACACTCTCTCGCTCTCTCTCTCTTCAACAAATCAACCACCCAATCAAATTCAAGAAAAATGGATGGCTTGAAGCAATAACAAAGGGGGTTAGGCTAAAGCTGGAGACCCACAAGCAGAAAGAGTGAGAGGCAAGCAATACACAAGAGAGAGAAACACTGAATTCCTAGAAATTCCAAAAATGAGTTGGGTGGCGCCATGAGAGAGAGAAGAAGCATATGCAAAGCAAGAAAGAGTGACTCTTTTCCTCTGATTAAAGTGCCTCTGAGTATGTGAGAAGAATAAAAACAACTGTGAATTCTTGTGTAGTGGTGAGTGAGAGATTGGCATGTTCTTGCAGTGCACAACACAACACAACACAACAAACAACCGTTTCCACTGACATGTGAGCAATTAAGTAGTGTGCACTAAAAGCTAAGCAGGTAAACTCTTTTTGCCCAAATGGGAATCAAGAAAACAAATCATTCCTATTAACACAAACTGGGGTGGAAAATTAAGGGGTAAACAAACAGTAACACACAGTCACGCACAAAGGAGAGAGCAACCCTCCTTCCTTGCCTTGCATATTCAACATTGTATAATTGGACAATAAACTCCTAAATTAATGTCTTAAAACTGAAAAAGAAAGTAGTTGTAATTAATTAAAATATGGGTGTTGACACTTAATGGATTTAATAATAGAAGCTTGACCAGAGAGAGCTCCTCCTTTCTCTCCCTGGATTTGAGATGGTGATGGTTGCACGTGTCTACTGGAATTTGACAACCCACCAGATTTTTACTTTGAAATATTTAATTCTTTTCAAAAAAAAAAATTTAAAATTAAATTAAAAAAGAGATTCTCAATCTAGGGGTGTTGTCATGGTCCTACTAAAGAATTGTTGCAATCCAGTCTCACCCAACCAATTTTGGCTTCAATTTAATTTATTTTGTGATAATGGGTTTTTTTACGTGATTACCCACCATACGTCCAGTATTTTGTCCTAATCAATGATAATAATTAGAAGTTTATACCCATTTATCCAGGAAATTACATCTCAGCCCTTTAAAATAAAAAGTGTAGTTTAAGTAACCTCTATCCCGTAGGATTGACAACGGACGAGTATTTTTGAATATCCGTCCTACCCAAATTCTACCGAGGAGAATACACGTTACTTTAAATGAATTTGAAATGAATACGAGTAATTCAAAAATATCTTATTCAGAATCGGAACGAATACAGACATATGCCTCAAGTATTTGTGAGTATCCATTGATATTATACAAAAGTTTTATGCTTCGATTGGTAACGTATATTAGAGATTAATGAGATATGTAGTACAACCTCTTATGACGTTTGGTGTGTACAATACTCAATACTCTTTTATAGGGTAGCCCAATATTACATTTGAGGCCCATCAAAATCTACTATTCTCTTCATAAACATAATCGGAGTTGAAGTGTAGTATTAACATTACATACTACATAGTAAATTAAATCCAAGGAGATAAAATTACATATATATCGCTATCTTCTGCAATCACCCTCATTCAAATTCCATATTTTCTCAACTGTTTTCTCTTTCTCAACGATTTTCTCGTCGGCGCCAAAATCTAGGTTGTTGATGGGATGGTGACAGATCCGATCTCATTGTTGTTGCTGAAGATGGAATCAGACCTGAGTTCGATGAAGAGAGATAGACCTGACTTAGTGAGATAAGGCTCGTCAACGATGAACTCCATCCGGTGGTTCCACCTTGGATCACAGCTGGAATTCTTATTGAAGAAGGTTTGTTTCTTTGATTAGGGATATTTGGCAATAGAGACCTCATCGTAGACGTCTGATAAGAGTGATAATTCACGTATTTTGAGCCCTGATTTATGTGAAAATTGAGTACGATTTGGTCTATAATCGAGACAAATCGAGATGTTTATGGAAAATCCACGAATCAGATGCTAATGAGGCTATTTGAGCATATTTATACAGAAAAACAGGTGTAAAGTGCTTAGAATAGAAAAACACAGGAGGAGTCATTCGACCAAGTCATTTTGGTCGAGTAACATCATATTTGGTCGAGCGAAATATTGCGCAGAGTTTCAGCTTACATAAAGACCGCTCGACCGCCGCTCGACCAAGGTTGATCCCGCTCGACCTCGCTCATTCTGGTCGAGCAGGGACACGGAGTTCTATTTTCGGTAATTTCGTACCTCTAGGGCGTTTTTGTGCGTATTTTACAAAAAAATCCTGTAAAGGTCCATAAGGAGACTTTACAAGTATAAAAAAGGATGCAGATCATATTAAAAAGAGGGTTAGATTCCACATCCATCCTACACCACATCCAAACCCTAACTTCATCCATCGGAGCTGTAGAGAGAGATTCGTGCAGCGAATCAAGTGAGAACCAAGCAAAGATTTAAGACGGAGCGAGAAGCGACGGTGCCCACATCAAGGGTTTATTTTGCATCTTAATCTTTCTTGTAATTTACAAGACTATGGGTAAGATCTATCCAATCACCATGAGCATTCTTCAAAGCGTCATGAGCTAGAACCACTTTGGTAGTTCTAGGGTTTATGAAGGTTTTGCTAGTTAATTGAACTTCTGTGTGTATACTCCATACAACACTACTTGTGGTTATTTTATATAAGACTATGCATTTTTAATCCATATTCAGAGTTGTTTTGTGCTTCATTAGCTGTTATATAGAGTTTGAATATATATCTTGGTTATTGATTGAGTGCGTTCACTGCTGAACAGGATTCCATGTTATGATTCTAAGTGAGGGGACTCTGAAGCCTTATTAGAACTATCTTATATGAATACTTGTTAATTGAATTAAATTCGAGTTAATAAGTAGGATAAAGAGAACAATTTCATAGTACCTATAAAGGGAGATCATATCAGGTTAAAGTACTTAGTGAACGGAAAATAATTGATACTGATAATACCCAGAAAGGGAGGGTGAAATTATGTTCTTGCTCCGAGGTAATTCACACTATTACACGCTTGTCTGCTTGTGTCTATAGATTAGATTTGCATGGTTTAGTGATGCGTCCATATTCCACAAGGTAGGGTCAAACATTGATATACGGAAGGGAAATTAATAAACTGAATAACCCGAAGAGCTACCTATTTCTCACTTGTTCAACTCTCGATTATTTTCTATTATTTCTATTTTATTTGTTATTTAATTAATTCGTTTAGTAGATTAATAATTATTCATCAATTGAATTGCCCAATCAATAATTTTAATTAGTTTAGATAATAATAAATTAATAATCATCCGTCCTTTGGGTTCGATAATTTAACTTGGTCTCTTACCTAAACTACAGTTACATCCTTCATACTTGAGGATTAATTGTGTGTTGAGAAAACGCCCATCAACGTTCGTCTTAAAGAAGTGTTGGATGTCCTTCATTCTTCAGCTGACATCATGTTGCAACGGTTGGAACTCCATTTTAGATAATTTTTTTCAGAAATGGGGGAGAAGAATTGATTGTTGTGGTTGATGTATAATTTTAATTGATGAAAGGGGGTGAGTGGGTGTATATATAGTGGAGAAGTGAGAAGATGAGAGAAAGAGGGAGGGGAGAGAAAATTAAGGAAAATAGTTTGATTTCGAATCACCGCCTGGTTCAGTGGTTTGTGAGAGAAATTATTTTCAATAAATTAATTTTTTTAGTAATAATATATAAATAAATAAATAGAATTATATAAAAAGGGTGTTAGGGTAATTTTATTATACCAATCTTAATAAATTATATCACCATCCAAACACTTCAATCTTATTAATGTGAATTATTTTATACCTTACCGAACAAGAATATCAATTCATATTATTACCTTATCTCAATATAAATAATATATACTTAATATATACCATTTTATCTTATATTACCTACCAAACGAGCCGTTAATATATACTCCCTCTATCCTATAGAGATTGACACACTTTCCTTTTTGATTGTCTCATAGAAATTGACACATTTCCTTTTTAGTGCATGGGACCAACTCGAATATAATTAATTATTCTCATGGGGCCCACATACATCTCTAATACAACTAGCCACTACACATTAAAGTATTATTTCTCTCACTTCATTACTCATAAAATTAATATACTCCTTAATCACTGTGCCAAAAAAAATATGTTAACTTCTTTGGGGAGTGAGTAATTTATAAGTATATTTTATGATATTTTATATATTTATTTAATAGTTGTAAATTTTAAATAATACTACCTTCGTCCCATAATGAACTTCACACTTTTCGTATTTTTTTCTCATCTCACAATAAGCTTCACAAAAATATGTAAACAACTAAACATCACATCGATCATATAAGCTCAAAATATATCTTAATTATAACAAAAATTACAATTCTCACCCAACACACATAGTAAAAAATAATAAATTAATCATGTTGAACTCAATTTTCAAAATTCAATTGCAGGTTATAATCACCTATAATCTATGTTCTGTTCAACCATAAACACACACCAAACACACATGAAATGTTTTCCACCATTACTACTTCTTGATTACTTCTAGAGGAGAGGGTATTCAGTTAGTACACTCGGTCTTCAGCAACGCGTCCTGCCCAAAATAAGTCTTCTTCTATTTCATCACCGTTGAGTTAGATCGGACGAGTCCTCGTGATTTAATCCAACTCATCCAATCTATTTTCTCCTCACTCAACTTCAAAGCCTACATTCTCTAGGAGGACACTGTCATAAACCTCATCTCGTCATCAATAAGGTCGATGTTGGAGAACCTGTTAAACTACGCCCAAAATTATTCTTGCGACATGTTTGACCCATGCGTGAAGCGGGTCATATATCTGGACTCAGATCTGGTACTCATTGATGACATTCTAAAGCTCTGGGAAGTGAAAATGCCCAAAGATAAAGTAATCAGGGCTCTGGAATACTGCCACGCGAATTTCACCAAGTACTTCATGGACAATTTTTGGTTTGACCCAAATCGGAGCAAGGCATCGGGTAGAAAAATTTGTGAGAGAAAAATAGAGAATTGGATTAAACTGCAGAGAAAGAGAATGGAACTGATATACGAATTGGGTTCTCTGCCGCCGTTCTTGCTGGTCTTCGGCGGGAATGTAGAGCTATCGATCACAGATGAAACCAACACGGACTGGGTGAGAATAACATGGCGGGATCCTATACACCGCTACAAGTGAGCCTGAATCAACACTCCAATTTTTAAATGTTTAATTTGATAGAGAAAAAGTTGTAACCATGTTTAATTTGTGTGCACCAGTTACATGGATATTGTATCCATGCAATTAATTCCAATCCAACTAAAATTTAGCAAATTATAATCTCAGATACAAAATAATAGTAACACTACTATAAAATATTAACATGCACAGGTTGAAATATTATGCATATATGAAAAAAGCCATTATCGAGTCAAACACCATGATTGTTCTTCGCAACATCATGAGTTAGAATCGCTTTGGTAGTTCTAGGGGTTTTGAAGGTTTTATGAGTTAATTGAACTTTTTTGTGTATCCTCCGTACAACACTACTTGTGAATTTATTTTATATATGATTGTGCTTTCTTAATCCATATCCAGGTTCGTTTTGTACATCTTTAACTATTATATAGAGTCTGAATATATATCTTGATTGTTAATTGAGTGCGTTCACCGCTTAACATGATATTATGTTATGATTCTAAGTGAGAGAACTTCGAAGCTTCAATATTAAAACTGTCATATATGAATACTTATTAATTGAATCTAATTCGGGTTGATAAGTAGGATGAAGAGGTTAATTTTATAGTACCTATAAAGGAAAATCATATCGGGTTAGAGTATCAACATATGGGAATAATTGATACTGATAGTACCTAAAAATGGGGGTGAAATTATATTTCTTGCTTCAAGATTATTCACACGTGTTACACGCATATTTACTTGTGTCTATAGAGTAGATATGCATGGCTTAGTGATGCGTCCATAGTCTACAAGGTAGAGTCAGACAGTACACATGAGAGGGATATTAATGAGTAATACTTGATATTCCTAGAGCTACATATTCTCTTATCTGATCCACTTTCGTTATTCTCTACTGCTTTATTTCTTTTCTTGTTATTTTAATTAATTGTTTATTAGTTCTATAATAAAATTTTATAAACTCTTTTGCCAACTTTCGTCTTAATTAGATTATAAGTAAATTAATAATATTTCATCCTTTGGGTTCGATAATAAACTTGGTCGCTTATCTGAGCCACAATAACTTCCTTCCTGGAATGTATTATAAAGTGGTACCATAATTTCATAATGTTTGTTTGACTAGAGGTGTGATTTGACCCTTTATAAGTTAGTAGTTATAAATTTACAAATTCTCCACAATTTTTTCTTTCTCTCCTCACAAAATTTTGTCTGTGGCATGATAAAATGATTGAGATGGAGTACGTGTTTATTATATTTAATTTTTTCTGTGACCCTTGAATTAGTTTTTTTTTTAATTACAATCATCCAGTAAAATCCAAAATGAAGAACTCTTTTTTTTTATTAAGTCATGTTTACATTTTCTTTAACATGTTATAATAACTTAAATCAGTAGAAAAGATAAATAACATGGAAAAATATGAAGATGTATTTTTATTTAAAATAACGATTATATAATACTCTTAAAATCAGTAGAAAAAAAAAGCAAAAAATATTAATAACTTAAAATCTCAAATTCCACAATTTTCACTTTTATATATCTAAAATTTAAGTAAACAATCAAAAACATTTTTGAGCAATTTTTTAATTCAATTCAGACATGGATTAAATTTTATTAATTAAATACCTTAATTACATCATCAATTTTAAATTCTATCCACAAATTTAAATTTTGTCAATTCGCATAAAATTGAATAAATTAGTAAAAATGATTAAGTTAATTAATAAATGAGTATGATGGTACCACTTTACACCTCACATATGATAAGGGCATTTTAGTCAATTGATAAATAAAGTAGGGAGATTTGAAAATTTTCATTCAGAGTTGGCATTCTTACTAAATTAATTTGTAGATTGGGCAGTAGACCCAATTCCTCTTCAATATAGGCCTTTGTTGAGAGTGGAATTTCACGCATTTTATGTGTGCTAATTACACCGTTTTTTATAGAATGTGGCCATGATTTTGTGTAGAATAGTGTGGTTCTCATATCTTGCATAATTAAGATGCTACTGAGGTGTTTTTTTTTTAATTTTGAAGGATAAAACAGGATCAAAAATTCAAAGTGGAATAAAGAGTGAAAATGTGAAGGAATGCTGAAAAATACACGTTCACATTGCATAATTTTTCTGTATTCATGTGGAATTTAAAACTAATTATGTGATACATGATTGGAAAGCTATGGAAGAGAGAATTATTTTGGTGCAAGAATCACTTAAATCGAAGTTTGAACGAAAAAGTTATTCTCAAAATCGTGAGGTCGCGCAACTGCCGACGGGAATTTTCGAAAATTTCCGAAAATCAGCCCATCTTTCCTATTTCTTGGAGCACAATTAATTTCCTGATCACATAATCCTACATGATTCCGCCATATCTTTTTGGAGTATTTTATTTTCTTATCTCATTCCCTTCTCACACCTATATATATTTCACATCATTATTCATAAGAGACACCACCCTCCACGAGGGGATCACCCCTACCATCCATCATCTACCATCATCCACATCCATTCCATCACCCATCCACAGCGAAGGAGGTTCAAGAACCGTTCAAGAGGGAGATCAGTCGATCAGAGAGACGGAGAAGAAACGCAGATCTATGCTGACGCTAGGGTTTTGTGTTTATT